>OX457005.1:21096335-22423019 GCA_949752705.1 Callimorpha dominula
AAACAAAAATTTATATTTTTTTAAAGTCAAAATACATTAAATTGGGGTAGGGTCTCTGTAGCGGCGATAAATTTTGTTTCTGTGAATAATTTAATGCTTATTGATAATGTCAAAATTAAAACATTAAGACTTAATTTATTTTCAAGACAACTCCCGTTATAGGAAACAGTCTGGTGAAGGAGAGCAGTGGATGTGTAATCATTAGGTACGAAATAACAATTATTGTGTAGAAATAGGTAGTGTTCAATACTTATTTACAATTAACTGCTTATACTTTCACGCCGTGCTTTATTAAATAACTCATAATTATCTTTTTAAAAAAGTATCACCGACTTCAATGTGCTTTATAGTGGAATGTAGATGTATTTTGTTTAAATATAATATGGGTAGGCCAACTAAACGCGCTGCTTCAATGAGACAGCGAGGTTTCGGAGCAAACGAAAACATCATCGATGTATACAATTTTTAGATATTTGTTGATTTTTAACACAGTGAGCCTTGGACCTAAAGACTTTATTTTGGCGTTTAAGTGAATGTCGTTTATCCAAAGACAATATACATTTATAAAACCTTCAGATAAAAGGTATACGAACAATCGGAAAAAAAAAAATATATGTATATATATATATATATGACGTACATCACATAATGCATACACGCACGCGTGTATCTAAAATGTGTGCCTGACTAAGTTAATAAGATTTATTGAACTAAAAGGCAATGTTGTGCTTAGTAATCATAACAGCCGAGGTAGTTGAGGCATTCCAGACTGAATATACAGATACAAAATATTCTTAAAAAGTAATCCATTCATTCATAAATCTCATGACTATAGGCAAAACAATCCGCCCAATATAAACAGTAGGACTGCACCCTACTCTCCGATATTTAGGTCGCAACGCTGTCAATGTTTTTTTTCGTATTTCACCGGACTTAATTACAAATTTGGAGTAGATATTCCAGTTTCATTGACATGGATTAATGGTTTTAAATATTTAAGTTGATCTTTGTGTTACCATGTTTGTAATTTACCAAATGATCGTTTATTATAATCAAGTTATGCTCGCGTACCTACGTGAACGTAGAAAACAATGACAAGTATTTTGATTAAAGAGTGAAAAATCTCGGTCAAATAAGAGCAGGTTTGTTAAGGCCACTTTTGACCGATCAGTTTTCATATGAAAGTAACTACAAAATAAGATCGAGTTTAATGACTTAACTCCTTAGAATGAGCGTAAAAATTTGCAATATATCTTATTTAAATTTGCAATATATCTTCTTTAAATTTGCAATATATCTTCTTTAAATTTGCAATATATCTTCTTTAAATTTGCAATATATCTTCTTTAAATTTGCAATATATCTTCTTTAAATTTGCAATATATCTTCTTTAAATTTGCAATATATTTTCTTTAAATTTGCAATATATCTTCTTTAAATTTGCAATATATCTTCTTTAAATTTGCAATATATCTTCTTTAAATTTGCAATATATCTTCTTTAAATTTGCAATATATCTTCTTTAAATTTGCAATATATCTTCTTTAAATTTGCAATATATCTTCTTTAAATTTGCAATATATCTTCTTTAAATTTGCAATATATTTTCTTTAAATTTGCAATATATCTTCTTTAAATTTGCAATATATCTTCTTTAAATTTGCAATATATCTTCTTTAAATTTGCAATATATCTTCTTTAAATTTGCAATATATCTTCTTTAAATTTGCAGGTATGGAAAACCAATGTCTTTTACCATATCATTAAGTTACGCTTGTTTCTTGCTTGGTTATGTGTTTTTTTTTCTTTGCGTTTTGTAGGTAAGGCAAATAAAAAAAGTCTTAGTCATATTCATGCCTGTTATTATGTACAAATCGATAGTTCCGACACCAGTTGTCGAACCGACGTATCGTGCCTATACTTTTGACGATAAATTTTAAAAAACAGTAGTATTTAAATTCAAATTTAATATATTTATTTTATATTTCATAAAATTGCTCAACATTATTTAAAATCGTCCTAAAAAAATTATAGATCAACACAGTATCACCGACTCGAATACGTCTCAATTATAAATTGTAGTAAACTGCTTTATCCAATAATTTTCCACCTTAGAGGTGAAATGTTTTCATCAAATTTAAATGGGACCAATCTTGAGTACAGCCAATTAATTCAAATAGAAAAGAATTATTGAAATCAGATCAGAAATGGGGAAGATATCGCGTAACATACACACAAAAGTCGAATTAAGAACCTTCGCCTTTTTGAAGTTGGTAAAAAAAATCGCTATGATATAAATCTGGGACACAAAAATCCATTGTGTGCTCAATTTTTGGTTGGTTGGGATAGATAGGATTTCTTTGGCATCTTCGGCTATTGGTATTAACAGCAATCATTCAAATTACTGTTTGCCAAATCGTATCGATATTCGTTAATAGTTCTTTAAATTACTAATTAATCAATCAACTGTTTTTCATTTCCTTGACGATAAAGGGTTTTGCATCCGGTTTTGCGAGTCTAACCAAGCTAATTCACTCTAGAGATATATAAAACCTTCAGATTTCCACTGTCGAGCAAAAGTCCTCTTTCGCTTTATTCACATTTTCATGTCAGTACAAACTCTTAGTTAGATCTAAGATAGCGAAGTGTAATATGTCCCAGGATATATTTATTTATTAATATCAATTAGTTTATTCTTTGATGACCGCTCTACCAAAAAACGTAGACACTATCACCTCCTTGTTGAGTGTGTTCTTATTCGAGGAAGGTGTGTTTTGTGGTTACATTAAGTTTATGTACACGTGTACAATGTGTATAGTACATTGTACTTAAACTTAACCGCAATCGTGTAGTATTTGCATTTGATGTGTACTTAAAACGCAAATACAACACGATTACGGTTCTGGCATGCAAAGTTGTCAGACCAACCCCTAAAAACTACGCTGACAACTACGTCTTTGTCGTGCATTACCTTATGAAATGTGACAAACTACTTGAAACTTCGTGGTCACATCCTTTTCTTTTTTACATCAATCCAGTTCTTTATAGGGCTGTCATGACTATGTCTAATAATTCTTTTGAAATGAAATATAAAAAGAAATGTGTTTATTTCAGCGACATGCTAAGACATACATATACGTTTAAAAGAAGGTTAAAGGTTAAAGCGGCGGTAGCGTAATGGCTAAGGCGTCGGACTTGCGATCAAGTGGTTGCGGGTTCGAACCCCACCCAGTGCACTACCGGCGTGTTCAATTGTAAAATCTACTTACTATATACAGACCTATTAAATAAATAAAAAAAAAATTAAATACACTTGATATGACAATTACTATACACTGCAATACATTATGCAACATGCAAGTATGCATGCCACAACCCGCCGAAAAGAGTCACCACCTCAGCATTCGCTGTCACCACCTCAGCATTCGCTAGACGGTGAACCGTCCAGCGCTTTCTTGTTATTCTTACGTCGATTATTAAACACATATGTCGCTGAGATAAAATTGCCAATATGGATTAATTAATTAATGTAATTTCTATGTGATACGGACAGAAATCTTTATCACAATCATAGTCCAAATGGTTTGTATTACCAGTAGGAGAAGGATGCACTGAGTATTCAGTTTTATGTTTTGCTTAATTAAATGTTAATTAACCAAAGTCCAATGAGAGAATCGGGTGACATGTAAAAGTATAAAAAAAACGAAGGGGGACCTTTGCTCGACATTGAAAATCTGAAGGTTTTTATGTGGTGTACTATATTGTATGTAAGTTAAAAATTTATGTCGTAGTAACTTAATATATACTATGTTCACATACATTATACTTTTCAGTAAGTAGTTTCTAAGTAAAATGTTATATCTATAACTTAACAAATAATTTGTTATAATCCATCGACATAAAATATTATATGTCATTTTACAACACTTTTAGGATACTCTTAGCGACGTAAGTTGTTGTAAGTAATCTATACAACAGATTAAGTTGTCGCCATCGTGTAATTAGTAAAATATTAATAAATCTATAAAATAGATAAAAACAAATGATATAGTGTAAAAACCCTAAAATACGAATTTTATGGGATACAACAACTTACGTGTGAGGTATCGAAATACTCCTTACAATCATCATCTAAAATATAAAAGAAACACAATTGATATACAAATCACATTTAGATAAACAACAATGGAACTACGTTTCGACCGTCTTGCGCGCCACACTCGATCATGTGTCGATGTTTTCGCGATAGCATTCAATTTCCTGTCGAGGCGTCTCCCCCACCGCAGACTCCCCTTCGACCCTCTACGAGAATATTCGATGTTTTCTACGACCTTTCTTAGACACAGTTACATATATTTAATAAGATATAATTTAGAAATATGTATTCAGTTTTGAAACAGGTTGGAGATTCTGATAAATATGATAATTCTCAAGATTGTAGTGATTGTGATAGAGGTTAATTATTAATTTGAATCTTTTAATCCTTCAATCACAAGTCACTCTGCTCTTTGCTACTGATCATTATGAGCTAACACATTATTTAATGTTCATTTTTGACTTACTAAGATTAAAGTGATCCATATCCTATACACCGTATTTATAGACAAAAAGCCATTAATATAATTATTTGAAAAGGAATGACAGATGACACACAAAGTAATGAAATGTCAGCGCCTGAAATTTACGATATAATTGTAGTTTTGTGTAATTTTAAGTAAGTTTATTGCAGTTATTTTTCAAGAAGTTAAAGTTTTATCGTATTTATATAAACTAAATAATACATTCCGGAACCGCTTGAGATAATTAGTCCTAAGGATGTTTAAGGTCAAGGACGGGTGGGACGGCGATGCATCATGAGAAGCATAAGCATTAAGGCCTTAATCAAAAGCAATCTCTGCTGTTGCATGATATTGCTCCAAGAGATCTGTACAACTGCATTTCTTGCTCATATTTATCACATAATATGTGTGATCTGTGTTCTTCTGTACAAAGTCGATCATGATTATATAGAACGTCAAACTGTAAAACTTCTACTTAGTACATATAACAGTATCGAGCTCCATTACTTAACTAACAAAAGTAACAATAGTATAGATATACGATTTCAATGCGGCTAAATCATATGTCTCATAAGCTGTATTCTTCATTAATATTCCACCCTTACAGCTGTAATATTTTCTTCAAATTTAAATAGGACCAACCTTGAGCATAACTACTCAATTGACTGGCCTGTTGGTCTAGTGGTTAGTGACCCTGACTGCTGAGTCAGACGTCGTTGGATTCGATTCCCACCCAGGAAAAATAATTGTGTGATGAGCATGATCATTGGTTCTGTGTGTCTCTGTGTAATCGTAATTGTAACATGTACATTTGATTTTTTTTGTGTGTACTACACAAAATAAACACAACTACACACATAAAAACCAATCAAATTGAGAACCACTCCTATTTGAAGTCGGTTAAAACGTAATTAAAAATGAATAAAATGAAGTTTTGATGAGAGAGCAGGTTATACCGTATGTACATCAGTTATTTACCTACATCGGAGTGTACGTGATGTTTCAGAACCAAAGAAAAATAAGATTCACTGCATGATAAAGCACTTTTAATTTATACTTGATACGCTTTATCTCAGTACAATGTTAGCATTATAAAGAGAAAAGATTTGTATGTATATTTGTATGTATGTAATGGATAAACTTAAATTTTATTGCACCGATTTGAAAAAAATCTTTCACCGTTAGAAAGCTACATTTTCAGCGAGTGACAAGTTTATATTTTATTTAAAAAAAGTAAGAACCCGTACGAAAATTGCAATAATTTGCATTATTCCAACTTCGTTCGGGTTTAGAAAATTTAGAATTAGTTTCATGATATTAATCATTATCCAATTAAATAGTTTCAGAATGTCCTCACTACATGTTTCATAAAACAAAGTTCCCCACCGCGTCTGTCTGTCTTTAAAGAAGAGAAAGAAAGGAGAAATAATATTTTATTTGGTACAGTCAGAGACACTTAATTGTTATATACCCATCCATTAAAACTTACAGCACTATAAACATGTACCTTATTTATAAAAGTGAACGGCGCGAGCTTATCAGGGAAAAAAAAAAAACAGAAGGCTTTTACTGGTTAGTAACTAGTGAGGCCTCCCTGAAACACACGTTAGCAGAAACCGTTCCCTTTAATAAACAAATAGTGGTCATTACTCAATGTAATTATTATACATACCATAATTTATTTATTTATTTACCTACTTAGGATGCTAACAATTTTCTAGATAACTTATTCTGTGTCTCACTATTGTACCAAATGGGCGTCCAGTTCAGCATGTGCCAAGCGAAGGCCCGGCGCTGGTTTTCGACTGGAACCCATGGTGACTCACGGACGCAACATGCAGCGTCTATATACTTAAAACATATACTGTTGCGTTTAGAGTAAATTATACTTGAATATTAAACGGTGTGCTTAATATATTTATTATATTATTAGACACATGATACCTACCTTTATAACTTAATAAATAATAATAACAGACAATAGATTACATTATTTGTATTTTTCAATTTTCCCTACATAATTCGTAACAGTGCATTATTTTGATAAGGTTTCACATTGTGACCGTTTCACTCCAGATTGAACTAAAATTAAATTATAGAAATATTTTGATAAAAGCTCTCCAGCTTTCGTTGTTCTTCCAAAAGGTATTGCCGTAAATGCTTTTTGAATGTGGTTACCGACTTAAGCAATCGTAGGGGTGGTGGTAAATTGTTCCAAATTTTGGAAGCCGCATATCGAAAGCTACCCTTGAATGCAGTCGATATGTGCACTTGAATCGAGAGCTGCTGTGAGCACTGTCTTCTGGCACATTCCCGTCTACTAGCAACCCAACCGAGCTTAGTGTATATATAATATTGCGGCTCTGCGTATTTACATCGGTATCACACCGAATAAAAGGCATGCCAAATGCATTTTTCGTCTAGATTTCATTTTAAGTATCAAATGCTCACTGAGAAATGGAGTGACATGACCTCTAGGCGGTATCGTGAAACAAAAGCGCGCACAAGCATTTTGAACACACTGAATGAGTCTGTCGGTCCGTGCTAACAAACGCAGGCCAAAGACGACATCTGCGTAAATAAGTTTTGATAACACTAGCGGCTCCGTCAGTTTCACCCTCAGCTCTTCCGAGAGATGTGGTCTCATTTTGTACAGAATTTTAAGGTAAAAACAGTTCTGTACCGATTCTGCTAAGTGTTGTTCAATTCTCAGACCAGGATCGACATACAGCCCTAGGTTACGAGCTCCGTTAAATCTTTCAATGGGCTCTCCCTTGAGAGTGAGGTTTAGATGGGTGGGAACTCTGCTGATCTGACCTTTGGTACCAAACACCATGTATTTGGTTTTGTGTGGGTTCAAGACCAAGCAATTATTCTCAGACCACGCTACTATTCTATCGAGATCATCATTCAATTTTGAAACAGCCAGCTGATATTCATTTGGGTGAAAAGATAAGTACACCTGTACGTCATCGGCATATATGTGATACTGTGCATTCCTCAGATAATTAATGACATCCGCGCAGTACAGGCTAAATAAGATTGGTGCAAGAATAGAGCCTTGAGGAACGCCTCTTTTGATGGGCGTAAGGGCTGAGGAGACACTAGAACCGTCGCTTATTTTCAATTCAACCAGCTGCTTGCGATCCTCCAAGTAGCTGTGAAACCATAGGAGTGATTTTTGGTCAATTCCGTAGTAGTGAAGCTTAGATAAAAGCAAGTCTAGGTGTACCCCATCAAAAGCGCTCGAAAAATCAAGCAATACTAAGAGTGTACACATACCTTTATCCTGCGCGGCCAGTATATTATCAGTGACATCGATTAGAGCGGTAGCTGTGCCGCGTCTTTTCCTAAAACCTGACTGCAGCTCTGGTAATATGTGATTTTTTTCCAAATATTCAGTGAGCTGTTTACACACTACCGTTTCCAGAATTTTCGATAAGCAGGGTAAAATACTAATTGGTCTGAGATCTTTAAGAGCAGTGGGATTAGATACTTTAGGTATGGGTCGAACGATAGCAATTTTCCACAAATCAGGAAATGTAGATGTTTCTATAGAACGATTGATTATAACTGTGATGTACGATAGAGTGTACGGCAATGTTAAGAGGAGTATGTTTAATGATATGGCATCGTAGCCTACAGCATTTGATATCAATTCCATGATGACCCTAGATATGGTGTTTTGAGATGCTGGCGTGATAGTGAAATTAGCATCGACTTGTTTATGAAACTCGAAGAATGTCATATAAGATATAGTAACAGTAGAGCTACCAGGTACGTCCAGGAAATGATTATTTATAAGTGTAGGGTCGGTAAAGTACGGTGGATGTTCTTTATTTGGTTTTAGTTTACAAATTGTATTTTTTAAATTGCGCCAGAGTAATTTGGAATTATGAACGTGTATGTTTATATGATGTTCAGAATAAGCCGCTTTTTCATTATTTAAGGACGTACCTACTAAGTGCTTCAATTATTTGTAGTACTCTTTTTTTTAATCCAATTTGGTGCTACGGTATTTCGATAGCACCTCGCCACGCAACTTCATCATAAATTTAATGTTGTCAGTGATCCATGGGTACGAAGGTTCTTTAATAAGACAAGTTCTAAGCGGTGCATGCGCATCTAGAACAGTCACAATATTTCTATTTAGCGTATCAACCATGGTATTCACAGAGCTTAATGTATCAGTTAAGTCGCTCCAATCTAGTGTACATAAATCAGATGTAAAACTTTCCTGACACACATCCTTCAAACGTCTGAATTCAACATAGAAAGGTTTATATTTTTCTCTTTTTATGTTGAAGTCACAGGTAATAACAGAATGACCATTCATTTCTCTGAATGGTTCCACAAACATGTGTCTTACACGGAGATCGGTACAAACTAGATCTATAAGTGTCTCACTAGTGTCAGTGAAGTGAGTGGCGGTCGTGACAAATTGTTTAAGACTGAGACTATTAAAAAATTCCATCACCCGGTTGGATTTGTCGTTCGTTACCAACATATTAGCATTAAAATCTCCTAGCAGAAGGCAATGATCTTTCTATCGAAAAGCTATAAACTCCAAAAGAACAAAAAGGATTTTCATACGGTTTTCACTAAGAGATACAGAGATTAACGAGGAATGATTAAGTGTACAATTTATTAAGGTTTTGTATAAACTTGTGGAAATATGACGACGTTTGTTTAAGATAATCCGAAGAAAATCATGCTGACTGGTAGATTTACTGATGTGTGCCGCGTTAACTAAGTTTTATGAAAAAAGGAGTATTCAATGACCTTTACTCTTTATTAAATATATAAATGACCTTCAAGACAATATTGTTTTTCTCTGCAGTCTATTTGCTAACGATGTATTACTACTATTACTAATCACGCAACAAAAGTGAACAAAGATTTGAGTGAATGGGTTTAATAATCTAAAGTCAATCAATTTGAATGTTATTTATGATGACAACTATATAAAAGCAGTTAACGAGGTTACTTTTGTAGGACTGAATGTGGACTATCAGTGCTTATGGGTTAGTATTAAAATAATAAGTTTTCACGTGCACTGTGGCGTCTATCGAAACCATGCAGTCTAAAGACAGCACTGCAAGCATATCATGGGTATATTCCTTCAAATAGAGTGTATTGTCTTCCTCTTTGGGGAAATACTATAAATATAAACAGGGTATTTATTTGACAAAACAATGTAAAGCATTAAATAAGTCCATTTAATGGTAAATCTACAACATCATCCAAACCTCTATTTCTCAAATTTTTATTGCAAATGTATATGAATGTTGTGTATTTAAAAGAATCCACGTTTGTACGAACCTTACAAAGATCATTGCCGGGCAGACTGCTACTGCCAAATATCAGGTCAAAATATTCAAATACCGATTGCTATCCAATGACAATTCGAATCTATTTAATAGAATACCGGCGGTGATAAGGAATGAGACAATAAAATATTTAAGACTAAATTATACTTATGGCTTAAGAAAAAATGTTTTTACACGGTAACAGTGGTAAAAGCAGTCCCTCACTAACAACACAGATAATATAATACTATACTAGTACTAATGATCATGGACAATTTTTTCATTTTAATCACGACTACAAATTACATAATATGATTTTATTGTTTTTTCTTTTATAGCTGTGCCCTGCGGTTTTACCCGCGTATAATGTAAAAGAAAACACTGATTGATATAATTTATAATAGGTACTTCAGTATACAAAATATTTTTGGTAATATTTTGTTGTGGTATTAGAATATATTGGTTTTCACCGCGCCCTGTTCTAGATAAGCCAACATACAATTATAATAATAACTTGGGACACCTCACACACCGAAACTAGGCAGATCCCTGATAAACATACTTATGTAAGTAACAGTCTCACAACCACTGGTATAAACTATGAAAATCACTAACTAACAGTAACTGCCAAGTTGTTCGTACCTCTATTCGCTCTCAAGTCCATCGTTCTCCACTTATTCCTCCCCTTTTTTAATCCCACTATTCGTTAATATTTATCAATCGACCAATAGTATTGAGTTACCGGTATAACTAGTAACCAAAATTATGTCTATTAACTTATTTTTCTTAAATAGTGAACTGTGTTATTATCTATTATAGTTTGTCTCTATTTTTAATAAAATTAACAAGAATTTTTGATGTGACGACAACACTTACTGCTACATCATTCCCTATATATATATATAACCACGTGCTTAAAGGTATGTCCCGTGTTAAGGGAAATCGTATTCTTTTCTTTCAAAAGTTAACGGTAAACGTGTATCATAGGAGTTCGAGGTACGTTTGCCCGACTGCTGGCCCTGTCTGAATTATATGAACTATGATATTATTTCTAAGAAATTCAACTTTAAGTCAAGATCCGTCATATAAAGTTGATGGTCCCAGGCTTCGTTATAAAATATTGATTAAATTTTTATTAGATATGCAATTTGGGACTAAATCGCGATAATATTTATACGGTAACTACAATACCTATTTTGGTCACCTGTTCCATCCCCTTTAATTACACATCTATACACACAGCAATGCCCATGCCCCTAGGGTCCAACCAGGAAGAACCCTGCTGGAACTTTGTGGGTGTGAAGAAGAAGAGGGTGTCAAAAATACCGAACGTGTCCAACCAAAACCATAAGGCCAAGAGGGCGAAAACCCGGGCGGAGGCTAAGCGAGCGCGGCGTCTGGCAGTAGGTGGTAGTAAGCAGCTTGAAGCTGCTGAAGGGCCGCAAGGCCCCACGAGGTTCACGTTAGTGAGAAGCCGACCCATGGCAAAGGTGTGATGTGGTGCAACGATGATTATGCCCTTCGATGGCTTCGTCTAGCCGTGGTCAAGGTGCAAGCACCGTGCGACGGAACCAGACTGACCGTCA
The DNA here is from genome assembly GCA_949752705.1 of Callimorpha dominula. Taxonomy (NCBI): domain Eukaryota; kingdom Metazoa; phylum Arthropoda; class Insecta; order Lepidoptera; family Erebidae; genus Callimorpha; species Callimorpha dominula. The sequence goes on from OX457005.1 coordinate 21,107,790, forward strand.
AACGTTAGTCTGAGATTCCGAATCAAGGCGTGACTCCTGGTGCCACAAGTAGGTCCTGAGGACACGTTGGACCGTATCCGCATGCGGCTGACGTGTCAAAATAGCCGTTAAAAAGTGTCCACATAGACACTCTACCATGCAGAGCCCCAGGAAGAGAAGAAAGGCTGTTCCTGGTGCTCGGCATACCAGAAGAGGACGCGTTGAAACTCAGGGCTAGCGAGCGTAGAGTTTACAACAAATTTGGTAATCTCTACGTTCGCTTCCTTGACAACCGCCCTCAACCGCTGCTGAACCCTAAGGATGACTCTTAGGAGGTCTCCGTAGACCTAGGCAGCGGCGTACAAGTGGAAAGCTAACCTGGCCCCAGCGAGTGGTCAAGCGTCCAGACCGTCCCGCCGAAGGAGGACTCGCCAGAATTGAGTCTCTCCGAGGAGGGGAGCGATCTTGACGATGCTATGCTAAGCAGCGATGGTAGCGCTGTTAGCTCCCCCACCGATAACCTCACCACTCTACAAACGAACCTCCAGCACAGCCAGACTGCAACGGCTAACCTGCGCGGAAAGCTGGAGGTAAACACCAAGACCGTAGCCCTAATCCAGGTGCCGTGGATTAGGAAGGGCAGAATTTGCGGTCTCAGCAACATAGGAGGTAAGATACTAGTTGACCTTACCATTGATAACCCGCGTACATGTATTTTCACACCGAAATACGCGAACATAACCTACCGAGTTTTGTTCTAGAGACTTAACTACCATCAGACTCAAGGAACCCTCTTCAGGCCTACCAAATGTAGTGATGGCGTCCGCCTACTTGCCAGGCGATGCAGGCATCCCCATCCCCGAACTGGCCGCACTTGCAAGCTACTGCGAGCGATAGGGACTGGAGCTGATCGTTGTCGCTGACAATAACGCGCACCATGTGCTTTAGGGTAGTAAGAGACCAATAACCAACGAGGTAAGGAATTTGTTTCTTTCTTACTCACAACTAAGCTAAACGTAATCAACACTGGCTCAGAACCGACATTTGTTACATCGAAAGCCCAAAAAATTATAGATCTAACACTAGCCAGTGAGCACGCGTGATCACATATTTCGAATTGGCATGTTTCGGATGAGGCGTCGTGCTCGGATCATCGTTGGATCGAATTTGACCTGAAGATGACTCTTACACCGCCTGAACCCATACGAAATTCTCGTAAGATGGACGTCCGTAAGTATGGGCTAGTCACCGCGGAAAGGTTGAAAAACACCCATCTGCCAAATGCTCATGGGACCACAGCGGATATTGATAACCATGTAGACAACCTTACTAACACCTTAATCACCTACTTTGAATAAACATGCCCACTTTGGTTACCCAGAACTGGACTATGCAGTAAACAACACTGCAGGGTACCGGAACTGGAAAAACAACGGCGTTAGGTTAGAAAGTTGTTCAATAAAGCAAAAAATTAGATCAACATTGGGAAGCATATAAGCAGGCCCGACTAACCTAAAAGAAGCGGATCAGAATCAGTAAAACTGAATGCTTAAGAAGCTTCTGTACTAACATAGATAACAACAATCAGGCAAACAGAGTCAATACTATCATGTGCGGTAAACGAAGGCACAGTCTCGGCTTCTTGAAAAAACCTGATGGGACTTATACAAAATCAGATTCAGAGACATCAGAACTGTTAATGACAACTCACTTCCCAGGATGTCGTATATCAAATGAGAAGGACACATGGGAAGAAAGCGAGCATCCGCATACTGTCAGATAGTATGGCCGTCCTAAAGGCTCTGAAGGGCAACACCATGAACTCTGGTCTCATTTACGAATGCCACCAGACTCTGGAACGTTTAGCCTCTGCCAATGGGCTAATTCTTCAATGGATCAATGAGCATAGTGATTCACTCGGGAACGACGCCGCCGATGAGCTGGCAAGGAAGGCATCTGTAATGTCAGTGACAGGTCCAACTGTACTGCCGCCACTTCCCTTTACTCAACTTCGCTCATGAGTAAGGAAACGGACTCGTGAAGCGCACAACGGCCGTTGGGTCGACACACCCGGCTGTAGGCAGTCTTACCTGGTGCTGACGGAGGTCTCACCACGTTTAACTTACATACTGCTCAGTCTCAACCGATTTGACATCAGAAAAGTTGTAGCAACCATTACGGGCCACTTGGCCCTAAACCGACACCTATTCACTATCAATGCGACAAGCAGTCCTCTAAGTAGAGGCTGTCTCAACGGGGAGGAAACGGCCGCCCACGTTGTCCTGAAATGCGAGGGAGTGGCTACACAACGGGTAAGTATCCTCGCGGGAGCGAGGTCGCTTCTAGAAGCCTGTGAACGCCCTAGGAGGCTTCCGTACTTCTGGAAGGAGCTAGGCTGGCTCAACTAGTCAGCCTATCTACACGCACAATGGACCGCCTATTCAGTGATTTAAATGTTAGTTTTTCAAATACATCCTGTACTAGTACAGACAGTATTTATTGATAGATGGTTTCATAGATTTTATTGTTATGGATTCGAATTATGCAATAATTAATTGCATGCTTAGTTTATTTGTGTTTGTAAAGTTCTTATTATTATACAGTCCTTTATATCAGATCATTTATATCTTACTAATTTATTTTAAAATATGTTAGCAATACAATATGCAAAACATTCGCATATTTATTGAATACATAATGTAATGGTGCTGACTTATACTAATGTTTCTTTGTAAAACAAATTTTCAGCAAATAAATCTCATTTAATTTCATTTCATTATTTTATTTCATTTCATCTCATTTCATTTCACTTTTTTATTTCATTTAACAACAACAATCTATTATGGAATAATTCCTCGTAAAAAGATCTATTAAAATACAGCAACGATATATTAAGTTTTAAATTTTAGTCTAACAGAAAGGATACTATGAGTCTAGGCTAGTGACGGTAACGAGTTCAGTGCTTTCTCCCCATAGTAAAAGTGCACAACGTTCCTAAAGAAGTTTTCACTTCAAAAATTATACATCTTGGTAACCCGAAAATATTTTTGAAGTGAGAAAATGGTGAGTGATTTTTATGTTTGAAGAATGATTGTATAGATAGATAGAACATTCTTTATGGTACACCACAGTTGGACAGAAATTAAACATAGTTTGTAACAATTTATACTAAGCGGCAAGTGCAATGAGCGGTCTTGTCGCTAAAAGTGATGTCTTCCAGACAACCTTTGTATGGAAACAACAGAGGAAAATAATCGGTATAATGACATGATTATAATATAATTACAAGTAACAAAAGAAAAAAGTGATATACTTTTGAAAACAACAAATATCTTCTTTAAAAGTTAAATATTTTAACTATTTTATATTGGTAAATTTTATCAAAAGTAAGTTTTTTGATAATTCATATGTTACCGTGAATGTCCAAAGCAAAGTGTATGTTAAAATACACTGGCGTCTGTTAATTTATGAAAATATGAGTTAGAAAAAGTTAGTAGGGTAGGTCAACTGAACAGAAATGGCTAGGTTAGATTAGAACTGCGACCACAACGCACGAGCCGAGCGAGAGAAGCGAGCGTGCCGCCGCAGCGGCCAGCAAGTGACAGAACGTGGACAGAACCGAATGCTACTGTAAAATCATGCATTTGAACTTTCACTAATATCGGACATTCACAGTAACTCATAATACAAACATATGTTGATAAGTAGTTTAATGTTTGCACGCTAAAATAAATTGTAATTTTGCTTCCAAAATCATATTTGACCTATTACTTACCTATTTACTCTAAACGTGCGTCTCTGGGCTACCGGTGGCGTAGCGGCCAAAGCGCCAACGGCGCGACGCTATTATTAGGTAACAAAAGTAGTAATTTTTAGTTTATTTTTCAATTTCTTATGCTATTTTGTGATCCTACATTATTATTAGTATACTATTAATAATGGTGTAATTGAGTACCTACCTAAAAATTACCACACCCACACATTTATTAATAAGGATCTGAGAAAACTCAATGTTTAGATTAGCGCTCTCTAGTGGATCTATGTATGTACTATTAGCGTGACGGTAACGAGTTCAGTTTTTTACCCCATAACAAAAGTGCACAAACGTGCCTAAAGAAGTTTTCACTTCAAAAAATGTAAATGCCAACTGTGTTATAATTTATTTTAGAGTGTCCGGGAAAAAAAATCGATTTCAAACATGGGTCCGGGGTTTTGAAGTTTTTGTCCGGCGTTTTGACAGACAAAAATGTAGGCATATTGTATGCTCTACTAATGTGCAAAGCCGGGGCGGGTTGCTAGTAAGAATATAAACATAATCGAGGCCATGATCCCTTTTCGTAAAAGTGAAGTATCATTATGTAGTAGCACATTAGACAGTCGATATGGTATGGTCATCGAACATATATTTATAGCTCTCACAAAGATTGCACGTCACAGTACTCGCTGAGCTGCAAACAGTGTCCCACGGCTTAAAAGTCAATTCAATATATCACATTATTATTTATTTCTACGTCAGCGTAGCAATGTTGTTATTTCTCATTTTTGTTGTGGCATTGTTTCTTTGCCTCTGGTCGTACGTGAAATGGTATAAGGTCAAAAACTACTGGAGTAAGAGAGGGGTACCCCATTATCGCCCACATCCGATCCTGGGAAGTCTAACATTTTTGCAGCGACAAAATCCTGTATGTATTTATAGTTATAGATTTTCAGAACTTACTCACTAAATTTAATCTTTTGAAATAGACCTATTTTCATTATCATATTTTCTTCTTCTTTTTAAGCTTTTAGAGTAATCAAATACGTTTCTTCTATTGTATTGAATCATGACTCACGTGTATCTTTCTTCTTCTGTTTCCCAGTCTATTTGGATGCGGCAAGCATACAAAGATTTCAAATCTCCATATATGGGCATGTGGTTGTTCTGGCGGCCAGGGTTGGTGATCAATAGTCCCGAGATAACGAAAAGGATCCTGGTGAAGGATTCCGAGAACTTCAGAAACCATTTCCTTAGTTCTGGCAAGAGTGATCCTATAGGAGCCTTGAATTTGTTTACGGTTAACGTAAGTATTATTTTTAGGTCAATCAGTAGCATCTAAACATATATCAATGCATCTAAACCAAGTTACTGTGATAAATTAGAGAAAGTCCAATCCACAGCCCTTACCTAATGCCATGATGTGTATGAACTGTTGACAACGGATGGAGCTCGAGTGACCCAAATATCGTATTTCTAGTTTTTTCTTACAAGTGGCAGTCATTGCCCTCAGGACTCTGCAGTTCCCGTCATGTCCTCGATAAGGAGATAACTGTTACGAACAATCATTCAATCAATCAAAAACCATTTATTTCAATTAAATCAATAATAGGTATTTTTGAATTGTCAGGAGTAGGAGTCAGTCAGACTAAGTCAGTCGTGAAGCTAGTTGCCTGTTCCAATACGTAGATCTTATGGAGAAGAACAGGCAAGAAACTCCAAGGACACTCTTTTTCAAAATGTTTTTATAAATAACTGGTTACATTGCTTATAAGCGTAAATGAAATGTGAGGACAATGTAACGTATCTATTATTCTAAAATATAAATAGACGCGCTAATTACTACTATACATGTTTAAGTAATAGCAGTCCGGAGATGACCAGCCCCGACCAACAGCACCCGTTCACGAGCATGACACACACGCCAGCCATCGTACCGATCCACCATATTGAAGGGAACCGAACGACAAGACATATATGCCATAACTAAAAAAATGTAACACCTTCAATGTCAACACACACAAACGAACTACTACTACGTATTACTTTAATATTTATTACTACTCTTACTCACTCATGTAAAAAACGAGAATCCCTATCTTTTTTACAGAATATGGGAAGAGTTGATTGTTATAGTAAATCATAAATAAAAAAAATTAAAAAAGTTTTTTTTTTAGGATCCTATCTGGACATCACTGAGGCGGCGTTTAACAGGAGTTTTCACGGCTGCAAAGTTGAGAATTCACAGCGGTATTGTAAGAATGAAAACGAACGATCTCGTACAGCGTATCAGAGAAGAAACAGCTAAAAATAATAATTTACATCTTAGAGTGAGTATAATAGTTCGCTTGGTTCTCTTCTGTGATTTGTTCAAGGCTTTTGATATCAGTTTTGTTTTTAATTTAAATAATTGCCTCTTCATATTACAGATAAGTAGAAGATGTAGGTATTTTTGGGTGATAAAACGATATTCGTATATAAGTGTAGTTGATAACAAGCACGTGTTGTTAATAGACCCAACGCAATTTACTTTGATTAAGTCACAAATAAATGAAAATATATAAGTTTATATTTCCCAACTTAATAAAAGTTTATACTACAAAAGCTTTCCCAGATAGCCAAAGCTTTGGCCACCACCATGAAATATTTGAATCGTTCTGTCCCAACATTTCCTGGGCAGTTTTCTCTTACTAACAGAATGGGGAGTTTTTTTAATTACTTGCAATAACAATTGACATGAAAAAACAAATGACAATCTAGAATACACTTATTTGCAATACTCTCGCTTTAAGTTAACACTATTTCAGTTCTTAATTCATTTATTAGCGGTTCTTAGTTCATATATGAAGTTCTTATTTCGATAATTTCAGTTATTTGTTTATGATATAGTAGATACGTTACGTAGGGTACACTGAAAGTTTTGTGTGACTCATTAGTAAAACAATTTACATGTAAAGTAATAAATTTACTGTTTTTCAAAGTACATTTCTCGGTTACATTTTAAGCACGTTTTCATTCAGTCAAGCCATTTTTGAAAACATGGGGACCATTGGTCTAAGGGCGTGTTTTTCACGTGCTGGTTGAAAGCAATCACGGCCTCTTCCGGCCCCATAAATGTTATATCTCTCATCAAATCATAAATTTTTGGGAAAATAAAGAAATCGCATGGTGCCAGGTCTGGACTATGTGCGGGATGGGTCACTAGCTCTACCTTTTTAGAAGCCAAAAATGACTTTGTTTTGTTCGCGGTGTGCGCCGAAGCATAGTCATGGTGCAATAGGATGCGACTTTTTAGTAGTTTTACCGTAACTTTTTTAGACAGTGGGCAAACAAATGGCGGTGTACTACTCAGTATTAACTATCTTTTGTTCTTCAAGTGGGATCGTGCAGACAGGACCCGTCCGGGAGAAAAAAAACGCAATTTTTTTTGCCTACATTTCTCGCCTGCCTCAATTTTGTTGGTTTGCTGTCACATACGAACACCGATACAGAAGACTGTTGCTTTCTTTCCAGCATGTAACAGTATATCCATGTTTCATCTCCTGTCACAATGTCATACATAGCATTTGAATGTCCGTGATCGTACTTTAACAACATTTTTTTACACCAATCAACACGAGTCCATTTTTGTTCTGACCCTCACCGAAGAACAGAAACGAACTCATGGTGAATTCATGGGGAATCCAGCGGCAACAAGATTTTCTAACTTTTAAATTTTGGTGTTAGATTTTTTGAATTTGACTCATACCAATCCCTAAATATCCTCAAATTTCCTCATAAGTGATACGCCGGTTTTCTTCAGTTAGTTGCCTGAAAGTAGCCACATTTTCCTCAGTGATCGCAATTGAGGGCCGACCTTCACGAATTTCATCATGAAAAGAAACACGGCCACGATCAAATTCTGCGTACCAACATCTTACGGTGCTCAACTGAGGTGCTTCCTTCCAAAAAGCATTTTGAAGACGAGCAGTGCAGTCTTGCGGAGTCAGTGAACTTTTAAAATCATAAAAAATCATCGCTCTAAAATCTTGTCGCGTTAATTCTATTTTTGCTAAGGACGACGAACTTCAACTTGTGAAAAAAAATAATTGACACGTCATTTACTGCCAATTTTTTTATATGAATTGAATGAATTTCTTATGTTTAAAAAATATAACATTCGAAATTCAAACACTTATGAGTGGCCAAGAGCGCAGAATTTTTAATTTGCCCTATGTATAACTTTTTAAGCAAACAGTGCGTTTTTGTAGGCAGATATTTTTCATTTTATTAGTTCATTTCGATTGACAATGGTTGTATCTTTTTTTAGAAAATATTGTCAGACTTTACAGTGGATATCATAGGCGAATCAGCATTTGGTATTGTGAGCGAGTCGGTAAAGACTGGAAATAGTATCATGAAGGAGGTTGCTAGGGAGTTTATGGCGTTCAATCTGCATAGAGGGCTAAGTTGGTCTAGCATATTTTTCTTTCCGGAATTAGTGGATATATTTAGGTAAGTTGAAACTATTTAACTTTAAACGCAACAGTACAAACTTGAAGGTACCGAGTTAACCCTTAACTCTCTTTCTCCTTCAGATTCTCATTCTTCCCAAAGGGAACAGTAGAACGACTGCGACAAATTTGTCGCTCTGTCATAAAGCAGAGAGGAGGATTCGACAAAGAAATGAAAGAACCTAAAGACCTCTTGGATGCTTTGATTAAAATGAAACAAGAAGCTACTGCGGAAGGTGAAGGTAAATCTAAACTTTGACTATTTTTATCAAGTAAGGTATACCACAATAACTGTGATCTCCTGTAGATTTTCGTCAGTTGCAAAGATCTATGGGACTCCCCCCCCGGGTGAAGCTATAAAACTTATGGCAAGATGTAGATGGGTACCAGTGTCGAACACTCTGCGTCATATTTTGGTTTTGATTTACCTGCGAAATGTTCAAATTTGGTCAAATATAAGGCTTAAGTGGACATATCTTATGATTGCATTGACTTAGAAGCTTGGTTTATTTACAACTTCAAGGGACTGCAGACCTATGTATTGTAACGCTTCCACCACGTGTAAACCACGTATAACGTGTAAAGCTTGGGGCTTTAGGGTATCGGGGTACGATAGGTGTTAGCTGGAGGAGGAAAATTAAAATAGCAGGCAAACGCACTATGCGATATAATCAAGATCAGATTATTCATATAACAATTATAACTTCACACAAATTAATTATAAATACTATTTCTTGAATTATTCCGTGCACCTTTGGCACGACAGTCGTCCAGACCGTCCTCTGTCTGCCCGGCGACTCCCTTCTCTTCCAAATTTATTCTTCATGAAATATTTCGAACGTATTCTAATTTCGAGTTTGGTGCCACCAGTCTGTGCCTCTCGCGTAGTAAAGAGTTATTCTTCCAATCGAAGGAGTATATAAGCTGTGCGAGAGTTCCCGTCGCTACAGGAGCTACACCCCCTCGGTGGCGCCATACTCGTCCTGCCTGCCTCACACATTTGCTAACTAGTGGGAACGTCATTTTTCCGAGGCTGCTTCCGCCAATGGAAGTAATGACTGGCCTTTAGCTGAGGACAGACATACAACAATTATTAAACATAGAAATTCATTCATTAAGTCTTCCAAAACTCCTCTGCTGGCAGGCGAATCACTTAGAGTTTATAAAACCCACTTACAAGTAAACCTCCAGCCTTTTAAAAAAATTACATACATCATTTAGTTATTTGGTTCTACAACCACGACCAACACAAGTGTATTGTGAACCCTGACCATATTGACTCCTACCTAGATTAAGTTTTCTTATTTCTTTTTTCTCAGGCCATGAAAAAAAAATTACAACAGGATCAGCACACAAATATAAATACAATATTTCACATAAATATCCTTTATCTAAAAAGTGGTTCAACCTCGTTGGCTATTTGAATAAAAAAAAACAAGTCTCAATGTCAACAAATCTATTTGCATACGTCCTCAATGGTTAGAGATATTATTAACAAAGAAAAATAAACTCCTTATGTCATAGTCTTTGACAACTCTCATCAACAAATTATCAAAGTTATTAATTATCCCTGGGAAAATATTATTTGCTCTGAAATTGTTTCAATGAATCTATACTATTAGACTTACTTCTCCCCTCGAAAATTCTTGAAACAATTTAATTTCCTATCTTCTAGTTACATTACCATTCATTGTGAACTTTGTTTATGTTTGTTCTAAGTAACTGTTTTATTATATTTCCCGAAGTGCATATTTTATAAGCATAGCAACGACCTTATTTATAACAAGAATAAGCCTAGCAACTGATATTGCTACTACTACAACATCATATCGCCTTTTTGACAGGAATCTATTATATCGCGCGACATAATTTAATTTATTTATGCGCGACACCGCGCCCTTTGTATCAACTGCTTCTTCTGTTGGCATAACAAACAACTTCTAACATAACTCTCTATTTCTTTTTCAGCTTCTGAAATGAAAAACCTTTCTCTAAACTTGGATACCGTTTTCATTAGGCCTAGATGAACACCTGACCATGTATCATCATGCAGCTCTCGCAGGAACTCTGTTAATAAAGACTTTGGAACAACAACTATGTTCTTAATACCATTTATTCCTCTGACTTTCTTACATAGGATGCCATTCACAACTAGAAATCCTTTGTATACCTTCACATTTCTACTAGCTAAAACAGAAAAAAATCGCCTACAGAAAAAATCTTTACGCTGAACATCCTGCAATCTAACAGCGTCAAACCTATACAATTGTAGTCCATCTTGAACAGGAGCAGGTTCATGTTCCTCCAGCTCTTCCACCAACGGATTGCTACTAAGAAAATCTGCTACAACATTCTGCTTATCCGAACAACAACTTACATCAACACTACCTGTACTAGCTTCCGAATTTATTAACGTATTGACCTCATTTTCCTTTATTTTGATATTACTATTTAAAGTGATAGTAACAATGTCGTCCTTCTGATCAATTGTCTTATTGGAACATAAATATTCTATTTGAGGAAGTATGCGAGTTTCTTTTTCTACCTTACAGCTCATAATATCTTTCTCAATAACCAACGAACTTAAAGGTTGAATCTCATCTTCGTTCACAAAAGGTATTATAAAATATTTTTTCAATAACAATACTCTATCTGCAAAATCAATCATACATGAATTATTATTAAGAAAATCTATTCCTAGCACCAATTTTATATTAATATCCTGTACTACAAAGAGATCTAACTTCACTAAAATGTTCTCTATTAATGCATTGATTCTACACCGTCCCGTGATCTTCACAGCAGAACCGGTTATGCTCCGAATTTGCGTCGTGTTATCATTCTCACATATGTTAAGATGTAACTTGCGCGCTAGTGTCCCATCAATAACAGTGACTGAAGCACATGTGTCTAACATAGCATTGCAATTAACCCCACAAATATTAAGAGTTATACATGGAACGAACTGACCAGATTCATTTGTTTTCGACATCGTATGGAGTTGTATTTCATCTCCAGATTCGGCATCCAACTCCATTCTCCTCAGATTCTCCTGCCGAATCCTTGCCGAAAATTCTGGCGAGTGGTGCGTGGTGTTTCGTTTCTATAATTTAAATTCTGATTAGCACCCTCTGTCCGCGGTCTTAAATTGTACCGTGGTGTATGAAACGCATCGCGATCACTTCTATAACCCTCATTATCACTTGGAGACCCTGGCGAACGACCATCATAAGACCTATTGATTCTTTGGTTCGGTCTGTTCATGATGACATCCTCTTTTCTTTTGAATTGAACAGAATGCTCTAACCCTTGCGGTGGGTATATTGGGAGATTAATATTTTTATTTTCAAATCTACCGGCTTCAGTTACTTCTGCTAATTGAATGACTGTGTCTCTCAATTCTTCTCTCGTCTGATACAGGCGTGAGGATAGTAATTGTTTCTGATAAAATCCCATAGATTTTAAATATGCATTAATAAACTTCTCGTCGTCAGTAATATTTGCTCTATTTGCTAATGACGACAATCTATAAAAAAATTCTGTGTTGCTTTCATGTCTAAATTGTTTTGCATTATAAAATTCCGCAATATCGTCGACAAACGACGGGAACTCTTTCTCCAATTTAAGTACAATTTCCTCAAACATTATATCATCATAGAATATTGTTTTATAGAACATCAGAGCTGCACCCGATAAATACGCTCCCAAAATTAATGATCTGTCTTTCTCATCCCATTTATTTATTGCACAAATTACTTTAAACTGCCTTAGGAAATCTTGGAAGGATTCTCCTCTGGCCCCCGCAAACGACTTACAATCCGCCATAATGCATAAATAAAATCATACAGAGAGAACACCGATAAAATAATTCAAATGGTTATCTGAGAAATGTAGGAGAGTCGCTCCACTCGACGACTTGAAAACCCTTCAACGTTTTTCCTTTTCTTCTCGAACCTTCAATACGTAGGGTGATGTATCTTCACACCACGTCCGCAGCGATCATCAATTGCTTGGTAATACCTTTCCTCTTAGACACCTTAGGCGCCTCCACCATGTGTAACGCGTAAAGTACTTCTTCTAAATCACCTCCGGCGTACTCCACCATGTGTAACGCTTCCACCACGTGTAAACCACGTATAACGTGTAAAGCTTGGGGCTTTAGGGTATCGGGGTACGATAGGTGTTAGCTGGAGGAGGAAAATTAAAATAGCAGGCAAACGCACTATGCGATATAATCAAGATCAGATTATTCATATAACAATTATAACTTCACACAAATTAATTATAAATACTATTTCTTGAATTATTCCGTGCACCTTTGGCACGACAGTCGTCCAGACCGTCCTCTGTCTGCCCGGCGACTCCCTTCTCTTCCAAATTTATTCTTCATGAAATATTTCGAACGTATTCTAAATTCGAGTTTGGTGCCACCAGTCTGTGCCTCTCGCGTAGTAAAGAGTTATTCTTCCAATCGAAGGAGTATATAAGCTGTGCGAGAGTTCCCGTCACTACAGTATTTGATATTAATTTCACCTTGATGCGTTCACAGGTTTTTGAGAAAAAGGGTCTTCACAGACAGACAGACAGACGGACAACAAAATGATCCTATAAGAAAATGAAAGTAATGTAAATGATGTTATGTCAAATAAGTCTTCCATTTAACTACACAACGACAATAACAAGGTGACCGAATGGACCAATGAAGGTGGTCGAATATGACTTTGATTTCCATTACAATTGAATACACCCTCGTAACATACAAAATTAAATTCATCAGAATAAAGACAGGAACCACTTATTTATTCTGCCAAAGGTTAGTTTGTAATTTAACAGAATACTTACCGTAAATATTTTTCCTAATAGATATGAGTGAAGACTTTCTACTAGCTCAAGCATCCATCTTCCTTGTCGGAGGCTTCGATACAACGTCTTCTACTATGAGTTGGATCATTTATGAGCTGGCCTGGAACCCAGAGTATCAAGTAAGAGAATTCATATTCAGACTTTTTGTCCCAATATTGCTTTTATGTATTGTTCTACTTACTAATTAATTAACCTTAAAAATGTAACGAGTCAGAACCATTATACCATACCAACATATTTATTTTCTCGGATAGAGACTTAAACAATAAGTAATGCAAAATATCATGATGAAACGATAACCAGGAAGTCAGGAAGCTAGGAAGTCAGCTAACGTTATGAGGTCAAGAAAACGACAATGATGATTTAGATAATATTCCATGTTTGATTTTTTACAGCACATTTTGTACGAAGAGATCTTAAATGTCAAACAGAAGTATGATACTGAGGATTTAAGCCCCAGCGCTCTTTCAGAACTTACCTACCTCAACTGTGTCATCAAAGGTAAGATTTAATTTTTTTCTTTCCCTTCAGCAATTTTTATAAAGACTACTTGTAACAAAAGTCACACATAACTTACAAGGAAGACCAACTGTACAAACTTTAGCGACTCCAAGACGTCTACATAAGATTCATATTTGGATTACGCAAATATGAGCTCTAGTGGTTACCAATCCGCCTTCCCCGGAATGTTCATATTCTTTCTTTTTTGTACAGTACTCTGTTCCATCCACATACATACTCCCTCTTCTAAAGTTTTCAATTCTTACATGGAACATATTGGAGATTCTTGTGATCATTAGAGATTCTAAGGCGGAAAAATTGTGATATGTGTGATATCATATTCACAGACAATTTATTGTCTGGAATGGTTTACCTCTGGCAATAACCGAAGCCAAAACCTGTCACATATCTAAAAAGCAATTAAAAAACTATTTCTTAAAATTATGAATGTTGATGCTGTTATTTGGTGTAATAATTTTGGTGTATTAAAGATACAAAAATTAATATGTAAGGGTATTTATATGTATGTATTTATATGTAATATGTAGTGTTAATTTACTGATATACAACACTATAATAGTACCTACACCACAGACTATCCTCAATCATATTTAATAATATCCGCACAATGGTTGTTTGAAAGAAATCGCCGTGAATGAAAAAACCGCCAATTGATATACATATGTAATGTTACATGTAATGTTGATATGACACAACCATCAAGCTTAGCTGGAGCGGTTAACACTATTTAGGTATTGAACTAGGTGGATCGCCATTCCAACGCCTCAGCTACACTACAACTACTTCTATATTTTATTTAAATCGGACTTTCTGAAATCATACTTAATTGTTCAATAAGATAATACATTTATAAATGTTCTATTAATAGTAAATAAATTACAATTAATTATCACTAGAAATAAGTAACTATGTACATACTAAATAATATCGTTCATAAAACATTCCGATGCGTAATTTAAGTATCACGTGTTTGCCATATAAAATTTTAACGTAAAAATGCAAATTTGATAACACTATGGACCTTTTTTACAATGTTTTTTACAGAAGCTCTTAGAATCTATCCACCAATGGGCTGGTTGGATCGTGTTGCTACAAAAGACTATCAGATCGACGAAAACCTTACCATTCCTGCTGGCACACCAGTCTATTTAAACGCTGTAGCTACGCAGGTGGACTCGCAATACTTTCCTGAACCCATGGTCTTTCGCCCTGAAAGATTTTTTCCAGAGAACGAAAGAAACATTAAGCCTTTTACATATCTACCTTTTGGGGAAGGACCAAGATCTTGCATAGGTGAGTAAAAATTTTACTAAAGAAAAAGAAATAAAAAATATTTAAATGTTATTTACATGATATGACGTATCACATACGTTTATAGGTTAGAAGTTATAACTGAATTAAATGTCTAATTCGCAAGTCCAAAAAGCTACTCATAGTATGGCAAAAAAGTCAGCCATAAAACAACCTGACAAAATGTTTACTCCGTTCGTTTGTTTGTTTTAATAATTTTTCATAATATCATCATAATTTTTTTTTTTATCAAATACGTCATAAACGTCACGCTAATCTCAAACACCCGTTTAAATATAATTTACATGTTATTGTGACTTATTGAAGTAAAAGAATTTTATTTCAATGTCGCTTAAAAACTGTATGAGAACAGTAATTATATCAATACGGGAAATGCTTCTTGCCTCATAAGAGATAATATAGTATCACAAATTAAGAAACATACGCCCATGACATAAATAGATTGTAATGAATGCCATCTCTTTTGCTCTGTGTTTTTAGTAAGCGTCTTCGTAAATCGTAGGTGTCGATTAAAATAACGTCTTCTTAGTTAGTTTTGAACAAGTTTTTAAACGGAACTGGAATAATTGGGGACTATCGCTGCGTGGAAATAAAGTTGAGTACTTTATTATTATTGATAGGTTTTAGTTTTTTATTTATTTATTAAATTACTATAATACTTTATTAAATTTAGTGGCGCTGAGAAATAGATGGCAGTAACAAATAGATCTTGTTACGAAGAAGACAAGGTTGATTTCGTATGAAGCAATTAAGTCTGGTTTTAGTTTAGTGAGTGTGCAATAGAATCGGCACCAATATTTACTATATTTTGTTTCAACTTATTCAATCCATTAAATACATATATGTATATATAGCAAAAGTAATTTCGTTCCAACCGGGTGTCCCAAAAACATCTAATTTGTTTTTCTTGTATATTAATTTCAGCGCCTTATTATTGAATTACATGGTTTTATTTTTTTGGTTTCAGGGATGCGCTTCGGTTACCATGTTATTAGGCAAGCCGTGTCATCATTAGTCTACAATTTCGAGATACGAGTATTGCCTGATACTCCCAAACCCAGCGATGTCAAGGTGGAGAATAAAGGATTGTTTTTCATGCCGTTGGATGATAGAATGATGGTTCAGTTTGTGCCTAGAGAAAATTAATAATATTCAGTTGAGGATTTATATAAATTTAATAAAGTTTAATATATAATTCAGTAAAGCATGATACTTATTATTTATTCATTAAAACTTTCTTATAGTTAAATAATAATTTAATAGTAGATACAATAAGCCTTTGGAGGGAGACATAATTGGGACTTGTTTGTTCGCTAAGAATCTAGGTCATCCCTTCCATATTTAAACAACACAAATTTTGATGAAAGAAGGTGACTGTACTCGAGTTGCGGCGGCAAACTGCAGAGTTAATCCATATATGATCTATGTTAGTTATGTCACAGATAATATAATACTATACGTTATGTCAACGAAATAACTCATTTATGTCATAATTATTGTCAGTCATCATGTTCATTGACTGTCCACATTCTGATGCAATTACATTAATTAATTCAAATAATTGAGTAAATATAGTGAGTAAACCTCTATAATTTATTACACCTTTTTTTGGTAAACATTGTATGATCACAAACCATTTTTTTTAAATTATTTATTTTATTTAGGACTTATAAAATATAAACAATTGTAAAAAATGTTGGTAAACTCTGTTTACAAACATGTTTTAAAATTATGTGCAAAGTTTGTACAGATTATTAATAAAAAATATAATATATATAATAAATATTAATAAAAAAAACAAAAATTGACTTAAATTAATGTATAAGATCTGTGAGAAATAACTATATGAAATCGATATATTGACAACATACATAAAATTATATACAGTCATATACAAAACATACAGAACAAGATCGAGATGACAGGACATAGTGACGCATTGATTCTCAAGATTCTCTCTCTCAAGACTCAAGGTCTGAACGATGTAATAACTTTGCTTTTAAAATTTTCAAGACTGTTTGTGAAGATATCTACATCAATTTCAGGATTTTTCGTCAGCTTGTGATACTGCTTGGGTATCATAGTTATAGTTGGTATATTCATAGTAGCGGTTTGAGCCAAGTTAGTTTTTGAAGGTTTAATTGAAAATGGAGCGTATTTACTTGCACGGGGTAACCTTGAGGGAGCATTTACATTTATTTTCTCAACAAGAATGGGGCAGTATAAGTCACCGTTAACTTTTTACCTTATTACACTGGTATAAAAGGTGCCAGAGAAAACACTTTTGGATACTCTCGACACGTTTAATATGTACTTCGTAGTGTGGTGACTAGGTCTGAGTACAATACTCAGTACCAGAACGAACTTAGGCTGAAAAAAGTCTAATCTTAGTCGGTGGCTTTTTTAAATCCTTCTTTTTAAGTTCCTTATAACAAAGTCCAACATTTTAAATGCTTTAGCGGTTATTTTGTCAATGTGAGTATGGAATCTAATTTTACTATCAAATTAACTCCCAAGTCTCTGATAGTTGCCACTTCTTATTATTGATTGAATATGTCTGCGAGTTCAAGTGAGTACTACGTGAGAATCGTATATATTTACATTTGTCTATGTTCAGTGCCAAGCCGTTTCTCCTACACCAATCGACTAAGCTGTTCAAGTCTTCTTATAGAAGGAAAGAGTCATGTTTGCTTTTTATTTCTTTTGCAAGTTTGAAATCGTCAGCCTAAAGAAAGCTTTACTGTGTTTGAATAGTGGTACAATATCGTTTATGAATATATTAAACAAAATCACCCCAGAACCGTTCTTTGTTGAACCCCTGATTGGGTTAAAAATGATTGAGACGAGTATCCACTAACAACTACCCTGGAACTTCGGTTGTTGAGATACGAGGAAAACCATTATAGCAAATTACCTGTTATACCAAAGGTGGTAAGTTTGTAAATAAGAGTATTGTGGTCCACGGTATCGAACGCCTTGCTTATATGTATATAAATGGTATCAACAGGGATATTAGAATCAACTGAATCAGTTAAAAAGGTTACAAATGAAATATGGCTGGTTGTTGTATATCGAGCTTTGTGGAAACCAAACTGTTGTGGCAATATCAAACTGTTGTGGCAATATCAATTACATTATGTGTTAGGTAATTGTGGGTCTTATTATTACTTCAAATAACTTAGGTACCAAAGTCAGGTAATATGGAAATTGGCCTTTAGTTTTTTATAGACACAGTATCCCCAGATTTGGGAATAGGTACAACCCTGGATTTCTTCCACGCGGATTTTATTGACCTGTTGTATATTATCGAGAGTGGTAAGGAGAATGCGTCACGATATTCCGTTGCAAATAGACATGGTAAACCGTCAGACCCAGCTCCTTTACTTCGATCTAAATGTTGTAGGCGTTAGTTAGGAATTCCTGCGCTGATTCTTCGCGAAGAATCAGCGTAGGAATTCCGCCAATGTCAAGTGTTATTTTTTAGTGTTATTTTGTTTCTAAAATTACAGCTCAAAATAGTAAGCGTTCTCTTCTTGTTATACTGTAAAGTCAACTAAGATTCTATTTTAATAGGTAGACCTTTTTTTTTTTTAAAAAGACAACTCCCGCATTAGGAATCACTCCTGTGTCGCGGGGGACTTTACAAACATACAAACAACGGACACAAAGAACACCCAGACTAGGGTGGGAATCGAACCCACGACCTCTGGCTCAGCAGTCAGGGTCACTAACCACTAGACCAACAGGCCAGTCATCAAGTTCAAGGCTTTTGTACAGTTTTGTACATGGCCAAACATCGCCTGATTATCTGTATTTTCTTCCAGCTGCGCTATATCGCTATGTTTAATCTGTAAGGCATTTTTATTCATTGTTTTTCTTGCTCTTTTTGTTCTTTTCTCACCACTCAGAGGCGTCATACAATCATCCGAAAACCCAATTTTTTATATAGGTCAGTAGTGTTTTTGTACTTTCCAACCATAACCTTGAATTCTGAGTTTTCCAACGGAAGATTTTCTATCTCCACATTTGCTGAATCAGGCTGAGGGTTAGCTGTAGGATTCGTTGGTAAAGCTGTTAAATCTTCTCATCCATTGAATTGTCATATAGGCTCTCACTGGATGTATCAAATAATGTTTGATTCGTCATATTGCTTAATGAAATTGATCTTCTATGTAAAGTAATGTTATTAAGATGATGTACCCCATAAACACTACGTTCGGACTTCCTGACTTTTAGCAACGACAATGCAAGTTACGCCTCCAGACTTAAAAAAAGATGAGCGCTACCTATTAGTGAGTAGATTGTTTGTACGTTCGTAGTTACCAGCTACTCTCCACTAGGTTGGGCTGTTTGTACCGTACTTGTACTAGGTTGGATGTAATACCTGTACAAAGTAAGGTTAAGTTATCCATTCTTAAAGAAGAAATAATTAATGTTCACACGTTCACACGTGTACCAACAAATATAAACTAGTAATAAGATAATGTATCTTTAACTAATTTTAATCTAAGATTCTGTATGTAGTATAAGGGTATTTATATCTTACAGGTATAATAAGATATAGTTATAACCTAATATGTATGGCGAACGCTGCTCCCACAAAAACCGTTATGGTTTAAGTGAGTAGCTTACATGTAGCTTATGTTAGATATTTGGAATTATTTTGAACAAAAAAAAAACTTTGTACGTCATTAACTTGAATAAAAAATTTCACAATTATTGTTTAATTAATCACTTTCAAATACCGCGTACCTTTTTTATCAATGTTCCAGTTCAGCTGCATGTATTTCGAGGTAGATTTAAATGTATTAGGTTTAAAGAATTTATTTTATCATAAGAACTTAAGTCCACTTATAATGAGATACATAATACTTAATTCTAAATTATATCTCTAGCGTGTTAGAAAGTCTGTTAAGGGTTATACATCAATATTTGTAACATGGTTTCTTGTACATTTTTGTATATCTATATATATATATATATATATATATACATACACACACACTCACACACATGCATACATACATATATACATGCATACACACACACACATACATATATATATATGTATATATATACATTTTTTTTTTTTTATTATACATCTAACATCTAAATTTTATCAACGTATTTCTTAAGTTTACTCTTGTATATATACATGCTATCGCAAACCTTAACATCGTCCGGCAATCTGTTGTACAGTTGCACTCCCTCAAACAATATCGTTCGTCGTCCATAATTAGTTCGTACTTTCGTTAATTCCAGTTTATTTTTATTTCTTAGATTGTGAGTTATATCTCTTTTATGTAACTGTATATTTGTTTGTACGGAGTTAGTAACAATATTTTTAACGAGAATGCAAGTGTAATAGATATAAAGTTGTCTTAGGTTTAGTAGTTTAGTCTCTTCGTATAGCTATTATAGTATTCACTCAATAATCATTGGAACTTACTAGTCAATGTTTACTTCACTTATAGAGAAAATTATTTAAAGATAACACTTGTAGATATTATTTTTAAGGTAAATATTACTATATTTACACAAACTGTAGATTTACCATACTTTTACTATTTTTGAACTTTGCAGCGTGTTGCGAAAAAATTCCAGCAAGTTCTTTCTGGATTTTTTAATACTAGTATGTACAATTTAGAAAATGTTATAATGTCATGGTGAACTTTAGAACAGACTATCAAAAGTCAATGCGTATATAAAGTTTTGTGTCTCTACTGTTTCCGTCAACCGTCAAGTAGTTTACTCGAGCGCATCAAATCCTCGACCAACGCCAACGCTACGTTAAAAAGTTCCTTACTCTGGAGCCAATCCTGGGTGTAGAATTTGGTTGCAACAAGAGGTGCAGAAACATTTTGCCAAATCTAGAAGCTGAGAAATCGATTTTTGATGATCTATCAGTCACCCAGTCGGTCAATCCCAAAATTTATGATTTTCAGACGTACATTTTTCGTAAACTACTAATGTTAGAAATTTTAAATTTGGCATATGGTGTAGTGAGAAGGCCCTTACGACGCATACACTATTTCATTTCAATAAGTTTATCCGATTCTAATTGTAAATTTGTGTAAAAAAAGCACTGGCCCGCTCACTCCCGTGCGCATAAAGTGCGTAGAGATAAGTAGATTAAAATTCAGCAAAAAGTATCACAGTCGACGGTGAACTCGCTGATTGCATGTACAAACGTTAAAATGTTTTTCTTAAACTTTCTATTAATCGGCTGTGTAATTGTGACCTGGCTGTACATAAAATGGCACAAAATGAAAACGTTTTGGACCAAAAAAGGAATAGCTCAATGTGAAGTACATCCCATATTTGGCAGTTTAACATTTTTGCAGAAAATTAACCCTGTAAGTTCTTATTAAGTAACTTTTGATCTGTGTAAAGGAAGTTTTAGTCAAAATAAAATCATATACTTTACAATGAACACATATT
Source organism: Callimorpha dominula (assembly GCA_949752705.1). NCBI lineage: Eukaryota > Metazoa > Arthropoda > Insecta > Lepidoptera > Erebidae > Callimorpha > Callimorpha dominula. Next base: position 21,129,153 of record OX457005.1, read on the forward strand.
GGCGCCTTTAACAGCCAAGTAAAAAAAAAAGAGCGGCATGGCCGTACCATAATTTTATCGAAGCAGTTCAGGTAATTTTTGACCCCCTATAACTTCGTTGTTAATAAAACTAGAAGCCTCAATTTTCAGCTACCAAGCAGGCATTGTATAAACACGGTATATTTCAAATTTCATTCAATTTGAACAAGTAATTTATGAATTATAACTAGTCAAAGTTTCTTAATTTGTCACTCACTGACTGACTGATCATCAAAGCTCTAAGGCACTTCTAGTAGACACAGCAGCTTCAAATTTAGAAAACAATTAGTGTTTAGTGTATAAATCAAGGAAAAACTAAAACTTTCGTAATTTCGGACCAGTTTTCTAGATAATCTAACTGCATAAATAACTTTGTAATCCTATATAAATATATATTATTACAAAGTTACATTTGCAGTGAATGAATCAGTGTACCTGTATATGTATAATATAATGGAATAATAGGTGTAGATAGGTACTTAGATATAGATATATTCAAAGGTAAATTGTAAAATGGTCAACGGAATAAAAAGCATATATATCAATATCAAAAATCTTTTATGTTTGAAATAAAATAGACTAGCTTGGCCATTGCTTTAAAACACAATGTATCTCACAAGTAATACATATTATCACTAAATATTATAATAATATTGACAGATTCAAATCAACTTATATAATTATTATGATAGTACGAATCATACGAAGTAGTACATAGTTTTATTTTTAAAGAACAATAACACTTAAATAATCACAATCATGGCGACTTTTAATTACATAAATCATCGTGACTGCCTTGTGCATGTATTTTTGTTTTATTTGTTTCATTTGTAACTAATTGTAACTAATTTGGTAACTAGTACGGTGCAAACAAAATAAAATGCGAACTATTTACATGCATAAATTCCTCCGCATCGTCGCCTACTGGTAGCGTTCCTAGAAGGCTGGCAGACTTGCTACATTGAATTAAGTGTATGTAACTACATCCTATGTATTTTGATTTTTAGTACAACACAAATTTATAATTTATCGTTGCAAAACTTAATGTAAACTAGAGAGGTGAGCATAAACACTATTGATATAGCAACAAACAAACAACAAAACTGTACTTACAATTGACATTGATGCCACTTGATTTGTAACAATGTGTGTTAAAAATCAAGTGGCATCAATGTCCCGCGAGAAGTAGATCAGCTCCATCTAGCCAAGGCAAGCCAAACTACGTAGTTTGGCTTGCCTTGGCTAGAGAGACTACGTAGTCTCTCTACAGTTAATATACATAATAATAATACAGAAGTTCTCAGTTCATTCTTTGATCAAATATACTATAGATGTTTAAGGCATTAAAAAATGGTACTAACCAAACTCCTACAATGCAGTTGTAAGCACAGCTGAGGTGCAGACGCTTCGCACCCGCACTAGCGGTGTGACGTTTCAGTTGTAGCCGAAAAATGCTAAAACTTTGTTTAAGAAATCCAAAGAAGGCATGAAATGTAATGCTTTTGATAAGAATATTTTTTTCATAATAGCTTTAGTTATCTATATATCTATATCATAATAGCTTTTTTCATAATTTTTAAACCATAATAATGGCACTGTAACAAACGATAATTTAAAAAGTCATTTTTGTAATACGTAGCTGCGCATCCTATCCTTTTCACTCTTAAAACTTAATAACATAAAGAGTTATTAAACTATTAAGTTGAATAAGCCTTTTTCAGCTTACTGGTGGCTAACTTACTGGTGGACTTAAATGTAATTCCTAAACTTTATCAGTATACCTAATACTCTTAAAGTTTAGGAATTACAAGAGTTATAGATTTTCACAAATATTCACAATTCAATCAATGCTTTCGGATATAATGTAAGATTTTTCCACACTCTCTTTACAGGACTGTTTAATTTTATTACTTTTGATAATAACCAAACTGGATTCTAATATGAGGAAAGCATTTATTGAGTAAATGTTGTGAGTTAGGTATAACTCGTATTATAAGTAAATTAGGTAACAAGAAATACTGTCAACAAAATGAGTCAATTGAGCAGCTTGATAATGTGTTAGCTGAACCGCTGAACAGCTGAACACGGAGGTGTCTTTAAAAACAAGTGTCTTCAAAAGGAGTAGCGTTTACAACACTCCGACACCCTTATAGGATCACTTTGTTGTCCGTCCGTCTCAAGAACGCGTGGAGGTATCAAGCTGGAATTTATACCAAACACTCAGGTCTACTGTCCTTTGAAGCTGTGAAAAAATCAAACTTCTAAGCCAACGCAATAAAAAGATACAGCCGTTTATGCCGCAAATTCCCGCAAATTTTCGACACTCGCAAGGGAATCAAAAGCTACAGGGTACTTCCCGTGAACTCAGAATCTTGAAATTTGGTACGAAGCAACGTCTACGTTGCGAAAACCGTAAATTTTTAGTTACGTCATATAAAAAAAAAAAAATTACGGAACCCTCGGTGCGCGAGTCCGACTCGCACTTGGCCGGTTTTTTTTTGTACGCCGACTATTTTGATGATTGGCTGAGCACATAACATACACACACATTCGTATTTATACTATTAGTTAGGAATGTTGTTGGAAAATGGTTGTATATTTTTTAATTATGATAAGAGACGGTGATAATTTAGTGTTGTGCACTAAATTATCACCACAAGCAGGTTGTGTTATCAGGCATGGAAGTTGATACTTGTTTTTTATATTTCAGGGTCAATGGTTGGCAGACGTCTACAATAAGTATCCTTATCCTTATGTTGGTATTTGGGTATTCTGGCGACCTGGGTTAATTATAAATTGTCCTTATATCGCACGGAATATTCTTGTTAAACATTCGGACAATTTCAGAAACAGACTCCTCGGAACAGGAAAATCTGATGAACTGGGCACCTTGAACTTGTTGACAGTTAATGTAAGTGATTATTTTGGGTTTATGCATAAAACACTCTTGAATATAGGACTGTAGAAGATAGTTTCTCATCGCCATCTTCCTACCTTTGTCCCAATTCTCATTGGGTTTGTAAGACGTCGACTCTCCTTGAGAATGTAGTCGTTTTGAAACACGAAGGAACGAGGTGAATTTGTTTAAGGAAAAATTTGTAGGGAGAGAAACCTAGGGTAAGGGATGCGCGTGTGTGCGCGTGTGTGTGCGTACATCCGCGTGCGAGTGCGTGCGTGTGCGTGCGTGTGCGTGCGTGTGCGTGCGTGTGCGTGCGTGCGTGCGTGCGTGCGTGCGTGCGTGCGTGCGTGTGTCTGTATATTTTAGGAATGTAAGAGGGTCTTTAGTTTCTGGACAATGAGTACACTTTTTTTGTGCTTTTGCTATTATAGTTACTATTATAAAAGTTACTGTGATGCTTTTCTGTAAACAATATTACATAGAGAACTGTCGGGGATTAATGTATAGAGTTTTCTGGAGTTGCAAACACCCGACAGAGCTACATAAATCTAGACGTGCAAACAACCGCTAGTACTTAAATCCACACACGCAGCTCTCAGCGTCTAGGTTTTGTTAATCGAAATAAGCTAACTTGAAATTGGACACTTTTAAAACTAATCGGAAATGTGTTAGAAATGAGAGGAATCCTGGGTATAAAAACACTATCAACGCACGTTGTTATAATCTATGCTTTTATCAGGTTTGTTGTAACTGTCTATCGTTACATAGCTTTGATGGGCTTAAATTTCTAAGGAGCATTCAAAGTATATCAACTTTTAAATTTATTTAATGAGCTATTTTCAAGAGTGCTCGAGGATACTTAAGATTCAACCGAATAGTTAGTAGATTAATGTTATTCCATAACTCTGTTAAAAGAGATATACTCTAGGGTATCCGCCGGAATAAATCTCAAAACTACAACGTATATTGCTGCCGCCGCTCAGTGGTGCATAATAGACAAAATTCTCGCTTCAACGGAATTTTTAATGGATTAAAAACACAAAAAAATGCTGCATACTCGTGAGACAGTCTATCTATTTGGACGTGGGAGAGCCATGCTTCGGCACGTATGGGCCGGCTCCACACCACGGCCTCACAGGAAACCTGCGAAGCAATGTTTGCATTGCTTTTCGCCGCGTGAGAGAAGTTACCGGAGGCCCTAACCCTTCTTGTCCTTGGACCACTCCTGTGGAACATGGAGTACGACTGGGCCCTTCGAGGTGACTTCTCCCCCGGGCTGGGCGTAATCTGAACTTTTAAGAGGCGGCGCATTTGGCCACCAGTCTCTCTGGTGGTCCGGCGCATCGAGGCGCTAGGCTTGCGGGTGGCCCTGGATAAGACGAAGGCCCTTTTATTCCATGGGCCCCGTCGTTGTCCACCCCCTGGCGCCTCTATCGTAGTAAACTCGGTCCTCGTACCGTTTCAGGCCCACATAAGGTATCTGGGCCTGATCATCGACGGCAGGTGGCTCTACGACGAGCACTTCCGACAGCTTGCTACCTACCTTGTTGTCCGGTCAATGGCACTGTACGGTCCACCGGTGTGGGCGGGAGCTCTGACCACCCAGAATAGAGCGCACCTCTGGTGCCCTCAGAGGGTTATGGCGGTTAGAGCCATACGCGGATACGGATACGGGAAGCGGCAGTGGGCCCCCGCCCGAAAAGGTACGCGAATGGCGTGAGGCCGCTCGCCGAGCCACCATGGCTCGTTGGTCGTCCCGGCTGGAGGCTCCACTTGCTAGCTTTGCCGCCATGGAGGCGCTCCAGCCGGTCCTTGTCGAGTGGGCAGGGCGGCAGCACGGGACCCTTTCCTTCCGACTGACGCAGGTTCTTTCCGGGCATGGCTGCTTCGGGAAGTACCTGCACTCGGTCGCTAGGAGGGAACTGAGTCCCGCTTGTCACCACTGCGACTGTAGTGAGGACTCGGCTCAGCACACGCTGGTGGTTTACTCCGCCTGGGTGACGCAGCGTCGGGCCCTCACTGCAGTCATCGGAGGGGATCTCTAGCTACCGGCTCTCATACGCTCCATGGCCGGTAGCAACAGGAATTTTACCGCGGTCGCGACCTTCTGTGAGGACGTCATCTCGCAGAAGGAGGCGGCGGAAAGGGTCCGGGATGACGATGTCCACTCGGACCTAATTCACCGCCGGCGAACCGGGCGGCGGAGGCGCGCTTATCAGCGCCTCATGCCACCCTGAGTGTGGCCGCGGGTGGACGAGACGGGTTTTCCCCTTAACCCGCTATAGTGGCCCCCGCGAGGAGCCGCGTGTGCCTGGACGTCGCCTAATTGAGATGTTCTTACCCGGAGGTGGTGCACTTTTGCGGGCAGGCGCTAGGGGGGGTCCGGATGTCTTAATAAAAGCTGTTCCCGGATCCCTCCTATTTAAGGCGCAGTACGGCACACCGTGTGGTTTTAGTCGGTTTGATTCCGACACACCGCCCAACCGAAAACTCCGGTGGGGTAACGGCCCGAGGGGGTTTCCACACGCACAAAAAAAAAAAAGGCCCTAACCCTTCGATCTCCCCTATTCCCGTCCTTCCCCTCTCCCCTGTTCCCAGTCATCCCCCCCTCCCCCTCTTCTCCCACCTTAAAGGGCGGCAACGCTCTTGTGACTCTTGTGAGTTACAAATGCCCATGGGCGGCGGTAGTCATTTACCATCAGGTGACCCGTCGGCTCGTTTGCCCCCTACACCATAAAAAAAAAAGTCTCGCAAAAGCCGCGCTCAACTTTCCAGACAATCCATGACCACGACCACTCGGCCAGGACTGTACGACTAAGAAAAAGAAAGACAAGAAATGTAGCAACAAAGACTGGAAGCTTTAGACAGGCTCTAATTTCATCAGTCATTGTTCCCCATGGTATAGCAGACAAGCCATTCCCTTTGGATCACCAAAGAGCTCAGGCGTGTCTACTGTGTAAAATTTTATTTAATTATATTAAAAAATAATTAATAAAAATGAGTATTACGTTCGGCGAACTACCAGGCGCGCAGATACAGTGAAGAGGTGACTAATTTGTCAATACTCGGTGGTCGTGTCTAGCAAGTGAGTACGATTGAAATATTACTGTTGAATTTTAATTTATAACAGCATATTATCCTGATGGGACGGACAGAAAGAACACCACCTCGTACCCTCGTAGCACCCACGGATCGCTCAGTATCTTCAACTGATATTCCTAGAGGCTTTAGTGAACAGGAACATGCCAATATTAGCTCAAGACCAAAACGCCCTAGACCCAACTTCTCTCCAGACAGAGATAAGTCACCCCTTGACCAAAATATTATGAACCTATTAACTACCTGGAAAGAAGATCAAGATAGAGTCCTCAAAAAGTTAACATCAGATATTGCAGACATAAAGCTTCAAAATAAGAAAATTCAGGAAACAAATAGTGACATCGAAAAATCGATTGACTTCATTAACCAACAATATGAGAGTATGCGACACACAATAGAAAAAAAAAAAAAAAAAAAACCAGCGCAACGTAACTACATTACCTCACTGGAAATGAAAGTTCATGACTTACAATTAAGATCTCGCAGCTCGTATATCGAAGTCAGGAATGTACCGCAGTGTGATAAGGAATCAACAAGCGACCTAACATCTATTATACTGAAAACCTGCCATGCTGTTCAATCGAATATAACTACGTCTGACCTACGTGACGATTACCGTCTCCCGGGTAAAAAAGGCACAAACAGACCTATTGTGGCGGAGTTACTCTCGGTCCCTACCAAAAACCAAATACTAAACGCTTCCCGTTCGTACAAAAAAGCTCATGCTGTTTCCGAAAAACTCAAAACCGATTCCATTGGTATTAAAGGTCAGCGTCCACTCATCTATATAGACGAACAGCTTCGAGGCTATGTACGTCAGTTATTTTATGACTGTCGCAAATTTGCAAAGTCCAAAAATTATCAATACTGCTGGACGCGTAACGGAAAGATTTTTCTCAGGCAACGTGAAGGGTCAGAGGCACATATCATTAACAGCACTTCGTGCCTCAAAAAACTACTTAGGTCAGAATAGGTGGGCATCTTCATTGTTAATACACATAATATTTCATTCATTGGCCTATAAACAGCTTTTATTGCTTTATTTATACTTTTTAATTATTGTTTTAATTAGTATTAATCTTAACAAGTTTTCTGGTTCATTAGTGTTTTTTAGCAAACAGTTTATAATTTATAATATGCGTAGTTTATCTTACAATGTAGTTATTATTTTGTGTTACTATAATAGCTTGTACACTCTACAAAATGTGTTATGGATTATGTATGTGATTGCAACTGTATTACCTTTTAATACCAACTCTGACAACCTACCGCTATTATACAACATTCGTTACACTGCTTAGACGCCCAAAACTACTCTTAACGAATATCACAACCCATTACTTCACAAACTTAATTCTTTCAACACTTGTCTCCAACTCTTATTATCCTACATTCACAAACTTATAATTCACAACTTATTTGCATAAACGAATAGTGCTACTCGATGCTCAAACAGTTCGGTCAGGCTCTTTTTGTGAGTTGGTTGAATATTTGGTCCTACCTACAGTGTATATCATCATTACTGTGATCCTTTAAACCTAATTTCAAATGATCTAGATAATATAAAGATTTCAAACTCACTTTTATGTGATCCAAATTAATGCTCACAATAGGTATATAAAACATCAATAAATTAAAATAAATAAAAAGAATGAAGGTGTATGTATGTCAGAACAGACTTAATACATCGTGTCTACCAGCCCACCTTTAGACACGCAAACAGTCTAGTTTGTACAGCCGGAGATGTTGCTATAGTTGGTATATATCGATCCCCGTCATATAGAGACAAAAACGCCTTCCTTACCAGTCTTAATAATACGCTTTACTCGTTACGCACTTACAAAACCGTAGCAATTATTGGTGACATTAATATTGACATCCTGCCCGCATAGTTAGACGTTCAATCAGAAGAGTACCTCAACATATTTTCGATTGCTTCCAGCCCATCTCTTACCAACACGGGACGGTGCCTGCTTGGATCACATATTACTGCGGTCTCCAAGACAGACTATGTCTTTAGTCCTTAACACTCACATTACTGACCATCTATCCACATTGTTATGCTTCAACTCCAATAGTACAAGTACGAAACCATCACAATATATCAATCGCATAGATGTACCCTATTTGAGTGGCAGTACTCAGTAGTATATAAAGATTGTATAAAGTAGTATATAAAGATTGTATAAAGTAGTATATAAAGTATAAGTAGTAAATAAAGATTGGTCAACATAATAGTGATGAAGAATCACTCTCTTTTGGTGTGCCGCAGGGAAGTGTGTTAGGTCCGACACTTTTCATTTTGTATGTAGATGACCTACGGTACCACAGTGCAAAATAATTACGTATGTTGATGACACGGCTTTAATTGTGCACGGGAGAGGCTGGTTGGAGGCATATTGTCACGCGGAAAAGGCCCTTTCTATTGTTATGGTTTGCTACCAGTCTTCTCACACTTAATGTCGAAAAAATTAATTACTTTACATTTTCCTGCAATTTTAATTCTCAACCGCAAAATGGCCTTCAATTAACCTTTGATAAGCCAAATGAAGCTGTAACTGCCTACCTTTAGTAAATTCGACTAGTACCAAGTATTTTGGAGTACATATAGACTCTTACCTTCGCTGGGATAAGCATATTCAAAATCTCTCAGCTCGTACCAGGAAACTGATATTTGTCCTGAAAAAGTTAAGGTCCTCGGCAGATATTAAAACATTAAAACTGGTGTATTTAGCACTTGTACAATCTTTGCTCAGTTATTGCATCCCCGTATGGGGTAGCGCATGTTCTCTGTATATGCTTAAAGTCGAAAGAGCACAAAGAGCTGTCCTCAAAGTTCTACTACATAAACCGTTCAGATATCCAACGTCACTATTATATCATGAATGTTCAGTCCTGACCGTGAGACAGCTCTTTGTGCTCCAGATGGCACTCCGTAAACATGCAGAAGTGCCATTTAAAACAAACAACAAACGCAGAAGGGATCGTATTTGCGAATTTAAACCTCATCGAACAGCTCTTGCAGGTTGAAGTTTCTACATTTTTAGTTGTATACTTTACAACCGTTTTAATAAAGAAATTTACATTCATCCCCTAAGTAAAAATAAATTAAAATTAATTTTAACGGTCTGGTTAAAAACGTTAGACTATGCACACACGGAATCATTTTAAAAACTTCATGTTAGGCTTCCATTCTGACATCTCATACTGTCACAAACAGAAAAATTCGGACAATACAGTCACACACTATTACGCAGGCACACATACCTTTTCACACTAACTTCATTCCATATTACACATACACACTCTCATACACAAACCAACATAATCTTGTTATGAAAGTACTCGTATATTTGCAATCACAATGAACTACTCCATCCTTGTGATGTAATAATGTTGTAGAAGTTGTAATACATGATCCGTATTTAGTCAGATTGTTCTCCGACCATGGAAGGCGCTGACACCTATGATACTAAATAAATTTTATTATTATTTATTATTATTATAGAGTCTGACGAAAATCGACAGAAAAAGTAATATAATGTAATATTCTATCAACTGCTTCTACCGCTTTACAGTTTGCCATAGCGCAGTTAGCCTATTCAATAAGTTTACAAACAAAGAAATATAGAATATATATTTCTAGAAATATTCTAAAAAGGGCTCACTATGCAGTTTTAGCCGATCGGGGTCTTTGACACATTGACACATATTCCTCATAGTTACAAAGTAGCTGCTATAATTGTACGTTCAGATCTTTTGCACTACGCAATGGATTTTAATGCGGTTTTCATCTATAGATAGATTGATTCAAGAGGAAGGTTTATATACAATTTGTATAGTTTTATATTGTTTTGTGTTAATTTGTTGAAATACGACGATAACTGTTCACCAAATTAGTAGGTATCTACATTGTACCCGTGCGAAGCCGGGCGGGTCACTAGTCTTTTATGAAAACGAAGGTCATGTGGTTATTCAAGTAACATTTTCCATTGGTTTACCGATCTTCATCCTTAGCATCGATTTAAGTATTGTGTAATTATTATTATGTGCTTGCAAAATGACAAAATATTTTTTTGCAGGATCCTTTGTGGACTTCAGTCCGTAAACGGCTGACTCCTGTTTTTACGGCGTCAAAACTAAGAGGTTGGCAAGAACTCTTTCAAAGCAAGTCGGCTGACCTAGTACACAGAATCAAAGCTGACAACAAAAATGGTATCACTAACAACTTAAGGGTAAAATTTTGTTGACTTTTGTTGGCATTATTCATCACTCATTTTATTGAAAAAATATTTCAACCGCATTTTGGAATCTTTTTTAAATATACCTTGCATTTCAAAGTCAGTGTGTGACTATGTGTGCGTGTGTGTGTGGTGCGTGTGTGCCGGCGTGCGTTGGTGTGTGTAAACGCTGGTCAAACTCCAGAAATGGCCAGTATTTTTAACCAACGAAAAAAAAGGAGGTTATCAATTCGACCTTACGTTTATATATTTTTTAGTAGTTCAGCCCTCACTCCGTTATTTATTAAGTGTTTTTGATGATTCTTTTTTTGTTAGATATAAAAAACTATTTTTGAGTCGGCGCCAAAAAATAAAATAATTAATTACCTACGTAGAGCCTTCTCCATTTCTACGTACATATAAAATTTTGATAATTAATCAGTTTGTTGTTTGGCATCGACACAAAATAATTTTATATAAAATTTGATAGTTTAAGTAAATAAGCTCAATACTTAAGACTTAAAAGGTTTATTTATTTTTGCTTTTTAGTTCTTTTCGTCGGTTTAATTTTTTGTTAAAAAGTTTTTTTAATAAGTGTTCGCTATTCAACAGTCGTTGTTCGCTGACTATGCTACCGACATCATCGGAGAATCTGCGTTTGGTGTCAAGTGTGAAGCAACCAAACATAGCGTAGGACCACTGAGGGCAATGACTAATGAGTTCGAAAAGTATAGCGCTTTCAGAGGCGTTCAGTGGTCCTCTATTTTCTTTTTTCCAGAATTGGCTGATTTTTTGGGGTAAGTCTCCATAGTTTAATGTAGAGTCACTGTAAGAAGCCTTGGATATGACACGTTTAGTAATAAATATACTAAATGTATCGTTATAAATACAGCATAATAAACGAGTATAAACTTACATAAATAAATAAAAAAATTCTAAACAATCGAACGCTTAGTCGAGAGTTAATAAAAAACATTTAATGTAACATAATAATTTATTCGGAAATTTATATCACTATTCGAGAGTAGGTATATCATTACATACCTCCCTGCACTATTTATCAGCTATCTCCGGATTCCTTCGTAGTAATGATATTATTTAGAAAATACCTTATTTTGACCTAATCCATACTAATATACTAAGTTTATGAATCCATAGCTCTGCTCCGTATCTTCGACCCTTAAATCCTAACTCCCACAGTATTATAATTTCAGCTTCACATTTTGGCCAAAACATACGATGACGTACTTTAGAAAAGTATTTGCTATGATAGTGAAAGAGCGTGGAGGGTACGAGAAAGAGACAGAAGGAAAGAGAGATCTTATGGACGCTCTGTTAAAGATGAAACAAGACGCAATGAAGGAAGGTCAAAGTAAGTATTCGTTAAATAAAGCAAGAATCCTATGCCAAAGATCTGGCAGATCCAATTTCATTACAATTTTAGTATTATATTCTACTAGCCGTCCCCGCAGTTTCACTTGCATTTAAGGTCCCTGCCCCACTTCTATTGGTCGTAGCGTGATGTTATATAGCCAAACAAACAAACTCTCCAGCTTTATAATTCCACTAATATTATAAATGTGAAAGTTTGGATGGATGGATGTTTGTTACTCTTTCACGCCAAAACTACTGAACCGATTGCGATGAAACTTGGTATGTAGATAGCTGGAGACCTGGATTAACATAAAGGCTACTTTTTATCTCGATATTCAGACGGAATCGGGACTTACGCGGGTGAAACCACGGGGTGCTGCTAGATTAGTATAGATTTCTAACGTATAGTCACATTCATAAGTCACAAGGCAATCCATTGATGCTTTGTATGGACTTAAGACCTTCTTTTTACCAATTAGATTTGAACCAATTAGTTTTAATGCAATGCATTTTTATGATAAGCAACTGATTCTACGCCTAGGCTTAGTTACAGATGAGGGAACTCCTCAACGGTCAACAGTCGTCAACGTACCTACAGACACGTTTTTCACACCATACATTACTATATTTAAGTCCTATTCATTTAAATAATTATAATTTAACAAATAAGTCTATCGCTTTTTTTTCAGATTTGGATGAAGTGGTAGTAATTGCAAACGCTATGATTTTCCTGCAAGGAGGTTACGATACTACCTCTACCATATTGTCTTATATCACTTACGAGATGGCCCATCACCCGAAATATCAAGTAAGGATTTCAAATATAATATGTAGGTATATGCAAATTTCACACGACGTTACTGACTTTAACCAAAGAGGATTTACAATTTGACTTGTGATTGTGTCCGAAAAACGATTGTCCTGAAGTTTCTTGGCCAATGTTGTCTTGATTTGACTGGTACTGGTGGTTGTACTTTCAATCAGATAAAAAATCATATAGGACTACCGAGTCAATCACAGGATCACATTCGGTATTGGTACAGTTACCAAAAGTACATCTCTCCCTCTAATCCCAACAAACGGACGAATTTTCCTAAAGGCACTCGGCATAGAACTACCTTCGCTAAGCATCAGTTTTATATTATGAGTACTCACATTTACAAACAGGTCCACAAAAAGCTCAACATTAGGGACTTAAATAGTAACCAATTAAAATAAAAACTAACGGAGTGGCTTCTCCGACAAGACTATTCTCAAACAGAGTCCCTTCTAACATACATCGCCTAACATTCACACACACACACACACACACACACACACACACACACACACACACACACTAAACTGGTCGAGCGACTCTGCCCACTTTTGTAATATGTAGTTTTCTAAAATAAGCGAAACACTGTCTCTTATCATACAGGTCGCTCTAGTGTAAGAGACAGGGTCTATAACGTTTGTTAACATTTTCTTGACTAACTAATCTGTCGCATCGCATTCTACTAAGATTTTTACCAAAATGTTTAAATTTATATTTTTGTTAACTGTATATCCTTTTATTGTGTGTTAATAAAGATTATTATTATTATTATTATTATCTCTTTATTTCTATAATATACATATAAATTACATTTTTAAATACATTCACTATAAAAAAAAACAAATATATTTAAAAATATAAAAAATAGTGTCCCACCGGTATCGGGTACAGGGACCAAGCTACCGGTGGTTAGGGTTTCAGAGATAGAAACCTCCTCACTATGCGTGCCGTATCTAGGATTATTATTATTATTATCTATTTTTCTGTCTATGTTGTACATAGCCGTTTTTCCATTGGTGGTCAATCAAAGATTATACGAGACATGGAGATACAAAGTTTACTTACTAATAATAAAAAGAGTTTGGAGGATATTGCCAATATAGAAACTACAGCTATAGCATATTATTTGTGAGTACGTAATAATCTTTTTGGTTTATCATATCAGCAATGACATTAAACTTTACAGCAAAGAGTGTACGAAGAGCTAATGGAAGCACAAATCAAAATAGGTGACAAGGAGTTCATAGAAAGTGATTTAGGAGAGCTTGTATTCTTCAATGCAGTTATCAAAGGTGCGTTTAAAAGTCATCTTAACAACAATAGACGGATAAACTTTAAAAATATGTAATCATATGTGGTGAATCATTGCAGTCGGAGACATGAAGCAAGACTCGCATTAAACTAATACGACATTTAACAAGTACTGATGCTTCCGACTGCAATAGCTTTTATGACATTTTATAGTCATATTTTTAAGCAGGCTTTTAATCTATTTCCATTGTTCTTCGATATTTTAGGCAAGTAGTTAATAATACTGTGTAGTAGGTTTCTCCCTGTTGTAAAAACCATAGTACAAGATTTATCTTATACTTAGTTAAGGTGTAGTTAGCACTGTTTAAACTGTTTCAGATTACTATTATTCTTATGAAATATCTTACACGTTTCTTCAGAATTCTTTGTAATCTTCCACTCATGTCCTGTTAAAACCAAACGTTCTTTACGTTTTGGTTTTAACAGGTTTTAAGTGTAATAGTAAGATGGTTTTGTGTTACCGTTTGTTATTTAGCCATAGTTGGTAACGATACTGATTATGATAATAAATTTAAATATCTATCTATTTTTTAGAAACTATGAGAAAATATCCAATCATGGGTTGGCTAGATCGCATTGCTTTAAAGGAGTACCAGGTCGACGAACATTTGTCGATACCCGCTGGAACCGTCATCTACATCAACAGCAATGGCATGCAACAAGATCCTGAATTATTTCCTGAACCTATGGAGTTTAAACCTGAAAGATTCCTTTCCGAGAACGCGAATAATATCAAGCCGTATACATATTTACCTTTTGGAGAGGGACCAAGATCTTGTATAGGTTTGTTGGTATTTTTATTGTAATTTACTGCTACAGGTAGGATGTGTTCATTTGTCCGAAAGTCCTTTGAACCGAAAGATGTTTCGATCAGATTAAACTGGACGTTGTATTATTATTGTATGTTGGAAATCGTAATGGAATGCAAATTTTAACTTTAACTAAACCCGTGAAAAAGAAAGTAATAAATAAAATCCTTTCATAAATATATTTTGAAGTCCAATTCTTAACTTAAGATATAATTGAGAAGAAATCAGAATATCTTACTACACTTGAGTATGAAATTGTAATTAAGCTATAGGACCAATTTAAATATTACTTTGATTTTTTTGGATAGAATTAATCTACTACGGTCCCTTGTATAAGGGACATACCCGGGTCACTTGCAATAGATCCTCTGGCGAAAGTGCACTGTGGGGTTTTGTCAGTTTGATTCCGACATAACACTTCAACGTTAGCCCCGGTGGCAACACGTGGTATACACGACAAAAAAAAAGGAGTGACGTTAAATTGTTATGTTGCATTTTGTTTAGATGTGGCAAGTCAAGTTAATTACTATTAGGTACGTCAGGATTAAAAATTAAAACATATTTGCAACAATTTTTTTTACTCAGACTATGCAATTTTTTTTAAGAATCGTCAATAATCGATACTCTAATAGCAAATGGCAAATAGTCTTTTATTCTAAGAACGTTTGCAGCGGCTAGAATATCACTTTCGTTTTGTCAGTTCAATAACAAAAGATGTATGCTTCATACTGCAGAATCTAGGAAAAATTAAACAATTAGTCAAGTAATAGTTTGAAAAGCTAAATAGCGCGCGGGGAATATACTATATCCATTAAGAGAAAAAGAGTTGACTGTATTGATGAGATGAGATGTTTGCGTCGTACATTCTGGACTCTCTGCTCACTGATGTTTCTCCAGAATCTTCTTTGGTTGTGGTTTTGGTGGAAGGGGCGGGGTATTTGGAAATAATGTGTTGGGTAGGGATTGAGTAGTGCCAACATAACAAAGAAATTGTTACCTATCAGAACAGTACATTTTCTATAGCGGTAATGTATTTTGTTTCAGGTAAGCGTTTTGGTATGTTTAGCTTAAGGTTTGCTCTTGCGGCCATCATCAACAACTTCATACTGAAACCTTTACTGGACGCACCAACGCCCAATGATGTAACGGTAGATAATAAAGGAATGTTCTACGCACCTGGTGAAGCGCTATCAGTGGAATTCATATCGAGGAACTAAAATGAAGAACTAACCATTGTACATTTGACCTTCTGACACTAACTTTCGATTCAAATTTAAATGAGTGCCAAGTTTGCAACATGTAATAATGTTTATTATTAAAGATGTACTGTTTTATTCACTTGTATTTTTCGTGGACTACCGTACCGGAATACCGGGCGCGACTACCGTAAATGTGTAAAGAGATTTTATTTCAATAAATTATAATATTTGTTCCGATCAACAGCAAGATCCATAAAGAGATAATAAACCTTAACGGTTTTTATTAATGCCTTTGCGATAGGACTCGTATGACTACAATTGTACACGACTTGAGTTAATAGCATAATCTTATTTAACAGTTAATATTAAATGCAAGTAACTACTCTGCAGAGTGAAACTTTTGTGCTAATATTACTCGACACATCGATTTCTACGATTTCTCTGTATAGTCCGAAAGATCCCGCGTGAACTACCCATATATGCATAAACACTCGGGGCAAGAAGTAAGTCATCAGTAGGACATTGTCGACCGTAATCTTTTCTACGAGCTGACGGGTCACCTGATGGTCAGGAATGGGAGGGTAGGAGGAGGGGAAGGAGGTTAAGCCTCCGGTTAACACAACCCTAGAATTGCTTCACGCTAGTTTTCTGTGAAGCCGTGGTTTGTGTGTGAAGCATGGCGCTTCCACTCAATTCATTAGTAGAAAAAAAAACACAGTACTATATGGCGCTGTCTAGTCACGGTCTTCTTTTCGTTGTGGGGGAAGGAAGGACGAAGGACGGTGGTTGTACTTTAGTATGGTGTCTACAATACGAGCCAAAATTGCTATGCTCTACCCTTATAAGGTCTAGTTTTTTTTTTCATCTGTCTTTAAAATTAAAAACGAAAGTAAATATGTAACAACGTCTCAAACTTCATTGCGACATAGTAAGTTTCACCGGATGATTCGACATATCCCAAGAGTGTCGTGAAGGCAGATGAGACGGTTCCTGCGGCTCCACTGTTTCCTAATTAACATCTGTAACGATCATTCTGATTAGAGATCTAACAAGAATTTACAGTGAGGTAGCGTTCTTAAGGCGCTGATACCCAACAAAACAAAATGTTTTGCTTTGTTTTTATATAATAACACTGTATTCGGAAGTAGGTATCTGTTTCTTTAATATGAATAATAATAATAGCTTGACACATTACACACGGCCATCTGATCCCAAACTAGGCAGAGCCTGTACTATAACAATATACAATAACAATAAACATACTTATACATTTCTAAATACATACATATAATAGATAAATTACACCCAGACAAAATAAGAAGCTGATTTACACACATTTACTCTAAGAAATCTAAACTAGTCTTAATTGACCTAGAGATTTGTTTAAAACAAAAACTGCTAAGTTTCCTATTGGACACATTTTGGATTTGTAATGCTAATGAAATAAAAGGAAGTAACTGTGATGATGTATAAGGATAGTTAGGGGGTAGGGGGACATTATGCTTCTTTTACAGCGTGAAAAATCTTATTCTCAGTGTAAAAACTGCATAATAAAAATGTAAGCTGAAGCTGTCAATACAGCAACGAGGGCTGCCATGCTAAATGCCTTCATGCCCCGGTTGACTTTATGTTAATCTTTTCAATTGTGCTCGTTTGCTTGAGCAAAAGCAGAAGAAAGATTAGACCGTGTTTTGGAAGACATTATAAGTAAATAATCGTAATATATTATTAACCGACGAAAAAAAAAGGAGGTTCTCAATTCGACCGTATAATTTTTTTTTTTTTTTTGTGTTTAAATCAATGCCGTCGCCGTATAATAATGGAAATAGTATCCTTAATTATTATTATTATATAACATAATGTGAGTAGAAACTCAAGTACTTTGGTTATTCTTTATAGAAACAGAACTTGAAATAAAGAAAAATATATTTTTTACAATATCTTAAGAACACATTTATCTAAAGATAAAGAAAAGAAAGGGGCAAAGATTCCATCTTATATTCGTCCATGTTGCTTATCTTATAGTAGAATCTATCTTGTTAAATAAGGCTAAGTGACTATAGAATAGGGTTGGTGTAAGACATATCTACAGGCTTTGTTGACCGCTTAAAATAAAGTCAGCTGCGCTTGTATGTCATCTTGGAGATAAAAAAGGGTACAAACTAAATATCCACGATATATTTTTATTAAAAGACAACTCCCGCATTAGGAATATTCCTGTGTCGTGGGGGGTTTCACAAACATTCAAACAATGCAGACAAAGAACACAGAGACTCGGGTCAAACATTTTTTTTTCTTTTTTAAAAGAATACTACTAATTTGTGGATCACATAAATTTTTGTCCCGTGTGTGTTTTTTGAACTCATAAATAACACTCGGCGCGTCATAGGGGCAAGGTGACCACTTAAACCATTGCGCCTTCCGTGCTGTCAATAAGACTAACAGTATAGATCTGTAAGGACTGTAAGGTACTAATGTAAAAATACTTAATAAAATATATTTTGCAATAGCAAAATCGTAGTGCTATGTTCCCTTGAGATGCGACACATATTCTAAGTAGGTCTAAGAATCCTCTTACCCGTAATCTGACAGTGGATGAGCTGTGGTCCCGGGACACCGCCATGCTGAGGTTTACATCAGCGAAAAATATTCAGAACGTATATAATAGATCGTTCAATAAGTTGCGAGTCTAACTTAGAGATGGCGCATATTTTTTTTATTTTTAGAAAGTAAATAATATATATTTTATATAATTTTTGATAATCGTATAATAAAATATTGAGTTGCAGATATTGTGTTTGTAATTTTGGAACAAAACGAGTTTCGTCTAATGATAAAACGTTGTTTTTTTATAGAAAAAATGTTACCCGGAATCTGCTCCGTCGAAACCAGTCAGTTGTCGGTGGTACTCCGATTTCAAACGCGGTCATATATACACAAATGATGTTGAACGCTCTGGTCCAAATGAAGCAGAGACTCAACAAAAAATCAACCAAGTCCTGGAAATCATGAAGGAAGATCGATGGATGAAACATGGAATCACCGTTTCACTCCGGAATCCAATCGGCAATCAGCAGAGTGGATAATCGCAGTAACAGAAGCTTATTTTGAAGTCAAAGGTTAATCGTTCTACACACATGGAATAGAAAAGTTAAAAAAACTTTGAAGGGACTGTATCGCAGTTGAAGGAGAGTACGTTGATGCATAAAAAATAATTATATCAAAAATACTTTGATTTAGTACTTAGTATCGGTACTTATTGAACCACGTGTTACATAAGTAGGGAATAGAAATAAAAATTCTTTTCACTCGTCAACTAGTTGATAACATTTGGTTCGATTAACCAGATATGTTGATAGACTCCGTATCGTTGATAACGCTTTACACTTTCCAATGTCATGTTATCAAGACAAGTCGGATTAAAAACATACATGAGTCTTAAAAAGTAAATCTGAACAAGTTAAAACATTGTTACATAATTTGAATGTAAATGGGACTAAAAATGTGTGCAAAATGAAGGACTGTAAAGAAAATTTCACCTCCATAAGTTAAGAAATATGCGTGGTCATACACAAAACAAAAAATTATTGAGTTTCTTCTTCTGTTTCTTCGTCGGTTAAAAACTAAAAGTGACTGGCTATAAAATCTAAGGAGGTACAGAAATTCCAAGTTTTGGACTGCTTTGTTTCTCTACCCGTCCTTCTGATAAGCAGATAGAGCAATTGAGAAAAAAAAATATTCGCTGTTCAGTCTGATACAGATTTATCGACTTCAGACTTCTTCTTAATACGACAGGAGAGTATCTAAAAATAGTTACCCAAATAAAAAAAACCTTTACCGTTCAGACTGTCTTTAGTAGCGTACGAAATATTTATATCCTATGTTTTTTTTATGGTAGAGGGGGCAAAAGAGCAGACGGGTCACCTACATATCCCAATGGATGGTAAATGACCGCCGCCCATGGGCACCTGCAACTCAAGAGTCACAAGTCCGTTGCCGCCATTTACGGTGGGAGTAGGGGAAGAGGGGGGAGAGGTGGAGAGAGGAGAAGGGTAGGAATAGGGGAGAGGGAAGGGTTAGGGCCTCCGGTAATCTCACTCACGCGGCGAAAAGCAATGCATTGCTTCACTGACGGTTGTCTGTGAGGCCATGGTATCACTCCGGATGAGCCGGCCCATACGTGCCGAAGCATGGCTCTTTCACAGTTAACATGTTGCAAGTAAACAGCACATTTATCAATAACCATATATTGGTTATATAGTATCCTGACTTACCATTAATAGAATGTGAGAGGATCATTATTAAAGACATAAAGCCTTTGGAGATCATAAAAAGAAGCCATTCCTTTATCTTGGCGATTAAGCTGAAAATGTTTAGGCATGGGACACATATAACAGTTTTTTTTAATATAATATATTAATAACTCTTTATCGTTAATGTACCATTTAATTCTCAGATAAAAGCAGAGCTCAGCCTTAATATGATTCCAATAATTAAAGTTATACGGTATTATTAGATTTTTTTTTGTTAACGTGGTGCAAGATCCTCATATTCAGGATCTTCCGCACTTGGGAGGGCCGAAGGGGTCTGTTGGACTCTTACCGACTAAACACCACCCCGGTGTTCTACTGGTTGCCCATGATAGGGGGAGCGGGAACCGTCATTGCATTCCTATTGTTTGATACTGTATTAACCGGTATTACTAATTGATATTAATAATAAAACAGTTTCTGTGTGGATCACAAATTTCAAACAAATGTGATTTACTTTTATATATACCTATTATATTTTTTATATTTGCATATTTTTCAGCCTATTCATAATTATTCTATAATGTAAATATTTTATTTGTAGGGTATTACAGAAAGTCATATTTAAGGATTGTTTTTGTGTAAAAGCTAGCTGTTGATGCTTTTGCTTTGGATGTGAACTTTTTTTGAAACAAAACATTTTGAATAGGAAAAAATAAAATATTTGATAGAAAAATAAATAATTGTATTGTCCTATATGTTTTGAGTTAAGTAACTTTTAGCGCAATTATATTAGGACTTTCCCACTCACAGAAGCCTTATAAATTCCTTTAGCCATTCATCTTTTCAACATATCCAAACTATCACAGCACTCCTTGTCCAATTCTTGTCACAACATCTTCTTTCATACCCACACCCTTTTCTTTTCACATGCCTCTCCTTTCTCCACATTCATCACTCTATCACTCAATTTTACATTACTCATACTTTCTCAGTGAAACAAACAACAGACAATTTTCAATAGGGAATATGCATGTTGTTTAAATTTACTTAATTAATTTTCCCTTGAATCTAATAAAGATTCAAGGGAAAATTAATTAAGTAAATTTAGTCCATATATTATGCCTAAACAATTATTTTCTTATTTAGTTCGTGTTTAATAGCAAAAAATATTAATTAAAATATGCAAAATGAGGGCGCGAAATTCAACTTTGCAAAACGCTTCACCATTGGTCGAAACAAAACATGACGTGACATTCCACGTTCTGTCATTTATCGGCGCCTATATTCGTAGTGTTACGGAGAAAGATAGGTGTTCCTGTGGTTTTCGCTCTTAGCTAATGCAATTTAAGCATTCTAGTGATATTAGAAATCATCTTGGACAATGACTGAATGTAGTTTTGTCAAAGCACAATCGGACAATCTACCGAAAATAGGCATTCATGATGACTATATATTTTGCATCAAATCCAGATTTTACGTCCGCTGAGGTTAAAGGAGTGAAAGCCGCAAGGTAATTATTATAATACTTGTTATATTATAATCTAAAGGATAGGTACTGGTACTATTATGTATTCTGTGGGATAGGTAAAATATGTATAGTTAGTAATATTCATGAAGTTTTAAGACTTTTGTTATCTAGTTTAAGTAGACAAGCAAGTTGCCTTCTGCGTGATATTTAAAACAAACATAAATTACTGCTGACTAATTCACACTATACTAGCAATTAAATTGTAATATGCTTACATTAAAGTGATCTTCACAACAATATAAACACGATGTTGAAGATACTTCATCTCTTCTCATTAATGTACACCATTGTTTTCGTATTTTACATTATTATTTTGTACAGGAAAAAATATTGTATTGGGTATACTTCTTATAGTGTTTTTACACTTAGGGACAAGGCAATACCTATAAAATGGTTTTTTAACTTTATCCATCGTCTATTAATTACAATAAATAGTAATTACAACTGGAAATCGGTATAAAATTACTTTAACACTTCAAGTAAGTGTATGAAACAAACACTAAGCGTGGAACGTGACGTCATCCAAGGCCAAAACAGATCAAATTTTATCGATGTTTTCAATGTTATTTTAAAAATTAATTTGAACATTGCCTAGGTTATTTATATTTTTTATTATGGTAGAATGATGGAACAGGTCAATAAAAGTTAAAAAAAAACAAAAATAATCATTTTAATCAAGTATATGTTCTTACTTATCCATATCGATATGTAGTTAAAAAAATACATTTAAACATATTTAAATTAATAAAGTATTTTCGTATACTTACTTTACTTTCACGCAAATGTATAAAGCATATTTATCGAAAACTCAAGTAGGATACGTTATTATAAATGATGGTTGGCAAACTAAACAGCGTTCTGGTATCAAACAACATACCTTGTCCAAACAACATTCTGGTAACATAAGATAACATTCTTAATTTATGAAATGTTATAAATTTCAGTTCTTACTTTATAAACAAATAAAGTCTAACAAATAAAACTCAGTTTTAATAAGAGATAAGAACATTTACTTACATATACAAAAGTATAATTATATACATAAAATACACGAAATATTTTTTTATTTTTTATTTTTTTTTTAAGACAACTCCCGCATTAGGAATTACTCCTGTGTCGCGGGGGACTTTACAAACATACAAACAACGGACACAAAGAACACCCAGATTAGGGTGGGAATCGAACCCACGACCTCTGGCTCAGCAGTCAGGGTCACTAACCACTAGACCAACAGGCCATTCAAAATGTGTTTACGTAGAAAGAAACTTACTTTCACATTAACTCGTAAGACAATATATATTATTTACATGCATATACGCTTCACCATATTACTAACAGTTCCTGCGCGGCTTCGCTCGCGTGTACATACCTATTTATATATTTTGCCCCTAATTCCTTTTTCAAAATAAATGTAGCCTAAATTACTCCTAATAACACCTGCAGCTATCTGCCAGTGAAAGTGCAGTGGAAATTGGTGTAAACTGATTTTAAGGCATAGCTATCGTGCAAATAACTGTGTGAGCTTAAAAATAAACTATTATTTTGATGTTACAAACAGACACTTCTATTATATTTAGTGGTGATATTAAAACGTAGCGAAATAACGAGTATATAACTGTTACCAGAGTTTCTCAACACTATCGCTAATGAGAATAGGTGGGGACATCAATAGCCAGTAATGATATATAAACTGAGGGGTTAATCCGTAGCGGAGGGTGAAAATGTGAAGCTAGCAGATCTTTGATAAAGAAAAGGTTTCTATAAAGCTAGTGCTGTTTTTGGGCGAAATTGATCTTATCGTTACTTATTCAATATATTAATTTATTAGAAGTTGGTTTATATTCATAATTATCTTAAAATTGTCTTTAAAAAAGTGAAACCGATTTCAATGCACCTAAAACATGGCAAATTCAAATAAACATCCCTTCATTTTAGACTGTTAGAAGTGGAATATTTTCTTTAAATTGGGGCATTTATTTATTATAACCGTATGTAATAGTAGAATAACCAATTCAATTCAAAAGAATTATTCGGTATTGTAAATCGGTTCACGGATATACTAATATCACGTAATATATACAAAAAAAAAAACAGTGGAAGGACTTCCTTATTTTTTTGTAGTCAGTAAAATATGATAAAAATTGGTCAACAAAATGCCCGTCTTTGTGCCATAAAGATCCATCGCGCTGCGCTGATGCTATTTCAGATATCTTGTGTCAAGCAATGGAGTAGTTCATTCAAGAAATAAAGGTTATTCAAAATATAATTAAATTCAAAAACTACCTCCACGAAATGTTATGTTCTAAATGTTACTATTCTTTAAATGAATTTCTAAATTATGCTTCACAATAATAATAAATAAATATTGTATTCCAATCATATTGTTGATTCATCTGATGCATGTTAATTTAAAGTTACATACTGACGTTTATTATAATTTATTTTTATTTAAATATTTTTCTGTTAGTATCGTATGGTTGACATTTATATTAAATTGACATGGTTATTATTTTTAATTTGATATGAAATTTCATATACTTACATTTTTTTCCCTATTTTATAATTATTAATAATGCTAATAATTAATTTAATAATAACAAATATAAATTATGTAATTATTTTGCACACCGGCAATGGTTGAATATGGTATTGCGCTTTTACTATTTTGACTTCGTACACCCATATTCTGCAAAACATATTCATTTCATGTCATTTCACCTTTGGGGTGGCTCAGCTAAGTACCAAATAGAAGCTCTGGACTCTGTTGACTGAAGAGCCGTAGGCTTGTAAATGACGATGTGCTCGCGAATAAGGAACTACTCGCGAATAGGGTCCTGCTTATCGGTTTTTTAAAGGATTCACTTTGGTGAGTGTGCTCTCTTCGAATTAATTAACCCTCACCATTCCTTTATCGCACTACTAGGCGCAAACAGAAGTTCCATCCTTTCGTTGTCGAAACACTAAGAAGTGGAACTAAACGCTTGACAGTTTCTTTTTGGTTCGAGTCGTCAAGGTGTGGAATGATCTGCCTGCGTCTATTTTTCCAATAATTTATTATTCTGGAGCGTGTGTAGATGGAATAGGTTTCTCTTAGATAGGCGTTTACCATCTTCGTCTTCATCGTCACTTTACATGAGGTGAGTTAGAAGACAAACGCCTTTCTCAAAATCAAAATAATTAAAAAAACTTTCGTGGCGCGGCGGTAGTGTATTCGACTGCCACACCGGGGGTCGCCTCCCGTTCAGTCCAAATACATGAATATGTTTTTATGCATTTGTCTGGCTGTTTCTATGTACAATATGTATGTATTTACAAAAAAAAAGAACTGGTACGAGCACTCTGTTTTTTTTTTAATTTTAATTAAAAGTTTTGCGGAGTCTCTTTGAGATAAAAAACGGCTCAATGCAAAGTTAGGTCAATGTCTTTATTTAACATTGGTAATTGAGATAGCATGAAACGAGTAAACCATATACATATTATGAGTAAGTGTGTTATTGCTCACAAAATATTGTGGCACATAAATGAAACTTTCCATTACGAATAAATAATATTATGTTTCTTTATCGTACATATGAATAACAAATTTTATACAGGAAGGCAATTTTATATACAATTTTAAATGCTTGTATTCTCTACCAATATTAGTAAATAGAGTTTACTCTATTTAATAACCTGTGTTCACACAGGTTATTAAAAATTCAGGGAAACTCATGTTCACGTTAAAAATATTTTTTCAATATAATACATACATTTTATACCTAAACTTAACGAAATATTATAAGCTATAAAAAAAGAAAACAATCCCTGATTCTTCTCTTAAAAATAAAGGCTTTCGCTTGTCAAATTGGAAAGCATAATAAGTAGAATATCTAAAGGGCTCGATCTCATTACGATTATAACACCTAAGCATCTCAATAAAAATAAAATGTATTTTAAACAGAATCCACTCTAATCATTTAATCTCGTGGCACTATCTGAATTATTCAGATCGTCGTTTAGACTAGGCTGGCACACACGGCTCTTAATATCCAAGGCGGCTCCGAGGCGGCAGCGCCGTCTCTAAGCCTCTCAGACAGATGGCACCGTTAATACTGATTAATTGCCGGACAAATCTAGCCGACACATATTTTGGGGATTGCGACGTCTTGTATTCGGAGCAAATTGCGCCGTACGACAGCCGGAGTTGGGGACTATTCGGATGAAGATGTGCTTTATCTTCAGTACAGTTTCAAATAATCCTTGTTTTACTATAAGCATGGTCTGTGTAAAAAAGCTTTGGAAAGTACCGTCATATATTTAATGAGATGTTTTTGTTTGATTTCCAGTTTAGTTGAGTTGAGTACAGAGACAACTACTCACTAAGTTCACTGTTATTAGTTGAATCAACAAATCTGTTATATAACATTTCTAAATTTGTTCATGAGATAATAAAACCGAGTCTACAATTAGGCAAAAAACCTTTTTTCCTAAGTTAATTTAACATTTAACTTAAATTTACAGTAAAATCGATGTAGAATCAGTATTCTTTCAACGTCCCCTGTGACCCCTACCGGATAATTATTAATTAACGCGAAGGGTAGCAGGGCCCTTGACTAATTGTCTGTTTGTCTTGTTAAAATAATCCATTTATACGGGCGAATTTAATAAATTCGAAAAATACAATCAGATTATTTTTGAAATGTGAGATGAGAGTGCTTTTAAGTATACTTGAAGAATTGTATTTGTTACAGCTCAATTGTCATGTCGGGAAGAGATGGTCTCTATATGAAAGTATTTTCCAGTATGTCAGTTTGTGATCCCAAATTAGTATTTTTATCGTTGAATTATTTTGTAAATCTGTTCCTATGAATTCCATTTTTAAGGAAACCATTTGGTATTATTTTTTGAGAGAAAAGATGTCAAAGCGAAAACACACACATGCTTTTTGCACATAATCTTCATACAAAGATGAAAAAATAAATAAAGTTTCTTTATTTTTAAAGAGATAATAAAATAAATAAAAATAAATTTAAAAGATTTTTCCTCTAATAGATAAGCCAGCCAAAGCTAAGAAGAAGATGTATGATTGGAGAAGTACGTCCACCGTACAGAACATTGCTGCAAAAAGCGGAGGGGGGGAGGGATTAGATTTGGTAATGCGCGAGTGACCAGACCGGTGTTCTTAGTGTTTTTAGGCAAATGTAAGTGGTTACCATCAGGTGGACTTTATCTTTGTTTATCATCTTTATACAAATTAATGAAATTAAAAGAGGAATCTAAAGAAGTCCTTGTTCTGATATCCCGTATGATATTTAACATGTCCCTAGAGTGTAGTAAAGGTGAGGGAAGAGGTATCTACGTCACTACGCTGCCCTCTTTATAATTAACATCTGTTATGATCAGCTTAATTAGGAGCTTGGGAGCTAAAACGAGTTTACCGTAACATCGTATGAGGTACCGATGGGTGGGTATGTCGGTTTCCCTACATATCTAGTTGCGCATGTACTTAAAAATAATAAAATAGTCACACTGTTTAAATGGTTACTAAAACTACTCATTGTATATAAAATTTAATCAAAGTCTATCTTGATTGCATCCTTAGGTATATAACCGTGTCGAATCTTACAACGGAACACAACATTTACAACTTACGGAAAAATACACCCAATCCCAGTGCGGCCACTGTAATTCGAAAAGAAATGTGTTGTACCGTATCAGTTGCTGCTAAAGTACCCACTGCATTATTGCAGTATTGCATTTCTGCACGTGGATTATCAGGGCTAACGATATTCTGAGCCCTCTAACGTAAACGTGAAACATGGTTACAAGTGCACATCCCACTAATATTATAATCCCATCCCACTAATATTGAAAATGTGAAAGTTTGGATGGATGGATAGATGTCTGTTACTCTTTCACGTAAAAAATACTGAACCGTTTACTATGAAACTTGGTATGTAGATAGCTGGAGACCTGGATTAACATATACTTTTTTTTCCGATATTCCCACTGCACCGGGACTTACGCGGGTGAAACCGCCAGGCGCAGCTAGTTAATATATAATCCGGAGTGTAACAGTTTTATTTCATCCAGCTCATGTTTTGAACAAATATACGGGAAGATGCGACTAGTGCTAGACATTGTGTCTGTATTGATATTTTACCAAACACGCATCAGTTTTAATCACCAAAGTTTTTACTTAGCTATCTATTCAGAACGACTTGCTACTCGTAATATTCGCATTTAGTGAAGATCTTTAACTTTGAAACATTTCTCGTCTGACATTACCTCCACACGTTTCATATTTTGTCCTTTATCAAGAATCACTATTTTAAAATAAAACCCCATCTACAAACGCTTTGAAACGTCAAACGAGCAATTTTCGGGCTATTTCGAATGCATAAAACTTTACATCCGTGCCGCAGAATCAGCTGCCAGTATATCCAGGTCCCTAAGATTGAAGCAGTCTGTTTAAATTTTCTTGAGTATTAGAAAGTAATGTGAAAAGTAAGAGCTCAAGATATGATGGCAATTCGAAGCGTTGTAACTGTTAATTCCGAAGAACAGCCAAAACCTTTCCCCTTAACGAGCGAGAGTCATTAAGAAATGTTTAAGAGCCCCTCAAAATGTTCGGGGCTTGGAAGCTTAGCGCGAAGTTACAGAATTGATAACTTTCCACAGAATTAGTCTTAGTCGAAGATTTGACAGCTAGTGACGCGTCCCTGATTTTTTTAAATACCACATTTTTTAATAGTTATCGTATTTATGTACCATTGTAGTTACTAGTAAATTTGCTTCGTTAATGTGTGCGTGATGTGTTGGATTGGATTGGATTTCACTGATGGGCAATG
This sequence comes from Callimorpha dominula, assembly GCA_949752705.1. Lineage (NCBI taxonomy): Eukaryota > Metazoa > Arthropoda > Insecta > Lepidoptera > Erebidae > Callimorpha > Callimorpha dominula. Next base: position 21,157,510 of record OX457005.1, read on the forward strand.
TTTATTGAATTTGTCTATTAAGTAATTTTTAAGTAGCAAGATGGAGTTTGAAACTGGTAAAACTGCAGGGTACGGCTAGATATGTATAAGACTTAATGTACAGGGAACCAAACAAGCATTGGTAGAGCCTTATCGCATATGTAAGCACCACTGCCAGCAACAAAAAATAACGTTTCTGGACAATAACAAAGACTCTTTGAAGGAACTCCCACAATTCGGCCACGTGATGGTATATACTTATACTAATCAGCTTAAGAACTTTACTTGCGTGATGCAGGATCAATAGTTACTAAGTACTTTTTCTGGTCTTTGCCAGATGGCGTTGAAATGTGTTTCTGTGGTATGTGGATTGTGGTGGATGTCACCACAACTTATAAAATCCGCTTAGTGTTAAGAAAACCAATTGATAGTATAAATACAATTTATTAGCTAGTGTTTCTTACGCGTCAATTTAGCTCGTTACGTATATTTGAGGTTCAAAAAATCCAATAAGTTCACGCCTTCTTCCTTCGGGCTTTAAGAACTTTTAAATAATTATTGACTTTTTTTTTTATTGTATGGGGCAAACGAGCAAACGGGTCACCTGATGGTAAATGACTACCGCCGCCCATGGGCACCTGTAACTCAAGAGTCACAAGTGCGTTGCCACCCTTTAAGGTGGGCGTAGGGGACGAGGGGGAGAGGGGCAAAGCGGGAAGACGGGAGAGGGGGATTAGAGGGGAAGAGAGGGGGGAGAGGGGAAGGATGGGAATAGGGGAGAGGGAAGGGATAGGGCCTCCGGTAACCTCACTCAAGCGGCGAAAAGCAATGAAGGCATTGTTTTACTGCCGGTTTTCTGTGAGGCCGTGGTATCGTGCCGAAGCATGGCTCTCCAACGTAGACGATACACGACATAGATACTATACTATGTACATTATGTGACTTGATATGACTTAGACAATATCGTACTTATTACCTACATCTATAAATATTATTATTAATAAAAAAAACTATATTGTAAATGCAAGTAAGATTGAGTCAAGCATCGCCGTCGGTCGGTCAATCGGTATGTTTGAAATAAGTAATGTAACATTCAAACTTATTCTCTAGGCACAAATTTAACTATCATCTTGTCATCCAACGGCATCAAGAACATTCCTTGATTCTCCACCTGAACTCCGGTGAGATTGGGTGTATCCGATAGTGTTTCAATCGTAAACGTTTGGATTATTGATGCTATGGCTTGCTTCAAAGCTTGTAACGCGAAACGCACACCTGAAAGTAACATATTTTTACAATTTACATCCGTTCTAACTCCTGGTATTTTCCAGATTTTCGACTAATGCCCCGTTCCAATAAACAAGAAACGATTCGTTTTGCTCACGGACAGTAAAACTTCGTTGAATTTTCGACAAAAATTTAACGTCCGTAAGCAAAACGAATCGTTTTTTGTTTATAGGAACGCGGCATTAGTCAAATTAGTCAATACTAGAGATCGACTAGTACATAAGTCATAACTTTTTGCTTTATTTCATCTATAACTTGAACTGTATTGATTTACGTACCCTTTTTTTTGTGCGTGTGGAAACCCTCTCGGGCCGTAACTCCACCGGGGTTTTCAGTGGGATGGTGTATCGGAATCGAACCGACTAAAAACAGCGCCTGAAATAGGAAGGATCCGGGAACAGCTTTTATTAAGACATCCAGACCCTTCAGACTAATGTAGGTACCCTGCGCAAACATAAATACTGGCCGCGTGTAGCTTGATGTAACCGTTTTTACATAATTTTTAAATATGTAACACTGATTGTCTAAAAATTTTAGCTTTCTGCACTTCTTCTATACATAAACTTTTATTATTCCATATATCAGGTCTTCTGCTAATTTTTTTTAAACTGCATACAATGAATTCTCTTCGCGTATTAACATACCTGTAGATTTTTAAGCTAAGAAATAATGTTACTGATAGGTACTAAAATTGGAAACGTTTATCCTAGAGATTACAATGTTATATTAAATGCAGGAAACTTATCTCAAAAATATAATAGTAGTGATACTTGAAATAAATAAGTAATGCCTTGATTTCTCGACATTTTTCAATTAATATGCATAATGATAGTTGCGGATAATCTGATGTCTTCGTGACGGAGAGTACGATAGCAATCGATAATAAGTTCTTGTCTCTAAAAGCTATTATGATACTAGATGTAAAAGTAATTAAGGTACCGAACCTGTCTTAAGCTTTGGAGGAAATAAAACAAAATTATGTCGTTATCTTTTTAGAACAGGATGCTTCTCACCTAAGCAATTTCTGGGTCCTTCGCCGAAAGGCAGAAATGTGAAAGGCGTTATATATCTCTCATTCTCTGGCAGAAACCTGTCAGGGTTAAATACCATGGGGTCAGGGAAGTACTGCGGGTCCACTTGGATGGCTACAGCGTTCAAATAGACTGGTGTACCAGCGGGAATGGTCAGGTTTTCATCAATCTTGTAATCTTTTGCAGCGACACGATCCAACCAGCCCATTGGTGGAAAGATTCTAAGGGTCTCTAAACAAAGGAAAATGTACTAATGTATAAGATGTTTTTGTTTTTTTTTTATCTATAAAATAAATCATACTTTATGTGTCATCGAGATATAAGAATTGTTGTCTGTGGTTTTTTATATCTTTCAATGGTGCCAACTGAATGAAAGTGGAACTTCATTACCATTATATGTACCAATTTAACAATATTCGGCATAGTTGATAAAATTACATCACAGCAAAAACTTTAAAGTAAACATAGTTTTTAGAATCAGAATATGCAACATATTTTGTATTTATTTTAGTTTGTACTAGCAGCCTCCCGCGGTTTCACCCGCGGTAGTCCCGATCCCTTGGGGATATCGGGATAATAAGTAGCCTATGCGTTAATCCAGGTCTTCAGCTATCTACATACCAAGTTTTATCGCAATCGGTTCAGTGGTTTTTGCGTGAAAGAGTAACAAACGTCCATCCATCCATCAAAACTTTCACATTTATGATTTTAGTTTGATAGACTCAGAAGGAGTCATATCCTATGATTTCCTTAAAGTTAAAATATACTGTGTTTTACCTATTTTATAATTCTAGCTGTTGCCTACGACTTCGTCCGCGTGAAAAATTTGGTGAAATCTATCTCACAAGAAACGTAAATTTTTCGGAATGAAAAACTATGTGCTATTCCAGACTATAATCCATCTCTGTGTTAAATTCCAGCCAGATCCGTTCAGCCGTTTTGCGTGAAAGAGTAACAAACATCCATCCACCCATCTTCACAAACTTTCGCCTTTATAATATTAGTAAGTCATGATCTTTTGGAAAATACATTAGTGCACATTTTGTACTTACAAGATACAAGAATTGAATTACCTTTAATGACACAGTTGAGGTAAATAAGTTCCGACACTGTGTTGGCGTTCAGGTCTTGAACACCATGAGTTTTTTTGACAGTTACAATTTCATCGTATACTTTTTTCTAAAATAGTAGAAGCACTAAATTAAATCTTCATTACAGAATATAGAATGAATACATTTAATAAAAAAAGGTTTCTAAATATTTTTTATTTTGCATTCAGAGTAAGAAAATATTTTAAAGAAATAAACGTACAATAGTTAAGAAAACATTAAGGAAAGAATTAAAAAACATTAATAAAATTTAAGTTCACGCCATATTATTGTTACATACTACAGAATAGATGGAGGTATAATATAGTGGCTCATTTATAAAAAAAAAATCATATTATCTTAAATATATATTATCTTATTACTACAAAATGAAGTGCTAACTAGCTTGAACATAATTAAATAAGTAATCAAGAATAAAAATAAAAAAGTGGATCACTTTACTGTGTTATGAATGCACACTGCATTCATATATCAGTAGAGGTTTTCGGTTTATAAATTAATAGCTTTTGCCCACGACCTAGATCTTGTCAATCGATTCAGGTATCCCTTGAAAACAGTCCTTTTTTCTGAATGAAAGGTATGCCTATTTCTGTTCCTGATAATGTATATACCAAATTTTATAATGATCATTTGAGTAGTTACAACGTGAAATCATAAAAAAACAAACTAACATTCGCATTTATAAAATATGTTAGGATTGTGACATAATTTTTACTAGAATGAATATGGATCCCCGTGACTGAGATAATGTTGATCAGTATCAACATTATCTCAGTCATATTGTTTAAATAATTGCTTATAAATTCAAAAATCAGCTGAGAATTGTTTCTATTCAAACTTCACTTTAAACTATGGCAGATTTCGCAGTCACCGATAAACAATTTTACTTTGAGCAACATGAAATATATGTTACGAACGGTTTAAATCGATTTATGTTTGTTATTTAGCAAAGAATTGATAAAATCTTACCTGACAGTTTGGATGCCAGGCCAGTGCATAAAGAATCCAGCTCATAGCAGAACCAGTCGTGTCAAAGCCCGCAAGAAGAAATACGGATGCTTGAGCAAGTAGAAAATCTTCGCTAATTTCTATGAGGGTAAAAGAGCAAGTATTAGTAAAAGAAATAATGTGGTGTAACGGTTTTTACACGGATTTAGCCACCGCTATGATTAATGGTGGCATGTAATCTCACAACTTTTGAACTTCATATTAAGTTGCTATCCCGATGAGACTCATCAGGCTAGATATGTTTAATATGGTGATATTCTTTATTCCACTGTACTAATCCTTGGATATTTTTTTCAGGCAGGCAGTGCGCATCTTAAGATTAGGATGTTTATATAATCCAAAGAGCTTGTAATAGTTAATTATGGATTGTAACAAAGTATTGCACTATTCCGTAATTTGAAAAAGCGTTTGAAAAGTAGTATAGTCTTTAATGCAAACGTATAATTTGAATCCTTCTAAATAATAATATTGTCTTAGGAAGCTTTGTAAAATATAAATAATATGTAGTGTACATGTACATATGTAACAAATAAAATACTATTTTACCTTCACCATCTTCAGCAGCTTCTTGTTTCATTTTCAGTAAAGCATCCAGGAGATCTTTGGGATCGGTAATTTTTTTGTTAGATTCTCCTCTCTTGTCAATGATGGAGCGGAAAATAATTCGCAATCGCTCTATCGTATCCTTGGGTAAGAATGAGAATCTGTCGATGGAAGAATATCTTAAAGAGAGTTCTGGTTTAGTTCAAAATTTTTTATAATGAGTTGTAATTTATTCAAACAGAATATTGATGCTTGACAATTGTTTCGAACTTACCTAAATATATCAACGAGCTCTGGGAAGAAGAATATGCTAGACCAGCTTAATCCTCTTTGGATGTTAAAAACCATAAATTCCCTAGCAATCTCTCTCATAAGACTGTCACCGGTCTTAGCGGACTCGCTGATGATACCAAATGTCGACTCTCCTATCACATCCGTAGTGTAGTCTGCAGAAAGAGTCTAAAGAAAAAAGAAAGAAAATTGTTAAATTATTCACAGAAATTTCATTATCAAATTAGAAACGATTGATCATGAGTTTTTGTTCGTGCATTTTACAAATTTAGTTTTATATACGATAAATTTCAAATCTTTACAAACACAATTAATAGATTACATGTGAGAACGTCCTCTAAATTTTGCAGTTTCCAAGTTCATTAAAAATCATTGAATATTACTTGAAAATTGATTATATGTTCTAAAAGTGCACATTTCGCTGCAACCGGGAATAGCATTTTCCAGAATAAAATTCGATACCTTTAAGGCTAACTCAACTATTTGCTGGCTTTACGTAATGATCCAAACTTTTATTATAAATAATCAAAGGTTCCCAAGTTATGACATAATTGAATGCTTTGGGCATTCAATTATGTCCATATAATTATGTCAATAAAATAATTTATTTTATCGTTGACACCATTTCACTACGACGGATGTATTATACATATAGTGTCACTACACTCACTCTATGACTCAGCTTTTCGATTGAGTGATGTAATGGCGGTTTGTTATTTTGTTAGGTACAATGTTTTATATTTGAAATTGAATGTGGGTGGTGCAGGTGTATATGTGAGAGAGAAAGAGATAGAGACTGTAAGAAACGGGGAGAACAGAACGAACTTATATATAGATACTTCAGCTGCTTTGGTGTTATTAAAAACTGGGCCCATGTTATAAAAAACTGCGTTTGTGCGGTATTAGTCCAAATGCTTACCCATTTCGTTTTCAATGTATTATTGGACTTTATGTAAATAACAATTCTTAAATAGAGATTTTTAAGTCTCAAACGATGACTGGTTTCTACAACTGTATAAAACTAAACCATCCTTAAAGATATGCTGTACATTTCCTTTGTATATTCACTATTAGCCTATTACTGAAGTATCGTTGTTATTAAGTTTTATTTAAAAACCGCTAGTGGTTAATTCACTTAAACGTGTATCATGTACCAAAGTATCATCATCATTCTTCCATTCTACTCATTCGTTATGTCACTGCTCACTTTCTAGCCAAATCTTCTGTTACGAAGTCTACCTAACTCTTCCTTGGCAATTCTCTACTTTTGTATCCGTCAATTTCTTTACAACATTAAACTCTTTTCACCTCATTTTCATCATTTCCCAGAATGTTTTAACAGTTTTATAATTCTGTCATGCTGTTCTCTGAAAGACTATTTTCCCTAAGATATAGCCTATCTTGCGGTTTGCAGGTCTCAGACTAATAATTATGATAATGAGAATATAATACTATGAACTTACCCTAAGATTAAAATGAACGTTCTTAACTGATAATTCCCCGATACGCTGAACCAAGTCCTTACTTTTAACTTGTGAAATTTTGTAGTGTTGTTTTAATTTGGCGGCTGAAAATATTGGCGTAAGGCGACGCCTTAATGATGTCCAGGCAGGATCCTATAGTAAATAAATTATAATTACAAGAAAACAAAAAGAAAACAATCTTTAATGGCGAACCAAACCAAAAATTCTATCCAGGAGAAAGACCCTTCTTTCTTTTAAAAAATCCTCTCCAAAGTTTCTGCAGTAAATTTATTAACAATTTCGTTATTTTGATTAAATGGTCCAAGTCATTTAAATTGTCAATTAAAGAAGGGAGGAGATGTTGCCCCTACCCTGATACTAACAGCATAATGAACTATGAACTCTTTCTCAAGAATAAGATATAAAATACAACTCTGTCTGTGCAGATAAATAAAGAAATCTATAAACAAATTAGAACAAGGTCAAAACAGATCGATTAAACATGTAAATAATAACAATATAGAATTATTACCGACGTATTTTGGCGCACGACCATCGATAAAATCATCTCAATTTGTTTTAACATCTTTAATATAACAGTAATAATAATAAAGTTTATTTTTCTCAATACAATACAGCAGAAGTACATTATATTTTGATTTACATTTTTTTTTTATTTTTTTTTTTTATGTACTGTGGTAAACTGGTGTCTAAACTAGACGGAGAGTCTGTATTTCAGGACACCAGGTCCCCACCCCTTAGGACAAGTTACAGTACCTTAATATTACTTAGTCTGACTAATATTATAAATGCGAATGTGTGTTTGTTTGTTTGTTATGCTTTCGCGCCTTAACTGCTTAATCGATCATCATGAAAGGGACAAAGGGATTCATTAATATATAGAAAAACTTTTTACGAAGGATAGAACAATAACTTTCAATAAACCTAGTTATAAATCTAAATGAAGAAGATGTCATATTATTTTAGAGAAACTTACTTTAATAGTCACTATATTCATTGATCCGATAGGGTCAGTTTTGCCAGAGCTCATAAATCTGTTTTTAAAGTTTTCAGCATCCTTGACCAAAATCCTTTTGATTATTTCCGGACTGTTGATCACCAATGCTGGCCGCCAAAATAACCACATGCCCATGTAAGGAGATTTGAAGTCGTTGTAAGCTTGACGCATCCAATATGACTGAGAAAATAACATGGGTTTTGGTGATTAGATATGCTAATAGAAACAACCATGTATATTAGATGATCATTATAGGTTTACAGTTATACTCTCGTGTGGATTTAGGGAATAAACGACTAGTTTCGGGCCCAAATCAAGAGGTGAAGTAATCGGCCGCGTCGTTGTCAGACGCCACACTGGTTGAGCATCCCAGAAATACAACGGTGAGTAAAACACAGTATATCTACAGTAAATATGAATAACACTCACGAAAGTTTCTATACAATGCTAAATGTATAATCGGGACATAATCGCAGTTATAGTTGCCTAAAACCTTTTTGTTTATTCGACCTTTCTATCCAATTGCACCGATCGCGGTCACGGGTGGTACAGCCCACCTGTGACTAAGATCGATGCAATTTATCTTATATGCATACATTTCTCGAAAGAGAAAGAGATTCTCAGACTTCTCAGCAATAGCTAGTGCGAGTTATATGCGACCATTACCTTCTCGAGCTTACCCTCCACAATCCATCCGTGTAAGCAATATCGTTTTTCGTCCATTGCCTTCCCTTCTTGCCTACCTTTTCCTTTGAATATATTCCCAATTTTCCCATTATTATTCCCAAAGTGCTCGGTTGGCAGTAATAAGCTTATAGCTGGCAAAATCTTGGTTGTTAATAAGCCTACCTCTTTGTAGATACAGACGTGAGTGTATTATTTACGTGTGTAATATTAACGTAATTGTCTGGGTGAAGTTTAGTGGAAGTTTTAGTGAAATTCATAGTAGTCAAGTAATTATAACAAGTCTTTAAAAATCTCTCTATAAAAAAGACAACTCCCGCATTAGGATTTACTCCTGTGTCGCGGGGGACTATACAACCATACAAACAACGGACACAAAGAACACCCAGACTCAAATGGGAATCGAACCCACAACCTCTGGCTCAGCAGTCAGGGTCACTAACCACTAGACCAACAGGCCAGTCAAACAACAACAAGTATATTGTTATCGCATGAATTATCGCGAGTTCTCGCACACTATCTCTGGAGTCAATAACCTGGGGATATGATGTCAATAGTAGACTTATTAAACATATAAATTCAATTGCATAGCTTTTAAACTTTAGATTTTATTGACATCTAAAAAACGCCGATTTCGAAAAAAATGGACAAATCGAGATTCCATTCTCGAGATGAACGGACTATCTACATACAAGTTTGTACGGATCCCTCGGTGCGCGAAATAATCCTATGACCGACCTGGGAACTTTACAAATATAGTTTATAGTGTGTAATACCAAAAAAGGTATTACACACTATAAATACTATCGCACACTTTATAACACTATCGTACACTTAATAAATATTATCGCGATTAAGTCCCGAGTTATAATATAGTAATAATATATATCTAGTTAACAGATACAAAGTATACCTAGACTCCGAACAATCATTTGTAAATCACACAAGTAGTTGTCCTATATTGGGGTCGATCCCATGACACTCAACACAGTGGCAATTGGCCAAGTAACGCTTTTCACCGCTGTTTACACCTACTTTCTGTGCATTGCCGTTCATACAACAGCAACGTTTGTCTGTGTGTAGAAATTTCACACTTTACTTATGGCTCATTTTGTTGGGTCATGGGGAGATCGATACGATACTTACAGAACCTGGTTTTCACCAGAGCTTATTGGATACACTCAATAAGAAAACCATTATTCAATCAAATCAGAAAAGGCTAAAAAGGAATTGAAAAATAAAAAATTGCCGTTGAAGGAAAAAAAAGCCATTGAGTTACGGAAAAAATGCAGTGCATTTTTTAATTGGGAATCAAAAGATGATTTCAATAGATTTTTCATAACGTCAGTAATAGTTAAATTCTAAATATGTGTCAAAAAGACTGACCTTGTCGCATGCAGATATTATTTTTTAAATTACTTATCTACTAACAGACCTTGTTAAAGTGGAAAATCACAGACTAAACACGTACATGATGTCATTTTTAGATTAGAAGTCTAACGAGTCAAAAAGTTCAGTGTCGAAATCAATTATCAATGATTTTTTTGTTGCGTATTGAAATCACTGGGATTTTGTTGTACAATGAAAACAACACTGCGTGGGTATCATACTGCGTCTATAGATAGGAAGAAGGGTTTTCGCGAGTTCGTGTAGGACGTGACCTCAAAACGCGGGGTCATCGTCTTCAGGTAGCTCTCTAAATAGGTAACATCCAGGCACACGTACAGTCCCGTCCCGTCCCGTCAACCTATAGCCACACTCAACGTAGGAAAACGTGCCCCCGCTACCCGGCTTATCACAAATTACATCTGCATTCGCGAAATGAAATCCTTCCAAAAGATCATAACTGCGGTAAAATATTTCTCACTTCTAGCCATGATTAGAGATATGCTCTCTTCAATGATCGCGGCAAGGGTAAGTAAACCGCAGTCACAGTAGTTGCAGGTGGGACTGAATATGGGTAGTTACAGAACCGACCGGTTCTGTTCTGTAAGCTTGTTCTTGCTCGGTCACTTGAAAGAGCGCTCCAATCTAGTACTGTCAGTCACATTCACACAGACTTCTAGTTCTATTAGTTCAATAGTACATTGCTGCATTGAATGAATATTTGGATCTTCTTCATACTTTGCATGCATAGGTCTGTCATTCATATACCCGTAAAATCACCATACTAATTTACTTATTTACATTTATATCCCAAAAAATTATAACTAGTAAGTCAATGCATTTTTTTTCGATACTTTTTATAAATACTAAAATAAAATATGTGCAGACAGCATACTTCTCATTCTTATTCGTTCGTTCGCCGCCGTGTCACGCGGGGACGTAACGTACTAACGTTACTAATAAAGGAACCGTGCTAACGTAAGACATTTCAGTTGATGATTCAGTCGTTCCATGTTTCTTGACAATACTAATGTACTAAATGAACTAAGTCCTATTAGCTCACAGAATAGTTCGTTCTAGTTCCATGTCAGGAATTAATTCCTAATAGTACACAGTTCGTGAACTACACAAGCCTAGAAGGCACCTGCTTCAGTCAGAAGAAAAGGATACCTTAGCCACCCTGCTAACTCAGCCAGCATGAGGACCCTTCAGCGAGGACGACCACCAAATAATGGATTCTTTCAGACCAAGGTAACTATGATTTTATAGCCGCGTGTGGCCCTCTGAGGGCACTAGGGATACCCGCTAGTCAAGGCCTCCACCTACACCGGTTCACCCAGTAATGCCATTGACCGAAGTCCAGAACCGGATCAACCTGACTTACATGTGCATTCAGTTCGTTAAATATTGAATGTCATAAGGTGTAATTATCATTGATTCTATATTAGCTACGTGTCTTTACTCTTATGGTAAAGGATGTATGTATATCAGATTGACATTAACGATAGATAAACAATATAATTATGTCAATTCTAATTGGTCCATCTAAGCAGAAATAAGTTCTAGTCAACCACTTTGAATAAAATTTTGGGTTTAACATGTCTTATTGATGTTCGTCAATAACCAAGTGTAGTCAGGTGGGCTAATGCTAAAATTATTCTCCTTTTATTAAATACATACATAGACCTACGCCTTTCTCCCTTACTAAGTATGTAAGGATAGAAGCTTGGGGTAAGGATAGAAATATGTGGCAGCGAGTTGTCGAGATTCCTCTATATGTCATTGAATCTTTTATACAAACAAGCCGGTTTCGGGTACTCTTTTTATATTCAGAAGTACTTTTTTATATGCGATGTATAACAAGTACACTCTCTAACGTAATCTAAGTGATGCTGTGGTCGATTGCTATTTAGCGCTTGACAGTGCTGATTGTTGAAAGAGAGCGGAATTTGTTTGTACTGTCTTGCGTAAAAACAACTCCCGCATTATTAATATTCCTGTGTCGCGAGGGGCTTCACAAACATTTAAACAACGGACCCAAAGAACAGACTCGGGACAATTATTAGTCATGGATCACATAATTTTTTGTCCCGTGCGGGATTTGAACCACAACACTCGGCGCGACGTAGTGGCGAGGTGACTACTTAAACCATTGCGCTATCCGTGCAGTCAAGAAGAGATACCACTGTTCAGTTTATACATATTTAAATATGAATAATCAACAATTGTTTAGGTATAAAACTTAGATGTGCTTTGAAAATGCATGTCAGTTAATGAATAGTAACTAATTGCAAATACTGCACTAACGATGACAACAATCTGTTACCTAATTATTAATTAACATGCAAGGTAAATAAACAATTAAATTTCAACCATTCACATTATTCGTACTATTCATTGTCAAGACCGATACGTCATCAGTTTCTGTCATTCATATTTTCAAAGATGGTAATAAATACCTATATTTAATTTAAAAAATATGAGTCCCCATCAGCTACAATTAAAATATCGTCTACATAAAATCTATATAAAATTGTGTATTATTTGTTTTTTTTTTAACATAGAAAAGTGCCAGTAACTCTTAAAATTAAGGCATGGAGTTTACTTCTAATTTATAAGAACTGTTAAAGTTGATTTAAGCAAACGATATTTTATGAGCGGTGACATGTAATTTTTTCTTTGTGGCAAAATTGATTAAGTTTTAGTGTCCTTATTTATTTACGTTATATCCTGAACAAATATTATTTAATCTTAAGTAAAAATTCTTATATTCCAATTATTTACTTTAATAATATCGTAGTTACGTACACTGAACCTACATAGTTATAAATGAATTTCTTAAAAATCATTCATAAGCACTCTATAAATAATAATATTAACTAAAAGTCGAATATATTTCTTAAAAATATTAAATATAATATACTTACAGGGTTTTGTTTTTGCAAAAACGTTAAGCTTCCCATGATCGGATGTGGGGGGTAATGCGGTACCCCCTTTTCCTCCCAGTACCTCTTGACCTTGTTCCATCGTATGTGAAGGCTTAAATAGAATATGACCACGACAAGAAAAATAAAAATCATTACCATGGTTAACGTTCAAGAAGTATGTAGTAAATTGCGTTACAGCTTTCGAGAAAATTAAAACTTTAGTATTTATAAAATTAAATAAATAAATATTTGTATCAAATCATGCGTAACCGTGTGTGTCTTGATATGAACTGAGAGGAACCCATGTTTGGTATTCAATAAGTAGCACTGACCTTAACAGTGACTCGTTCGCTTAGGGTACTGTAGTGAAGCTTTGAATCTTTATATGTTATTGATATTCAATCTTTTTCTTTTAACTTTATTTGGGTGCGTCTTTTCTGCACACTTAATAGTTCGTACCTGTCTAGCAACTGTTCAAATGTTCATTTTTAATGGAAGCATCTATAATGCATACAATTTAAAAAAATCTTCTTCAGTCCCTCAAGAGCCTCAGTATACTTATGATAAAATTGATTCCAGATAGACACAGCGTATTTAAGTTGAGACAATACAAGTGTTTTATATAGCCACAGATAATAAAGATAAAAGTTGTAACTTCCTAAAACTTTAGAGCGTTGGGTCTACACGGTCACTACTCAGCCCTAAAGTGTTATTTTAGGAACGAACAGCATCATTTCATCTCTTAGAGTTCCAAGTGCATATCACGCTGATGAGATTGACGAATCGATTGCTGCCAACTCTTTTGCGAGCTTTGCTTTGCAATTCAGTTGCGAGTCTATAGTATGGCCAAGAAATTTCACTGTGTCCACTAGATCAATTTTATTACCTCCCAACTCTACCTTGATCCCATCATTATAACGAGAAGTGGATTTAAATAGTATGACATTTGTTTTAGTTGTATTTATAGACAACTTATTGGCTATGAACCACTCATGCATAGTATCAAAAATCATATTTATCTTTCTCGTTAAATCATGTAAGTCACGCGCTGCGGTGATTATATTAGTATCGTCAGCATACACGACAGGCCTTGCGTCTGGGTACATTTTTTCTAACACATTTAATAAATCATTGGTAACCACTATGAACAATAGTGGGCCTAAAATAGACCCTTGGGGCACACCACGATTACTTCCAACTATTTGAGACCTGTGTATAGTCTCTTGACATTTATCGTCAACACTTTTAATTTCGACGAACACTTTTCTATTTTGAAGGTAATACTTCATTAATTGTAACGCATTCCCTCTAATACCATAATATTTCAATTTAGCTATAAGCATTTTGTGGTCTATTGTATCAAAAGCTGAACTTAGGTCAATAAATAATCCAGCCACTTTCATTTCCTTTACTGCTCATATGTTCGCAGCATCCTAGAATATTTTTCACAAATTTGGAATCTTCAATATGACGTTTATATAAACGGGTTGGAATCATTACAACCTAAATATACAAAATTTCTTCAGTTTAAGTACAGCAAACTCGATGAGAGCTATGAAGCAAAGCTGTAGGAGGCACCACTTACTGCCTCTTCATATGAGACGGAGACTTACGGGTGTAACTCTTCTTTTAAAAATAGCACAATCAAAAGTTGATTCGCCATATCTCCTCTCAATGATACACTTAAAAATCTCTACTCGATCAGTAAGAGTACCAGTTCCTCTCCATGTTCCTCGTAGTAGCGCCAAATATAGAAGTAATTAATTTTTTCCCAGATCAGCTAACTTCATCAACAAAATGCCACATTATCCAGAATTTCATTTATTTAATACCAATCCTTGCAACTGGGTAAGAACAACTTCGAGGGGGAAGGAAAGGCCTATGTCCAGCAGTGGATAATGAAAGGCTGATGAATACCAATCCAGGCAAGTATAAACACGCTGTTGCTAATCACTTGTTGGAATCGGTTCCTTGAGTCTTTTGTGTTGGACCTCTCGAAACAAAAACCTGTTAATTTTTTTCTTGTTAAAGTATATTATGTGTATAATTTAGCTACATTTGTTAAAACCTGTGTTACAATGCCGTCATGTACTTTATACTCATATGTGGAAACTTATAAATGGTTCCTAGTTAAATATTTAGTAACTGAAACATAGTAATGAAAGACTGTTTGTTTTCCAAATAAAATAAAATAAATAAAATAATGTATTGTGCTTGTCGCGAGATAATAATATTCTCGCCACAAGCTATACTATACTAGCTGCATCCGGCGTGCGTTGCAATGCCATTTTATTATTGAAATTTTTGAAGTGAAAACTTCTTTAGGCACGTTTGTGCACTTTTGCTATAGGGAAAAAGCACTGAACTCGTTACCGTCACGCTAATAATGCAACCAATTCTCAAGTAGGTATACCCTATCCAATAAAATAATAGAAATCGGACAACCCTGTAAAAACTAATGTGTCGTCAGTGGTCATACATTAAATATATAAAAAAGAAGAAATTACGGGTTGACTTGAGAACCTCCTCCGCTTTCTTATTTGTTTAAAAAATAATAGTTCTCTCTTCAATAGTTTCGTTATTATTTTTAGTAATAAACCAAACACTAGAAGTTTATTATTTGACGATAGCAAATTATGACGTCACAGGTTGTAATTTCGTACCACTTGTATCTATAATACATCTAGAGAACCTACCGTTTTGAGATTTAATAAAAAATACTGATTTTACTTGGCAGTGTACTAATGTATTCAGGCTTATAATGTTTAAGTAACTTCACAGTAGTGTTTAAAGTTCTTCTAGAATTCTAAACATGTATATAGCTATCTTTATTTCTCGGATATGATCAGAATGTTAAGTGGACATGGATGCAAATCGCCTCAAAGTACCGATTGCAGTGGATAGTTCTTACTTAAGAAATCTTAATTTAAGATTTACTTCGGAAAGATTAATCGGACAATCTATCTTCAAATGAAGCTTCATTGCTGCGTTTAGGAAAGGTCTTCTCTTATAAAAGACTAGGTAAAAAAGAACTTAAAGTCGACGTCAAAGTGATAGATTTTCAAACAAAATTGCTTTTAGAACAGGAAGAAGGGTAAAAATATAAAGGGGATTATGTGTCTCTCATTCTTTTCCTATCTGTGGTAGGGACCTGTCAAAGAAAATGGCAGGGAAGTTCCGCTGGCCAAGGGGTGATAGCTGGCAGCAAAAATGTAACATATTTACGTTATACCTAATAATTATAAGTTTACAAAGAATAATATTAAAAATTAAAGACAAAAAGCTTTATTGCTTTTAATTGTATTCTAGTCTTTTAAGTTATTTCTACAAAATGAAAATATAATTTAATTAATATTAAATAAAGATAGCTCATACCAACACCAACATGCCACCACTGCGAGACGTCGCCGCTACGAAAACATCTTATGAGTGCACAGCGTGGGTAGTTCAACGCCATGGCCTTGCAGGTTTGTCCGTCGCCTTGTTTTGTTAAGAATCGATGCCTACCATAGAGGCGGTGGAATGGGAAGGAGAGAGACTAACGCTTTTCTATTCTGAAGGGGAGCAAGGATCGTCCACACAGGCGTCTCCTAACAGGCGGCCAAGGCTTACCGCGAGTTCAGGACTAATCTATATTTCAGGACTAATCCGTATAAGGGAATACCTCGAACCTCGCCATATGCCACGTAATGTAACAACGTATGATTTTAGTCGGTACGAGTCCGACGTACCCAGTTCTTCAATGAGCCGGTTTCCACACATTAAGACAATTTATTACCGTTCAAGTAATTGTACTTAATAGAATATGACTACAGCTGTGGCACGATAATAGTTTACTCAGCTGCAACGTCAGGCGTGATTGTCGATGAATGTAATACAATATTTAAAAAAAGTGTATCACAGTACGTTTAACCGTGTTTTAGAACTCATAGTACAATCTTTGCTTAGTTTGGGTTTGAGCTGTGAGATATTTACTAGAATTTTATATATTTAATTAGTTTATTCACATTTTGTTAAGGAACTCCAGTTTAAGAAAATCAGTTTTGGTTTATAAATTTAGATTATAATGGTAATTTTGCTGCCCATGGAGTTACAGGTGGTAACTCAAGAGTCATAATATAATTCCGAAAAAAATAACATTAGAACCATTAGATGTTTGACAGTCACAAGCTCGTAAAATAAATTATCTTCCAATAAATCATCCTTGTAGTTGTGCACAACAATGTGCCCATTACTTTTTTAATATTGAAGGTTATCTGGAAGAGATCGCGGCCTGCAATAAGATCGCCCCTTGTAACCCTGTAACAGATTATTGTATCCAACTGACTGCTTCTGTGATATTTCGTGTGCAATAAAGTATATCTATCTAATCCATTAATTAATTCATCGTGGTGGTAAGTGGTACGTTCAAATCGTCTCAATTATTTAGCGATAGACGTCTTATATGCGGTCTGAGAGTAAAATTGTACTTCAAACAATAAAATCAGTGATAATATTAAATTAACTCATTCTAAAAGTCCTCTCAAGACTTGACTTCTAGCACTAGAACCCCCAAAAATTTTGATAAATTATTGTTTCTAAAAGTAAGGACAGTGACAAATATCTAAGCTGTAAATAGCAACACCTGGAGCGTGAAAATGGTTTCATGAAGCGTTCATCTATCATGTTCCGAGAGTGATTTCTTTTGTAAAATTATGAACGAAGAAAATTGTAACTGCTCTGTCTACCTAATGTGTGTTAGTTCATTGTATAGTTATTTTTTTTTTATGTTTCTTAAAAATAACCTAACTTTGTTTAAAAATATTACCCGTTTGCGAGCAACTAGGAAGGTTCGGTTTTGGATAGGGAAAGTTATACAATTAATTCGTGTTGCTTCAGGGTCTGTGAGAAGGTATATTTATACGTATTGAACTAACAATTCGCATCTATCCCTATTAATACAATCGATATACAAATGCAATTGTCTAACTTCTACATTATTAAAGTCCGTAAGCTACAAGCAAGGACTTAATAGGAGTCAGGCCTTTTGGACCGAGGCTTATATTATTACAGCACTTTTTTAAGTCATTCATTGCCTTTATATCCCATCTCGTCAATCTATTGTCATACTCGTAGTTGATTCTTAATCGTCTTAGAAGATAAGGTTGGTTGGTATCTGCAAGCTCAGTGTACTTTCAGCCTTTCTCCTTTGTTGCTTTTAAAACAGTAGTTTTAAAACATTCTTCTTCTTTCCTTCTTATTCTAATTTATGTAGTATTCCTGGTTAAGTATCTCTGTTAAAGATTATAGCGGTCCTACAAGCCCACTGGATCCCTGAGCTGATTACTCAGTGTTACAAATCAGAGGTCTTCTCTCTTACCAGACAGTGATATAATGGTTGTTGGCTAGTATTTTGTCTACTACCAATAGAAAATTGTTGAATCTTTGTTTCAATTTTAATTAACTTCGCTACCACGAACTTTTCGAGTTCTTAAAGGTTACTTCTGGTCAGATTGCATTCAAACACCTGGTCAATTTACTTTGTAACAACCTATTTTATTAATTGTTTTACAATCTATTACATTTTCAAGTTAAATTACAATATGTGTGATTGTTAACCGAGTGTCATAAAGGTAGGTCTATTGTGAAATGTAAATGTTAGAGTAAAACACTATTTGTTTTGTTCTTTTCTATTTAGTTTCTCGGCTCAAACTGAACTGATAGAACCTCACCAGGACCATAAAACATCCCTTTACTGTCAACCGCTGCGTCATTCGGCGCGGGCGTGTCTGGTAAAGGTTTCAGTATGAAGTTGCTAATAATGGCGGCAAAAGCAAATCGTAAGCTAATCATTGCGAAAAGCTTCGCTGAAAATACATTAAATGTTAGTTTCGTGATATTATATTTATTTAGTGAAGGATCTTACGCTTATTTTTAAAGTCAGAAAGAATAGGGAAGAATAACATTTAAAAGAAAACAACACTTTTTCTGAAATTGATAATTGATTGATTGAAATGGATGCGAAGAAACGATGACCAGTATACCAAAATAGTGTTGTAGATCTATAATTTTCAAATACTTTTTCACCATCAACGTGAAGAGAGAAGCTCATTGCACTACATTGTTTCTTTTGAAAGTGTTAAAAAATTAACAGTTGAATATTACTTAAATTTTAGAAATTGTTTGTCCAGAATCATAGCGAAAATTTTCCCAATCAGTGTGATTGCAAAAATACAAAAGGGTTAAAAGAACTAACGAACCAATACAAGATCTCGGTCCATCTCCAAAAGGCAGGTATGTATACGGTGCGATATTCTGCACGTTCTCCGGTAAGAACCTTTCGGGTTTAAACTCCATAGGGTCTGGGTATATTTCAGGATCCAAATGCATGCCGTTACTGTTGATGTAAACCACAGTCCCGGCTGGAATTCTTAGATGTTCGTCGACCTGGTACTCTTTTAAAGCGACTCTGTCAAGCCAACCCATGATTGGATATTTTCTCAGGGTTTCTAAAAAAATTGGACATAAATAGTAACAACTCGGAAACAGTCAGTTATCGTAAACAAAACATGGTTGTTATGTAAATTTGCTGGTCACTCTATCATGGTCGCATGCTGATGCGCTGCTATGTGGATTTAGTTGCTACGACAAAATGTCACTTCCTCTCTTTGCGGAAGAAAAGTAGAAACATATAGAAGTGGTTCGTGTATCACGTTCCAGTTACATTCAGTGAGCATATTTGAAGTTAGATTATATTAGCAGTGTCGTGTAAGTAGACAAAAACGACATCAATGTGTTTTATCAACTTTGTAACTCGTGTTATCTAGCTAAAAAATCTATGTTTGTCTATACTCTCCGTTATATACCTACACACTTCAAAAGTGTCAAATGATCAAGTACATTTTTAACTATAAAAAATTATCCAATTAATATTTACCAACTCTAGTCTTCCAGACTGGCTTGTTACTTCAATTCCTAATGCTTTGGTTAACAACTTAACAAGAAAAGTTGCAATTTTTGCAAATTGTGGGAAATTAACCTAAGTAAATGTCGTTGATTAAATGGTACAAAACACTTGACACGAATAACACGATCACAACGATTTGGCATGCTTAAAATCAGTTTATCAAAATCACTTTGAGGAATGGCCGCCCACGTTCTTTCTAACAAGGCAAAAAGTTGTTGTGCGGTATGCACAGCATCCACACTCGGGAGTGCTCTTCTTTGAACCATATCCCATGCGTGCTTAATTGGGTTGAGGTCTGGCGATTGAGCAGGCCACGGCAGAACGTTGATGCGAGTATCGGCAAGAGTGCGTGTTATGACTCTAGCCGTGTATGGACGTTCATTGTCGTGCATTAGTCGAAATGAATCACCCAACTGGCTTCGCAAAGAGATAATCACGTATGAAACAATCCTCTCCGCATAAATCTGAGCATTGAGGTTGCCCCTGACATACAACACATCGCCAGTCTTCTTCCTCCCAATTCCTGTGTTCACGAGCCCATAGTAAACGGGCCCTACGATTAGGGGCAGACCAACGTCACGTAAATGATTTCGGGTGGTTTGGTCACTTATCAGCAAGCCTAAAGAGCTGTGATAGAGCCTCATAACCAACATCATTACGGTGAGGGTACGATTCCGTCGAGCAGTATTTTCGATATACCGATCCTGTCTGCGAGTGGAGATACGAGATCGTCCTCCACGTCGCTTGGCCACGCTGCCTATTACCAAGAGCGACAGCCACAGTACGTTGTCTGGAACCAGCTTGCAACATTCCGACGGCTCTCATCATCTCTTCTCGTGTCAAATGATGTTGTCGCTCTATATCGATGCAGAAATTGTAATGGTTTTGTAAAAACGCTATTGCACACTGTTATAGGAATCCTGATTGACAGTTGATTTTCATTCAAACAGTGAAATTCACTAAAAAGAATCAATAACAATCCAAAAAAGTTAAAATAATAATCCTCAATTGCGGCGATAGTCTAAAACGTACTTGATCCCAAGATACTTTTGATGTGTGTTTATATTGCTTATGAGTACCTTTAATAACAGCGTTGAAAAAAGGAAGTTCTGATAAATCACTCGCTTCAAACTCTTTGTAATCAATTTTCTTTTTAGCTTCCATTAGTTCGTCATAGACCCTTTCCTGTAAAAATATATTGTCACAGTTTAGTATTTCATTAAAATTTACTTGAAATATATTAAAATATGGTTATGTGAAACTAAAAAGTAAAGAATCGGCTTAAAAAAGAGTAAAGTGAAATGCAAATCATATCATAACAATGGATTTTAATAATACTGTTCTGTAGAAGTTAGGAAGTCGGTTAAAAGATACGGCTGATAGACAATTAAAGTGATTTATTGCTAGAACCAAAGAATTACAATACAAAGGAGCGAGGGAACACACGCGATGGCCGTTAATCGTATACTAATATGTGTTTTGTAATAATAATTAGCGAAGTAAGGTAAAAACGCATATTCGGCAATAGTGTAGTTTTACTGTACATGTTTGTTATAGGGTTCCGTACCTTAATATTAAAATCGGAATTTTATAGAACAATTTCGTTTTTAGGATATCGGTACCAGTTTCTTCTATTTAGAATTTTTTATATTATTTTGTATATGGGTACATTTTTTTAACATGCTTTTATTAGCTTCACTTTTAAATAACTTACTACTTCAACAAATCTTGCAAGTCAATTTAACCTACTTCTGATCGTCGTAGTTTTACAAAACCAATAGAAGCGAAGCATCAATGAAAAATGTTGCAAAAACGGGGAAAATTTAGGCAACAAATTAACCTTGAGGCCTCCTGGATATAAAAACAGATAATGACAAAATTAGAACTCTCTCAAACTAAGTTTGAGCTTTGTTACAGCTCAGTACACAGCTAGTTAACAATATTAACCGTCCGTCTTTATTCGATTTGAGTTCTTAACTGATTAAAAAACAACTGCGCTCTGTAGCATAATCTTGGCCGTTCCTTGTAACTTGTCCTAGCGCCCTGCCTAATGAACCTCAATTATCAGCCCAACATTTATGTATAGCAATATTCATAATGACCATACAATACCATAAATAACAAGGTTTAAATAAGTATTACTTTCATAGCCCGAATTTACTTGTCATTATGAGTAATGACAAGTAAATTCAGACTATAAAATATGAATATTGCCCGGGCATAACCGGCCCGGACTAAACAATGATTAAACAGGTGTTTAATTACTTGACCCATAACATTTCTAACATATGTATGTTAGAAAGAGATAGAGGTACTAGAAGAGACTACAAATCATTGGAAACTTGTTACTGAGTTGACTTTGAATAATTACGGCAATTTGGTTATTATGCTATTGCGTCTGTTGTTTTCTGTAATTATCTAATAAAAACTATGATGGATACGAAACTAAAGTTAAATTACTAAGTACGTATGCAGTAAATTGTCTGGTTTAATGGCCCGTCCGTGACATCAAATTGTTTAAATTGCTTTTTGGTTAGCACAATTAAAGTAAGCCATCTTTTCGCCCATAGCTCTATAGAGAGAGAATAAATTGCAACATGATGCCTCTACGGGTTTCTGAGAAAAATGACCTTGAAAGACAGACAGACCGCTGGACAACAAAGTGAAGATACTTTAAAATTAAAAAAATATGTATACTTATTTAAAATATTTTTACATATAAAATATTATAGTAGAGTCTTTACGTACGTGTCTTTTTTGTAACTATTTTTAAACTTTTTTCTTGTTTTTCGTATTATTTATTAAAGTACATACGTATTTTCTCAAGACAACTGTTTTTTTTTACGTGTATGTTACGCGATGTCTTCCACAATTGTAAAACCAATTCCAATCATTCTTTTTTTATTAAACTCGGTATACCCAAGATTGTTCCCATTTAAATTTCAAGAAGATATTCCACATCTAAGGGTGTAAAATCAAGGGGTGAAGAATCCATTATTTGAATTTACCATAATTTAGGGGTCATAAAGTCGGTAATACTTCTTAAAAAATAATGATTGTAGTAAAAGTATTGATTATTACATAAAATTAATTTATATAATATATTATTTAAAAAAATATAAAAAATGGCATTTCAATAATTAGTGCTAATAATACAGTAGCCAGGCTGGCATTCCATATTGATTAATAACATAAATTAAAAATTCAAAATACCTCTGACTCAAAAATTCCATCAACCAATAGAAAAGAGCTGATCATCTTCTAACGTCTGAACAGATTTTTTTAAAAATAATAAACACTTTCGAACAAGTCACCTTTCAAACAAAACAAAAATATATCAAAATTGGTCCATTCGTTTTTGAGCTATGATGCTACAGAAAGACACACAAATACACATGTTAAACTTGTGGTAAAAAAACTTTTGCATGACGATAGTGCAGGATTGTTCATAACCATATATATATATTAACAATGTAAGAATGTTTTTCCTAAAAACTTAAAAAATTAAAGTACAATTTTTTTTTTTTATCGTGGACACACATTGAGTGAAGCGAAATCGCTTCACTCTATAATAAAATAAAATAAATATTTTATTTATTTATAATCTTACCTGATATGGAAGCTTATGAGCCATTTCGTATATAATGTAACACAGTAAAGTAGATGACGTTTCATAACCTGCTTGCAGAAATATCATAGCATTGGAAATAAGAATCATTTCATCAACATCTGCAAATATTAGATTAAAATTTAATTTTCAACCTTGAGGTAATAGAAAATCCAATTGAATATTTTCTAATCATGTTTAATTATAATAGTATTTTTTAAGCATTTAATAAAAACAGGGAAACATGTACGCTAATTTTATTTTAGTACTTACCCTGGTTATCTTTTAGTGCATCTTGCTTCATCTTCACTAGTGCATCCATGAGATCTTTTCTGCCTTCTGTTTCTTTTTCATACCCTCCGCGTTCTTTCACTATCATGCGAAACAGCTTTTTGAAGTATACATTCGTGTTCTTAGGCCAAAATGTGAAACTGAAAATTTTAAATATAATATATTATATGTAATAAACTTATTCTTTTTATTTCAAGAACAGATCAAGATCTTTGATTAACTATCAAAAGCTTAAAATTACAAAAAAAAAATTATTTGCACAACAGGCACATTTTAAGACAAGCTGAAAAGTAAAAGCCCTAAGCAAGCCCTTTTTTTTTTTTTACGTGTGGAAACCCCCTCGGGTACCCACCTCGCCGAGCACTCGGCGAAGTGGCTATGTCTGAATTGAACCGACTAAAACCACACGGTGTTCCATCACGGGTGTCTATGGCCGGGGGCTCAGGTATAACCTAGGAAGGAACTCTCTGAACCCCCGACAGACTTGACCACCTGTCCACAAAGCAGGTAGCCTCGCAGTCGTGAGTAGGAACCGTGTCCCCATTCAGTTTCGGCGCCGGGTTAACCTTCCAAGCGCCTTAAGGCCAGTGCTCATGGAGGCCGTAGATCATTAAGTGCCCTTCGGCGCCTGGTGCGTCCTCCGCGTGACGGGAGAGTGCTAGTCCTCTCCCGTTCCCTTTCCGCCGCCTCTTTGGCGTACATCACCTCCTCGCAAAATAAGGCGGCGGAGACCCATGCGAATAATGATAGAATGAAAATCAAACATATTTTTATTAATTAAACTTTCCAATTTGTTCATATAATTGCACTTGATAAGATTGTTTAATTTTAGATCGTCTATTGTATTTATAACACCAACATAAACATACTGCTAAGTGTACAAAATTATTATGCGCTATATATGATTTATGTATCATATTCACACAGCATAAAACATCACTCTGAGAAGAAGATGTAGAACAATTCAAGTACAATACTTGCCCCAAGAAGTCTGCTAATTCTGGAAAAAAGAAGATGGTGCACCACTGGATACCCCTATATGTGCTGTACTTCTCAAATTCTTTGGTAATCGCCCTCAAAGGTCCACAGCTGTTTTTAGTAGCTTCGCACTTGATTCCAAACGCGGATTCTCCAATAATATCAGTTGAATAGTCGGCAAATAATTCCTGTTACATAAACCCATAGCAAAACTCAGAAATTTAATTATTAAGAAATGGATTATTAAATAACAAAAAATGTTATCGTAAATTTGAAATTACCTTTAAGTTGTTTTTGATACCTTTTTTATTGTCAGATTTGATTCTGTGCACCAAGTCAGCAGATTTACTTCGGTATAAATCCTGCCAATGCCTCAATTTTGACGATGTGAAAATTGTCGTCAGCCTTTTACGGGAAGCAGTCCACAAGGGATCCTTTAAATTATTAAATTGTTTATTAGGAAAATTAGTAACATAACATATAAGAAGAAGAAATGCAAGATTTAGTTTTGACATGCAAAATTAAACATCTGATACAAAACTTAAATTGAAATTAATTTCACAATCACTTACGTTGGCGGTAAAAATATTAAGAGTCCCCATTTTATCTCTCGTGCCTGTTCCGAGTAATCTATTTCTGAAGTTGTCAGAGTCTCTGACTAGTACATTGTGAGCAAGATTTGGACAATTGATGATCAACCCCGGTCGCCAGAATACCCAAATGCCCACATACGGGCTCTGATTGTAGACACTTGCCATCCATTCGCCCTGAAATGTTAAAAACAAACAATTTTAACAAAGAGGTATATTAGAAATAAAAAAAGAAAGAAGATCCAAGGAGTCTAAGGGGTGGTTTTGAGAGCAGCCTTAACTCAAAAGTGTGTAATTTGCTGGTAGTGAAAAACGTATCCTTAGGTAAAACGTCACTGGCGTTAGTGCCCGAGGGTAGTCTTGCAAAAGTGGCTGGCGTGTCTGGTTGTTGGAGAGTAGGTAACCAACGGGGCAGGTAGTAGCTGCAGCGTTGCTATGTCTAGTATCTATCTATCTACCTTTTTTTTTTTTTTTTTTTTTTAATGTGTGGAAACCCCCACGGGTCATCACCTCACCGGGGCCAGGCGGCGAGGTGGTATGTCGGACTCGAACCGACTAAAACCACACAGTGTTCCGTCATCGGGTCTTATAGCCGGGGCCTCAGGTGTACCCTAGATAGGAAATCCCTGTGAACCCCAGCAGGTCTATCTATCTACCTAGGTTTGGAACCGGGTAGTACACCCCAATTCGGGGTAACACGGAGCGCAATTTAATATTGGAGTATACCAAAAGTATATAAACGAACTTTTAAACCTCTTAATTAACAAAATGTATACATAGGAAGTGATACTTCAAGGAACAAGTTCGATAGACGTCTGTAAGCACAATGAAATCCGTGTTAGGTGTCGAATGTGATCCACTGAGCGCGCGCGGCGGCCGACAGAATAGGTTTGGCTCTTTCACTCTTTCCACACGATTCGATGCAAGATTTGCGAAACATATCTTGAGCCCTGGCATTGCTTCTGATATTATTTTAATTTTATATTTTAGTTGTTTGGTTGGATTCTTATTAAAATAAAAAAATAATTATGATATCTTATTTTGATTAGTTATTGTAAATGTTAGCAGTAATTGCTAATAAATAGGTAAGTATCTAGTATTAAATAGTAATTAAGAAACCTAACTAAGAGTAACCTAACTTGTAGGAAAACTTGCATAATCCACTCCTCATATATAATTTGATTTAAAGGCCATTGTTACAAAATCGTCAACGCAACCTTTTAAAGGCAACTTTAGGATGAATCAAAATAATTCTAAGTGACAGTGGCTGTTATATTAGAGTGAATCGTCAATATATGGGAAAAAAAACAATATCATCGAATCGATTTTGCATACCTGCATAAATCAAATTATAATGTAAATATATTTTGTTTATTTTTTTGACATATTTTTAGCCGTCTACCTTAGCTCAAAGATACAGAAATTGTATGAAATTTGGTATATCTTTAAACTTGTACAGAGTGTTACAAAAATCAAATTCTTAATACATTTTACAAGTAATACTAAAAAGCAAAATATTAAGAAATTCGGTAAACTGTTTCGGTTTTGTTTTTTTTTCTTATTGTTGTTTAGTTTAGTTTAGTTATTATGTCCGTTTACTGCACGGCATTGTAAACTGGATTAACAGTATAATCTTTCTACCGTCAGAACGTTATTGGGCGATCTTTAAATTACCTCTCTTTCTTTATTTACCAACACAGGAGCATAGTCTTAAAAAAAAAACATTCAGTTTCATTAATTAATTTGGAGGGTTTGGTGCGGCTACATTTATTCAGTGTCTTTCAGTGAAATAGACGTGCCTTGCCTTCTTGATAGGAACGCAATAAAACTCAATGACAAGGAGATCAATGCCATTTTCCGACACTCTTGCTATGGGCCCGGATTAAAGTTGAGGCCTGTTGGTCTAGCTCTCTAATTTAGTAAACAATGCTGAAGGGGTAGTTCGTTCACATGTACTTCACGCGTTGCATCATAACAATTATTCTATAAGGTCAATTGCTTCTGCTTCAAATATTTCAGGGATAGAAGGCTGTTGGCTCTATTTTTCTATTTTAATAAAATTAATATTTTTCAATGTTTTAAGACTGGCCTGTTGGTCTAGTGCTTAGTGATCCTGACTGCTATGCCATAGGGGGGTTCAATTTCTACCCGAGTGTGGGTGTTCTTTGTGTCCGTTGATTGTATGTTTGTAAAGTCACCCGCGACACTGGAGTAATGCCAAATGCGGGAGTTGTCCTTAAATATATATATATATATGACGGGGAGTCACAAGATACTATTTTTGGGATCATCTGCCTTCTCGTACATATTTACAAAATAGAAAATAATGTCGTGAAAAGATATTCTGGATTTTTTTTAATTAATTCACAAAGTTTTCTAAGCACCATGATCACAATACAAGACGATGGAAGTAGGTGGATATCGTGAGATTAACCGAAAACGCGCATCTCCCAAGACCGACTGACCCGACAACCTCCATTAACTCACACTTGTTGACAATGACATTATTAGACAACTGACATTTTGACATTGACAGCAAACAGACCGATTGAATGACCTCACGATCGCCATCTAGTGGCAAATGTTGGAAACTAATTAATCTTCGTATTGCTGTTGTATAACGCTGCGACAGTTATATTATCGGTTATTGTTTGAAGCACTGATGTTTTAAATCCTGCGATGCTAAAATGGGACAGAATATTACATTTCACGTAACTATTATCGACGTTATGTATATAATTTGAAACTCACTGGAAATTAAGCTCGTCTTATAAGTCACAGTAATGAAATAAGTTATTAAAAAAAAATATTAAGCGCACTTACACATTTTCTTCACTTTGACGTTTTGTCAGTAAGTTTACCTTTTTTATATCTTTAGAGTATTATAAGAAAAAAAAAATATATGTGTATCTCCTCCGTGGGTTTATGAAGTTTTATAAAACGCTCGATTTGGTGATTTTTCTTAAACTTCAAGCGACAGTACAGGGATAAAAATAGGGATAATATTTCGTTATTATTTTTTATGTAATTCAGAATGCAATGCAGCAGTGTAATACTATTAAAGACTGAAAAAAAATACGCTCTACCCCAGTGTATGTAATAATAATAATAACTTCACACATCTCACACACGGCCGTCTTATCCCAAACTAGGCAGAGCCTGTACTATGGTAACCAGACTGCTAATAAACATACTTACTTATATATTTCTAAATACATACATATTATAGACAAATTACACCCAGACACAGAAAAAATGATCATGCTCATTACACAATTATTTGTCCTGGGTGGGAATCAACCCCACGACCTCCGGCTTAGCAGTCAGGGTCACTAACCACTAGACCAACAGGCCATATTCATCATGTTTAATTTATCCGACACAATTTACTTTGATACGGAAAGTGAACAAAGTAAAGTAACAATTAATATTCAAGAACCATTGAAACGGAAAAACTAGATATTGATTGCGCTCTTGTAATGGGAACTATCATCATCAGACGAGAGCAATCACAAACGAACAGTTTCAACGGTATAATGATCAACCATAAGTTTTTGGGGTATACAGTGGCACGTCAAACGTTCTTTATGATAAAAGGGTTGAAGAACCCTATTTCTTTAAGTGAACTGGTCTCTTTGGTATCAGAGATAATATGGTTCTAATCTAACTTTTTATTATGGAAAAATGAGTATAAAGACTGTACTTACAGGATTAACTTTCTGCAAAAATGTCAAACTGCCAAAAATGGGATGTACTTCACATTGAGTTATTCCTTTTTTGATCCAAAACGTTTTCATTATATGCCATTTTATGTACAGCCAGGTCACAATTACTATCAAAGTTGCTGATATTAAGTTAACAAAAAACATTATGAAACGTCAGTTCACTTCCCGAGTTTTTTTACGACTCGTACTTGTTGCGATATGTTTAAACAGGTCACGGAAGATTGTAGACTTGGTCAGTACACTAAGTTATCATATAGAATACTGACTGCAAATACAATTTACTGTATTTTTATATACAAGCTACATACTAGCACGTACGGAATAAGAGCTTGTCATTTCTGGTAATTGGTAAATTTGGTAATATACGTTTTATTAGGATTCCGTAGTCAACAAGGAACTTTTTTTGTCACTTGTTTCAAGCAAACAAACAATCTATTGAACAATTATATTTAACAGACAGTTAAACTTGAATGGCAGAATAATATACATATATGGTAAATTGGTAACACAACTGAATTATTGCAAATACAAACAAATTAATGTGAGGATGATCGACTGATTTTCAAATTTAGTATAATGAATTGGCGATGTACTGCTAAAATTAATTATTCCCGTGGTAGTCGTAATACCGGGTTACGGCAAGGTAAGGATTCTCGCTCCATAAATCCAAACTTTAAGTTAATTGAATACAGTTTTTTATTGAAGTTGTAAATAGAAGCCAACAAAAACATATTTTATGATATCTACTAATGAGTTTGAGTAAACAAGTAGTATATAAACAAAAAATCAGACACAATATTTACTCCAAACATTTATATATCTATATATTTAATATCTATGTGAACACCATGTTGTTGTATTTACATATAAATATATATAAAAATGTTCAATTTGTACTTCTAGGCATCAATAAACTATTATTATTATTAATAAATTTCAAAGTGTTATTTTTTTTATTTTAATACACCTTTCTATACCATCCTGTGGTGTTACAGAAAGGTGTAGTTCAATTTTAGGGTTGTACAGTAGACTCCGTGACTAACGTAAAGTTGATGCGTCATGACAAGAGTTAGAAGGTTTAAAAAAGATAAAAAATCCGTTTCGTACTTTTTTTTTTTATGGATGGTGTTAATATGCTTTGATCTGTTACAATTCATACAGAGTTTTGTCTATAATGTTTATACTTTCACACATATACATACGGTAACACAGAGTTGTCGTGTAAATCGGGTTCCATAGTCGTGCCAGGTCTTTCTGATACAGGTACGGTATCTATGAGTAAGCCGGTGTCGTCGTGTGAGGTGGGTCGGTTCAATGTATAGCCAAGTTCGTCATCGAGTGAGGTTGTGGGGTCCATTATAGTAATCAAAGTCATCGGACATATATCAGTTAGAAAATAATGTAGAAAAGATAACGAGTCGTAAGCGCACAGCTAGAAACGAAATGCGATTGCGAAATGTCATAGTTGAACACTTTGACGTAGAGATGGCGATATTAGAACGATTTAATTATTTAAAATTCGATTTTTTTAAAACCGGAAACAGAAATGGATATTTTTTACGTATAAAGATTAAATCTTAAGATTTGACTTAGCTAGTTTTCACATACAAGTTACCTTATATTTGGCTAATCAACTTATCTGCTTTATTTTATACGCAGGTACGTAAGGTCAACATATCTTACTCTACTGAAAGTTTGCTTTGCTGGTAAAAACTACGCAAGTCAAACCTTCAGTTTATCGTAAGTTATCTGATTTGTGTTAAAAATAGGCAGTTCAAATTTAGGAAGTTATATTTTTAAAAAGCAAACACTACTGTTGCAGGAAAAAAAAGAAAATGTTGTATATCTGATTATTTCCTTTATAAACACACAATAGGGAATATGCATGTTTTTTGTTTTATCTTTTATTGACTTGTTCCATCATTCTACCCTAATAAAAAATATAAATAACCTTGGCAATGTTATATATGGCAATAAATTTTTAAAATAACATTGAAAACATCGATAAAATTTGATATGTTTGAACGCCGCCATATTTCGCGGGCCTTGGATGACGTCACGTCCCACGCTTAGTGTTTGTTTCATAAACTTACTTGAAGTGTTAAAGTAATTTTATACCGATTTCTTGTCATAATTACTGTTTATTGTAATTAATAGACGATGAATAAAGTTAAAAAAACATTTCATAGGTATTGTCTTGTCCCTAAGTGTAAAAATACTATAAGAAGTACACCGAATACAGTATTTTTTTTTTGTACAAAATAATAATGTAAGATACGAAAACAATGGTGTACATTAATGCGAAGAGATGAAGTATCTTCAATATCGTGTTTATATTGTTGTGAAGATCACTTTAATGTAAGCATATTACAATTAAATTGCTAGTAATAGTGTGAATTAGTCAGCAGTAATTTATGTTTGTTTTAAATATCACGCAGAAGGCAACTTGCTTGTCTACTTAAACTAGGTAACAAAAGCCCAATAAAACTTCATGAATATAACTAACTATACATATCTTACCTATCCTTTAAATTATAATATAACAAGTATTATAATAATTACCTTGCGGCTTTCCCTCCTTTAACCTCAGCGGACATAAAATCTGGATTTGATGCAAAATATATAGTCATCATGAATGCACCTATTTTCGGTAGATTGTCCGATTGTGCTTTGACAAAACTACATTCAGTCATTGTCCTAGATGATTTCTAATATCACTAGAACGCTTAAGTTGCACTAGGTAAGAGCAAAAACCTCAGGAACACCTATCTTTCTCCGTAACACTACGAATATAGGCGCCGATAAATGACAGAACGTGGAATGTCACGTCATGTTTTGTTTCGACCAATGGTGAAGCGTTTTGCAAAGTTGAATTTCGCGCCCTTACTTTGCATATTTTAGTTAATATTTTTTGCAATTAAACACGAACTAAATAAGAAAATAATTGTTGAGGCATAATATCTGGACAATAAAAATTCAAGGGAAAATTAATCAAGTAAATTTAAACAACATGCATATTCCCTATTACCCAGCTAGACGCCAAATTTCAACTTTCTAGGTCGTCTGGAAGTGGATTAGGTTTTGATCTATATGTCACTCAGTCAGTGATAAAAATAGTGATTTTTGCAAGTTAATATCCTAATGACCGTTTGAGTTGTATTTATGAAATTTCCAGTTCTAGTAAGTTAATCTAAGAAGTTTTAATATGGGCACGCCGCTATAGCGGCGATAAGACCCATCCTACAAGAGTGGCTGGAGAGAGGGTCGGATCGGCCGGGAGCCGACGTCTCGGTGCCACCATTGTGGTGACTGTCCCGAGGACACGGCGCTTCACACGCTGGCGGAATGGCCAGCCTGGGCTAGTCAGCGCTGTGATCTCGTCGTGGCAGTTGGTGCTGCGGGTAGTCTCTCGCACCCAACCGTGTTTCTGGCCATGGTTCGGAGCGAGAGTGCATGGAACGCCGTCGCCTCTTTCTGCGATTAGGTGATGTCCGCAAAATAGGTGGCGGAACGGGAGAGAGAATACGACTCTCTCTACCCGCAGCAGACGCACCGGGCGCCGGAGGGCGTTTAACGATCTCCTTAGGAACGACGAACCTTAGGAAGCGGCCTGCGGACGGCGAACTTTTGGGGAAGTCGTCGTCCGAACAGATACAGGCCCGAGAGGCAGCGCGCAGTGTTCCGCGTGCGCTCTCAGAGGAGTGCGGCCGACGGGTGACGGTCGCACCGGGTCACGGGATCCGTCTAGGGTGAGACGGGTCAATGCCTATCGGGGGTTGCGGAAGAATGCAATTGCGATTCTCGCTCCCCCGATAATAGGCAAGTAGCGGAACACCGGGGTGGTTTTTAGTCGGTAAGAGTCCGACAGACCCCTTCGCCCCCCCCAAGGGCGGAGGACATCCATGACGATCTTCCACCTCGTCACCAAAAGAAAAAAAAAGAAGTTTTAATAAATAAACCAAATTTTATGTGTTTATGTTAAATAGATTTTGAGTTATTAAGCGTCAATAGTATCTCCAAATGGTTCGTGTAGTAAACACATGGCTGCTGCGTCGCCATTTCCTTTTTCTTGGCTTGACACGCTGCCTCCTGTCTAGGTATGCTAGGAGTTACCTCACGTGCAAACGCACTGATGACCAGCGAAGGACAGATATTGATAATAGTCGTATCAAATTTGACATGGAGGTAGCTTATACATAGGTAGGAGACGTTAGCTAACGGATCTGCGACAGGGCTGGATTAAAGAGGTCTAAGGGCTCTCGCAAATTTACATGAAAGTCATGAGTTTTTGTGCTATAAACCTGAAACTTGGCAAGAAGGTAGTATATAGGTAAGTCGCGTCAGCTAAAAATTTAATTTTAAGACAAGGATGGATGGATGGATTATGGTGGTATAAGGGCTCTCGCAAGTTCATATGAATGGCCTTAGTTTCTTGTACCTACTACAAATTTGGCGGGAAGGTAGTTTACGAGTAGGAGCCATTAGCTAAAAACGAATTTTGCAACAGAGCCGACTAAAAGTCTCCTAAGGGGTCTCACAAGTTTATATGAAAGCACTAAGAGAGACTGAAACTTGACTGAAAGATAGTATATAGGTGGAACACATCAGCTAGAACGTATGTAGTTCTTAGGGATCCCGCAAGTTTATGCGAAAGTCTTAGGTTTTTTGTAATAGAAACTTGAAACTTGGCAGGTTTTAGTGGCTTATTGTCAGCTAAGAACGGTTTCTGTGACAGGACCCGTTTATGTAAAAGAGGGATTCATGGGAGAGCCATGCTTTGGCACGTATGGGGCGGCTTGACTACGGCCACGGCCTCACAGAAAACCGACAGTGAAGGAATGTTTGCATTGCTTTTCGCCGAGTGAGTGAAGTTACCGGAGGCCCTAACCCTTCCCCGACACTCTCCCTCACTTCCATCCTTCACCTACTCCCACCTTAAAGGGCAGCAACGCACTTGTGACTTTTGAGTTGCAGGTACCCATGGGCGGCAGTAGTCATTTAAAAAACGCCTCAGATAAATTGTAGGTTTACCGGGTCATCTAGTATATCATATATTTTTATATCAATTTGAACTTTAACGTGCCTTCAAAGTTTCTTTATAAAACGTCAACAGTAGAATGGATAAAGATTAACAAACCTATACAAGATCATTCATAAGGTAGATATTAATTTGTATCTTTGTTGTTTTTAACCTTTTTTTAGATATATACATATCATTTTGTAAGACTGAATATAGAATTATTTGTCTTGGGTGAGAATCGAACCCATAGCTTCTGGCTCAGCAGTCAGGATCCCTAACCACTAGACCAAAAAGTACAATAATATTATAATTCCTAGTGACAACATTGATATTTCAAACAACACAAAGAAATAGTCAAAACTATCAAAGAAATAATATCACTAATGGAGGTTGTGCTTCCCCGGTTGGGTGCCACAATTTGAGTGAAATCATAATAATAAAAATAAATCAGTACAATGATCAAATAAGGCAAGAAAGCGCATAGAGTTGTACAACTCCATCACCTCTATGCAGATGATGGAGTAGCACAACTCTATGCGCTTTATTGAAGGCATGTAGAATGGTTCTTTGCCATCGAGGATGTCGGCGGTCTCACGATGACGGCTTGTATATAAAGATCAAGCGGGGTATATTTCAGTTAATTATTAGTACGTCTGTTCCTTTAATCTGATGACCCTAACCCGGCTACAAGATAAAGTTGTTTTGGGGTTCTGCTTGGTTAACTGTTATTGTTGGATTACTGTGTTCAATAATATGCGGACATCTTGATATAGAATATATATGTCTCATATTGTCACCATTTATAAAAATACATACTTTAATTCACGACCTAACCCATGGCTGGTGGGGAGACGACTGCAGCGCCTGGCAAATTCTTGAAAAATTTGCCTATTTCGTAAATTACTCGAATATGACGGCCTATAGTGAAGAAATATTCTTAAACTAAAGTAATTTACATAACATTCTCTACAAAAAAGTTAGCACATACTTTTTGCTACGATCAAAACTTAAGAAGATATGGAGTGAAGAAAATTGACAATAATGCTCTTTCTATGGATCGCCGAGGTGGTGTCGCATCCGAAGAAGCTGTGAAGAAGGAGAATGGTCTTTAGGAATAGGAGCTGTTGAAGTTGTCGCACTGAAAAGCATTGGGGCTCCACCTTCCCACAACCACTTGACAATCCCCTACCCCCTACCCAAATGTGGTTGGGCCAGAGGAGAACATGGCATCCTAAAGCCGGTAACAACCAACAAACCTGTGGCACCTAACGCCATTCTCAACACCACATACCAGCACAACGCCTGCTCCAGTGTCTGCAGCGTATGATCCGGCTCATGCACTAACGGAGCCCCATGAAAGACAAAGTTAATGATATTTTTATAGATTCAGTAGATAATTAGGAATTGTATTTTTAGGAATATACGTGCCATACTTAAAGAAATGTAAATGTTGTTATTGTCCTTTTTCTTCCCTCCATATCTTCTTAAGTTTTGATTCTAGCTAAAAGTATGTACTAGCTTTTTTATAGAAAATTTTATGTAGATTGCTTTAGTTTCAGAACATTTTTTACTATAGGCAGTCCTAAAAAGGGACCTTTACATCCCCCCTCTCCACCCGTTAGCTCCACCCCATCCAATAGTACTTTGAGTATGTTGTTTAATATAGCTTTCCCTACAACTGTGCTAAAATTGGCTTTTACACGAGTTATTTCCCCTATTCGGTCGTTTTGGGTCTTCGTTGGACGGGCGCTTTAAAGGCCGCAACAAATAAAGACATAAAATATTTATAATTAACCCACTAGGCCAAGAGCCCACGACGGCCAAACCTTCGTTATTTCATAAAAGCTGAAAGTTTTTCTGTGCATGTCCCCTATACCGGTAAGAACGACCAGCGACTGTAGAGTTTGGGTTGTGGTTCCTCGGGCAGGTAACAGGTAGTAAAAGTGTATAAAATAGTACCTTAAATTCGTTAAAGTATAAAGCTCAATTTTTATATATTTTCTTCGGAATAACTTTAGAAATCTCGTTGTACATTGCTGGACACTTATGACAGTTGCTACCCTCTGCCAGACACCCCTAAATTTAAAAAAATATAATTATACTTTTGTTATAGTATAAAAGCTAAATTTTATATATGTTTCCTGGGGATCTATAAAAAATGTTACCTCAAGAGCCGGACAGCTTTAATGGTTTTTACATCTTGCCAGACACATTGAAACTCCGCTGTAGGTGCGAGCGCGAGTGAGATATCCAATAAAAAAATAATTTTATTACGTTCATAGCCATGTAAATAGTAAAAAATGTTATTTTATTATTATAAAATACAAAATAAAAGGATCATTACATGTAAAAAAACTATTTATTCGTTATTATAAATTTCATCATTGTCGTCGATATTTTCATTTTTTCATTTCGACTAGAGGAGTAGTGAGGAAGACGTCACAACTCCTCCAGTCAAAGGCATGATCGTCGTCAATATCGCGTTCTTCGTCAGTTTCTAAAACAAAATAAGCAAGTTTATACAATTATGAATAATCACAAAATTATGTAGGTACAATAATTTGTCATAATAACTTGTACTTGTAACTTACATAACTTGGTAGTTCAAACAATTTGAACTGGTATTTGTCATCTTTCAATTATAGTCTGATTGATATGTGGATTTTTCAGATGAGCATTATTCTAAGTGGTACATATATAGTGGATTGCTAGCGTCAAAATTTCGCAACTTCTTTCGGTCAAAAGCTTTGTTTACATCGGGGAATGTATACGAGTCAATAAATATTTGTAGTCTAGTCAACATCAATTACATTAGGAACATTGTAAACATTGCATATAAATCTCTGACTGAAATTAAAGATTATTTGTTGATGATCTAAATTTTCATTTAATTCGCTGTTGCCGAAGTTCTTGAAAGCTTTCTGGTACTCTGGATATTTTTTAATGTCTTGTATGGTTTTCTGAAGAACGCAGGATAAATATCACAACCTGTGATGGCATGAAATCCAGGTAAGCTCTGACAAATTAACTGTCCCAACCCTGCATGTATTTTGGTTAGGTCCACATATCTTAAATTATTGCCAGTACCAGTAAGCATCCGAACAATCGAATCAGTTTTAAGGTGATGCATGTTACCAAGCATTAAAGCCGCAATATCCGTATCAGCACTTCTTATTACTATTTCTGCTGGATAGTTGATGTTACATGCATGTAACACTTCGTATCTGCTTCCTCGTGTGCTGGGCATGACAACTCTTATCAACCCTTGAGACAACTATATTGGAATTATCAACAGTGAAAGAATGACATTTTCTGAAATTGATGTATATCGTTTTGTTGCCAATAAATGGCACCACTTCATCAGTAGCCTAATGTGAAATAAAAGTAATTAACCAGAGCTGCTTTAAAATTAAAATTTTTCAACTCTTTCGCGAAATCACTTGATCGTATTTGTTCAGGGCCAGTTATAGAGTACTCCAATTGTGCAGATTCTAACCGTTGGTAATGCTCGTAATCTTTGATTGATGGAGTAAAGTATTGATCAAAGATCACATCAATTCTTGATGCTTGAAATTGAGTAACCATTTGCAACATTTGTTTTTAAATAACGTTACGAAAAACGTTCCAAATGTTTTGGAACGTTTTTCATTGTATGCAATAGAAAGAAACCGTCAAATATTATAACATCTATATGATGTGGTAATCTCGCGATCGCACCTACAGCGGAGTTTCAATGTGTCTGGCAAGATGTAAAAACCATTAAAGCTGTCCGGCTCTTGAGGTAACATTTTTTATAGATCCCCAGGAAACTATTCAGTTCTAGTCATTTCGGCTCATGGGTTAATTGCTAAGAGCCTTGACCTAAACTTTCAGAAGCTCACGAGGTAGTCCTCCTCGATAAGGCACGTATAGTGAGGAGATTTCTATTACAAGAACCCAAACCACCGCTAGCTTGGTCCCTGTACCCGATTCTTTTATATCTAAATGAAAACGGCGTAAATACAATAATATAATCGGGTCGAAACGCTAAGGTCATGGGGTCCGAATGCTCGTTCCGTTTATAAGGAACTTGCTAAGGGACTGATCGAAACTTCTCGTGACCAGAGGGCGGGCCTTTTCCATGCACAGAGAATTAGCATTGCCATTCAACGTGGCATAACGACTACGACTCATACAAGACTGCACTGAATCATACAACTAAACGCTATCTCAACATCAGGGACCGAGAAACTATTAGAAGGAGTAACAATAGACCGATTAAAGGTTATTCCAAAATACCTGGGTATATTAATTGACAGTACACTGTTGTGGCATGAGCAAATACATTCTCTTATTTCCAGAGTAAGGAAACTAATATTTGTTTTTAAAAACTTACGGTCATCTGCCGACCTCGCCATGCTTGAAACAGTATCAGCGACACAATATCTGCTCCAACAAAGGTTTCGTGACAACAGTATTACTTTATGGGTCCTCTTTTGTACAAAAAAGTAAAAAAAGTGTTTTGAATGTAAGCACCATTATAATGTTACAATTTTAATGTACCCTGATTTTTGACTCTAATAAAAAATTTGAATTTGAAGTATGTCGACAGAAGATCCAAAAGATTTATCTCAACCAAACAATGGGACAACCCAGGATAACACACATACATTATAGGAGAGAAAAGGCCTTGTGCAAGTCAGGCTCATTCAGTCAGTTCCATACGGATTTTTTTATAAAAAACATTGTTATAATTTCCATCAACCCAACTTATCTTTCTAGGATATGTTAGCACTCAAATTTCTCGCTCATGAGTAGGTTTTTCATACTCAAATCGAAATGATGAAAAGCGGAAATTTAAAAATCTTTTTAACCAAAAAATTAAACCGTCGAAAAGAACTAAAAAGCATAAAAATAAATAAACCTTAAGTCTTAAGTATTGAGCTTATTTACATAAACTATCAAATTTTATATAAACTTATTTTGAGTCGGCGCCAAACAACAAACTGATTAATCATCAGAATTTTATATGTACCTACGTAGAAATGGACATGGCTCTACGTAGGTAATTAATCATTTTATTACTTGGCGCCGACTTAAAGTTTATTTATTTTTTGCTTTTTAGTACTTTTCGTCGTAATTTTTTGTTAAAAAGATTTTTATTTCATCATTTTTTTTTATCATCACCTCAGCTACATGATGTGATGGTTTTTAAACGCAATACCCGATAAAGTAATTAAAAGTAAACAGAAACACTATTCGTTCCTACAATTTTCGAGGGTTTCAATTCTATCAGGATCCCATCATCAGATCCTGACTTCCTTGACATGGGACCACCCTTGAGGTATACCCTATCTTCCAAAAAAGAGTAATCAAAATCGGTTCATAAATAACGGAGTGAGGGCTGAACATACATAAATATATATATGTATATATATATATATATATATATATATAAAAATGGTCGAATTGAGAACCTCCTTTTTTTTCGTCGGTTAATAACAAGGCGATAGATCAATGAACATTTTCCTAAGTAATTTAATATGATCATTTCAGTCAAATGAAAGAGTTAGTAATAAAAAATAATAATATTAACCGTCTTCAAAAAAGGAGAACTTTCATAATTCGCCAGATTCTTTTTTTTTATGTATGTTTCCCCGATTACTCTACGACGCCTGAACCAATTTGGAAAATTCTTTTTATACTTCCCAGGTGATCCCATTTAAATTTTATCGAAATCGGTCGAGCGGGTTTTGAAAAACAACAAATATCTAAAAATTTTATACATTGATGACATTTTCGTTTACTCCGAAACCTCGCTGTCTCATTGGAGCAGTGCATTTAGATGGCCTACCCATAATATTTTTAATAATTTTTAATATTTTTACTAAAAATTTACTAAATATTTTTACTAAATATATTTTCTACTAAAAATTTTAAAATAAAAATAATATTTAACCGACTTCAAAAAAAAAGGAGGAGGTTCTCTCAATCGTTGCATTTCTGCTAATGCTCGTTAATTGTGGGGTTTAATTAACTGTTTAGAGGGTTCTAATTCAGATAGAGCTATTCCTTCTAAAGTTTTGACTCTGTTGAGATAACACCAATACTTGCCCCTTCGCAAAGTTTTAAAAATATAATTTATATGCGCAAAAAAGTTTTCAGTTGTGGGTGTAAATCATGATTTAGGCACATGGAAGTCGGTCATATATTTTTTAAATATAATTATTTTGTATAATCGGTATACTAATGAGATAACACTTGGTGTGAAACTTAAACAACAAAAAACAAGTGAAGACTCAATTACGGCTCTTAAAAAACAAAAACAAAATCAAATCCAATTATAAACTGGTCAGCTAATTAAGATTGAATGTTGTGAGTTTCACCCAACCTGGATTATAATTATTGAGTATATTTGTAAAGTGTCGCGCAACATAGAGAACATTTTGAAATGAAATGAATTCTTT
Organism: Callimorpha dominula; assembly: GCA_949752705.1. NCBI lineage: Eukaryota > Metazoa > Arthropoda > Insecta > Lepidoptera > Erebidae > Callimorpha > Callimorpha dominula. The sequence goes on from OX457005.1 coordinate 21,197,839, forward strand.
AACATATGAAAGAAGTTTAATAATGTAACACCATTTTTGGTGTAGGGCTCTGTTTCCGCATTTAGACTCATAGATGGTCCATTATGCGTTCAGATAAGCTGACTGGTTGAGCCAGCCTAGCTCCTTCCAGAAGCACAGAAGCCTCTTGGGGCGTTCGCAGGCTTCTAGGAGCGATCTCGCACCTGCGAGGATGTTTGCCCGTTGTGTGGCCACTCCCTCGCACTCCAGGATAACGTGGGCGGCCGTTTCCTCCGCGTCGAGACATCCTCTGCATATAGGACTGTCTGTCGCACCGATGGTGAATAGGTGCCGGTTTAGGGCTAAGTGGCCCGTAATAGTCCCTACAACTATTCTGATGTCGAGTCGGTTAAGACTGAGCAGTCTGCAAGTTAAACGTGGTGAGACCTCCGTCAGCACCAGTTTAGACTGCCTAGAGCCCGGTGTGACGGCCCAACGGCCGTTGTGCGCTTCACGAGTCCGTTGTCTTACCCATGAGCGAAGTTGATTAAAGGGAAGTGGCAGTAATATAGTTGGGCCTGCCACTGACGTTGCGGATCCCTTCCTTGCCAGCTCATCGGCGGCGTCGTTCCCTAATGAATTGCTATGCCCTCTGATCCATTGCAGAATCACCCCATTGGCAGAGGCTAAACGCTCTAGCGTCTGGTGGCATTCATAAATGAGACCGGAGTTAATGGTGTTGCTCTCCAGGGCCCTTAAGACGGCCTTACTGTCTGACAGTATTCGGATGTTGTACTCCTTTATACTTTTTGACATGACCGCAGTCGCGGCGTAACATGTAACACCATTTGAGACAACACCTCAACGAGTCAGTGTTGCCGTAATGGTGCCAGACTGTCTGTCCTGCAACCGACGCGGTAGGACGCGGCACTCTTAGATAAATGGTCCCCGTCGGGCATCCCCGATATATAGACGTGAGTAAAACCGTATATCCTAATTAATATGAATACCACTCAATAAAGTTTGCCTAAATTGAATAATTGCCTAAATTACAAACCTTTGAATTTTACTCAAATCCTTTAAAAATTAATATTTAAAAGACTCGGTCGCCATTAGGAACTCCTTTGTCTATCGAGTGCCCAATGATCCGACCAAATAATAAAGTTATTGTAATTCAATTAGCGGGGTCACGGGTTCAATTCCCAACGCCAATTATTTGGGACAATGGAATGAAATGATATTGCTGACGGTACCTTCTATAGCTTATTATGAAATTATATCGGCTGGAAATTTTTGATTACTTATTAATGTATAATGGTAGTTAACTATTCCCGGGTACGGCGGATATCTAATAAATGTTTGAGAAGAAAAATGACAAAGGCATTTCAAGGTATATTCTTCGAGGTTGACTGCCTAAACCAATATTCGACTAGCTTCTTGACCTAGTGGTTAGTGACCCTGACTGCTATGCTACAGGTCATGGGTTTTGCGGGTGGGTCTTTTGAAAAAAAAAATATAAAAGAAAAAAAAAATTAGGCTGATAAACTTAATGCTACTTAGGAACATACATATTCATGAAAACGTTATTAAAACATTGCCTGTTTTTCTCCAAGGAGTACCAATTCATTGCATTTGTCCACTTAAACTTTATCTATAAGAAATCGCTAAGGACGGCCTATGTTATACCATCACTTATGTTATCTACAACACTGCAAGCTGTTTTCAACGGTGTGTAATATTATTAAATTATTGTTTAGTATTCTATTGTATAGGACGTGCCAGATTGATATAATCTACCAAATTAAAATCATTTATTCCAATTAAATGAAGTACAATTATGTTTTTTGAATTGCCACCAGTACCAGATACCAGTCGGTCAGAATAAAACGTGATGCTAGTTGCCTCTTCCAATACGTAGATTCTATGGAGAAGAACAGGCTAGAAACTCAAAGGACCCTTTTTTGAATAGACGATCGAGAGTAAAGAATACCTAAAGGAGGTCCTGTTACAACCCTTTTATATACAGCCATGTATAGGGCACAATTTCAAACTACGAAACCATATCTTTCTACGACATAGCTTCTTCTCCAGTTCCAATTGCTCTAGAACCAATCCTTGCTAGGTTTGTTGAACGCATTGCTGCGCTGGCGTATAAAAAAAAATTATTTAAAAAAAAGTCCAGTTGCGAGTTCTGCAAGGTCTAAGTACCATATGAGGAAACAGACACGTAGCCCCCGTATTGGTCAGTGGTAACTTGTGGATATAGACTTCCACAGCCGTTAGTTTCACAGGCATTGTCAACCATATCGACTTCTCCCATGGAAGTCTGGCGACACTACCTATCCGCAGAACAAAAGGCATTGATAATATTGGTTTCCTCTTTGCTCTTTAGGCTTATGGGATATGGGCATACCCCGCGTTAAATAAATTTTTGTTTATCTCTCGGGAACATTAATTTTTTTTAGGATGAAAGAGACACAGAAAAGGACATAAATGGTATTTATGTCTTTTTCTGTGCTCCTGGTAACGTGCATGCAAAATTTTATGATGATTGGTTCAATAATTAAGACGTAAAAGCGTAACAAATAGATAAACCTACATTTGCCTTTTTAATATTGGTTAGGATTGGTGCAGTAACGACGACTTTTTCAGGTAAATGTAATAACCTAACAGAATGAGCTCGCATATCACGGAAACGCGAGTTGTAAAGATACAGTTTCTGTTAAGTGCACAACTTTGGCCTCGGTTTGCCTCGATACACCTTAATTTTTTCCAGTTTCAACAAGTTTTACAAGTAATTAAGCGAGGGTAGCCTAATGGGTTTGTTTAGTACAAGTTAGAGGACTCAGCGAAACTGGTGAGAATCTTAACTAATCTTACTAATATTATAAAGGCGAAAGATTGTGCGTCTGGATGGAGGGCAGGTATGGATGGATATTTTGGCACAGAGATTACAGTCTGGAATAGCACATAGGCTCTTTTATCCCGGAAAGTGTGCTGTTCCTGATGGATTTCACGCAAATTTCGACACAAACAAAGTCGAGAATAACAGCTATTATTATAAATACGAAAAAGAGTTTGTTTGTTACGCTTTCATCGTCGTGACTACTCTACCAATCATCATGAAAATATTCATACAGGTTGTCAGGGGTACAGAAAAAGTATCCCTTTCATGCAGAAAAGAGCAAAATAACTTTTAAACTTTCGCGTTTAAAAATGTACAGTTGATGGTTTAAGTATGTATGTACACACGCTTAAAATGCCTGATGCTTTGACCAGGCACTACATACCACTTTTCAAAAGCTAAGTATTTGACCTTTTTTTTTGTAGATACTTCTTATTGCGATGGACATCGACCACCATTTCAGGACCTATTAATGTTGTCCTAACTAATGCGCTCTCTACAGATCCCATGGAAGCAATTAAGCGATTTCGTTAAGACTAGTTGGCAAAAATAAAGAGTGGAAAACGTTTGAAGAGAAGCATTGAGAAGTTGGAAGACAATAACATAATTATCTCAATTTTAAGCGACTTTAAAAAAGGGGGCGTTCTCATTTCGACTGTGATTTTCTTTGTCCGTCATGGGATATCTTCGCCGATTGTGGACAGATTTAAATGATTAGTTTTTCATTATATTTATTATATCGAAACAATGGTGAATAAATTATAAAATGAAATGGTCAGTAATAGTTTACAACAAGTATTATAACCCCAAGAGTGGCAAAATAGGTAACAAAAGTTTTTAACCATTGCCACCAGTCACATTTGGGTCCCTAAGTCTTAGAAATTAATTGCCACTAGTTTTAAAGGCGAAGGCAAAAAAATGTAACGTAACCTTTATTCTTGAAGCCTCCATCAGACCATTATGGTCTCAAATATTTCGATGACATAATCGTATATATAACGTATAAATAACCACTTTTCTCGAAACTGAAAGTGTTCTTTTTTTATTACTGGCTTAGGTTTAGTACAAAGGTATATTTTAAGTTTCGTACCCAAGAAATAAAAAATACTATTACTTACAGGTGTTTTAAAAACGTATTCGTAACTCTCATTATCGTGAGTGTACTCGTAAGTGTACGTCATACATTATATTCCTATTATTTCTAATTAAAACCTTAAAAGGTATATATATTTCTTAGGTGTTATATATATTTTAATATTATTACGTTACTCATAGTAAAATGTTTATAACCTAATATAACCAATTTGATACTTTCAAAATTGTCAGTTTTGAATTATTCTTATAAGTTAGTCTTCCTGTAAAAATCGAAAGTTTCAATTCACAATAATAGTTCAATTACGTACTACACTATGATGGTAACTCAATTTTCTCAAAACATAATAATAATTTGGGCGGGCCCAGCATCGCTACGACACGGCTGTACACGGGGGTTGTCCGGTCAATGGCACTGTACGGTGTACTGGTGTGTCCGGTACCCACTGCAGTCATCGGATGGGATCTCTCGCTACCGGCTGTCATACGCTCCATGGCCTGTAGCGAAAGGAATTTTACCGCCTGGACGTTGCCTACTGAGAGGTGTTTACCTAAAGATGGTGCCCCCGCTTTTACGGACAGACGCTAGGAGAGGTCGGGCTTAATAAAAGCTGTTTCCGGATCCCACCTATTTTAGGCGCAGTACGGCACACCGTATGATTTTAGTCAGATCGATTTCGACACACCGACCCACCGAAACCCCCGGTGGGATGACGGCCTGAGGGGTTTAAAAAAAAAGCAGGCTAGGCCTGGAAAGGTGGAAGTCCAATCTTATTGTAAGTTTAAGTTTTTATAAAGATATAATAATTAATCATAAAAAATATGCAAAAAAGGAACTTCTAATCACTCGCCTCTAAAGGAAGTATTTCAGTTCTGATACTTTACGTATAATTTGTAGAGAAAAGATAGCAGCAGTGGAACTTTCAACGACAACTAATGTAGACAATTCTACAGCAACTATTATCTATTTATTTGTCACTCATTGGTTATGAGTGGGGTTTGCACTATCTCAGCTCAGCTCAATATACGCTACTGCATTTGTACGCCACATGGCATAACATAGTGGACATAATAAATTTTATCATCTATATCTATATACCTATGCTAAACAAATGAAAAAATTATTATGATTATGATTATGGAATTGTTTTCTAAGTCAATAATTTACGTCGATTCCTCAAACCATGTCCTTGAGTCATGCTATGATTTTTGTTTCTGTCTAAACCTACAAAGTACATATGAGTATTTAGAATGGCAGATCAAAAGAAATATTTAAGTATTTTTTCAAAATACCACCGCAGTTTTCTTTTTAAAAATCGAAAAACTATAATGAAATGTAAAAAAATTTAGCACCTACAAACGCCAACTATTAAAAGTAATCCGGCGATAATACGATGAAAGAAATGACAGTTTTGTATAGCACGTCAGTTAGACGATAGGTCCGTCACGATCGTCATCTATTAAAAGTAATCTGAAGGGAGATATCTTTCTTTTTATCTCCTTTTTAAATCACCCCTGTATTCAAGCGAACAAAAAAAATTCGGGCCCTCTACAGGCCCGCAGAGGTCGTGTTTTTTTAATTTTTATGAAAATCTGTCCCCAGTCCCCCCTTTGGGTACATAATCTACTTTTTAACTGGCGGTTGTTTTGGAGTCTAAAGATCATAACTAGACCTCCTGTGAAGAAATTTTTGGAAAACTAGACAACTGGTACAAAACTAATAGGTAGACTTTTCTTCGAATACTTAAAACAACAAATCGGTAAAGCTGTATTTGAGTTTTTAGCGAGACTAAGGAACTGCTTTTAATTTTTATATTAAGATTAAAAAAAAACAAGTATCTAAACACGTAATAACTTTATTCGTGTTCTATCTACGTCTAAAAACGTTATGTTATACTTTGTGCCTAGATGGCGCTAAATACCATTTCCAAATACTGTTTATTCATATTACAATCTCCAAAGCATATCGATTATTGAAAGCCTTACAGTATAAAGGTTTTATTTTTAATGTGAAGTATAATTTGCTAGTCTAAAGAGTCGAGTCATTTGAGATACAAACAAAAATCTTTCTTTTCGTAATTCAGCCATCATTACCCGGTATTTTTTCCAAGAGGATATTACATTTGAGACGTAGTTTTTCTCTCAAATACCTTGGCTTTTCCGTTCCGCTTTTCTCCTTATACCGCGAGTAATTTTGAGACACAGATTCAGAAAACTGTTATTGCTTATAATAACTGGATAATGGAAGTTTCAACTTGTTAAATAGACAGGCGCATTTTGGTTATAAAAACATGCTTGGTTAGTTAGTATGTAGAGTAAGCGTTCACAATATTGCAATAGTAAAATAATTAATTATTTCATAGTTTAAATAGGTTTTGTTATTAGCAGACAATAAAAGCTTACAAATTCAATAGACCTACTCATCAAGTTCTAATAACATGAATAGAACTATCAGGCTACTTTTTAGGGTTCCGTTATTAAAAAGGAACCCTTATATAATGATCATTTTATGGTCTGTCGGTGTGTCTGTTTTTCTGTCAAGATCCTTTTCTAAGTTTGTGAAATTAACATCAAATATTACGCAGACAACGTGCTGGCTTTTCATCATCGAGTAGGCAGGGCGGCAGCACGGGACCCTTTCCTTTCGACTGACGCAGGTTCTTTTCGGGCACGGCTGCTTCGGGAAGTACACTACTGCACTCAGTCGCTAAGAGGGAATTTAGTCCCGCCTGTCACCACTGCGACTGCAGTGATGACTCGGCTCAGCACACCCTGGCAGTTTGCTTCGCCTGGGCAACGCAGCGTCGGGTCCTCACTGCAGTTATCGGAGGTGATCTCTCGCTACCGACCGTTATGCGCTCCATGGCCGGTAGCGACAGAAGTTTTACCGCGATCGCATCCTTCTGCGAGGAAGTCATCTCGCAGAAGGAGGCGGCGGAACGGGCCCGGGAGGACGAACTCCACTCGGACCTAATCCGCCACCGGTGAACCGGGCGGTGAAGGCGCGCTTTCCAGCGCCTCATGCCTGCATGAGTGTGGCTGCTGGTGGATGGGACGGAAAAAAAAGGGTACTTTCCATTGACCTACAATCATGAAATTTGGTAAGAAGCAAGTTGCTGTGAGCGCAAGTAAAAGAAAACACCCGATAATCGTTAATTTGTTGTAATATCACATATATTTTGTTGTGATTTCAATTTATTTTATATCGATGTATGGGAGAGTATTTTTAGAATTGCAAAGTTAAGTTTGACTTTTGGAAAAACAGGCAAAAACCTTTGAAAATTGATTCCCGCGATGGGCGTACTACCTGCATACAAGTATGATTGCTTACGGAACCCTCGGTGCGCGAGTAAGACTCGCACTTGTCCGGTTTTTTAATGTGTTGAAACCTCCACTATGTTGATCTGTGATGTACTTAGAGTATTGCTTAATTTGGGTCTAGAATATATACAGACGCATCTGTAAGGCCTACACACATTCATACAAGCGTTGTTATTAATATTGAAGTAATCATATCATCGTATATCAGTAGTCCGTAAATAACCGAAATATGTATAATTAGTAAGTATCGAGGGTCATGCCGCGTCAGTTGTTAAACTTAATTTTGAGGTTGTACTTCCACTTGTAAAGTTAAGTACTGTGCTGCACTTTTAAATCATTATTCTTCTCTAAATCCAATTAATAGTGATATTTATTACACAGAGCTTTCTAAATAACCACCAATCTAAGCATAACAGGAACTATGGGTTTTTAATAACGTACAAATATACTCGGTACAGTTTTTTTTTAATATTTATCATAAATTCAAAATTTAAAATACCCCCGACTCGAAAATCCTTTCGATTACAAAAGAACTGATGATCTTCAAGATTCATATGTCAACTATAATACAGCCAACAGCGGCTATGGCTTAAGGCTGGTAGTTCAAACCCAACCCCGCCACTACTGACGTGAATTTAACACTAGCGTTTAGCATAGCTGGAGTAGGTACTAAGAATACTAGTAATGAGAGACCTACGTTACGAGTACACTTTATCAAATAAAAACAACAATCGAAAAAGCAGGCAAACTGAACATTGTTTGCATATAAATTCAATTGTAAGTCAATAGGATACACATTCTAGGATGAAGTAACGTACCCCGTTCAGGCAAAGCCCGTAAATCCTCGTTGAAATCAAAAGAATCGATTCCCAACGCCATATCCTAGACAGTCATAAATTGGTGTTGAGGGCTGTAAACTATCAGGGACCCGTGACAACAATCGAAATAAAAGGACTGACTATGTGTGTGTACGTTTGTTTCAGTGATACGAATACAAAATATAAATATGTAAGTGTTGAGGTATAAGAGAGTGACTCTGGGCTAAGTTGTAACCGAGGAGTTTCATTCATTCATCATTCAATCAAACATCTGTTTCATTCGTTACGGGTAGCTGGAACCTTTAAAAAAGTCGTCAACGTGGTCTAACAACAGAACTACGATTTCACCTAGTATTTGGGTTGTGGAGGTCTGATGGCAGTCGCTTCAAGTAAAATATCGAGGTTCGGCCGATGATGATGTGTTTAGGTATATATGTATGCACTTATTTATATATATGTATTTGTATATGTTATTATATATAAGTACTAATATAACATAATTATACATTTATGTATACGAATGTATTAATATTTAAGCAATCCATTGACAGATTCCAAAACCCTATAAAGCTCTTCTTCGAGCTTTTGACACCAACACCACCCACGGTAATCGCACCACTCCTCTCAATCCAAAAGTTGCCTGGAAGATATTGCTTCTTGCGATAAAGCCCGCCCATTTTGCATTTTCTATATAATCTCGTTCTGAATATTTGTTTGTTTTTTTTTTCTTTTTATTTGTACAATAAAGGTATTTATTTATTTTGTTATACTTGTTTAAAACGGTAGGTTGTATGGCCCAACAGTTGTCGGTCTATGTATAGTCTATGAACACCAATATTTCTCTCAACTTCTCATGACTCAAAACTCTCTCTATGCTTTAGTTCTTCCCCTATCACCACTTGCCTCTGATTGCCAAGTTTTTCAAAACACAAGGGAAAAATATTAGTTTCTTTGTATTTGTTATTCTATGTATGTAAATAAAGATCTTACGTTGTCTTATTAACTAGTCCTCATGTTTTCAGTAGCAATCATTTACTAATCTATATCTACGCTTATTACGCATATGATTTTTTGTGTTAGACAGGTCACTTACGAAAGACAGCTGTAGGCTATATAACATCACGCTACAACCGATAACAACAGAGCCATAGTGGATGGCATCGTGGGTTGTTAGCACTTGAAAGAAACAAGAAAGAAACAAATAAATAAATCAAAACGATGGGTAGGCACACAGGAAATAGTTGACAGAAATATATTTTCAATAGGTTTCAGATAAGGGCCAGTACACTCGGAGGGCTCTCTCCTGGTGCGTGATTATATTCAGAGGCTGGAGGCGAGCCTCGCATATTTCATTTCGGCTGCCCGTCGATAGCTTGTATGATATACGGCGAGGTGCGAATAGCAATGTTTAAGATATTCTTACATTCAGAGCTACCTTTAAATATGAGGTTGAGTTATGGAGGCATTGGTCTTTGTGTTGTTGGAGAATTGGTAATAACATTTCGGAAATGTTGGCAACAACTATACCACTATTGATATAAACTATCAAATTCCTTAAATAACAGTAACTACCATGTTGCTCCTAACTCGATCAGTACTAATAGAGTATGTGTCAGCACTAAAATGACCGTTATATAACTTACTAACAACCCGCCCCGGCTTCGCACGGGTACAAATTATACACCTAAACCTTCCTCATGAATCACTCTCTCTATTAGTGAAAACTGCATGAAAATTTGTTCAGTAGTTTTTCAGTTTATCGCAAACAGACAGACAAACACGCAGCGGGGGACTTTGTTTTATTTATAATATGTAGTGATAACGTACGAGTAGCCTTTTTATTTACCCACCATTGCCCTCCATTTGTCAAACGAAACAAGGGCGTGGTGTCACTGGTATAACTAGTTATAATAATGTCTTATTTTTAATATTAAATATTAAACTATTTTATCATCTATTACGCTATAGTTTACCCCTATTTAATAACTTTTAATTTTGTTTAATGTCGATAAATTATAACACATATTAATAAAATTTATTAAATATAAAACAACATTACAAAATTTATAAAAATGTTTAAATAATCTACCTAATAATCACATGACACATTACAGTCTCCTCAAAAACAACACTGACGTATTACTCCAAAATTGTAACCCGAAAATCCGCTCACTCCATTTCCAGGCAACAAAACAGTACACAAGAAGCTTATTCCTTAGCTCTATAAATTATTCACCAACCAAATTACCCTGGAGTGTGTAAAAAACCTCACCAGAATTTACCTTCAACATAAAACGGAACGGTTAGTTTAAAATTCAAATTTGGAAGCGTCTAACAGAACTGGCGCTCAGTCGATTTAAGTGCAAATACGACCGAGTGAGGGAGTTCCCCCGTACTGGACATTTGCTATGATAATGAGCAGACACCCGTCGCTGGCCGGGTAATTCTATTCATGGGAACAATGCTACGAATGCACTGTACAAATAGCGAATTACACCCTCACTGAATAAATGTGTGTTGTTAGTTTCTTTTATCTTTGCAATCTGCGCCGTTTGATTTCCATAAGTAGGGTCACCCTCGTAGAAGTAGGGACATGACGGCACTTCTGCACGAACATCATAATGACTACACTACTTCGTGACCAAAGGAAAAAAAAACTACTAGGTACGATGAGTTTTGCCTTTTATAAAACATTTTTTTCAAATGTTACCCCTCTGAATTTCTTTCGTTTCCTATTACATAACTTTTCTTATAAAAAATCTTAACTGAGAGAACCCTGAAAAAATGCATCTACAATTTCCTAAATTGTCGTACTTAGTGCAAAGAAAATTAGAAGTTATTTTCTAAAGCATAAAGTCGAAAATTCAAATCTCAGTGAAACAGTTTAGTCGCCCACTCGCATTTATTCTTTGCTTGAAACTGTTGAATTTTTGTTACTTCTGAACAAAACATATTTTGAATATACTTTGAACCACGTTGTGGGAGTTATATGTACCAACGTAGTCGTACAGGAAAATGACGACCAGAAATGCTTAAAAATACGTTGAATTTTTACATGTTATCTTGATATTAAGTTTAATCATGATAATAGTTTGTATGCCAATGGCCAGCTGATGTTTCTGTCCTAGCAGCCTCTCCAGTCACAGGAAATACAGGACATTCGGGTGCGTTACCGGGCCTTTGCGAGCTACTGCAGTCACAGTCCCGTTCCCCATCCGAGACGTGCGGTATCCCTTACCCTAGGTTCCTCTCTCTACCCATATTTCCTTATACTAATTTACCTTCTTCCTTCTTCCCGTCTTAAAACGACAACATTCCCAAGGAGGGTTGGTGTCAGGTACGCCGGCCGGCTGACCTCAAATGAAATTTGGAAAAGGGGCAGGAAGATAAATAGTTTGTGCATACTGTCTACATCAAATTCAATATTTTATTCTAAAACAACTTCTACGATACTAAAATGATCACTTTGTTTATTATATATTAGTTTGACGGCCTGCTGGTCTAGTGATTAGTGATCCAGACTGCGTAGTCACAGCTCGTGGGTTCGAATCCCACATGTCAGCTTTCTGCACTTCATCTATATATAAATTTATTGTAAATGTTACAAAATTCACGTTACTACTGTCCCGACTTTTTTTTTAAATAAGAAGACAAAGAATTCTCTTCACGTGTCAATATAATGATATGTACGAGTATAAGTATATTTATTAGCAGTCTGGTTACCTTAGTACAGGCTCTGCCCAGTTTGGGATCAGAGGACGGTGTGTGAGGTATCTTAAGCTATTATTATTATGTTCTGGTGCATAGTAATAGAATAATTATATTTTAAAACATATTAATTATACAGCGCTGTTTAGACCCAAAATAAACATAGGTTTTAGGTATAAACATAAGTTGTAAACACCATGAACATAGATACATTTTTTTTGTTGTTGTGTCTTAAAGTGTTACAAATACACTCGAGTGCAATGAGTCCGGGTCACATTAAGATACCTGGAAATCTCGAAAACTAATAATGCTAGCTTAACTGCTAAAAACTGAATGTGCAAATCAGTTTCGACGAATCAGAGGAAGTAACCCAAGCGCATGGACTAATTTTAAACCATTTAGACCTGAAAAATGGCCCTCAAACTCTCTCCTATGCTTGGGCATCGTACTTTGAGACTAAGACATCGGACGCACTTAAAATGTAGTGTTGAAGATTAGATAAGAGTTTTGTACTCAGACGAATCAAAATGTATGTTCTATACGCAGATTATTTCATTTTCTGTTAAACACAATTGTTTCACTAAGCTAGCATTAAGTTACTTTATGTGACCCGAATTCATTGCTTTCGAGAGTACTTATGTACATATTAGGTATACATTGGAACATCCAGACGTTGCAATTAAATGCACTGCCACCGCGCCATGTAGGATCGTCAAAAAAAATCAATTAGCGTAACGTTTCTTAGCCGTATTTTTCTTTACAGACCTTACTGCACTTAAAAAAATCGCCAGCTTTTCCTACAAACCTTACTTTACGGCTCTTTCAAACGGCTATAACTCAGCCAACAAGGGTTTAATCGTAAAACTATAACTGGAGGTCTTAAAATTGATGCTTACCCGTCATCTGGTCGATGCAAATCAATTAAACTCGAGCGGAACTTAATTATAGGGACACAAAAGGCCTTCGTCTTTGTCTCCGGGTTCTCTTTCATAAAATCACATAACTTTTGTCGTTTCACCAATCTCTATTGACATTGTTCTAATATCTGGTCTAATACTAAGTTTGTTTGTACTTAGTAGAATTAATTAGATTTTTGATGTAATTACCCAAAAATTTTCCGGTGTAGGTTGGGACTAGCTTTTAAGTTTGTCTTCGCCCACGTAAGATAAATTTCTAGTGGTAGCGGTGCTTGTTAAAGTTTAATGACGTGGTAACTAATTTGTTCACTTTTGTGTGATAGTTTGGTGACAAAGTTGGATTAGTGCGTTTCGTGTTTATCATTACTAGCAATATCCTGCGATTTCGACTGCGCAATGTGTCTTATTAGTAGAAATATAATATCCATTTTAAAGGTATTTATGATGGATTACTGTTTTGCCAGTGTCAAATATTGTATGAGAAACAATCCTGCTTACGTAATTCGAACAGTATTATATGCAACACACGCCAAGATAGCTTTCAGATAGTAGCTTCGTTTTTCAGCTTACATGACACTTATCCTTATAATTTCTCAATTTACTCAATATATTTACAAATTATACTTTTTATGTGATTTTATGTATAAGCTATATAGCTTGTATAAGTATTTTAAATTTATTTGAAGTGGTGCTGTTTGTTTAGTATCAAATATGTTGTACATGTAGTTGATTAGTTTAGGAATCTTTACATAAAGTATCTGCAATATATTTACAGAAAATAATGTTTACCCAACAGATATTATGAACTTTGTGAATTAAATTTTCGCGTATATACAGAGTGTTATTGAAAGGTGAAAATTTAAAAAAAAGTTTTTTTTAAAATTTTCGCAAATTTTGAAATGCTGGCTTTATGGTGAACAAACAACTATTAACATCTTTGTGTGAAAAAATGGATATTACATCAACATCCCTGATATTAAATACCCATCGTTTTATTCATTTCAGCTCTGCCTCTTACGAAATATTAGGTCATCGATAAATTTTCGAGTTCAATTTGTATTGAATTAAAAATCAGATATTGTTAGCGCTTTACGTTATTTACAGGGTCCACTATACGTCCCTAAAATATGACCACATCTTTCTGTAACAGCCTGTATGTCGTAAGGAAGTGGTTTTTTCGAGAATAAAACCAGCAAAGCGTTAGCGTTAACCGTCAAAGTAGTCAATCACCTGGTATCGCTGCAGCTCACCGAGGTGTCTGCGGGCTTTCAATTACTGAGCCGTCTGGTGTGAAGTTCCGGAAGGGAGGAACACGCTACTAATGGTACACGGCAGACGTCAACTAAGACGTGCACTCTTTGTTCTTAATTCTCTTAAAAGAAGTCTGTTTTTAAAGTTCTAGTTTCAAGTAAGCTTATGCTTGGGGAAGGCTGAAGAAAAATGTGTCTCGACTTTGCCAAGTTGGTAGAAGGAACCCGCTTGACACCTCACTAGGGTTAGCTCTAGATGTCAAAGAAAAGTCAAAAATCTTTGTTTCATACAATTCTTTAAAAATTGTTTGAATAGGTCTTTTTTCAAATAAAAAAATTTAGAATTATAGATCAAGTAGCAACCCGCCCCGGCTTCGCAAGGGTACAAATTATACACCTAAACCTTCCTCATGAATCACTCTCTCTATTAGTGAAAACGCATGAAAACCCGTTCAGTAGTTTTTCAGTTTATCGTGAACAGACAGACAGACAGACATACAGATGCGGCCGGGGACGTTGTTTTAAAATCTGTAGTGATATAAATTTATTAATTTTTATTTATTTATTTATTAAAACTTCATGCACATATTGCACAAAGGCGAACTTAATGCCTTAGGCATTCTCTGGCAGTCAACCTTGGGGTGAAGCAGAAATAAAAAGTGGTAGGTGCAAACATATGGTAGAGAGTACGAATTTATAAGTTCTTATAAAAATATTTATCATGTCATAAAGATTCATCAAGTCATTAACTAAATACACATAAATCTGACAGTGGCGATCTATAAACCGACCGCTTCCAAGAAGTAAAGCCTTGTGAGAAGAAATTGAGCAAACAAATGACCGACTGTTCACCCAGTTTAGGCACACTAGTTCATTTCAGTCAGTAAAGTTCTGACATACAACCTCACCAAATTAAGGAGTTTACACACGTTTCCCGTCATCACACAAACAAAAAAATTAAAAAGTAGTTTTTTCTAGTTCTTCTTTCTTCTTTTGTTTGAAAGGGCATACTTCAAAGGTGGTGCCAATGTCATCAGGTCAGGATCTGATGATGGGATCCTGGAGAAATTGAGGGAACTCTTCAAATTTTATAGGCACACTTGAAGCGATTTGGGTGTTTTGAGGCGCTTTGAAGTCGGTGATACTTTTTTTAAAAGATAATTATTGTATCTTTATTTCATGGTTGTAATTTTTTTGATTTTGATATAGTGATAAATAACTAATTTAAGTTCATCGCAATTTTGTTTAACGATAATAATAATAACTTAATGCATCTCACACACCGTCTGATCCCAAACTAGGCAGAGCCTGTACTATGGTAACCAGACTGCTGATAAAAATCCTTTCATATTTTTAAATACATATGTACATATTATAGATGAATTATATCCAGACCCTTCTGTCCAATCCTCCTGTTACAATCGAACCCACACAATGGAAGAATATGTAATAACACGAGGAGTAAAGAAACTTACGATGTGATAAGTTTATGCATGAATGGCCGGCTGCATTTAAATAAAGAGTTTCTAAATAACTAAATACAAAAAAATATACCTACATATTTTATATTTAACTAGGAAAAGGATTTTATATACATAATAAAGGAAAAATGCTATCAGCAGGCACTGCACAATGTACATATAGTAGTTTTTTCTTTCAGTCAGTAATTTCTTGCTCCGTTAACCGTGATGTCTTGGCAAATATGTAGCGAATTTTAAGATGCATGATGGTTCCAAATGGCGCTAGTATTAAATTATATGCCGCCATGATATTAAAACTTAACTTCAATTGCAGAACCATAATCTCTGTGTAAATAAGGTTATAACGAAATTTATTAAGAGTCTAATGTATTGTTGCGCACAGTGTTCAAGTGCACAATCGATTCGAAAAACACTTATTGGTAGAGTTCAATATCTTGACGACTGATTTAGAAAAATAATGTGTTATCTCGTCTCCATTGTGTTACGGAGGTCAGATAAAATAGACGGTCTATAAATAAACTAAAATCCAGATTTGATATTACAACTAAAGCGCTTATTACACTTGGCTGAATTCAGTCGAAGTTAGAAGTTTCTGATCACACTGTTCTAAAGTCAGTTACTGAATCAATTACCGACTATAGCGCGACGAAGTTGGACGTGTCGTACGTGTACGATGATGGCTCCAGTATTATAAAACAACAAAAAAATTGTAGCTTTGGCCGCTGGTTCAATTAAAATAGAAATAAAATAAGTATTTTTTTCTTTATAAGATAAGGTTTTATTGAAAATAAAGATAATAATGATGTTGATAATGTACTAAAAGCTAGTAAATAATGTGTCTGTTGTTTGAATGTTTGTGAAGCCCCCCCGTGACAAAGGAATATTAAACAAAAGAAAGATTAGTCGTAACATTAAGATTTATTGCAACGGGAAACTCATACCAAGATCACTCTTAACACAAGCATTTAGCTTAGCTGGAGGGGTTAACAAGAATACTAGTAATGTGTGACCCACGTTAATAGTATTCTTTAAAAAAAAAAAAAGGTTTTAAATTCAGTTATTTAATATTCGGGGATATTGTTCTTTAATATTCGTCACTTTTTTATTCGAGAATTCACGTCCTTACGCACGGAGACCCACGCAGCGACTGAAATGATTTAGTCAGTCAGAAACCATCCTGGCTTCTGAATTTAGGATGCTAACTTGCTAAATGCGATTACACTTGACTGAATTCAGTAACGACTGAATTCAGTCAAGTGTAATTAGCGCTTAAACTCTTTTTGTTACTTGTAAAATGTTGCTTGCCCTCTAAATTTTGGAAAAATAAAATTTGATTTGCAATGATGTTTTGTTACTCTCGGTCTCTTATTAATTTACTCCAAAGGATCTATTAAACAATTAAAACATGCTACTTATTCAAATAGAATATTGATTACTGACAAGATAAATTCAAAACAAAGATAGAATTCGGCAGATGATGAGGAACTTATAGACTTCTATAAGTTCCTCATCATCTGCCGAATTGTTGTTACAAGTTAGTTGTCGTGTATCTTAATCTAATACGAATATTGGATATTTGAGTCAACGGAGCAAGTAATTAAGATTGTCTTCTTTGTAATAAATTTAAATTAAACAAAGTTCTCTCTTTAGGGATAATAATAAAGTGATTCAGCATTGTCCATTCGAATCTTTAATTGGGTAAGGTTGTACTTGACTGCGTTACTATTATCTCAGTACTAACGAACTCTAACGCTAACGAATTCGAGGCGTTATATTGGTAATTTTAATTTGATGAAGTTGATTGCAATTGGAATTTGAATCTCTCATTAAACTTTGAAGTGTCACACGAAATTGTTTTTCTGAAGTAAAAGGTCATCATCCTCCGCGCCTTTTCCCAACTAAGTTGGGGTCGGCTTTCAGTCTAACTACGATACGGCCAAACTTTGACATTTTACGTGAAGTGACTGCCATCAGACCTCCACAGCCCGAGTACTAGGCGATATCGAAGTTCTGTAGTTAGACCAGGTTGTCGGACTTTTTTAGGGCTCCAACTACCCGTAACGATTGCCACAGATGTTTGTATGGCACCCGGGACCGTCGGTTTAACGTGCTCTCCGAGGTGTTAAGAAAGTGTTTCTGAAGTAAAAGGTATTTTATTAAGTTTAAATTACTAAATGTTATTAGTAGGTACTGAAGGAAAATTAATCGGTCGCCGTTTGGAAAAATTCTATCATTTTTTTAAGTTCATCATCAGCATCTAATAAGAATTTACATCTACATACATTTTGGCACATAATTTTCCTATTTAATGTTCCAAAATATCAAAATGGCATTGTCATCATATTATAATATTACCATTTATAAATACTTCTTATATGACACATAATACTGTTTCCCGTAACACAGGGTTTTCCTAGCACGGGGATCACTGTTTAATAAGCATTTTACATTGTCATATTTCTTAAACAGTCGAAAATCATTCATCAGTGGTAGGATCGACTTGATGCAAAACCAAGTTGAAGAAGGTTTTTTGTGCTGTAATCGCAAGGAATGAAACCCCAAAAAATCCCGCTTGACTATGCAAAATCCGGGCTCGTTGCAATTCAAGTCGAGTATGTTTCCAAAACCATCAAATTGCATTTAACACTGTTCGGCTCTTTTTGGAATTTTCACGGTTTTTGAATTAAAGCAATTATTTCCATTCTGATTGTTCCGGACAGGCCAGATTGAAAAGTGGTTAAAACCAAAAGTTCGTACTGTTAAAACCGTGGTGGAGAAAGTTGGCGGCAATTTGTAACTTAAAAAGTGGATCTGATTACAGCGTGGTAGTTGTTTTATTTTAAACCCACAGTGATAAATATACCTGAGATGGAATGTGTTTGGTAAAAATGGGACACCTAGACTTTAAATTGTAGAACTCGCCATGTGAGAAACTTTGCCCGGCATTTGAATGTACTTGTACCACATGGTGTTCTAAAACCGTTTGATATGTCTTAGCACAAATTTTTCGGACATTAGGTGTTTAAGAAACAGATAGTCTCGCTCCGTTCGTTTATTTGATTTGATATATCTTTAATTTTTCCTAGATCATTGTGATTAATGTACAAGATCGGAAAAATAAAAGATACGCTATATCTATCTTGTTAGCAGCCTAGCAAATAGGGCACAACACCTGCTCCGGAAATATTTAGTTTGTTATGAAAGAAAAAATTAAGTATTATACTTTAGAAGTGTGTAGAAGTTATAATTTACGGTGAGTGTTCAAATAATAAGAGGAATTTGATTGTCTTGCAGGCATAGTAGTTCGATTTACACGTTTGTTTCACTTTTATATTAGTAAACTGGCAACCCGCCCCGGCTTCGCACGGGTACAAATTTTATACCTAAACTGTCCTCATGAGTCACTCTGTAAATTAGTTAAAACTGCATGAAAATCCGTTCAGTAGTTTTTCAGTGTATCGCGAACAGACAGACAGACAGACGCGGCGGGGGACTTTGTTTTATAATATGTAGTGAAACGTCTGAAAAGCACATATACATTTTCAAACATATTGGATGTATATCCTCGTGTCAGCTGTCAAAAGGATATTAACACGCTTTTCGGTTCGGCAGACAAATATTTATACGTGTAGAGATTTCTTTGTACGCATTTTAAGACAATGTCATGAACGTTTAATTTGGAATACATCAAGTTTATATACTTTTAGAAGAAGTGCAAAATGCTTAAATAAAAAAAAAATGTGTTTTAATTTAAACTTTTCTTAAAAACGGCTAATGCCGCTTTCCAATAAACAAGAAACTTGAAAATTTAACGAAATTTACCGTCCGTAAGCAAAACTAATCGTTTTTTGTTTATTGGAACGCGACATAAGTCAAGCTACACGCGTCTATTATATAATATATGTTGATCAGTCAAAGCATGTAAATACATTTATGAATCTGGAAATTGTATCAAACATTTCTAAAATAATGTAATTAAGTAATGCACTGTTTAAAAAGAAAATTGCTTTACCTTTTTTCAACCTGCTATGACTAAAATAAGAACAAAAAAAGGATTTACGAGAGGTACAAGCAATTCGGCAGACTTGTCGTCCCATAATATAAATAAATAATGGATGAAAACGTTGATCGTGTGAAAGGAATTGCTATGAAAAATCACCGAGTCATAATGAGAAAAGTCACTGGCAATGTTGATTCATGCCAATATATTTTATTTGACATCTTTGGTATAGAGCGTGAATAAAAACGTTTTAACAAAAAAATAAACCGACGAAAAAGAAACCAAGACATAAATAAACCTTTAAAGACTTGAGTATTGAGCTTATTTACATAAACTATCGAATTTTATATAAACTAAGTTTGAGGCAGCGCCAAACAATAAACTGATTAATTATCCAAATTTTATATATTCGTAGAAATGGAGAAGGCTCTACGTAGGTAATTAATCATTTTATTATTTGGCGCCGACTCAAAATTAGTTTATATAAAATTCGATAGTTTATGTAAATAAGCTCAATGCTCAAGACTTTAAAGGTTTATTTATTTCTTGGTTTTTAGTTATTTTTCGTCGGGTAAATTTATAGTTAAAAAGTTTTTATTTTATGATTTTTGTGGCTCGCGTCATCTTTTTATAGTCTGACAACTACTATCTTTTAATACATTTAATACTAAATACTTTAAAACGCTATCAAATGTATTTTCTTCAAAGAATATTAAGTGTCTCCTTATTTTTAGTACAAACTACTAAAATTTTATGTTCCAGTTTACGGGTTGTTCGCGGGCACTAATCAGCTGATGCCGTTTATTTTTAAATTAATTATTTATTCAGTAGGTAACGTAGAATGATCGTTTCAATTAAATTTGTGTTTAATAGGTAACAGGCAGTTCCGGCAGATCCATCATCAGCTCAGCTTCATTATGTGATGATTCCTAAACGCAAATGATAACGATAACGATCCAGAATTTTTATGACTTTTCTCTTTTTTCCAAACATTAAGAGAATCTTAAAAGCAACTCCTGTTACAAGCAAAGATGAATTTAAAAGTGCTAAAGCACTTTCGTCGATGTCCTTTGTATTTAAAATCCAAAAGCGCCTGTCTTCACACATATTGTCTAACTAAAACATTGAACAAAACCAGACAAAGGAGTGCAGATTAAACCAATATAATATCGTAAAGTGTTTGACCACGTTAACACCTAATTACATCTACCTAGAACAATATTCTGATGCAATTACTGAAGTTGTTTGATATCCCGGAGCTGTAACTAATTACAATGCAAATTTCGCACCACAGCCGGCTCGCTAGTATTAAACGTGTGTGGGACCGCAATTGGAATTATTGTAGAAACCAGGTCAATATCCAATATTGACGTTTACAAGTGGCACTGAGTTATCAGCATGGATATAACAACAAATTACAGATAGTAAAAACTATTCACAAATAAAGCTTTCTGATTTAGTCTTAATTACATTGTGAGTCAATCATCTTCGATATTTCAATGTGATGCAGTATATCCCGAAGGATCATCAACGGGACCCTATTGCTAAGCCTCCGCTGTCCGTCCGTCCCTCCGTCTGTCTTTTAGCGGGCTGTATATCATGATCCGTAAAACATAGACAGTTGAAATTTTCAAAGAACGTGTGTTTCTGTTACCGCTATCACAAAAAAATAATAAAAATAAATTAAAAATTAAAAGGGGCTAGAAACGTGTTTTATTGCGTTTTTTTGCTCGATCTTAAAGTTTTGTTCAACGGTGGTTACAGTGAGGAGTTAATTTTCAAGTAATACAGCTTTAATTCTGCATACGAATTGCACAGTATACTACTTCTATACTAAACAAGCATTACCTGCAGTCAGAATCGAAATCAAAATTTTTGACTGCTACAAGAACATATACAAAGGTCGGTCCGATTGTAAGCAATCATTGGCATAAAATATTACTCGTGCATTGAACTTAAAACCTACTTTATTCCCTCAAGAGTGAACTAAACCTTTTTAATTCCCTCCCAGCTATCCCAATCCCTAGCTAATATACCACTAATATAATATAATTATACTTAGTTGTGATGCCTTAATGTCGAAGAAGTGCGTCAATGCTATTACTTAAGTGAAAGTCTGCATGCTTAAAAAAAAGAATATTAATCTAATTTGAAAATTCTTTGTTGGTTGGATTTTAATTTCCGTATATTTATCGATCAGAAATGAGTGAACGGAGTGAACGAATGAATCACTGTTACTAAACATCCGCCATTAATTATATTTTGTGACAGCTTGACAGTTGAAATAAGTGTGACATGGCGTCAGACAATAAAACCGTTATACTTTTTTTATAGAGCGTTTTAACATTTACGACTTTGATTTGTAAAATTGTAACCTACTGAACTGGTAATAAATAGAAATACCAAAACTATTTGCTTTTCTTCCACAAAATATGTGCATACTAGCTGTGCCCGCGACTTCGTCCGCGTGGAATAGTGTCTTTGGGTAGAATTTTTAATTATTTACGCTAATTGACAATACTTCCATACAACTTTTCATCCCCACCTTTAAACCCCCTGCACCCCTTTATTCCCATTAAAAAGACGCCTATGTCCTTTCTCAGGCTCTAGACTATCTATGTACCAAATTTCATTGAAATCGGTTCAATCGTTTTGGCGTGAAAAGGCGACAGACAGACAGATAGACGGACAGACAGACAGAGTTACTTTCGCATTTATAATATTAGTAAGGATTTTATTTATTTCATTCATTAACAATTTATTACAATTGTGTCTGAATGTAGCAATTTATAATAGTGAAAAATAAAAAAAATATTATTAAAAAAAAAAGATGACATACACCTATACAAATAAGTGACTTTAGGTAACAAAATACTTATAAAATTGAATTAGATCACTGTTTTCTGTTTATTATTATCTATATTAAAACTGTCGATATCCCAAACATTTCGGATAAGTAGTTAAATTCTTATAAGTGTGTTTCACATTGTAATCTAACCATGTGGGTTAGATGCAACAGAGCTCGGCGCAACCTGCTGTTACGATACTACGACAGAAAAAAATTTTGGAAGCGTGCAAGCCGGACGGATTGCTTGTCTTGAATAATTTTAAAATAAATTATTCTCCTGGTTCCACGCAATAAAGGATTAGAATACTAAAAGCCTAATTACAAGCTAAATTTGTTGAAATTGTACCTCTTTGCACCTGGTTAGGACAACAAATCGTAAAGCAAGTTTTATTAAACTATGTGGCTATACTCGAGGGACATTCTACGTATAATAATATGTCTAAAACTAAAAATAGATGTGCTTACGTTTTTGTCTGCATTTTAAGGTTTTGATGTATTCTGTGGTATTCACCTTATTTATTATAGGGCCCAAGAGTACCTATAATGTTGTATTTTGAAACTTAAATCAATGTTTATAAGACTAGGCTAATCATATGTTGGCGACACGAGCGATGTAAAATGTTATCCTAATTTGGTTACTTGCACCATAAACAATAAATTCATAAGTAGATTGTGAGCTATGAGAGTGCCAGTCGTCAAACCTTTTATGGAGCCACAAATGAAATTTACGAATTCAAAATAAAACGGGAGCGACTTCAAGAATTCGTCATCCTCCTGAAGTGGGTAATTGAATGAAGGAATTCAAAGTTTGATGTGAACTCCTCTTTACGACTTTCCAGTTCTCATGAACTAAGTGACAAGTTCAAAATCGTGTTCTAAATAAGGATTCAGAAAGAACTGGAGTCGTGTTTGTAGTACATGTTTTAAAAGTTATAACTGAAATAATTGTAGTCATTATTCCCTGAGGTGTGGATTAAGTTTAAGTTTGACTGTAGTAACACGCCATTCATTTAATAGGCATTCTTTCGTTTTACACATCCGTGCACATCACATTCCGCCGTGTGAGAAATTGGTTTAAGCAGGTGTAGTTGTTACAAATAGTTTCTTTCGTGTATTAATATTTAGAAAAAGAAGATATATGTTAAAACCAGAGACTTATTTGCTTATTACTTATAATAATATGTCGCGTGTCGCAAATAAAAATTCATTTCATTTCATATGGTGTCTAATAAGAAGCTTTATTGTAAAATACTAAACTCATCACATATCTAATTATCTACAGGTTGCCTGTAAGAGATTGCAGCCTGCGATAAGGTGGCTCATTGTCCTACTGTTTTAAATATATTTCTTTTTCATGATTGTATCCTATTTATGGTGTGCAATAAAGAGTACCTATCTATCTAACTAGCTATAACTTGCTGTTATCTGAAAGTTTACTAAAACATAACTGAAAAGTCATTCCTCGCTCTACAAGTTGTTGCTGCTCAGGTTCAACACAGCGTTGAGTGCGTGGCTTATGAAGTTCAATGAAGCTCACGACTTACAGTCAAGGATTTACTCGAGGTGCTGGCGAATTCTGAGATAAACTTCCAGATTGTTCTTTTAAAATATAATATATTTTACATTTTATTAAAAGTTTTCGCTATGCTTACTAAAATAATCATCAAGAAGGCTGAATATAAAAGAAAAGGTTTTCATTAAAATTTTTGAGAAGATTTTAGGGAATTAAATATTGCATGCATCGCATGTGCCCTCAAGTATATAGCCCATCAAATCGTAGCTGGTCTTGGGTAACTATTACACAGGGTGTATTTGAAAAAGGAACACTTACTTAAATCACTTACAGGGCATGACTCTAGCATTTAGTTACAATAAGCATAAAATAAAAAAAAAAACTATCCGTTTACAAGTTATGAACGAACGAAAAAATGTTTACCTCCGTTTTTCATCAAAGTAGATGGAATGTGTAAAGTTAAAGTTTTTAAATGGTAGATATTTTTATTTTGGAATTATTCATGAGAAACCGAGGTAAAATAACTGGAATTCAAACGGTGATAACTTCTAAACGGATAGTTTTTTTTCATTTTTTTTATTGTAACTGCATGCTAGAGTCATACTATTTCAGTGGTTTAAGTAAGTGGTCCTTTTTTAATACACCCTGTAGATAAAATACAGTAAAAAGTGTCATTCTCGGATTCCCTAGCCCGCTCTATAACATAGCGCTCTATAACGTATAGTTACGTTACTATAATAA
The DNA here is from genome assembly GCA_949752705.1 of Callimorpha dominula. Lineage (NCBI taxonomy): Eukaryota > Metazoa > Arthropoda > Insecta > Lepidoptera > Erebidae > Callimorpha > Callimorpha dominula. Next base: position 21,222,391 of record OX457005.1, read on the forward strand.
AGGTAGCTTGATAGGAGCGGCTAAATTAGCTAAGCCTATATCATTTTATAAATATATATTTTAATCTATCTCAAGTTTAAGGACCTTTTATTTCAATAAAGTGATGTATTTTAATCTAAGGATGAGCCATATTAGATTTAAGAAATACTTATAAATTTTAGGCAATATTATACTTGGTTCCGGGAGGCTTCCTTCTTAGGGTATCCTGGGTCCCTTGCAATAGACCCACTTGTGACGGAACACCATGTGGTTTTAGTCGGTTCGATTCCGACTTACCACTTCACCGTTAGCTCCGGTAAGGTGATGACCCGTGGGGGTTTCCACACGAAAAAAAAAAGGCAATATTATACTTCTACGTTTTAATAATACTAATAAACACATATACGTCATATTCCAGGCAACATCGCGTTGCTTTACTTGTGTTGTTTAAAACAGAGTAGCAATCCCATCATAGTCAGCATTCGTACAATTATTGAGCCGACCCTAACAAAAACTGCTGTACCAATTTATACTGAAACACAGGGTAGCACTCAAGCCATGTAAAAATATAAAATAATTAAAAACTATACTTAAAATAAAAAAAAAATATCTTCATTTAAAATAACCTATTCAGTGAAATACTTTTCATATGGAACTGATTTTTATGTTCTTCCACCATTTTGTAATTCAGGGACGACACTTTTATTTATAAAAACACAACCTAGCCTGGCGATAATCATTATAGAGCGTGGACAAATCGATAAATAGTTAATTTTTGACTGAAATAATTGTAGTCATTATTCCCTGAGGTGTGGATTAAGTTTAAGTTTGACTGTAGTAACACGCCATTCATTTAATAGGGGTTCTTTCGTTTTACACATCCGTGCACATCACATTCCGACGTGTGCGAAATTGGCTTAAGCAGGGGTAGTTACAAATAACTACCCCTGCTTAAAGCCCTGTTTTGTTGAAAATTAGAACAACATAAAATAACTTGCTTTGTCCATTTCAATTTAAAAACATAAAACATTATTCGACTGGCCTGTGGGTCTAGTGGTTAGTGACCCTGACTACTGAGCCAGAGGTCGTGGGTTCGATTCCCACCCAGGACAAATTATTGTGTGATGAGCATGATCATTATTTTGTTCTGCGTCTGGCTGTAATTTATCTATAATATATATGTATTTCGAAATATATAAGTATTTTTATCAGCAGTCTGGTTACCATAGTACAGGCTTTGCCTAGTTTGGAATCAGACGGCCGTGTGTGAGATGTGTGAAGTTATTATTGTTATTTTTCTTTGATGCTCCGCTCCTATTGGTTGTAGCATAACGTTATATAGCGGATAGCCTTCCTCGATAAATGTACTATCCAATACTAAAATAATTTTTGAATTCAAACCAGTACTTCCTGAGATTAGCGCGTTCAATCAAACAAACAAACCAACTCTTCAGCTTTATAATATTAGTATAGATGGTCGCCCAAAGTTCATAATTAAACTTTTGATGACAATAAAGCTAAGCGTATAATAAAGTTTCTATTTTTTTATTGATAACAGTAAAGGTCTTCAATCTTAACAATATTATAAAATATGCGAATGTGAGTTTGTTTGTTAGTTACACTTTTACGCCTCACTTAACATATCATTATGAAGTATTGCATACACGTTACCAGGGATACAGAAAAGTATATACCTACCAGAAAAAAGTAAAGTTGTTGTTACGCTGTAAAAAGCTAGTATAAATTAATGAAAAGAGGCACTTAACTGTTACATCTGTGCCTATATATATATATAGATAAATTGTTAGAGAAGGACAAATACTTCTAAAAATTCGTCTATATATCAGCCACGGGATTGAAACTACATACATTATTAATGTTTTTGTCAAAAGTGAGTGTTGGCCAAAGAGGTTCTCACATATTCATCAAAGGGTCGAACTCAGAGTCCGTCCCTGTACTAAGATTAATTACGCTTGGACGTTTTGGGATTAAACACTTGAGAAACTCTATTGGCTTTAAATTTACGGTCTAATTAGGTTTCATTTAACTTTCTTAAGTCTAATTTCGTCTTTTCAGTCTTGAGCCGAATACTTCTGAGTTTAGAACACTCTCAGCAACTGTATATTATATATTTTGTTAGGTTGAAGTAAATGTTATGTAACCATATGTCATAATCACACAAGAAGATCTATTCTATTTCTATTTAAATTAAGAATTACTCAATTGAAGTGGTACTGTCTGTACTGGTGAAAAGTCTCTCACCTGGTTTCTGAAAGGCGTATCAAAATATTGTTCAACTAACAGAGCTGTCAAGTTAACAGTGGTGTCAAATCAGTTCGAGTTTCCGAAACGTTCAAATTTGAACATTCGAACATTTGACATGCAGAAAAATTTGACAGCTCTGTTAACTGAGTCGATCTTCAAATCAAAGTACCTAATCCTAATCATTCTTTCAGGAACTGGGTTTATATTTGACAAGATTTGACATACGATAATTACGGTATATACGGTAATTTTGCGTTGATCAGACCTTCAGAAAACGGGCGTTACTCTTTCTATTTCTAGTGAGTAGGTACAGTCCCAGAGCTCTTTTGATAGTTGATAAAGGTTATTTTAAATATGGAATGATTCATGTTGGTATTAACATTTGGCGACATCATAGCTGGCGCGACCCTGGACTTTCCTGATCATACGAGCGAGAGTGATGCTCTAGTCCATTTACATATTAATACATGACCTTATTACCTGACTACTTTAAAAAGAGAATAAAAGTATAGTAATTAAGAGTAGATATAACTATAATAGCAAAATACTTTAGCGGACAGTAAAAATACTTTTTTTTTTTTTATATTTCAGCTTCCAAAATGACTCTGCCCCGCCTGATGGAAAGCACAAGCAGAATCCAAGAGTGGTGGTCACCATCCTCACTGCGAACAGGGACAGTGCAGCATGGTGACCAGCACTATGGCGGCCTAGTGAGATGCTTTTTCACGCCCCGCTTAAAGGACTTCATTTTTGTAATATAAAAATATAAGTTTTTACAGAGTGAATATATAATGTTTCATGTCCACCTTAAACGCAATCACTACAATAACAAATGATATTATTATATCATTTGTTATTTTGTTATTTTATATAGTTTTTATTATTATAAAAACTTGACACATCTCACACACGGCCGTCTGATCCCAAACTAGGCAGAGCCTGTACTATGGTAACCAGATTGCTAATAAATATACTTATACATATCTAAATACATACATATTAGTTATAGATAAATTACACCCAGACATAGAACAAATTATCGTGTACTAATAATAAAGCGGTACACTAATAACACATTTTTACTCAATATCCAAACCATGCCAGCCCTAACATTTCACAAGTACCAGGTTTTCTAGAAATATCCAACAGGTACAAAACAATTCAGTCAGGGAAAAATTCATGCTTACAAAGTTTGGGAGAACATTTCGCGATACGAGTTCAGCAACCTTCTTTGTTCACGTTTACTTAAAGGATTTTTGTTCGAACAAAATTATAGTTTTGTACGCTCTTCGATGGCATTGTATCTATTGCAATGCATTGCCATAAACAGTAGGCGAACGTATTTTATTACACTTCTAAAACAGTTTTAGCTTTTCGCAAATATGTGTATAATGAAATAATACATGAAGTAGTGGCATGATCATAAAGACAAGACACATTTAATATCAAACATGAAAAAAAAATCGAAGTCAGTGACTATCAACATACAAAATTGTGATTGAACAGAGGCAGTAATCTTATAAAAGCAAGATAAAGGGCCTGCATATATATTTTTTCAAAAGAATACTAGTGAGATGAGACGCACTGGTACTTTTGTTCATGTCTGTAACTAATAATAATTATAATATATATTTATTTGCAGACTGTGAGGTCCATCGTGATAGTGGGTACATTTACTTTCTGAACTAGTGTTAGTAAACATACAAATGCACATATAGTCATATATACACAAAACCTACACATATTCACAATTAGCTAACACAGTATAGTTTAGTTCATTGGGAATGGATAACTAAACCAAACACATGTATTAGGTAGTGTGGTAGTGTGCCCTCAGAATATTCTGTAATTCGTTCGTATACACAATAAATAAGTATAGAATGGAATATAATTTATTGATATTATCACATAATCACAACACAGAATAATAAAGTTATAGAGACTGGTGTCTGTTATAAGTAAAACTTGTATTACAGATCACCAGGCCGTCCCTCCGCCAGATAAGTATAGGTATCTGACCATATTTATAACATTTTGGTAAATAAGAATATACAACAATAATAATAATTATATCAGAAATTAATATTTAGCCTGCTATCGTAATGTATGAGTCTGAATGCATGAGGAGTATGTGTAGGTGTGTATGTTTGTTGGCCAAGAGAAAAGCCCGCCAGGAACTACTGTAGACTTTACTTTACAAGAGCACCGCTCCAGGACCCGATGGCATTCCAGGCCGAGCGTGGGTCCTGGCCCTTCAGGCTCTCGAGCCCCGACTAAGAGGGCTTTTTAGCGCATGTATTGAGCGAGGCCAGTTTCCAAAACTGTGGAAGACGGGGAAACTGGTCCTCATCCTTTGTTGACGGTTTTTTGCTTGCTAGATATATAATCTTGTGATTATAAGTAGTTGTAAGAGCGAGAGTTTCGGTTTCATTAGAATAGTCGGTGCTGCCAGGACCAAGGTTTAAAAATGCTCCTCGGCGTTAAAAACTTTGACGGTGGAAGGATTAATATTCGAGATATAGCTGCTGTAAGTATAATTGTGACCTAGCAAACTGAGAAGTCTAAGATATGTAGTCACTAAGCCAAGCTATAGTCTTAACAGGCATTTAAACTGCAAACTATTCCACAAGGGTTTCTGTTTTATTTTTAAAGACAGCTGCCGTACTAAGAATAACTCCTGTGTCTTGAAGGACTTTACAAACATTGAAATTACCGACACAAAGAGCATCCAAACTCGGGGCAATTAAAATTGTCCTGTGTTGGAACCGAACCGATAACATACGGCGCGGCTTAGTGACAAAGCGAACTAAATAACACTTACCTTTACCGTATGTCTGATCCGGTGGACGAACTTGTCGGTTCCAAGCAATTCACTAGTCATAAACTAAAGTGATGCCTTTCAGGAGTGGGGCCGGACTTGGCGGATAATCAGTATGGGTTCCGTAAAGGGTGCTCCACTGTGGATGTGATCATGCCCGTAAAGGCTCTAGAGGCTCATAGAGGATTGGCTGGAGAGGCGGCATGGAAGCCTCTCCTACCGGATGACGCAGGTGCTTACGGGACACGGCTGCTTCGGAAAGTACCTGTGTCGCATAGGCCGGGAACCAACGCCTGTGTGCCAACACTGCGGAGCTGCAGTGATTATACCGCATTTCACACTCTGGTGGAGTGCACTGCACTGGAGTGAACGGTACAGAACTACTAACTTTCGTCCTGCAGAAGACGGACCAGGCGCCGGAGAGTGCAAGATGATCTCCGGCCTCCATGAGCGCTGGCCTGAGGGTGATGGGCTGGGTTACCCGTCACCCTAGCAGAAGCAGGCCCGAGAGGGCGGCGCGGCGTGTTCCACGTGCACCTCTCTAAATCGGAGGGGGCTAGGCCCCCGCACCAAATTATGGGGTCGCTTGTTGTCAAGCAGGCGGCCAAGTCTGCCGGGGCTCACATGGATTTCCTTTCTAGGGTACACCTGAGTCCCCGGCATTAGGATCCGTGACGGAACACAGTGTGGTTTTAGTCGGTTCGAGTCCGACATACCACCTTGCCGTTGACGCCGGTGAGGTGATGACCCGTGGGGGTTTCCATACAAAAAATAAAAAAATTGGTGTATGTTTGTGTGTCTAACCTATAATTATAACATTAATAAATTAAAATAACACATTAAAATATTTAAACCTCAATAAAGCCCATTTAAACCCCAAAGAAATCAATAAAATAGAACACTATTTACATATCAACAATATCATTTACATCTAACATAGACACATTAAAACGATTCAGACGTACCTATGTAATACATATTTAGTTATAGTTCCCGTAAAAATAGATAATTATATCATAGAACGCAAAACTTTAAAAGTTACTTAGTACAATAAAATAAAAAAAAAAAAACATTGATATTTATTTATTAATTTATACTTCCTGCAAATTCATTGCATAAGGTGGCCTTAATGCCATAGGCATTTTCTTCCAGTTTACCTTTACAACTTTCAATAAGTGACGTGCAAGTGCGTGCAAGGCAATTGGCACTCTATTTTGTTTTTTCTTTATTGTAATTTGTATTTCATTTTTTTTAGTGTTTTAACACTTTAAGTTCTACAAGCACTTTAGAACGTCACTTAAGAAATCAATACTTTTTCTTTCTTCTTCTTTCTTGCTTTCATTCATATCAAAGTTTAGTTTATACTCGTTAAATAGGTACACTGTCACTATTTCAGGAGTTTCAATAATAGTTCTGTTGCATTACAATCTAATCTTTTTACAAACTGCCCTAGTAAATGGAAATGTACAAAGCTCTTTATTTATTTTATTAAATAAATAAGGACATAGTAAGATACAGTAAGATATTAACAAGTTTGTCTTTATCAAAGTTATTATAGTCAATCCATAAAAAATATATTTTTATATGGATTGACATTAAAAAATTAGGAAAAAATGGCCTGTCAAAATCAGTTTCTGCCAAAATTAGAAAAACTGAAACTGCTTCTTCATTTGGAATTATAACACCATCAAATAATTTTCACAGGACTACGGCTGTCGGGTATACCGGTAGTCCCTCAGTGTCATTAATTTATAGACGAGTTAAGAATTAAGTTATTTTATTCGTTCTCGCCTTAGATATATAAATCTGAACACTTTTTCCATATAGATCCAGATATTTTAAAAATCAAGTTCTGAATATAAATAATAATAAATGAGTATGTAGGTACTACCAAATTTCAGCAGCAACAGAGCCTGTGTTTGTTTGTTCACGAGTCCAAAACAGCAGTGCGTCGCTCCAGGCTAATCTACCTCACAATGCAAACCCTACATTTGCAAGTGCTTTAATGTTTAGTTGGGCTTGTTTAGCTGGTTATTGTTAATGGATTCTGTTCGTTGATGTTGTGGACAATTATTATTTTTGGTAAATTTAGAAAATTGCATGAATCATTACTTGCTTAATTCGAATTGACTGTGTAAGTTCTAGCTTACATCAGTGGCATCATAATATATGTACTTGTACTTATAAGGAACGATAGGGGTCTCACGGAGCTCATGCAATTTTATTACATTCTGTCAAAAAAGTATCGGGAATCGATAATGCATATAAAAAGTTTTTATAAGTGGATTATTCGTTGTCGTGTATTATTTATGAAGGGGCCTACTTTGAAGGCGAAACAATAAATTTGGAAGAATAGTTAACATTTTGTGTTTTGTTGACCTTTTCCCGGTACTTTCTTGACAGAGTAGTATGTACTTGCCAGTAAAAAACAGCACAACCCTGGTTTGTCTACTCAGGGTTTTCAGTAGAGAAAAAGTATAACGCCAGTTAAGCTACGGATTTGAGCAGTAATCGGATGTGCCGTAACTTCTTCTGAACTGTGTATTTTTCGCCCTATTAGAACGAAATGTGAAATATCATTTATAAATAGCAATAATACTTACATAAGTCACATCAGTAAAATGTTTTATAATTTTCGATACCTTATTATTTTATGAACGAACGTTACAATAATTAATAATAAAAATCAGTTCGCATAAAATAGCACTTTACTTCAGTCAGAGATTTTCACTTGGCGATATAGAATATCCGCAGTAGAAAAACTTAAAAAACCTTTTTACCCAAAATCCAAATTATTATACCAAACCACAAACAACACAAAACTCAAGAACTGCAATCAAAATTTTGACTCAGTTCGGCTCAAAGTTTGTTAGCAAACGCAACAAAACACGAGAATTTTAATATAAGGTTTGTAACAAAAAATTTATATGAAAATGAAATAATAAATCACCTTATACAGGGTGTATTGGCCGAGTGGGCACGTGACGGCAGCGGGAGCGTCGCCGCGTAAGAACGTTAATTTATATTCATACTGTAGGTACCTATGACGGCGGGGTATGAAAATTTCCTCCACAGGGACCCGTTGTAGACGGGCAGAAAATAAGGGGCGAGATACTTGCCTAGAAGAGGAAAAAACTTAGTGTTGCACACTGAACAAAAGAAAATGGAACCACCACTATACATTTTGTTTCAAAGGATTTGTAGTAGAGAAAATATAGTAGAAAAGCAGCAGTTTCGAATGGTAGTGTTTTAAATTACTATATGGTGGATATAATTTGACACAACCTCTCTTTTACGCTAAGAATAAAAACGGGGGTTCTTTGGAACTACAAGAAAGAAAACCGCTATGAAAAACTATTATTAGCGGAGATGTGTGGTCTGACAGTAATTTTTAACATTCAGAGACCCGTTAAAAAGTTTTGAACCGAGCTTCAATTTGCCAACGTGTACCTATGACCGGCAACAAACTAGATTGGTAACTGTCCGGAGCTGCGAGAGTGAAATAATGAAATTAGGTGTAACGATCGCTTCAGCTACCTGAGCTCCCTGTTAATTTATTCGAAGATGATGCAATCTCAGAATCCTTTATTTCAATTTCAAACTCCGAAACAAGAAATTTACTTTAACTGCATGTCACACGTAGTAAGTGATATTTAATTAAATCGCCCTCGTCACTTTCTGATATAATATTAATGTGGTTTTTGTTGAGCTCTAAACCAAAAATCTACATACCAAAAGGTCAGCAACACACGCTATGAATAGTGTGAATTCAGTTTCCTTATTTCAGGATTTTCCTTTGCTACGGAAAATGGAGTTTATGATCAAGTTGGGTTATGATATAACACTAATAAAAAATCCTTGTGAAAAAACTGAAACAAATGTGGAGTGTGCCTATATTACTTTTGGATGCACCAGCAATTATTTCTGATGTAATCCATCCATCAGTAAAATTACTGTTGTTGAATCCGGTTTCTAAAACAAAATAATTTACGATTTGAAAATTACATAAATTTACCGCCAAGTAGCATCTTCAACTCTTACGTGTTGCTGGTGTTTAGTAACGACTACTGTACTCATAACAGACTGTCTCCAGGCAAACTACAAATTTTTCCAGCGTTTCAACCGCTCGTCTACTTTGCCCACCCCAACAGGGTTGCTTTAATTGGAACACAGTAATTTATCGTTGGATCTCTGTTATCGGATTACCGACCTATCGGAATTGTATTTGAACGTTAAAATTAATTTAACTATGCACATACGCTGTACTTTGCGGTTCCGCCTGGACTGGAAACACCCCTGACCAAAGCTGGTCAAATCCCCTTGTTACGAGTGAGTAAGCAGCGTTTAACACTCACTGAACTGCAGTGAATGTTGGTAACGGGTATGTTTGGCCAATGTTTGTAAGGCTGGCTAGTATTTGGCCTCTACTTCGATCGAAACACCGGAAACTATTATTAGCCTGGGTTCATCGGTAAATACTTTGATAGGAAAATGATACAATAAATATATAACTCAAAAGTAATTATATCAGCAGATTTGGGATTCATTTTAACTTGAGACAAACAATATCCTTTCTTCGTTTCTCTAAAAAGTGTGGGTCAAAGATCTGCTTTTTATGTTGTAGGAGACAAGCACTCAGTATAAATAGTTGTCGAACAGTTAGAACTCCGGCAATCTGGTATATCATCGCAGTAGGGAAGCAAATAGGCTTAAAGGCACACACTTTTAAAATATATAAATTAATTGCTTATACGGATTGATTTAAGAGTGTAAGCAATTGCTCAAGGAGGTCAAGGTCTATTGCCGAGAAGTCCGAGCCCTCTAATTACAGAGCTTTAAAGTGGTTTTTATGAGGCACTGCACAAAAACTGGTAGTAAGAGTATTCATAGGTTTATCAGGTGAGGCCTATGCTTGGGGTTAATACAAGATCGTATTCTCCTTTGATCTATCAATCGTACCTTAGAAATTTGGGTAGTCACTTATTAAAATGAATACAATGCTTAAAGATCTCTGCTAGTATAGTGGTTTGTGCTAAGCAGTAGGCTAATACTCTAGGGAAATGGAAAATAGTTTGGTAAAACAGAATTGACACAGTTACAATAACGACCTGGAGTTCTGACACTGGGTGGTTTTCTGGATGGAAACTATAAAACTAAAATATTGTAGGTAATTACTGTTACTTTGTTACTGTTATAATATATTATTGACTAGCTGCGCCTCGCGGTTTCACCCGCGTAAGTCCCGGTACCGTGAGAATATCGGGATAAAAAGTAGCCTATATGTTAATCTAGGTCTCCAACTATCTACATACCCAGTTTCATCGCAATCGAATAAGTAGTTTTTGCGTGAAAGAGTAACAATCATTTATACATCCATACATCCACACATCCATACATCCTCATCAACTTTCACGTTTATAATATTAGTAGGATTTAAGCAATACCCAAATTACGATGTAAGTCGCGTTAAATAAATGAAACCTTCAGTTTTAACATTGAATCCGCTGAAATATTACTACTATACGTATTAATATTGGAAGCACTAATTCTAGCACAGTCTATAAAGCTTGGAAGTCTATGAAATCCGCATGTAGTGAGTGCACAGGACAATAATTTGTTATTGAATATCTGGCTGGGGCCCAAAACGCCGGGTAAGGCGATAACGATATACAATTCACTTACGCACTTGTAACGACACCACATATCGCAACTCCGTGAACGTACTTACCGCCATATAGTGAAAATATACTGAACTACTATTTTGAATTTATTTCTTCAAAACGATTAATGGTATTAACTTCTAATTTAAGATGAAATCAATCATGGATTTCTAGTCACGTCACGTCAATTACAGTGTTTCATATGCATCGCTTATTACATTTATCAAATGGTTATTCTGAATTTAATTTTAAGTTCATATCATATTACAAAAGATTAAAGTATGTTAAATGAAAATATTTTTTATTGTTTTTATTAACATAATTCTTTAATTCATTTATTGCAAAAGAAATTCTTGAGTACTGAATTTTGTCGGATATTATATTGCGCAGGCTGACCAAAATCTTAAGTTTTTTTGGATATTACGATATCTTGTTTGTACTTTATTGCAACAGAACTTAGTAAGATAAATGTGCTATCATTTATATTCTAACACTTTTTAACTTACTAAATGTAAAAAACAATAATATATCTCTGTATTCCATATACTTACCTACTTGAGACAAAAGCTGTGCGAAGCTGATGCCAGCTTAGCATATTGCGAAATACCTTATTATTATATTCAATTATGGCTAGTAATGAAGATGTAGTAGCATTCAGCCATTCGCGTGTCAATCTTATTTTTAACATCTCTTTACTCTAAAAACTCTAAGCTGACTTATAATTTTTCGACAGCAAAGGAATCTTTGGCCGGCACCCTTAATTAAATAATTAAAATTTTGTACAAAATTCGTGTTCTTGGAAAATATTAATTTATTAATAACCTCTCTTCATAAATAACGAAGTATTTTTAAAATAAAAAAGTTAATTGTGTTAGATTCCGTTTACCTTGAAATTTTTCGCTAAGTTTTTAAAAGAAGGTATGTACTGAAATTATTGATAAAATTTAATTAAATAATGTAGACATTTAATGAGAGGAAGAGTCTTGTTTAATTTAATAATAGCGGGTTAAACATAAAACATCTATCTTTGAAGATTGATGTTTGTTTCAACAAAACAATTTGGGAAGAATACAGTCGAAACAAAATGCCAGTTTACATTGTTTCTAATTTAAACGACATTGCTAAACAACGGTCTGGTGGCAAAGACGTTATGGATACTGTGACATAGTATTTGATTTTATTTTTTGTTATAAATAGCGAAGATTTTTTTATAAATTAAAGAAGTTATTCCCAATTTAATTTACCATTAAATCAGCAAACGTATCGATCCTAAGGAAGTTACGTATTATCACTTGGATAGGTATTATTATATATATGTATATATTGTAGTGACGAGACCTCTCGCACAGCTTGCATACTCTTTCGATTGGAAGAATAACTCTTTACTACGCGAGAGGCATGGACTGGTGGCCCCAAACTCGTATTTAGAACACGTTCGAAATATTTTATGAAGAATAAATGTTGAAGACAAGTGAGTCGCGGGGAGGACAGAAGCCTGTCTTGACGACTTACGGGCAATGTGCACAGAATAATTCAAGAAGAATTATTTATATTTAATTTGTGTGAAGTTATAATTGTTACATGAATAATCTGATCCTGATTATATCGCATAGTGCGTTTGCCTGCTCTTTTAATTTTCCTCCTCTAGCTAGAACCTATCGAACCCGGATACCATAAAGCCCCAAGCTTTATACGTGGTGGAGTACGCCGCAGTTGTTTTAGAAGAAGTACTCCACGCGTTACAATATAATGTATATACCATAAATGTGCGTAGTACTAAATAATAATAACTTCACACATCTCTCACACGGCCATCTGATCCCAAACTAGGCAGAGTCTGTACTATGGTAACCAGACTGCTGATAAACATAATTATATATTTCTAAACACATACATATTATAGATAAATTACACCCAGACACAGAACAAATTATAATGCTCATCACACAATTGTTTGTCCTGGGTGGGAATCGAACCCACGACCTCTGGCTCAGCAGTCAGGGTCACTAACCACTAGACAAACTGGCCAGTATTAATAGTACTGTTTGTAAGTTTTCAAAGTTTTCTTTATACCTCTTCCAAATCGGTTTTAACTCACACTGATGTTCTCCTGCATGCAATATACTAATATCTTCTTCTAACAAAAAGTGTTGTTTAAATTCCATGTCTACTTAAAGCCATGAGACATCAGACTACGTTACATTAAAAAGAGAGAGAAATCAGTTTATATTTATAATCCTAGTGTGGACCTCGTAAATTAAATGAGCTGGAAATGTATGCTAAATTATTTTAAATACAGTTTCAGCGCGTAGTAAAACACAGCGGGTGCACATAATTCATTACTTCTCATGCGCTTTGTTTAGACTTATTTATAACAGTCACTACTAACTCTGTAAATAGATTTCCCCGGACTCGTATCTTTTTGCAATCACAATGTTCGCTATCGACGAGGTGTTTATTCGTCTTTATGCTTTGTACGACAAAGAACTTTGTCAGATTTTAGTTTAAGAATGTTAAGCTTGTGGTACGACGTTCATATTTTGTTTCAAATCACTACATATTATAAAACAAAGTCCCCCGCCGGGTCTGTCTGTCTGTTGTTCGCGATAAACTGAAAAACTACTGAACAGATTTTCATGCGATTTTCACTAATAGACAGAGTGATTCATGAGGAAGGTTTATATGTATAATTTGTACCCGTGCGAAGCCGGGGTGGGTTGCTAGTTGTTTATATTTTTAAGTTGTCTATGTCAAAGTTTGTCAAATTTCCTTTTTCGAGTATATTGTGTCCATACATTGTTTTAAAATATTACTTCACTTTATTTAAATTTATTAGACGCATTACAGTATTTAAACCTATGACGACAGGTACAATTGCGTATAGAATATAAAAGTTATCTTAAGAATAATTGTCTATAAATAAAAATTAAAGAAAAGCTGGAGTAATATTCATATAATCAAACATCAAATATTAATGTGCATTATGCAAACAATACATTGAGTAAAATAAATGGACATAAATTTCAAGGGCTTACAATAGTCCTCGCTGAAAATACACAACAAATCATAGTTTCGTGGGATCAATTATACGATTTGGCTTCTTTCCGGTTAAAATTATCCCATTAACAATTCTTACTTTACGATTGAAGAGTGAATAATATTTCCTTACCATTTTATTTTATTGAGTTTTATAGGTATACTATCACAAATGTGTTATGACGTGATATTAAATTAGACGTAATATTATTTGACCATTGAATAGGCTAGTTGACTGAATTTGTAAAATTATTTAATATCCTATCTTCGCATGTATTTCAACCAAAACGCTTCTATGTTTTCAAAAAGTTCGACATTTATTTAACAAACAATATTTTACATCATGTCATGGCGTCCTGAATGACGGTTCGCCATACGTTGTGACGTAATCGACCTTGTGATATTTACTATTCTTCCTTGAATTAAAATGAATTCCTCGTATTACAAAAACAAGAAACAAGTGTCAAAGTGTAAAAACACAAATATTAAAATCAATACAAATTATTCGTTTATGTTCTAAACAGTAAAGAAGTACCGAAAAAGTAACCAAAACTTGCAAGGAGAAATGATGCTCACAGTTTATCCACCGACACTACCGACCGTAGCGATATAATTTATCAACAATTGCTAAAAGGGAAAAATATCTAATAATCGAATAAGCTCTAGTGAAGTCTAGTGTATGAAAATAATCAACAATAACAATTGCGTTGGCCCCGGGCGGCGTGATGTAAACGTAATGCTTTATAATTGGTGTTTACCGTCACGCGACTGAATGCCTAAATTTGTTGAATTTATATTCTGAAAATATTAATATAGGTTATTAGTTTTTATAATAAATAATGTGTTTTTTTGTTATATCCATATTATGATCTATCATTAGAAACTCCCTCCATGTGATTTATTTGTAGTGGAGGAATACCTATTAACGGTAGGTAGATGTCTAACGACAATAATAATGTATTAATATTGTCAAATTATCCTGTAGCTCAAACTCGTGTAAATAAGTTATTTTTATTGTAATACTTAATTCAAATATTTCACACTAGTGGTATCACTACATGCGTAACCAACCGTATTTTTGAGAATTCTATAAGTTCCCTTGGGATTTAAAAATATCTCGCGAATTCCATTTAAAGCTTCTTCCACACCAAACAAACAATAATTAAAAACACAGAGTGATTCTCACATGACCGTACAATATATTGATCTCGTATTTATATCTTTCTAAAGCAAGTACCAACATTAATAACAAGTCGGCCCCTATCAAGTAGCACTTTCCGCTAGAGATCATTTCAAAGAGTTCAAAAATTATTAAACGTCATTAAGCCACGGTACACAAAAGCAATATAGTATAAAAAATCCTTTGAAAGAGCGGAAAATATATTGAATATTCATGACACTCTAATATACCCTTAGGGCACAACTGCGAACCGAAGGAAAAAATGGTAATTGAATTTTTACCGAATAATTTCGAGTTTATTTAGATTTTGAGAACAGCCCTTTACTTTGGAATGGGTTGGAATGGGTGAAATGTCTAATAGCTTTCTTTGTTGAAAGACTTATTTGATTGCAATATTTAACGTAACATAACAATATGAGCAGAACCATTTGATGACACAGGTTAACGATGACTGTTTATCTCTCGTCTCTTAGTCTCCCGAAAAGTTAACTGTAAAAACTAGTAAATTATTGTTTAGCAAGTCTAACTCTAAAGTACAATCAATCTTCTGTTGATACACACTAAATACAGGCCAATCAATCAATCCAAACTAAAGTCGAAAAGGAATCTAATAATACTATTACTTTTTTCATTAAAAGAACCACACATTTTCCAATTAAATCCGGACACATCAAGGCTTCAGGTTTCAGGGAATAAAATCAAATTAGTGGACAGTAAGTCTCGACTGAAAGGGAGGGAGATGGGGGGAAATGGGTAGAAGGGGTGAAATTATTCAATTTCCGCGTAAAGTAAACTAAAATTCAATCGGCGCGGGTTTCAATCGATTTTAGTTTTACTAAGCAGGTGTCTGAAGAGATATTTGTTTTAGGTTTCAATTGGCTGGACTGAAGAATAATTTTGCGTTCAATTGGTGGTTACTTCGTTTACTTTTGTAAAACCTTGGACTTTTCAAGGAACTTTTATTCGTATGTTATTAAAAACTTAACTTTTGTTAATAGTAATAAATCCGATGATGACAATATTATTATTCTAAAGCAATCTTTATTTTTAGGCAGTCTTTATTATATATTCGAAAGTATAATGGAAATGAGTACCTTAAATGCTATCTACTATTCTCATGTAAGTGACTTTGTCTTTATGAGAATAAATTCTTTAAACCTAATGTAAAAGAAATGTAAAATTTACTTCATATTTTAGAAAAGTTGTATTTAGAGAAATTAAGACCTTTGATTTGTAGGCGCAATAAGAAACCTTTTTAATGGTGTACATTCGGTAACTATGGTGAGCTTCATTTGTAAACTAATTCACCTCGAGAGAATTACAATTAAAATCTTTTAATATAATACGTAATAACTTTATATTTGCTTTGCTCTTAATTTTCAGTCATTTTTTCATAAACTTTTGACTTTCAGGACGTAACATTCTAATAACGTATTGTTCTAACATAAGTAAGATTGACTATTTGTTGAAAATTCCTTGATTTTATACGTTTTTCTTTTCATAACATCAAAAAAAAATATCAAAAGGATTCTCCAAATTAAAGCGTGAATGTATTTCTTATTTATTGTATTCTTATCTCCATAGGATATAAACATTTAACACAGAAAGTCAGCCTTCCTATGCCAATTTATATATTTGACTTTACGGATGGCGCGAAGTGGTCACCTCGCGACTACGCCGCGCCGAGTGTTGTAGGTTCAAATGCCATAAGGGAAAAAAAATTGTGTGATCCACATATAGTTGCTTGAGTCTGGGTGTTCTTTGTGTCCGTTGTGTGAATGTTTGTGAAGTTTTTATACAAAAATAAACTGATTGAAATAAAGTGTCACCGAACTCATGCTATGTGCAAAATTGTATACGGACTTTTATTTAAATTACCGAATATTTTATTACAATCTCGTGTTGTCGCGTTGGAAACGCTCATGTGAATGAATGTACGGCAAACCAATGATCTCAACACGCGCATCAACGTCAACGCCGTAGGCATTGGCGACGTCAAGCGCACTCTGCATCAAAACGCGCGTTAGCATGTGAACATGGCCTTAACCTATCAAGTCTTATAACTTATAATAGTAGTTACACCAAACGTATAATATTTTTGATTTTTATTCAGCATTGAAAGTAATGCTTGAACCCATTTTGGGGTTAAATAGTAAAATTTTATGGGACAGTAAGTTTTATAGCTGCACTCTCGTACAAAAGTTGAACGTTTGTGGAATATTTATTTTAGAATATATAAACTTTTTTCTTTTTAAGTTCGTTAATTAGATTAACTAAATAAATTTGGTAGCACATTCTACCTGAGTAATGCTTTAAACTTGATGTAATTTTTTGACGGTTAGTATTTGCCTTTACTGGTTTAAATTAGCTTCTCAGGTCCTTGTAGTGATTTGATTTAATGATTTGCTCTGTATTAGCATTTTAGTAAATTAACGCATGTGCGATGCTTCTCTGGAGAACGACATATCACGTAATAATAACTTGACACATCTCACACACGGTAATGTAAGGTATGGTAACCAGAATGCTGATGAACATACTTATATGCAAATACATGCATATTTAAGATTAATGATACCCAGACACAGAAGTAATGATCATGCTCATCACACAATTATTTGTCCTGGGAAATCGGGAATCGAACCCACTAAAACTATCACTAAAAACTTGACCAACAGGTAAGAAACTCCAAAGTGCAAACACCGTTGCCAAGTGACAAAATGCGGTACAACGGTATGGCCTTGCCCTCTTTGATTCAGAGACGTGCGCAAAACACGTATTTCTGCCGTCTCAAGAATTTAAAAGAAATACAGCTTGTATTTAATTGTAATGCTAACATATCTCGCATTTATCAACCTCCACAACTTCATTTTTGTCAGTCCGAATATTAAAAAAACAAATCTTTAATATAGGAAATAAAAGTAAAACGATCGTGTTCCGATTGGTCGATGTCGACAAAATATAGTTTGCCACGTAAAAAACAAAGTAAGTTGGACGAAAATTGTGTAGAATATGATTTTATTTGTTTTTGGTAACTCTTTGTTTCAAAACTTTTAATGGATCCTGTAGTTTTCTCTGAATTTTAAATGATAGTTATTAATGATTGTGTAAGTGTTATAAGTAGTGTTCATCAGTTTTTGGATAATGGGATAAGTTAATTTATCTCTCCGTTGTAACCATTCTGTAACTCATTGTTTACCAAAACCCTCGTTGTAATCCCATTACTGTAATTATCAAATGAAATCAAAACCATTTATTCTAATAAAACCAATTATAAATATTTTTGAATTGGCAGGATTGCCAGTCAGTCAGAATAAGTTAGTCGTGAAGCTAGTTGCCTGTTCTAATAGGTAGATCCTATGGATAATAACAGACAAAAACTCTGAGGATACACTTTTCAAAATGTTTTTTTTTTATAACTTTAACCTTTTCCAACGACCTTTCACGTTTTCTAAAACTTAATAAGAAATCTAATTTCCATTGAATACGTTTACTGAACTATAAAAATTGAGAGTGCTATAAATATCGAATATTGAATTAATTTTACACCCCATTGAATATTGATAGAACTTCAATAATCTTGATAGTAATGTATGAGATGCAATGTATTTTGATGTTGTAGTTCTAAACGCAGATATATTATTATAAAATGTACTACAAGACCTCGTTGGTATGTTACAGGTAGCTTCCTACTTCTGGCATGTGAGTGGTGTATAAGCCATACAGTAGGAATATGGCAGAATGTAGAAAGGAAGAAAGAGGGAAGGCAAAGAACAAAACGAAAGAATATAATATTTTATTTCGTTGACAATCAAACTCATATTATTTGTATGCAAGCAGTTTCAGCCAGCAGCCTTAACAGACTACTTATCTTCTAGATGACTAAACCAAGTCTCTACAGAACATAACATTAAGAACCAAACTCTTGATATTGGCTGAAGACTATTTATGGCTGTAATTACGTTGGTGAATTACTATGAGCGCTTCAGTAAGCACCTCAAATGCTCTGACGCCTTAATTTTCTTTTCGTACAATATGAATTAATTATCTCAAGTGACGAGTTATAATTTTGTACAGTTAATCACAAAGATGTTAATGAATGAAGTTATTTATGCTAAAATATGAAAGTCTTTAACAAGACTGACTCGTGATTCGGTCCGGGAATATTAAGTAGCTTAACGATAAAGTTGCCGTTAGTAGGGTGAATAAAAGGCTATTTATTGGTCTTGTATCATGTTTTAGTATTGCCATTGGTATATATTTATTATATTTTGTATATCAGATAAGATAAAAAGGTGTTAAACAAAAAAATAAAGAAATTTCAATATTAAGATCGAGGTGAACTTTGCAGGTTGTGTTAAGACCTTTTAAACACGCTGTATATGATTTTTAAACACAAACTTTGCACACTTTATAAAGGATCGATGACAATGCAATATTAAACACTAATAAATCAAAAAACAAATGTTTAAAACTAAAAAACACGCTTTTGTAGTTAGATGAACTAAAAAGTAGAAAATAAATAATAATTTAAAAAATCAAAAAACACACTTTTGTAAGAAAGCGTGAGGTGCTTTTTAAAATATGATATAATGACTTTACTTTTACCAATATCTGTCAATAAAATTGACATCTAGCATCCCACGCATTTTTACGATAAAATGATTTTTTTCTTAATCACTATTTTTTTAACTTACTAGAAAAAAATATGCTACTTTTTAGGTCAGCTAGTTACGAAAGCGTGTTTTTTAGTTTTTTAACTATTATTTTTTTTACTGAATAATAGAAAGCGGTAGCATACGGATTATTCAGTCAAGGTTTATAAAATAGTTTTTGATATTATCACGTCACGTCACTGGAGTGACTGTCGCTAATTTATTATTACTGTCACCCGTGCGGGAATATATTAAAATTTAGTTGGACAGTACAGTTCCCGGAGTTTGTCGTGGGTCGGCAAAATAGTCTCCGTACCTTCAAATAGTAATATTCATGTTCATGTATTCATGTGATCAATAATATTCATGTTCACAGAATTAGAAATATGAAATTTTGCATAAGAGTTCTTGGTGCAACGTAGGTTAATACAGAACAGGATATTTGAAAATTTATTGCCTATGCTGTACAATCTGTGATGGTAAAAAGTTTCCATATTAGGACAGATTTAAGAATTTTAATATCGTGTGTTGAAGTTTGTATTTATCTATATATATTGAAAAGGCGTTAAGAAAAAGAGGGTAGAAAATCACTACAAGGATCACAGGAAAGTTATTTAAACAAGGAACATGAAATATGATTTATTATTATCATAACTCAAGTGTTAAATGTTTTAGCAAATAAGAAAATGAATCGTGGGAGAGTCATGTACGTATGGGTTGGTCCGAACGGAGTGATACCACGGCTTCACAAAAAACCGGCTTGAAGCAACGTTATGTTGTGTTTCGCCAAATAAGTGAGGTCACCGGAGGCTATAACACCCCTCGCCCTTCATAGTTCCCCTACACCCACCTTAAAGGCCGGCAACACATTTGTGACACTGAAGTTGCAGGAAAGGTTTGTGATAACTCCTGAAATAAGTCCCGTCACCGGAATAGTGATGTTGAAAAATTATCATGTTGGTTACATGTACCTACTAAAATTATAAACGTGAAAGTTTGTGATGATGTATGGATGTTTGCTACTTTTTGATGCAAAAACTACTGAACCGATTATAGCGATAATGAACCTCAAAATTTGTAAGTATTTCTAATAATTATGAAATTCTCAAAATTTTAATCAACTGTAAAGTTCATTAACCACACGGTTAGCATTTTTTTATGCCTTGTGGTTCTCAGGCCAATAATATATGGCAGCTGAATCTCCTTAGGTTTTTTTTTTTTTTTTTTTTTTTTCGTGTGGATACCCCCACGGGTCATCACCTCACCGGGGTGAACGGCAAGGTGGTATGTCGGACTCGAACCGACTAAAACCACACGGTGTTCCGTCACGGGTCCTAATGCCGGGGACTCAGGTGTACCCTAGAAAGGAAATCCCTGTGACCCCCGGCAGACTTGGCCGCCTGCTCGACAACAGGCGACCCCACAATTTGGTGCGGGGGCCTAGCCCCCTCCGATTTCGAGAGGTGCGCGTGGAACACGTCGCGCCGCCGTCTCGGGCCTGCTTCTGCTAGGGCGACGGGTTACCCAGCCCATCGCCCTCAGGCCAGCGCTCATGGAGGCCGGAGATCTATTTGTACTCTCCGGCGCCTGGTGCGTCTTCAGCGGGACGAGAGAGAAGTAGTCCTCTCCCGTTCCCTTTCCGCCGCCTCTTTGGCATACATCACTTCCTCACAGAACGAGGCAGCGGAATCCCATGCTCTCTCGCACCGGACCATGGCCGTAACCATGGTTTCTAGCGAAAGGCTACCCACGACAATGGCCGCAACGAGGTCGACGCGCTGCTCCGTCCACGCAGTGCACTCTACCAGAGTGTAAAGTACAGTATCCTCGCTGCGGCCCCCGCAGTGGTGCACGTTGACGTTGGTTCCCGGCCTATGCGACACAGGTACTTTCCGAAGCAGCCGTGTCCCGTAAGCACCTGCGTCATCTGGTAGGAGAGGCTTCCGTGCTGCCTCTCCAGCCAATCCTCCATGATGGGTCTTACCGCCACAATCGTGGCGTGCCCTGCGCTCGGTCGCTCAAGTCGTTCCTTCCACTCAGCCATGAGCCCCTGGCGGAGCGGGGACCGCTGAGCTTCGACTTCGCTCTGCAAAAGTGTCAGGTCCCGCTCTTGCACCTCCTTGCGCCACTGGTACAATGTAGCAAGGGAATTTGCCACCAGGTCCCATGGCGGAGTCCCAGCTAGGAGACTTGCCGCTACAAAAGAGATCGTACGGTACTCCAGGGCAAGGTGTTGAAAGCGTTAGCGATGTCAAGGGACACCGCCATCATACTTCTGCTATGCATACACGCTCGGCCTGGAATGCCATCGGGTCCTGGAGCGGTGCTCTTGGTTTTAGGCCGTTGCACCGCCACCCTTAGTTCTACCAGAGTGACTTCGGGCACGTCGTCATTGTCATCAGCCACGTCGGGCACTTGAGGTGGAGCCATCGGTGGCGGAACGTGTTCCTCCGCCTGTGAAGGGAACAGGGAGCCTACAACTCCTTCAAGCAGCTCTGGCTGAAGAGTCTGGGTCAATGGGGGTGCCCACGGGCGTAGTTTACCCCTCACCAAAAGATATGGTCGCCCCCACGGATCTCGGTCCAGAGTCTCCAGTAGTTCCCGGCGGGCTTTTCTCTTGGCCTGCTTTATCGCCGCTTGAAGGGTTCTTTTAGCAATCCTGTAGCCTACAAGAAGCTCCACCTCACGGGCTGCCGCATCATCTGGGCGGCGACGTCTCCTGCGAAACCTGGAGTACTGGCGGCGTGCCCCCACGCACGCTTCCCGGAGCTGCGCTATCTCGGGCGTCCACCAGTACACCTGGGGCCTTGCAGGCCTCGTCTGAACCCTAGGCATAGCCGCGTCACAGATGTGCGACATTGCCTCCCGGAACCATTGAGCCTCTACATTGATATCGACGGGCCTGACTGGTGTAGTCACCCAGGCCTGTACAATGGAGACTTCGAGTAGAAGCTCTCTATTTAGGTTCCTTAGCGTCCAACGTGGACCAAAATGGAACCACCTCGACCGGCGCATTAGAGGTCTGGGTAGAGACGTCGAACCGAATGTATCGATGATCGGACAACGTCTCCACCTCCTCCATGACGCGCCAGTCTCGGACACGGCGCGCTAAGGCAGGGCTTGCAAAGGAAATGTCCACGATCGAGCTGCCCTGCTGTCGCACGCAAGGCGTGAAAGCTTACCAAAGAAGCAAATAAACTCACTTTCATATTTATAATAAGTATTATTAGTTAGGCTTAATCCAGGGTTTTGCAAAAAAAAAAAACAATTTTAACAATTTCTAAACTTTTTCTGCCTCTGCTGTTGAGAAGTTCAGATAGCTTTCTTAGCGAACGGTTAGAGTTTTAAAGAAATCAAATTCGAAGTTTCTGGAATTAGCTGAATTTTCTTGTTTCATTTATTCACAGTTCGTTGAAATAACTTTTATACTTATACAGTTAGAACACGAGTAGTAGAGTGTTTATCACCATTACTGCAACGATGCAGCTGGGGTGGATAGGGTACCTGGATAGGGTCATCACCTCCGTCCGTTGACCTAACGGTGAAATGGTATGTCAGAAGCGAAGCTACTAAAACTAAACGTTGCATGGCCACAAGCACGTTAGGGTGAGTATACCCCAAGAAAAAAGCTGAGAACCCCTAAAGAGGAATTTTATCAATAGCGAGATACTCAAGGTAAAATTATTATATAAGTAGATTTTAATTAAATCTTCTCACAATTTTTCTTTCTATACTTTTTAATTAATAAAAGGCATAGTGTAAATTTTACATAGAAAATATTAATTAATAATTAAAGCCCAGAGCAGGAGAGCAGTTAAAATCCAATTTATCTAGCTACCCTCATTATGAACATTCACTAAAATGCATAATTCGAGGAAAAACCTGCATTATGGTTCAATTACAAGATATTTATACGTTAATATCTCCAATGCGCAATGCTAAATTATATTACCCTTGTTGGGGCACTGGCAATTGAGATATTGACAAAATATATTGGGTTATTGGCAAGTTATGATCATAAAAATCATATATTACATACCTTTAAATTGCCTAATGTTTTGATCAGGTTTTTTTTATGGAATAAGGGGCAAACGAGCAGACGCCGCCCACTGACACTTGCAACTCAAGAGTCACAAATGTGTTGCCGGCCTTTAAGGTGGGAGGAGGAGAAGGAGGAGAGAGGGGTTTGGGCCTCCGTTAACCACATTCACTCGGCGAAGCACAACAAAAGCATTGCTTTACGGCCGGTTTTCGGTGAGGCTGTGGTATCATTCCGGTCGACCCGGCCCCTACGTGCCGAAGCATGGCTCTCCCACATCAGGGTAACGACTCCACGGGACGACGAAGTGGCCGGGACCAGCTAGTATTATATATAAATATAAACTATGACTTTTTATCTTCTTCTTATTATACTGCCTCTTCATTCCCGAAGGTTGGCCGTCACCTACTTACATACGTCCTTGTTCATGGCCAGGCAGAATAGATGTTCTTCAGAGGTAATACACAGATGTTCGTATGGCAACCGGGTCGTCAACGGCTTAACGTGCTATCTGAGGCACGGAGGGTCACGGAGTGTGTTAAGAATAGTCACCCATCCTAAGATTGACCTGGCTAGAATTGCTTAACCTGGTAATGTGCTAAGCTACTCGGTTACCACCAGCCCTTATAGATATTTATATATATAGTTATAGTATATCTTATAGATAGTTCACAATCTATCAATGTTATTTGACACATTACGTATCGTACTCTGGTACGTTTTAAATATAGACTTACTAAAAAGCGTCAAAGTCAGTGATATCAAAATAATAAACTACTGAATTGCACAAATCATTCAGGAAACGCCGAGAGATCTTCTAAATAATCTTTGTTCTGGATGACCCTCGATTTCAATTATCCAGCTCATTGTTTTCTTTGATATCTGTTAATTAATCCCTTATGAACTCCATTTGGAAGTTGAAATGGATAATGGAGAATTCTATACCACCGTATTCATGCGTTTACTTGAGTATTAATGAAGTTCGGTCGCGAATTAAAATTTAATGTAAGTTTAATACATCATCGCTTTAAGCGGCAATAGTTAAAGGTAATTCCAGGTAAAACAGCAAACGTAGGTACTGGGATATATAAAGGTCAATGAAGTTTTCAGTGAACACAATTTATTTCAGGCGTTTTTAGCATCCAAGACTGATAACTAAGTTATTCTATGCAATGAAAACGCAAAAGACCGATATTTTTCTTTATAAATATTTATAGTTTTGTGTTTTAAACAAAATTACGAGATTTTTTATGATTTATATTAGGAGTTCCTATTTTACGAAGCCGGTGCAAGTTGATAGAGATATTTCCCTAAACAACTTTTCATAGTCAGTGCACATAACTTTACTTCCATTTAACATCTTTGCTACTTCAATGTAAAGTCAGTAACGTGTCTATAATACACATTCTCTATCTTTTTTGTGTCTATTATATTACATGATGTGAATAAGTTGATAAAGACACAAAAGAAAATAGAACACTAAAAACTTATGTGGGCTAAAAAAAGCCATTTTATTTAAACTTTATGCCCATCTGGCACACAGGCGGACTTAATGCCTAAGGTATTTTCTACCAGTCAACCTTTAAGTGATGCAGAGAAAAGAAAAAGTAGGTACGTCTAACAATTATGTAGTCAAATAAATGAAATACAAACTAAAATTTTAACACATAATACACAAATATACTTTACTTGTAGTCTAATATCAGATTAATAAAATAATTGTGGAAGTATGAGCAAGTTCTTCGTCACTAAAATAAGAAACAAACTGACTGGTTTAATGTGAACTTGAAGAGTTGTTTTCATAAGTAGGTATGAAATTATTTACGCAACAAAAATCTAGGCAATGCGTATAGGTACACTGGATACTTTTCTGTAGCCAAGGTGTGGTCAAATTTAAAAGGCGTTATTTGTAGCTAACAACTAGTTGATTTAGCTAGAAAAAATCATTTTTAAAATGCTTACGTTACATACAATGCACATTTATAAACGTCATAATATTATTATAATTTTTATGTCAATTTCAATGATTTTCTTTTTTATGCAGTAGTTTTCTGAAAAAACTGAACATTCTATCAGCATCCTTGGTATTAAATACCCATGGTTTTATTCATACCAGCCCTCTCTCATACGAAATATTAGCTTTATCCGTCAATTTTTAGGTTCAATTTGTCAGTTTTAAAAAAGATATCTATATTAAAAATCACGTTTTTTCTAAAATTCACGTTTTTCACATTATTCACGGGGTCTTAAATATGACAACACCATTAGCAAGTAACACCCTGTATAAATTTTCGTGTCTGTACTGTTGACTATTCAGGAGCTGCCTCGTCAGGAGCTAATCCTGAGGGTAGACAGGTCATAGTCAATTTAGAACAAACTATCATAATTCAATGTATCTATAAAGTTACACGTCTTTGCTGGCCATTGAAGAGTTACCTCATCTTGAGCCACCCGTAGGCGCAGTAGCCAGGTCATGATAAACTTTACAACGGTCTATCACAATTGAAAGCTTATATAAAGTTTAGTGTCAGTACATTTACTTTTATTTTTATATGTGCATTTTGCATACATACATGCAGGGGGAAACGTGAGGAAGGAGAATTAAGGATAATGAGTAATAGCACAGAAAGGATAATAGTTACTTCGTAATAGTAACATAGCACACTTCACCATAGCCGATTAAGGGGAAGAAAAAAGTTTGCACGAGCATAGTTTTAGTTTTCGCAGGGAGAATAATTTTTTTAAAGCGATATGTATCTCTGAGGATTCCGGTAGCCCCCTGATATACGTAAGTTACTTGATCGCGCCAGTTTAGCATAGAGTTGAGATGTAAACCTAGGTCTTTCCCTGATATACAAACGGATAAAGTAGTACCGTTAAAAATCGCAGCTGGCAGTGTCAGCGTCAAATTCGACTCTTCTCATCGATAGGTGACTACCGATTGTAATAATTATTTACCTCTTCTCTAACACATTAAAAGGGTCGTTTGCATAGATGAACTTTTGAACGAATTGAATAATGTAAATAAATACAAAAACTATTGTTGACTAAGTAAATTACTAAGACCCTATTACTAAACCATCCTGAAAAGGGCACACCTCAGTTGACCTTAGACGGCAATGGCGATCAGGCCTATACTGAGCTACTGCACCATATCGACTAAGGCAGCATGCCCATTTAACGGACTACACTATAGGTCTGTTGTCCGGGCTGACGGTAGGTAGGGCGGCAGATTGGTACCCTTTTCTTCCGACTAAAGCAGATCACTTCGTTGTTAGGAGGGAATTGAGTCTCGTCTGCCACCACTGCGACTGCAATAAAGTCGCTGGTCGCTGCGCAGCAGTATGAAGTATTTTACCCCCTACGGGCCACAAGCCGCTGCAACCTTTTTAGAGTCATGGGTGAGGATCATTCAATGCTCATTCATGCTCAATCATGGAATACATAACGGCAGCATGATAGTTGTTTTTACTGCGATTGACACCTTTTGACGGAATCCATGCGAATCTAACTGACTACCTGTGAACTGGCGGTACATGTGCACTTTGCGACGTTTCATGCCACCTAAATGTGAAAAAAAACGAAAGGTGGTGGAAAGGTTTTCCCATCCATCCGCCGTCCATCAAAAAGCAAAGACAAGTGACACTGAAATTTTTGACACATTGTAAGATAAGGTATCTTAATCTAAAAAAATACTATATATATACTCTTGGCCAGTAATAGGGCCGATAAGGAATATTAATTTAACGCTTTCTTTATACTCATAAATTATTTTCTACTTTTTGGTAGGGTTTGCTGTTAAAGCTCTTTCTTTATTTTTTTTTTTAACTTTGTTGAACAACAATATTCTACTTTACGACTGATTTCCATTTAAAAATATTGAATTAACTTGGTAATAAAAACACAAATCAAAAGATAATTTTTATTTAGAACTTTAACTTTTTATTAGCTGCCTACAATCCCTGGAACACGGGATTATTTTTAAAAGATCCCGAAATTGCGGGATTACCAAGAAGAGCCGGGATCACATTCCCTACTTGGCGTGAGTATATTGAATATTCCACTTTGTAATTTTATAACATTATAATAGTTTATCGAATACAATGATTTATTGTGAAATGACGATACATTAATATGTAATACAAAATCATAAAGACGATGATAGCAAAGAAACGAAAAAGAAGCTGAGCTACCTTGTTATGCTAACTCTAAATGTGTAGGTGCAAACAAAACTAACGATGACACGTGTTACTTATTTATGTACATGTTTCAAACTTTTTTATAGACTACCTACATAAGTTTGGATGAAATAAAGTTTAAAAGTTATCCCGAAATATGGTTATTGGTTATTTTTTATCTTTGAAAACAAGTTACCGAAACCTTAGTCAGATGAGATTTAAATACTTTTAAGGACAACTTCTCATTCAGCGGTTTGTTAGAGAGATACAGTTAGATTAATTATTAACTATTCATCCTTCAGCCAATTTAAATATATTTTTGATTTTCTTGACGCGTAGAAACCCCGCGGATTATCTCCTCACCGGGACTAACGGCTATCTTCGTTCTGCATAAGAGGGCTATCCAAGCAATTTATAACTTAGGTAATTGTTATTCATTGAGACAGAAATTTAAAGAAATAAACATAATGACGGTGGCATGTCAGCGTGTTTATGTAAACTTGATATACTTTAAAAAAGTGATAAATGTACACTCTAACACACGTAATAAAAATGAACTTGTGGTATCTGGCTCTAGGCTCCAGAAATTTAACAAGTCGTTTTGTGGTGCAATGTGTGTGATTTTATATTATAATGTAAAATGTAAAGTCTAAACTAATTTAAGTCCACAGTAAAACGATAATTAGGGATTATATGGAGTATGAAAGGTTAAAGGTTAAAGGTTATGGCCCTTTTGCGTGGTGGTTCATTCCAATAGTTCCGTTACTCTGCCTTTAGTGTTTATCTATGGTGGATTTGATTATTGTTGTAAAAGTGGTTTAATATTTTTGTCTTGGATTTCTGTACTGGACTTGGGATGGGGAATCTGTCACAATTTATTAAGTTATTCTTTCTATTTAGGTTAGTTCAGTAATAGCAAATAACAACTAGGTTATAGATAAAGTATTAGAAAAACAATTATAATAAAGTAAAACTTACCATGATGGTCTGCTCCACAGGCTTAGTATGTCATGTAGCACCTGTTTTCTTTGTCTCTTGTTTATAGTTTAAGCACTGATCTTTACTGTTCTATTTCTTCTTATTAGTTAATAAGCCAATAATCGGGCAATGTCACCCGACGACGTTAGGCGGCACTCATGCGTGGCACTGAAAATCAGTACTGGGGTGGGTTATACCCATCTCAGTTTATGCTGAGTGTCCACCCAAATTTCCGAAACACGACGTATCTTCCACTAAAAACGATGTAGGTACGAAATAAAAAAACATGACCTGTTGCCACGTCAGACATTTGACACGTGAGTGATGAGTGCCACGTTGCCATGTCGTGCGTGACGCGCAGTGTTGCCACTTGCAATTTTTAATAAAATTATGCTGTAATTAGTGTTAATAATTCGTCAAAAAATGCACTTCCTTCAGTGTAACTATTTTTATAGCTTAATCTTAGTTTATTTACTTTTAATGTAAATAACATAACAGCGCACAACTAAACAGTGCTGTCATACATTATATAAATATTGCAATAACTATTTGGTGATTTAAAAGAGTGCCGTGAGTTTATTCCCCCGATTTCTTCTCACAAGGCTCAACCATTTGGAAATGGGCGGTTATAGATCGACAAACACAGAGAACGGTATTATTTGCTATCCATTGTTTTGATAGTTTTACTTGCGACAAATGTATTGTTGCCGTGACGGTTATGGGTATATCTACAATTTTTAGTTTATTAGTTAAAAAAGGAGGACGTTTTTAAATAATTGTTAAGCGATTTAGAGCTATAAATATAATTATTAGTGTATTGTAATGAACAGGTCCCATGAAGGAGTTCTAATTGAAAGAGTCGCTGCTTCGCAGGAAACCGTGCTTTAAAACTCTTATACCCCTGACAACCATGACTGACAGCAAAAGTGCGATGTTGTGGGTGCGGATTTTCCCCCAAATTGTGGTCCAATTCACGAGAATTTCATTAACCATCACATTAATGGTTGTTTACTTTATAACAGTACTTCGCATTTCGTTTGCCTAATCCAATTAAACCCTAACACAGTATTACGTACGAAAACATAAAATCAATTTCCGTCGCCAGTCGAGATTACATTCCTTGCCATCTTTAAATTCAAAATAAAAATATTTTTCACAGGTAGGTTCTGGATTGTAATATATATCGGTTGAATGAAGAGCTCACTCATTTCTCTTGAAAGTTATATTTTAAGAGGGTGGAACAAATAATTTTTATTTTGAGGTAAAATATACAGATATTAAATATTGTTCCCCCAGCTTCATTTATTTCAACCCCCATTTTTGTATACTTCAGAGGAGGAGGATTACTTCCCTAGATATACGAAAGTTTCTCGACTTTTTGTAAATAGATTTATGAGTGCGACGGAACTAATATTATATTGATAACAACCAGAAATACAATAGACAAAGTTAACATATCTTATTGAACCGATTTGGGTAGAAGTATTATAAAAGTTGTACTTATATACAGCTGACATAACACCAAATACGTTTTTTTAAGGACCCGACAGATTTAAGGAAGAAGAATATGACGGACAATAAAACTACTTCTGCTTTTGGCCTGGAGATACTTTCCTCGCATCTCTATTCTAAATCTCAAATGTTGACATATCACGTTTCATTTTCACTATGAAAACTTCAATATGTAATTGAGCGCACTAGCATTTCCATTGATAAGTTCTGTACAGAAATCTATATACCTCTAAACTCTATTGAATACCACGCTTATACAAAATCTTCAGCACTACGAGTATTAGTCGTTTCTGGTAATTAGTACGCCTGAGGCTTGTTTCCATAGAAAAGCTACAATCCGTTTCGCTGAGTTTCTTTACCGCGCTTTTCGATTCCCTCTTGCAACAACCCCTTGTTGTAGGATGAATTCACCTCTAATTCTTCAATTAGAGATAACATTATCAACACAAAACCACAAGAGCGTCAGAAAATAGCTTGTACCAAAACTACCCTATAACTTTTTGCTCTCTAAGTAATAGGCTATTAATCCGAAAGGTTCCAGATTGGGTGCCAGGGCAAGTAAACAAAGTCATTTGTTTCTCACCCTGTGGGAGGCCGTGGTTGCATAATTAGAACATGTAGTAAGGGTGGATAGAAACAATGAGTATTTTTTGTATTTTGTTTTGGTTTGCAATAGAATGACCAAAAAATAAATACACATTAAAAGTCCATTTAACTACTCATATTTAACACAAACTTTTAACGGAATATACTTTTTCGTTGAGTCTGCGTATGCACATATGACGTGTCTGCATGAAGTTTTTATACAATCTCTATTTATACAATAAAAAAAATAAACAATTATGGACAATAAATTTGTCACACAACCCTATGATTTCCCGGTGATAGAAGACTCCTAGACTTCTCTTGTTTTCTTGTTCCCTTTCTATTTCATCTTCTCGAAACCATATCTTCACAAAATGAGGCAACAAAATGCTATTTGCTCTTTTCATAGAAAGCCATGGTTTTATCTATAAGGAGAGAAAACCATAGTATTCTTGTTAACCCCTCCAGCTAAGCTAAGTGCTTGTGTTAGGAGTGGGTTCACGTCGGTAGTGCACTGGATGGGGTTCGAACTCGCAACCACTTCATCGCAAGACCGACGCCTTAGCCATTACGCTACCGCCGTTTACAACAATAGCCGTCGTGAGATTCTTTTTGCTAATATGTACATTATTCAGACTTAGGCAGACTGCCAAAGTTTGCACCTTAAAACGTGTTTCATACCATAGTCTCAAGAATGTGTGTAAATATTATTGTAAATATAATTTACTTTAAAATCTGTTCTAAGTGTTCAAAACAGTATTTTTACATACATACATAATATATGTCAAAGTAGACATATTGATAACAAATTCTCAACTCAAATATATGTGATAGTACGTAAAGGAAAAGTAGACAAAACATTTCGCTAAATTAATTTCAACTTTCATATTTGTTATAACTTTCATTAATTGTGTAACTGCGAGTACAGAAATGTATTTAATATAAATGAACAAAGTTTGTTGTGTTCGGGTCTCGTACCTAGAGTGATAACTGAGCCTCAACTTTGATATTAGATATAATCTGTAGAAAACATCCTGGTGTAAATAATAAAGAGATAAATAAATTTCGAACATTTTTTTTTATTAGAATGAAATACAAACATTGATATGTATATGATTCCTAACATTACTACTTATGTATTGTGTATATATGTATATATATTTGCCTATGTGTGTAAGTATATGTATTGTTATTTTTTTTTTTTAGGTATAGGGGGCAAACAAGCAGACGGGTCACCTGATGGTAAATGACTACCGCCGCTCATGGGCACCTGTAACTCAAGAGTTACAAGTGCGTTGCCGCCCTTTAAGGTGGGAGTAGAAGAAGAGGGGGAGGGGGGAAGAGTGGGAAGAGGGGAGAGGGAAGGGTTAGGGCCTCCAGTAACCTCACTTACGCGGCGAAATGCAATGTAAACATTGCTTCACTGCCGGTTTTCTGTGAGGCCGTGGTATCGAGCGGAGTCGAGCCGGCCCATACGTGCCGAAGCATGGCTCTTCCAAGTAAAATAGTGTTATGTATAGTGTTATATATAGTACACCGTCAGCTATCACTTACTCCTGACACTAAATTCACCCAAAGGTTGTCTGGTTGTTACTCTTAGCGATAAGACCGCCAATTGTACCTTAAATTAAAAATTAAATTTAAGATCTATTGTAATTTTATATGGTGTGCAATAAAAATATTCTATTTATCTATCTATTCTGGTATTCATATTTACGATAAATATACGCTTGCACGTATGTGTTTTAGCGATGCCTCACTGTTTTCCTGTGAAGCGACCTGTCGTGTCGCTATGTGGCGCCACGCTACGGTAACCGCTGCGAGACAGGTCGCGAGGGCCACGTTTACGGAATGTGAATGGGTGTGTTGGGCACAGCCTTCTTAGAAATCAGAGTTATGTTACAAATACAGGTCATAATTTGTCCCATATGACTTCATATGATTATTTAGCCTAAACATGATTAAGTAACCATTAGAATAATTGTATAGTTCCAAAATATCTGCCCAAAAATTATAAATAGAGATGTAGACTTATCACATTACCACCACTTGCAACAACTGTTCCAGATAGCGCCTACATTCCAAGTGGCAATTGACGAAGAAACTTCAATTAATTTGGCACTTCAAGCGGTAACAACTTCCGCCAACTGTTTTTCAAGTCAATCGGCAAAGCGCTCGCTAATAACGCTACAAGTGCTTAGTGGTTGGTTATTTTTGCATAAGTGCCTCCGCCGTTTATTCCGGGACATCGAGGGACATAATTTCGCATTGAAAATGCAAATTTCTCAGAAGTTCTGAGTACTTAAAGTTTTAGACGAGGACATGCTGTAGACCGGGAGTTGAGGCCAGATATATTTTGCAATCAATGTCTAATTGTTTTCATTCGTCATTCTTGCAACACATCCTGTTGGTACTAAGTAAGTAAGTAAGTACTCTTTATTGTGCACCAAAGACATAATATATATATACATATAAAAAAAAACAACTTAAACATAAAATACACAATGGGTGGGCCTTATCACAACAAGCAATATCTTCCAGGCAACCTTTAGATGGACAGGACTGTAATGATTTAGTGTGGGTGGTCATGGTGTCAAATATATAATATGTACTAATATGTATCTACTACGAGTATATGCTCACATACATTTTTACACAAACATATATACATACAACTACATACTTATACACAAATACATACATATACATTATAATTATGCATAGTATTAGATTTTATACAGATTATCTTAGACATAACTTTGCAGATAGTATTCTTTTAACATTTTTTTGAAAGATCCTAACGATTGTGCTTGCCTGATAAAAACTGGTAGGGCATTCCAGAGACGCACTGCTTCAACTGTAAAATATTTATCAGCAAAGCTAAGATGCATGCTTAACTAATATTGGTCATAAATTTCTAATTAAACAAGTAACTAGTTAAGTGTATGTCAGCAGGAGTACATCTACTTCTTCTAGATTCCCATATATAATTAAATAATGAACAAAAAAATCTTATGGTGTTCATAATCATGTCCGTATCATAAAGTAACAAGACCGGAAACGCATTGACTCTTGAGTTGCAGGTGTCCATAGGGTAGTCACTTACCAACAGGTGACCCTTAATCTCGTTTGTCCCCTATACCATTAAAACTTTTAATTTTCTACCTACCTATCTACTACCTACCTACTTCTGCTTTTCTTTCGATATGTTTAATTTTATGTCGTAATGTGGACCCAAGCCACATCGGGAAGTGTGTTGTGAATAACCGAATAAAAAGCAAGGCTGATCAAATAAGAACAGTAACTCATCAATTCTTATTCAAATTATTTTATGATTTTCATGTCCATAAAGTCTGTCAAATGAACGACCTGTTAATTTCATAATAGATTGGTGATGGAGGCGGTGACATTACAATTTATTATCCAAGTTATTGTTAACGTCGCAGTTAAAAACTTTTTAATTTGATTTCATCTTCATTAACTTTCATATCTCCTCAATAGACGCAAACCATAATTGAAAGATTGATTTAATTTATGTTGTTTTATGTTATGATTCCAGCTCCTGGCTTTAAGAAGAATTCGAAGACTGAAAATTTACCGGTCGATGTTTACATCCTCAAACTTAACCCCACCCAATCTTACAACACATAATTTAACAGTTTAATATTTACTAAGCGTTTCTTATATCTTATTACCTAGTATAGGTATATAGTGTTTAATGGTTTAAAATTTTCGTAAATTTGTTTATGCTGTCTAATAAGTTCACTTAGTAGTTGTAGTGCCAAGATCATCAGCAATGATACTACGTCACTTTTAGATTGTAAGCAGTTTTTTTTTTAAAGACAACTGCCGCATCAGGAATTACTCCAGTGTCGCTGTGTTCCTGTGTTTACAAACATAGAAACAACGGACACCAAGAACACCCAGACTTGGGTGGGAATCGAACCCACGACCTATGGCATGGCAGTCAGGGTCACTAACCACTAGGCCAATAGGTCAGTGACCAAAAGGCTTATTAGACGAGCCAATCAAAACCTGCCAACCTCTAAATTAGCAATGCATTCTACCGGTCCGTTTGTTATGTCATTAAAAATATTTATGGACCCATTTTAAATATTCTTTTTTGTTTTTAAAAGGTATGCTCCCAAGGGAGTCCCATTGTCACCAAGGTCTGATCTGATGATGGTATCTGAGGGAAAACGAGGGAAACCCTCTTAAATCAATAGCCCATGTAGTGTGTCTGTTGATTTTTCTTGAAGTTAAGCAACATTGACGTTGAAAGTGACGAATGTTATTTTATGCACCGACTTAAAAAAAGGTAGGTTCCTATTGCCTTTATTAAATGTTACCTATCATAGACATTAAAAGTGACACATGTTTTCAATTAAGTTTGTAATTAATAATTTTTCACTTTTCAGTGCCCTTGGTTAGTGCTTTTTGAAATCGTTTTAATTTTTTTAAAGCGTTTTTAAATATTTTATTATCTTTAATATGCATGTATTTAGAAATATATAAGTAAATTTAACAGCAGTCTGGTTACCATAGTACAGGCTCTGCCTGGTATGGGATCAGACTGCCGTGTGTGAGGTGTGTGAAGTTATTATTAAATGATTAAATATGTAGAGGACTTCTTTTGGAGACATACCAAACAAAATGTAATTATAAATAAATTAGATTTGTTTCATGTGACGAAGGTCGTTTTACAAAACGTTACGTTCATATTAAAAAGATTAAACTTCTTCAAATTTTATTTGGTCGATTTCTTTTATATTTAGCTAAGCAAAGTAACATCTTTGTCCTAGTACAACCGGGAGAGCAATTCCCAATAAATCACACTTGGTGCTTCATAGAGCGCAATATTTTTGGCGCAAAAGCTCGGCAATATATTTCTGAAATGCGAACTCTGCTATGAAATTGTACGTTATTTCTATTCTAATGTGGATGAAACAAATATATACTTGCTTATCTTTACTTCAGCTTCTTGGTGGAAATAAATTTTAACGATAAAAATATAGGTTCAGAAGAAGACCACTTTCAGTTTCTTTTTTATTAAAAAATAATTTTATATCTCTTCGCCTACCAGCTCTATATTTATGGTTGACTAGCTGATGCTCGCGACTTCGTGGAAAAGAAATTAAGACATTTTACAAAAAATACAGCAGAAATGTTTAGGCTTTTTAGGACTATGCAATATTTATTATACGGATTATTTATAAACAATACTGGACGCATGTTGTGTGAGTGTGTGTGTGTTTGTGGGTATGTGTTTGTGTGCGTGTGTGTATATGTGTGTGTGTGTTTGTGAGTTTGCTGTGAGGCTACTAATCAGGTGAGTTTAAGCAATAATTGAATTAGGTCCTCAGTCCCTTGGTAGTCAAGTTGCTGTAGCCAATCCTTAACTTTAATAGCATAGACGTCGCCGCGTCGGTACCTTAACAATTCCAATTATTTTACAAGAAATAAAAACTGGACCTTGTTACAATTCTAAATTCTTAGACATCAATCGCTGGGATTTAAATATTAGAAGCCTTATATAAATGGCTATTAATTAATGATTATTCGATAAACGTAGGCCTATTCTTTTGCAACCACCTTTGTTGGTTCGAAGCTGTGTAAAGGTCATTGACCACAGTTTTTTTTATGGTGTAGGGGGCAAACGAGCAGAAGACTTACCTGATGATAAATGACTACCGCCGGCCATGGGCAAATGCAACTAGATAGGGGGAAGAGGGGCGGGGGGGGAGTGGAGGGAAGAGCGGGAAAAGGAGGAGAGGGAAGCGTTAGGGCCTCCGGTAACCTCACTCTCGAGGCTCTTATACCTTCAACCCTACCTATCCCAGTCACTCGGATTTTTGCGCAATGGAAATCTCCTCTTTTCAAATTAGGGGAGCCCTCATTGATCATTCTGCTATCACTTGCCTTTGTATCCAAACTAATGTTGTCGCCACATCAAAAACTCTTATTTATTTTATTTGTTTTGATACTGTTTCTTACACTAATAATTCGAATGTCAAGTGTCCGTATCCAAAACATATGTTTCTATTTTTAACTTGAAGTTTTTGCGGTCATTTTTAGTAAGTTCGTTGCAAAGACAAGTATTGTATTATTATTTTAGCCAGAAACTGTCAACTATCAACACTTTGTTGGAAATGTTTATTAGTCAAGTTATTAACTAACTTAGATTCTGAAGGTAATTTTAGTTGAAAGGTCCAACACGTACAGGAATTAGGACATAAGCTTAAGTTTAATATTAAGTAACCGTCTAGGCATTAGTTCCATGAATTTGGATACTATGTTTAGGCTTTTCCATGTATTGTAATTATTTTACGGGCACTACTGTCTGAAGCACATAATAGGTCGGGGAAGAAGTCTTTTCATAATTTGTATGACTCGACGCCCCCCTGCAATAAGTCGGTAATGTGCTATTATGGACTTTTTATTGTTATGCTAAAATCAGCATCTATGTTTCGAAATACATAACTGTGAACTTTAGAATTTTCCTACTGATAATAACGAAGATATTTGAAATAGCCACTTTGTTGCACGGAAATGTGTGAACACATTAATGACGAGAAAAATGTCATTACACGTTAATACAAAAGTGCTTTTCTTGTCGGTATTCGGTAAGTTCCTATTACCGGATTATTGTTGTGAATTAATTCCAGTACTTGCCGGTAAACGCATAACCGCATCTATTTCGTATTAAATTTATTTATTTAAAAAAACGAAAATTGAAATCAAACTGATATGATACTGACTGTAAGCATACTAAAGGATTATTATTAAGATTAAAGAGGAACATAATTTTACTATAGAAGTACATTTTTCTGACGTAAACTGCACAGAAGATGAAGAAAGCATTACGAGAAATTATGAGGAACCATCTATATCGCTAACAAAGAAAAAAAACTGACTAGAAAACGCAAACTGGACAAATATTAGAGACGTTATAAAAAAACTGAAAAACAGCAGTGAAGCCTATAAGGATGCTTCTTAAAAAAGTACTCTAAAAAACTTTAGGTCCGATGTGCGTGTGTAAAAAAAGTTGTGGTAAAAAATTTACTTTGTCTGAGAGGTAACGCATATTTGATAACTTTTATAGTTACATGGATCGGGTAATTAAATGGTTATTTTTAAGTAAACATGTCAAGACTGATATTATTAAACGTTTGAGATTAGAACCCTTAAAATGATGAGGACGTATTTGTTTGTAAGACATTTTCACTTAATACTTTACAAATCGTAGAACAAATGGTGTACCCTTACAGCATTAGAGAACACAAAATCAGATGAGGGTTTCATAGATAAAAGCGTAGTTCACAATTATAAACATTTAAGCACATAAGAAGTTTATCGCTTTTCAAATCAAAGCAAATCAAAATTACAATAGTGTTATTAGTGACACAAAACGCCAATATGAAATAGTATTTAATACAAATTACAACTACTCTACGTTACTACGTACGTACTACAAATCAGAAAAGGACCAATGCCCTGCGTGTTCTTTATTTGATCAGGCTAATCCTTTAGTTGAAACGTTTTTAGAGATATCATTTGCATGCATTGAAAGAAAGGTAAAGAATAAAATGGTGTATACTCCCGACCAAATATACAATCCGATATTTATGATATTAAACAACTTGTAGACACTACTTGACAGCCAGATAAAGATGGAAAAGTACACTGGACGTAAGTAATGGGGGTTAAAACTTTTTTCAATACAATTTTGAAGACGCGTATTCCGAGCTTGATACCAATCCACAATTTAGTTTGAGTACTAGACAGCGAGGACGTAAACGGACACAAGGTGCACCTATTGTTCCAGATAATATTGAGTTGCAGCAGGGATACCACCAGCCCATTCCAATCAGTTTGTTTGCAAATTGTTTCTTATTTAGAATTTTACAATGATTTTGTTTCATTTATCGTTGATCTCATTATTTTTTTTATAAATGATCACTTACATTCTATTTATATAGTTTATTATATCTAAAATTTGTAAAACGTTAATTGCAATTGAGTTTTAAACAATAAAAATTATAATATAAATTGTTTTTATTAAAAACCTTGGCTTATTATTCTTCGAACGTCTTTTTTGTATTGAATAGTTATTTAAAAAAATTGTTGTCAAATTTCCTGAAACGACACTGTATTTTATCCTTACAGTATTTTTTGCCAATTTAAAATTACTAGAATAATTTGGATATGATATATTACGTTCACTCGCTGTAATAATATAACTATTATAAATCAACCATCTTAATAAATTTATCACAATAATTCCGAAAGTTACCTTTACAGATATTAAAAAAATTCTCGATACTGTAAGATTAGTTTTTTCATATTGCAGATTATAGAAAGCATATAATTTAAAGCTGGTGGAAAAAATGCATTTCATAAAAAAATTGCTTTCATTTGACGTGTCAATGACTTTGATGCTCCCACAGGCTAGAAAGTTATTCAACAAAAACAGTAAATTATTTTTCCTGTATAATTTGCATTTTTCGATTACCGACTTATTGCACGGGGGCGTCGAATGTATAACGTTGAAGTAAAATATCTTTGGTTGTACTGTTTGTATCTGGCTGGTTTTAATATCAATAAAGATAGGATATTAAGAAAACAAAAAAAATAAAAAGTAAAAAACACTTTCTCGCCATTGTTCAATTGTTTTTCTGTCCACCAAAATTAATGAATCTAACGAAGAATTATGATACATTCTAAGATTTTATTATGAAAAAGGAAAAACTCAAGCAGCGAAAAAAATGTGTAACGTTTATGGACCTAACGCAGTGTCACTAAGAGTGGCACAAAGTTGGTTCAAGTGTTTTCAGTCCGGGAATTTTGATGTCCAAAATGCAGCTCGCTCTGGCCATACGAATAAAGTCGATGCGATTTTACAATTTTTTTTTTTTTTATAAAAGACTACTAGTAACGTGGGTCACACATTACTAGTATTCTTGTTAACCCCTCCAGCTAAGCTGAATATGCTTGTGTTAGGAGTGGGTTCACGACGGTAGTGCACTGGGTGGGGTTCGAACCCGCAACCACTTGATTGCAAGTCCGACGCCTTAGCCATTACGCTACCGCCGCTTTATTATTATTATACATTTCATTGTGACTAATTTATCTGTATTGTTTCTATTCAAACGATTAATTATTTATGCATTATTATGAGTCCGTGTTCCTTGAACAAATAAATTGATAAAATGAAATCTTGGAAAGAGTGATCACTTGTGATGAAAGTGGGTCACCTAATACAAGAACGTGCAAAAAAGATCATGGTCAAAGGTTAGTCAAGCTCCACAGACTAGTGAAACCCGAATTAATATGCAATACGGTGGTGCTGTGTGGATGCTGGGATTGACAGGGCATCGTTCATTATGAGCTTTTACCGCCGGGCAAAACCATCGAATCGGATCTTTACTGCCAACAACTAATGAGACTCAAGAAGAACATATAGACTACTTTTTATCCCGATATTCCCACGGGATCGGGACTTACGTGGGTGAAACCGCGGGGCGCTGCTAGCCCCATATAATAAGTGAATCATAAAGAATTTTGGTGTCCGGATAGGCTTAATTAAACCTTTCTTGGCAAGCAACGGATCGCAGAATATTTGAATTGTAGGTTTACATTCTTATATATTATATTGCTAGAATGTAAGGGCCAAAGGATGCCCACACAGTACTTCGCGTCCTATTCTGTAGAGCGTTCAGTAGGTTATGAAAATTCAAAAGCAATAAAACTTTCAACTTGCTATCCAGTACAAAACTGTACCGCGCTGTGTGAACACTTCTATTGAAATACTAAAAGATCGGTCCTTTCGGAAATCCGTCCAGATCGTTATTCTTACTGAATACCCCAAACGGGATACAAGTTATTAAACATACCAGCCATTAAGAGCAATTTGGCAAGAACCTGTACTTGAAAAAAACATTGGCGTGGGAACGAACTGAAAGAGACAGCCTTCAGACAGTAGAAACCATTGTACTATCAACTTACCTATCCGAATTACCGTAGGTGCAGGATTTATCACTTTATCTTTTTTTATATTCTTTATTTTTATTATATTCTTATCTTTTAGAATCATAGTAAACGAATATGATTCTGAAACGCTAAATCTGATACCTATTAGACATTTAAGCAGCATAAATAAATGCAACTTGAATAACAACATCAGCAGACGTCAAGCCAATTATTTAATTTGAAATAGTTTCCACGCTCATATATCGTATAATTAACTACACTTTTAACAACATAAAATTATGATATCATATAAAATATAGTTAAGCGTAGTTTAATTTTTGTAAAAAAAAGTAGCTTAATAAAGATAGATATTTTTCATTCATTAAAAATGACTCAAGAAATCCCACACACCTTTGGCCATTCAGC
Organism: Callimorpha dominula; assembly: GCA_949752705.1. Lineage (NCBI taxonomy): Eukaryota > Metazoa > Arthropoda > Insecta > Lepidoptera > Erebidae > Callimorpha > Callimorpha dominula. The sequence goes on from OX457005.1 coordinate 21,263,671, forward strand.
AAAAATTTAAAGAGCTTGGTTGAGAAGTGTTAATGCATCCACCATAGAGTCCTGACATTGCACCCTCAGATTTTTTCCTGTTGAGTTTTCTTCAGAATTCTTTGGGTAGGGTTAGATTAACATCATGCGAGGACTGTCAAAACTACTTGTCGCAGTTTTTTTTATTCAAAATTACAATATTTCTACAGCAATACATACGATCATGTCACTACCGACAAGATGGCAACAAGTTATCGAACAAAATGGCACATATATATTATAATTAAAAGTAATTAAACTTAAAAAAAGGCCTTGAATTTGTATATGAAATACAAAGGAACTTTTCCCCGGAAACTTTTCCCCGACCTTATATATTTAGTATCTATTTAGACACAGATGTTCTACTGAACCGTAAAATTGAAAAGAACGAACGAGGTTCTCAAAACACACATACATTTCATTAAATAATTAATTTTAACGCTCTATAATTAAGCTTTTAGTTTCGTGTAAAGTTTATGCAGAGGCGTATGTAATAGTGGCTAATTGCACTAATTCATTATACTGGCTAAAATATTTAATGTAATATAGACTTGCCCGCGCACTCCCATGAATACTACACATAAAATTCATAATAAATTCTAAGATAACATCATTAAGGTTATAAATAAGTAAACACAAAGATAAAATATAAAAGCTTTAAAGAAATGCACACGACATACGCTTATGAAAGAACAATTGAATATAAAATAAAAGAGAAAACATTTACGTGAGTCTAAACAAAACTTTGGAGACTAAAGTTATGAAATAATTCTGTGAAAAGCTAAGAAAAACATGTTATTGAAGTTAGCACAAAGCGCTAGAGCTCGCGCCAACTTCGGACAGTGTAAAATACTAAGCTTTCGCTGTCGCACCGAAGCGCACGTTGACTTTACGCTTGGAGCATTCCTTTGAAATATTTTTTTCTATGAAATGTTAGTTAAACTCTAGTGGGTTGTGCAAGAATTTTAAGAGGTAACATGTCAAAGAGAACTGCATATTTCTACTATGAAAGCATTTATAGTAGAAAGTAGTCTTATTTAAATACTGTAATTACAAAACAACCGTCATTTTATTTTTAAATATTCTATCCATATGCAAGCAGTTGCAATGTGTATATTATGTAATTTAGTATATTAATAAGCAAAGATAAAAATTATTATAATATGAATAATTAATTAATATTGGTTGTGTAATTCTGAATGAAATTCTAAAGTAAGCGACTGCAAGATCTCTTTACCATCTCCCTGTAATATCAGAAAATCCATAGAAAATATTAATAAATAATTACTATAGTTACGTACAAATAACAGCTAGCTAGCTAGCATAGTATGACGTCACAAGTTGTCATTTCGTGATAGACCGTACCGTTTTGCCGTTTAATAAAGAGAAACTAATTTGACTTAAAAGCCAACTAGCGAATTCTAGTAGAAATCTGCTTTGAAATAAAGGATTCCACCGCCTCATCTTGCGAGCAGGTGATGTAGGCTGAAGAGGCGGCGGAGAGCAGTACGTATGTAAATACGCTCCCGTCCCACGTCCGCAGAACGATCTCAGGCCTCCACGAGCACTGGCCTGGGAGTAGTCTATAGGGGTTCTCGGAGATAGACCAACTTTGACGGAACACTGTGTGGTTTTAGTCGGTTCGATTCACTATACCTTTAGCTCCCGTGAAGTGATAATCCATGGATGCATCCACACAAAAAAAAAAAATAGGCAGTCATGGGACTGCCGACAGAAGTGAAAACTTAAACGAAACGACGAACTTAAAACGTCACATTTGCAGGTTGGTGACATTAATTAATAAGGAGCTGACAGAACTTAATGTTTAGATTAGCGCCCTCTAGTGGATCTATATATGTAATATTAGCTTGACGGTCACGAGATTCTTGTTTTTTCCCCATAGCAAAAGTGCACAATCGTGCCTAAAGAAGTTTCCACTTCAAAAAAAACCGTAGAAATCTAACTCCTTAAGTTGATAGTTTATTCCTTGAAGCAATGCGTATTTTCAAAGAAGAAACTAAATATATTAACAGGGGTGTATATCATGTAAGTACGTATCCATAAAATTCCTCCGTCTTAAAGATTAATATCGAACAGGCTAGCGGAAATTAACTACCTACTTGTTCTCAAGATAAACCTTGGGAATCTTTCTCAAAATACATCTAGATATTGCTCGTAATTTCGTTCGAAGACATTGTTTGTTATACAAGACAAACAGTTTGGGAGAAATAATTATGAGTTTTTGATTGGTTGGTATATGAAAGGCTTCTTAGATTAAAGACGGAAAGTAGGCATTATATTTCTATGTTTCTGCCTTTACTATTAGGCGTTAAGTTATGTTTTTATTTTGGTGTAAAACTAAAATACTTTTGACACTACAGGCTTTCAGAAGATATTTAAAAAGCAGTACGACTATACTGCCTTCCTCAAGCTGAAATGCGGCTAATTGACAACTGAGCTTCAGCAGTTTTTTTTTATGATATAGGGGCAAACGAGCAGATGGATCACCTGATGGTAAATGACTACCGCCGCCCATGGGCACCTGTAACTCAAGAGTCACATGTGCATTGCCGCCCTGTAAAGTGAGAGTAGGGAAAGGGGGATTAAAGGGGCGAAGAGGGGAGAGAGGGAGAGGGAAAGGTTAGGGCCTCAGTTAGGACGGCTTATCAATTAGCCGCATTATACCTTGAAGACGGCTTTTCATTTAGTGGTCTTATAGCTCGAGAACCGCAGTATAGCAAAATAAATGCAAAAAAATACAGTTCTTTGTAAATCTTCTGTTTGTGTAGTTTTGCTTTAATTTATATTTATTTATTAAAATTTCCTTCCTGTTTCCTATGTGAAGATTTTTGTGATATTTGTGATTTTAACAGACTTGAAAAAGAAGGAGGTTCTCAATTCGAATGTTTTTTCTTATGTGTATGTTACGCGATATCTTCGGCACATGTGAATTGTTTCCAATGAATATTTTCTTAATTGGATTGGTTTAACTCAAGGTTGGTCCCATTTAAATTTGAATAAAATATATGACGTCTACAATTAATGGATGAAGAATACAACTTATTACAATTTATTATGAAGTGCTTGGAAGTGGTTTTTTTTTTATGGTATAGGGGGCAAAAGGACAGACGGGTCATCAGATGGTAAATGACTACCGCCGCCCATGGGCACCTGTAACTCAAGAGTGACAAGTGCGTTGCAACCTTCTAAGGTGGTAATAGGGGAAGAGGGGGAGAGGGGGGAAGAGCGGGAAGACGGGAGAGGGGATTAGAGGGGTGGAGAGGGCGAGAGGGGAAGGATGGCAATAGGGAAGAGGGAAGGGTTAGGGACTCCGGTAACCTCACTCATGCGGCGAAAAGCAATGCAAGCATTGTTTCCCTGCCGGTTTTCTGTGAGGCCGTGGTATCGAGCGGAGTCGAGCCGGCTCATACGTGCCGAAGCATGGCTCTCCCAAGTAAATTTTTTTTTAAATAATTATAAAGTCCCATGAGTTGGTTTGCGTCACTAGTACATAATTTGCATACAGTTAAACTAAACCATGCTAAAGGTACCTAATCGTGCATTCAAACAATATTCCGTGTACCCGGAAAGCCATCATTTGTTTCTATTCAACGTAGATGCTTACAGAAATAAAGTAAAACAAACATCATTAGGGAAACGGAAGTAGGCAATAGCCTTTTCCTGTCGCTGGACATAAATATGTAATGTGGGCAGCATTGTACGCCAACTTAATTTGTATTTGTACAGAAATATTGTATTCAAATTGAAATAAATTGATAAAAAAGAAGTAGTTAACATAACGTTTTGTGTATTTTTTCAAATACAATACAATACATATTATAGAAAAAATACACCCAGACACAGAACCAATAATCGTGCTCATCGCACGAACCCTGCCTCAGTCAGGATCACTAACCAGTATGGATAATTGGATTTTTCTAAGCCTCTTTGATACTATCTTCTTTATTTCATCTATACTTATATATGTATAAACCTGAAGAGTTTTTTACTAACGTCCTCTTCTTCTTTGGCATCACGCTACGGCTCTTAGAGCAGAGCATTGACCATTGACCATAAATACGAGTGAAATTATAGGCTACAGGGAACGGCGGCTACTACGTTTATCACTACATATTATAAAACAAAGTCCCCCGCCGCGCATGTCTGTCTGTTCGCGATAAACTGAAAAACTACTGAACGGATTTTCATGCGATTTTCACCAATAGACAGAGTGATTCATGATGAAGGTTTAAGTGTATAATTCGTTAAAGTTTGGTGTAAATTGTTTGAAATATGATGATGATTGTTGAAGATGTCTCTACTACCCGTGCGAAGCCGGGGTGGGTTGCTACTAAAATATATTCTTTACGATACTACGTGTCGACCTATTAGGTATCTTAAGTTTTGCTGTTCCTTTTTCAAGAGAAGATACGAATGGGGAAGCAGATGTCTCCTTGAATTCAACCAAACGACGTTACTAGTCCTATAACTTCACCCTAAATGAAAAAGGCAAGTTAATTTATGTATATTTCGTATATGCACGGTGACATCGAAATCAGTATTTTTACTAAAAGTTTATACTCAGACCGTGGTAAAAAATTCTAAAGCATATATTTTTTTCAATAAAATAACTAAAATGTATTGCATTGCAACCAGTGCATTCAACAAAGTTTGCTGATAAATCCTTTACAGTTCAGCAGCGCATCTCTGGAATTCCCTACCAGTTTTCTATCAGGCAAGCACAATCATTAGGATCTTTAAAAAAATGTTAAAAGAAGACTATCTGCAAAGTTATGTCTAAGATAATCTATGCATAAGTATAATGTATGTATTTAGGTATATGTGTATTAATATGTATGTATTTTTGTATAAGTACCTATGTAGTTGTATGTATAAATGTTTGTGTAAATATGTATGTGAGCATATACCAGTAGTATTAGTACATTATAAATATATTACACACCATAACCGCCCACACTAAATCATTACAGTCCTGTCCATCCAAAGGTTGCCTGGACGATATTGCTTGTTGTGATAAGGCCGCCCATTGTGCGTCTTATGTTTAAGTTGTTTTTTTTATATGTATTCGGTGTACAATAAAGAGTAATTACTTACTAAAAATTAATTGTCACAATCAACATTTCGATTTGCTACTACGAGATGTGTTACCAACGCTACGCGACGAATCAGCTGATGCCTGAGTTCGATATCCCTAACTCATTACCTACATTGCAGTCATGTTTTTATGAAAATCATGTAGTGGCAGTAAATATTAAAGGGCCTATTTGTATTTTTTTTGTGTTTTTTTTTTTTTTTGTTTTAGTAGAAATATTCTATATCATGGACTGAATACCTTAAAAACACTGAATTAGGAGTCACCGTGTCTATAAGAAAAATTCATAAGTACAGAAAAAAAAAAAGTTTTATTTATCTCTAATGATATTAATATTATGATACCTTCCGTCTGCGTAAGATAACCCGGTAATAGAGTACGCCCGGTTTATGAAAGGCTGATCAACGCAAAATCCTTTTAGAAAATATAACATCACGCTACTACCGGAGGAGAGCAGTATAACAAATTCATAGCGTATACCAGGTATATTTAGTGTATATTACGATTTCATGACCAATGTAATAGGTCGCTTTACTCATTGATAAAGAGCCTCTGTCGGGCCCGAACTAGTCGAGCTTCCCTCAAACACACGCGTAGATAACACAGTATATTTTTAACCTACTTCCAAAGGTCTCAATTTCACTGTTTTTTTGTGGGTGTTACACGAAATCTTCGCCATTTGGGAACCGATTTCAATAATTATTTTTTTAATTGAATTGGTTGTACTTACGTTTGGTATCATTTAAATGTAAAGAAAATATTCCTTCTTAATATTTATCATGATTTAAGCACATTGAAGTCGGTGATAGCTTTTTAAAGTTCATTACTATAAAATAACAGATATGAATACCGCTCACGAAAGTTTCTATTCTAATGATACAAATAGCACGATAAACAACCACAACAAAATCCAATGTTCTGAGTAACTTTATGGTTCTACGGACACGCATACTCAAGGTCATTTATAGCAGTCAGCGTTTTAACATCATTTTACCGAAATTGCTATACATGCCCGAACTAAGAAGTCCATAATAAACCGGCCCATTCCAGTTTTATCCAGTCATTACTGGATGCTATAAAGTGAGTGAGTGACCACGTGACCGGACTACACGCCTACTTTATGGCCCCACACTTATCATTCAACTTTATTTGTACACTTAAATATTGTACGTGCTTTTACGGCGCCAACAATTATTTTTTTTATCAGGTTCCTAGCTGGATAGGGGTTCTGTTTTGACGTGACACGACTACAAATTGGAACAATAGTGGTAATAGAACCTTATTTTAATCAATAGTGAAGTAAATTACAGTTTTACTTATTGTAGCTACCTTGTAACTACCCGCAAATATGGAGTGTAATAAAATTAAATATGCCAATAAAAATCAAAAGCTACTTTTGTCTCGGTGGTCGAGGCGATTCTAAGTTAGAGTTAATACAACTCTGTTCAACATTAAACATTTTGTTTCCAAAATAAAGAAGTGTTCGCTGTAAAATATGTTTTACGTATGTGCTTATTTTGGTGGAGCTCGACGAGATTCACTAGCGACAGAGACCTCTATTAAGGCGGAGAGAGTAAGGTTCTGCGTGCTCTACTTAGGCACCAGATACATGAGTATACATAAGTACAACTCTATATGCTTAATAGCCAATAACATCATAAATAAATAACATCATGAAGAAGAACCGTTACTGATGCACTGTAGGGCATAATGGTCTTTGTTAGGTTTGTATGATAAATAGATTTTGGTGAAACACAATAGTCTTAAAGGGGCTTTTGATTTACTTGTTTATATATCCGTCTTAATGGACACATCAACAAATTTATTTTAATCATGAAACAATAGTAATAATATAAAAAACCATGATTAATAATAATTAGACTGAGCTACATCAGACGAAGAAATAAAATAATAGAGTATTACAGCCTATTATTACACCCTTTTTAAAAGTATTTTAATTTATCCTGAGGCAATAACCACCAATTTCATAAAAAAAATTATTTAATCGTTAAGTGGCATGAAAATGCATTTCAGTTATAAATATACGTTTTTAAATTCCGCGCATAAATTGATAAAAACGCTAGACGCCATGTTGCTTGTTCATTATGAGTATGACCTAACGCCATGTCGGTAGTAAAAGTGTAAATTACTGCAATTTTCACCACTTGAAAATGAGTTACTATTCTTATAAATGGTGATGGAGGTAGAACAATACATCGTACATCGATATTTAAACATTCCGTAATTTGGCAAAACTAAAATCTTATCATGATTGAGCTTATTTTGGGTAGATTTGTACTTAAGACCTATACAAAAACTGTTGTCCATGGTTATATTTAAGTAAAATAAAATATTCCAAAATTTACGGCATTTACAATTTACCTAGTTTTTTTATTGACATGATGACGCAACGTCATGGCGGCTTCTATTTCACATATTTGTAGAATAGATAAAAAGACTGAAAACTTTGAAATTCATTTTCTAAATTTATGAACTGAAACTATCGATTTCCGATTCCCTATTGCCTAAACTATCTTTACCTTACGTTTGATCATTACATTTATAGAGTAAAATACTGATGAAAGTAATTTTATTTTCGGACCTAAGACTTATTAATAATTAACTCTCCTACGTAGCTTCCGTTGATAATAGTCTCAAATATCATTTGTGAATATTCGGACAAGTTTGTTATCTGTTAGTGGCATCAAACAGGCTCCTATTAACAGTCAATCTTAGAGTTCAAGCACCTTCGCTCATAGTTTGAATTAGGTAAGGTAATCTACTGACGTAGGTGTAAGCCGTTTAGATGGAGTTGCCAAGATATTATAGTCTCAAGTAGGTATACTAGGAATGTCAGATGTGGGATATCAAGCATACTATTTTTGGAATTGATTGATAATGATAATAATTGATTGATTTTTCTAGTGATGAATGATTTTTTTTAAATCTTTAAACCTTTTCAGTTTTAAGCTGACCAGTTATGACACCCACCCAGTGGACTAAATAAGATAGTAATCATGGAACTCAACTACAAGTTAGGGAGCTCCATGACCGTCTATTAGTCCTCTAAAGCAATCAGACATTTGGCTCTGCCAATGAAAACACTCTAAACTGTCAGACAGTTTTAAACCTTATGCTTAAAATTATTATAACTTAGGCAATCGTGATTCACTGAGTAATTTAAACAAATTAATATAATGACGGTAGCGTACCGATACATTTATGAAAACCTGATTTACCTTCATAAAAATAAAGATCAATTCTGTAAAAAAAGTGATATACATTCTTTTAACACGCGTAATAAACAGAAACTTGTTGTACCTGCCTCTAGGCTCCAAAAAATTACCAAGTCGTTTCGAGGTCAATGTGCGGTATTATAATAAAATCCCAGATAATATTCAAGTGTTAAGTCTAAACAAATTTAAGTCCACAGTAAAACGACAACTATGCCTCAAGGGCTATTACTCAGTAGTGGATTATATACAGGATAAAAACGCTTGGGATGGAATTGTATTGGACTCACAGGCTATTTCATGTACATAATAGAAATGTAATGTGAGCTAATATGTTTCTTATTTTTCATCTTTTATGTTTTTCTGTTCTTTTTTAATCCTATTGGTCCTCTCCATACCAATTCCTATAATTTTTTTCTTTTTGAGGTATGTTACATTATGTGTTTATGCACATTTGTAAAAACCTATGTTATAAATCCGTCAAGTACTTTATACTCCTATGTAAAAAATGGTTCCTTATGGTACTTAGTAACTGAAACATAGTTATGAAATACTGTTTGTTTTTTCAAATAAAAAATGTGATCATCGGTCCAAGTCTTTCCATAGTCCACCAGTTGCTAAACCCCGGCTTACTATAAATCGATTTATAATTTATCAATTTGGTTACAAGAGCTTTACGTATATTATATATCAACCTGGGGTAGTACTGTTACAACATATACTCGTAAGTAGCTTATAATGTAATCTGAACAGTTGGTCAAGGATTTGTTATATCAATATTAGATTTCCCACATTCTTGTTAGGCTTTTCTAGGTTGGGGCAACTTTTCAGTGAGTTTAGCCATGTTACGAATGACTAACATTCACGGTGATTGATTTTTATTAGTTACATTGACCTTCCCGACTTTAATAATCGAATTATTGAATTTCATCTTGTTACAACTTATTTTGCTGTATATTTTTAGGTGCTTTTTACTTTCTGCAATCATTATTTTGTTACTATGGAAATTGTAATTAAAAGCAATTTTCTCGCTAGGTTCTTTTTTGGTATCCCTTGCTCATGTTTCGCGTGTCCGTTGCTTTTCATAAGTGATACTAGTTTGGTTGTTACCTATTAATGCATAAAAATACTTTTATTTTCTTTAGATATTTTTATTAACTTTTATAAAAATTCCTAATCAAACTAGTTTTGTGTCATACATTACAATCTAGTGTAACTATCCTTAAAACTTCTATGTACAAATTAATGTTCGATAACAGTTTATCTGAGATTCGCCGCGGTCGAGTTTACTTAGAGCTGAATAAAGGCCAGGATTGGGCGCGTGGGTTAATGCCGTATCGAGATTATCAACAATCCTATTATAGGTCTGGGTTCGGACTAAGCTGTTTATTTTCCAGCATGTGTTTTTAAGGGGTTAGTGAAAATGACAACCCGCGAAACATTTTCGAAGACCTAAGCCGAGCTTGTTAATTTTAACAACAATAAAGGACTGGAAATACTTTACAATAAATATAAACTTTGGAACATAAACGATGATATGAAAATAAAAGTGTGATGGGTGTCATTGGTTAGTTTTCTCAAAGTGCTGATTATAATATATGTATGTAAAGAGTTTCTATGTATTTTTTTTATAAAAATATGTGAGTGTGTAGATTTGATTGTGGATAGGAATAAGATTTTCCTAAATCTGAATTAAGTCTTAAAATGTAGTTTTTTGTTGTTACAGTTTAGTGAATTTATATTCTATAATTTAGTAGGTACATTATAGTGTAAAACGATATATATTATAAACATTGGTCCATTGGTCTTTATTTCACTATTTCAAGAGTAAGTTAAAGTAATATTATAGGTATAAATGACATAGGTTTTAAATCTAAGATAGGTATAAGTATAGGTAGATAGATAGATAGAAGGGAACTGTTTCTCGATAAATTGTTGTGGTCGTAATTTCCGAAGTAAACCCCGAGAATCTTCGAAAACAATACCGATATCGTTTAAATAAACACCTTAATTCTGATTACGAAAATCTCATTCTCTAGTTTTAGATTAGGACTTACTTTACGTTTTATAATGAATATCGTCCGCATGACGTATGTGTGATGAGAAGAGGGTGAAATCTCTCTCAAAGATTCTCTTTGATTTTGTCATGTTATATACTTACTAATCAGCGTTACAACTTCATTGCACGATGCAGGATTAGTAGCAACTTGTATATCGTCTTGTCTCAGCTTGATGATGCTTATCTCGGAGGTCGCCAAAAAATCTGCATTTTACTTTCACCAGCTGTTTATCATGGGTGATTTGTTGCTTATCCATAATACGTTTTTCATTTGTCCCACAAAATTATAAATATTGCTACAAGCCTTTTAAATTTCTAGTAATATCATTGCATTACATTAAAAAAAGCGGTCAGCAAAAAGTCAACTATGGAAGTTGGGCCTGTTCACCCTGCCAATCATGCGGCGGCGGTCCCAATCTAACTTTTAATGAACCCGCGCCACTGGTCCCTCGTATTGTACGCTCCTGAGCCTGATTTGAATTTAATTGTATATGGATAAGCGATCATTTGTTTACTAATAGGCAAAGTTTACATAGCCTAATTCCAGGCAGATCTGTGGGGCTTTACTCAAATTTAAACTGTCAAATATCTAAATACCATTAGTGTAATAATGTACATTTGATTCCACACTTTTCCTAGATGGAAGAAGAAACAAAACTTTAGAGGATATTATACATTAATCGTATCTTTCTTTGTGTTACTAAATGTAGATGCTAAGCTTGCTACGGGATACAGCTATACCACTGTATACCTAAATAGATCTTATAGATTTGCCCCCTGGTATGAGGGACAAAAAAAAGTTTTAGTGTGTAATATGATGTATGTGAATAATCAAAAATGTTACCCTTGTTTGTATTCTGTTATTCACCCTCGTGCATGGGTCACTAGTCACAGTAAGCATAAGAAATAGTCATTTATGATCAAATAAATCATCAATATTTTAGGATTATACATGACATATATGAGTTTTGAACCATAGCTACAATAATCTTTGAAATCTCTGGATCCCATTAATCTTTGAAACTAAAAATATTGTTGTAATGTTTATAAAGGTCAAGGGTTTCCCCGCTAATCTAAGTTTTAATGGATATAGATGCCCTTTGGAAAGGTCCTGGAAGGAAGCGAACAACTTTCCATTACTTATTGTTTGTCCTCGTGATAAGTTCGCTAAGAAATTCCATCCTTTGTTGACTTTGCAAGTACTTTTATTAAGTAGTCAGATGAATTTTTACATCCATACTTAATGTTTTTATAACATATTCTATACACTAATGTAAATGTCTAAAATATCAATACTAATGATAACATCGATTAGCGTTCTCACACGTAACACTTCGGCTCGACTTCATCTCACCATTTCAGCAATGGGACGCTCTTGCTCGGTAAAAATATTTTTTCTGAAGACTAGGCGGATACGTATTAAACAGTCAAATCTTGCCAACTATAATTTGTAAAATAGGTACCTATTTGGTTTCCTGACGTTTCGATCCATTGAACACCAAAAAGCTCGCTATTCCTTCTAGTGCAAGGTACATCGATGTCCTTTAATATTCTACTCAATACGACACGACAGCAAAAAGTTGAACTTAAGATCATGATAGTACCATAAACTCATCAACAAGGTCGTTCAGACGTCTCCTCGACGGTCTCCTCCGTCTATAAATGGAAATCTTTGCGAAAACATTTATCCCGTGTCCATAAAAATTAATTGAGGTCTTTACAAATAGGTCTTCAATAAAACTTTCAGATAATATTTGAAATGAGAAATTATAGAGTTTATGAACCTTGGTGGTGCTTTTTTAGTACTCGTCTGATGTACAAGGATCGTCCGAAGAAAAGTCGTTTTTAAATAGTTATCTTTATCCGTATAATTTAACCAATACATGATCATTTAACAGACCCAAACATTAATTGTTATAACATAATAAACGTATTTTGTTTTCGGCGCTAATTCGATTCTCGCAACTTTGTTTACAATTATAATGATAACGATGGGCCAAGTTTAAAAAATCGTTCTTTAATAACTCCTTTCCTCCTCCTTCCCCATCTTGCTTGCCTCTCACACTAACAGCTGAAGGCGTCCCGTGAATTTCACCTGCTCACGCTTATGAAGACTCACTTTATACAACTTCGCACACGAGTTTAAATAATGAAAAATGTAACTAATCCTTTCCGTTACAGTTCCTGCTGCCATTTCAAATACTCGCACTTCTTACCCCATCTATTAATATTTATAACAAAGCAAATGGTATTCGCCTATATCTAGATTCATGCCAGGGTCAATGAGTAACTTGATTACAAATTCTTGTTGCGAACGTTTCAATTTAAAAATAACACACGCTCTCTCTATTATCAAAGGTATTAGTCAAATGGAAAATTACTCTCTCGGAATAACGCAATTTAAAGTGTATTTACGCTTTGAGCTGGTTGAATTTCTTATTTAACAAAACACTTCTACTTCATTTTCCCACATTTGCAGGTAAGTAAATTTACCTCCATTTGAACAAATTCTGTTTTGACACAAAAATATTTTAAATGTATTGGTTTGTATAGCGCCACCTTATTTTGCGATGCGTGTTGTACCTCAGCTTGCCACCGACGGTCACAATTTTATATCCGCTGGTCATTTATAAGGTCTATAATTAATCAATAATGAAGTCAATAATGTCAATAATGAAGTTGATGATCCTATCTCCGTTTTTGTCAAATATGTCGTTGAATAATTAAAATTAATAAAATTTGGAGAATTCATTGTACTCGCATTTATCTGAAAAGCGTATAATTTCAGATCCATATCATTAACGAATTTAAATGCGCGAAGGAAGACCTCGCGCATTTTAATTCAATAATGATTGATCTCAACGCAGGTACTAAGATCGTAAGCAAGCAGTGGCAACCAATCGATGTTAATTTTTAACCTTAAAAATGGAGGTTCTCAATTTCCCAACTTTTTTCTTCGCCATGTGGGAAGCGATTTTAATCATAATTTTTTCAGTTGAATAAGTTGTACTCAACTTTGGTTCCATTAAAATTTAAAGAAAATATTCCACCTCTAAGGGTGGAAAATTAAAAGATGAAAAATATAGCTTATTATAATTTATCAAGATTTAGTTTACAATATTCATTGATTTCTCAAAGAAAAACTTGTTTAAAGCCTAATTTTATCTTTAATCACTCACTTATTCGACCCATTAGGTCTCGGAAATTCTGTCGTCACTTAGATAATATAGGTGAGCTTGAAATCATATATTGATCAATTGCCTGATCGTATCATTCATTTCCAAATGGAAACAATTCTTTTGGGGCATCATCATCAGAAATAACTTCAGCTAAGAGAATTATGTTGATTGGATTTCTAAGTGAAATACATCAATATATGGATAGATAAATATGAAAACGCGAAAGCTCACTTCGTTAAAATATCTTACTAAATATAAAGTTTAGGACCCTTATAAAGTTCTCGCTCGCTTAGAACTCTGCGTCAGCAATTTCTTTAGTAAAAACTGTAAAATATATATTATTTATTACAGTATATTATTATATGGTGACGATCTCCTGAATATATTAACTCAAGTACAAGTTTCATAATTGCTTAGCTAATCGCTTCGCTCAAATAAATGAATACCTGCGTCACACTTGTTTCAGAATTAATTAATTTAATTAAATTAACTACACTTATGACATAATTAATTATTACGTAGGTAATTTGTAGAGCTAGGTAATTGAACGTATGTAATCTCTTGAAGATGTTTTATCTTAATTATACCTATTATACAGCTTCCCGGACTGATGGCGTATGTATGTTTTTAGCCGCTTAACGCACTAGCGACTATGCGTGCCCTATAACTCCAACAGGATTAATAAACCAAACCCTCTAAACCATTCTGCCATTATCTGTTTTTGTCTTCACACCACTTATGGTACTATAAAACTAATCACAACAAAAACGCCAAACTCCAAGGTACTAAAACTACATTTTAATACGCCACGTTGCGACAGAAACTACAAATCCAGTGCAAGATCTTGTCGAATGCTGCTATAATTGCTACAAAAGATTTTATTGTTCTAATGACTTCATCTGTAGCCCAATATGACTATCTTAGGTTTTCCTCCTCGGCGGAGTTGTGCTAAAGTGGTAAGGGCAGAAAATGTATCCCCAAAAGGGATAATTTTGCAGTTTTAAGGTTATAGCTCCTAAAGGACTGACAATGTCGAAAACATGGTTATTATAAAGTTTTAGAATACTAAATTATGCGTTGAATGAGACTATAGTATAGCACATCTTTGTACCAGTATTCCACATTTATTAAAAATTGTCGTTTTATTTTCAGATTTTCGTTAATAAAATCTAAAATAACCCACCTGTGAAATAAAGTGGTCAATCAATAAATTCTGCGTTGGAAAAGAACAAAAGTGAATTTTTTGACCATCCGATTCTGTACAGTTTCACTTTATAATTATATAATTTTTTATCATCAATGAAGACTGTTTATCCACAATTGTTAAATAAGTTTATTAAACAATTTTAAACATAGTACTAGAGCACACCAAAGTAGGATTTGAAAAATAAATAATTTTTGTATTACCTGACCCACTTCTAAGGCTACTTCAAATCTCGCTACGGCCCTTAGAAGCGGTGCAGCGACCATAGTCTAACATAACTTCGGAAAAGCTGTGTAATATAATTAAGATAAAACTTCTTCAAGAGATTACATACGTCCAATTACTCGGCTCTACACATTACGTAGGTACGTATTTATACATGAATACAAAATAAATAAAATTGAAGTGTCTATTTGTAATGGCAAAATAATAGTTTTTTAAGCTCATATAGATATTTGCACGATAACTAAGCCTAAAAACAGTTTTTAAAATTTTTGTCTGTCTGTGTGTTTGTTTGTTCCTGATAATCTCCGGAACGAGTAGACTGATTTTCACATTTTCACTGGCAGATAGTTGTCGTTATGAGGAATAACTTAGGCTACTTTTATTTTAAAAAAAAGATTAGGGTTCCGAGAAAAATATATACACGCGGCTTCGCTCGCGTGTATATATTTTTCTCGGAATCTATTTTAACTCCTAGTTATGTCAAAAGTGTAGTTAATTTAATTTTAATTAATTAATTTTATTTAAATACAATGTAGAGAAAACTTTTAGGACCTTTGAAGTTTATTATTATTGTTAATTTTAAAAATTTATCCATCAAAAGTATTTTTAAACAAATTACATGCACATTTTTAAACATATAATGCCTCCCCTCTTCACACACGCAAGACTTGACAGACGGTAAAGAAAACTCGCGCGTGAACTTCCTACTTACGAGTTATAATGTCCTTTACCGTTTAAAGAACTTTACAGTAGGTAAGTTAAGCCACCGGTAACCATAAACACTTTTATCAATTCATAGAGTTTCATAAATAAAGAAAAAAAAACTCTTTCTCTATAAAATCCTTGAAGAAAGACATTCAACACAAATCGGCAGGGTGAGCCAGTATTTAGCAAGCATCTGGCATTCAGGCAATTTTTCCGCGGGCTTTTACGACGCACGGCGGATTTTCTTTACGATAGCAATAATCATAACATAGGCATATACAGAAGAATATATTGTTTGTAATATAGAGAGTTTGAGGAGAATGCGAAACATTTTCTTTGTGGAAATCTGTCGAAGAAATTTAATTTCTATAGCTCTTTGCGGTTCGTTTTTTTATTAGAGTGAGATATTGACCGGTACTGTAGCGCTGTTCATGGATATGAATGTAAAAAAATGATTTTAATAAAAAGTAGCCTATGTGTTAATCCTGATCTCCAGCTATCTACATACCAAGTTTTATCTTATATTTTTTGCGTGAAAGAGTAACAAACATCCATACATCCTCACAAACTTACACGTTTATAATATTAGTAGGATTATTATACTGGCGAAAACTGCAGGGAAAGACTATCATTTGATATGCATACGCATTATGTAAATTGAATAGTATATGTAGTAGTGTATATGAAAAATGAAGGATAGAAACCTAATTTTCCTTAGCAATACATATACGTAAGTCTCAGCGTGGTTTGGATTGCATTGCAACTTCAAATATTTTATCCATAAAAACAAGTATATTTATAATGCTTGCTTATCCAACCTCAGCCGATATTTTTATACATTTAATTATAATCTACTATCAGTGCCACGCGGTTTCACCCGCGTAAGTGAAAATATCGGGATAAAAAGTAGCCTATGCATTAATCCAGGTCTCCAGCTATCTACATACCAAGTTTCATCGCAACCGGTTCAGTAGTTTTGGCGTGAAAGAGTAACAAACATCCATCCATCCATCAAAACTTTCACATTTATAATATTAGTGGGATTGTATCTAAACGATTACCAGTTTCTTTTACGTTAACGGCTCCAGAGACAAAATTAGACATTAACGACCTTTTGAAATTAATAAAGATATTTTGTTATCCCGAAAAAAATTTACGATGATAAGAGCCTTAGTTCTCTTTAGCAGTCCTGAAGGCAACTAAGAGTACCACAGCGAAGAGTAAACAAGTGTTCTAGTTGTAAAGTGTCTTCGTTTGTTCGACACTTGTACAATTTCGGCGTCGACAAGTTTTCAAATAAAAATATACACGTCTGGAGCCGTCCAATCGCTGCAACTTCTTACCGAGTAGAAGGAAGATATTCAGAAAGTTCTTTGTAAAATCTAAGTTGATTTTCCTGGATTTTATTAGTTTTGAAATAGAGTTACTACTATTTTATACTATTGTGGATCGGAAAGTGGTAGCATTCGTGTCCAATGGCATAGATTTATAGACAGGTATTAGTTCGCTTCAAAGGCTATCACTATTTTTAACCCTCAACGCAAAAAGGCGGGTTGTGTGTATCTGTGTATCTGTGCGCCTATGTATCTGTCTGTGGCATCATAGTTCCTAAATGATTTAATTTTGTTTATTTTTTGTTTGAAAGGTGACTCGATCAAGAGTGTTCTTAACCATAATTCAAGCTGTTCAGCCGCTGGAAGGTCATCAGCTCTATTCTAAGTCTCGAAGAAATTTTGGAGTCAGGGGTTATTTAATAATTTTTATTTATACTTGTTTTTGCTAGCTGCCGCCGTTTTGATAGAGGTTGTAAATAACATTACCGTCAGAAATGACTTGTTAAAAGTAAATCAAGTTAGTTCTGCGGTAGCTTAACTCAAAAATTAATAAAGTGGAATCTTTGTATAATGTTATTCTTTAGAACGATAAACTGCCTATAACGTAGAAATGAGCACAATTTGGTTGGCTTACCTTAAATCCCATACATTGACAAACCATTTATAGCACAATAGCCATTCTCTATTAAGAAGAAATGTGTTCAATATTAGACGGGGTAAATATTTATTATCGGTATTACTGTTTCTGTTATCAGCTTCGAAAAGGTGCCGACTAAATCTTTGAGGTCGCGAAACTTCTGAGGTCATAAACAGCCGCCTTGCTTTTGTTATTGTTAAATTGTCTTGAATACGTACATCATTGGAGTGTATTGTCTCTAGGAAATGTTGGTTTTAAACTAAGCACACACATGTAGTGACAAAAAAGTTTGTTTGGTACGTGCAAAATGGAAAGGAAGAAAAGAAAACGTTGGAAAATGTTTAAGACTCAGTTAATCTACTGCTGCTACCATTTGGAAAAACGAGGATCGATAAGAATATAGACGAGGATCTGACTTCACTTTTTCCAGCCGGTTCACTTTTCTCTTTAGGCTTCATAATATACAGGATTTAGTGTCGAAAAGTAAGGAAAATTTAATGAAGATAAAGAACAATGGGAATTGAATACCATTAGCGAAATTTGTAAACAAGTTTTATGCCTATCGGTCGAAGCACGTAGATGTAGAAATAATAGCTCCATTCATAATTTTTTTGTAATGAATAGCGTAAATATAATCTCTATAGCACAGCCCTTAACATACTGTGTATAATATATTTAAATAGAAAGAACAATGTTAACGATTCTCAAAGGCATCTTCACTAATTGTGAACAAAGTGCATTTTTTATTTGTGTTAAGCATAGCATGCCGAAAAAATATAAGTTTATGTATGACAATTAAACATATAGGTTTTCCAAATCGTTCAAAACATGACTAAGCTAATTGACTAAACTGTCGCGTCTTGGCGTATTTATATTTTATACAGGTATTACTTTTACGCAACAAAAGGTTGCTTAGAAAAGAAAGGATGTTAACAAAGAAAGTACTGAAGTAAACTCCAGGTAGGTTGCTTGTGTAGGCGCCTCACGCATCAAATCCCGCGCCATTCAATCTACGGAGAATTAAGTGGGGGATGAGTTACGTGGACTATTTATTAACGTTCGGCCAGAAAAATGGAGGATGGTTCACCTTTTAATATTTCACGTAATGTTCACTAGTTTGTGACGGCACACTAGGTGATCATGCACTGAAGGACCACGGCCGCCCGGCTTGCCTGATTGTTGTTAGGGAGTTTTATATACACTATGATATCTAGAGTAAGTTGGAGGGTTCGGATTTCCCACAGGTTTCCCCAGGATTCCACAGGTATGCGACCTTGACCTTCTCAAGCTATTGTTTACACTCCCCAAATTGCCTTCGCTTCCTGCCTACCTTTTAATGAACTCTCAATTTATCCATCATCCGGCTTGTACTCTATTACGCGAGCGGGACCAATTATAATTGGCAAAATGTGGGTGTTCAATACGTTTCTGATACAAGCATGAGTCTATGTATGAATTTATAATATCTAATCAGAGTTCAGTTTATTTTCATTAGGTGGCGCTGTAGTATATATTTGCTGAATGTGAAAGGCGTCACCTTATATAGATTTACACAGTTTATTCGATAAATGACACATTTATCACGTCCATAATGTAAGTAGCCGATAACTTTAGGATTAACAATTTTATAAATGAAAGAAATTGAATGAATTTTTTAAATAGTTGCAGTGATTCAGACAGTCACCTTCCTCAAAATAATCGATAGGTACAAGCTCAGGAAATAAGAACACTAAACTTAATTGCTATTAAACTTTAATTACTTGTTTAATAAAAAAATGTTAGAGAGGTTTTACCGAATGCATGTTAGGTGTTTAAATTATCTAAATACATAGCATTATATCTTTATAATATTGTTAACACTTAACCTTAATCAAATATTCAAATATACCATTGCTGTTTGATCAGTGCTCAAAAAAATGGCACTATTTTTTTTTTTTTTTTTTTTTTTTTTTTTTTCATTTTACAAAAAGTATTACTTCTGCCAAACTGTAAAACAGTTTGTTGGCAGATGTAGCTCCCATATACACTTTTATATTTATATCCTTAACTACTTGTACTTTTTATCCATAAAAGGTACTTACATTAAACATTACATAAAATTACACAAACACATTTGAATCTATGCATTTTTGTTTATGAAATTTTGACAAAATATGTTAAAAAGGTATCTCCCTACTTTATTTTTAAAAGACATTATTGTGGTACAGCTACTTTCTAGATCGTATGGCATATCATTAAAAATTGTTGGAACTAAACATTTCCTGCATCTTTGTCCATAATAGTTATTACAGGTGGGTACTACATATCTTCTCACGCATTTTATCCTTTGAGCCCTTAAGTGTACCGTGTCTATTTTAAACTCGTCATTGCAATAATTTTCTATAGCTAGTAACATCACTACCTTTCGGTGGACTGGCAATATCTTACACTCTTTGAATAGTTCTTCGTAATTACTACTTTTACAGCGGTTTTTTGTGTTTTTATCAACTAATAGTTTCATAAATCTGATTTGTAATGATTCTATTTTATCCAAATATGTTTTAAATGTATCACCATAGCATGCCAGTCCATATGAAAGTAGTGAGTCCACCAGTGCATAGTAGACCGTGTACATAGTGGCCCTATCTAGTACAAAACTAAGGTGGTGGAACTTTACAAGCACTAATCTGAGTTTGTCACATAGGTGTGTTATGTGTGTTTTCCACGAGAAGCTGTTATCTATAACTAAACCCAAGTACTTGTATTCCTCCACAACCTCAATATCTGTACACGCACAATTCGTCGCGTCGCCATTGTGCAGGCACTGATAGCTATGCCCCACCACGCGTAGCGGACGTTGACAGTTTTTGAGATAAGGAGACCGTATTCGCATACACTTAGTTTTATTAATGTTGATTATGATTCCATTATCATGGGCCCATTTAATTATATTAGTGAGATCCTCCTGAACGTTCCTTTCAATTACATCTAATTCTCTATCTGCATACACTAAACAAGTATCATCAGCATACATGTATATGCTACAATTTCGAACTACATTGCACAAGCTGTTGACATGCATGATGTATCCAACGGGGCCAAACACGGAACCGGTTGGCACACCACATGTGATGTAACTGGGCTCTCCAACGACGCCGTCAATGACGGTTCGCAGTGCTCGGTCTGTAAGGTAGGCACGGAACCACCTGTTAAGAGGTCCCGCAACGCCACATTCCTCCATGGCTTGAAGCAGCTGGTGATGTTCAAGGGTGTCAAATGCTTTTTTGAAGTCAATGTAGACCACCACCACCTGCTTCTTTTGATCCAAACACTCATTGACGTCGTCCGCGAACTGTGCCAGAGCCGTTGCCGTGCTCCGTCCACGCCGGAATCCATGTTGTGCACTTGACAATATATTGTTATTTTCCAGGAAAACACTAACTTGGTTCATAATGAATTTTTCCACAATTTTATTTATTACAGACAGTATAGCTATTGGCCTATAATTTGAGAAATCACTGTGCACACCTTGTTTAAATATAGGTCTTATTAATGCTGTTTTCAACTGATCGGGATATAAGCCATTTTCAACACATAAGTTAATGAATAATGCTATTACAGGGCTCAACATAGATTTAAACAGTTTTACCTCCCTTACTCTAATTTTATCTATACCTTCAGACTTATCACTACTTAGAATATTTATTATTTTATCTACATCTTTTGGGTGAGCTTTTTGAAACCGTATCGATATGATACTACTATTGACATAGTTAGACCTGTCTAGAAACTTATGACTACAGACATGTTTTATGTCTATTATTTCTTTAGTAAATGTTTTAGAGAAATTATTACATATATTAGTTGTACTTTCAGTCCTTCCTAGGTATTTTAAGATAACAGAATCTACACTCCTTTTCTCTCTTCCTATCCATGAGTTTATTCTAGCCCAAATTTTCCTAATATTTTTGTTACACTTTTTTATTTCTTCTTGACGGTATTTATTTTTCGCTTTATTAATACATTTATTTACCCTGTTTCTGTATCTAGTATATTCGATCCTCAAGTTCATATCTTTCGGGTTACTTTTCCAATGTCTGAACAGCTTGTCCCTGGTACTAATCATATTTTTAAGGTTTTTTGTAATCCAAGGTTTACTTTTTCTCTTTTTACATACAGATACTTGGATTTTAGCATAATTATAAACATCAGAGAATATTGAACACAATCTGTTATATAGGTCAACTGGGCATTTACAATTTAAAAGCTCTGTCCATGAAACATTTTTAAACTTCTCTAATACCTTATTATCACATATAATAGTTCTATGAGATTGCCTACCGCTTGACTGATGACTGTTCGATCCCGAGTTAGTAGCAATGCACACACCTATAACATAATGATCAGACAACTTACATGTTAACACATACGCAGATATCATACGGTGAGTTCGAACCCACACATGGTCGATGCACGTCCGTGTCACTTTGTCTCCGTATACCTCCTCCCGCGTTACGTCACGTATGGCACATTCCATGCCAATCTCGTTCATATTGTTTGTGTATTGACTTATCACACTGGAACCGGTTTTGCTCAATAGATCTATGTTTGTATCACCTATCATTATTACCTCACAGCCTGCTGGAATCTCGGATAATAGTTTGTGTACTTCTTTAATAAACCCCTGTTTATTTGTCATTGGTGGCCTGTAGATAGCTAAAATATGAGTTATTTTCCTTCCATCTTGGAAAAGCTGCCCATGTATCAACTCATAATAATTAGATTTGACTATGTTTGCAGTGAAGTTTAGTTTATTGTTTACATATAACAAAATCCCCCCTCCTCTTTTAGTTTCCCTTGTATTTATGTATGTGTCGTATCCTTCTATATTGTATAAAGATAATTCCTGTTTCCTAATATTTATCTCTGTTAGTGCTATTATATCCAGTTTCTCCTTGCAGTTATTTATCAATACAAGTAGTTCATTGTAATTTTTTCTAAGTGATCTTATGTTTATATGAATAATACTCACATTGTTATCTGAATTTAATAATTCTTTTTGCCAGCTATCGATACATATGTATTTATTGTATTTAATATTAGAGTTGACGTATGATGCATGATCGTTGAACTTTAATTTTTTAAGTATTCAGTATTTAATAGCACTGTGTATTACATACGTCATTTGTTAACTGCGTGTATGTTTATATCGGTTAATGTTCGAATTGATCTTATTTTTGCATCATTTGGATCATCTTTTTTTAATAGCACCCTACCATTCTGTACCCAAATATATTTAAATGTTGGTTTTAGCTCATTTTTTGCAGTCCATAATAGATTGCGAGTGTGCTTAGTAAGATCTTCATTAACATAAATGCGTTGTTTATTTCCGCTTGCAAATATATCATCATTGGTTAGCTGGTGGGTTTTACGTGTAGCTATCCATTTATCGCGAGCGGTTCGCGTAGCCAGAGTAATAACAATCGGCCTCGGTTTTTTCTCACGCTGTTTATCTGCTTTCATTTCTTCACCCACCCTCCTTGCCTCACATATCGTGACATCGGCTACACCTAGCTTGCTTGCTATAATTTTAACTGTATTTTCTAACTTCTCGTTTTGCTGCTCCTCCAAACCAAATATTTCCACATTTTTTTCTTTCTCGCGTATTTCCAGATAAGCTATCCTTTCTTCCAGAGCTTTGTTACAGGTCTCCAAATGCACGTTCTTATGTTCTAAGGCTTTAATCTTTTTATCTGTTTTTTCCTTCTCTTCTATTAACTCTTGGTATTTTTCAGCATAGAAACTTATGTCATCAGACATTGCCTCCAGAGTCTTTTTCATGTTAAAGACTATTGCAAGCTTTTCGTTAACTTCAGCTAACAGTTTCTCCGGCGTCGTCTTCGACATGTCTACTACTATCGGTGATTGTCGGCGGGTCTGGGCGACTTGGCATTCATCACAAAGTCCGGTGTCACTAAATGCTTTGATTTTAGCTGCACATTTTTTGTGGAAGCTACCCTCACACTCCCCATTACACTTAGTGATACTGTCCCCTTTCACTCGGGCCAGCGTCAGCTTACACGACTTACACTGAACCATTACGACACCTCGGAATAAATGAACTGTACTAATTTTAATCGTTTCACGTAAACACTCACGTCCGCACAGTGGGAGCGCGCGCACGAGACTTGACTAACTTGACTAACTAAACTGTGTTTAAATGCAGTTGTATTACAACATATATTTCCAGGGATATTTATTATATTGTGTGGTACTATTAGGATGGCCTACAATCTGTAGGCCTATCGAATACAATGACATAATATTTCATGTCTTACATGTACCTAATGGCAATGGATGGTTTTATATAATAGCTCCGATAGAATTGCTAACAATTACAAGGAATTTCAGCTTTATTATCTAAATATAAGTACCTAAGTTTTTAAGGTGCTATTAAATATTGTTTTGGCTTTGGAGGAGTTATAACATTGTTTGTCTAAAACTTTGGTGTTGAACCTTTAACTTAGGTGCTAAAGGATCAAAAAAATTAAACTTTACCATCATGCTTCTTTCTATAGAATGAGAATGAGAAGTGGGGTATTTTTGTAAATAGATCTTTGATTATGATGTCCTCCCAGACGTAGGTATCCGCTGACGGTGATACTATGTCTGGATGATTTGCGAGTGAGCGCGAGCGTGACGCTTAACTAAAATTAGTGCTGAAAGCCCTATCGTAAGGGGCCCAGTAAAGTGATTCGCTTATGTCATAGGTGTAGATGTAAGTGGTATTGGGTGAAGTTTATCGGAGCTGTCGTTTGGCGTCAATATCTTCGAAATGGACACATTTAAAGTTTTCTAAGCCCGATTTGATAGCAATTCGCCAGACCGACTTCCGAGTGGCAAGCTCCACCCACGTGTTGGGTATACCGACAGCCTTCAGTTGGCGCTTTACGACAACCCTATAACGCAGATACTGTTTGTACTCTGGGTTTGCGTTTACCGTTTACGTTTAATAGATCTTTACACACACTTTTAAACTAGATAGACCCGGAATTTCTTATTAGCAGCCTTGAGAAGATACTCTGTTCAAAGGTGCGATACTCAAAAATTTCGTTCTACAGTCTAGTAGTAAAATTAAAGTGTAATACTTACGCTTATAGTACTCGCTATCACTGGAGCCACACCACCGAGTTGGAGTCAGAACAGTACGTAGATATAATTAATTAGGAATTCTTCTGCCGACCGTACACACGTCACGGAACCTTTATTTATCATTTGCTTATAAATAGTGATAGAGTTATGCTTATGTTATGTTATACATACAGATTATGTACCATTTTGGTACGAAAATATTTGGGGAACTACACCACAAATAAAACACTCAACTGTCGAGGATCAGATAAAAGTTATATAGTATAACATTACATGATACATTATACAGTCGTACCATGAAGCAGTCCACATTGTTTGCCTCATTGAATGATAAAAAAAAAAGAATCTACATTTTCAGAATTTAACCTAATCATGTTTTACTTAAAAGTACAATATTATTACCTAAAAATGGCACAACACAGATCATATACTCAGATACACTATTGAAATATACACCAGCCCCTGTAATTGCATCAAGTTGTCTAATACCAAGCATGCCACAGTTTTTACAACAGTTTTTGTAACTGTGAAGTACAAGAGCAATTTAGTGTTAGGACACGTACATACTAAGCTAAGTCGCTTCAAAATCATCGCTAATTGATTGCGCTCATCAACTCGTACGGACTTATTGTTTACTTTACCGAAATTCATGTAAGTTTATCACAGACATGCATTACGTTTTCCTTAAAGCCTATATTTGTACTTAAAGTTAGCAATTGGTTCAGTAGTTGATCATACTTCTGAGAAGATTTTACTGGTTGACCTGCTACCCGTGACCACGATTGGTATACGTTGATCGATATATCGGTAAATCAAATAGATTAGTATTTGTTAGACTTTAGATGCCATTTTATGTGACAAAATATGAGGCGCGATAATGCAAAATTAACGCTTAAACCATTATCTAATTTTGTTAAAAATACCTCGTTTGTCACATACCTATTTATGACAAAAGGGGCATTAAATTTTTAGTTGACCGTTCTCTTTCATTATAATTTAATTTCCTGAAATAGTATCTTATGCATTACCTACTGATAAAGAGGTTTTAATTATTATTTCTATTTCAAATATTATTATTATATTTTAATCACAAAATGTTTACTTACAATAAAGTGACGGGTTCTTGTGATAAACACAATAAGCAGGTAAAATTAGACCATTCAAGAATAATATTTAAATGAGTTTTATGGGTTCGCTGAAAGCCTTGTCATGCTCTATTGTTAAACTAATCAACATATACATAGATCATTTTTCAGGCGAAAGTTTGTGATGTTTATTCACGCAAAACCGGCTGAACGGATCTGGATGACATTTGGCACACAGATTGATTATAGTCTGGAATAGCACCTACAGGATTTTATCCTGAAAAAATATACTGTTTCCGTGAGTTCCACGCAAACGAAGTCGCGGACAACATATATAATTACGAATAATTGAGCTCTATATTTACAAAAATAATAATATACGACAACCAATGTGGTGCAACGGTATTTCATTCAACTGCAAATATTTTTATGATTCTAGATCAATGAAAACATACATTTTTTCTATGTTTATGTAAATAATGTATCGATATAAAATAATCATAATAATCAAAAAATAAATATCGTAACAGTAGATGCAGTGTTCTAGAACCTAGAGTACAAGCTATGACTATTTGGCTATATATGAATTAACATCAAAAAAAAAAATATTGCTGATACATTTTCTAATTTCGGATTGAATATTGTAAGTATCAAACAAGTGCAAAAAATATCTTACTAATAACGTATGTTTGCCTTAAATCCAAGCACAGCGTATTTTTATTTTGAAATCCAGTTGGTAATCAATGTCAATACACCTTTATGTGCCGTGATTATTTTGATGAGAGTCATTTCAATGAAATGATGCGAGTGTAAAAAACGATGTTACCATGAGGTTAATATACCGTAATTTTTAAATTATACCAGACCAACAAAAAATGTGACGGAATGTTTACTAAAATTTACATGAATGTGTTCAAAGGTTGAATTATACTCAATCTATTCTAAACAACGGCTGTCGGGGATTTAAATCTCTATAGAACGTCATCAATAAGGCGTGGTGTAGCTTTCATGTAAATAGATAGCTGTGTGATTCCATGTGCAATCACCATTACAAAGTGTACATTCACTAAGCTATATATATCAGGTTAACATATTTGTAAGCGTGTCTGTTGCATGAGCTTGCATATGCATCTTCAAATGTGAGCTAAACGGTTATAACTTGTAAACGGATAGTTTTTTTCAAAAATTCTTGTTGTAATTGCATGCTAGAGTGCCCTTTTAGTGATTTAAGTAAGTGTACCATTAGCAGATACACCGTGTATATTTCAATTAAATAATGTTTGATAGATCATTTTTTTAAACTGATGGTACATTATACATTATTTAACTCTTACTAGGTCAACCAGGTAAGCCAGACAAACCAGGTTATCTTTTACCAATCTACTGCACGTACACTCTCTTTTCCCATTCATGTCTTTCAACAAATTTCAATTGAATCCCTCCAACGGGATGTGTGATGAATGACTCTGGCTTAAACTGCAGTTTCCTCGGCGTCCCATCTGCTAGCTCCAAGCGATACTTCTTCAGCATGGTGATAAGGCCAGACATCATCTGCATCTTTGCAAAACGCATACCTAGAATATAATATCAAGATATTAGTTACCGGTCCTTATAAACAGTACTTGCAAACAAACAGTAGATGCAATTTTAAAAACACAAAAAATAAAAAGTGGATAAAATAATAATAATAACTTCACACATCTCACACACGGCCGTCTGATCCCAAACTAGGCAGAGCCTGTACTATGGCAACTAGACTGCTTATAAACATATTATTTATTTCTAAATAGATACATATTATAGATAAGTTACACCCAGATACAGAACAAATGATCATGCTCATCACACAATTATTTGTCTTGGGTGGGAATCGAACCCCCGACCTCTGGCTCAGCAGTCAGAGTCACTAACCACTAAGCCAACAGGACAGTCGATGGTTGAGTACTTAAGGCGTGAATGCTCCACAAACAAATACACGCACAACAAACACAATCAACGTAACAAACTCAATAAAAAGTAATGGAGTAATATTAATATATATATAGTTGAATATTAACATGATCATTAATTTTACAAAATTAGACTTTGATATTAAAATAACGTATTATCAGTAAAATTATTCATTGAATCGAGATAATTTTTAAAAACTATAATTACACTCCATACAATTTTGTATAATAACTGGTTGAGTACAGTTACTGACTGACAAGAGGAAAATAAACATAAAAGTACAACACAATGCTTCCTATTTTTTTATATTTTTGACGCTTGAAATTATGTTTACTTGGATATTTTAATGTGGGTATCTGCCAAGAAAAATGTGCAGTTTAATTAAAGGTCGACAACAAATAATATCATGTATTACCAACGCTATTAAAAAACTAACTTACCAATACAAGCCCTAGGTCCTTCTCCAAACGGCATATATACATATGGATTGATTGTTTTCTTTGCCTCACCGAGGAACCTTTCTGGGCGAAACTCCTCAGGATCAGAGAAGTGTTTTGGGCTGTGATGTAAATACAGTATTGGCAAGTGCACTCTCAAGCCTTTTTCAAGCCTAATGCCATTAGGGAATGTATAGTCTTCCATTTGCTCACGAATATTTAGCCCAACAACCGGATAGAGACGAAGAGTCTCATCAATAACAGCTTCTAGATATGGTAAGCCGGAGATACAGTCATAAAGAAGCTTGTTGTCGTGCTGAACCAAATAAGCATCAACTTCTTCTAATACTCTGTTCTGAATTTCGGGATGCTTAGCCAGTTCATAAATAGTATAACTCAAAGTTGTCGATGAAGTTTCGAATCCGGCAATAAAGAAGACAAAACACTGAGCTACTAAGAGATCATCATCAGCAGTCAAAGTAACTTTATGTACCTCACCAGTTTTCATACTCTTCATGCTATCGCCTACTATCTGATTATTCAGCTTCCAACTTAACACAAGGTCTACAAAATCGTTTCGTCCAGACGACTTATACTCTCTCCGTTCCATTACAGAGGTAATCAGATTTTGAAAGAAGTTAATCTGAGTTGATAATAGTCTAAGACCTAAACCGTAATATATAGATGGCCAAAGGGTTCGCAGTAGTCTAACATAAAATGTAATTTTTGGTGATCGTGTAAATGATGATGCTAACTTTGTAAAAGCATTTGTCTTTGGATCGTCAGTCATGGTGTTTGCGTCTATTCCAAAAGCACATGCTGCAATGCATTCTATAGTAAACTTCGCTGTCAAAGTTCGGACTTCTAATTCCTTCGATAAATAAATTTCTTTATCCAGCATTGATTCATATATATATGAACATTTTTGAATAAGATGGAACATATTCTTCATTTTTGCTGATGAAAACAAGGGTGTCATGTTTTGCCGTAACACTCTCCAACTGTCTCCATAGGTAGCGAAAAGATTCAGAGCTGCTGGTTCTTTATGATTGTACTCGGACAGTTCTCTTCCATGAAAGTAATAAAAATCCTTGGTCATAATGAGCTTGATGATATCTGGATCTATTGGTATGAGAACAGGTTCTGTGCCGTAATAAGCACCGATAAATTGATCATCAGGAAATTGCTTGCAAATGTCCTGTACCGCTTCAGCCATGCTCTTCCTTTGAAGAATGAGATCGCCATAATTGCCTAATAAGAATTTAGGTTTAAGATGCGGCACTTTTTTATTTTTAAAGTAGTTGTATT
This sequence comes from Callimorpha dominula, assembly GCA_949752705.1. NCBI lineage: Eukaryota > Metazoa > Arthropoda > Insecta > Lepidoptera > Erebidae > Callimorpha > Callimorpha dominula. The sequence continues at coordinate 21,293,289 of OX457005.1, forward strand.
TTCTTGTTGTTATATAGTACAGTAATATTAATATCACTATTATAAGATAAAGTAACATGATGTTTATTCACTGCGTGGAAACGATTGACTGAGCCTTGAACGAGTGCTATCAATGTAATAGTGAGTGTTGGGTTTGTAACGACTCTCGTATATATACGGTCAAATTGCTCATATAACAAGCAGCTGGTTCTTTTAAGCGTGCTGGAACTGAATGATTTTTTTTGTTGACAACGTGTAAGTAGGTGGTCTTAGATTTCCATTTATGTATTTATTTAGTGTTTTAAAAGTATGTTTCTCATATATTTAATGTAATGTAACCGTCTGCCAATATTAATGTAGTTGCTTGTTAAAATACTCCGGGGACTTTTAAAACGACTGAAAATTTTATACAAGTTAAGTACAAAGTTTCTAAACATATTTCAACGCAAAAAAAAATTTGATATAAGGTAGAATCATCATTTTTCTGTACAATAATAAATATTATCTACAATATTATCTAAGTGCGCAATAGTTCTACGATAAATTATTATCACTTTGATGACACGTAAACAACATAATCTATGTAGTAAAGGCAAATATATTTATTAAAAAATATTTTTCGATAAATACATTTAACATGTAACAAAACATATTATTATCTATTTAAAATTATTATCTAAAACTGCTGAAATAATAAAAGTGGAACTGGTATTGCTATTGAACAAGGATCAATACATAGCTCAGCAATTTAATGATGGAAGATGACATGAGATGTGATGATGAGATTCGCAAGTGCTCCACTTGGATAGGTAGGATTATTATTATAATTGATGCAATGATTAAACTAAATAGACTAAATGTTTATATAACATTCATAGTCGTTATCCAAATATTTTAATATTCGCAAAATATTTGAATCTGTATAAAAATTTATGAGTATTAAAACTTATCAATTATCTATAAGTTTTAAGAATTTTCAAAACACAATAATCACGTCTGAGCGTGTATGTCTTTCTGGTTACGACCTTTGCACGTATTCGTCAGTGGTAAAAACTAATAAATCTGTTTTATTTTTGTGCCTAAAATCGATTCTTAATTAATTAAAATTCTAGCGTTTATATTATTCAATTGATATTTTAAAGGTCGATTTTACACCATTTTATCAAAGTAGCTTCATATACCAAACGTCACCGAACTCATGTTATATGAAAAATGTTATAATTAATTTATCTTAAAGCCGTGGTACACCTTAACCAAATTATTTTTATAAGTATCAACTCAGTGTTAGATTAGAACAAAAAGTTTTGTGAGTGGTATTCATATTTATTTAAGAGTATTTTGGAGATACGTCACTAATTACGGTACCCACCGGGGTCCCTTTATCGAGTGAGTAACACCGTATACTGTATAATAAAGTAAGTAATGATATAATTATGTAGTTAGATCATATCAGATCCAAAACATGAATGTAAATGTGAATGTATGGGCAAGTTCTTTGTCATTTCGCTCTCCCACGAATTCACATTTATGTTTTTGATCTGAAGTTAGATATTCTTGCTCGTCTATATTATTAGCCAATTACACTTCAATTACGCTACTACATACATACGCTACTACTATAATTAAATTAATTTTAAAATGTATAATGATAATTATGTTTTTTTTAACATATCTTTTCGCTTTTTAGTGATCATAGTTTTCCTAATTTTATTCTTTTTGAAAGCTTATTTAAAAAAAAGGCCGATTAATGAATGTTTACTAGGTATTATAATTCTGAGACTGCTCTTTCTAGCGCCTTGATTTGATTGGGGTCAAACTTTATCAAGTGTGTTTCATTCAAATGTTTCACGTTGGACAGAGCCACATAAGCTTGACCACTGAAGAAAACAGTTGCACCGATGTTTATAAGGACGACTTTTATGTATTGTGTTAGCATAAAGCAAAATATATGGGCTGAACATATTAGTGCGGATAGACAAACGTCTGACTCAATATTTCGGTACCATGGTTAAACATTGTTCAGAATTCTTTACTTTCACCCTATCATCTTGGTCACACCTTCAAGTATAATTAACAATAATGATATAATACTTGAAAAGTGATGAGTACAATCAAGGAAAGTAAGTTAATTTTTATCCAACTATTTAAAGTCATCTTTTGTTTTTTTTAATGTCATCAATGTTGCCTATAACGAAATATAATACGGATAGTATCTAACATTGCCCTCGGCATTGGAAGCTGTTGCTTTCAACCTTCCTTTTCATGAACTGGTAACACATAGTCTAGCTAGACGTTGTACAATTGTGTACCACATAAGATTTTATCACAAGTAAATTACCACACAAGCACAAGAAAAGGCATGCCTATAAACACGCAATACCAGCACTGTCATTTGTGAATTGCCAACCTCGAGCATTCTCCTATGGAGCTCAATTGAGCCTATTCATTAGCAGAAACAGAAACGACAGAATCGCAGTCTTCTAGGGGCAATAACCTCATGAATTTAAAATTTATGTGTTTCCTTAAAAGTAATTGTATAATTTTTTTTTTAACTTTTATACGAGTACATATATTATGTGTGACTCGGGATTTAATCAAGATACTATTTCTAAAGTACAATTAATTTTTTTGGTTTTGATCGTGGTCACGGGTGGTCTGGTAAGAGCGACGCAACGCCTCGCGAATTTCAGCAACTACTCGCACCTGGTCTTCATTATTTTTATTGTTGATTTGTACTGTCAGTACTTCATTCGTTAATTTTCCAAGATGTTGATATATGGTACGCATCAGCTCGGTTGAAATTTTAATATTTTTTTATTTCAACTACATCGCATACTATTCGTGAGTACGTGATGTAGTTATGTGTACGTTGCAATTCAATTCAGTGGTTTTTTACGTGACTACAGCGAACTGACAAACTACATAAGTTAATAATAACAGCCAGAGTAACATATTGACTAAATAAAATTAGCAGGCTTATAAATTATATTTATTTATTTTGGGCTACCTCATAATAAAAAAAAGTAAATTCATTATTTTACTTAAAAAAAAACATTTTGTATTGTAATGAAGTAAAGGTATAATTTGAAAACGAAGAAATGGTTCATTTGTAGAAAGAAAACATCTATACAGATCCCAAGAATAATATATTTCATAAACTTGGTAACCAGAAATATTCTGGAATAACTTAATAATAAACTCGTTATTATCCGAGATTATACAGGTAGTTTATCATAAATTATTCAAGTCTTACTATATCAACCATCTCAGTACTTCAGACAAATCAGTCTTTTTTTACATTTGAGCTTCCAAAATGACTCTGCCCCGCCTGATGGAAAGCACAAGCAGAATCCAAGAGTGGTGGTCACCATCCTCACTGCGAACAAGGACAGTGCAGCATGGCGACCAGCACTATGGCGGTCTAGTGACATGCTTTTTCACGCCCCGCTTAAAGGACCCGGGATCATAGTGGGACGGAAACACGTGCGCTGGTAGTGAGTTCCAGGTTTTAACTGCTCGGCACAGGAAGGAAGACCCGAATCGATGAGTGCGAGACCGATTGTCTACCACTCTGAAGGGGTGACTTCCGAGTCCGGCACGTGTTGTCCTGTAGAGGAAGGGAGAAGGGGGGAGCAGTTGGAAGAGCTCTTCAGAACACTCCCCATGATAAAGGCGATAGAAGACTGCCATAGAGGCGATATCTCTGCGCATTTGCAGAGGCTCAAGGGACTCGGTGGCTTCAGGACTGCCGACAATGCGGATTGCTCGCCGCTGCAACCGGTCAAGAGCGTCAAACAGATACTGCGCGGCTCCATCGCAAAGGTGAGAACAGTACTCCACGCACGAGCGAACCTGGGTCTTATAAAGAAGACATAGATGCCTAGGCGAGAAGAACCGTCTCACCTTGTTTAGTATACCTAACTTCCGCGAGGCCGCCTTAGTGACGCTCTCAACGTACTCGCGCGGGTTGAGGTCGCGGCAGATATCCATGCCCAGGATATCGAGCCTGCCTTGTAGTGGCAGTTGAGTGCTCTGAAAAGTCGGAAGGGGAAGGAATGGAGACTTTTTGGCAGAGAACGCGCACACCTGTGTTTTCTTGGCGTTAAACTCGACCAAATTCTCGCAGCCCCATTGAGAAATGCGGCCCAGAACCTGGTCGAGTTGAGCGACAAGCTCCTGTCGTTTTTCTGCAACAACTGCTGCCTTTGAGCAGGGTGTCCAAAATATCGCCCATGAACTGTGCTATCGTCTGCAGCAATGAATGTTGCCAAGGGCTAACATGTCATTGATGTGCAGAAGAAACAGCGTGGGCGACAGGACGGAACCCTGCGGTACACCTGCGTTAATCAACTGAAAGTCGGAGGCTGCACCGTTACAAAGGACTTTGATGCGGTGCTGGTGCAGGAATGCAGCAACCCAGTTGCAAAGTTTGAGGGGTAAGCCGAATGCCGGTAGCTTGGAGAGAAGCGAACGGTGCAAAACCCTATCAAAGGGCTTGGCCATGTCTAGGCTGATGGCCAAAGATTTCCCGTGCCTGTCAATGGCCTCACCCCAAAGGTGTGTGACGCATCCAGAAGATCTCCGGTAGATCAGTTTATTCTAAAACCATACTGCCGATCATTAAGTAAGGAGTGATCCTTTAGGTAGTGGACCAATTGTTTGTTAATGATCCGTTCAAACACTTTGCAGATAATGGAGGTGACCGTTATCGGGCGGTGATTGGCCAGGTTGGAGCGGTCGCCTTTTTTGGGGATAGCCTGAACATTCGCCACTCTCCAGGCCTCCGGAACAGTTCCCGAGGAGTATGACAATCGATACAGGTGCGTCAATACCGGAGACAACTCTGGTGCACAGTTCTTAAGAACCACCGCTGGGATACCGTCAGGTCCACTGGCTTTCCGGACGTCGAGTGACCGAAGCTCCGCCCGGACATCACTTTGCCGGATGCGAATATCCCGCATTGTGGCATTGCATGCCGGAATGGTAGGCGGGTGCATGCCACGGTCATCGATTCGGGAGATAGCCGCAAAGAGATCAACAAGCAGTTTTGCTTTCTCCTGCGGCTGATGGGCAAGTGATCCGTCGGGATATTTCAGCGGTGGTAGCGAGGGTTGGCAGAAGTTGGACTGCACGGCTTTAGCTAATCGCCAAAACTTTCGGCTACCCGTAGGGTATGCGACGAGTTCTTGGCCAAGCCGCGCGATGCGCTTTGCATCCGCTGTGACGTAAGCCTTCCTGCATTTCCTAGTGGCTTTGTTAAACGCTGCTTTTAGTCGATCCACGTCGGATTGGCTGTAGGCGCGGGCCCTGGTCCATGCACGGTAGGCCAGTTGCTTTTGGGCAACAGCGTGGGCGCATTCGCGATTGAACCAGGGACCGGTCGTTGCGCTGGCAATCTCACTGTAGGGAATATAGTATTCCATTCCGACACTGATCTCGCCAGCCACGGTCTTTTTGCTGCCACTGGTCGTGGGGGGGCAACAAGAGCCACCGAGGTGGACACCAGGCAGTGATCGATGGATCCCAGAGGGGCGAGTACCGATACACTGTACTGCTCTGGGTGACTCGTCATCAGAAGGTCCAGCAAGAAAGGCGCTTGACTCAGTATGTCTGGTATCCTGGTGGGCTGGAGTACCAACTGGGTGAGGTCATGCGTGGGAGCAAATGCGTGGACAGTCCGACCCGCGTGATCAGTTCTGGAAGATCCCAACCAGGACTCATGGTGGGCATTAAAGTCTCCCAGAAACACCAGTTCGGCGGTCGGAAACTGTTCCTGCGCTTTGTCCGATGCCTGACTGAGATGTTCAAAAAGTCGAGTTGTCTCGGAGTCTACAGAATGGGATCGGTATAGGCATACGTAGATTCGTAGAGCCAATATCCACGTGTAGCCAAATAGTGGAGAAGGATGGGTCCTCAAGGCAGCATAATCGGCGACAACAAACATCCGCCCTGACGAAAAGACACACTCCAGCCTTCGCGAGGAAGCACTCCTCAAGCACGTAGCCGGGGTAGTGAAGATATATCGTGTCGGCAGGGCGGCGTATTTGTGTCTCCGTTAGGAAAAGCATGGCCGGCCGAGCCGTCTCAAGATGCTGGTGGACGGCGTTGAGGTTTGCATGGAGTCCACGGATGTTAGTGAACTCCACCTCAAAAGCGGGTTGGTGGGAGAATGGGGTGCCGCTGTTGAACGTTTATGTCTTCTCCTTTTTGCTGCCATGATAAAAAAAGAGAGGGAGGGAGGTGGGAGCGTAAAAGGCGTGACAGTCACCGTGGCAGTGTAATACTGAGGCTCGGAATGCTGTGTCGCCATACAATAGTGAGGTATGACGGTGACCGAACCGTCCGACGGAAGGGTCCCCGTACCCTCCCGGAAGTGGTTGCCTGCTCCCACCGTCCGGTCACCAACCGGCACGACAAGCCACTCCGTGGATTATGCGCGACCTGACGGGGCAGCCTCCCAGGGTGGTTAGCCGCGGTTGGGCCCCTCTCTATGCCGCGTTCGGCCAGTGGCACCACCGTTTCTACGGGTCTCCCTGGCCGACGGTTTGATCCACGTCACCGTCAACATGACTCTACAAGCATTCCACTGCTCACACACTTACCACGATAACTGTTACCCCTGCATCGTTGGGCCTCCGGTCTCGCACACACCAACGAAATACGACAGCACCAACACTGTCATTTTAGGTTGGTCTTCAGTGCGAGGGTAGTACCGCCCCGGTCGAGCCGGCCCGTTTATGCTGGAATCAGCGTGGCTCTACTACCTATTAAATGTCTATTATGTTTTACCATTCTACTGCACATACACTCTCTTCTGCCAGCCCTCTCTTTCAAAAAAATTCAAATTGATTCCTCCAATGGGATGTGTGAGGAAGGATTCTGGCTCGAACTGCAGTTTTCTCGGTGTCCCATCTGCTAACTCCAAGCGGTACTTCTTAAGCATGGTGATAAGGCCAGCCATCATTTGCATCTTTGCAAAACGGATACCTAAAATAAAAGATGGAGACATTAGTTTCTGAATATTGTTGGTTCTATGAGGTGGTGTGTACGCTTAGATGCCCTTTCTAAGTCCTAATCGTAGCCTCTGGGGCTTAAAAACGGGTCGAGTTTTCCACTTACCAACGCTAAGAGGTAAAATTAATGTCTATTAGGACGTCATTGTTATTAGTTTTATTTCCGCAGCCGCAACCGCAAAATTGACAAATCTCTATTCACTCCACATAGTCAAGCTTGATATAGTTTCAATTTAAATACACAAAATGATTAAAAACGTGTTATTCATTAACATGTATTAGTAGTTGGAGAAATATGAATGTTTTTTTTTATAAACCTAATGACTAAAACTAAAATCATTAAAAATCACATATCTTGGTCTTTGGTTGGCGCACCAACTTTTTATGAGTATTCTCTTGCCTTTACCAGTGCTGTTATTATTAATCTTGCTGTTTTTGCCAACTCTAGTTGGTTTCTAGATACATTCCAAGGTAAATTTAATTTTCCGTGTTTATTATTTAGAGCGAAACTTGTTTAGTTAAGAATCCTTTATTAACTTCTTCCGTGTGAACTATAATAGCTTATATTCACCACCAAGACTATTTATGTCTCATTTCTGCTAAATCGAGGTGTACATGTCATGTCAATCTAAAACGCTTTTGGATTTAGAACTGACACGACTCTCATTATAATAATGACTCGAAGTCACTCCATTTTACGAGCTAACAAAAAATGCATAAATAGCGAGGCACGGTAATCACGGCACAGTACAGTTAATTAGTATGAAAACTGAACAACCTGTAAACCTTATGCAACAACAAAAATAAAGTAAGAGGACTGCGTTACTAGACTATCACATAGCAACAAAGGGATGTGCGAGCACGCATCAGCTCTTTCCACACCGTTGCAAACCAATATCACCTCTTTACAAGGGGTTAGATGACTGTAGATGAAAGACAAACCCCGTCACAAGTATTTATTTTATTTGAAGGACATTTTAACAATATTAGTAACTAGCTTTGTTAAGCGGCTTAAAAGTTATTTTTTTTTTTCCTCGGGAACAGTACTTTTTTTGGGTAAAAGTTACCTATGTGATGGGTGATTCATTACTTACGACGTTATCGATGTTAACAACCTGCAGTCTATTACTTAGGTACACTTCAGCCATGCACTTCCTTTGAAGAATGAGATCGCCATAATTGCCTAAAAGGAATTGAGGTTTAAGATGCGGCACTTATTTATTTTTAAAGTAGTTGTATTTTCTTGTTGTTATATAGTACAGTAATATTAATATCACTATTATAAGATAAAGTCACATGATGTTTATTCACTGAGCATGGAACGAGTGGTATCAATATATTTCTGCGTTGCCAACGGTTTGTAATGAGTCTTGTATATATACAGGGTGTCACGGAAAGGTATGGTCACATTTTAAGGTCGTATAGTAGTCCCCGCGAATAACGTAAAGCGAAAACAATTTTAGGAAAATACGTGATTTTTAAAACAGAAGTCTTATTATGAAACTGACAAATTGAACTTGAAAATTAACCGATTTAAGTATTATTTTTAAGTATTAATTTAAGTAGTATATTTCATAAGAGCGAGGGTTGACGTGAATAAAACTATGAGTTAAAAAATACTAAATTAAAAAAGTTAATTTGAAATTACATGAAAACTCTTGGAAATGTGCACCTACACTAAGAAAAGCATTTTAAGAAGAAACAAAACCTTTTCAAGCTAAATCAACTATTTATTGGCTACTCATAATGCTCCCTTTTTTAAATTGTGGAATCCCCCTCGGACACCGCCGCACCGAACTAATACTCGGCGAAATGGGTATGTCGAAATCGAACCGACTATAACCACACGGTGTTCCGTTACGTGTATCTATGGCCGAGGGCTCAGGTATAACCTATGAAGGAAATCCCTGGACCCCCGCCAGACTTGACTACCTTCCCATAAAGCGATGTAGTCTCGCAGACGTAAGTGAGAGCCACTTCCCGTTCAGATTTAAAAGCGCGTATGGATCAAGATAATTTTCCTCTTTTGGTGCCAGGTTTCGACGCTGAAGGCCAGCGCTCATGGAGGCCGTAGGTCATTAGGTGCTCTATGGCGCCTGTAGCGTCCTCTGCGGGACGGGAGACTGTTGGCTCCCTATTCATAATGTTCGTAAAATTTTACCACACCTCTGTACAAGACTCGCGTTATGCGTATGAAAAGACGGTAAAATTACTCAAATAATAACAACGCAGATGTTTCTAAGCGTGCTTTATTTAAATGAATAATAATATTTTTTTGTTAATCATATTTAAGTGCTCTTAGACACAATAATATTATAGATAATATTACCGTGTCATAGATTTCCATTTAACTATTAAAAACTTTTTAAAAGTGCATTTTTTATAAATTGGACGTAATGAACGCCCACGAGTTTTAAACTGAGAATATTAATGCCGTTGCTTGTTAAAATACTCCGGGCTTTTAAAATGACTGAAAATTTGATAAAGCTTAAGTACAAATCATGTTTCAATATAATATTAAGAGTAAACAACGGTTATTATTGGAAGTGCGCTACATATAGTTACACAATAGTATAATTTTACGATGAAAATTTAGATTAATCTAGTGTCAAAATATTTATACATAAGTGATTTCACTGCTTACTCCCTTTCAAGCTATATCCTCTTTCACGCAGTACATCCATCTTTTCTTTGGTCCTCCTCCACTCCTGTCCACTTCCAGACATCAAACTCTTTTCACCACATTTTTACTCATCTCTCCGCTTCACATGTCTATACCACGATAATCTATTGCTCCTCAACTTTTCATATCATTTCATATCCATATCAACCGCGGTCCGCCAGGCATGATCACCTAGCCTGGTCAGAGGACCCTCCTGTTGTTTTGGAAGGACATAAAACCCGTTTGAAAGTTGAAACGCAATAAGTACAACTTTTTCAGAACATTAATTTTATGTGGGAGGAGAAAGAAACTTATATTGTTATCATTATAATGCAGGGATATGGACAGCTTAACTGAGAATGGAGTTTAATTCTAATGAAACATCCGATTATATCCACCGTGGCGGCACATACATATGCACGACAGACCTTTTTTTTTGATGTCGAGGTGGAAGATTCTCATGGATGTCCTCCGTCCTAATGGGGGGGGCGAAGGGGTCTGTCGGACTCTTACCGACTAAAAACCACCCCGGTGTTCCACTGCTTGCCCATGACCGGGGGAGCGAGAATCGCCATTGCATTCTTCCGCAACCCCCGACAGGCATTGACCCGTCTCACCCAAAACGGGTCCCGTCACCCGGTGCGACCGTCACCCATCGGTCACACTCCTCTGAAAAGCGCGCGTGGAACACTGCGCTCTGCCTCTCGGGCCTGTATCTGTTCGGACGACGACTTCCCCAAAAGTTCGTCGCCCGCAGGCCGATTCCTACGGTGGCCGGAGATCATTGAATGCCCTCCGGCGCCCGGTGCGTCTACTGCGGGCAGAGAGAGTTGTGCTTCGCTCTCTCTCCCGTTCAGCCGCCTCCTTTGCGGACATCACCTCCTCGCAGAAGGCGGCGACAGCGTTCCATGCACTCTCGCTCCGGATCATGGACAGAACCACGGCCGGCAGCGAGAGACTTCCAGCAGAACCGACTGCCGCGACGAGATCACGACGCTGGTTAGCCCAGGCTGAGCATTCCACCAGTGTGTGAAGCGCCGTGTCGTCGGGGCAGTCACCACAATGATGGCACCGTGACGTCGGTTCCCGGCCGATCCGACACAGGTACTTGCCGAAGCAACCGTGTCCGGAAAGTACCTGCGTCATCCGGAAAGTAAGGGCTCCATGCCCTCTCTCCAGCCACTCTCGTAGGACGGGTCTTACCGCCGCTACAGCGGCGTGCCCTGCACTGGGTCGCGCAAGTCGCTCCTCCCATTCCGCCACCAAAATCTGGCGGAGCTCACCCCGGTGTGCCTCTATTTCTCGAGGCATTGGAAAGTCGCCCCGATCTAGCGAATCCTTGCGCCACCGATACTGTAACGCAAGGAGCACAGCGTCTAAGTCCCAGGGCGCGGATCCGGCAAATAGGCTGGCCGCCTCAAAGGAGATCGTACGGTACCCCCGTATCACTCTGACAGCCATCGCGCGTTGCGGCCTTCGCAGAATCGCGATATTCTGGGCCGTCAGAGTGCCCGCCCACACTGGCGCCCCGTAGAGCGCCATAGACCGTACGATCCCCGTATACAGCTTTCGGCAGGATGTGTTTGGTCCCCCTAAGTTGGGCAAGAGCCGCGAAAGAGCCCCGGCGGTGCCCAACAGTCTGGGGGCTAGCTGCCGAAAGTGTGGCCCAAAATCCCATCGGCTATCGAGGACGAGTCCCAGGTACTTCATCGAACGCTCGATGCCGATGCGGACACCTCCCACCATGATATGGGACCCCGAAGGTGGCGTCTGACGGCACGGCAGACCTAGTCTATCTATCAAGTACCTATTTAGCTTAGTACCGACTTCAAACAGACCAGTCATACCTGGCAAAGCTTAAAGCTAAAATTTATTTGGGGAGCCTTCTCTAAATAAATACTAGCTTTATCGAAATGAATGAAACTATAAATATTTAGTACCAAGGATGTTGGTGGAATGTGCAGAATTTTCTGAAAAGGTTTGCATAAAAAAATAAAAAACCAAATCATTAAAATTTACGTGAAAATTCAAAACATGGTATTTAGAAATGTGCACCCACACTACGAATAGCATTTACCTAAGAAAAAAAAACCTTATTTTTTTATATTGTGGAGGAACAGGTGTCATGTCCCTCCAACACAAAGGGACGATCCTCCGACCAGGCGAGGTGATCATGCCTGGCGGGCCGTGGCCCAACGGTTGATGTTGGGAAGTTGTATAAACTAATCGGCGCGAGAACTCTCATACCACGATGCAGGATTAGTAGTTACTTCGTAGTTCAGCTTGTCTCCGGGAGATGATATTGGAGTATGTTTTTTACTGTCTTTTTGTCGGCTACACATAACGCTTCTAAAACTTGACCAGTCATTAAAATTCAATATCTTTTGTTTCGAATTGAATATCAATTATTCCAAATCATCAATTTAAAAATATATTATTATAATATGGATCGAAATGGTAAAATTACACAATGAATGAAATAAAATGATATTACGTGTACTATACTTATAAGTTTATAGTTCAATATCTGTTTTTAGGGTTCCGTGCCCAAAGAGTAAGAACGAGAACATATTACTAAGACCCCACTGTCCCTCTGTCTGTCTGTCTGTCACTAGGCTGTATCTCATGAACCGTGATAGCTAGACAGTTGAAATTTTAACAGATGATGTATTTCTGTTGCCTCTATAACAACAATAAATAGTAAAAACAGAATAAAATTAATATTTAAGGGGGGCCTCCCAACAAACGTGATTTTTTTTGCCGTTTTTTTGCTCGATATTAATAACGGCAACATGTAGACGCTTGAAGTATTCACAGAATATTGAGTTGTATATCCACTTTAAAAATAAACAATTAAATTAAAATTAAATAAATATTTAAGGGGGGCTCCCATACAAAAAGCGTGATTTTTTTGGCGTTTTTTGCTTGATATTAATAACGGCAACAGGTAGACGCTTGAAGTATTCACAGAATATTTAGTTGTATATGCACTTTAAAAATAAATAATTAAATTAAAATAAAATAAATACGTAAGGGGGGCTCGCATACAACTAACGTGATTTTTTTGCCGTTTTTTCCTCGATATTAATAATGGCAACAGGTAGACGCTTGAAATATTCACAGAATATTTAGTTGTATATTCACTTCAAAAATAAATAGTTAAATTAAAATGAAATAAATTAAGGGTAGCTCCCATACAACAAACCTGATTATGGTACGGACCCTTCGTGCGGGAGTCTGACTCGCACTTGGCCGGTTTTTTAATTCATTACGTTGAATCCCTATTTGCAATATGAGATATTTTATTTACTACACCTAACTACTAGATTGTTATTTTCAGCAATGTTGCTGGAAAAGTATTTTGACATTGCCAAAGCTTACTCCAAAATAATTACTAAAAAAGTGACAGGAATTATTCAAATCTCTCAGAGTACCGTTCAAAACATGCCGAGAGGGACAGGAGGTAAATAACAGCGAATAATTGATTCACATAATTGATGGGCCATTTTGTGAGACTCTTCGCTTGTCTTTTGGACAAATAATGGCTTTTATTAGAACCGACTTGAGTTTTTTGGGCTTTAGGATTCGTGTGGATTTGGATGTAATTGATAAAGTATTTCTTTGTTGGCCAAATCATTTGCAACCGTATTTGTAATCCAATATAGCAGAGTTATATTTTTAGAAACGAATGATTCTTGTTCAGCACAAACAGTAAGCTGTTGACACGATATAACCTTTAAAGGATTATACTATTTAATTAATATACATGTGCCCTCCTCAATGAGCAATATTTCTGTTGCTTACTCAAAGTATGATTGTCGCGTTTCAACGTTAAACTTGCAAATAATACTTTCATTACCCTGTCGGCATGTACTAAACAGTTTCTTTATTAATCAAGGAACAATACTATGTTCAAAAAACATAAACTAAGTATTTTAATTTCTGTTAAAATTCAGACCATATGCACCAAATTAGCTTAGCTTTTTTTATGTGGAAAAAACCAACCCTCAAACATACCGTCTTACTAAGTCAAGGTGTATATGCGGGAATCTAACCAAATAAAACCATACATTATTGCGAACTCGCGACCGACATTTCCTAATACTCTTTTTGGCTCAAATAAGATGAAACTTTAGCTTTATATTCCATAAAAATTCCTAAAATCAACGCATTCCAACGAAAGGAAACCTCACAAAAACATTGAAAATAATAACCGTCCCTTTTGTCTACATAATCGGATAAAAAAGAGTTAGTCTTACACTCGGAAACATTGTGGGGAACTTTTTTGCGTTTCTTTAACAAATTGCTTAAAGATTACCGGGTACATTTTTTCCCAGATGCTTAGTTCTCGTCAAACGGACGCAAAAAGCCTGGAAACGAAGATTTTGTTCAGATGTAGGAGGTTCCATTGTATGTGCTTTGCGAGCCATTTCTTTGTCGGAGAATATTTTTGTAATAGCTGGTTGGTGATTTATACAACAGAAGTTAAAATGAGGATAAAAATAACACTAGCAATTACAAATTTCAGTATAGTCAAGATACTGCCGGTTTTCTGTAAGGTTTTCCGGTTTCCGGTTTCAATCAATCACGTCAAAAGGTCTATAGAGACTAACTTAAGATAGTATTATTTAGTAGATAGCGATTTTATCATCGTTTGTCATCTTAGTGGGATTGGCGTATTCAAATGTTACAATTACCTTGTAACTCTCATAGATCAGGGGAGGAAAGAGTTGTACGCACCTAGTCGTTAACGAAAGATCTGACTAGCTTTTACTTTTTTTTTCAGTTGCAGATAATACAACTTTGGGTAAAAAAATAATAATAAATTGCCCCCACATTTCATTTACGCTTATAAGTAATGTAACCAGAAAATTATAAAAACATGTTGAAAAAGAGTGTTCTTAGAGTATCTTGCCTATTCTTGTCTACAGGATCTACATGTTGGAACAGGCAACTAGCTTCACGACTGACTTAGTCTAATTGACTCCTACTCCTGACAATTAAAAAAATACCTATAATTGGTATAATTTTGAATAAGTCTAAGGCCGTATCCTGCTTCACCACGCACCAGGCACTAAATGCCTTTCGTCTATTATAAACATAGGCATATGGGATCAATAATATGACGTGATTCGAAAATAAAAATAAAAAATTAATAATTGGTAGTACAAGAAAATAATGATGCAATGATAATATGACGATAACTTAGATTAAGGGAAAATGTTACAACAGAGTACGTGAAATAGGAGAAGAAAGAGATGGTTAAATTATCATATATTCAAACCAGGTTCACAGCATCGCAACCTTTTACTATCTGTATAGAAAAACGCGTACGTACGTATGCTACAGTAATATGAAAGAAAATCCAATATTGCTATTATGGGCAATAATAACATTTCTAAAGTAATATCATGTTGCGCCAGATTATCGGAAATGGACGCAACTTTCCTTACGCTATAACTCACCGAGAGAAGTTTGCTAAATAAAATACGTATTTACCTATTTTACGGTGTTCTTAGCTCGAAAGCCCGACACAGGAAGGAAAGGAGCGTTTGAAGCGATTTATCTTCAAGCAGACGCCGTTAGGGGCCGGCTGAAATGTCTCGAGACCATTCATACAGATGTAGAAAGGACCTGGAAGGTTACAAGTCTAAATAAGGGTGTAAATATTTATCAAAATAAGTTTAAAATCAAAAAAGGTTTTTATCTATTATTGAATAAAAATAATAAGATATCCAAATATGATAATGTTTTTGCAAAAGAAAAAAGAATTATATTCGAAATTAAAATCGATTTTGTAAGAAACAATCACAATAAATTTAGCAGCGATTGGCATCGATCATTAGGAAAATAAATACAAAAATGGGATAAAGACCTAACCTTAACGGTAGAATTAAAAGTTTGTTAGATTTCGAAGCAATTTTCTAAAACCAATTTAATAATTATTACAGAACTATTAGCTGGATATCAATTCAACAGCTATCTATATTGTGATTATTTAGAATCCAAACGACCATGTTTAATCTATTTACGTCTGTGATACGGGCTGACTTGAATGATGCCGAATTCCAATTATCTGAATAAGACGATCAATCATGTCTTTATTTTTTGTGTATATTGTACGGACCAAGAGACTAATAAAGCATTATTCATAGTGTTCAGACCGTTTAAAATAAAAAAAAAATGCTCAATTCATATTGAGCATTTGAGAATTTTTATTATATTGACTACTCATGTAGTCAATATAATAAAAACGATTGAAATAAGAAAATTGACGAGGCTGTATAATATTGGTGTCCATCTATTTGGCAGAGTAATAAAATATGTTTTTATTCAATAGGGAATAAGCACGTGACTTCAAAATGCCCTAAATATTTTTAATTATTGCTATAAAAATATAACTATACATTTATTTTATATGTAATTTATCGTATTTCAATTGTGAAATGTAATAATATAATATAATTATGATGTTTTAAATCTCCTTCGCTCATTTCTAAAATGCAACGCTATCATCAGTCATTAGTAGGGTAGGTCAATTGAACAGAAATGACTAGGTTTAGGTTAGGTTAGAACTGCGACCACAACACCAGAACCGAATTCTAATTATTTTACTTGGTTATATAAATTAGTACTTGCCTATGAATGATCTGTCCCATTTTGTAAAATCACAAATTTAACAAACGAAGTACTTGGTCAAATTAATGTTTTAGGAATTAAATTTTAACATTTGAAATAATTTGCAAAGTAAAATATTTGCGAAATCTGTATTTTGTCAAATGATTAATTATAAAGTAATATTTTATTATAATATAGTTTTCGAAATGAGATTTTTAAAATGATAAGTTTTTATAATACTATTTTTAAAATGATCATTTGTCATTAATTTTTTGTCAAACATTACTGAACCGTTCTTTTTTATACATACGCCACCTTTACAACCACATCAACTGAATTCTAGACCTCTTTCTCCTGACGCGACTCGACATTAATGTTCATTTAAATACATTTTTTAAAAGTAATTACTAATTATAGCACACTTTGACGCTGTTTTAGATTTCAATTCGAGATAAAAATTATTAGCTTTTTCTAAAAAAAAAACGGCTCTCAGTAGCAGCGCGTGTTTACTAATGACGATGGTCCTTCCATGTATGTTCTTGGTCCTAGTGCCTTGCCTAATGTACCTTATGTACCACAATTGTCAACTTCTAGCAATATTCATAATAGTCAGGCAATGTGATAAATAACGAGGTTTGTATAAGTATTCATCACACAGTGCGATTTGACATTTTATTATTCATATTGCCCAGGCATTATAAATATTGCAATCTTTAATAACTTGGTCCATAAAATACACACTATTACATTTCCAAGTGTGTGAGTTTGACGACATGAAACTCAGGCAGGCTCAGGCATCTTAACCACGCTCAAAATTACTCCCCAACTACGCCCATAACACTTCCATTCATATATTATAGCAGCTCACATCTGTATCGGGGCGGCAAACAACAGGAATACTTTGTAAGCTCCCCAAGATTAATGTACGGCGAACAATAGAAATGTTTTTTTTTCAAGTGGGTTACAGCCTACACTTTATTTTGTACCCCTTTAGTGTTCGATGAGTTACTCTGAATTTATCTTTCGAGGCGATCTGTGTGTGTATTTTGTAAATGGACTGAGTACTTAATAGTCACTGGGGTTGTGTACAAATGTGAAAGGAAAATATGTATTTGACTTCACGTATATGTCTAACCTAACGCGAAATTGAATGTGATGTTATGAGGTTTTTTTTTGAGCTTTTCAAAACACATTAGGAGCGTTGAACTCAGTTTTTCGACGTCTTAGCTTTCGGAGTGATTTTGCTTGTGTAATGAGTTGTGTTCTGAGAAATGATTTGAGATTATTTTCCTTGGTTACTTTAAATCCTTACACGTGCTGGTTCATCGTCGGTACAGGACAATCGAGAGTTTGCGATGATCAAAAATATAATATTATTTTATTATATACTAGCTGACCCGACACACGTTGTTTTGCCATATTAATTATTTTTATTGAATATTTTGGTAGTCAAAAAATAACTAACTTATTGTGGGATGGGGTCTATGACTATAAAAATAACAAAACACCAACCATTCATTTTCTTAATTCAAAGTACTTCATTAACTTAACTGACATATTTAAAGTTTAACAGTGGGAGAGCAATGCTTCGGCACGTATGAGCCGGCTCGATCGCCATATCGATAAAGCAATGCTTACGTCGTGTTCCCTCTCTCCATCTCCCCCCATCTTTCCATCTCCCCTCCTCTCCTACTACCATTTTAAAGGCCGGCAAGGCACTTGTGACTCTCGAGTTGCAGGTGCCCATGGGCGGCAGTAGTCACTTACCATCAGGTGACCCGTCTATCGCACTTTCTATTTTCAATGGGTTAAATACTTTAAAAAAATTGTACCAACGAAAGTAAAAATACGAATATAACTATTAAAAAACAGGGGTTGATCGTAGAGAGTTGAAAATTCAGGGTTGTATGTATTTTCTAATGCTGTATCAAAAAAAAAAAAATCTAATAATTTAAAAAAAAATTAGGGGTGGACTACCCTTAACATTTAGGGGGATGAAAAATAGATAAGAGCCGATTCTCAGATCTACCCAATATACACACAAAATTTCATGTGAATCGGTCAAGCTGTTTCGGAGGAGTACTAGAACTAACATTGTGACACGAGAATTTTATATATAAGATTTTACCGTTATTTTATCCTAGTTTACCGAGTCACCCAACAGCTCCCTTAATGTACCCAATGAAATGCAATTCCATGCACTCAGAAAATTTTCTAACACTACCACATGATTTATGAACTTTTCAACATTTTATACCGAATTGACATTATTTCTGTGTCAGTCCTATGAAATGAGTCTATTTAATATTAGTCTTCTTTTTTTATTTCTTTTTTAAAAAATAACTCCCGCATTAGGAATATTCCTGTGTCACCGTGGGCTTCCCGGAGATTCAAATGAAGGACACAAAGAACGCCCAGACTCGGGACAACTATTTGTAGATTACACAAATTTTTGTCCCTCGTGGGATTTGAACCCACTTGCCGCGGCGTAGTGGCGAGATGACCACTTAAACCATTGCGTCATCCGTGCAGTCTTGCTTTGGCTCCATGATCACAGGTACCCTTCATGGCTTAACCAGAACTATTGCTGACAAATACCTACTTGTGGTCCTCGTGGAAACTGAAAACAAAGAGAGACCTCGTACTTAAAAAGTAGCAGAGTTTTAAAAAGGCATATAATAATGTTTCTTTCTACAACCAAACCGAACGAGGACAGTTGAGTTATTGCTATTGGCAGACGCCAACAACAATAAATATTTGTTTCTCTTTGTTAAATGTCAAAACGGTATGTTTTGTAGAAACTTGTATGAAATACCAATCTGTGACATCATATGTTGCTATCGTCAAATCATTTCATTTTAATGCTTGGTTTTACAAAAAAAAAAAACGAATTTGACATTAGTAAGGAGAGAAAGCAGAGCCTGTACTATGGTAACCAAACTGCTGATAAACATACTTCTATATCCTATCCTACTAATATTATAAACGTGAAAGTTTGTGAGGATGTATGGATGTATGGATGTATGGATGCTTGTTACTCTTTAACGCAAAAAGTACTATATGGATTTTATTGAAACTTTACAATAATATAGCTTATATATCAGAATAACACATAGGCTATAATTTATGAAGATATTGTGTATATTGGCCAATATATAACGATAAGTGTTAAGTAAGTCGGAAAAAAATCTGTCATCTGCGAGCTATTCTGGCGTGCGGTGCGAAAACTGATCGAGTTACACGAATATAATGTACGGTGGGATTGTTTCTCCTAAATAGTTCTACAAAAAAGTCCGCGACAGTATATATCTACCTTTTATGTGTAAGCCATTATTACCAAAATAGTGAACCATAAATACAATAAAATTTGATTTTTTATTTCCAATTCACATTTAGCAGTAATAAATTGATTTTTATCAAAATAAATACTTTTATCGCTTCTGATATTCAAAGTAGATAAACTTTGCCTTTTAAAGTACGTACTTTGGTCAAATATTTTAAAAGTTACGACGATATAAAATTAATATAAAATTGTGCGGTGCGGTGGGGGACATCGCTCATCGTCGCGTGACGTGAGCCGCCCGAGTCCCGAACGCGGGCAGGCAGACGCGTGAGGGCAGACGCTGTTGACGGTTGTGTCCGTAATGGGAATTTTCAAGACACTGGCGATTTGTTAAAAGGCTCTGTATACATACAGCAACCCGCCTCGCCTTCGCACGGGTACAAATTATACACCTAAACCTTCGTCATGAATCACTGTCTATTAGTGAAAACCGCATGAAATTCCGTTCAGAATTTTTTTAGTTTATCGCAAACAGACAGACAAACGCAGCGGGGGACTTTGTTTTATATTTTACTAGAAGCGCCCCGCGGTTTCACCCGCGTAAGTCCCGGTACCGTGTTAATATCGGTATAAAATGTAGCCTATGTGTTAATCTAGGTCTCCAAATATCTACATACCAAGTTTCGTCGCAATCGGAACAGTAGTTTTTGCGTGAATGAGTAACAAACATCCATACATCCATACATCCACACATCCGTACATCCATACATCCTCACAAACTTTCACGTTTATAATATTAGTAGGATAATATGTAGTGAAGATATTGAATGTGAAAAAAAATTTAAAGTTTTGAGGAGGTTTGGATGTTTGTTCCTCTTTCACGCAAAAACTACTGAACCGATTGCGATGACACTTCGTATGTAGATTGCTGGACACCTGGATTAACACATAGGCTACTTTTATCCCGATATTCCCATGGCATCTGAGTTACGCGGGTGGTACCACATCATGCCAAAAATTATACAACATCCTAATGGTTTTTTTTTTTTTTTGTTTTTTTTTTTTTTTTTTACAATAAAAAAAATAGTGCTTAAAATAATAATTTAATAAGTAACAAACATTAGTCGGTAGTATAGCCGACTAAAATTGAGAATTTAAAATTAAAATTAAAAATTAAAATTATAAACTAAATTACAAGTTGAAGTAAAACACCTACTCGTACATACCAGTGAGCTGCGCGCGGATTAAGTATTTATATTTTCCCTGTTTATTTGAGCAAACGTCTATGTCTTCCGAGGCACATGAAACAGAGTTGTACTGATGAACAATCCTAGTAAGCGGCGAGTGTTTTCCCAAATTTGACCGGCAACGCGGTGGTTTGAGTAATGGGCGGGGGTAGCGAGGGACTCTGAGAGGAACGTTAATACTTATTTTACTAAGTAAATCCGGACAATCTATGGCATTATTAAGCAATTTGTGTAGAAATATCAGATCCGAGATGGTGCGGCGTGTTTTCAGATCCATAACTTTAAAATAACTTAGTCGTTCCTCATAGGATCTACAATTCCTCAGATTGAAGCGAAAAGCTACATGACGAAGAAGTCTCTTCTGTACTCTTTCAATTCGATTGATGTGAACTTGGTATGAGGGATTCCAAACTATACTGCAGTATTCTAATTGGCTTCGTACATAGCTATTGTACAATAGTAATGTAGTGGATGGTTTTTTAAATTCTTTCGATGTTCGCAATACGAATCCAAGAGATCGATATGCTGAATTTAATATTTTATCTATATGTTCTATGAAACTGAGTTTACTGTCCAAATAAATGCCCAAATCCCGAATTAGTGTTACTTCTGTTATAGTGTTTTCCTGAATTTTGTATGAAGACTGAGTTTTATTGTGTTTTCTGGTGAATTTAATATGGTAACACTTGGAACAGTTTAAGTACATTTTGTTACTGCTACACCATTGAGCTAAACTGTCTATATCTGCCTGTAGTAAACGTGGATCGGATTCATCCAAAATTATGCGTATAAATTTTAAATCATCTGCAAAAAGGTATGGCTTGGAGTGTTTGAATACTTGAGAAATGTCGTTGATAAAAATGTTAAAGAATAACGGTCCTAAATGAGACCCTTGGGGCACACCTGAGGTCGCAATGTAAGGTTCAGACACCTCACCGTCTACGACAACTGAAGACGGTCTATCTTCAAGATAAGACCTACAGCACTTTAAAATTGTGCTGACTATGCCCAAAGATTGGAGTTTCTGTAATAATATTTCATGGTGAACTTTGTCGAAGGCTTTCGAAAAGTCAGTATATACTGTGTCAACTTGCAGACCCTGATCCACTGCCGCTGTTAATTCCGTAACGTAAGTAACAAGATTAGTGCTTGTAGATATTTTTACACTAAACCCATGCTGATTAGTGGATAAGAACTTTTTAGCGTGATCGTATAACGGTGGATATACAAGTGATTCGAAGACCTTAGACAAAGCACAAAGAATTGAGATGGGTCTATAATTAGAAATTAATTCCCGTTTCCCATTCTTAAATATAGGGACTATTCTAGCCTGTTTCCATTTATTCGGAAAAACTCCAGTCCTAATTGACATGTTATAAATATCTGCCAATGGTACAGACAAGTAACGAGCACATCTCGACCAAAATATTTACACGTGTCAAGACTTAAAAGTTTTTTACCGACTGTCTCAGGTAGGAAGGAATAGTCATTGACGGGTAATGTTGGGATTGAGGTAACAGGCAGATTACTAGTCAGTTCATCTCGCGTCTGGCTTTTTGGGGCAAAAACCGAAGAGAAATGTTCTGCGAATAAATTGGAAATGGCCTTACTACCAAAAGCACCAACGTTACTAAGGGACATTTCCGAAGGGACATTTCCGAAGGGTAGGATGCACTTCCCCTTCGGAGGTTTTTTAAGTGATACCAAAAGAACTTGGGATCCCTTTTTATTTTGTTTTCAATTTCGCGTATATAATCATTATAACATTTTTGTGTAAGTCTTTGACAGTCTTTTCTGAGATAGTCAAATTCAATTATATCTAATGGATTGTTATATTTTTTCACTTTAATCCGTATCTTCATTTTTTGCTTAAGCAGTTTTTTTAATTGGTTTGTGTACCATTGAGGATATTTTCCTCTTCTAAATACGGTTTCAGGCACGTACTCTCTAATTATGTCCTTAACTATAGTATAGAACTTGTCTAACATATCGTTTACGTCATTACAAAATATAAATCAGTCAATGGTTTTCAGTGCCTCGTTTATGGCCTCATAATCCGCTTTGTAGTAATTGGGCTTACTTATTAGTTTAGATGTGCTTTTAGGTTTTACAGGTAGAGTGACCGTGAGTTCTAAGGCTGGGTGATACTTATCAAGTTCCCGTATAGGATCACGACAGATATTTATTTGTATTTGACTAAAACCAGAAAGCACTAAGTCTAGTGTTTTATTTTGGAAGTTTTTTATCCAGTTAAATTGTTGTAGATTGTTTAATGCCATAAAATCCAGAAAAATACTTTTAAGATTACCAGTGCCGCATGTTGAGGCGCAACATGAGTTATCAGTGGTACTACACATCCAATCAACACTGCTCAAGTTAAAATCACCTATAATCAGTGTGGAACTGTTACTGGTAGTGTCCATAATTGAATCACAGTTTTCAGTAAAATATTCGAAAACATCTGGGCTAACTGGGGGAGGTAAATAGACTCCGCATATTTTCAAATATTTCAGATTTGAGTTTGATTTGGTTTCGATCGTAATCCACAAATCCTCACAATCACTTTCCCAGTCAGTCCTACGAGATGAAATAAGTTTATTTGAAACTGCTATAAGTACTCCACCGCCAGTTTTTTTGTGCTTATTAAGATGAGAAGTTTCCCGATCCCGATTTTAAATAAATATATACATTAGGGTGGGTCAAACACCTTTTTTTTTAATTTTTGATTTCTAATAGCTATAATATGGTGCTAATTAGTGTTGATACTACATATGTGTAAAATATTATTTCAATCTGTTTAGTGTAACTGCCTCCGGATTAAGTTTAAAATTTCAAAAATGTTACGAAATTAGCTCAATTTTCAATAAATTTCTAAGATACTTAAATACACTACTTACACTTTTAAAATGGCTTATATATATATTACGATCAAACTACACCGTACTAACAACATCGACAACGTAAAAAAAGTACTTGAGGGTAAGTGCTACTCTATTGTTTCAGTCGTTTAGTTGCGCTGTACTCATAAATATTAGCTAGAAGAAAGGTGTACTGTGATTTTTTACATTAATCGTACTTGAAAAACGTGGGAATGTCCTGTATTTAACAATACTAGTAATTTAAAAGATAATGTGCTCCCAACTTATGAAGATATATTAAAATGCAAGGAATGGACAAGAATTAACATCAAAATGACCAAGAATACCAAAAAATAACCAAATTTTCAAGAAGTTGCTGAGATTGTAGTAAAAAAATTGAAAGCATATGAAAAAAAGCATCGCTGCCGACTGTATCATATGTAAGAGTGCAACAAATTCTTAGAGCTTTTAAGTTAAAAAACTTATCAAAATCGCATCCTAATACGAGGAGCTGAAAAGCGTTCATGCAAGTGCCTAGAATTTACCAAATGTAATTGCCTTAAGGAAAAAACTCCCATCCAATGAACAAAGCTTTCTCACCGACCAAAGATCTTTAAGAAAAATTATAGTAGGTGATACAGACGTGGCTACAACAAGAAAAAATCTAAAAAGTTTACACCGAAAACTCAAATAGGAAATGTCAAAAAGTTTTCTGAAACAGACAAGCACCGATGTCTTGCCTACAACTACAAAATGCTGTTTCCAGATTTCAAAATATTGTAGGTGAAATTCCACACAAATGACACACATGATCTCAGTTCTGACCAATTGTATTTGGACAGAATAGTGTCAGGTGCTATAGCTGGTGAATGTCCTGCAGCTTTAGCTTACAAATCACCTGGAAAATTTTCTCATGTAAGATGACTCAGGTCGATCGAGCGAACATACTTCTTGACTCTACATTGCAACTTCAAACCCATCCGATAAACTTGTTACTTTAGCAAAGTATGTGGATAAAGTATACGCTGCGACATGGTTTTACATTAAAAGCCACCCAAGTTGCAAAAATGGAGGAAGACATTTATGGAAATTAATCTCTAGGTCTCGTTACTTATCGACAGAATACAACGCAACAGCTTCTTTGCCCATCCTTAAAATCTATTGTTAGCAATGTTACCAGACTCTGAAAAACATATACTGGTAAGAGAATGGGCTCTGCGTCGTATTATAAAAGCACGAGCTCAAAACACAAAAGTGAAGACTATTTCAAGTTCCAGACATTAATATGGATGCTAAAGTATACTATGATCTTATTAACTGGCAGATTTAAGTAACAGATCCACCGATCTTGAAGCAAGATTCTAATGAAGAGCTTGAATCTTACATCGCTCGTAAGGAAAATAAGTTTTTTTTTTTAGATTACCTTGCCACACCCAAGCAGTCAAAAGAGCAGTTAAAACTGTAATTGAAGCTTTAGGATGTTTGTATGCAAACTCACAACGCAAAGGTTTTATTAAGGTGAAGAAGAAGAAGATTAAATTTTGGCATGAGTGTACGAGACTCTTATCAGTCTCGTAAACTCATGCCAAAATTCGATAGAAGAAAGATTTTCGTGTAAATCCAAGTACCTCTTAACTACAATAAACGAATTATTTATGATTATAATTTAATGTTTAAATAAAATATAAGTTTCTAATATTGTTTTTATTATATACAACCACACTTACAACTAATAGTAGGTCGTTAATCGAGTTTTAAGAAATACTTTTTTTTCAATATTTTCCTTATTTCAGGGTCAATCCGGAGGCAGTAGATCATGTCTGATTATAATGAAGCTTTTAATTTTAGTTTATGTAATCATGTAACACATTTATTTTGCTATTAGAAGTCAAAACCAAACTAAATTTTTTTTCTCATACTATAGTGACCCACCCTAATATACATATTATAGATAAATTACACCCAGAACAGGTAGCAATCGAATCCATGACCTCTGGCTCAGCGGTCAGAATCACTAACCTCTAGACCAACAGGCCAGTCAAACACTTAATTTCATAAGAACTGATACATAATTTATTTTAACCACAGGAAAGTACATTAGTTAAGCGTCCTCGTAAAACAATATTTATCCTTCCTATTTTTTCCCCGAACTGCAGCTCCCATAAAGCTAATCAGATCGTCCCTCGATTTCTGCTCAAACCTTACAAAGTGTACGTTCAAGCAGAGTATTCGTTAAGCCGAATATGGTTAGAACGGAGACAAACTGCGGTTCTCCGCAAACAAATATCGCAGAGCGGTATATCCAATGATCGTCAGACATTGAGAACAAGGGACGATGTTGCTGATCGAGCGGTAATCGATACTAAATTTATCAGGCAGGAAAATATTGATGTTAATTAATGTATTAAAAATGTATAGTGAGTGGCAATCGGTACATTAAACTTCGACAATTAAAAAAAGAGTAAATGCCCAACTTCTATTCAAAAAAGTTGCCTAAAATGAACAAAAATGAAATATACCAAATTGTATTCAAATCGTAGGAAACGCTTTACAATTACAATAACTATCAAAACACTAGGAAGAAGCCAGTTTAAAATACTTTTCTAAATTACAGATTATGTCAACAATAAGCATTTAAATATTTTATTTATCATTACAAACAAGGTATTGGTTTGGCACAGAGCTAGAACTAAACACCATATTTTAATAGAGTACCGGCACTAAAATAGGGGTTTTCGATAATTACAGCTTGTGGAGTTTCATCATTTTACACGAATTGTTGTTGCACGGTTGTAACATCGAGATCGATATAAGATCAAGCTACATTAACACAGTGTCAATTTTTAAACATACACAGGGTGCAAGTCCAAAACCAAGCAGACATCAAGCTAAATATTAAAGTAATCGTTACATTTTTACCAAAATCAAAATATATTTTTTTAATTTAACCAATTATAGTTAGGTATTTTTGAATTGTCAGGTGTCAACCAGTATAAGTCAGCCAAGCCTACCTAGTTGCCTGTTTCTATACTAGATCCCATGGAGAAGAACATGCAACTCCGAGACTACCCTTTTTTTTTTTTTGTGCGTGTGGAAACCCCCTCGGGCCGTCACCCCACCGGGGTTTACCATGGGGCGGTGTGTCGGAATCGAACCGACTAAAACCACACGGTGTGCGCCTTAAATAGGAGGGATCCGGGAACAGCTTTTATTAAGACATCCGGAACCCTCCTAGCGCCTGCCCGTAAAGAGCGGGCACCACCTTCGGGTAAAATCCTCTCATTTAGGCGACGTCCAGGCACACGCGGACGCCGCCTCCTCGCGGGGGGCCACTATAGCGGGTGAAGGGGAAAACCCGTCCCGTCCACCCGCGGCCACACTCAGGGCGGCATGAGGCGCTGGTAAGCGCGCCTCCGCCGCCCTGGATTAGGTCCGAGTGGAGATCGTCCTCCCGGACCCTTTCCGCCGCCTCCTTCTGCGAGATGACTTCCTCACAGAAGGTTGCAACTGCGGTAAAATTCCTGTCGCTACCGGCCATGGAGCGAATGACAGCCGGTAGTGACAGATCCACTCCGATGACTGCAGTGAGACCCCGACGCTGCGTCGCCCAACTGGGGCAAACCGCCAGTCGCCGATGTCCAACGACACCGCCAACAGCACGCCGCCACCGCTCACTACCTCTTCGGTCACGGCCCTCAGGCGCAACACAGCACCGACCGTCGAACGCCCCGTCCGAAAACCGAATTGGGCGTCCGACAAATCGGGGCCGACCTCGCGAACTCCGAGACTACCCTAGTTCAACAAACTTGAGAATTATTTAATTATACATATTTAGTTCTTAATAAAAAATTTAACTATAAGTCGGTTCTGTCCATTTCGGTATATTATAGGCATTCCCTTTTGGATAATTTTGATTTGATCGTTTTTATCTCGTGTCAATATCATTCCTCCCTAAAATCAACATTTCTTTCTTTTTGAGCGCCCATACAAAAGCCCAGGGGACTGTGTCGGACATCAGTTAAGGGATTCAGTGGGACGCGTATAGATGTGTGTTTCTTAAGAGATTCCGAAGAGATGCAGTAGGCACTTACGAATGGCGGGATTACCGAATGCGGTGTGTTGTTCATTCTCCTCACATTTTAACAATAAATATCCTTAAAATACTTATATTATAAAGATATTTAGTTCCGATAAACATCGACGTTATCTTTTGCATGGAGACAGTTTACTGATAAAATACCTACATAGTTTCAGTGGGAAAGTTATTAAGGTAACAAGAATAACGTAAGCAAAACTCCGTGTAAAAAATATCTCGTTATTATTGAAATAAACGTAACAGGAAAGAATGAAAGGCGCCTTGACAAATGAATTTTAACCGTTTACCAGGATAGGTAAACTGATTAAACCAGTGTATGAAAAAGCAGTTTGTCGTTACTATATAGAAACCGATTTTATAATGTCTGTTGCCGACGATGCCTTCTTGTATGATTTAAAACTTTTTGTTGCGACTGTAGCACGTTTATTTACAGTAATAACAATTTTAGGTTGGCGGTATTACATGTTTTCAGTAAAGTTCTAGAAACGGCTCTGTACACAACGACGAATCACGTCGAATGTCATTCAAGCCAATCACGTTCGAGTGCTGCATGGCTCGTTTATTAAATTTGGATTTGGAGTAGAAGCGTTAACAATGGCGATATATAGAGGTTGGGTCAGACAGCGAGCGGAACGAGACGGCGACTTGTCGTGAGCAGTTTGTAATTAGTACTAGTTAATATAGAAGACATCACACAGTACAGCGCCGCGCCATCATGCTCGGTGCTCGGCTAGCATCATTACAACTGCTCACGCCGCGTTGCCGTCTCGCCCCACCCGCTGTTGGGCCTAACCTTAAATTCATTCCAATGGTTATAGGCGCTAATAACCTATTACCTATTTGCCACGTTAATAATATTTAAACCAATTATCAGATTACAAAGTAAACAACCTGGCGTTGTAATACTAATAACTCGTATTAATTGTAGGTTTGTCAACAGGAAAATATTTACGTGTAAATATGTTATGGCACTTACTTAGTTTACCAGCAACTAACATTAAGGGGAGGGGGACCTCTTCCCCCCTTTTGATATCTCCCACAACAGTTATGATGAAGAACGTCGTATCTAATTATGGTCATATGATAAATTAGCTGTTATTGGACTTAGTCAACGTGACTTATCACAATTTATAATCAATTCTTTTTTTTTATCTGCGCCTTTGCACCCATTATCTTAATATAGTTTTGACGTAAACATTTTTATCTTGCTTATGTAGGTATAATGTAGGTATAATCTGTCTGTGTAACAAACATCATTCTAAGTAAGAATTAAGATCTTCATAATCCATTACATTTATTATGTTGGACAGATACTATAATTAAACCTACATTTATTTTAGTATACAGTACATACATTTTATTGTTACACTTATTATGTACTAGCAGTTCGGCGCGTAACCCTGGTTCTTTTTCCAAAATAATAAACCTAAGTTTCTCTTTATAACACCAGCTATCTGCCAATGAAAGTCCTGCGGAAATCAGTCCACATTAAATTTTAAATCACAACGATTCTAAAGAAGTTTCACTTCGAAAAACTCTATGTACCTACGTAGAAACACCCTGACGAACCCAAGTAGCCATATTTTTCATACAAATTTTTGCACTAAGCAGGAATCGAACCAGTGACCACGACGAGGCAGTGGAATGCACTGCAACTGCAACTTATATAGTTCCTATGGTTTATTAATCAAACAATCTGGTGTCTTACAGTCAGTCATGTTTATCGATTAACTTCAATAATTAAATTAATTTCTTGTCATCATCATCTTCTTATCTACTCTATCATTCGTCATTTTACTACTTACTCTCTTTTTAGCCATATCCTCTTTCACACAGTCCATCCATCTTTTCTTTTTTCATTCTCTACTCTTCTAATTAAATGAATGTCTTGTATTATCAGAAATTGAAGGGAAGTGCCAAGTTAAAAGGACCTGTGTGTCGATATGGAGTAGGCGCGAGCTGTACGTAAAGATTGTGGCACATGGCATTCAGTCTTAGAATAGGAATAGAATAAAATAAAGTGTTGGCATAAGTAAGTATTGTATGTAAAAAAGATTTTTTTTTTTAATTGTTTCATCACTATCTTCAACTCTGTACTGATAAAGTTATGTTGTGGCCTCAGACCAATAAAAAGAAATGTTTATTGGTCTGAGGTTGTGGCTAATACATAAGGCAGGCTTAGAATCCGTTGCTGCTTTATTTCATTATATATGTTTTGGTATGTATAAAATATATGTATATGAATTTATAGAACGTTTATGCGTGTTTTAAATCCAGAGTTTTAGGTCTAGAGAGCGCTCTGTTATTATAGGTCTTAAAATATTATTGTTATTAGATTGTATATGAGTTTAAATATAAGGTAAAACAATATCGTACCTATAGGTTACTCTATGTTATGAAAGTTATCTGATTGACTTGATAAGAAACGTGATATCTGTAAACATGTGCAATAAAGATAAAATTGTTGTGTGGCTTCATGATGAGTCAAAACCCAAACGACTTGGTAAGACAATTTGGTATAGACAATTGGTAAGACGCCATTCTACAGCAAAACAATGCATTATTTTCAACTGTTAAAGTGCGGTGTTAATGTAACGTAATATACTAATGGCAGTGAAAATTATGCACAATTATCGTTAAAAGAATCCGACTAAACTAGACAAAAATAACAATTTTAAAGGAAATTACAAGAACATGACACAATTGGCACAAAATCATATAAAATGTTCTTAATTACAAGTACATAGTGCAGAGTATTGAAATCCAGCAATTTCAATTCAATTGTCCCGTAAATAAATTTTGACTGCACGAATGGCGCAATGGTTTAAGTGGTCACCTCGCCATTACGCCGTGCCAAGTGTTGTAGGTCAAATCCCACACTGGACAAAAAACTGTGTAATCCACAATTAGTTGTCCCGAGTCCCGAGTTCTTTGTGTCCGAACGTTTGTGAAGTTCCTGTTACACAGGTGTATTCCTAATGCTGGAGTTGTCTTTTAAATGACACAAAAAATAACCAACTTAAAAAGGAGAAATCTCTCTATTCATCGCGATTTTTTGTATATATAAAACCAATTTCTTTGAGATCTCCAGGCCGATTAAGGTTTTTATTCTTATTTAATGCACTAATCTTTCGAATAGCCTCCTTTTACATAAATTATCTAGATTATAAAGTTGGTAAATAAAACTTAACAACAAAAATACATATTCTACCATTGATACATTATTCACATGTTTTAGAGTTGTCTTTTTCAAAACGAACAAAAAATTTTTCATGTTTCAAAAACTCCACAACTCCTCAACAATTTATTCAGAGTCTCCAGTTTCGTTAACAACGAGTGTTACAGTTGAATTCAGCCATAATGAGCAAAGCCTTTTGCTGACAATTCGACTGAAAACTTCTGAAAAAACTACACTTCATATTTTTTTCACGTGAATTAAAATGAATAGGCGTAGTAAATGGCAAAGGGCAAATGCTAAATGACATTTCTGTTGGATATTTACGTAAAGGACGCAAAGAAACTGAAGCGTTTGGCTCGGATTTTTTAAATGAAGCCTATTCGTTACTTTGTGTACTTTGTTTAAAAAAAACATATTCATTCTAATACAACTTGGTATTTTCTTTCCTCTGTAACCATTTTTATTTAGTATACAGAGTGTTTTTATTTTTATTTAATCTTCAGAACAACAAGCTAATCTGCAACACATGCAATTGATATTAATATGTAAACTTAGGAAGTCATAACTAGGACACAGCAAAGGAAAATAACTGCACCCTAAGGAAGACTATCATTACGTGTGTTTGTTTATGTGTGCGTATGTAAATATGTATGTGCGTGTGTATTTATGTAAACATGTGTATACTTAGTAGATGCTCATAGCAGAACAATAGAGTAAAATATTGATATCTTAAATTTAATAGCTGTTGCCCACTTACGAGAGCCATTAATATCTTCTATAACCGTTCCCCATTACAATGTACCATAAAGCATCAGTTTCGTATCATTTACGCTCCTAATACCCCAATACATTACGTATAATTTATGTGTGTACGTATAGACTGTATGCAAACATAATAACTTTCAAATTATTCCATTTTATTAATGGACAAATACTAATATTATAGATTTATTTAAGTTTCTGTGAATTTCATAAAAATAATCTACGGATGACTAAACAGAATAAATGATAAAATTATTCTCTTAGATATCAGTAAATGATAAAATATGAATAATTTGCAGACATCTGTGATGATAGTGTTGTGTTATATGCCCCTGGATGAATAAAATATTATATTAATATTGAAAAAGTCAAAAATCGAAGTCACGAGTATTCTTTTTTTTTATGTTATAGGGGGCAAACGAGCAGACGGGTCACCTGATGGTAAGTGACTACCGCCACCCATGGGCACTTGCAACTCAAAAGTGACAAGTGCGTTGCCGGCCTTTAAGGTGGGAGAAGGGGACGGCGGAAGAGGGGGAGAGGGGAAAGGGAAGGGTTAGGGCCTCCGATAACTGCACTAAGCTCACGTGAAAAGCGATGTAAGCATTGCTTTACTGCCGGTTTTTTGTGAGGCCGTGGTATCACTCTCATCAAGCAGGCCCTTAAGTGCCGAAGCATGACTCTCCCACTGTTAAACGTTTATTTGAGATTTTTGACCTAATTTTACACACTGTGTAAAATGATCACACGAAAGAAGTTTTTTGGCTTAAACTGTACTACTAACTTTCATATTATGTAACAGTCTTTTTTTTTTTGTTGACTAAACCTTCTAACGATCCTATAAAAACTAATAATACTAATCTTTCGAACAATAAAGCCCCATTTTCATTTCACTAAAACTATAATATGTTTTCCTTGCGCTCGATGTAATTCGAAAAAATATATTCCACGGCCATGCAACGGAAGTCCCGGGGGGCGCATAGCAAAATTTTCCCTTTTCAACTCAATCCAATTTCAATCTATTTTCAATATCTCTCAATTGGTGGGCCTGGATGGAACGTGAACAACCTTGGAAAGGATACCAGGTGAAAATGGAATCTTCAATAAAGAAAGTGGGTTTTACAAGATTTTATTTCAGTTAATGTGTTATATTGTCGGTATAATTTATCGCATTAACATTTCGATTTTGAGGCAATTGCAATAATAATTATGGACACTATTTATTGTGTCTACTAAGAGTGGACTTTCCTTACTTATAAGCGTTTCTAAACTACAAATTATTGGAATTAAATATAGCTTCCTTACGACTCCTAAGGTGCACATAATATATTATTATGTAATGAGGCAGTCGGGAGTGAATTGAATGGGAGATAGAAGAGAAAACATTAGCAAACTGGGAGACAAAAGTTAGAAAACTGGCTATTAAAATAAGGAAGGCAACACTTAGTCATTTAAATTTAATTACAATCAACTACATTTAATTTAACCACAGTTGTTAAAAGGTCTTGTTAAAGGGTGACGGAATTTAGTAGAACATTATCGAGAAATAACAACATCTCATAGAAATAAAAAAAGGTAATTCGCATTACTTTTTTTTCCTTTTAGTTTCGTTTTGTCCACAACTCAAATAATCCGTGAAGTTTTTAGAATAATAGCTCAAGACATTAAAAAATCTTCAGCTGAACCTACATTGTTATTTCAGTCCCCAATTTTTTAAAAATGATTATTAAAACCATCTGTACCATAGTTGCATTCGCACCCGCTGCAGGCATTACGCAAAATTTAATATGAAACTGTATGCCATAACTCAACTCGTGCTACATGTGACACTCGCCCCGCAAATTTTGCGACAACATTTTTAAAACTAAAAAAAAAAATTGCAAAGTTTTGATGACAAAAACTGTTAAATGTATTTTTTTTTGTTGATGCCTGTTTGGCTGATATGGGATGTTTGTTATGTAGGTTGAATATATCATTTTCAGATGTGTCTAGGAACGTTTTTATGGTTTACCATAACAGGAATATCAGATATAATAAACGGTGGATTAACTTATCATCATGTTCAAGATTGAAAAAATGTAACTAAGTCTTGGTTACGTCGGTCCGCGAACTACTAAGGACTCTGTCAATGATTAGCAGTTTTGGGTATTGTTAAGAGCAGTAGGTGTGACCAATCAACAATCAACACAGGAAGAGTGGTCAAACAGTCCTATTAAAAGGACTAGGCTGTTGTTTTCCAAGCTAGCCTAAAATGTGGTGCACAATAAAGAATGTTCTATTCTATTCTAGTCTAGTTGCACCTGCCAGACTTCAAAAACCTTCGACACCAATATGGACAATACTGTATGCAGGTTATTTTACGATGTTTTCGAAGGTTGTGAAGATGAATTTCTTATAAGCACATTTGATAAGACATATATAGGTGCGCAACAGGACATCGAAGTCGAACGCCCAATGTAAGAAATTAATGATTCACCCTCTTCCCTCCTAGCAGTTAAAGTTACCTAAACATAGTTTCTTAACAGAATAATGTTCTAACCTAAAGTACCTTGTACATACCTCACCTTAATAAGAACTAGCATTAATAAAGTCTGAAGAAACTAAAAACAGTTAGCTTGAGAATAAAAAGCTAAAGCAAGTAATTACCTTGCAGTTTCAAGAATGGTTCTCGTAGAACACACTTAATATTCACAGTGCAGAACAAACAGTAGTTAAAAACTTAGTTGGAGATTGAGCGCCGGATACGGAATTAGAATTGTAAACAGATAGTTCTGATGTACTTGGATTTAGTTTCAGAGAACTTATTTAAGATAAAATACACGAGTGATCAGTGCGAGTCGAATAAGTTAGTTGATCTTAAGAATTCAGGGCATGGTGATTTAAAGGATCTTAAACTCTAGAAATAGTTGGTTTAAATTGTCTTGAATAATGTCAGGATTTCGTTAGGTGGGAGCGTCAGGATCGACCTATCGCGTATTCTCTTGATTGAAATCCCGTGTCGAGCTATAAACTTGTCAAATAACCTCCAAATAAACACTTGAGCATAACCGTATAACGTTCCTGTTCTAAAGGAAGAATTATACTGATGACCACCATAAGGTCACGGCGTTGGATTAGCTACGCTGGACATGACATCAAAGTGGGCGCACGTGACGGTTTTTGGTCTATGCGTTCCTTTGTAGAATTTGTCAGCCCGTCAAACAGCTGCAATCTTAGCTCTTTAGTTATAAATACTAGGGCATAATACCTACTTATGTTCTCAAGTAATACCATCTGTTCGATATATTTCCTTACTGCCAATATGCCTCTACTGTGACACGGTCCCTCTTGATATATATCTTCCATTTGTCACTGTCGCCCCTCCGAGGATCGGCAGTTTCCTCTAATTGGTAATCATTTCAGCTATTAGAAAATATTGGTGTACTTCCATCATGTTTATGTTGTCACGTCTTGGGAATAGATGGTTTGATTTCTGCGTGACGACAGCTGAATAATATAGGTAAAAAGTACGTAAAAATTTTACTGTAATATATGAAATAAAAAGTAATAAATAACAATAAGATTAGATGTGCGTTTTGTCTCCAATCATTTATAAATATTATATATTCAATACAGTACTTATTATTACATTTTTAA
The DNA here is from genome assembly GCA_949752705.1 of Callimorpha dominula. Classification (NCBI taxonomy): domain Eukaryota; kingdom Metazoa; phylum Arthropoda; class Insecta; order Lepidoptera; family Erebidae; genus Callimorpha; species Callimorpha dominula. The sequence continues at coordinate 21,328,621 of OX457005.1, forward strand.
TGTCGTTAGACGATTGTCGTTTTAAAATTATATTATCACTGGTTTATAATAGTTGCACAAAGATGTATTAGTTAATATTTTTTGTCCCTTTTTCATACTATATTTTGACTGAGACAGAACATGTTAAGATTAACTGATTATACTCATGCCAAGAGGTGATACCACGTTGCATTCAGTGGATTTTGGTATTATTCCTGTAGTCACTACATATTATAAAATAAAGTCCCCCACCGTGTCTGTCTGTCTGTTCACGATAAACTCAAAAGCTACTGAACGCATTTTGATGCGGTTTTCAATAATAGATAGAGTGATTTATGAGGAAATGTGAGTGATTTATTAATAATATAAAGTTAAGTAGTAAGTAATAATAATATTTTGTATGCCAAATGGTAGGACATAGCTGATCTAAATACAATGTAAACATCTTTATCTATACCTATGATCAACAATAAACAGTTTGAAGTTTGAATTTTGAAGTTTGAGGGTTTAGGTATATAATTTGTTAAGGTTTTGTGTAAATTGGTTGAAATATGATTATGATTGTTAAACATGTCTCTGCCACCCGTGCGAAGCCGGGGTGGGTTGCTAGTACATTATAAAAATAGACATCATTATGATTGGACGAGAGATACCGATGACTTGGGAGCCAAATTATGACTAAAGGTTGACTACAAATGCTATAGTTAAAAGTGTTGGAGTGAAAATAGATGTTAAGTCTGTTTTATTATTAAAACCAAAACATGCTACTTTAATATATACTATAAAAATCAAACAATTTTAACTTTTCAACTTAAGAAATAACCAAGGCATCCCTTAAAACTGAGGGAAAAATGCCGGAGGGTGGTGTAATTAAAAAGTTACACCCTTGAGGGTAAGTGGCGGAACTGAAAGCATGGCGTGACGTCATCTGCGTTTTATTTTTCTTAAAAAAAGGAATGAAAAGTTTTAGCCGTAAAATACTAGGTTTACCCGAACTTGTTTATAATAATGTACCTATTGTGTTTTACAAGCTACATGGATAAATATTGATTTTATCATCAAAGAGCAGTTCTTTTAAGACTATGCATAAGTGTAGGCAAGGTTTGGCAAGGTTTATAGTTTTAGGCAAGGTTTATAGGTTTAGGCAAGGTTTGTTTGTTGGTTGGTTCATTGTTTATTGAAACTTAGATTTTTAATAAACAATGAACAGAGGAATGAGAGGAAGTTAAAGGTTAAGCTGGAGCCTCCTATATGAAGGACCATAGGAGGTCCCAGTTTAACAGTGAAACAGTTGGAAAAGAGATTTGATATTATGATGAAACCGAAATTAAAGATCTGTCAAATATGTAATGTTTCATCATAGTTTATGTTCGAGGTAAATATTAGGTAACAACTCATAATAAAGTCACTTCACAAAAACGAAGTAATATTGTAGTATTTAATTTGTTTTGTACATGTAGATTACATAGTTTAAGTAAAAACTACAGGACATGCACAAAAGTACAGTTAGCACGGTAAGAAAACAAATTATACCATGACATGTGGAGGTAAGAGATAGTAAAATTAATTTCTATTTCTCTCTTCGACCATTCAGACGAAAAAGGTTGAATACATAAATTAAAACATACAACAGAACATAACCTCAACATGTGTTACTTGCCAGTAAGTAAACATCTCATATTTAACTCATAAACCGTTGTACACACTTTGGGAGTATTGTTGCGGGTCACACATAAATAGACGCTGAACAATGAACGTTTCATTAAAACTTGAAAGGACTGTCAGAGGCTAATAATGATACCGCAGATAAACAACACATCAAAGATAGGCCTGAGATACACTAAGAGGCTCCAATTAATTATTTATGAAGCTTTGTACATGGTTTGTAAGTCAGTGTCAAAGTATAAATGTCATTCTTGGAAACCTAGGCAGAATTCACTCGAGACACATTAGCAGAAAAAACCATCTGTGTGTTTTTTAGTACATAGCTCTCTAACTGGAAGGCAAGCGATATTACAATATTATTGTAATTGTATCGTGGGAAGGCGTACAGTAGATTTTTGCGCTCATATAATGGCAAGTATATGGTACTTGAGTTGGGCTAGGCACCTAAAAACATTTCACTACCTGCACATTTGCTAGAATCCATTATAATTGTGTATGATTTTTATTTTACATAAGTATAATTAATAAAAAAATAAAGGTAGCTACTTAAAAAATAAATGCCTTTTTTATGTGACCTAACTATTTACCTAGGTATTATAAACCTTCCTATACACTAAAAAATATACACATGAGAAATTGTTACAATGTACTCAACTGTGGGTGTTTGTTCAACTTTTGTAGATTATAAACCCAGGCTTTAGCTTATTTGCCTCCTTAGTGGTAAACTACTGTCGCTGCTCGTGTAAGTTAAAGAGTTTAGTCACATTATAATGTGGTTTAGTTCAGGTGCTATTATTAGTCATCCGATGATATCTGAATTCAATGATGCATGCAAAAAATATTTTGCAACCAACATAACCTACCATACATTCGAGGTCATATTTCTTGATTATGCAATTGTCAACTAAACTAAAACTATGGCAGTCTAAAGAAGTTGTAACGGTTCATCATGATTTGGGCCTAACGATGTATGGGAGATGGGCAATCTCCTTTCATATTTCATATTTTTCATATCATAAATATTTACATCTTTTGTGTGTATCTATATTTGTTTTACCCTTTGTTATTCTACTATTGAAACGACAATTTTCGAATACCAATTGTATATCGAACCCGAAGTAAATTGCTTTTGTCGTAGGTACATATTTCCTTTTTCCTTCAATAAATAAATTAAACTGTCAAAAGCTCTCGTTGTAACCTCATCCCAGCCATCTTATGTAACTGACAGGAATTATTTGGCGAGTTTGCAAGTAGCTTTCTATCATAATATCACGGAAATTGCATCCCACGCGTAAACATCCGACTTTGTAATTAAACCCACTTATTATACTAAATCGAAAGATACGAATATACTTTGAAATGTACGAGTATATAAGTTGTAGGTTGTGAAGGAAATATTCTCCTTGAAAAGTCTATGTTAGCATTTTTATTTTTTATTTTTTTCTTAGAATCGTTTGAGATTGAGTCCGTTGTAATGTTACTCTGCCCTCAACACTGTTTGTATTAGTAATGTCAAGGATGAGCGTTATGTTATAATTTTCTGTGAAGTTATAGAGATATTAGTACTGTAAGGTATAAAAAAAAACCTTTGTCTGGGATAAACGTCTAAAGACATATTTTATAATAGTTTTGTCACATCTCGTGTGATTCTGTTATGTTTATTTTGTAGCTTATGGCTATATTATGACAAAGTAAATTTGGCACGTCAGAAAGTAGGCTTTGTTAAAAATAAACGTACAGAAAGCCTGACCGACAGTTGGTAACTGAAAGTGTTTTTTGTTTTCTTTTTATAACGTTAGTAGTGTTTTTGTTAACACCCTCAACGAAGTTATAATATACTTACGCACACGCACACACACACACATTTGAGATTATGTGCCTAAACAAGTTTTCACTTTAAACATTAATCCATCTATTAGCCATCCATCTATGTAACATATGATTTTATTAGGTGCATAATAAAAATATAATCTATTTATTATCTCTTTATCGTACATCATTCATCATTTAAAAATTCATTAGAAACATGCTAAAAATCTATGCCCTAAAAGTTCTATATTATTTATTACCACAAACAATGAAACCTAATAAAAACCTAGATCTAAATGCTACACCACAGAGTTTATTTCTTCGAAGTAATAATATATGGGGATATAATGTTTTACAAAGGAAACATACTTCGATAGGAATGACAAACACTCTCCCTTAAATCAAGGGTATGAAAATATGATGTGTACGAGTAAAACATCTGAAGCAGAGGCTTATAAAAATTAGGTCAGATGAACCCCAAATGATTAAGTGAGGAGGAACAAGGGAAAAGAGGGAGTGAGGAGATTGATGGTGCAGACGTGTTATTGTAGACTCAGTGATGTTTCAATGGAGTTTGTGACAGCAGATTCTGTGGGGGAAACCATTTTGATGCACTTAGTGCGGAGAAGAGTGAAACGTCATTAATCTTTGAAAAACCGCACGAATTTTCAGTATTTACTCAACAAAGTTGTATTTGTCATTTGTCTTCTTTAAAATCATTGCATTTATGTTTAATGTTTACGTTTATTTTGGCAAAACAAGTATAATATTTTTTCAATAAACATAATATCTGACAAGTATACGTCCGTTAGTGATGACTGATGTCTGTAAACAAGTCCAACACTGTCATGATAGATCTGCGGGGCACCGAATGATGAAGATGAAATGTTACCACTTGCTTGCCAATCAAACTAAAATATTTTGGACTACTATAATATACTGCACAGTTTAACAATACAAAAAAAATATTCCCTTGTGCCTTTTATAACGTGATACATGTTTCACCACATAAAAATCAAAAAAAGTAATTCGTTCTCTTTGAAATGGAGCTTTTGAATAGAATAGCACAACATGTTTAATTAAAAAGGTATATAGTATATTATTTCGGGAATAAAAAATGTTGCCTGGGAAGTTTATTACGTAGCCTTAAATAAAATAATGAGCTCGTTTTAGAGTTAGCAAATCCTTTTTTTTTATAAAATTGTAATTTAATTAAAACTGGGTACCTAAGGGATATGTTATTATATTTTTTTTTTATTTAGATGTAGGTATCGTTAAATATTATGTTAGGAAATTAACGTAGAGCTATTTTTAGATTTTGTTAAATGTAAAAACGAACTCTTCTAATTTTTAAGTTACAATGCTTTTTCTTGTTTTCAGGTCTATCTTTCATTCAGGCGCTGCAAACCGGACGTGTCGCATGCCAGAAATCAGTTTGGCATGTAGCAATAGTCATGAATATAACAAAAATGGTGTCTAGCATACGTCAAAGAGTATACAAACAGTACGTTAGAGCATACGTCGGTCTGTATTGTATGAGTAAAAATCCATCCTTCTAATGTGCTCCTTGTAATATGCTAACCCACTCGGTTACCACTAACACTAACCACGGGCCCCTCTATATACAAACAAATATCCGAAACGAAATCCTATCTAATATTATAAACGCGAAAGTGAGTTTGTTGGTTTGTATGTAACGCTTTCCTGCCTTAACTACTTGACCGATGACATATTTAGCTCTCGTTGTCAGGAGTACAAAAAAATACATAGGGTACCTTTTATCCAAAACAAAAAAAAAAATATTATGTCCAAGGGATCGGTTGATTGACAAAATAACTAACTAGTTTAGTATTTAGTCTTATTCTAGTTTCTTGTGTTTTTTTCTGTCTTTTCTAATAATATATATTTATGACTATTAAAATAATTATAATTAATCGATCAGATAATAATTGAATCGAATAAATAACTAATGATATTTCTTATTTCTTTTATACACTTTTAATTCAATATTAAGAAATTGATTAATTAGTAATACATGACAAACAATATTAAATTACCACAATTATCACAATTTTATCCTTCTATATTCATTACAAACTGAATAGTTTACTTTATATATGTTTGTTTACTCCTTAAACTGTTATCATCTATTTATTTACATCATGGAAGCAATAAAGTATTGGGTATTAACCTTTTGATATACTCCGACTTAGAGTAGCCCGACCTGTTGTATAATTTGGTAGTCCACTACAGGATCTATGATCAAAGTATTTATCTAAAATTACTTGTTCCGTCTTTGTAGTGTAATTAAATCTTTCGGAATGGACAACTTAGAAAACTGAAAAATAAAAACTGATACTCCTGCTAACTTACTAAACCCATTTTGAATTGGAGCTCAGCTTCTATTTAAGTACAATACGTGAGTGTGTATCTGCAAAGCATCCTAAACAGTCCCAGCCAATTATATCCAAACACGGCATTATAAATTTAAACCCTAAAATGTATACAGTAATTAAATTTGTTCCGTACATTTAGTAACGAATGTAGGAAAGTTATACGTGGCAACTTTGGGTAACAGCGCTGAGTGAAAAGTGTAAGCTTGCGTTATTTATGACAACCCCTCCCCGGGCTGCCTACTGTTCGTATTTACACACATTTCATTCATTTTCATGACTTAAAAAAGGTTATAATATAGTTAGATAATATTTAGGAAATGTTGCGCAATGTGTGCAGTTTGGTAGGATAGTTTTTTTTCATTTTATTGCAAATTACCTATCCACAGCAACGCGTGGGTGGCCAGGTATACTTGGCGGCAGGTACGCTTGTCATATATATAGTAGTATATAGTATTTATATATATTACAAGCGAAGCGAAGCAACCAAGAAAACGGATGCATACATACTACCGAAGTGTATTTCACTGCACTGTTTATAGGGTCGGCAATGTGTATGACAACAATGTGTGTGACACTTAATTGTATTGTGACTGTAAATGCGCACTAGTAATCGCCTATCTTTGGGTAGGCTGTATCCCCGTTGGCACAGTAAGTGGTACAAAAAATACTAGAAACTACAGTACAATCTTCAGTGAATATATTTTTACTCATTGTTGTCCTAATATGACAGTAATTTACTAATATGGTGAAGCACAGAACGTTTATTTGTTGATATCCCGGTCAAGTTACCCCGATTATACTCACGGATGGACACTTCACTTTTGATCTTACTTTATTCTCAGTACCAGTTTCTATAAGAATAAAATACAACTTGGAAACAATAAATTACTTTCAGCTAATATTGTCTAACCGACCTTTATTTATCGTGACCACAAACGCTTTATATCATACAAGAGATTATTAAAAAACATAGCATTTCTGAACGATTTCAAATAACACAGGAGGTTCGTGCCGAAGCAAATTTGGTAACAAAATGAAATAATAGGCTGAAGGAAGTTTAATCTTTGGCCTTAGTTTGAAATTCAAATTGTAAAGACTCGTAATGTGGGGTTGCGGTTATACCTATATGTATCTGTGGTTCATATATCAACAGAGGGGTTTAAAGGGGTTTGGTTGAAAGCAGTTTATGGTATTTTCTTTCGTATATGTTATTAGCAAGGTAATTAGGCAGCTTTTTTTGCCGTAATAGTATTTTGTTTTATAGATATTATGAAATATGAGAGATTTTATTTATGTTCACACACTTAGGAAGTATAAACGGTACTAGTTATCAGATTGGCAGGTCTTTGATTTTATATCTTCCTACCGTTTTTCCTCAGCTTCGCTCACGTTAATTTAGATTATAAAAATGAATACATCCCTAAAGGAATAGTACTTTTTTTTATATGAAACGTACTCAAGTCCTTTTTTGTACGGTATTCTCTCGTTTTCCATAAATTCATTTGCACTAATATTGTTTGCCATAATCATCCCCGATCATAATATTTACTTGCACTATTATCATTTATACTAATAACGTTTAGCATAACAACTCAACAGTCATAACTTTTATTTGCCATAAAATGACTTTCTATAACAACATATATATCATAATAATTAGTTTCCATAAGTAACACATCTCATAATCGACTCTTGACATAATCAAAATTTGATATTATTATGAAAATAATACATAATATTGTTAGGTCGAAATTAATTATCGTTAACACCCCGACTCAGTGCAATCCGACTCGGATAGGTTAGGTTAGAAGGCTAATGCGGGAGCGGAGCGTAGGGAAGCTCCCGCATTAGGCCTTCGTGGTTTTTTTTTTTTAACCACCCAGAAGTAGGGCTCTGTCGAGCTTAGTTAGTAGACGCCATATGAGGTTTAGTTTTAAGTTTAATTGTGAATAAAAAATCTGTGTCGTATAATCATTTATTAATCAACATAATTCAAGTATAGGTAGATAATATAAAATGTTTATTTTCTTAAAAGCAACATTATTTTAAATTTAAATTGGAGGCCGAAGCTCTCAAAAACTCTTCTTCACTGTAATTATTTTTGTTCTTTATAATGTTGTTTATTCTTTGGTTTTTTTTAATGTATATTCTAGTTTTGTTTTTTCACAACTTTCACTCATCTCGACAGGACTAATAGTGAATTGACGACTAATGTTATTATGGACTGTCTATTTATGTCAGAACTAATTTATTTTACCCTCATACTATTACTTTAACTGTGAATATGTTAATAGCAAAAATATATTCACTTACTCATTAACATAAAAATTGCAGGCGCTTGTACTAAATTATCTTAATTTATATTATGGTGAATAAAAGTTATGAAAAATGGCATTATTGAAAACGCAAATTATAGCAAATACATTTATGGATTTCAATTATTATGACACTTGATCGATTATGACCAATGGAATTAGTGAAAGTCAGTTTATGTCATTTCACGATTATGGCAACTGAAGCGTTATTTCTAATGAAATTATGGCATTTTAAATTATGGCAAACATTAGTAAACCTTTTTGTACATCTGACAACGTGTACATTGCTGGACATAGGTCTCCCTCAATGATTTCTAAGAAGACCGGGTGGAAGCAGTAAAAAAAATCTCATAAGCTAAATAAATAAATTAATAATTTCATAAATTTATTTGTCATTTATGAACTTAAAAGTAAATACAATCAATAATTAATCTGTCTGTTTGTTCCTGAAGTCCATGTTAATTTGACATTTAACTTTAATTACCAACCAACCGTCTCCAATATGTCTCAACAAACATAAACATTATACTATGTGAAATATTTCTGAATTATTTGAATTTCGAAATGTTAAACCAAAGTTTCCCAACAATTCCTGTAACAAACACAGAGTACGACATACTGTTATATTGTACGTATATTAGATGCGCCCTCTGTCGGCACCCAATTGCTAGTACTGCAGCTTATCTCCTAAGCAAATACTACAGTGCCTAACTCAAGTGGGGTAATGCCATGTGGTAATTCCGAGCTTGCAGTAAGATTAGTAGCAGTATTCATTGCAATTGTACTGCATTTCAATCTGCAATGCCATGCTTAGTACCTTCTACTGAAGGTAGATTATCTGATTACTTCGAATTCTATCTTAACTTCACGATATGCATGGTTTAGGAGGTGATGATGGTTTTAATGGTTAGACTCACCCATATAGGATCTTTAATCAAATCTTTTTTATTAAAAATATATATATATGAAAATGTTATGTAATTGTTGAAATCTCAAAGAGCTAGTCTAAAAAGCTGAAGGGCTACAACTTATATACCGTTTCTCATCGAAACTACGATACAAAGCTTGATTTAATCGAGAGTTAATATTACATTCGAATCGATGATGATGATTCGAATGACTGGCCTGTTGGTCTAGTGGTTAGTGACCCTGACTGCTGAGCCAGAGGTCGTGGGTTCGATTCCCATCTGAGTCTGGGTGTTCTTTGTGTGTTGTTTGTATGTTTGTAAAGTCCCCCGCGACACAGGAGTAATTCCTAATGCGGCAAAAAAAAAAAAAAAAAAAAGAATCAAACATTGTTTTTGTGCTAACTGCTAACTTACGACACACGTTATTCAGCTTAACGTTTTGTAGTGCTATTGTTTAGTTGCATAGGAGTCGCTTTTTCTTTTTGAATATTTTCATTATAATGTCGTAATTCCACACATCAACAAAACTAAATCTGTAATTTGGTATTAATATAAATAATGTTCAGGCGATATATAATTATATACTCGTAGTTTTAAAAGCATCGGTAACCTAATGCCTTAGCCGAACTACTAGTCCTAATGCACTATTAGAAGTGAACTTCCTATTATTCCAAGGATGTACGTCTGAAGAATTAGTTGGACCTCTCCAACTTAACTAAACTTCTAATACAGAGAAAACTCACGTTATTTCTAGTATTAACTGAAAGATCTAACATGTGAAAGTTTATGCTTATATCCTTTAAATATAAATATCTCGCATTGATCGGCTAATGGAATGAGTTTACCAAGATACTTGCGGAATTCATGTAATCAGCTAATACTTACTTTTTACTCGAAGTTATGTTGTGAAAAGAGTGAAACAGACTAGAAACTTTTAGTTGCTGTGTCGACAGAATTTCTATTCTTTAAGACTAGTCTTAATGAAGGGGACTATTTCTGTATTCTTTAAACTTCCAATTTATACTTTTAAAAAATATCCTGTCTATTTGATTAATGATTTGATTCTTTCTGTGTTACATGTACAACAATTAATTTACTATAATTACAATTAATTTAATATATTAATGTACAACATTTAAAATTAATATAATTTAGTATGTGGCTGTTGCATATGTATGTTAGCTTTACAAATTTAATAAAGCTAAACAGTTTTTGGTTGATTTCAGTTGATTTGGTTTGTTTGTTTAAATGCACTAATCTCCGGTCAAAAAATCTTTTGTATTGGATAGAGTATTCACTGAGGGAGGAAGAGAGGGAGGTTATAGGCTATGTTTTATCGAGGAAACTGCGGGGAATTTTCTTAAATTATTTTAAAAAGATTACCCTTAAAATCTGTCGAAAAATCGCACAGATTGAGTGGTCACTACTTCCATCAGTTCTATTCGAAGGCACCGTGATACCTTTTAGTAAAGTAGTAAAAAACCTGGGTATACAGATAGACACTGACTTATCTTGGACCCCACAGATGCAGGAAATAAGTCGCAGAATGTTTGCCTCTGCAGGGTCCTTAAAACGTTTACGGAACTTTCTTCCAACCGCTACCAAAATTGCCCTTGCTAACTCCCTTCTACTTCCAATCCTCGATTATGCAGATGGCAGCTATCCTGATCTCACCGAGAACCAACTAGACAAACTTGAGTGACTTCAAAATTTTTGCATAAGATTCATATTTGGTTTGCGTAAATACGATCATGTCTCTGAATTTCGGAAAGAACTGAAGTGGTTACCTATACGCCTTCGCCGGAATACTCACATTCTTTCGCTTCTATACAATATACTGTTCAACCCTTCGGTACCTTCCTATCTCAAGGAACGATTCGAGTTCCTACATTGTACACATCCGCGATCTCTAAGGTCATCAGAAAATTTGCAACTAAAAATGCCTGCACACTCCAAGGTATTTTATGATAAATCCTTTACAGTCACTGCAATCCGTTTATGGAATGCATTACCTGTAAAGATTAGACGAGCTCAAACCTTAACCTCTTTTAAGGCTCTTGTAAAGGAATACTATCTAACACTATAGTGTTAGATGGTATTTCTTTAGAATAGAGTTGTTGTAGAGTTGTACACCACTTATAAGTGGTGTACAACTGGACGTACGGAACCCTACAAAAGGCAAAAATAAAAATGAACATAATCAAATTGGCCCACAAAAAGTTGCTAGTCTACATAGGTCTAAATTCTTTACGTTTTTACTTTGGTTTACAATGTAAACCTTAAGAAAATATCCTCAGAGTTTTTCAGAAAGGATCCGCTATTTTACTTGATGTTTTGTACGCAAGATTTGAATGTTTAAATAAAGATGTTTATTTATCTGTTCAAATGAATTGAAACGTTTACTTATGTTGAATTTGTGTTTGTTACCTACCTATTTATTTTGTAATGCGGGTACTTTGGTGGAATTTGTTTGAGTAATGCTTACATCGGTGATGCCAGTTCAATGTGCCTACTAACATGTCAAAACTGTGATCGTACTTTTTTTGGGGGGTATCTATACTAATATTATAAAGCTGACGAGTTTGTTTGGTTGAATGCGCTAATCTCAGGAACTACTGCTTCGAGTTAAAAAAATATTTTTGTGTTGGATAGCCCATTTATCGAGGAAAGCTATGGGCTAAATAACCAATAGAAGCGGAGCAGTGACCATACACGCAGGTGAAACTGCGGGGACGGCTAGTTACTAATAATTTTCTAACAATCCCAATAGTGTAATTTGTAGGCATTTTGTTTAGACGGTAAAACACAGCAGATTGCCACCGATACTTAAAGGGAGATCGTGCTAAGCCAACTATTTTTGTACGTCTTTGCAGCAAGAGTCTTTTGCGACCTGAAACCTAGTTTTTCCCTTGCACTTACAGCGCTCCTTCCTCAGCCTTTGCCCTTCGTTAATAGATAAATTAATTAATAAAGAAAGGAAGGTTTTGTCAAGCAGTTTAAGACGATACTACTATAATACTGAATACTTATAAACGATCTATATAATATTGTTGATGCCGCTGCCGTCCAAAAACGTCTCAAATATCACAGGAGATATCCTGCACCTTGGGTACAAGCTCGAACTCAAATGCGTTAATCGCGCCGGGGACTACATGGGCGTTCTGGAATATATTTGTTGTAGTCACTTTCATGACCTCGAAGAGAAGAACATGTCTGCTGTATGGGTGCGAATTAATCGTAGTGTCTTATTATCGTTGCCATGAATACAAATAATTTTTCGAGTACCAGGACACATCGACGGATAATGCAATTTAGCAGTAGCCATGAAACGTAAGAAATCATTAGGGAGAAATTTGGTTTCATTGCTAGAATTATCTAGAGTACTATCCGTATGCAAGTTGTGATAAGCTTCTTTATAACTACCCCTGGAAACTGAGTAAAGATATATATTGCACTCTTGAATTCTGATAAACAAAACCTGAATCTGAACCTGAATACATACCTACGTATAAATACTCGTAGGTATACGTTGTCACTCACATAACTCTCGTGTTCACTTCTCATCTAATTATTAAATCATCAAAATTAATAATAACTTCGTTATTAACATTTCCCGAGTAAGTACGCCAACCTTATTATCTTGCCGAATAACAAACTGTCAGGCTTTTGATTTCTGAAGCCTTAAATTACTGTTCTCATGTTAATGAATTCAAAATACTTAATATGATCGAATATACTGTTGAATATCAGACATTATGATGTTTAATTTTGTGCCAAAAGAGTATACAATATCTTTCTGACTGTTATATAATGTTGTATTGACTACTAGTAGAGGAGGTCAAACATTACTAATGTTCTTGTCAACCTCTTCGGTTAAGTTAAATATTTGTGTTAGGAGTAGATTCACTATTTATCAAGCCGCGAAGTGATCTGTCTTGTATGTAAATTCAAGATCAAATTTTTCATAACTATCAATACCACTTACTGATGTATTTATTCTAGGAAACAAAGCTATCAGCAATTTAAAAAATTTAGGATGGCCTTTAAAATTGCTGAAATCTTGTAAATTTGCCCTTTATCTTTGAAAAGGCTAGCATTAGAACTATAGTGTAAAATTATCTTCGGTATCCAACTACCACGCAATAAAGGCAATTTCATTCTATTAATCGTACATCACGTTAAGGCTAATTATTACTCCACAACCTACCTGCTTTCCGATATGCTAAACCACTATGTACCTACCTACTTATGTTACTCTGTCGGTAGGCGTGCAAAGTTTTGATGAATGCCTGTAACAAAATTTAAATCTTGATGTTTCTTTTTAAAAAAAAATAAAAGAAAAGAAAAACTATTAAAATGAATGTAGTATCACCTAAATGTTATTAGTATAACTTACTAAGAACTTAGAATAGAATACTCAGTAGCAAGACGCAGTATACGATTGGTAAACTATTCAAATTATCTATAGACAATGCCTATGCCTACGTGTCCTTTCCACACGGGGTGTGTGGTATACTGTGGCATTGGACTTGCAATCCAGTGGTTGGGGCCTCGAACAACATTCAGTACACTACCAACCAGAATACATTCCAACACAATCATTTACCTCAGCTAGATTGGAGCAAGAATACTTGTAATGTGTGGGTGAAGTTCAATTTGACGGATGTACCGCTCGCCATGAATATATTCAATGCAGAAAGTTCCGATGATGAATACGCTACACATAGGAAATTAGGACTAATGCTAACTTATGATTGTCTATAGAGAAGAGATTCCATTATGTAAGTTGTGATAGTCTTTTAACTTCGTGTTCCACAGTATAGGGAATTGTTTAACAGTTTCAATAAATTGGTTCATCTTCAAGGTACAAATCGACAGTGAGAGCAACACACACACAGGCACTGGTGAAGGAAGTGCGAAGGGGTGCCTGGTTAGGCAGGAGGGCTTGGCTTAGCTTGTGTAACTGCGCATGGACATACACAACTAACTTAGCTTCAAATATTTCAGTTAGTTTAAACAAAGCAGTTGGCATAGTTTGCGTTCTGTAAACAAGCACAGAATACATAATGGTACAGGTACAGAAGTCTCAGTCCGCCAAATCATTTAAATAAATAGCGACTCTTGTTCCGACACGATAAAGTCGCAATTCAGGTCACACAGCGTTAATTACCTACAATTATATTCTCCTAGAATTTGCCTCTCTTTCTAGCACGTAACTCTTATCAGTTCTGACGACGCCGCGACCATAGGGTTGTCTTTATTAAAGAAATAATTAATCTTTATATTTAATTACCAGTAAGTTATGTGCCTATTCCTCTATTTTCGTTAACAAATTCCGTCTAGTTTAGATACGAACGGATGACGCGACGCACCGCGTGAGTGAGCATCAAACTACGCCTGCTATGTTATCTAAGCTAAATTAACTTGGCTTAGCTGTTGGTTTGCAACCCCCATTTTTTTATGTTCCCTCAGCACTTGCACTTTGTGAGTATATGGTGAGCGAAGATAAATCTCCTCCTAGTACCTATTTGTTCTGTCCGGGATTGTCGGTGACAAGCGAAGCGCTGTGTTTGTCTATCGCATATACGCTGTCAGTAATGGTAATTATAATACTGTATTGTGTTAGGAAATTGGAAGCACTCTATTAAATATATATCTTGCCATAAATAGACATAGAGAAGAGATGTCTCTCTTCGAGAGAATAGAGTAAAAGATTGTTTTTAAAGAATCTTATTTTTTTTTTGTATTATACATCTATAAAATTTAACATCTATCTGTGTGCTTCATTAGAATTTGTTCATCCGTTAGAGCGCGATTAACAAACATGTCAACATCTTAAACTTTTTGATTATAATTGAAGATGTTTCACATTGAACAATTTTGTATTTAGATATTAAATTAAGTTCTGCTCTTGTACTTTCACGTTTGCTGCATTATCCTCATTGTTAACGTACCACCGGCACTCTGGTAGTCTTCAAAGGGCCTAGTTCCTATTCATTCAAATATATTAAATTCTGCTGTAAACTAGGAAACGTTTATTATACATTATTAATCTTAAGGACATTTCGATTTTCTGCAAGTTAACAGCTATTTTTACAACTTGCCCGCCTACGAGCGGAACAGGACATTTTGTGATGATATAAAGTTGGACGAAAAAACCATATGGACAAAAAAACTCTCTAAGAAAAAATCGTTTAGAGGGCGCGATTACAAAGAATTATTACACGAACTCGTTCGAAACTCCTGGGTAAGAGAGCGGTAATAAATTAAACGCGCGTTCACAAAAGACTGCTCGTGAATGGGCCTCCACATTGTTCTGTCAGTTCAGACAAAGCGTGACTGCGATTAGCCGGCATACGACTCATTATAATTAACTTGTGTTTAATGCGAGCTGTTCACGGGACAGTAATATTGTCGTGATTTTTTTTTTGTTCGAAATGATGAATGTTCGCTTTATGAAAAGTAGAAATATAAAAGAAAATATTGTTTCTAGAATGACTTTTGTATTTACGTGAATATTTTTCAAGTAACTCACTGGACATGGAATAGAAATACTCAAGTCCTTCTGAAAATATATTACTTGATGTTTTTCATGTCTAAAAAGCCTATTACATATCTTCTTTTCTTGTTCCCGTAAATAAATCGGTTCGTAAAGATTGGTGCATGAGTTCTATTCTAAACATTTCATCTAGATCAAAAAACGAAGAATATTCTGCAGACACTTATAGCCTCAGGGAAATTATGCCAAAGGTGCCAGTCGGCTACTCCGATTCAAAGAAAATTTACCCTTTATCATTTATGACCCTACTATACCCTTTACGGGTAAGTAGCTTGATATTACATTGCTACTCTTCACATGACCGTAATAACCTTATAAACTTGTGACCTTTTGACCGCCCGGCACAGCAGCATAGCTATTGTTGCTAATAAAATTAATTGGAGAATAATTTATGTCTATTCGAACCGCTCTCAAATAAATGAAATTTAGTGCTTACATTACTTTGAATTCGCAATAACCATTCGTGCGTTTTATTTAAGTTTCAGTGTGGGCACACATTAGATGTAATTTATGACATTACTTTTGTAAATTAGGTATTTAGGGATAATAAATTTGAGTATGAGTTTTATTTTTGTGATTAGCAAAATTGTTTTAGAGTTCCTTCGGGATACAGAGAGTTTTCTTTAGTACGGGAGTTATAATTTCAGAATTTAAATCTTCAAGCACTTTATGAAGAGATGTGGTATAGTTGGTAGTGGTGTGGTAGACATTATCATATCATCTATCATAGCATCGTGAACGGGTGCTGCTGGGGTGACTAGTCGGCCTAGTCAGCGATGCTTTAGCCCATACTATTATTTTGGTTCGATCAACTGCAACTCTAGCCAGTACTTAATCCAGTCACGAATTATTTTTAACAGTAGATTTTGCAACTGAATGAAGGTAGATGTGCACCTTGAATGATTTCTATGTTTAATAGGTTCAAACGTTCAACGGTATCACTGAGTGATTTTTATTTTTTAGTACGTTAGCTTTTGGAGCATTTCAATAAAATGAAATTCAGGTGGCATCAGCTTGCATCCTGTTTACCTCTCGTGTAACACTAACACTATTGTACCTGAAGATCTGACTTTTAAAAAGAGTGGCCATGAGTTTCTTTGCCAGTATTCTTCTCATAAGGCCCTACGCATTTTGGAAACTGGAAGTTATAGATCGACACAAACAGGCAGTAGATTTTGGTGTTTTTCACCTGATTTACCTTGACAATCCAGTACATGCTGTGGCGTCTGTTTGTGCCGATCTATGATTTTAACTCTAGCTTCAATTTAACGTTCATGAATGTCACTTAGTGTCTTAATAGAATAAATGATTTTGAATTAAAAAAAAAAGCGTGAGGTGTCTTTGGGACACCAAGTTTATTATTTAATGGATTGAATAAATTGTATCAAAGCATAGTAAATATTTCGAATTAGTATTACATTAGTATACAACTAACGTCAAATTACAGATTACATTAGTATCGTGCAGAATCCACTGATGGTGTAAATAAAATAAATCAACTTGCGGTCAGCATTTTTGTTGCGCTAACACTTTTTCCATCTCACCGGAACCGCCGCCGCCCAGCGTCTGACGTGTAACTTCGTTCCAATACTACTTAGTAAACACTTAACGACTCTGACAACTTGGCGAACACAAATTCTGCATTGGTCAATTAAATTTTTGCGTTGATTAGTACCTAAACATACAACATAATTTTTCGCAGTTGCAAGTGTTTGTATACTGTGAATTTAGAATAATGTAAATCCTTTGGATTAAACAAAAGAAAAAAATTCAAAATCCGCTATGATGTCACAGACCGACACACCGATACCTACGGTATACCTACGGTATGTCTGTGTATCTGTCTGTGGTATTATAGCTCCTAAATGGATGAATATAAACCTATTGCGGCCTCCTTTTTTCGGGGGTGTTAATAAAATACTCATATTTCAAGTTTGACCTTTAAATAAGTATTAATCATAATCATTTTTTACTTTCACAGAGATTTCCTTGTAAGGGTACACCCGAAGTCCTGGAAATATGGACTGTGACGGAACACCGTGAGGGTTTCCACACGTTAAAAAAAATCATTATTAACTTGCGAATATTGGTACATACCTTAAAGCATTACCGACTTATAATTCTAAGCAGCTACATTCTACCTTATGGAATGCAAATATATTATTCATTCATAATATAGAAAAAACATATATATGCTATTGGAGGCAATAAATTCTTAAGTAAGTTCCAGGAAATAAAATGTACTCACTTAGTATCGAATTCTTCAAGTTACCAAGTTATGGGACGTACATAAACTTAATATTTATATTCTTTAACGAATGTACTTGAATATATGTACATGTGTATATACAAATTTGGTTTACATCACCATTCCATTGGGTGAATTACTAAAGTACGTACGAGAGGCTTACGTCGTAAGACCTCTTTACAAAATGAGGTTCAAATCCTCAATCGCAACTACTAACGTTAGCAATCCCATTCCGTTAAGTCAACACAATGCAGCGCTGCGACAAAACAGAGTTAATGCGATTAGTCGCAGAGCTAATAGGTGGCTTTACACCGGCACGGTAAATCTGCGGCCCGCAGGTGCTCCTTTATCATAGCGAATGTGAACATCTGAGGAATCGAGAGGGGCCACCATTCAAATAAAATTAAAGAAGCACCTTACGTTTCTGTATTAAATATCTATTGTAATCAATTTTATATCAAATTTCCGATGAATACTATAATTTAAAATCTGTCCTGTTAAGAATATAACCATATACTCCAGAGAGCTGCCATCTGCTTTAGCTCCAATATATACTAAAATTCTATGACACTATCAGTTTTAAGAAATTTTGAGAAAAATGAAAATCTTCTAGGTAAAGGCTAGACCAATTCGACCTTCGAGTAGATCCTATCCGAGTCTAGCATATATTAGGGACGATGAATAGGGCAGAAGCTATAACTCCTTCGGTATTGAATGCTCGCTTTGATAGTTTTTAAAAAAAATATATTGAAGAAAGCTTCCAACCTAAACAATACAAGCTGAATGTTTTTCTACATTGGCATTTCGATCAGGTAAGAGCGGTTGTGTAATTTTTTTCGAGTAATAACTTGAACGTTTGCAACAGTATGGCAAATAAGTTCGCGTGATCTTCGATGAATATCACAACCTATGTCATGGTAGTTTTAATGGTTAATGACAAAGGTAATTTACACAGGTAAGTGATAATGTGATTACATATTTTGTCACTAGTACCTATGTACTTCTAAAGTTCCCGAACATTAGAGTACAAAGTAACATACTAAACGTTCCCACACTAACATCTTTTTAATATCTTAACCAATATTCTAACCTAGTTTCAAGAAAATCACTTCGCGTAACTTCGAAGTTGTCCCGACTCCGAACAAAGACGAAGTCGGGTCTACTAAAAACAGGAAGTCAAGCAGAGGACAAACAATTTGAGAAAGAATTAAGGGTCCTTAATGGATAGAAAATGGATAGCATAGTGAAGTGCGCCGAGAAAACATTGGACCGGATTTTGCATAGTCAGAGGTGTGGATCTATGAACACTGGATGTGGTAAAAAAAATTATGAAATGAAATTTCTATAAAAGCGGCTTCAGACGGTGCGTGATTCTGTGGATTATTCACGAACGGCTGACGACCACGGACAGCCATGCACCACACCAAGGCTCTTTCAACGGTGCGTGGTGGTTTATGTCGGGCTTAAGATTCGAAGCCAGTTTGTTAATTTGAAAGAGAGCTGGCATAGCACCAAATATGTTGCAGATGTTAATGGTATGAATGGTATGAGAATAATTTAAAATAATATGTTTAGCATTATATAAGTGTATTTTGTTTTTAATATACAACTTAGCGAATTCTAGACACTTAGCTCATTCGAGCTTCTCTTAGAAGACCGGTGAGACGGACGTACCCGCTAAGGAATAAGCTTTAATATAAAATCGTTTTAATTACTGAAACGTACCACTTTATTCCCTTTTATATTAAAAATGAGGTATTAAACATGAATATTTAAAAAATATTCTAGTCCTTGATCAGATTACTCATCGGTACTAACGATGATAATAAAGACTGTGTTGTGTTTCACTACTAGTGTAAATTACGTCACATCGCTTCCTTCTGCGGGTTCACAATATCACACCTTCTCAGGTAACACCTACTCAGACCGTTACAAACGTTTAATAGTACTATATGTATTGACAAGGAATAATTGTAGCTTTTTTAAACAAAAAAAAAGCATGCTTAAATAGCAAACTGAATTAAAAAGTAATAATCATAAATATTTAAAATTTAAAATACCGCCGACTCGAAAATTCCTTCAACGATTAAAAAGAGCTGATGATCTTCGAGCGGTTGAACAAATGTTCTTGAATCATATCTAAAAACATTCTCGATCAAGTCACCTTTGAAAAAAGAACCGCACTTAGTTTGGTCCATTCGTTTGGGAGCTATGATGTCATAGACACACATATACACAAACACACAGACACGTCAAACTTATAACACCCCTCTTTTTGCGTCGTGGATTCAAAAAGAGTTCCACTTTTCATCATCAAACCATCGTTACAAAACCCAATCTGTTGGACTCTCAAAACGAATTACTACACGCATTGCTTCACTGCCGGAATTCTGTGCGGCCTTGGTATTACTCCGATCGAGCCGGCCCATACGTGCCGAAGCATGGCTCTCCCACGAAAGTGCTATCAAACTACATATACATACAAAGTTACGTTTCAACATGACAATTAGAAAATAGGTTAAAATTAACTTCGAAGATGTTTACATAGTTACAACTGAAGCTGATAAAACCACTTGTATATCCTTAGTCCGTCTAACAACAAATTATCATTGAATTTTTAAGTCATCCAAAATTCTCTACATCCATGTTTACCGGCAATCGTGGCCTTTGGAAACTCGCCAAGCATACAGCGAGATGAAATTTAATACGGTACGCCATTGAATATTTATTTATGATAATATATAATGATTTATGCCTGGACTGCTTACAGTTTGTAATTCCCATATTATACTTTTGTATTCGGAAAAACTTTTGTATCTACAATAAAGCTATGACATAGCAATATGTATTAGTTACGTTTTGTAGAGGCAAATGTTTACGCAAAAGATATTAATGTTGTTGGTTTAATTGGTGCTTTGAAAAGAAATTAGAATAGCTCCTGAGAGTTTACTAATTCAACATGTAAATACAAGTTCTTTAATTGGAAATGCAAATTATGAACCCAGCGGACTCGTAGATGTGTTGTTGTGTGATACTAAGGCCCTGCGGCCCTGCAAACTATATACTTAGGAATGATTTGTGAAATGATTTCAAGATTGACGTTTATTCGCCACACTAAAAAACGATATGGTCTAATGATGACAACTGATTAGGTTATGGATTTATGGAATGGACCCTCCATAAAATGGCCTAATCTTTAATGAACTCAAATTTGGACTGGATTTAATTGTTACATGTGATTATTGGATTATAAGTATATACATTTGTTGTACTTACGTGTATATTTCGAAAATGACCGAAATAGTAGCATTTACACTGTATTTACAGCGCAGGAAAACTGCATACCTGAGAGTTCTTCATGATGTAAAAAAGTTGAAAAGTTTATAAAACGGCTAATTTGAATAAATTCAATGATATTCTTTGATCACGTTTTAATCGCAAACTTTAAAACAGTTAAAAGGAAGTTTACCTTTGACTGCTTTTACACGATTTACTATATTCTGGTGTAATGAAAGTCTATTAGTAGACTAATTAATATTTTAAATTTAGGCTTTATGTTTTCCTCCCCCTCTTCCCCATCTCCCCTCTTCCCGCTCTTCCTCCCTCTCCCCCTTCTTCCCCTACCACCGCAAAGGGCGGCAACGCACTTGTGACTCTTGAGTTGCAGGTGCCCATGGGCGGCGTTAGTCATTTACCATCAGGTGACCCGTCTGCTCGTTTGCCCCCTATACCATAAAAAAAAAACCACTCAATATCGAGCAGGTCTTACAAAGACGTTTCATAACATTGATAAAAAAATACAAAAAAATTGCGAGGAATCCGAAGTGAAACGACCAGCCACTAGCTAATTAGCTCATAGCATGGCTTTTTATTTCTTATACCCAAAAAGAAGTAAAATAAGTTCCCTCATCCAACAAATCTATATATCATATAACTTTTCAAGTTACCTTGGCAAGTTGCAGGCTATTAGGCGACTTTCTTGTATCGATGTTTACATGTAGGCAGACTCGTGTGAGCAATATCAAAGTTTTCTAGTTAAGTCTACTATGTTGTTCTAGCTAAACGGTCCAGCAACGCAGGACGGCTTAGGCTGATGAAGCCATATTTTTATATTAGCATTTAGTTTAGTGATAGTGGGTCGTGTTTCATTAAGTAATGTTGTTTAGCAGTTGGTTAACTATCGGAGGGTTGTATCTTCCTATAGTGTTTGTAGTACATGTTATATCAAAAATAATTATGTATAAATAAAAGAAAACCTAAGAAAATAAAATAAATATTACATAAAATAAACAGGAGAATCAGCCAGTACTCACTGAGTTTGTCAAAACATTAATTTTGTATTTTTTTTCAAAAATATCCTTATAGCGCCTATCCCCCTAACAACAATATGTCCTATGTGGGGGTCGAAGTACGTTCTTACCACTAACTACTCCATAGTAGTTTTGGACTCCCTTTACCAAGACATCGATTTTAGAATTATACATAATGTGCAATAATCGTAAGCTAGAATATTGTTTTCATTGTATATTAGATGAGCACTTTTACTACTTACTACTACTAATATATCAGCGCCTTTGAAGGTACGTCCAAATTAACATGATGTTGGTTTACAAAAACACCTTATTAAGTTATGTTAAGATATTATTAGTTGTGTTCCAAAACTAGGCAGTTTCCGTAGGTTGGTACATATTGCCATGCCTTCGTAAAACTACATATTTGTTATACTTACTTCATACAAATAGACGATTGCTTTCTGCGCTTCTTCTTAGTATCTAATTCAATCTTAATATTTAATTTTATAATTTTTTATATTTTACTTTTCTAAACTTACTTCACATCTAAACTTTAAGTATTCAAAATTCCACACTCCTCTGTACCCAAACTCTGTTTAAAATACGAATACAAAGAATTTTGTTCACTTATTGATATATAGATAACACCAATCATTTTATTATTCTATGACGAAACCGTATAATGTGTAAATGTGTAAACTATCTTTCCATCCAACAGTTGCCTGGAAGAGATCGCAAAAAGCGATAAGCCAGCCAATTGTACAAGGTCTCTAGTTTGTAAGATTTTGTATATCTAGTTTTGTGTAATTTCGTATATTTTGTACAATAAAGATTTTAACTATCTATCTACCAAATAAAAAAGACAGCTTACATTTTACTTCTTCTGACCTTTACAAGTTTATTCCTAAAATGTTAGTTGAATTTTGAACAATTATAGAACATAGGCTTTTAAAACTTTACAAAGAGAATATTCACTGTGAAGTTGAGTGTGGTTAAGCTGCGTTTAAAGCCTTAATTCTTGAGGCCCGCAGTTTTTACGTCGGCATTATTCTATCTCGGAGAGTTAATATTTGAGCCCCTGTTCAATCAATTGTAAAATAAATGTGAAATATATTTTCTTCATTCTTTTTTTGATAACGTCTGTGTTCGTACGTACGTGGTGAATTTATTATGACTTCTCTCATAATTATTCTACAAATTCTGTACCTAATAAAGTACTACCAGCAATGTGTGGTCTATTGACTAGTGGTCTGTTTCATTGATGGTCGCTAATAACGATTTGTACCACCCTTAGATGCAGATAACAACAGAAAATTAAAGGAAAATATATAAGTTGATGACGTCGTAACGAAAGTATATGCGTATATTAATATGCACAAAAGCACGGAGAACATACATAGATGATTATGATATATGAACTATGCGTCGTGCTACAAATCTAGAATATTATAATAAGTACCTATTGTATTCATAAGACCAGTAGTGTTATACAAACCATTTCATTGTATTTTTTGCATCTCAGATTTGGAACTAAAAACTAATTTAAAACTATCCCTATCGCACGCATAACTAAATATTATTAACTACTTACTTCTTCACAACAAAGGCAAACTAACTCATGCCATAATTTAGAGCTTGGCTTGTAGATAAATGAAGGCAACGTTCCATTACGCCTGATGTAGGTGGATACGAAGTATTTATTACCAACAGCTCTCTGCCTATGAAGTGTGTTTTCAACCACTACCAGCAAGTACTTACAGCCCCGTACCTCTGTAGTGGTATACAAAGTGCTGCAGAGAATAAATTTATGAGGGTTTAATTGCTCTGTTAATTTTTGAATAGTGTCGGTATCGCAAAGTATTTGTTGAGGACTTTAGGTTTAAATAGCAGCTTAAGCCTCTTCCATGTTCATTAGACCTTTCATACAAGCTGACCAATTTTGAGTCCTTTTTACTTGTGCCTTTTCCAGTATACCTACTGCTGATCTGGACAGTCTACGTCCTTCGGGGCCCGTACCACACGGTACGGGCCCCGAAGGACGTAGTGGACGTGGCACACGCACACGCCTGTGAGTGGCTCCATAGTCGGAACAGTATACTCTTTAGAACAGCAGTAGTTGTTACAATTACGCAATAAAGTGCAAACTATCACACATGGCAATTTGCAGCAATTTTTTTTTGCAAACCAACACACGGCTCGCTTGGTAGTAATTTACCAGCGCCTATAAATATATGAATAGATCAGTGCCCTTCCGTTCCAATAAAGCTGTCTCTCACATAATTACAGTATAGTCCATCAAAGGTTGTCTGTAAGAGATCGCAGACTGCAATAAGACCGCCCATTGTACTGCTACTTAATATGTTTCGTATGTATCCTATTTTATTGTGTGCAATAAAGTATACTATATCTATTTATCTACCTTCTGCTTCCACGCCTTAACGACACAACCAATCATCATGAATTTTTGCATTGTTTCCGTGGGGTACTGAATCGATTGACATAATCTATATTAATAGGGAGATTTGCGAACAGAAGCCGTAGTCACAAACTAGCTTCAAAATAAGCTAGTGTTTCAAATAGACATTAAAAAGTAATGTAATGTTTCTTGAGAAATTATTTATACACATTCATTATGATAAGGCCTTATAAGTTGTTCCATTAATCTTGAGCTAATATAGAAAGCTTTTATGAAGCTAATACGAGAGTGTAAAGCGTGGGGTGCCTAATGTTGCGTGACCCGCCAATAGTTGTTTTGTATTTGTTCTGATAATAGGAATAAGTATTTACAGGCTGTGTGGATTGCAGACGCAATATTTCTTTAGGAAAATAAATCTAACTATCTCCTCTTTTTCTTCTGTATGTTGAGCCCAACTTAAATAGCACGATTGCATTTGGTTTTTACGATTTGGTTCATTTGGTTGAAGAGGCTTTTTGTTACGTGTTGAAACCTAAACGGCTGTCAACATCAAGGTTTTCAGTGTGTCCAACAGACTGAATCCACACGGTGTGAAATATTGTTCCTAAAATCGGACGGTCCTGGAGTCGACTGCAGTTAACACATCAGCGATTCTCCTCCTAGCGCCTGCTCTCAAAAGCGCGGTTACCCGATGTGGGTTACCTCCCAACCTAACGACGTCCAGACCAAATGTGTGTGGGCGTGGGCTTTAGATGAATTATCTAGAAGAGCATGATTGAACGGAATGAAGGCAGAAGTAGTATTGAGCAAAGTAGACCACAAGTTTGTCTATTCAAGCAGCCCTGGATTGAGTGAGCTTTAACTGTATTGTGATAAACTTGACGTTGAAATATTGTTGACATAAAATATTATCTTTATAATGTAGCTTAGCCACAAAAGTTTATTAATTTCCGAATACGAAGGTCTTACAAATAAGTAATTGCGTTTGTATTGTTCTTTGTTTGTATGGTACATTTATTATCAAAATGAAATAAAAAAACTGTATCTAGAATGGGACGATAGACATATTATTTTAACATTTGAAGCTTGGTTTTGAAAATGAAAGATAGAAAGAAAGAAAATATGTTAATATTGCAAACCATAGCGTACCCACATTATTTTTAGAGAAAATGTTGGGTTTAACAATAGTATTTAAAAAATAAAGTAATAATAATAAAAATATATAAGTATCTAAGTAACACTTGCAATTAGTACATCACCAACCAAAAATAATAATATAAAAGTAATATGATACATACTTCACAAACATCATAATAGATTTTTTTATCGATGGTGAGTTATTACGTAGTGGGTGATCTGTGAAGATGACGTGTCATTCTTGACGTGGCGACATGTGGCGGTTATTTCTTTTTTTTTCTTTAATTATTCAAAAATGATTAGGTATATTTAAGTAAATGATCTTGCATAGTACGATACCTTGCCTTTTAGATGGATGCTCAGCATACACTGAGATAGATATACACTGTGGTTAACACTGATATAGTGTTAACCACAAGTGTCATCTAACGTCGGCAGGCAATTTCGTTTAATTATTTTTTCTATAAATACAATTCATTAATTAAAAGTACAGTACATGAAACAGACAGAAGTACAAGAAATGGAAGTATATTCCATATACGCAAGGAAAGTGTTTAAGTTGCTATATCAGTTTATATACCTAACAAAAAAAAAATCTACTCTTATTACTAATTCCTTTTCAGATCTCAGACCTTTTTCCTAGCACAATGCAAGATTGTTTGTAGAATCATAGGAGTACCTGTCGCGTCAGTGTACTGACTGTTTCAGTTTTCATGGAACACTCGAATGGGATGTATGTTTCAAGGCCGGTCTCCAGGCAGGCGGCATTCCCACTAACACCGTTATTTTTACTAGTTACATATAACTAAAAATACGAAGATTATTATGCGTGCTGTACATAACCTTATGCCTTTGTTACTAATAGCCCTGATGTAATGATCACAGATTGATTATCCAGCAACTGAGACAAATATTGAGTTGTAATGGTAAATTTTAAAAACGGCTTCCAACACATGGATGTCTAATGGAGTTCATTGTTCCGGTACTTAGACAACAAAAATGTAATGTATGACTTGTGATACTAGTGAAGCCATATTATGTACTTATTGACCGACTTCAAAAATGAGGTGTTTTTATGTACGAGTATATTTAGATTCAAATATTTAGTGCGACGCCCAATTCAATAATTATTTTTATTGGTACACAGCTTAATTTGCGTATGTGTAAAAACTAGCTGCGCTCCATGATTTCGCCCGCGTAAGTTCCGATGCCGTGGGAATATCGGCATAAAAAGCCTGTGTTAATCTAGGTGTCTAGTTATCTACGTACCAAGTTTCATTGTGCACTCGGTTCAGTAGTAGTTCTTGCGTGAAAGAGCAACAAACATCCATACATCTACGACGCACTACATCCGTACATTCATTGTGCACTCGGTTCAGTAGTAGTTCTTGCGTGAAAGAGCAACAAACATCCATACATCTACGACGCACTACATCCGTACATTCATTGTGCACTCGGTTCAGTAGTAGTTCTTGCGTGAAAGAGCAACAAACATCCATACATCTACGACGCACTACATCCGTACATTCATTGTGCACTCGGTTCAGTAGTAGTTCTTGCGTGAAAGAGCAACAAACATCCATACATCTACGACGCACTACATCCGTACATTCATTGTGCACTCGGTTCAGTAGTAGTTCTTGCGTGAAAGAGCAACAAACATCCATACATCTACGACGCACTACATCCGTACATTCATTGTGCACTCGGTTCAGTAGTAGTTCTTACGTGAAAGAGCAACAAACATCCATACATCTACGACGCACTACATCCGTACATTCATTGTGCACTCGGTTCAGTAGTAGTTCTTGCGTGAAAGAGCAACAAACATCCATACATCTACGACGCACTACATCCGTACATTCATTGTGCACTCGGTTCAGTAGTAGTTCTTGCGTGAAAGAGCAACAAACATCCATACATCTACGACGCACTACATCCGTACATTCTCACAAACTTTCACGTGTATTCAATATTATTAGTAGGATGAATTGCTGTTCGTTAGTCTCGCTAAAACTCAAATATGGTTGGACGGATTTTAATAATTTTTGTTTTGTTTTGTTCGCCCTACTACAGGCGTGGTTTAAAAGAATAAAAATGGGAAAACCCTAAAGAACGGATGGAAATAGATAAATAAAAAATTGGTAATTTTGTATGGAAATCACCTATTCCGATTACTTTTAACAGATGACGATCGTGACGGACTTATCGTTTAACTGACGTGCTATAATAATTATATAAAACTGTCATTACTTCCATCGCCGCTTTTTTTTAATAGATGGCGTTAATGGTAATTTTTTCCGTGTGGTTGTGTAAAATTTATGACATAGTTATTATTTAGTTATTAGTTAGATATTCGTTTCTTCGTAAAGAAAAAGTAGATTTTAAGAAAAGATTTAGTTAGTGAAGTGAAGGGAAGTTAAACTTAGACATTGCATTTATTAATTTTGATCTGCCATCCTATCTACTTACCTATATTGAATTTGTAGGTTTAGACACACCTAACCAAAAATTTTAGTGTGACTCGAGGACTTAGTTCGAGGTTTCAGATTTGATTGACTGTAAAAGCAATTCCGTGTGTATCGTTTTATAGTGTTCATTACAATGCCGAGGAAAAGACGAATTGTCATAGGTCGCTGAAGTCAATTAAATGTGCAAGGAGTAACCTCACGTGCAAACCGTACTGATGACCAGCGAAGGACAGATGTTGATAATAGTTGTATTAAATTTGGCAGTCAGGTTTATACATAGGTAGGAGATGTTAGCTAACGAATTTGCGACATGGCTGGATTAAGGAGTTCTAAGGGCTCTCGCAAGTATACATGAAAGTCCTCAGTTTTTTCTACTTAGAGACGTGAAATTTAACAAAGAGGTGGTTTATAGATAGGATACATTACCTTAATACGGATTTTGTGACAGGATCGGATTAAGGAGATATAACCGGGGACCCACGCAAGTTTATATGACAGTTCTAAAATAAATTGTAGGTGAGACGATGTTCACCGGGTCATCTAGTTTAAAGTAAAATAAGCATAACTGAAAAAACAAAGCAATAGGAGTCATTCTTAGGACTCCTTTAACTGCTACTACTTTTGTGATCTAAGCTCCACAATAGCAACCTTAAGAAAAACAAAACACTAAGAATGATACTCAGAAAGTTCCCAAGGAATTTAAACCAAACTCGAATTCTTTCTTTGTTAGAAGCTGGCTGTTAATATAATATCCAAGTCACTAATGCGCTTCTTATAAATTTGTTTGTATAAAGAATAGGAAAAACAAGGTTCAGGAGATGAGTCAACATATAGTTATCTGTGGATGAGCCTGATCGCTGTGTTGACGGAGTGAAGTCACACCAGCGGCTGTCAAGAAGCGTTTGTATAAGCTAGAATGTAAAATATAATAATTATTATTTACAGTGACCACTGTTTGATTCCAACTTTCCTCTACTACCATATCTCTATGCCAAGCGAAGTCTCTACAATATATACAATGTTCTGTCTATACGCAACTACATAGAACATTTATTATATTAAACATAATAATATACGGTTTTACTCACGTGTATTTCGGGGATGCCCGACTGATTTCGGACCCCAAGTTGCCCTTCGTCAAGGTGTGAAACGACCTTCCGCGTTATTGTCAGATGCTACACTCAGAGCACCAAAATCACATGTGAGTATCTAAAACCTTATTTTGATATTAATATAATATACGAATACTACTCACGAAAGTTTTATTAAGTAGATAAGTTTTATTCTAAGAACATTTTTATTTGAGTCAGGAATTTTAAGAGTAGTTTTAACCGTTTATAAGTATTTCAAGTAAGCCTGCCAGAACCGGTTTAGTTCACCCTTACTTCCCTTTCGGCCTTCAATCGATACCTCAGGTTCATGGAGCTAAAAACTCCGAAAGACTGATGAAATTAGCTAGGCCCGAAGTGAGGTGACTAGTGCTAGACTACTATAATGAGTACTACAAATAATAGCACTAGTTGCTATTATTTGTAGTACTCATTATAGTAGCCTTTTGCCCCCAATGTCACTAGCGTTAATGTATCAATCGATTCAGATATCAATCCTGAACTATATATTTTTTTTTTGATGAAAGGTCCATGTCCGTTTCTATACTCATGATTCCTTATATGCAAAAATGTATGAAGATTGTTTTTTTTTATCCCAAGCTAGGCAGAGCCTGTAATATGGTACCTAGACTGCTATAGTTACCAAACATACATAAATATTTCTAAATAATAACATAAGACACTTCTCACACGACCAATTGATCTCAAGCTAGGCAAAGCCTGTACTATGGTAACTAAACTGCTAGGGTAACGGTATATTTCTAAATAATAATAACTTAAGTCACCTAACACACGGCCGTTTGATCTCAAACTAGGCAGAGCCTGTACTATGATGACCAGATTGTTGATATGATAAAGATTCCTACTTATACGGATAAATAACACAGACCTAAAACAAATGATCATGCTCATCACACAATTACTTGGGTGGGAATCGAACCCACGATCTGTAGCTCAGTAGTCAGGATCACGAACCACTAGACCAACAGGCCAGTCAGTTGAATTATAGTAATAACTCCCCGAGTCTCAGACACGGCCGTCTGATC
This sequence comes from Callimorpha dominula, assembly GCA_949752705.1. Taxonomy (NCBI): domain Eukaryota; kingdom Metazoa; phylum Arthropoda; class Insecta; order Lepidoptera; family Erebidae; genus Callimorpha; species Callimorpha dominula. The sequence continues at coordinate 21,358,971 of OX457005.1, forward strand.
CCAAACTAGGCAGAGCCTGTACTATGGTAACCAGACTGCTGATAAACATACTTATATATTTCTAAATACATATTTTAGATAAATTACACCCAGACACAGAACAAATTATCGTGCTCATCACACAATTAGCAGTCAGGGTCACTAACCACTAGACCAACAGGCCCGTCAAAACTCAAAATAGTTAAGGCGTCAAAACTTTACAAATAAACAAACTTACTTTCAAAATATTTACAATATTAATTTATGATAAGAATAGAATCCTATTTCTACATTGACTGAGTGAGCAAAATTAAAACCGTAAGTTATTATTGTTATTAAGCACTACTTAATTGTTTTAATATACAATGTTTAGTTTACTATCGAAGCGATTTACTAGTTTACAACCAATCGCAAGTTTTCGTAGAAACGCCTAATACAATAACTGTTCGGCGAAGGGTCCAATGTCGATCTGTGCCTATAATTTGGCCCGTTGATTGCTTTTGCATAATTCAACTACGGTTAAAATAATATAATTGACAACTAATATTTACAATGTGTGATAGAGGTATTATGTCCCATCTTTAAAATTTTATTATACCTATAACTATTTATGTGAACATACAAGAGGTACACATAGATTTAAAGCGACTATCTGCGTAATGAAAATAAGGTCGCATACGACGGCGGTCACCTTGCCAATTGTGAGGGCTACAATAGCTACTCTAGAAATAAGTGCATCAGCATTTATAAAACATTAAAACATCTACGGCATATCATTTTTTATAGTAATAACCAAACTACATAGACTTGAAATAAAAAAAATTGAAGTGAAATGTTTAATATTATGTCTAAACTTCTATTCATCTCTTCAGAACATGAAGTATGAACGAAGTATGAATGAAGTATGAACTCATGCAATCTGCTTTGAATAATATGAACTTCCTTGTCTTATAAATTTATGTAAAATATAATCAAACTCCTCTCTTTTGCCGGCAGGTCGACTTCTGACTACCCGTTATAGATTATGGGTAGAAGTGGGCCAGCGGACTAAGACGCACTGGCTCACTACAGACTACAAGCAATAAATTACGGGTGGGCAGTAGTCAGCAGTGCCAGACGGTCTGGTATTGCTGACTGCTGACATTTAGATTGAAATGTCATCTCGAATAACTAATTACCGGTAGAGCTTACTTGAAATGCCTTGAAGGGAGCTTCTAAACGATGATGACTATTTTTATCTAAGGACTGGTATTGAAGACGTAGTGAGTGATTGTCCGCCTAGTCGCTAACTTTTTTAGAACTTAGCTTCCCGATTGTTAGTACACCTTTTTAATAAAAGGTTTTTCATACAATTATTGGTTTTTCAGTCTCAAGGTTGCCCGCCTCCTTTCTGCCTTTTATATTGCCAGCAGTCTGGTGACCTACTGAATACAGAATACATCAGCAACCAATATTTCAGCTAACATTGTAAGCCCAAGCGTTAATTTAGCTGACATTGACAATAGAAACGTTAGCTTTGTAAAGTACTAATACTTAGATCCGATTTTCTCGAATGCTATATTCTGTACTTTTATGCGTTATGTACAGGCTGTTGTCTTGAAATCTTTTACACTAAATAATTTGCTATAAATCACACTAATATTATAAATGTGAAAGTTTAGACGGATGGATGGATGGATGAATGGATGTTTGTTACTCTTTCACGCAAAAACCACTAAACCGATTGCGATGAAACTTGGTATGTAGATTGCTGGGGACCTGAATTAACGCAAAGGCTACATTTTATCCCGATATTCGGTATAAAAAAGGGATCGGGACTTACGCGGGTGAAACCGCGGGGCGCTGCTAGTCTGATATATATAAGAAATTAGTCCATTGTAAGTATAACTGTGACCGGTCCAGATAAGACATAATTTCCTGTTTTAAAATCTAGTAAAATACGTTTTTGTACTGTTTTAGTGGTCGATTGTGAAACATCAAAATCTGATTATAATCTTAGTTAAGTGGTGACTAAGATTATAATCAGATGATGGGAAATGGAAAACATACTCAGAGCGGTATCTTTAAAGCTGGAAAAGAAGCTATGTGAGTGTAAGAACACCTTAATATTATAACCCTGAGCCGCACTTCTAAAAGTTAAATAGTAAAGTAGGGAGGAAGAATCAAATTGAGAGCGACATGTATTCGCAAATGGCATATTTGCTAAACCGAATACTCATCTCTGTGGCAAATAGTGACTAACATTCTGATAATACAATATTTAAGCTTAAGAGTACGAGTATCTGCAAAGCATTTCAAGTGCGCTCAATTTCAATTTGTTTTAGCTGACCTAATTATGTAAGTTTGTAAGTGATTTTAATTTATCCCATTGTACCAATAGTAAAATTGCTACAATGGGACCTAAATTTAATTATTATATAAATAGACTATTGTAATTATTGAAAATAGCAATGAGCGTCTCCGAGTTGTAATTGCTAAGTTTTTTCTTAGATGATTACCAAAATTATTATTGCTTAGCATATACTTAATTACTTAGCATACCATATAAGTGAGTATAAGCTAAGCAATATACTTAACATACTATATTGCTCAGCATAAACTTACTTAGGATATTAAAGCACAAAAGAAATCAAGAGTGTTATTTGGTAGTTGCGAATTAAATTGTCAAGTTTCTACCCACTAAAAGTTTTAAGATATATAAAATACATATTAATAAATATATCAATAGAGTTAAATATATACATCCTGTAAGTATTTGATAGAAAAGTATGTTTTGGAAAACTTTATTTGCCACCCACACAATGTGATAAAATTTTATTGTTCCAAGTCTGCAAAGTTTGCACAAAAGGGTTCAGGCTGCGTACCGTCATTAGTTAGGATTTGCGCAGCTATTTCAACCTTGGGAGTACTTGCTGAGGGAGACTAGAAAAACATATTGAAATATAACGTTGTTTATGATAACTGTTTCATATAAATATTATGTACATACATTTACGGCTTTAAATGTAACGGTTTGCAATGTGAGTAACAAACGTAGATCTCTGTGAACACATACGAATGTATGAATCATATTATTATGTACATGATATAAATGTAACCAGATATTAGACTTGAAGTCCTTAGCTCGGGATTCAGCGCTTCAGAGGAAATTTAAACAATATATGTCAAGAAAACATTTATGCATTTATTTTTATTATTATTAATATACATATAAGTGATACACATATAACAGTGCCATAGCCTTCGGACATCATGAATGACATGTCGATCAAATTTACAATAATATACAAATTAGTTACTGATTACGGAACCACTTAAATTTTACAGTATCCTTTGAGTCTGTATACAATGTTTGACTGTAAGTAATGAGACCTTATAAGAGTTCTCTATAATATAAAAATCATATTATAGATACCAGTTGTTTTGTTTTCGTGTGGAGACCCTCACGGGCCAGCACATGAGCCAAGGGTGAAGTGAAGTATGTCGGACTCGAACCGATTAAAATCACACGGTGTTTATTGCAGTGGACCCGGGATATCTTAAGGAGGAAGCATCCAAGAACCCCTGCAGATTTTGTCCGCCTAATCAGCAGGTGACCACACCGTGGAGTACGGGAGGCCTTACCTAGTAATCTCCCTCCAGATAACATAATGAACAAACAAAAGATAACCCATACACTGTTCCCACAATGCCTTGAAAAATAATATAATTCCGTTTGGAATTATTGTAAAGACCCATCTCCGATTGTTGAACCTCAATCACAATTCAATCACGGTCTGTTTTCATATCGGCCGATCGAAATGTCATTGGAAATGTCGCGGCCAGGTCGGCTTAATGAATGTGCAGAACGGCAATTTGACCGGCGCCGTGTATACTTAAGTATAGTTGAATTTGAAGCCTACGCTTTCCAAGAACATTATTCAAAGACTGATGCCCGATTTCTGAAAGGCTGATCAACGCAAAAATGAATAAATACTACTTAGGTATTTTGATTGTAAAAAAAGCGTTTTTAGTATATTTTTCTAATAACTCTCCTTTTACGAAAGTTTTGGAGGAACTATTGATTCTAATTAAGACTCATTGACAGCCTCGTTTTGTTCACCATCTTTTAAACAGATCTTAATTAATAAAATAAATATATTTTATAATAAACATTATCATAAAAAGTCGAAGTTGGCGCTTCCTTTCTCAATAATCTCCCGTATATTTCAAGACGGTGAATGGGTTGCAGCGAAACGATTTTCCAGCGTGTTCCGTTCAACCGATTTTCCTTAAGATTTTTTACGACAGTACACACTCCAATTTGGAAGCTTTAATTTTACGTGCAGTCTTCTAAATGGGAATGAAATTAGATTTTTTTACATAAAAGATAAAATGTTCTTGACAGGATTTCTATGGAACTTCAAAGGACAAAAAATTATATGAGGTACATTTTTATGACTGAATTTAAAACATGCGAATTTAGTATTAAGGTTTGTTTATTGTAAATAATCCTTTTGAAACTCTTGGAGCGTTAATTTTTTCATACATATTAGAATTATGTTTTGTACTATAGAATATGAGATTTAATTATTCTTCTTACTTTTATTGGTAGATATTTGAAAGCTTAATACCTATCAAAGATTCTTTGTTAACCAAACTGACGCGATACTTTAATAATACAAAGTTTTATACGAAAACACTTACATTTATAGTAATGATACTATCCTCAGTTATACCCAATTCAAGTCAAACTTAACTGCGTAGTAGAGATTTCTTATAAATCAAAGGAAATTGAGGCATTATTCTAGGCGAGTATTCGAGTACCCAGGAGCGAGTTGAGAACGTGTCTCGCAGTGGGTGAAAGAAAGGATTAAGGTGTAAGGTGTGCCGAATAAATCGACGAACACGTCCATGTACTATCGAATAGAAAAGTGTTCCTAAATATTAACAAAACTCTGTACTTATTTTTTAAATTAATTCGTTAGTGCTCTCTAATCTTTCTGTGTTTTATAATTATTCTAGATATGTTTATAAATATGTTCTAAAAAGGGTTTTTGGAGTGAAAACTTCTTTAGGCACGTTGGGCACTTTTGGTATGGAGGAAAAGCACTCAACTTGCGTGATTGACACGCTCGGATTATACAGATGTGTGTAAAAACTTTTTTAGGCATGTTTGGCACTTTTGGTATGGAGAGAAAGCATTGAACTCGCGTGACAGTCACGTTTAGACACATGTATACAGATGTGTGCAAAACCTCTTTAGACACGGTGGGAACTTTTGATATGGGGAAAAAGCACTGAACTCGCGTGACCGCCACTCTCAGATTACATATATATACAGATGTGTGTGTGTGTATATGAATATATATTTGTTTTCACTTCTGACGTGCAGTCTAGTAGTAACCAAATCTAGTCTCTTAATTCTATATATATAATGTATGTATGATTTTTAGTATCTCATGTGATCATTTTACGTAATGTTTTAACTTACATATTAAAAATACTCGTATAATTTAAAAATGTTTTTGAGCCTAGCATTTAGAATGTTTAAGATTATTATAAGAATATATATGGTTGTTTGATCTTGTTTTTAACTCAACATCAGCACTCATAATATAATTTCGTATAAATTATTCTTTTAACTTACTTTATTAATATAATAATGTTATTTATAACGCTGTAAGACATTTAAAGCACACATGTCGTCATCGCACATATTGCCACTATTATTTTATTATATTAAATACATAACGTGGGAGAGCCATGCTTCGGCACGTATGGGCCGGCTCGACTCCGCTCAATACCACGGCCTCACAGAAAACCGGTAGTGAAGAAACGTTGCATTGCATTTCGCCGCTTGAGTGAGGTTACCGGAGGCCCTAACCCTTCTCTCCCCCCTATTCCCATCCTTCCCCTCTCCCCCCTCTCCCCTCATCCAACTCTTACCCTTTCTCCCTTTTCTCCTACTCCCACCTTAAAAGACGGCAACGCACTTGTGACTCTTGAGTTACAGGCGGTAGTTATTTACCCTCAGGTGACCCGTCTACTCGTTTGCCTCCTGTACCATAAAAAAAAACAGTTTAATATAATTACGACAATACACTTTTCTATTTGAGTATCCCCGCGTTTGATTCGTCACACTCGGGCAGTTCGATTTATTGTGAAACTTGGCTAATAAATAGCGTCGCCCCTCGCTCTCGCTACTCCAAGCTCTGAGCGGGACGTTTGTTATAAGGTCTATTGTGGAGAAGAAGAATGGAATGCAGTAACAATGCACGTATATTTTCTTATGAGACATATCAGCTATAAACTTTACGCATAAATGCTTTAGTCTTCAATATCGTTTAAGTATAATCGGTAAAACGGAAAAACAAGGATAGTCTATACTTATATTGTAGTATATGTATTATAAAACTGAAGAGTTTGTTTGTTTGTTTGGTTGAACTTGCTAATCTCAGGAACTACTGGTTCTAATTAAAAAGCGCAGCCATTATAAGGTTTGCAGCATTATACGCTCTAAAACAATTCTGGCCAAACATCAATCATACTACCTGTCAATTACCAATATAATAAAATTAATTATACACTACATATTTGCCCATTAACGAAGTTTGAATTAAAGACGATTGTCACCAAGTGCCTTCTGACTTTGGAATACATCACTACAGAATCGCTATTAAAATAGACGGGAGTGTATTCTTTGGATCTTTGGATCATTTAACGTTTGTTCTATTGTGTAAAATAAGTAAAATATTTTAAAAAGTAAATCCGTGATTATATTTACTTTCTAAAGAACTGAAAACGAAAGATTGTGATGAATTTGAGAGATTTCCTAAAATTAAATGATGTGTTTAAATCATTGGGAAAAAGATTATCTGTGTTTAAATGTTACCTACAATGAATAAACTAGTTTTTCAGCGTGGAATTTGTCGTAAATATTTGATTTTGTAATGAGTGATACTATATTTGTCTTAGTAAACTTTAATTTATCTTAAACTGAAATTGGCACAAACATATACCTACAGTTTAAAACAAGAAAAATCTCTTGATAAAAGATCGACCCATATTCAATAAACAAAATGTTACCTTTATCTTTAAAAATTGAAATATCCACGTACTTAATGCTTTCTAAAATAAAATTAAATGTAAAAAAAAAGACAACCTATAAATCAATAAGAACGCAGGACATTTTTAATTCTTGTACGACTGTGTTTCATGTTAGTACCAGTTGATATGAGTAGATGAAAACTACCGTAGGCTTGGTTCTTGTAACGTCAGTTTTCGAGTAAGTATATGCAAACCAAACTCTTGAATATTTGACGCATCGCTGAATATATTTCAGTAGACTGTAGGTCACGGCCCTAACACAAAACAAACAGAACTACCCAACGCATAACTAACATAAAGCACTTTACAATGGTGGCTGCAGATATTTAGGCAGCCCGACCACAAACTAGTAGACCTAGAGAATCGCAGCTGTGACCCTGACAAAACAACCTTTTACTATAACTCTGTCAAGCTAATTAGAACTTTATTTGTACAGAATGAGGGATGTTTCGTGTGCAGGGTTAGTATTGCTAGTTTAAATGTCGTCACGATGGTGTCCTCTTAGGAGCTTATAAGTGTCTCTTTATAAATAGTTGTTTTATTCAAAAGTTTCTTGACCGCTAATGTTTGCGTAAAAATTTTATAGTGAGTTTAAATTTGTTTTAATGGTGAATTTCATAAAGTAGAAATAATATATATTTTTCTAATGGATAGAATGTGTTCTTGATATAAATCTTCGAGGACGTCTAGCAAGAGTACCACAACGATAAGAAAAACCTTCATAAATACATTGACCCCGACGGACGATAAGTTGGACTGAGCGCATAATATATTATATTCATAGGCTCTTTGATTTGCGACACAATACTATTTGTCAGGCTTCAAACGTATGGAAGGTATGCATGAGTTCTTAACTTTTTACATATGTCACATGTTGTTGTTACATGTTTATGTATGTAATAGAGATTGACTTTTAAACTTTCGCGTTCCATGATATAATTATAATTTATGTGTGTCAGCCCGTTACCACGGCCAGTGTAACCTGGTCGAAACGTCAGGCAATTCAGAGGTATGTAATGCCTTTTCATGATCGCCAGCCAGCATCGAAATCCTTGGCGTCGATATATCGATCGAAGTCCAGTTCCGCGGTCACTTGCGGTTTTCCAGAATTTTTTTGCCTCGCACAACCAACCTCTGGAACAAATTGTCGCCTGCGGTATTTCCGGACCGATACGACCTTCAAACCTTCAAGAAAAGAGCGTACTCCTTTCTCAAAGGCTGGCAACGCACTTGTGACTCTTGAGTTGCAGGTGTCCATGGGCGACGGTAGTCACTTCCCATCAGGTGACCCGTCAGCTCGTTTGCCCCCTATAATATAAAAAAAAAATCGCGTTAATTCCCGTAAATACATAAACAATATTATAATGGAGTTTGACATACGAGTAGAAGACGAAGTACAAGAAGCAAAAGACAACACATATAACGTTTTTATTCGTAATAAATTTATGTCTGTAGCTACACTACTATATTTTATATTCTATGACATTCATATCAAACTGCGAAATAAAATATAAAACATTCTTGCCGTGTCTGGGAAAATAGATCGCTGATGTCATATTAGTCTGAACAATACGATCTACGTGGATTGAAATATATTTAGGACCAGCGCCATATTTTTGAAAATATCAGCAGTAAAAAAATATAACCTAAAAACGGTATGTAATGGTGACATTGTGTGAAGATATTTTGAAGTGATAACTTCTTATGGAAGGGTAAACCGCTTAGTTACGTAACGCGTTACGGCGCCAGTCTGTCTGGCTTCCCTTTCTTAATAGTTCAACTTTGATTAGATTAAGTTATCACTTCTGTCGGGCGTCTCGAGACGCACACGTTTCTTTTTAAATTATATTCTTGTATAAAAATATAACGCCCGGACTAGGAATAACTTTCTGTGCCGAGTCCACAGACTCGTTACAACTCAAAATGGATCCCACAAGTCGAATCCCTAACACTTGGTGCGGCGTAGTGGTTAGGCAACCACTTTAAATATTGCGCCATCCGTGTAATCGAGTCGACTATTTAGGTCAGGTTAGACATTGAAGGAAATAAACACAAAAATAGTGCAGTCTGCATGGTGTAGCCATGCATATTTCATAAGCATGATCGGTGTTTCACTTGCCTATTGATTTTGTACGGTGTTACGGTGGCCGGATGTCCGGTCCGTCCGGCTTTTCCAGGTCACCGGATCGTTTCGTGTCTGTTTTACATATTAGCCTTTCTTTTGGCATCGTACGAGTGTGCTTATGATGGGAAGTTTCTTTAAGTGCTTCTTTACTGGTTCTGTTGAGACTGAAAAGCGTGTGTTATAGAATAGATAAGAGTATGCTTTCAATATATTTTATCCTAACTACTATTTAATTGCGAAAGTGTGTTTGATTGTTATGATTGCTCAATCGATCATTCTGACATGTTGCACAATCATTGTCAGAGGTACAGAGAAGGACTTAATTATAGTTCCTTTCATACTGAAAAAAAAAACTATCCTAAAAAAAATGTGTTTAATATATAAAAGAGATAAATACCAAAAAAAAACTAGGCAAGTGCGAGTCGCGCATGAGGGGGGACCCGTCCGGTGCCGCACTATCGTACAAAATTTAATACTATGTAGGTACTTTCTTATTATATTTTTTAACGAATGTAGCAAAACACAATCTGTGAGCATTTCAAGCGTCTAGATACTTGTTGCCATTATCAAGATCGAGCAAAAAAGCCAGTAGAGGAGCCCTCTTTAATTTTTATAATTTCTTATTATTACGGCAACAGAAATACACATTTTGTGAAAATTTACATTGGGTTTCCATGTCTTTTCAACCTATTTATAGACAACTTTCTAAGGTAGCGTGCTTACAGGAATTACCAAACCCAGATATTGAAAAGAGAATAAAAATAGCTCAGAAAAAAAATTACAATCGTCAGTCATATCAAGTATCAAAAATGCATGTAAGATTAAGTAAGATTTCCATAATGCCGTTAATAAAAAAAAAAATAACATAGGAAATCTATAAATCTTTATAAATATAAAATATTAAAAAAAATATAAGTTAATAGCAGGTTAATAGGCTTAGACTTTTAAAAAAATGTCCTGCATAAAGTCACCTAAAAGAAAATATTGTACTGTTTATACAATATTAGCCTGTACACCTACTTCATTAAAACCAATAGAAATAGCGTAAAACCACTCCCTTTTTGACGATTGACAACGACATTTAAAAAGTACTAAAACCAGTTAATACTGTATGGTCTTGACTTGTATTATTTAATAGTTATTTGATGCAGACGATTAATAAGACACTTTTTCTTTTTATCGCCATCTATATTAGACATCTGCTATCGTGTGAACAGTTTACCGATTACGGATGATGAGATACAGCCCGCTGACAGACAGACGGACGGACAGCGAGGCGTAGTACTAGGGTGCCGTTGGTTACCCTTCGGGTACAGAAACCTAAAATGAACATCGCAGAAATCCAATGTAAAACATTTCAGCAATGAATATCCAAATAAATTATAGTATGATGTAAAAATAACAGATTATTTGATAAGTAATAACTAGAGATCGGATAATCGGATGCATATTTAAACTTTTAAAGTTATTTTTTGGATAACAAATTATGGAAGCGGCTTCTAAGTATATTTTTATTTAAAATAAAATTCCGGGATTCCGGGATCGCATAACTAATCGCATGTATATTTACTTTAAGTTAATTCTTTTTAAGTTAAGGTTTCCCATTCGAGTACTTTAGTTCTAGTTGGTCCGTCCGACCAAGCGTAGGTATTACTTACCTAAGTTATAATAACTCTATTGATAAGTTAAAAACTCTGTGTTAGTAAATAAACATTTTTTTCATTGTTTTCAAACGACATAAATATAATCAATTTGATTTGGTTTAAAACCAAACTCACAATCTCGCACTCTCGTTGACGTCGTCACGAAGGAATGAAAACATAACGTTGTCTCTTTCATGCGCAAGTAAAACGGACGGCATTGTGTTAATGATGTCTTCTAATCTAGTGTGTGTAATATAATAAATAAGTATAGGTAGGTATACCTACATACTTAAGTTTTCGTGTAGTAGGTAATGTAGGTAGGTACTTTCTATTGATTTTCTATAAACTAATTAAAACAAAACATGACGCCAGGTGACCAGAAATAGCACACAATTAACTGTAAAACACAGTTCTTTTATTTTTGTAGGCGAGTTTTCAACCGCTTAAAACGATTTATTTGGGGTTTAGAACGGCAACATTTTATTTAAAACGTTTGAAATCGGTTGTTTTATATCTATAGTCGAAATACAGTATCAGATAACCACACAACACAGCGCATTATTTTAAAACTACCTGATATACAGCAAATCTGTTTAAACAATAGTCCCTTAATACAACAGTCGACCAATCAGAGAGCAGAACATGTTACTATCTGGTGAAACTACCATTACTCAGGTACATTTGACTTTACTACGAGTTATTTATTATATTATACATATTTCTATAGTCAAAATCTGTTTTCCAGCTTTAAACAAATAGGTACAATGGTTTTAAATGATTTTATAAAAAGAAATAATTCTTACCTTGTTAATAAAAGAAATAAGAGGTCAAAGCCGCAGAGCAGGTAAATCCAGGATTCGTGGCACAAAAGTCGTCGTTTCAAGTAAAACAGAAACCCAAATCACGATGCAAATCAGAAACCGTTATTCAATAGCCAAGTAAGTAATCGTAGAAATGAGAAAAACTTAAGAAACACACCCGAATGCATAGCAAGCACAGCGACGAATGCAGTTGTATTGTCGCGTCGCTACTTGCGCACAAACAAGTATAATTTGCCGTCTCACTCGCACTCCTACAAAATGATTACATTTCCTGGGGTTTAATAGGCCCAATTTGACACTTGTTACAACGTAATAAGGTTGTTTTTGCTTCGTCAAAAATCACTGACAATAAAAGTAGGGAAAAGCAACCATTATACGTTGTAACAGAGCAAGTGTCATTTGTGTCAAACTGGGGTTTATTACATCTCACGGAGTATAGGTACACTTAAATTTGAATTTCCCGGAATCGCGGGATTCTTTCGATAAAAAAGTGCTTTCCATAATAGCCAACATCTCAACTTTAGGTAAATATGCATCCGAATATCCGATCTCTAGTAATAACATAAGAGTGTTTTGTTTGATAAGTAATAACATGAGGTGTCAAGACCGGCTGCGTACCGAAAACCGAAATATTCTGTGTTCCAAACCGTTGGAATTTTTCGGCAGTAAAAGGAGCTTTGCTGTTGGTATTTTACTTTGGGCTGTAAATCTATACTAATATAATAAAGCTGAGGAAGTTTTTGTTTGATTGTTTGTTTAACCCTCGATTAATAAGCATTCGTCTCTCAGAATTCGCATGAAAGGGAAAAATCTTCTAATTTCATGAGAAGAAGCGATAGAAAGAAGTTGCCCTTTTAAGTACCTACCTATGTTATCGGCCACTTCATATTACGTATGAAATTAATATACAGTGACGTGTCCCTGAATAGTTACAAAGCTTTAACGGTCGGAGAGACGAATGTTTGTAAACAGCGTCACGACTGAGTACAGCAGAAACTTTTGAATAACGACTTTTGATTTTTGCTTTTACAGTTGGATGATTTTTTTTAGCATTGGATGGAGTATTTATTGAGATAGGCTATGTAACATCACGCTACGAACAGTAGGAGCAGAGCAAAACGCTAGTAACATTGGCAGGAACAGCGATTAATATACAACTAAACTGTCCAATAACCCAAAGCGTCGCATAATAGTAAGCGCTTATAGGTGTACTTTAACCAGTTGAACACCAGGCGAATTTACCTACTAAAAAAAAATCAACTAAGAAACATCAGTCAGTTGATTGTCATGCAGTTTGTTGATTTGTAAAGAGGGTGTATATTTATTTAAACTAGGTATAACCGGGTGATCAAATTTTGACCATACGTCATTAAGTTTTAAAAGTATTGTTTTATATCAAGGACCAGTATAACATGGACTGATAATTGTAGCTTTCTGCACTTGTATACTGCACTTGTATACTACATAATAAACTTAGAATATTCTAAATATGACAAAAAGGGTTAAAAATAATTACCTTTGCGTGTTAATATAAAGATTAGTTCCAAACAAATTTAAGAACCTTTGAAACTTCGCGATAATTCGACTTGAAAGTTCACGACAATGGCAACACTTATATTATACTCGTACGTATAGAATTTTTAAACTTTATACTGAAATTGTCATAAGATGAGATAGTTATCAGTCGATTACATGAAAAATACACAACGCAATTTCTATATAAATCCTGTGTTCTGTAGCTTTTATATTCAATCTGAAGCGTAGTATCGCTGCGAAGCGGGGATATACCAGCAAATGGATAGGTACATTCTTTTGCGGTTCCGGCGTATGTCGTGGCTTACATAAAAGCCTGGGTAAGCTTGCAACTTGGTCAAATAATACGTATTTCTTGATCGAAATTGAAATGGTATTATTTTAATTTTCTACTTCATGTGCTTTTAATAATCACATTACCCACACCTTTTAAATATGGAAATACTTTTAGAATTCATTTTGAGTACACTTTGACAAATATTATTTCTATTGTGTAATATTATACAATCATTAAAATATAATGTATAGTAATTTTTAAACTGCCAGGAGGGGGTAAGTCGTGAAGAGTAATTCGTGAAGGTAGTTGCCTGTTCCAATATGTAGATGCTATGGAGAAGAACAGGCAAAAAACTCCAAGGGCACTCTTATTAACGTGTTTTTTTCTTGTAAATTTTCTGGTTACATCAAAAATTGAGAAAAGCTCAGTAGGTTATTATTAAATATTTGTATTCAGGTTGTGTCATGATAAAGACTTAATTAAAATATGTACATCTGTACACGTCTAAACTACAAATAAATATTTAGGAGAGAAGAGAATCAGTATGTATTTAACTACAATAATTTTAATGACCATTTGACAAAACCAGAAGCCATCTAAAATACTAGGTGTACGCTTACTAATTAGAATCAAATTCTTGTTTATGAAAAATTATCCAAGGCCCTAGGTTATGTAGTCAAATCATTACTATTGGCCTGTGTCCAAACTCGTTGAGTTCCTATGTTGAATTTATACGATTATTAACCTATGAGCTGCGGGGGATGGTGCTCGATTGTCTTTATGTAAATGGATATGGGAACTTCACTTGTGACAACTAGCATTTTATGGGTTATGTCAACAGCTTTGCATTGCATTGTTCCTTGTAGGAAAAATTTGTTTATGTGAAAGCTGTTCTATGAATAGTATCACCGTTGAAATATGTGAACAGACATCTTATTATAAATGTAAAAGAAAGTCTGTCTGTTTGTTTTTATCTTTTGATAAGTGTAGCCTAATGAGTGGTGGTAGTGCGTTGGTGGTGTGAAAGGTATATCTTGAAGAGTATCACCGTTATTTTCACCATTTATTTATTTGCCGGGGTAAACAAGAATAAGCTTATTGTGTGACCCGTGTTACAGATCACTATTTTTTTTAGTCTGCGATCGACGAATTCGTAATCAGATGTTTTGGCTTTCTCATTGTTGTTAAGAGGGATATTCCACGAAATTTCAGTCTCTCTGTCATCACATAATATTGTCTGCCTCCCATGCAGCATGCATTCCAGCATCTCTGTTCCAACTGTAGTATCTACCATCTTTTCAGTCTAATAGATTCCTAGTTGGCGTAAACTAGATCTCTAGTGAATTGGTTTGTGTGTATTTGCAGTCCCTTCTTGTATTTAGAATGTCAGTGATCGTGGAGCATTTGCCGAAATCAGTCCCAAACCACTGGATTGAATTACACCAACTTCAGTTCCTCTCAACCGACCGTCACTATTTCTCAAGAATAGTACGTGAAGCAGTTGAAATAACAAAAAAACAAAAAATATCAACCGAGAAGATGGGTACCGCTTATCAACATCTTGGAGTCCCGTCATCAGCAAATGATATCGTCAGCGAGTACACCCTCAATAGCATTCAAAGGACGTCTTAACCGTAGTGTGTTGAAGTACCGACAGTACAAAAAAAAAATAATTGGGAGCATATTGGAAGGGAAAGCTAGTTAATGAACATGAACCAGAACATGTTTTGCGTGGTCGATCTCTGCCAACCTGCCCACTAACGTTTACCTTGTATACTTGATTTGTCATTCGTTCCACACTCTTTCTTTCTACGTGCCCAAACCACCTCAACACACCCTTGTCAACTTTCGTTACGACATCCTATTTCAAGCCAATATATACTTCGCAGTAATCTCGTTATGAAATTTATACGAAGAAAAAACTATTTGGGTATAGAGATCTATGAGAAATCGTATACATAAATAACAACTTCAAAAAGCATTGTGACTTACACGTTCAGTAAGCCGCTACCCTATGAAGGCCTTGAACGGTAAGACGTCTTTAAACAAGGTCGCAATATAGATAGATATCGATCAATACAACTATTACAATGTCCCTATTGTCTGCCTCAGAATGGGATTTTTTATAATTTCCTATATGTTATTTAGTTTCAAAAGTAGAAATGGTTCAAATTAGTAACGTTGTGGCAAGGCAAGGCAGCATAAGAGAAGGAAAGAGAAACCATATAGAAGATGGAGATGATATAACTAAGCAAGACTGGAGCAAACCGATTTAATTCTGGTGTCTCTAGTTTTATGGGAAATCCTGAAAATTATTTAAAATAACAACCACGTCATCAGCATATAAAAAGTTCCACGGAGTTTCCCGCAAATTTTTTAATGTTAAGTATGACTTTATTAAATAGCAGAAGACCAAGCGACCACTTTGATTTCAAAGCTATTACTGTTATATTCATGAATATATCGTTACATTAATAACACACGTTCGTTAGTTATTAGAGCAACATCAAATACGTCGTAGTATTCAATTAAGGATTCAATTTGACTTTGATAAAAGAGGATACGCAAACACACTACCATGATTTTCCTTAATTTAAACAAGCATGAAAAGGTTCAGGCATGGTTAATTGGCATAACGTTTAATGAGAACGTATAATCGTCTGTGTAGGTATTAACATGGCGTAATAATACCTATATGTTTATTGACATAGAATAAAAAAAAAGGTATCTTCATGCAGATGTTTCAAATCTTTGAAATTCTAACTAATATTGTGATTGCGAAAGTGAGTTGTTTGTTTGGTTTGTTTGTTTATTTGTTACGGTTTCAAGCATTAACTTTTCAACCGATCAATCAATTGACGTGAAGTGAAAAGTTAAGTCACTATCTATTTCAAAGATTTTCAAGTTCTATTGCTAGGCTGTGTACAAGCTGTGTGTATGCTTCTTATTTAAAATTTTGATTCAAGAACTTATCCTTTCGGACATGCAAAATAAATATTTAAAGTAATATTTAAAATATTCACTACAATATGTACTCATCTTAAATTACAACAAAAACGTCACATCAGAAAGGCTTACTACTAAAATACTCTTGCAGATTATAAAATACATTCTCTAGCAACCACTTCTTGAGTTTTGTTTTAAATATTTTTTCATTAAGTTGCCTACCTATGGGTAAATGATTATACACGCCGATGGCAGTAATATAAGTACTTTTATAAAATATTATTTATTTATTTATTTATTTAAAACTTTATGCACATAGAGTACAGAGGCGGACTTAATGCCATTGGCATTCTCTGCCAGTCAACCTTCGGGTGATGTAGAGAAAATAGGAAGTAGGTGCATTAAAAAGATTACAGTTTATTAGGTAAATTTGTGAACTAAATATCAGACAAAAATACATAAACAAAGTATATAGGATAAAATACATATCATAAACATACATACAAATATGTACACAAACAACATATACATACATACATACATACATACAAATAAAAGACATAGTAACGGTTTAGATGATAAATTATCAGCAAGTTCATTCTGCTAGTTGTTCAAAAAGGTACTCCTTTACTTTCACTTTGAATGAGTAACGATTGGTGGCCATCCTGATTTCGAGGGGAAGCGCATTCCAAAGAAGAACAGACTGAACGAAAAAAGAAGAGCCTACAAACTCTGTGGTATGAGAGGGACAAAGAAGAAGAAGATTATTTAAGGAACGAAGGTTTCTATCATGATTACTACTTAAATATTGGAAATATGATGTTAAATACGGTGGAGAAGATGGGGAATTAAGAATGGTAAACAGGGCAGTGAGAGCTCGCAACATACGGCGCTGACGAATAGGCAACCACTTAAGCTGAGAACGGAAAGAGGACACATGGTCGTATTTACGAAGATTAAATATAAATCGAATGCAGTTATTAAGAAGACGGTCTAATTTATGGAGAAGGTCTGCATTCAGGTCATAGTAGCACACATCACCATAGTCGATTATTGGGAATATGAGAGTTTGCATGAGCATTGTCTTGGTTTTCGCAGGAAGAAAATTTTTTAAGCGATATAATGCACGGAGGGTACCAGTAACCCTCTGGCACAGATTTGTAACCTGATCGCGCCAGTTCAATGTAGAATCAAGATGTAGGCCCAGGTCTTTCACCGATTGACAAATAGGTATAGTAGTACCGTTAAAAGTAACAGCTGGGAGCGTCTCAGTGTCTACTCTACTCATCAATCGGTGGCTACCGATTATAATGGCTTGACATTTTGAAGGATTTACTGACAAGCCAAACCTTTGAGACCATACTTCTATAGATTTGAGGTCTCTGTTGACCATGTCGATGGCCGATGATATATTCTCAACCCTAGCTTGAGAGTACATCTGCAGGTCGTCGGCATACAGATGATACGCACACTGAAGTTCCTGGGTTAGGAGATTAATAAACAGAGAAAATAGCAAAGGAGAAAGTATACCGCCTTGAGGAACACCAGAGTCAAGATCATTCCAGCTTGATGATAGCTCGTCGACACGAACAGACTGCTGGCGTCCCTGAAGATAAGATGAGAACCATTCCAGTGCATCAGGTGAGATCATAAGATAGGAAAGGATAGATAAGAGAATATCATGATTGACGGTATTGAAAGCATATTATAATTTAGATCCTGGGTAGGATAATTTTATATTTGTAGTTGCTGTGAAAAGTTTTATTGTATCAGTCTGGTATTTCTTTCAAATAAACATAGCTCCAAAATATTCTTTACCGTCTACCGTTGGCTACAGCTTTTCTGTCTTTGACCTATCTGTTCGTACGATCTGGCATTGATAGTATTTTCTATAGATATAAAATAAAATACTTGATATCTGCAAGTATTTTATTTTCTTTAAAGAATAATTACTACAACCTAAGAAGTAATTTAGCGTACGGAAAGTAAATCTCGGCTTATACAGATTATTCTAAAATTAAAATTTTGCTTTCACCCCAACTAGTCCTTTTCTGTTCTCCATTTAAATAAGACATTGTTTTTTCATATAGTTAACTCGTTCGTTAGTTTTTATGCTAGTCATAAAAGTTATCTTATCCGGATAAGTTTTCTTATCCGTAGTGGATACGGATAGGTAAGAGAACTTATGGTCGAAGTAATCGCCTGCGAGGGTATTTTAGATCCAGTTCCAAAACCTTTCTGGTTTACATACAATTAAACGCTGAACCGATTTTACTGTACATTTGGGAGCAAAGCTTATTTGACACTATATGCTTTGATAAACAACTTTTATGTGATTGGTATAAAGAAAGACATTATGTTGTAGGACGTAGCTATAGTGTATACTAATATACATCATAAACAAATATATAGCATTAAAAATAATAAACGTTATTACAGCGAGGCTTTTAGGGCCCGAGGCTCTTCCCCAATACCAGACATAAACTTTTACCATCAAGCCGAAAAACTTTCCTCTCTATTCACTAATAATCTTTGCCTTTAGGGAAGCAAGCAAATATAACAAACACACAAAGGTGGATCGTTCCACGCACCTGGCCTGTGTAATCTTTACAAATTATGATTGTGCAATGTTTGCTTGCCCTCGGGAGTTTCGTTAAAAAAACTTATGGGGAATTAAGCCAGGGCATCTTTTCAGAATCGGGTGCTTCTGGTGCTCATATATTGCCAATGCATAAGTACATTTGTATATTAAAGATATTCGATGGTACACACGCGAGTAATTGTGAATATCACGGAAGCCTGAGTTTCAGGCCGGACAGGAATCTTTTATTCCGCCGTGACGCGACTTGCCACGTCTGTGTCAGCTGTTACACTGCCCATCTAAAAGTGCACAGACGACAGCGACGTTACAGGTAACTTCATCCCTTGATAGCGGGTTCACTGTTATCCGATAACTATTCGGGCACCCCCGAAATATACATGTGAGTAAAACCGTATATCGCACGTCACAATCAAAAACAGTGTTTTTGACAATCGCGATTTTAAAGTTCAAAAATTCATACCTGCAGAACTAAGACTTCAATCGTCCTAATTCATACATAGATTAAAGGTACATGCTTCTATTTTATGCTAAGTAAGTTTAGTGACTGTGACAGTAATATTTACAGTTTTATTAGCAGTTTTATATGACTGGGTGAAGAAAATCGATCAGATTACTTACTTACGACTATCTAGCCTTACCAAAATTGACGATTAACTTAATAATATTAAGTAGTAAAAAATAATGATACCTTATTAAGCACACAATGCTAAGGTTTAAGTGAGTGGGAAATAATTTCTCACTCAGTGTAGGTATGTTATATACCAAAAAAGATAACAATTACACGGTGATAATAAAAACACTGTTTGGTAATAAAAAAGGTTTATTAGAAATGAAGTAAGTATCAGAAGATTTATAAAAAAGTACAATTAAACACAACTAAACGAGTAATGTGACAATTGATATTCCGGTCCAACGTAAAAACCGCGTTGCTGTACGGGTGTGAGACGTGGAAGGTCACAAAGAATATCTCGCATCAACTTCAGGTTATCAACCGCTGTCTTCGCCGTATTCGCCATAAATCTGTGGGAACGCTGCGGTGAAATCCCGATCGACCAACAGATCAAACGCCGTTGTACTGGATCGGCCACACGCTCCCAAGGCATACTGAATATATAACAAGGCAAGCCCTAGACTAGAATCCCCAAGGAATGCGTAAAAGTGGTCGCCCCAAGCAGACCTGTAAACGCCCTCTGCCCAATCTAGGGGACAGAGGAACATAAGTGAAAGTCAAACGAGTAATGTCATACAGCAATAAAAGCAAAAGAATCGAATTATTAGACTTTGTATATAATTACTAGATATCCAGTGGATATTAACATTAAATTAGTGCTCGCAGATTACGACGCTGGCAAATAGGAAGCCATTTTAATTATCAACGTAAAACAGACACATGGTCATACTTGTAAAGATTGAAAATAAATCGAATGCAGTTGTTGAGAAGGCGGGCCAGTTTGTTAAGAAGATCTGCATTCAGGTCGAAACAACACACATCACCATAGTCGATTAGAGGAATAATTAGGGACTGCATAAGGAGAGTTTTGATTTTAGTAGGAAGGAAGTTTTTTAATCGATATAAAGTTCGAAGTATTCCAGTCGCTTTCTGGCTCACATGAGTTACCTGGGCATGCCAATCAAGGGTTAAGTCAGTATGCAAACCCAGGTCTTTAACCACTGAGCTTAGGGGTATGACTGAAACATTGAAAACTACAGGTGAGATGGAAGTAGTATCAATCTGCTCCTAATCCGTTTACTGGCTAGGACGATCGCCTGACATTTGGTAGGGTTTACGGACAGACCACACCTCGTCCACCAGCATTTTATAAACTCCAGGTCGCTATTGATTTTATCAATGACATGCAATAAATCTTCAACGCTGGCCTATGTATACAGCTGCAAGTCATCGGCGTATAGGTGATACGCACACTGAAGGTCTTGAGTTATGATATCAATAGTGGAGATAGAATACCGCCTTGAGGAACGCCAGTGTAAAGATCACACCAATTCGATGACAAGTCATCGACGCGTACGCACTGTTGTCATCCCTGAAGATAAGTGGAGAACCATTCCAATGCTTCTGCGGAGATCATTAGATTTGATAGGATGGATAGTAGGATGTCATGTGTTACTACTATGAGTTGTACTGTGGTGAAATTCGCAATCGTTCTACGTCTGAATATTATCGAAATGGTCAAAACGTAGAAAACTATTGCACTTACTGAAGGCCAAAAACACATCAGAAGAACAAGAGATATAGTCGCACGTTTAATGGCTACTCAATGGTTTTGATGCACATGATTGACGACGGCGTTGCGTTTTAATTTTGGGGACATACGTTGGGTCGCTAACATCATTACCATCAGCAAAAGTTTCTACATTTTCATCGTTCGAATTGCTTTCGGACGTACTTTGGCGATTGTGGATTTCCCTCATTAGTTTTGAGTTAAGCTAAAATTTAAAAGAAAAGTAAATAATAATACCAGAAAAAAGGTAGTATTTCATTTGTAACTACCAGTGACTGTTCAACAGTATTCAGATTCAACAGTTCAGTAGCAAAATA
Source organism: Callimorpha dominula (assembly GCA_949752705.1). NCBI lineage: Eukaryota > Metazoa > Arthropoda > Insecta > Lepidoptera > Erebidae > Callimorpha > Callimorpha dominula. Next base: position 21,380,543 of record OX457005.1, read on the forward strand.
GTATTATCTCACAAAAATCAAGAGCTATAAAGTCTCATTTTGAAATAATTTCATTTAAAATTGCTAATTTATAAAAATGAAATGGTCAATAGGGTACTATTTCAAAATGAAACAGTTTAACGGATTAAACTTGACAGGCAATAGACAGGCAAGGGTATTAAGTGAAAATAATACTGTCTAGAATACTTACATTTTGAGAATTTCCTCCGAAATGTAAAACTAACTGGTTATAACTCGACACAAATGCGGGGGACACGCACGCACGCGGAATCTACTAAGATGCGACCGTCTTCATTTGTTTCTTTAATGGCATAAGTGAACAGTCAATAAAGAAATGTGTTGTTATATCTCAGAAAGTATTTGAACAAAAAATACAATTGTCTTACCAGTTCATAGAGAAAAAAATGTAGATTTTGAAATGCAAATAAAAAAAAATTGACCTTCTTGGACATAATACCCTTTTATTTGGGACGTGCGATATGTTTCATAAATTTAAATATACATGAGTTTTATTCTAATGTATTTTTTTTAAAGAACAAAACCAGAGACAGTCAAACAATTACGCGAGTCTATGTCGTTAAGTAAACAAACATCAAGATTCCAACCGTACTACTTTTAAAAGTTAAAAAAACCTGTATAATTTACAGTGACATAGAACAATGTTGCAACATCGGAAGTTAAAGCTAAAAGTGCTACATCACGTCCAGTTGTCGCAATCCGAGCCTTATGAAATTCAATGAGCATTTTGTCTCACCCGCTGGTACATATGTGAAGATCTTAGTAATCCACTGTCTCTATTGACGGATGGGAAGAGTTATAAGTGGTAGCGACATTATGTATATCATTTGTACTGACAAATGTAAATTATTAATTGACATTACAGTATCTGCATCTTTAACGCTGGTAATAGATCAAAACAGCAAACTTTATTCTGAACTCTGTTTTTATTACTGAAACTTATTTTCTCTTTGACCTTCTTTAGTGTAAAATATATATATAGGACATTAGATCATAGATATGATTATCATACATCGTTATTTCAGTTTCATTTAAACAAAATTTATTTGTAGAGATGACAATGAAATAACTTTTTGTATATTTGAACACACTGAAACATTTGGGGTCAATTCCATAGGATTTATTTATAACTGTTACAAGAAACAGTATGTTTTATTTTAAGTACATCTCTATAAAACAACTGTTGTCCATACGTTCAAGAGGAAGAGTTTCAGCATTAGGTAGGTATTTGTTCCTATCAGAAGAGGTTTAAGTCATCTTAGATTAAAGTTTAGGTTGTTTAAACACACACAATTACCTCAACACACAATTATAAATATGTATGTAAATAAACACAAAAAATAAAACCAGATCCTCATTATGTATGTCAGGAGAATTAAAACTAGCATCACGTAGTCTAAGAGGTTTCAAAGAACTGCATTATTTTGTAAAAATATTTTTTTCACCGCTTCATCTTGTAACTTATATTTCAAGCTTTTTCCAACGTCGTACTATAATCCGGTGCGCGCTTGACACGTACGTCTTTACCCGAGTTAAGTTGTACCACCTACTTTATTTACACCACTCAGACACTGGGGCTTTAGTGCTAGCTTCGACATTGGGTATTAAATAATCATACTCAGAGCTTGAGCAGCGGCGTGAAAAGAATGGCGTTCCCTCCGAGTTTTAAAAATAAAGTTATCTCATACAACATTCAATGGTAAATGTCCTTATTTTTAGCAGACTTATCCCACCCCCAACCCTAAAACGCTTATCAACACACGTTACATGAAAAAGTCAATAACGAAGTGCCGCCTCCAAAGCGAAAAAAAAAACAAATACATAAGACTGTAAAAAGGCTCGATATAAACAGGAGGAGGAGCTGAGAATTACACATGAAGAGTTTGAATGAGCTGACTGATTGGTCTCCTATAAACTTTCAGAGTAGAACACTTTATTTGGCAAAACCAAGTCAGGCATTTTCCGGTGTGACTTGAGCACAAGTACTACTGTTGTTACAAGGTCTTCTGGCAATAGTCTCTTAATTAGCACCATTTTAAATAAAGGTATTTCCCTATTCATGTAAGTTACTCCAGAAATTAACAAGTTTCTTCCATATTCTACGTTTTTATAATTAATTTTAAATATTATATAACCACCCATTTATTGAAGGAGGACTTCGCGTAGCTTTAGCAGTATAGTTCATGTGTTTGATATATATTACGGTTTAGTCATGACTTTGTAATACATTCAAAATTGTTAATTTTGTAAATCAGATTACGTCTAATTGACGTGATAAACAAAACTGTCATTTCTTTTATCGCCGCTTCGGATTATTTTAATTGATAGCATTTGTCGGACCTATCACGTAACTGACGTGCAAAATATAAGTTTGGAATCACCAAATCAATATATAACAACAAATCAACGATGTTCGGATTTTTTCCTTTACTTTTGCTGTGAGACCTTCCTTCTTACAAAATTTCATGATTCTATAGGTTTTTATTTACCAGCGAATGTTAAAATTTGGTCAATTCCAAGGTTTTTGATCGCGCTGACTTAGAAGATTTTTTACAGCTCCAAGGGACCTCAGATATAAGTATTTGGTATTAATTTCAACTTGATGCGTACACGGGTTACTGAGAAAAAGGTTCTTGATAGACAGACGGAAAATAAAGTGATCCTATAAGGATTCCTTTTTATCCTTTTAAGGAACGGAACCCTAAAACATGTTGTGGCTTTAGGACAAGACTTAGTTACAATGAATCTTGGTAGGTAGACTTAGCGATAATTTATTTTGATCTGCTATTCTATTTACCTATATTGACTTTGTAGATTTAGACGTCCATGAAAATTTTGCGTGACTTGAGGACTTAGGATTCCAAATTAACAGATTTGATTTACTGTTAAACAATTCCGTATCGTATTATAGTTCATTACATTACCGAAGAGAAAACAAACTGACAGGTTGTCGAAGTCAATCAAGCTTGCGAGGAGCTACCCCACGTGCAAACCACAATGATGACCAGAGTGCGACAGATAATGATAATATATAGTCGTATTAAATGTGACAAGGAGGTAACTTATACATAGGTATGAGAACGGATTTTGCAACAGGACCGGATCAAGAAGGTCTAAGGGTTCTCGCAAGTTTATATGAAAGTCTTCGGTTTTTTTTACTAGACACCTATATATTATAGCAAGACGTAGCTTATAGTTACAGTTGAGATTCATAACCATCCTCTTTGTAGCGGGGACTTAGATAGTAGAATGTTCTGGCTGGAAAAGGTACATTGGTAAGTCCACAGTGGATTATCAGTCTTAGCAAGTAAGCGCCCCGTAGCAATAGGTAAAAGTCGTCCACTAAGAACAGATTTTGCGACAGGGCCGGATTTAGGATGTTTAATGGCTCTATCAAGTTTATATTATGAATGACCTTGGTTTTTTGTAGTATATACCAAAAAATAATCAGGAAGGTAGTTTATGAGTAGGAGACATTAGCTTAGAATGAATTTTGTAACAGTTGTTGTTTACATGAAAGTCCTAAGTTTTTCTTCGAGCCTTGTAATTCGAGAGGGAGGTAGTATATAGGTAAGACACGTCTGCTAAATAATGGTTTTTCGGCAGGGCCGGATTAAGGAGGTTTAAGTGCTCTCGTTACATTTTATTAGTCTTTTTTTTTTTCTACTAGAGACGTGAATTTGGGCAGAGATGTAGTTTATAAGTAGGTTACGTCAGCTAAGAACAGATTTTAGGAGGAGATCTTAGGGCTCTGGCCATATTATTTGAAAGTCCTTGGTTTTTTTTTTGTACTAGAGATGTGAAATTTAGCCGGCAAGTAGCTTATAGGAAAGATACGTCAACGAAGTACAGATTTTATAATGGGGACGACGGATTAAGATGTCAGCGCTCTTGGCAATTTATATGAAAGTCCTATAAAAGTTAAATGAATTGTAGGTGACACATCACCTACAATTCCTTTGAGGACATGGTTCACGGGCTTATCAAGTTAAAAAGAAATTCCTTTGATTTTGTCTAAAAGATCTGAGTACTCAAGGAAGGCTGCTAGAACTTAGGACGGCCAACAACAAATTTAAGCAAAATTTTACAAGAAATAAGCATAGGCGTAAAGCGTTATCAATAATTTATTATTCGGTAGTTCGCTGGAACAAATGGGGTGTTATCTGTTAAGGGCCCATTCTAATGAAAATTCTGTGTAATTTCCTTCCGAGACTGATTTCTACAAGCTGAGTTACCGACGCGGAGGCGGAGGCGTACGGCACAAGACATAAACTTACCCTTTTGTTATAAACATTTCATTTTTAACCACTAATAACACACATGTGGTGTCAAAAACTATAAGATCTTATAGAAATCATAAAGTCGACGTGAATTTTTCCGTGCGGTTGTGTTATCGCGTCACTTCTAGTTGTTGTGTGATGATATAACCCTTCATTATAGCATGCTGTGTTCACACCTAGTAGGACACATTTCATAAGTTCTCAGTTAAGTTATACTAATAATTGTATGCAGTTCTGTGAACCAAATCAAAAAAAAAAGGAAAGAAAGCGATCAGCGTAGTCTGACGTGTATTCTAGGCACGTTTGTAGAAGCAGGATTGTCGGGTGACGAACGTGTTGCTGACGAATATATGCCGAACGTGTTAGCGAGCGAGCATTTTAACTGACACTCAGGAAAATTTTAGTACTACCTAAAATCTTCTATTAGGAAAAGCAGATTTTAGGTACTTTACTGCAAACCAAATTATAAAATACTTATTTAAGTTTATTAAGATTAGGTACATAGTATAAAGTAAACAAAACGATGTTTATTAGTAAATAACTTTAGTAAATGTTACGCGAATGGTATGTACTCAAAGACTCTACATCGCAGACCAGTGAGAGAACTGCAACATGTGTCACCTGTGCATTGCTCTCTTATAATAAATAGTTATAGATATAATCCGAAGCCGTTTATAAATATATGTGCAATATTTTTAGGTATTCAAAAAGGTATACCTGAAGTATTGCTTATCTCGTAATCTTTTCACTTAAACCACAAATTTAAGGGTAAGTTCATTTGTATTCATTGCGCGCTCTTACTGTCAATCGAGTGCGTCACCGATGGAGATTGATGGAACTGCCGCTTAAATAAACGCCTCGTCGACACATGCGACAATTATTTGCGACATAGCTCTCTTTCTCGTAATGTTTATGTATATCATGTCCGACAAAAGGTGTATGAATGCTCATTTCATATACAACTTTATTGTAAGTATACCTTTGTGTGACCATGTTATATTTTATTTATAAAATATGTTTCGTAATTTTCTGTTAATGTAACAAGGTGTAACTTAGTGCGTGAGTATATTTCGGCCTTGCTGGATATTATTTTTCCATCGTCACTTATACTCACTCATAAGCAATTTAGTTGTAAAAATAAAATATATAAATAGTAAAAAATAATAAAGCGCAACCGCTTTCAAGAAATTGGTGTGTTTGTTGGTGGTTTGCCATGAATTTGTGCATTCGTAGTTTAATGTTAGACTGATGTGATATATATTCATAGGTCATGGGCATAAATTTTCTGGCTAAGTATTATTGACAGATCAGCCAAATATAAGTTTTTTTCTGAGACCACGGAGTCTGGAAACATGACCCAGTAGACTTAATATGCTCGCCACTAATACGTTATATACAAATAGATACTCGTAAAATTTTTAAAATACCGATTTTGAAAAACTGTTTTTTTTTTATCTGAAATTTTTATCTGTTAGATCCTAATGCGTCCTTCCTTATCAAGATTTAAACTTGTCGCGATTTTTGGTCCATAAATGAAGACTAAGTGTAAATACTTAACGAAGTAACCATGTCGATCGTCCTGGCAGTATGATACATATTATACTATATTAAATTTGATCTGCTGAAATATAATTGATGAAATGATGCCCTGGAGAAGGCGGCTGGGGCCCTACGTTTGATATTATATACCTTTGATCTTTGTATCGTCAGTAATCACTACATATTATAAAACAAAGTCCCCCGCTACGTCTGTCTGTCTGAACGTGATAAACTTTAATAGTAAGAAACGGGTTTTTCAAACCGGTTTCACCAATACATGGTCAAAGTGATTCATGAGGAAAATTTAGTTTCATTAAGGTTTCGTGTAAATTGCCTGAAATAATACAATGATTGTTAAAGATGTCGTCAAAATCATGCTGACTGGGAGATTACCGGCGTGTGCCGTGTCTATCAATAGGTTTTATGATCTGCTACCCGTGCCAAGCCGGGGCCTACAGCTAGTAAGTACTTAGGTACTATAATTAGCATTCTCTGCGCGATACAGAATTACTAGATACTAAGTAGATCACTTAAAGTTCATACAGATGAAAGGGATCATGATATTTCTGTGTGTTTTTAAATACTGTAGGTAGTCATATTTTAAATACAGTTAAACCAAACAAGTGAAATTTCAACAAACATGCAATAGTATAGATATACCTATTAGTAGCTTCATGTCTAGTTTACTAAATTTGATTTCTAACTGTCCCATGAGTCAATGACTGCAGGTGGTGACGACTCCATATTCAGAAGTTGCGACGTTCGGATTGCTGATACCGCTACCACTATCAACAAGAGTCACGACGCAAGCGTGACCGCCATAAGGGCTCATATAGATGCAGAACATGAGTTACTTACGGGAGGGTAAGCATCTACCCATGTCCTTTTAATCATTATATTACTGACCTTGTCATCTAGCGTTTCTATATTGTACAATTAAAGTTCTACTGGGTACCTATTATCATAACACTTTCCTGTTCAGAGAGTCCTCCTTAAGAGTAAGTCAAGTATAAATCTGGCATGTGTTTACCTTCTTTTTACACGAATAGTTTGAACACAAGAGAAAGAATGTTAAATGTACTCCTGCCTAATGTAAAGTATCTGCTATAAATCACTACCAAGTACCTGTGGGTACCATGGTCTTTAAGCTCTTGTAGCACAAGTATCACTCACGAGTGAATCAACAAAGCTCGGATATTCTAGTACATCTAAAACTTCTATATTTTGCAGCGCAAAATTGAATCTTTACTGACACATTTTACTAAAACAAAATTCGCTCCGCTACAACAATAGCTGTAACAAAACTACTTCCTTTCATTTTGGTCTAGTTATTCATTCTTGTGCATTTCAGTGGGAAAAAGGCAGGCTCCATTGTGATATTTTCAACCGACGAATTAAAATGCTCGTTCGGGATCCGAACAAATCGACAAAGCGTTGGTTCAATTTTATTTTATTGTAAAATGCGTAGTTAGGGATGTTGATGTGCAGTGACCGTGCAAGCGTCGATCGTGTATCGAAAAACCTAAAATGCCCCAAATGCCTGGAATGTCCCGGAACGGATGGCTCCCTCAGTTACACTGTCGGCCGCACATACCCATAAAATTAAGTTTTATATTCGTTCATTTGTTTTATAGATTGGTTTGTGATACTTTTCGTTTTTGGATTGAAACGAAATTGTAATTCGAATTGTCTGGTGGTCGATTTCATGGAATGAATATTGAAATTTCGTATTGGCAATTTTGGGGGGATTATGTTTTTTACCTGATGTTTCAGAATAAAAATATGAAAGTGAAATTTCCTGTCGTTTTGTATTTACTGATCAAAGTGTTTTGAAGTAGCCTTGAGACCGAAGCTGACCCTGACATGAGGTTTCGTGGCATGGGTTTGCGTTATTTTTGCAAATAAAAAAATAAACATTATGTTTTAAGTCTACAAAGTTAAAGTTAAAAAGAAAAAGATGTAAAAATCTGATTACATTTGTACAAGAAAAATGAATACTAGTAAGTGAGAATTAAATGAAGTACGTTCTAAAGGTCAATAGGGGCGTTCTTTAATCTATTTTGAACCTAATTTGCAAGACCGAAAGATTCGTAAGAAGAACTTAACGTCCGGTTAACTATCAGAGATAAAAAAAATATGACACGAATATTATTAATAATAATAATTATAATCTAATGTTTCCGTACATCCTGATTTGAGTCTCAAGACTAAACGAAAATATCATTAAAAATAGTAAATTGCATGACAGTTCCAAAACTGTATTCTTTATTCTGTCCGCAACAACACGGGTACGTCGCTTGTCGCCTGCAACGACATTCCAATTCCATTTTGCGGTTTTGTGACGTTGGCTCGCGACTTGTCGCATTTATGTGACGTATAACTCGCTGTGACATAATATATGACGTAAGTAGTAACGTTGTATAATGTCGGATCAGTGTAGCGAGTCTGGAAAATTTAAATGAAATGCATGTTTTATGTGAAAATACTTGTGAGCAGTATTTGACTTATATATGATATATTAATTTTAAATGCATCTATATTTTGAATATGAAAGAACGACTCTGTTTTTCATCCCATTAGCAAAACTGAAATGAGTTTTTAAATAAGTTAGTACTGATGATTGTTATAGACATTAATTTATTAATTATTTTACCTGATACCTATATCCCAGAACCTGAATACTGAAGTCACTAGCAAAATATGAGATGGCTTTAGGAGCGTTGATAAGATGATAAAGGCACTTGGAAAGTGAAAAGGCAATCAACCTCTTGATACGGCAAGGTGTTTTTGAACTTGAATCAACTAAAACCACAGAAATTTCTATCGTGATGACCTGTAGCCGTGATTACAGGTAAGGTTCGTATTTGAAAGTACTAAAAAAGGATTTATAGGCAATGGACGTTCACCTTTACCTACCTATAAACTAACACAACTGAAGAGCTTAAATCCCGCTGTCTTGTCCACAGCGTTTTCAATTATAACTTAATTGGTGTACAAGGACATAATCCTCCTGGTGATAAATGATATCTTTGGTGACACTTCATCGTTGTCAGCCCACTCTCACCTCTCAACCAAGGAGCTCGGAGTTCTGTTGGTGTCAAAGACTCGGTAAAGAGTCTTATTAAAATATAACACTACTTAGTAGAAGTGCCGTCATTTATTGCCTGGTGTAATGGGTATAGTTTCGATGATTCAACTTGCAGAACCTTTTAACAAAGTTCTGTACAATAAAGTAATCGCTTGAAATCAACATACGAAAACACACATGGAAAATTAAGACAATGAACAAGGAAAAACGTCTTACGCAGTTAAAAATCAATTAATTCTTATTGTACCTAGAAGAATCACAAAAAATATTTTTGTACCATGTGGAGAGGAAACTACTTGAGATCCATGAACCCTTGAGGTATCCCTTGAAACTACTGCGCTATCCGTGTAACTGTCATTTAAATAAACCCCATTTCAGTTTTCTTTTATTAATTTACCATTACTGTTGATATTTTCGTGTAAATGCAAGTATTCATTATTAACACTCTAACAACTCTGTGATAAATCTTCCACAATAAAAAACCGTTCTTGTTAAACCTTTTACATTTATTTTAAATAAACCTACGTTGGATGTAAAGAGGTAAAAAATGTCGGCTACCGCAATATGTCGGAATATGTCGGATTTTCCGGTCGGCTGTGTGCGTCTTAGCGGTTTAGCAACAAGAGTATGCAAACGGTAAAATGGAGAAACGCAAATACTTCGTAAATGTTTAAATTGTGGATGAAACGTTGAATGTTTTAGAACATTTTGTTTTAAAAAAAAGTGTAAAATACTTTGTGTAATGTAATGTTCTTTTTGAGAAAACATTTTAATAGATTTTGGCAACCTTAGTGGAGGATCTTCTGGGAAAATTCCTTTTCTAATTTTTATATGTGAACCATTCACCTATATCGGGATTGCATTTTATGATCAGACCTTTGTTTAAAGGGTTCTTTAATTTAGTAAAACTAACACTTTGTAGCTATTGTAGGGTTTTAATTCTCTAATAATAATAATAACTTGACACATCTAACTTATGGCCGTCTGATCCCAAACGCGAAAGTTTAAAAGTTACTATTAGTCAGTCTGGTTACCATAGTACAGGCATACCTGTACTATGGTACCCAGACTGACTAATACTAACTTTTAAACTTTCGCGTTCCATGATATAATTATGTATTCATACGGGAATTGACGCGATCATGATAAGGTATTACATACCTCTGAATTGCGTGACGTTTCGACCAGGTTGCACTGGCCGTGGTCACAGGTAATTCCCGTGTAAATACATAATTAGGGTGACTTATGTTTTGATTTATGCAGTTTAAGTGCCATCCGAGGTTGTAAACAGTGTGTCTCACCATGTCTAAAGTATGCCAGTAACGTCCCGGTATCTGGTTGTCAGCCAGTGGCGTCAACATCCTGAGACCTGGAAAGCTTGTGCTTTAAGTAGAAGACACACTTAATTCTTCAAAGCGCGTTACTTTAATATTAGAAGGTCCCTATAGACGCTACTTGTAGCAAGATACAAGTGTTGTAGTGGTCGCAATTTTAAATAACGGGTATCGTGTTCCATTTGAAGACCACCAATTCCTAAATCTTCAGTTCCTTCTGCTTCAGTAGCCACTTCTTTCTCTGCTGCAGCTCAACCAGACCTTTAAGAGTTAACACGTTTGGCAGCGTTCGAGCAATTACTGGAACTTATTATATCCCTTACGACTTATTAGCTGAAAGGATTTTTTTAATGTTGACTGCAATGTGGGTACAGTCCAATCGCTAAGAAGTGACGTTGACTAAGAGAGCGCAATTATTTCAAACGATTGAAACTAAAAAGTATAAGACTTTCAATCGGGACGACGGTTTTAAATTATCCATTGATGAAAATCATGCCACCTCGATTTTATGCGCAGTTGGATAAATACCACACGTCGGCTTACTTACAGAAAAGGGACACTATTAGTTAATATAAAATTTGACGATACATGGCGAAAGAAAATTATCGGAAATAAGCTGGTGGATGTAGAATTTTTACCTTAGGGATTCGTCGACAGAGGGCATGCTAGTCAGCATGTGATGACGGCCAGTGCAACCTAGTCGAAACGTCGTCAGACAATTTAAAGGTGATTGCGTTAATTCTCAAAGACATAATCATACAGTATAATTCGTTCAGAATATCTCGCAGGGAAAAGCAATACGAGAAGAACTACTCACCGTAACTAAAAACATGTTGATGACAGGAGCTAAGATCTGGTACTCAAGAATGGAGCAGCAGTTGTCCGATATGTAAAAGTATTTAACAGTAAATACCTCTAAAGTGTTCTGTACGTCATGGTCAAAGTATGTTACCTATAGTAGATATCACTCTATTACATAGTAATAAATATATTATATTATATTGTCATTCCATTCAATACTACATTATACAACTAGGCTTAAAGCATAATATCAAGGTATAAAGAAAAACAAACAGCTTAATATAAATATAATTTAGTATAATAACGTGTAGAGAAAAGGTGAAAGAAAAGTATAATAACAAAATATATTTATAAAATGTATAAAAGCTTAAGGTCAAAGACATTTCATAAAGAATTATAATTCTTTATGAAATGTATTTGTGCTCCAATATTGATAATTATCAATATTGGAGCACAAATAATAATATAAAAATAAATTATTATAAATTCCTTTATTCATAACTTTCCATGTTTATTATAGTTAGTATCATAATTCACATAACATTTATATAACAAAAAACTCCCCTTGAACACTGTTGAATAGAACTCAAAACAGTTTCAGTTAAAGTAATGGATTCTATAGAAAGTTTGGAACTAGTTAAAACTTTTAAATTTTATATATTTATTGAGTGAAAGAATGAGTTTTCACGAATCCTTTGTGCAAAAGTTTTAAATAAAAAAGGCCGTAAAATTAAACTGTGGAGTATGCCAACTTACAACTTGTTTGACGACAAAAAGATAGAGTCTTGAACATACAAAACAAACGTCGTCACATATTCCATATTTGAACACGTTTTATTTTTCAACCACTGGTTTTAGATGATCAAGCAGACCATATTTTATAGCTCATACCTTGAATATGGGGGATAATACTAGTACCTATAACATCTGAACTGAGTTTTAAATATGTCTTTTTTTTTAATAGTTTTAAAGTTATAAGAAAACAGACCAAAATTACTGGGTTCTAAAATAAAAATATATTTTTTTTTATTTAATTATAGATTATAGGAGAGTCTATAAGAAGTCTATGTTGCATGGCCCTTTTAGAAGTCAAAGAACTCAGACTTGATGGCACTCAAATTAGATTAAATCGGAAAGTTCCCAGAGATACAGAGAGAGAAATATTCTAAATAAGATATTAGGGTTACTTTATCCGTTACTAACTATGCCCCGTACCTTTCATTTTTAATTTATTTTTATTATTTCTTGTTATAGCGGCAACAGATATACACATTCTGTGAAATGTTCAACTGTCTACATATTACGGATTATGAGATACACCCTGGTGACAGACGGACATACAGACAGACGGACAGTAGTCTTAGTAATAGGGTCCCGTTTTACTCTTTGGGTACGGAACCCTAAAAAATCAAACTTCCTCCTTATTATTAGTATACATAGATTTAATATTAAAATTGTTTAATTCATTTCTTCAGATATCAATAAGTAACTATTCATTAACATTCTAAAACATTTTCTAACCAGATATTACTTTTGACAATACTTCGTTTGGAAAGTTCCATTTCACAAAAGCCTGAGGAATGTCGTCATTACTCAAAATTATTCATTAAAAGATAATACTTCCAAGTTGAATGAACAACTAATATCAGATGGAACCAGACAGTTCAATATTATTTGACAAGTTAGAACTGTCACAGACATCTGAAAATTTCTGTTAAAATAGTATTACTGTAAAGGCATTGCCCTTTAAATTAACTTGTTTTTATCTGTGTTACAGTGTATATATTTGTGTTAGGTACTTCAATAAAACTCCCCACAACGTCTCATTATACTACGTACGTACACAGTTTACTTTATCATCGTTTTCAATAGTAAAATATATAGATGAAGTTGACACTTTTAAAATACGACACATCTTTAAAATGCTGGCATTGGGCCAAGAAAATTTTTTGATACATGGAATTCATTCAGGAAACGTAAAACTTTGAAGTAGCTATGCTCCATCAAGATGCGAATACAAACTCCTTACAGTTTTCTTATTACTGACTAGTCTTCTGTTCAATAAGAAATCTATGCCCAACTTAGATGCTTGAATTCCTATTCAGATACCACCGATGATTGATAAAAAAGGAACGTATGAAGAATCAAGAAAGGAATGCTTACTAGTGATACATATTCGTGTCTACGGTGTTGGTGTTACTTTGTTTCCTATTATCATTATGTATTTACTAGTAACGTAAAGTGGAAGAGCATAATATTATTATATCGATTTTATCGGAAATCTTCAACAATCATCGTTATATTTCAGCTATTTAAGACAAAATCACAATAAATTATACCTTGCTCATGAATCACTGTATCTATTAGTGCCAACCGTATAAAAATCCGTTTGTAATTTATTGAGTTTATCGCGTTCAGACAAACACAAAGATAGACAGACGCGGCGGAGGAGACTTTAGTTTAAATTATGTAGTGATTTAAGATACGCCTAAGACGTACTCCAAGTAAGTATCTTCAGGTTCAGGTTTGCTGGAAGAAAACTCAACTATGGGTTAAGCTCACCTTTGTACTTGCTAGTTTCTTTTCAGTTTATGATTTGTATTTTTTTGTTTACAATTAAGAATATGAATAAGTAATTCTACATGGCTTTTGTAAAGGGCTAGATTAGATTAGATTAGAATAGAATATTCTTTATTGTACAGGTGCTAGGTATACAGTGCTAGGTACAATGGGCGGTCTTATCGCTAAAAGCGATACACGATACGATAGCGAGTACAATTACTCCTGACACTAAATCTATCCAAAGGTTGTCTGGTAGCGATCGCTTGTATATGTATTGTTATATATAGTACACTGTCAGCTACCAATGTAGCTATAATAAAAGTAGTCATTATAAAAGTAGTAGAAGAAATAATAAAAGTAGTCATATGCATATCAATATTTAGCAACATTGACATTTAGGGCTAGCAGCGGTGTTACGAATTTGTGATTTCTATTTCTAGTCGTATCCTATATGTATCGTATCTTAGTGAGGCTTTAATAATATAGGATTTGTCTTTTGAATCTACCTTTAGATTTTTTTGCTTGTATGTTTTATTTAAAAAATAAATAAAAACATTATTTTTTTCATTCAATCATATACGTAAAGTCAAAACAAAATTAAGAGTTTTATAGGGTTCCGACCGAAAGAAAAAATTTACCCTTACAGGATCACTCGTGCGTCTGTCTTTCCGCCTGTCACAGCTGATTTGCATCGAATCTACTGGACCAATTAAGTTGAAATTGGGTAGTCATTTTAATTTCTGTGACCCAAACACAGTTGTGCAACATAAATAAATGAATTTTGAATATGGGTGACAAATTAGAAAATTTTAACAGAAACTGTACTGTGTTACATATCAAACGAAAAAAGTTATTATGAAAGTCTCAAATAAGTTAATTTTTTAAATTTTAAGATAAATAGTTTTTAAGTTATTTAAAAAAATAGATTCTAAAATTTAAAACAAAAACAAAAATTGTTATTTACTTATAGATTTGAATTATGTATAATAAGCACGGAAATGAACGCTTCCACGTAATCTGGTATTACATACCTTTGAATTACCTAACGTTTTGTACATATACCTACATAATTATATAATGGAACGCGAAAGTTTAAAAGTTAGTGGAGTCTATAAGAAGTCTATGGTCCTAAAATAACATGGTAAATCTCTCAATATTGTACACGTACAAAGTTACGCCTGCATTTGGCATGTATGGGAGAACAACTCTTTAACTAAAACGTTGAATTTGTCTAAAAAACTTGATAGATACATATTTATCGTACTGACCCTCACAACGCGAGTTCGACTCGCACTTCACTGGTTTTTATTTATATATTCAACAAGTTCTCACTGTGTCTATGAGATAAACTCTTGTCAGCTAAATGATATGAATGAAAGGAATGGTATAAATAAGTCTAATTAATATATCCTACACCACTGTCAGTCCGCTTAGTTACGAAATAAATAAAAACTTTTTTGAGGATGCAGTGCATATCAAATTTCTTCTGAAATACAATTGACTAAATATTGTAATAATCATAATAAATCTGGTGATTTAAGAGTGGCCATGAGTTTGTTTGCCCGGTTCCTTCTCAGAAGGCTCAACCCTTTCCAATCGGGTGAAGGTCGACAGGAACATATACGGTATTATTTTATAAGCATTGTTTTAATTATTTTATTTTGACAAAGTAATCTATTGTTATTGTGACATTGTGTTGGTTGATCTATATTTTTTAATTTAATTTTGTAGTAAGCGGCGGAAGCTGGAGGGGTTAACAAGATTACCAGTAATGTGTGACCCACGTTACTAGTAGTCTTGTTAATAAGAATAAAAAATATTTTCAAAATTACGTTTTTTAATTATTGATCAACTTTATGAAATAAAGATATTGAATTTCAATCGGCCGAATCAGCCCGACTGTTGAACTTGCTGTCACCCTCCGGAAAACTTTGCTGGTGCGTAGAACAGGAATATACAGGAAATACCATAACAATGCTCTTCTTAAACTATTAAAGTAACAAACAAGCATAACAAGCATAAAACCAGTTTGATGATTAGCGATGACGCGTTTCTAAGTTTCTCAGAACCTTGTAGCGTAGGCTACTTTTAAAACTATGTCATTCGGTGTCAAGAAAGTTATTCCGCTATTTGAGAGTCTGAAAGACTGAATTTTTTTCACGCCTAGATTGGTTTTAAATAGTGCTATTTTTAATACTGAATAGATCCCGTAAAAAGGTATATAAACCATATGACAGGAGGCTGTTGGAGGTATGAATATTTGAAACGATTTTATGTACTTTTATAATTTATATTTAAGTATCTGCGCTCTCGCGCATTTGTAGCAATGTTCTGACCTGTTCCTTCTTTATACAAATTAATTTGTTTTAGGTCATTTGCGAACAATGGTATGGGTTATGTGTTAACTACTTCGTATAATATATTTAATGTCATACAGTTTAGACTTTAACATGTAACTGTTTTTGTTCCAATAAAGAAAAGAAGAAAAAAGAAGCAAAGAAGAAACGCAGTAAGAGGTTTAGGAAAAATTGATGGCATTGCAGGATGTAATTGTATTAGTGAAGCGGTCGATACGTTTCGGCTGTATAACAAAATCGTCGTTTCGAAAACAAATCTAGAGCAACATTGCTGATGGTAAGGACGTGGTAGCTAACATAGTGTTCTATTATCGTTCTTTTTCATGCTTATTCTTTTTTCTAAGTCGAAGCAAGATTCTCTAAAAGCTACATAATAGTACTTATATCAATTCATACAATGAGAAAAGTGTATGCCGTAAAATACCTGTAAAGAACTTTTGTATTTGTAACAAAAGTATTTTTACAACATAATCCCAAGTGAAAATCCAGTTTTATGAGGTTTAAATGATTTATAAACAGAAATAATGCCTTAAAGGTTATTATTCAGTAAATTTCTATATAAATGTACAGTTTGGTCAAATTTAAGTTTGTGTGTTAATTTTTTAAACTACTACTACAACTACTACTACTGTTACTACTATCCGTCCCCGCAGTTTCACCTGCCACCACCACTTTTTGCGTGTATACTAAGCATATTTAGATACAAAACAGACTTATGTCCGTACATTAGTTGTAGGTTGTATAAAATAATGACGAATCTAAGTAGCGTTACAGTATAAGTTTCCCACATGAATGGCTTGATACAAATATATAAGTCTGCGCTTCAGTGCAGAAAGGAAATTGAATACACAATCTCAGGAATCGACCGCCTCGCCCGGATTACGACCAAGGCTGACAGCAAATAGTTTCTACTACTTATTACACGTTTTATCAAGGTTTTTTACTCATAAACCGCATTTATTGGATTTAACCTTTTATGTATAAAATGTATTTTTAAGTATGTGTATATATTTGTATGTATAATGTACATACCTAGTTTTTAAGATACACATTCTGATTCCTCTCAACTGAAATGCTATATCTCGTTATTTCTTTTCCACACTAGATCTAATCATTAGTTTCTTTTAGATCTTTTAATTTATTTTCCATCTAAGGTTGCCTGAAAAGCAATTGCTTTTTTAGCCATAAGGCCGCTTTATTCTATTCTATTCAAAAATAGGGTTTCTCGAAAGTTTATCTCATTGTTATTTTATGACAAGTAGAAAGAATTTCTGATATGAAGAAACTATTCCACTTTCGACTTTTTTAAAGAATATTAAGAAAATACTATTTGTTATATTACCAAAAGGGTGTTTTTATATTCTACCAACATTTACAACCCACAAATATGCCACATCAGAAACTCGTATTTATTTTATTAAAAATAGGGGCAAACTATAATAGATCATACAAATGACTTAATAGATGTGATTCCAATTTCATCTATTAGCGATATCCGATTTAAAAAGTAAAAAAGTTAAAGTATCCAACTCCTGGCTTCATTATCAGACCATCGTTATTAAGCCCAAACTTGAGGGGTTTACTTGTAGCCACTGAAGAGTTCATATCACCTCCAAGATGCCAAATTATAGCGTAAGGACATGATGCTGACGCAGTAATTTGTGTACGAAGGCGCGAGCATTCGCCCGGCGCAACAGTCGTCTCCCCACAAGAAATGAGTTAAGTCGTGAAATTAATTATGAATGAAATAAGTGGTACCAATATGTATGTATGTATGTGAAATATATATTCTATATCAAGAATGGATGAGGCACGATGGACCTGATAACACGATGAACCGTTTATTTTTTTATTTTACTTTTTTTATTTAATTTTTTTATTTATTTTACTATTTTATTTAAAAGGTATGTGTTTACTATATTATTATATTTAATATACTCTTATGTTGTATTTATTAAGTTGTATTTATGTATCTTATATGTATCTGTGACATGTTATTTTTATCATATTTTATCATTATGCACCAGACACTGCCCCATAACTCCCTTTGACGTATTCTCTCCATCCCATGGTTGCCTGGAAGAGATTGCCTTGTGCGATAAGGCCGCCAATTGTACAAACCTGTCTATAGTTGTAAGTTTTTTGTTTTTTTTTTCTTTCAATACCTGGTGTACAATAAAGAGTATTATTATAACTGAGGCATTTGTCCAGCACGAGGCGGGTAAATTGTTTGAGAGGGTCCTCTCTGCCCGCATTGTCCGGCACTTGTGCGAGATCGGCCCCGATTTGTCGGACGCCCAATTCGGTTTTCGAGCGGGGCGTTCGACGGTCGGTCCTGTGTTGCGCCTGAGGGCCATGACCGAAGAGGTAGTGAGCTGTGGCGGCGTGCTGTTGGCGGTGTCGTTGGACATCGCCAACGCGTTCAATAGTCTGCCATTCAGCTGCATCAGGGAAGTACTCCACTATCACGGAGTGCCAGGGTACCTGAGACGGCTAGTGGCAGACTATTTAGAGGAGCATACGGTCATGTACGAGGACCGAGATGGAGTTTTGAGTTGTCGGCCCATGTCGTGCGGTGTTCCGCAGGGGTCTGTCCTTGGACCACTCCTGTGGAACATAGGGTACGACTGGGCCATTCGAGGCGACTTCACCCGCGGGCTCGGCGTAATCTGTTACGCCGATGACACTTTGGTCACAGCCCGGGGAATGAACTTTCAGGAGGCGGCGCGCCTGGCCACCAGGGGAGTCTCTCTGGTGGTCAGGCGCATCGAGGCGCTGGGTTTGTGGGTGGCCCTGGACAAGACGGAGGCCCTTTTATTTCATGGGCCCCGTCGTGGTCCACCCCCTGGTGCCTCTATCGAGGTCAACTCGGTCCTCGTACCGGTTCAGGCCCACATAAAATATCTGGGGCTGATCCTCGACGGTAGGTGGCGCTTCGACGAGCACTTCCTGCAGCTTGCTCCAAAGCTGGTCGGCGCTGCGTCCGCCCTTGGGCGACTCTTGCCCAATTTGGGCGGGCCCAGCGTCGCTACGAGACGGCTGTACACGGGGGTTGTCCGGTCAATGGCACTCTACGGTGCACCGGTCTGACCGTTATGGCGGTTAGAGCCATACGTGGATACCGCACCGTGTCGACAGAGGCGGCGTGCGCGTTGGCCGGTACTCCCCCGTGGGATTTGGAGGCGGAAGTGCTCGCCGAAGTATATCAGCGAAAGGCTGAGTTCCGGGCGGGAAGCGGCAGTCAGCCCCCGCCCGAATAGGTAGGCGAATATCGTGAGGCCGCTCGCCGAGCCACCATGGCTCGTTGGTCGTCCCGGCTGGAGGCTCCACGTGCTGGCTTTGCCGCCGTGGAGGCGCTCCAGCCGGTCATCGTCGAGTGGGCAGGGCGGCAGCACGGGACCCTTTCCTTCCGACTGACGCAGGTTCTTTCCGGGCACGGCTGCTTCGGGAAGTACCTGCACTCGGTCGCTAGGAGGGAATTGAGTCCCGCCTGTCACCACTGCGACTGCAGTGAGGACTCGGCTCAGCACACGCTGGCGATTTGCCCCAGTTGGGCGGCGCAGCGTCGGGCCCTCACTGCAGTCATCGGAGTGGATCTGTCGCTACCGGCTGTCATACGCTCCATGGCCGGTAGCGATAGGAATTTTACCGCGGTCGCAACCTTCTGCGAGGAAGTCGTCTCGCAGAAAGAGGCGGCGGAAAGGGTCCGGGAGGACGACCTCCACTCGGACTTAATTCACCGCCGGCGAACCGGGCGGCGGAGGGGTGACGGCCCAAGGGGGTTTCCACACGTACAAAAAAAAATAAAAATACCTTTGTCCAGCAGTGAACGGCGTTAAGCTGATGATGATATCAAGAAGTCCGCATATTATTGAACACAGTAACCCAACAATAACAGTTAACCATGTAGCAAAGTTAGTTAGTTACAAGTAAAGCTAATAAAAGCGTGTTGAAAATATTTCAAATTGAAGGCAGCATATTGATGATAGGTCACGAAACGAAGAACTCAAGGAGGATAGCTCGTACCAAGACTTTGTCTCGAGAGCCAATAATCTGAAATATGACGGTGTTTATCGAATTACAAGCTACAAGCTGCTGCAAAGAGAATTTAATTAAATACCCATTATTTATGTAGATTTCCTTTCCCGTCTGCACTAGATATTAACGGTTCAATATTGCTTCAAATAACTAAATAAAAGGGATATCATTGAATGAATAAGTATTAAAATTTAATACTGTCACGCGATTCTACTGTACCTTTTGGACGTACTTTTGTATTTTACAACAATCTGTGTCTTTATTTATGCATATGCCCTCGGATTCGCTCATCTTGATTTTATCATATTCTTAAAATATAACTAGGTTTAATATAACAAAACGTTGTTTGAAAAACGTTTGACTGGCCTGTTGGGCTAGTGGTTAGTAGTCCTGACAGCTGAGCCAGAGGTCGTGGTTTCGATTCCCAACCAGGACAAATAATTGTGTGTTGAGCATGATCGTTAGGTCTGTGTCTGGGTATAATTTATCTAAATGTACGTATTTAGTAACATATAAGTATTTTTATCATCATCTGGTTACCATAGTACAGGGTTTGCCTAATTTGGGATCAGGCGGCCGTGTTTAAAGTGTCTCAGGTAAAAAGTTTCAGGGTAAAAAGGGATAACTTTTAAATACTCTTCCTTCAGCCAAGCAGCTGAACATGGTATTGCTTTCGAATTGTGTTTTAATAACGTCGTTCGCCGCGTTTGTGTCCTCATCAAAGAGTTAGGTAGAGAAAAATAAACGTGGACAGATATAGCAACTTAATAGAAAAGCACTCTACGTAACATTTCATTTTTTTTTTCTATAGATAAAAATTATATCGTAAGTTATCGTAGGCTATAAATACTTGCATCCACATATAAGTCAGTTGTGCGTTGCCAATCTCAACCCCCTCCACCCAAAAAGAGGATATATAGTAATGCTTTCTAACAACTATATTTTGTAGTGAGGAACTGCATGACTCAAATGCTTGCAATTCTAGTACATTACTGGAAGACTTCTTTATTTTTACCGGAATAAATCTACGTTCGCTTCACCAAAATAAATAAATTAATTTTTGCATTTTCTCATCTCAAGATACATTACAGGCAGTACTAAACGACCACCGCCGGCTCCATCTGCTAATCCTTTAAGCTTCAACACCTCTCGGATTCAGGATAAAGATTTGAGTAAAAAATAAAGAAATTTCAACATCTCTCAAAAAGAAAATCTCGTCTGAAAAAAATTGCTAAACACGTCTTGGGAAAACAGGAAATAAATGGAAACCGTTCTTTCAGGTAAAGCGCCTGAATCGGGCTTCTGATAACGGTTTTATACTTGGATTTGATGAACGAGGATAAGAGTTTAATTTCATAACATCTTTCCTTTTATTTAAAACTAATGTAAGGTAGTGAGTTAATGGTATTTAAAAGGTGTAATAATGTGTGATCTGCATTATGTATATCATCTAGACTTGCACCAAGCAAGCGTTGCATTTTATTCCGATTTATTGATAGACTTTTCTATTTGAGGAAGTGTTATTACTAACTCTTATTTAACTGGCCTTCAAACCAATTAATTGCGTATGTATAAAAATAACGATTTAATGTCATACATTCTCCAAGTAAGCCATCAAATAGGAAACACGTACAATAGAGCACACCTTATCTATATTACGGGAAACTGTACAAACAGACCATAAAAGAACATTCGGAATTATCAATTACATGTCATGATCGCATCGCACATGATGCGATTGTAATTAGTGAGGTAAACTAGTGCGCCATCCATGTTGTCAGTATCTATGTATGGTTGTATGTATGTATTACTATTTCGAAGACCTCTTAGAAAACAACTCACTGGAAGATTGCTCTATGATACATGATATGCTATCGGTTTTTATATAGATACCCTATTTTGCCACATTACATAGATGGTATATTTGATTTTACTTTTTTGTAACAAAAAAACAGTTACATGTTAAAAAATTCAATATTAAATCGATTGTGCTTTCACTCTCTAGAACTCTTTATTCAAAGAGTTGTAGACAGTCTCCCCTATTCCCGTCCTTCCCCTCTCCTCCCCTCTAATCCCCCTTCCATCTTCCTGCTCTTCCCCCCTGTCCCCCTCTTCCTCTATGCCCACCTTAAAGGGCGGCAAAGCACTTGTGACTCTTGAGTTATTGGTGCCCATGGGCGGCGGTAGTCATTTACCATCAGGTGACCCGTCTGCTCGTTTGCCCCCTATACCATAAAAAAATAAAAGTCTATTGAATATAGTTATTTCATTAACTGTGCTCTATAGTTAATTAATTACTTTTAGAGTGAAGAAGATAAAGAAAACGCGAAGTTAATATTTACGTTCGTATTTTTCTTCATGTGAGCCAACAATTCACCCACGGATTTCTTATCCAGTAATTTATTTATCTTCATCCAAGGCTCATCCCTGTCGTAACGCGATCGTATCAGTAGCATTGACTAGTCGATACGAACACAGATTTACTTGATACACATTTCACCTATTTTTTGCGCAGATATATCTTAAATGATGGAAACCTTTGTGCAAAGGGTCATATGTATGCAGGTAGGTGTTCCAGAAGGTTTATGGACCAATCTTGACTTTCGTATTTTTGTTCCAAATTGCAGTTATTTTGGTTCTTTTCCCCTATCATCACCTTCACTTCTTATCATATACTAAACATTTTGAAGCCATGAATTTGTTGTCTTAACTATACCAACTTAAAATGTTGGCATCTTTAAGACATCGATTGTATAGAAGAAAAAGTTGTAATATTCTCAGAAACGTTGACAAAACTCTTTGACTTACATTCTCCACTTCACAAAATAATGGCCAAATATGCCACGGCTCACAGCAGAAGCTAAAGTTATTCTCAATTCTGCAACAAGGCAATAGTCAACCCAAAATTTAAACAGCGCCCGACCACTGAAGATTGATAGAAAACTGTGAAATCACTGCAATAAAGAATGCGTAATGTCAACAAGTTCACTCCTTTGTTAAAACGGAGACATAGCCAAAGTTTAGAAATTGCTTTGATTCTCTTTTTGTGTATAAACTGTATAATCATAATAAGAAAATTATGGATAAAGGGTTTGTTTTTTGGAGGAGATAATGGTTTTAACAAATTAAAAGCTCTTGAATACATAAGGGAAAACTGTAAGGTTTCCTCCGATATTTTTCTTCATCGTTAACGCAAGCAATAATTAATATCTAATATGCACCTAAACTTTGACGAGTTTTAGGTCTTCTAGGAGAGACCAGCTTAAAACTTCTAATATTCACATGCTATAAAATCTCTCTATACTAATATTATAACACTGAATAGTTTTTCTACTCAAACACATTAATCCCGATCTACCAGTTCGATTAGATAAATTTTAAGAAAAGAATTGGGATACTATATAATATTGCGCTACGATTACCATGTTACTGCGGTGGCTTGGATCTCCCTAAGTATTGGTTGAATTCCGTGATTACCAACTTATCTAGTTTACTGGGTGTCGTGACTGATCAGCTCAAAACTGAAATGGTTCTTTTGTATAAAGACCACACTGGACTACGAACTACATGGCACTTAGACTAAATTTATATTATAATTTATTAGACTTGGCCCCTTGTATCTCACCATCTCATAGTTCTAAAGAAAAAATCGACGTGTAAAAAAAAGTGAGTAAGTGAAAGTGCCTGAAAAGATCTATTTCCAAAAATAAATTCATTTGTTTGCAATAAGTTTAAACTTATGACAATTAGTTTAAACATCAACCAATCTTGTAAAATATTGGCAAGTACGATACGTATGTATAAACCAAATGTAACGTGGGTGAATAGTGTACCGATACCTAATACTACTACAACTATACTTATATTATGGTCGTGCCAATTGATTTGTTAGGAACTCGCGCAGAACTTAATCATAAACCAGGTTTGAGTTGTGAATATTCTAATTTAAATATATTTTTTATTGTTAATATTTATTATTATTACACACTCTCACATTGGTTTTTATTTTGTAGTTGTTTAGAGACAATACAATAGAAAATATTGATAATCACGTCTAAACTTAAACTTTAACGCTTTCTCTCAGCTTATGAAGTGTTTATACCGTGCCCTGCCTAGCTATAGACGAGAAAGTATGTACAAAGCACGTAACGCTTATTG
The DNA here is from genome assembly GCA_949752705.1 of Callimorpha dominula. Taxonomy (NCBI): domain Eukaryota; kingdom Metazoa; phylum Arthropoda; class Insecta; order Lepidoptera; family Erebidae; genus Callimorpha; species Callimorpha dominula. Next base: position 21,404,718 of record OX457005.1, read on the forward strand.
TTATACAACGAACCACTAAATTGGCTCATAGCGGCGATAATTTGATGGCAATTTGGCGTTATTACGACGCTGTCTTGTATCCTCGTAAACTTTAGGGTAAAGACTAATGGATAGTGGAGGGATTAGTAGAAGAGTATTGGTAGAAGAATAAGAAAGATAGAAGAAGTGATTATTTGAAAAGCTTACGAGTATTTTTTAATGCATATGTCTGTTTTTCCTCAAAGCAATTTCTGACACATTTCGGCAGTACCATCACAATGATGGATCTATGTATAAAATAGAAATTTAAAACGGAACTTTAAAAATGTTATATTAGTTACGAAGAGAAAACTAACAAATAATCTCAATATACGAGCATTTCCGTGGTAGCAGGTTTTTTTTCCGTGACCTATGCCACTAATGTTAATATTGTTTGCCCAAATCAAGAAGTCTTGGTATTTTGGGAAAATTGTTTTTCAATCGTTATATTTATTTAATTCTACCATTCGGTCATATCATACAAGAAGAAGACGAAGAAGGTTGTAGACCACAGTAAAGACAATAGACTTTACTGTGTTGGATTCTGTTTTCAAGTCATGAAATAACCGTTATCACACGATATATTTGTGATTTTAGTGTATAATACGTACCTACATAATAATATAATTTAGACTTTAATTTAAATTCCTCGTACAGTAAAGATGATTATCAGAATTTGCTAAGCAAACTTATTTATTAACCTCAGGTCTATTAGGGCTATTATTCTCGAAAACAGATAATACGAATAATCGATAAGAGGTAAACAAACGAAGTGAATTTTGTTAGAAGAGGACAAAAGGCCGAAACACTTAAAGCTCGATTTTCCTTCAAGTGCTCGAGATGAATTGACTTTTAATCAAGGAAGGAAAGATAATATTTTTGTTTACAACGTTACGAACAGTTGGGAGATTAGTCCAATTTACTTGGAAAAAGTCGTAAATCTTATTTAATTCCAGATTTTGTTTATTAAAAGGAACCTCTTTAATTTTTTATGAATAATCAAATCATGATCACGAAAATTTTAAAAACATTGGCCAAAAATTCATAAAAAGATAAGCCCTCTTTCTCGAAGTTTGATGTACCTACCCAGTACGACAATGTATTTTAGGTAGACATTTTAGGTTAGACCTTCATGTGTAGTTTCCCCAAAGGCAAGTAATCTTGATACAGCATGGACTTAAGTCATTATTTTCATTCTATCACTTCATGTCATTTTAAAACCATGCTGTAGGGAGCGATGGATCGTGAGCATATCGTCAAGGGCATAATTATAGATGTGATGTGAAGTGGTATGATTCTAAAGTTTAGTCTCTCTCTCTCTCTAGCTTACTGTATCCCGCCCACGTTTGAACAGATACGACGATGTTTAGTACCTACAGTAACGATAAACAGTCATTTTCATATAACCTGTATCCACGTTAATAGCCTTTCTCTGTAGCAGCTCAGCAAAATATCACCTTACTGCTGTGATTGAATAAGTTACGAATAAAAAAACACATAAAACAAAACGTAAAACCACCTCCTTTTATTTAAGTAGGTTAATAACAATAACATTCAACGTCATTATTGTTTAGTTTCAAGACAAATCTGGTGTGTCAAGTGCCTCTAACTACTGAGGGTTTTCTTATTTTTTCCGGTGATTCAATCATGAAATATAAATTGGTGACAATGACCACCTTGAAAGAAAAAAGAAAGAAAGAAAAGTATTTATTTCTTAAGTGACATTAAAAAAAGTGCTTATCAGACAAGCAAGACATAACAAATTGGAGTAACATTAGAAAAAGAATTACAAACAAAAACAAAGAAAAAAAACCATAATAGAGCGACAATTGCCTTGCACGCACTTGCACGTCACTTACTGAAATTGGTCACGCTGTGCGTCAAACAGCGCTGATTTTCAGTGGTGACCGTGTGGAGTAAACAAATAAAAAACAATTTTCAAACCAAAAATTTTTTTTTCATATAAAATACATTAAAAAAAACGAAGGCAAACATAGAACCTCCTCCTTTTTTAAGTCGGTTAAAAGAAGTAATCAACCCTTTGCATCTCCATGCCACATAATGTTACGCGCGAGTAGTTGTATTATATACAAGTACAATGGGTAAAGGCATATATTTTGACAGCGGACCAGCAATTGCATACTAATTATGTTAGCCACTGCAAATGCTCGACAGATTGCAGTTCTGTACTGAGACTCGATAATAAAACGTTAATATAACGATACAATATTAAACTATATATTTTTGGACCAAATAACACAGACTGATGTAAATTGATATTGAAATATACGTTTGGTTTTCACAAATATATTAGCAAGCAAGCATGCGTAATTAATGATGGTAAGCACTTTGTGTTACCTATGTGTTACTTGTGCGTGCTAATCCTATCCCCTGTTCTGCATAAAAAAACTCCGAACCTACAAAAGAAAAAAATCTGCTCTACAAGACAGTACATAAGCCATGCAAGTCCTTCTCACTACTATGATTTTAATGGTAACTAACTACCCTAAACTAAAAAAAATCTTTCTAATATTGTAAACCTATTTTTTTTTATCGCAAACTATTTATAAACAGAAAATATATCGTTCATCAACATGAACCCTCCGTTTAACATAATCTATTAGCATCAAGTTTATGTTAGTGCGGGGCGGGCAGATAACGTGCTCGTTACTGTACCATATCGATTAATGCCACTACCCCTTTGTCAAAAATTTACATATTTTCGCTTTATATCGTACGAAAATTCAATTGCAAAATTTGGCATCGAAATTCAGAAGCTGTGGCCGTCAACTATAATGTTGGAATGTTGGATATTTATCCAACGTTTACCAAAAGTGCTTAGAAGATGGTAAAATGTAAAATACAAGTTTCTATTTTGGACTAGTCGTGGTCGAAAGAAAAGCAACCATTTTATATAAGTACTCAAACGCCTCCGAGTAAAAACAAAACCAAAGAGCAGAGTTGCAAAATAAACAAGTGATATTTTCAGTGTGCTTTGATAACATGCGAGAATTTTGGTACATGAAAATATACTGTGCACAAGTTTTGCACCTGTTGTGATAGCCTCTCAGTTTTACTCTGCAAACAAGTCCAACATACTGTACTAACTTCAAACTGTCGCGTTCTCTGACATATAATTATATTAACAGGAATTAACGCGCTCACGTAATGGGTATTCCTGACCTTTTAATTGCCTGACGTTTCAACCAGTTTGTAATCACTACCTACTGGCCGTGATCACAGACTGACTGGGCAATTCAAAGGTATGAATACCAATTACGTGATCGCATTAATTCCCTTAACAGGCTGTTACAGAAAGGTGTTTAAATTTTAGAAGCGTTATGTGTAGATTGAAAAATGGATGGATTTAAAAAAACAAAAATATTTAAATGCTTTTGATAGTGTAAGTTCACATTTCTATATAACACCTTGTTAATGGTTAATGCTGACATGTAATTCTGGGTATTGTACAACAAGCGATGTGTAAACGAACCCCCACACAGTCTTTAGCCGTTGTTGGGTTCTCGCTATCGATACTTGTGTTTTGTAATACCTCAGTAAGAATAAATTATATTTTTGTTCACATACTTTAGACACAGAATACACAGTGAAGAGTGACCAAACACCACAACATTAAGAATTTTCATGTCAGTTTCATGATTTTGTTTTATATTTTTTATGCATACATTTTTAGAAAAATCTGTACACTCCATCAACATCCTTGGTACATCCTGCCAGCCCTGTCACATACGAAATATTATATAGTATATCCAACACACCGTCTCAATATTGTTCAGAATAGTTAGAATCAGAGACACACAGCATTATACGCATATCTACATTGATATCCGTTTAGTTTGGTCACAATGGCAGCCGTGGGAAAACCATGCTTCGGCACGCATGGGCCGGCTCGACCGGAGTGATACCATGGTCTCATAGAAAACCGGCAGTGAAGCAATAATTGCCCTGCTTTTCACCGAGTGAGTGAGGTTACCGGAGCCCCTAACCCTTCCCTTTTTTCTCCCCCCCCCCTCCTTCTCCTACTCCCACCTTAAAAACTGGCACGGCACTTGCAGGTGCCCATTGGCGGCGGTAGTCACTTACCATCAGGTGACCCGTCTGCTCCTTTACCAACTATATCATAAAAAAAGTAGGTCCTGCTTCGATAAGGCAGATTAATATAAAAATACTTGAATAAAGCTCTTAATTAATCAAATCTATCCGTATTGATTTTATATACAGTTTTTTCAAACCTATCATTATGATGAGTTTCTTCTTCGTGTTATCTTCTTTTACTTAGCCCTTTTTCAACCAGTTTGGTGTAGGCTTCCTTCAGATTGCGCCATCCAACCCAGTCTTGCGATACTTCCATCCAGTTTGTACCTGCAATTTTCTTGACGGCATCCTTCCATCCCGTTTGTGGTCTTCCTTTTGGTCGTTTTTTACTTACAGGGCCTCATTCTAAGACCGCTTTGCCCCACGTCTAAAAAGACAGTGGGCAGAACACATAGCGCCTAAACATAGCTTGTGTTATCTTATTTATCTTAATTTGTTTTATTACCGATTCAGGACCGTCCCAAAGGATGCAGGACCTCTCCTGCATCCTTTGGGACTGTCCTGAATCACAGTGTAATTGATAGACAACAGAAACCTGAGCCTTGTCTTGTTTGTCCCTAGGTACTCGACTAGGAGTGATGTATTTTTACATCCATCAGCAAATGACTCAAATTTTAATCTCATTACAAAGTCACAGCCAGACCTTGCGTAAAGTAAATATAGTGTCATTTCGAAGACAAGATTAATACAGTAAGATTAGTACATTGTTAAAGTTCTCAAAAAGGCTTGTGTTTTAATATCATTGACGTTTAAAATGTCAATCTTGAAATTAGCGTCGGTCATCTACATCCATTTACTGTACTGTGTCATGTTTCAAATAGTAGATGTATGTTTTGCAGTTTCGTCGTAAACTTTAATAGTTTCCCGTTAAATCTTATTTGCATAATTTTAAACACTCCGTATAATAAGTGTTATTATCCGCCTTGAAAATTCTCTTGTTCAATCAGTTCAAACGAGGTGTTTCTAGATACACTGAAATAATATTTCCCATTTCCCTAAACAACAAACAGTCCAATTGTACAAGTAAAAAACTCTGTGAATTCGTTAAGAAAAGTTTCGTGAAACAAAAGTAATTTTGTATCGCGTAGCTCGTTAATATCGTGTTTCATATTAATTTCGTCTAGTTGTAATTACTTCGGTTACCATTTTTATTACTTTGGAAATTTGAGATGTCCCGTTTTAAAGTTTTGCTGTTTTTGTGTTACGTTGTAATAGTTATGTAAAATATTATAAGATCATTTTATTTCATTTTCATTTTTGTATTACATGTATAATTATTGATCGGCGGCTTCGACTTATCATATGGGAGTAATTGGAGTAATTGCGATTTAATTAGTGTTAAGGGAATTCAATTAGTTTCAAACCTTATATTTATTTCGAGGAGAAAAGCATCATTGAGAAGTATGACTCCTTATAACTAGATACTTTTAATTAGTAACGATATTTAGATAGAATAATTATTGCATTATTATAGCGCTATAATTTGGTAAACATCAGTCTATTTGAACTTCTGGCGAATTTTGGAAAGACTTTTTAAATCACCTACGTCAAACCCGATGGAGATCTTTTAGATTAAGGACACAGGTAAAACAAAAAGTGTGTGGTACATAAATATTCATACAAACAACCCACAACATTTACCTTTAAAATTGATCAGGGTCGTCACTTTCGTACACACAGGTAACACTTTAATTCGAAGACAAAATATACTCCTAAACACAAAAGAAACAAAAAAAAAGGAAAAAGAAACAATAGGTTACTTGAGGAACATATAAATAAAGAGAGATTTATTTCGTGAGATGAATAAAGTCGGCCTCACACATGTGGAGTTGAATGTAAAGTAGATAATAGGAATGGCACGTGGACGGTTCTATTGGTTTTGGGACTACCTATTTAATTATTTTTGTTTTACTCATTACAGTACAATATCAGATTATGCAAGAGAATACTCGTTTAAGCCACATCATTCATAAAGTGGCTTTAGTAACTATGTTTTCCTTTGAAATAAATAATATGAAGATACAGATTTAGATTTTAATTTGACTGGCCTCTTGGTCTAGTGGTTAGTAGTGGTTAGCGATCCAGACTGCTGAGCCAGAGGTGGTAGGTTCGATTCCCACCCAGGACAAACAGTTGTGTGATGAACACGATCATTTGTTCTGTGTCTGAGTGTAATTTATCTGTAATATGTATGTATCTAGTAATATATAAGTATGTTTATCAGTAGTCTGGTTACCATAGTATAGACGGCCGTGTTAGAGGTGTCTCAAGTTATTATTAATAACTTATTTTATAACTTTGAAAGAAGTTGAATACAACTTTTTGTTGAATTTTACTAGTATCCACAATTTTTTTACCATTAGTCACAACTTTATTTCAGACTGGTTGTGCTCTATAAACCCATAATATCTGAAATAAGAAAATTTAACAAAATGTTCTAGCATTGTGAGTCGATCACCGTCAGATGTTTCTATCAAATGGCAGGTATAACCGTTATTACAGTATGAGAGCCCACAATACAACAGCAAATGTACCTTGTTGAGACTCTCAACATTGGAATTTTATCTCTGGGCACTCTAGTTATCGCTGCTAGACATGCTACTTTATAATACATCAATGTAGAGTTACATAATTATTCTTTAAAATAAAATATTATCAAACCCACACCTACACACACAATATCTATAACATAAATATTCTGTTACAACTTATTTTTACCAGAGTCATGAATCAAAAAAATGTGTTGTGAATATGTTGGCAAATATACTTCTCACAATACAAGAGAAGCGGAAAATGTAAAGTAATTTTTTTGTAAACAATATTTTAGTAGTATTATACTAGGAGTTGTTTAACATTACTTTGTATCAACAATATATTCTATATACTAAAGTTCCATATTCAAGAAGAAATCCTATCAACCATAATAATAATGATTTATTTCTTTGTTTCTATTAAGGTGCGTTTAAACGGGCAATATTTTTACTGCAATATGTGGCTAAAATTTGTTAACTGTAGTCCGGCCATCACAAAAGCTTTTTTTTATTTATTTAATACTTCCTGCAGTTTACATTGCACGAGGCGGACTTAATTTATTTATTTATTTATTAAAACTTCATGCACAAATTGTACAAAGGCGAACTTAACGCCTTAGGCATTCTCTGCTAGTCAACCTTGGGGTGAAGCAGAAATGAACAGTGGTAGGTGCAAAGATATGGTAAAGAGTACGAATTTTTAAGTTCTTATAATAATAAAAAGTAACAAGTCATTACCTGAATATACACATTATACTGATACATATTATACTAATACTTATACAAACATACATACACATACATATACACATACATACATATACTATGAATATCAAGTCTGAGATTCATGTACTAGCACTGTGACAGTTGTGCCAACTCGTTGTGGAGGAGATCACGTAAACTCCTTTTAAATATAAAGCGGTTTGTCCATGTCCATCCTAATTTCGAGAGGGAGCGCATTCCAGAGAAGAACTTAATGCCACATGGCATTATCTACCCGTCAACCTTTGTTTGATTCAGTGAGGGGCATGGAAGGTGTATAAGAACGAAATTTCTTAAAGAAAGTTATTATTTACATGCAAATACAATTACAAATACAATTGATTATACATAATACATAAATACTTATAGATAAATATATGTACAAATAAATACTATACATAGATACAAAATATAACTATGGTCATGAGATCATGAGGATATTTCTGCTAACTGTTTCCTGTAAAGTTCACGGACCTTAGCTTTAAACGTGTATTTGTTGGTGGACATCCTAATCTCAGGAAGGAGCGCATTTAATGCAGATTATATCTGAAAAATATATCTCAGCATTATTATCTGAGCCAGTATTGCTCATAATGCTAGTCTTGTACACAGGGTCCAAAGTCAGGCAACAATGACTGACGCAATTATCCGCGAAGAATAGAGAGAATATAGCAACAAGTCGTTTCACTACCGGGATCCTTCATGGCACTTAGAAAGGGACGCAGCTTTGCCACATAACGAAACAACAATAGGACTCGCCGAACAATGTATGAGTTTTTTCGATTCCCATGCGATCGTCCTGCAACGTGCTGCGAACACATAAAAGTTCATCATCCATACTAAAAATGTGTGGTTACACGGCCGGCCCACAAATATTGTCGTATATTGCATACTGTGGCTTTAGTTGCCAGCAATGTGGCCGGCAACTGTATTGCAGCCATACATTGTAGTACAAATATTGCCCGTTTAGACGCACCCTTAGACAAAGCAATGTTGAGTCTTTAGGACTATATTTTAGTCACGTTCTATTTGGAATTTTACTAACACATTTCTAAAACTGAACTTTGGTTCAACACCTACAACAAAAAATAACAATCTACTAACTAAAAAATAAGCCATTTGTTAAATAAACTTGTGAACACTTATCGATACGAACGCAGAATACTCAGACACATTATCGTCACTTCTTTTGTTTCTTTGTCGATAATATTATACCTGTTTAATAGTCATTTATTTCCTTGTACCTTGTATTGTACCACAAAAGTACCGACACAGTCTTAGGCGTTTAGTGACAAGTCGTGGAAACTAATTGTAACTCAAATATCGTACCTGTTAGAGTAAACAAGTGATATAGTTTGTGACTGGTTTCATGTAAATAAATAAATAACGTTTTAGTACGCGATGCAGGTGAAACTGTATTTGTAATTTAATTTAATTAAAAATAAAAAAATACATTAAAAGAATTTTGCTGCTCGCTACTACTACTGGTAATTATTTCAATTGATTACGTCACTGTTTCCAACTCCCAAAAACCTATTCAAAACCAATTACTTCCTCAACAAACACAAACTTGTCGTTTTACAGCCCAATTTCAATAAATCCGTAGCTAAATTCAAGCTATTACGCACCTACATGGGCAAAACTTTGCTGAATCGATGCGAATTCACTAAACAGCCAATAAATTTTGAAATTCGACTATTAAAGTGGTAAATAGGTAACCGCGGTTGCGTTTGCCGAAGCCAATGGTATCGTATTTTATTTTAATGCCCTCGAGTAGAAATAATTAACAGTAAAGCGTCAACCATTCAGAAACTGAGGGTTGGACTTAACGCATTAGGAAATTCATTACTACAGAGTATATAGTGTGTTTATTTGGGTCGGATGAGAAGAATAAAACAGATCCTATATTGTAAAAAAATTAAGTGAATTAAATGAATATCATTAATAAATCTGTAGTCGAAATCGGAGGCTAGTAAACAAAACACGATTCTCAGTATTTAAGAGAGTTATACCGTCCTTTGGTCATGACGATGCTAAACGCTTGACGTAATTAGGTAGTAGGTATAGACAACTGGTGAAGGCATTTTTTACCTTGTGTCCTAAATGTAACGTCACATTTTCGCTTTATTCAATAATAATAATTCAATATCTTATTTATTGTCAGAAACGTTGTCTATTTTATGTAATCCAGAGGTGAATAGTAAAATAATAATACAAAGAATGAACCCATTATAAATTATTATCTGTTAAGTGTATCAATTAATGATTATCTGTCCTATCTTGTTTCCAGCTTTTTCATTGGACAAATAAAGCCTTCCTATTACTTATTAAGCCTTTTATTACAATTCTCTGTTCCATCTGCTTCTAAGTTCATGTTTTATGTAGCGTTTGCTAGATACTTAGCAAAGAATACATACTCTCAGTTATCAGTTATTGTTGTTAACAGTACATACTCAAGGTACCTTAGAACAATTACATTGTCTCTATAAATTTAAAACTTATTTATATTCAAAATTGTGCATCCACTAACTGTAAAGAATTACGTTTCGAGCTAGTTTCCGGTTGAATATCGCACCGAAACAGTGATATTATAAACGGATTAAAAAGTTAACGTTCTCATTTCGTCGAAATATTTTTTATCGGCAAGGCAATTTTTTTATCCCAAGCGCTGATTTCAATATTTATTTTTCGTGAGTAAGAAGAAGATGAAAGATTAAGAAGTCTTAGCAATAGTCTCTTAGTTTAGACTTTGTCTAATGTTGGAATCCGTGAGAAAATAAACTGTTTACTTAACACATACGAGCAATTTTATATAGCATTGTCGCATTATGTATGTTATACCTCAAGTATGCTATATTTAGAACGTGTTAAAGTAGATATTTAATAATGTTTTAGTAATAACTCCATGTTACACCACATCATTAATATGGACAAATTTATACACAAAATTGACTGTTACTATTACAAATAGCATCAAACTATTGAAACTGTATGAGCGTGTACAAAATAATACTGATGAATGATTGAGAATAAATACAAATGAATGATTGAGAATGAAAATGACTGAGAATTAAAATTACAAGTTTGTCGAGATAAAATTTGGAGTAAAACCCAGCGAATGGCTTACAAAGTGCGGGAGAACTTGTTCTTTGACTCATTTAACTTAACCTATACGTACTTGAAAAAAAAAACCCACACATTTTAAACAGATTAGATAGATATACCATAATCGAATCGTAAAAATATCGATATATGATGTGAAAATGTATCTTTTCAAAAACAAAATTTCTTCCAAACCTATCGAGTGTGATAATAAAATAAAGGGTTTTAAAAGAGCAAACTATTAATATGTTTAAAAGTTAGTATTTTGTTTTTTTTTTATGGTATAGGGGGCAAACGAGCAGACGGGTCACCTGATGGTAAATGACTACCGTCGCCCATGGGCACCTGCAGCTCAAGAGTCAGAAGTGCGTTGCCGGCCTTTAAGATGGGAGTAGGGGAAGAGGGGGGAAGGGAGGAAGAACGGGAAAAGAGGAAAGGGTTGAGAGGCAGGAGAGGCAAGGGTTAGGCCTAGGATTGCTTGTTATTATCTATACATATATGAACTTTTTCTTTATTATTGCAATCGGATGTTTTTTTTCTTCAATGATTTCTTATTTTATCTTGTTTACAACTTTGACACTGGAAGTTTGTCAATATTAAATAGTCTTATCAATAACCTATCACAATTATACCCAGATGCGAAGCATGAATATAATTTTATGTAAATTACATATTTTGGTAATAAATTCCCTAAACTGGGTCGCCCCGATTTTGATCTGATTAACTGTTTATTATGTATGAATCGTTTACAAAACTTCCCCAACAATTTTAATATTAATGATTTTATGGTACAAATTAAAGGGGTTGTTTGTTTATAGAAAGAGCCACAATTTAGCCCTATAACTCTGTACAGAGAAGAAGAAAACCTTTTTTTTTTATTAATGTGATTCAAGCTTTTAGTGGGACCTGTCACAGTGACTAAATAGGAAAAGAGATTACATGAAATCAAAATAAATGAATACAAAGCAACTGTGTTTTTAAACCGCAGTAACCTTTCCTTGCCGCATACTGACAGGAAAATTAAACGGAACAGCAATTCGTTAAAAATCTTAAAATCATGACTTAATCTAGTTTGTCTAAAAGAGACTTTTCTTTCCACTTTCGTCTAAGATAATTATACAGAAAACATATTAAAAAAGTGACTGAGGTGTCTATGTAGTAAAAAGTCACCTATTTATGATCTTGTGTTTTGCAATATTTGCTTTACCAGTTAGTGGTCCAGTCACTACTTCACGTATAATACCCTAAATAATAATATGAAACTAAAAACCATAATGAAAATTCATTTCATTAATGTAATTAATAATTACTATGTCCTACTTCTTACGAAATCTCAGAATTCTGTGCATTTGTTCGTGTGATATTTCAAATCCTAGGTTCGAACCAAAAACTAGGAATGTAACTACGGAAGCCGTAGTTTAAAAAAAACACAGTCAATTTTAGTGCTCTGTGGCGCAAATAAAAGCGGGGCTTAATGTAAGGGAATAAGTGAAAAGGCATAGCTCAAGTTTAAATTTTAGATTTAACCGATTTTGAAAAGGAATAACTTCTTCTAAATCGATTGTAATTTTGAAGTCCAAGTGGTCTTGAAAAGAGTGGTACAACCCTGATGAATTAAGTGGCATCATATAAAGGCATGAATTTTAAAGGCCGGTTATTGTTTTTTTTTAAAGAAAATGCTTTTTAATGAAATCGATATATACTTATATATACACTTCACTATATACACTTCAGGCAGTAACTACTTTATATGTAACACACTACGCGTAAGCTAAGTAAGTACATATTTCGTATCTAACTTAGATTACGAACGTCTCAAACTTGATAAACCGTACCGTCTTCACACCTTGCGACACGGACATTTTAAAGCTCTGCCATCTTAGCTGCTATTGAAAAATTGTAACTTATAAAGTCCTTGAACTAATCAAAGCTTAATTTAACGTTGTTTGCGTTGATTTAATGCATTTTAAATGGAATATAAATTAAGTTTAAAATGAGTTTCGGATCCATGTATGACCTATTAGTTTACATTATTTTATGAGACGTAAAGGACTTAGAAATGTTGAAAATTATCTTCACATCTCACCAAAAAGAAATACAAAAGAGCCAACAATAGACAATGGTGCAAGAAAATAGAAAAGGTGTCTTAGACTTCAACATTATGGATTCAAAGTTGCTATAATTTAAATACTAAAAATCTTCAAACATGATACAAAATTCACATGTCATGCCATGGTATGTTCCAGATGTTATATACAAAATTCAGTCTATGTTAAAGTCAGTATGTCTATGTTAAATGCTTATTCATACATCAATCAATCAGCCTCTCATAGTCCACTGCTGGACATAGGTCTCTCCCAATGTGCTCCACAGCACCCGGTCCTCCGCCTTCCGCATCTAGTCTATCCCTGCTACCTCCTTCAGGTCGTAAATGCTTATTCATACATATCGGTTACAAATATCACTACCAAAGCAACGAGGGTGACATTTTAATAAGTGACTATGCAAGTTTCTAGCCTTTATATGAATTGAATTCCGCTTCCACTGGGGCCCGAACCAAACTTGACGTGTTAATGCGTGTTGATGGATGCACGCCGTTGGTGACACCGCCGGATTATTACGCGATTACTTGGCCGACAGCTTCAGGCGACCAACGAATGGAGTTTTTGTATGTTTTCAGTGCGGTTTAATGTTATAAACAAAACAGTTTGAAAAGGAATCTCTTTACAGTGAAACTACGCAGCATACTACGTCGTTTTAAAACTATACCGCCATCTTAGATGGATTTCATAAAAAAATAGATTTAATGAAAAGTATTTATTTTTAATCCCCAAAGGTATCTACAATTCAAGTAGGAGGATAACCAGAGATACAGAAAACAATGTTGAAAAAGTGCCTAGAGGTTGACATTCGATCGTAATTCATGAGCTTATATACACCACTGAAGCTCGTAAAGAGAAAAAAAATCGGTTTATTCGGTATTTCAACAGGATTAGTAGCTGGATATGCAGGTTTAATACCCGGTGATTAGAGCAAATAGGTTTTGACACCGTGGCTACCAACACGGCTTGGTTCGGTTACAAAAGGGTTGCTTTGAATTTTGTATGGTTACTGTGAAATTGATCGGTTGTCAGAAACCTTGTCTGTTATTGGCGCCGTATACTGCGTTCAGTAAAGGTTGACATTTGGGTAAATCATGGTGTTAAGTGGTTTCCGATTCCTCTTTGCCTAGGTTAGTAAGAGTAATGAAAACGTACCAGACATAAATTCGGTATACAGTCGTCGTCAATCGATGTTTCGTAAACGTTAATGACCAAAAAGGTGTTTGGGAACATTTTCAATTGTATGCATTAAAATTTTTTTTGGTAATTGACAGAAGATATGGTTGACCAATACACTTACTTTGCTTCAGCACTACTTTAAATGAGCGCTTTTAGGAAAATTCTCTCGGCAATCAATTATTCAACCAGTGTTTTTGTCACAACTTGTGTAAGTGTAAGTGTCTTATCAAAAAATATTACCAAAAGAAATTTGTAGTGTGTATTTAAGCTTAAGCGTACAGACCGGGTTAAAGCCGACATTACAAAAATAAGGGGTCTAATTATTTGGCAATTTAGATTTCATTTATTAATAATAATTTATTTCAGGATAAAACAGGCTTATTTCCTGAAGTAATCTAGTATCCTGATACTAGACGTAATGCAAAGGATTGAAATTTCAAAAGGGACTATAAAAAGTCTTCTATGTTTTCGATACAAAAGTAATCACAAGTTACCTCTGACATTTGGAAATGTTAGAACGTTATTTCACAACATACGAGTACAAACAACACAAATTTACATAAAATAAATATTGTATCTTCTCCGTCCGCCCACACATCATGGTGGTACATATGGATAAAACGCCATATTATTGTTAACATAAGGTACCTTCTTTGCTTCATGTGTATACTTGCTAAATACAAAATGAATATAGCCTTTTACATAATATATTATTATGTTTACGGAAATTAACGCGATCACATTAAAAGGTATTGTATACTTTTGAATTGCCTGACGGTTCGACCAGGTTGCACCTAGCCGTGGTGATATCCCACTAGCTGACGGAGGGCTTGCAATACTGAGACAGTCACTATGGCCACTGCAACCTGATCGAAATATCAGACATGAAAGGTGTGTAATCTAGACACACGACAGCGTGTCAAGTCAAGTTCAAGATAAATAAACTGGTGACGCAGCAGCCGTGTGTTCCATTACACGAACCATTTGAAGCTACTTTTGACCGCTTAATAACTCATAATCTATTTAATATAAATACTTCAATTTTTGTTTATTTATTAAAACCCCCTATATTAACTAGAACCCCATATTTCATAAGTACAGTACTATATATATATATATAATACTAAACAGTAAATGAGATTATCGTTTAAAAATCGGCATTTTTATCACTGACTGACTTATAGATCAAAAACCTAACCCACTTCCCGATGAACTAGAAAGTTGAAATTTGGCGTCCAGCTGGGTAATTGTGTGTAAGCTGATCTTCAGGATTATCTACAGAACTTGGCAATCATTTAGATCTCAATTCTTTTGTCGGCGTAATCGATAACCACGTATATTCTTAATATTGAACTTGGCTCCCATTTTCACATTTATGTTTTTGATAGGATACCTATTACGTGATTGCGTTAAATACAATATTTTTAATATCATGGAACGCAAACGTCTTAAAGTAAGTAATATATATCTGTATTCATCTTACAATTTTATGACGATAAAATATAAAAAACTACGTGCTTTTAATCAGTTTAACAACAAATAAGAACGCGGCAATATTTTTCTCATTTGCCTGTTTCCAATTCCTTCAACACACTATTTCTCCCTGTAACGCGAAATTAAAGTTACAAACATGGAGCGACTTTGCTATACATTTTGTGCAAATATATACTCACTTAGTATTATGTTTCTCTCTACTTCAATGTGAGAGAATATTTGAACATTGCGTCTAGTCTTAATCGAGTACCAACCACATGCAGTTACATTAGCATAACATTAAATTGTCAAATGTACATTTTTAATCAAATTCAAATTTATTTATTTGCAATCAATAAAGTATCGACACAAGCATCCCTTGACGTTGGTAAGTGTTTATCAGCACCTAACATCATCCTAACAACACAGTTGTGCGTTGCTAAATCTGTATGGAGCTCTTGTCACCCTAATAGCCAAGGAAACAAATAATTATTTTTACAAACATATTCAACTGCTCGAATTCATCTCGTCTGCCAAGAAACTAAAAGAAATCAATTAATAGTAAAACATATTCCACATCTCAAATGAAGAACATAATTTATTTATACATAGTACATAATAATTATATATTCAAATTTTGTGTAGATACTATTTGATTACTTGAACAATGTCCTGCTAGTCGAACATTTAAAGAAGACGGTTACAATTATGACATCTTCAGAATCGTGTATCTTAGCATGTCACGTCTTTAACTATTGGTATATACTGTATATACGAATACTGTAAGGAACTGAGACCGTAGTTTTTCTCGTTATTGTTATACAAGAATTTCTTTAATTACAATTGGTTGTGTTACTTTTCGATCGTATCGACTGGAATTAGCCACCCCTCACACAGATTGATGTGTAAGAAGATTGTGAAAATCTGAACTTAATCACGATAACAATTACAAGTACTACAATATCTTATCCGGTTACCCCGAGACGTTTTGACGATGGAATTGCACCGATCGTGGTCACGAGTAGGCTGGTGAGAGCTCAGGCACGCCTCCGTGAAGTTCGAGTTTTGGCAACGCATTTGGGCTTCATTATTTATTATTTTTGTTCATACACTTTGTTCGTCGAGTGCACATGATAAGATTCCAGAGTTACTTGTAATTATTATCGCGATTAACTTCCGATTTACTCATCTAATATTTATAGTCGCGAAAGTGTTTAAATATTTTTTTATTGTTTTCTACATAGAAATTAATACAGTCGAGCTGATTGGCTTTAATCACATATAAAAATATTTATGTGCCAAGTTCATACATTCACCATCAGCGCCCCGCGGTTTCACCCATGTAAGTCCCGATTCCGTGGGAATATCGGAATAAAAATTGAGCCTATCTGTTAATCCAGGTCTCAAGCTATCTACATACCAAGTTTCATCGCAATCGGTTCAGTAGTTTTGGCGTGAAAGAGTAACAAACATCCATACATCCATACTCACAAACATACACGTTTATAATATTAGTAGGATTTTCAATTTACAAATGTAATGGTTTCAAAATCTCATTTCCATATGCTTCCTATATAAGACATTTATGTATAATAACACATATCTGCCGCTAAATCTATTATAACATACAGTCTCTCAGTATAACTGTTACAATATAATATAGTTCCGTTCCGCGGTGTCAGCCATCTTTCACTGGTATAACACGAGAATAATTCAGATGACATACGTGGCGTATCGCGTACTAGATGATGTGCCTATTACATGTCATAGCAATGAGGATTGTTAGAAATTCTACGTAACCTGGTTCTTATAATAAAAAAATAGGAAGAGAAATAAATAAATGAATGGTGTAATGCACACCACAATGTTTTGTTGTTTTTATGTATTTTTTACGGACAAAATAAACTTGTGACTGAACTTCTTAGTTACAGAGAGTTCTTATTTCAGAACTAGAACACTAACATTATCTTAATTACTTGTACACGTTACTCAATTAAGATTTGGTGTCTTGTAAAAAAAAAACGGAACCTGATAGTATTATGTATGAGAAAAAAAATCACGATACATAAGCGAAATAACCTTGCATATGTGCGGTTACTTTGCCAATCAATCAATAAAAATCATTTATTCCAATTAAATCAATAATAGGGATTTCTGAATTGTCAGGAGTAGAAGTCCGTCGGTATAAGTCAGTCGTGAAGCTAGTTCCCGGTTAGATTTAGTAATTTAAACTGGATCTTCGTAATCAAATCAAATCAAATCAAATTAGTCTTTATTTCCCTAAGAGTATGGTATTAATAGGTTTTACATTAATATTAAGTGCAACAAATTTTGCCATGTATGGCGTGGAAATATATCTAAACGGTTATACGGTTCATAGATTTATGATGACAATACATGAATAATTGAATGTGTCACAAGGTAAAATAATTCTATTAAGATCTCAACAAAATTATATTAAATATTAAGTGAATGTCAGTAATCAATTAGAATCTTGAATAAATCAGAATTTTAGATAATTTCATATTAAAATGCTTAAAATTAGTTTTCATAGATTATTTTATCTTCCAAATAGTCATTAACCTTATAGTAATTTGTTTCACTTAAGATTTCATACAATTGCTTACGGAACAAAGATCCTTCTAGTTCCTTTATGCAATCTGGCAGATGATTAAATAGTGTTATGCACATACAGTATGAGTTTTTTTTGCACACCCACAGGGTTACCTTTGGGCCGTGCAGTCTATTTTAGTAGTATAGTGTAGTAACAACAATAGAATGCATTTGCATCATTTGGTTGGAGAGCATGGCGTTGGTAAAAATGTATGCCAAAAACGAATTAGAAATAATCACAAACATACATTTTAAAATATTCTGTTAATTATTCTAATAATCCCTTTACCTTTGCCTACTACATTTATCATCTCTTTCTTCACTTCAGCCTTTACTGATGTTTGAATAAGCTTGTAGAAAAAATATGGTAACTTTATTTAACCTATTTCTCCTAGATAAGCGACGGAACGCTAGTACGCGACATGCAGCGGCGCGATTCTGTGCGATATAAAGCGACCAAACAATAAGTTTCACGTGACGTGTGTCATACCAGTTGCCCTGCGTGAATGACACCACGTGATATGTAACCACGCGACGTTACGCTACATAATGCGACCAAAACCTCTACGTCCAACTTTGTAGTCATACGGAGATCTCAGTTCATTAATATTTTAACCATAGGCGTATAATGCGATGTTACTTCGTAAAAATAAGGAGGAAAACAACAAATATCCTATATTTAGGGCTAAATAAGTTTGGAAAGATATATCAGTATCAATATGCTTTACAACGACATTGCAAATACACATATTTAGACGTGACTCTACTGCGTGCATTATGTCGCGCAAAAAACAAACTGACAACGTAGGACACAGATATAGAATGACTGTTTGATATTTTCACGAGACATCGCGTCACGTCAAGTTTTCGCGTTTGTCGCTCACTTATGACAACATTCATTTGACATATAAATTTTGATACTACAATTAAATAAATTTGAATCAAGCCCACCGGTACCGATGCAACTCATTTTTTTATAAATGTTACTCTGCACAGTGACGTACACAATTTTCCCTCTTCTATGATAAATGGGACAGTATGTCACGTAATACCTCCTGCCGGTATCGAGGGCCGTAACTCACAGGCACATATCTCATCGCCGTAAATCGCGAGCAGCACGTAAATTGTGCCAAATGCTATGTTTTTCAATGCTTTATCGCTATCCAATATGTGTCGTTTTGTTCGAATCATGTCGACGGTAATGACAATTTATTTGGATGACTCAATTAGGATGTATAGCGTGGTTTAGTGAGTTTCACGTTATATTTAGTGTCGATAGGTTTATATATCATCACTTAAATGTCATTATAAGTATTACGGGATGTCAAATGTAGTAATTTTCTTATTTTCAAGCATACAAGTGGACAAATTAGAACAAAGCCCACATGATGATTATATTCGTGTATTACCATCCCTATTATAAGATTATGTAAATTGGTTGTTTATTTTGGTTGTTAATACTGGCAGCACAAGCAGAGGTAGAAAATCAGAGGAACGATAACTTTAGTGGTTTTGTCAACGTCAAGCGTCGACAAAGTTAGGATATTGAGCATTAAAACGGGGCAGAACGTCACCAGGTTACCAACTGCGCATATAGTGTTGTTAAAATAGAATTTCCAATTGCAATCTCATTTTTTAAATGATTAATTTGAGACATCACCGCAGTAATAATTATAAGGTAGGATATCTTCTGGTATATCCGAGGAGTCCATCCTTTTAACTACAAATAATTAACAAATCTACTGACAAATAGTAAGGAATCAAAAACCGTTTCCAAACTGTCTGTTACCTTCATAACCTCATATCGCTTTCGTACATAACACAAATTAATTTGTCTAATTGCGAGCTGGTATGATGAAACCGGCGGTAACAATAAAACGATAAATCCAGCGTGTTTAGCCTCAAATCAGTTAACAGTAGAATAACCAAAGCCTAAATAAATAATTGATTTGTGGGGTAAAACCACAGCCATCTATCAATTATTCTGTCTGTGGCTTTTAAAGCGACCGAAAGTGAATATTAGGTTACCTTGTTTAGAAAATAAATTAATTCTATACTACTTAATGTTCAAATTTAATAAACAGAATATATTTTGCGAAATGAAAATTGTTAAGGGATAATAAAAGCACATGAAATACGTTACACTGGGCCCGGTCCCGCCGGGTCCCAAAAGTGGCACGGATGACCAAAATATACAATTATACATCACTAAATTCATAAAAACAATCCTGTGATTTGTTATAACCACAATAACAGTGTTCATGTCAACCACTCTAGCTAAATGCTTGTGTTAGAAGTGCGTTTCACGTCGTTGCAATATCTACTACAACTACTCAAACACTTAATAGTGTACCCCTCAAAATGCTTGTGTATTTTTGTAATAAAAAAAAACTTATAAGAGAAATAACTATAATAACCCGTTCTTGGTCTTTTACGAGAGCTCCATGGCTTTCTTTAGTGAATTATTAGATTTAATGCGTATAAACGTCAACAGGCTCCCTCTCAACAACAAAACCCGATTGTGGACAAACCTTCACTTATATTTGTCTACAAGTACACTTGACCATTGGCAAAATATAGCGAAAAACCTCACCGTTTCAGCCTCTTTTCAATGCTGCAACATTAAGATCTGCCATTTTGAGTCGCCGAGATGGAATAATTTAATAGAGGAACCTTTTGCCGCGGACCATTTCCGTAGTTTTACTTTCACGTTTTTTTCTCTCACCGTTTTACGCAAAATGTTAGGCTATGTTGCGTTTCCCTTTAGCGTTCCTTTAATTAAAGAGCGACTACAGTGTTTTAGATATTTTACTATTTTTATTTTTTTCATGTATTATGAAGTGTTTATTTGAGGTCTAAATTAGGGCCTGACGTGGAGTTAAACGTTGCAGAAATCTTTCTGAGCCTCTGTCGTTTTTCTGCTAAAAAAAACTGACAGTCACGACTGCACGCACGTCAGCAGTAAAAACACATACACGGTATTGGTATAGGGCTCTGTTTCCGCATCTAGACTCATAGGCGGTCCATTATGCGTTCAGATAAGCTGACTAGTCGAGCCAGCCTAGTTCCTTCTGTCCTTCCAGAAGCACTGAAGTCTCCTGGGGCGTACACAGGATTCTAGGAGCGACCTCGCTCCCGCGACTATACTTACCCGTTGTGTTTCCACATACACATATATATGTATATATACATATACACACACATCTACATATATGTCACGCGAGTTCAGTGCTTTTTCCCCATACTAAAAGAGCCCAACGTAGCTAAAGAAGTTTTCACATCAAAAAAAAAATGTTTTATTCTTACTGACTGTTGAGGGTTATTAAGGATAAATAAAATGGTTGCATTTTTGTAAATGACTCGTTGGAAACCACGTAGACATGAGTATTCTTTGACGCGTCTGCACACAATACATTACTTTTCTTTTCTATTTTATGAAATTCTTATTGCCTTGTTTTTTTCAAACTAAGTTAAATTATTCCGTTCTGTACGATTCCATTACTGGACTGCTAGCAAAATATTTATACCAGAACAACACAAGATTTTAATAGGTTCAATTCCAACATAACTAAACATCGTGCCCGTGTGCCAACCCTCAAGATAAAGGTCAGCAATACGCTATTGATACCTCTCATGTTGCAAACGTCTACGGTCTACACTTACCGCTTACCGCCATGCACCCGTAAAGCTTATTTGTTAACTTAATTAACAATAGGTATAGAGGAAGCTGGTCCACAATGAAATCATCAGTCACCCATACCGAATATGCTGGCAGGTAAATATCTCAAACACGACTAAAGTTGTACAACTATGTAGTGCAACCAGTACACAGACAATGAGAGTTGAGCTCCCCTGCATATTTCTAAACAAGTTACAGAACTATGCACGACAAGGTATGTTGCAGGTTTAGTGCGAGTTAAACAGACTTACTTTGATCTAATAATTTTTATTTAATACTGTGATTTCTTGTTTTTCATTAATACCGCTATTTGAGTATACTTGTGGTCGCCCGGAGGAGGTAATAAAAAACTGTAGTTAGACTTTCAGTTTGAGGACTAAGTTACTTCAATTGCATCAAAAAGAGTACCTATTAAATCTTCTAAAAAAGAGCTGTTCTTTTTTAGAACAGCTATATCTTAAATATCTCACTCAACTGGAAAGCTTTAAACTACATTTTACTGAACTGGGCATTCTTAAAATACCTGACATATGAGTACTCTAAGCTACTTTTATAAATGCATTTAGGAATATAAAACACGTAGCAAGTTTTTCAGAATAAAAGAATTTGAACTTTGTAACATTTTCTAACAGAATCATGAATGAATGAATTTGAGACACCTCACACACGGGCGTCTGACCCTTTTTTTTTTTTTGTGCGTGTGAAAACCCCCTCGGGCCGTTACCCTACCGGGGTTTTCGGTGGGGCGGTGTGTCGGAATCGAACCGACTAAAACCACACGGTGTGCCGTACTGCGCCTTAAATAGGAGGGATCCGGGAACAGCTTTTATTAAGACATCCGGAGGCGTCTGACCCCAAGTCAACCTAAGCAGAGCCTGTACTATGTTTGATGAATGATTGAATAATTGATTCCAATTACTTGTTGTATGGATGGCGCAATGGTTAACGTGGTCGCCTTGCCACTACACCGCACCGAGTGTTGTGGGTTCCATTCGCGCACAGCACAAAAATTTGTGTGATCCACAAATAGTTGTTCCGAGTCCGGATGTTCTTTGTATTCTTTGTTTCAATGTTTGTGAAGTCCCCCGCGATACAAAATCATTCCTAGTGTCTAGGGACCTGTCTTTAAAAAAAAAAAAGGAAGAATATTTATGTAATCTAATTATTACAAAACCAGATTATTAATTCCTTTTTTAATCCTAACATTGTACCATACGTTCCCAAGAGTCGTTTTTAATTTCTATTATTATTATCATAAACAATAAAATTGGATGAAGCATAGAAATAGCAAATTTCTTGACACAAATTACATAATGTAGAGAGGCGGTAGCTTCTGAAGGTTGAAATAATTTTCTTACTACAAATATCAAAGCAGCTGAAAACAGGTCCCATGTTAGTTTATCTAATAAAAAAGTGACAAATAAGTCAGAGGGTTCTTTATCGTGGGCCCCTCACTGCATCAGGGGTATTAACGGAGAGCCCTGGCTGACATATTTAAGGCCCACTGATTATGTGGCTCCAACAAGTTTAGGGACGAAAGGGTTCGTTTGTTTTATTTCGCAACAGTGTTGATAATAAAAGGAAAACTTTGACCGATTTTAGTGTTTGATTAATTGTACCAAAACTTTATTTATTTTATTTAAATGCATTTAAATTAAACTTAAAATATAATACAAAATCAAAAATATTACATAATTATATTTATTAAATTAATGAACGAAATTATTATATATGTAGAAACTCAATATCAGATAAACAATAAATTATCAGAATCGATACTGGCTAAATATAAAAATAATGAATTGACTGGTCTGATAATAATTTCCTGTGTCAGAGGGTCAGACATAATGCGGGCATGGAGTGGGTACGGGCGATAAGAGAACTCTTTTTTGATATTTAAACACTGATGTATTGCAAAGAACACTATACAGTTCCTAGGCTAGTGTTGACTAGTAATTCTTGTCGCTACATCTTTCAACCCACACCGTTTTCTTACCCCATCATTCCTCACTCCATCAGCCAATCTCACACACATAACATACTTCCCACTCTAATGTCATTTAGATCAAGTAAACTGAACACTTGACTATGTTCTATTATGTACATATTCCGACTAGCTAGCTGTGACAAATGTTGCTGTGACATTTAATTTAAAAAACAAAAATGCACTCGTAGGTGCTTGTAAAGTAGGTAGGTATATCAATATATATATTTTTTATGGTATAGGGGGCAAACGAGCAGAAGGGTCACCTGATGGTAAATGACTACCGCCGCCCATGGCAACTGTAACTCAAGTGCGTTGCCGCTTTAAGGTGGGAATAGGGGAAGAGCCGGAAAGACGGGAAAGGGCGATTAGAGGAAAGGAGAGGGGGGTAAGGGGACGGTCGGGAATAGGGGTAGGGGAGAGGGAAGGGTTAGGGCCTCCGGTAACCTCACTCACGCGGCGAAAAGCAATGGGAGCATTGTTTCACTGCCGGTTTTCTGTGAGGCCGTGGTATCGAGCGGAGTCAAGCCGGCCCAAACATGCCGAAGCATGGCTCTCCCATGTAAGATGCGATAATAATGATGCGAAAGAAAATAAAATTCAAATAATGTACACTACATATAGGTGTTAAATGTCTTGCGGGGAATGTCTAGCTTAATATTTAAGACTTGTTCTTTTAGGTAGAACAGGTCCTGTATTAACAGGTTATGCCATTTTTTCAGTTAAGTAGGATCTACAGTAGCTGACCATATGGGCTCCACTAAAAAGGGGGGAAAACGTGAACAAAATCAAATATGTTAATTGCTAAATTAATTATGTAACAATAGAAAGAAAACATCACACTAACCAGCTTCATTTAAATAAGAATGACTCAAAGCTTTTGAGGACGGGTTTCAAATGGCTTACTTCACGAACGTTTCCAATTTTTTTCTTATTTGTACGTACGTACGGTACGTCAATTTGGTACTGATTAATCAGGTCACTAACTAACCCTCCAATATTTGCAACGACAATCCAATCCATTACACCGAGTACACTGCACTAATGCTATATCTATGTCTTCTGACTCCTCATACCTCATATTGCAATTCAAGCTTCAAGCACATAGGCACATAGGGTTACAGCGCGCAAATGGATTCCACTTGCCGATTGTCCACCCCCACAGCCTTATTCTGTTCGTAGATGATGAAATAAAACAGATTTATTACCCCTGATGTACTGCTAAAAAAACATTCACTTCCTTGTGAAATATATTTCGTGAGGACTTAAAATTTATTTATAAAAACCATCACGATTTTAATACGGCGTAGTTACCTACTATTAAGTACTAATAACCAAGCAATGTCATTA
Organism: Callimorpha dominula; assembly: GCA_949752705.1. Classification (NCBI taxonomy): domain Eukaryota; kingdom Metazoa; phylum Arthropoda; class Insecta; order Lepidoptera; family Erebidae; genus Callimorpha; species Callimorpha dominula. Next base: position 21,429,627 of record OX457005.1, read on the forward strand.
AAACGAAGAGCAATATTCGCGATTGCGGTTTTGTTCGCAACGGTAACACGTGATCTCTAGCCAGTGATAAATTCTTTAGTTTTTACTGGGCACATTAATATTGTGTCCAATAAAAACATAAAAAAAAGTGCAGTGTCATCATTATGTAAAATAATTGCACTTTTTTTCGCCGTTCTGCACGATTCAAACGGATTTATTTTGTACATATTAATTATTATTTAGTACTTAGCTCTAAATAATTAAATATTTATAGACAGTCGGAATAAGTTGAGACAGTTGGTACCATAAACTACTTCTTCTTAGATCAAATATATATCAAATGTATATGATCGAAGAACTTATTAATAAGTTGCACAATGTGACAAGTAATAATACTTGTCAATCTGCTGAAATCGTCATCACCTCCGTACAGTTTTGTTTTTAAAAGACCTTCCTTCTTAGACCCCCTCCGTTATTTCCTGTTATAACATCCTCCTATAACATAACATGCAATCCATAACATCTAAACCTACACATTGATATTTAATCTCAGATACACATAATTATGTATACGTACAATTTTATTTTTTCATTGCCGGTTGCCATTCTCGTTATGGTTGCCATACGAACATCTGTGGCAATCGGAACGGGTAGTTAAAGCCCTAAAGAAAGTCCGTCTAACTAGAGAACTTCGATATCGCCTAGTACTTGGGTTGTGGAAGTCTCATGGCAGTCGCTTCACGTAAAATATCGAAGTTCAGCCGTTTTATAGTTAGAATGAAAGTCGACTCCAACTTGGTTGCAAAAACACTCGGAAGATATTATGTATATGTACAAATATTTCAAATTTATTCACAAATGTACTAGAATCATAATAATGTAGAAATACTGGTAACAAAGTCAGAGGTAGTTGGCGTTCCTAGTATTAGTTTCAAGAACCCAAATGTAAGGGAGGCGATTTGTCCGCTCTATTAGTTCAGGGACGCGGCTTCAATTTCCGTTTGGGACAAAAATCTGTATGGACTTCGTATTTTGCTCTGAATCTAGTTGTTGGTACGAATGATTTATGTAATGGCATCCGTAAAATAGGAAATTCTATGAAAGGTTAGGTCTGTAAAACCTTATAGAAAAAATAAAATAGCTTGGTTAAAGGAACATGATGTAATATTCATTACAATAAATTGTTTTCCACTTATAGCATTTTTTTAAAGAAAAATGATACTTGTCTTACGTAACAACCATTGGACTGATTTTGTTACAGTTTTTGTAAATTCGCTTTTTCCATAGGGCGAGCAGACGGGTCACCTGATTGTAAATGACTGCCGCCGCCCATGGGCACCTGCAACTCAAGAGTCACAAGTGCGTTGCCGGCCTTTAAAGTGGGGGTAGGAGAAGGGTGGAAGAGAGGGAGGGGGGGGGGGAGGGTTAGGGCCTCCGGTAACCTCACTTTGCACACACACAGCTAATTGCTTCACTGCCGGTTTCCTGTGACGCAGCGGTATCCCACCGGTCGAGCCGGCCCATACGTGCCGAAGCATGGCTCTCCCACGATCCAAATAGGGCTTTTGTAATTAACTGAAATTTAGGAAGAACAACATTTGGTCAACCAGCTAGTATACTCGTATATTCAATCATGTAAGACTGCAGTGACGATATGTATATCGTCATGACAATATCTGGAACTACACATGTCGTGTACGTTGGAGGACAAAAATGCATGGATCTTCTAAAGATTACAATACTTTTTTTTCTACTGAAGTTAAGTTTACTTTTTGAATTCCGTTTCTGCCAAAACTAGTAATGTGGTAAAAATCTTAGTTAAAATATGTTTTGTGATAGCATTGGATTTGAAACTATTAGAGGATAAAATCGTGACTTCCAGAATACCGGTGTGTTCATCGTCGGCAGTAAACACTAGAGGGGCACTACCGCGACACGGCGCACGCATTAGCGAGTGCTGACTAGAGATGCTCCAAGTTGAGGGTCATACACTGGAGGACCGTTCACACCAGATCAGCATATACTGAGTTACTTAACCGATCTGATATTGAATTATTTATTGATTACGTTTTTTTTAGTTCAAATAATATAGCCCTAAAAATAATATATTTAGTCCGTGTAAGCACTTTAATTTGAAAAATATTAATATTAAGTAGTTGCAAAACTTTGATAAATAATAACATACTCTTTTCTCTTACTCTAAATCTATTTTAGTTACTAGTCAGTAAAATTTAAAAACAATTGTGGTATTTTACAAACTAACACATGCCCAAGCATGCATGCACATACGCAATCACCTGCATAACCGTGTGGTTGAAATACGTTTACAACAATTTTATTTTTATTGTCTCAAATCAGTAATGTAAGTCGAGGTCAAACAAACATTTCGCGAGATATACTGTAACTCCCACTCATTTAGTAATATAAACTTATTGGTGTTTATCCGGTTCATTTCGAAATTCCTACTGAAAATGATATGAGAAAAACAACGTCCAACTTGGAAATCGAAACCAGCAATTCACGATTACTTTATGCCGTCTCACATACGTCTGCCGTCTCACGTACATATTATGTACATTCATTATACAATATCATTGTAACGGAAGGACCCCTTATGCTATGCGGTTCAATGTTAAAAACATTTGTAATTTTATAAAAAATCAGCTCTCAACTGAGCATGTGGCTTTGTATTCTCGTAACTGTCACTGTATCTAAATTTAACAATATCGACTTTAATACTAAACCGAAGACTATTGGCACCTACCGCGTATAAAATTATGTACAGAAATTCAATCAGGCCTTGTCAATGTGATACATTACTTACCCACTATAGCACCTGCCTAGTACCTGTCAAACCATGACACATGGACAAATGGAGCACAGAGTGACAGGAACTTGGATTAAGCACGGAGACTAACAAAATCCCGCGATGAGAAATTATTTCTGTATTTGTGTGGTTTCGGGATGATTATGTAATTTTGGACAGTAAAAGAAATAGCTAGAAGTCATATTAAAGCATATCCTGCATTAATTATAATGCAAATACTACTAAGCAATGCTTCGTCTCTTTAGAATATAATAATAGAATTTAACATTTAAAATTTTTAAAAATTATGGTAAAATATGAAAGCTATAAAAGTTAGTCTTCTGTTTAGTTGGATAGATAACCAATAATATCTGTGTGTAACTGCAGTAGTTTAAAAACGAATTATCTCATTTCCAAATTGAATCTACTGCCTCAACTATCTTTTATTGTTCCAATTAATTTTAGGTTAACCGAAAGCACTCAGAACAAAGTTTTATGTTTCAACTGCTTCGCTTACAATTCTGGAGTAATAGTGACGGTCGGTAGAAAGGACCCATGATTCCGTTGTTGTGTCTGAGACCAGTGGTTTGATTCTCATTCCAGTAAACGTACTGCTATTTTTAAATATAATTACTACTTTATTATGAAACATAGTTATTATTATACCCATACGGGTTTAGTTCGAACTATTAAAGATAATAAAGAAGCCTATATTAGTCTAAATCTAATCTAATCTAATAAAGATAAACAGCATTAGTTGAGATAAAATATCTGAATTACTTTCAGGGTCATGAATAATAAATATATCAAAGAAAGCTACAATTTTATGAGCAGATTTTTTTAGATAATAGCTAACTATAAAATGGAATCTACAAAAATCTGTACTTATATGCTTTTATATATAAATTTGAACTATAAAATGTACTTTATAAATCACAATTAAATATTACATCAGCACTTTAGCCTTCCGCTCCTCAATAAGTTTGTGTCATGTTTCAGTGAGCGCCAAAGTCGGTCAAGGAGTTTCTGAGTATATGAGTAATGTAAAGTTGCATAGCTTTTAAGTTTTCGTTTGGTTTTGCATGCTGTCTTCGATAGCTAAATAGAAGCCTTATTATGTTTAATTATTTGGACTGATGTGTATTATTCTAACATTCTATAACACAATAAATAATAATATTAATGTAGTAACAATCTAGTGTAATTAGTTTTTAGTAAATTATATTTGCATGTCAAATAAATGTTGACTAAAGTTGCTTGCACTTAAATGCTCGTAAGATCTGTTGTACCTACCAACTTTATGCAAATAAATAAATTTGAATTTAGTTTTTTGCACTCTGGAGTTTTGCTCGAGTACTTATTGATCTCCTATTCAATTAAAATTTGTATTCCAAATGAATCCTACACACGTTCGCGACAAGTACAAGATACAAGGAGAAAGCTCTTTCAAAGTAAGGCACTAAGGAGAAATGTGCTGCTTTACAGGGAATGCGAACATTTGTCTTCATAGGGTTGTAATAAACTAAGTTATTTACTCAATCTTTTGAAAGCTTACTCTAGAGAGTCCTCGTTTGTCTAGTAGACAAGCAACCCTTAATAAGTTGTGACGGAAAAGGATATCAAACCCAAGTCCTTTTGTTTCCTTGTATATTTACGAGGAAACAAAAGTGTTGCTTGCGAAGAGCAGCATAATATGGAATTAAACAAATTAAGAAAACATCATTCCTTCAAATAATTGTGTAAAACCTGGTTAAATTCGCCGGTTCAAATTATTATCGGTCCCATATCAAAACTTTGTCTCTAAATGTTGTGTGATGAAGAAGTCCTAAATTCGATCCCTGGATCGGGCAAATTGTTGTAGGGTTTTCTTTTAGGCAATTTTCAGTATAAGCAAGGAGTTAGTTTTTATTAAAAAAATTTTTTTTTTTTTAGTTTTCCTCTATTAATTTTTACACGCCTAAATAGACACCTCACTACACTGCTCACACGAGATGTCGCCGGGCGTAGGCCCTATCAGAATATCAGCGCTGCAATGTTTATGGCTGCAGCAATATGCTGAGAAAGGTGCCTTTTCTGGCGTTGCACAGGGCAATAGTTATTTTCAGTTTTTTCTGGTAATAATTGTGTGCGGTCCTGTGAATGTCAGAATAAATGTTTCTCTTTCTTTCTTTCTTTCTTTCGAGTTTGAAACCGTATCCGGTTGATAGGATTAAAATTGAAATATTGCAACATTGTTATCGAAATACAGGTGTGTTAACCCTTTTGTCTACAACATGTACACAGAAATTAATTTATTGTTAATTGTAATATTGCCAATCTAGAGGACCTGTCTCACATCTAAAACAAAATCTTGCAGTAATTTTTGAAAGATAAGTAGCGAAGAGACAGGAGACTTACCAATACCCTAAAGCTTTTTGTACGATCAACCCTCAATTGCTTGAATCTTAAATGGACTCGTGATTATTATAATTTTTTTTATAAAGTTTCTTATTTTATTTTTCCATCTTATTTTTGATATTCAAATAGGTTGTGTGCACAAACACACTATAATACAGCAGAAGGAGATATTTTTAACTAAATATACGTCTATCGAAGCCTTAATTCAAGGCAATCAAAATAAGTTGAATCCCATTTAATCTACAATATATCTTTGGCAGTTTAATTAAAACCGAGCCTCTCCTTGTAATCCTGATGTCAAAGGAAAACAACCGAAATGTACCATTAAACAATTAACCCGTTTATTATGACCAGTTCAAACTTGTAATAGGCTCGACGACCAATAAAACCATTAAAATTCTAAACTCTGAGCCGCTTGCGATGATAATGTTCTAAGTTATAAGAGAAGGGCGATAATTAGATGTGTTGAAAATTACTTGCTATAATACTTTTTGGTTTGCCAATAAAACAAAATTAGGTCTAGATTTCAAAAGGTGTAGGAGTAAGGGAAGAGTGAAGGGGGTTAGGGCCTCCGGTAACCTCACTCACTATGTTTGTTGTTGATTTTACTTGAAATTGAGCAACATTGACGTTTAACGTGATGAATGTTATTGTTATTAACCGAGTTCAAAAAAGGAGGAGGTTCTACGTTCGGTTGCATGTATATTTCTTATAACTTATTAATAAAGCGCAGCAAGTTGCCAGACAAACTGAAAATCTTACCACCTTGTCTAAGTAAAGTAACGGGCTTACTAAACTAAAGTTAATATAATCTAAATAAGTAGTTTTAAATACCGTATCTACTCAATACATACGACTTCAAACAGACCTGTAGGTACTTAGTGCCTATCATACGTATAGTAATATTTTCAGTTAAATTTGTAATCAATTCTTTTTCACTTTTCAGTGGCTTTTGTTAGTGTTTTTGAAGTCGGTTTAACTTCTTTTTAAAGTGTTTTTCAACGATACTGACGTCCAGTTTTTGCCTCTTCCATTTTCATTTATTATTTTTTCTATACTAAAACCGCTGACTCTCGTACAATATAGTCCAGTAAAAGAATCTAAAGACAATGACAATGTTTGGCGAAAACTCCCAACCATCAGTTTTACGACACAAGTTTTGCGTTCAGTCGCGACGATCACCCCAGGTTTGCGTCACCGAATAACCGCAGTTACTGTTAAGTATTCCGACGTTAGCGACTGAGAACAAAATTAGTATTATTAAGCTCGTCTTTATAAAAGATTGGGAGTAAATGAGATTTATGTACGTGCGTAAGGTGTAGATTTTAGCATTTTTGTGGTGCGGACAAACTTATATGGGTAATTATATATTTCATTATTAAAATATATGTAAATATATTTATGATAATTTTATTGAATAGCAAAGGAATTTTGTTTCGTAACGTACACACAAAATGTTTTAAAATTCCTAAATTGCTGTTCTGATTTCCCCTGTGGAAATCAGAACAGCAATTTAAAATTAAAATCAGAACAGCATTCACGAAATGCTTACATGACAATATCGAAATTTCATAAGTTGTTTCGGACTTACTTAAAAGAATATATATCGGCTTTTACATTACATTTATTATAATGAAAACGATTCAAATGGATTATATAAATTGTATTTTATTAATAAAGTAAGTTACACTTACGGTTCTTTGACAGGTAACATTTTCAGATAAACTGTTAAATTTCATAGAAACTCAACATTATCTATATTATATATATATAATACAAATGTTGTTTACATTTCCACGTATTCACTAATGAAATATATTTACTTTTAAGTAAATAGCTTTGAGATTTTCCTTCGTTTAAACGTTTTGATTATTTCTTCGAAATGATGCGCGTTTGCTTCTTATCAGTTTGGTGATTTTAATAGTTCTTGTTATTCTTACGATTTTAGAAAACACGCTAAGGAGTACAACAGAAACCAAAATTTTAATTATTTATATCAGTGCTAACACCCACTTTCCAATGTGCATCCTTACCGATTACTGATCATCTAGGGCTTCTGGGCATTACAGTCACGTCCAAACTTAACTTCGTTCAAGAAGTCGAGTCCATGGCACAGACAGCTACCAAGAAATTGAGAGTCATGACGAAGTTCCTACGGTACTTCAGCTCTGAATAGCTGCTTAGTCTTATTGATGGCTCAGCAAAATATCAACTTGAAGCACTGAACTTTGTCGAACAAAACGGCTGTAAGCTTATCAACGAGGATGTGGTTACGAATAGGGCACTAATATTCTTGAGCATTGTCGTAAAGTCGCCTCCTTATCGGTTTTCTATAAGATACACTTTGGTGAGTGTGCGAAGGCTCTCTTCAAACTAATTTGACCCCTTCCATTCTTTCATCGGACGACTAGACGCGGACAGAAGTTCCACCCTTTCATTGTCAAAACACAAAAAAGACGAACGAAACGTTTTGACAGCTCCTTTTTAGACTGTACCATATTCTTCTCTACCATCACTTTCCATCAGGTGACTTGGAAGACAAACGCCTATTCTATCACACAATAAAAAAAAGGTATTTTTGAATTTACGGGAGTACTAATCAGTCAAACCAAGTCCGTCGTGAAGTTAGTTGCCTGTTTCGATCTTTAGATTATATGGAGAACAACAGGCAAGAAACTCCAAAAACACTCTTTTTCAATATGTGTTGACAAGTTCCTGGTTACATTGACTGGTCCAAATGAAATGTGAGGACAAAGTAACGTATTGTTCTTAAATATAAACACTTGCGCAAATTACTACTATATTTACTTAAGACTAGCCCCGACCAACGGCACTCGTTCACGAGCAGGATGCACGCTTTAGCCTTCGTTCACTTCAACTATACTAAAGGGAGCCGAACGACCCCGCCATCGGCAGAACTTCTAAGCAAGCATGACATATGAAAATTAATTATGTAACACATTGAGTCCTCACGCAGTGGATGCGAAAAATGTGAATATAGGAGTAAACACACGCGTGTCTCTAAAGGCACCTAGATTGTCATTATCGGTGTCAAGGAATATGATGGTAGAATTAAGTGGGAGGCGCTGTTGACTATGACGTCCAATATTGATCCTCAAATTGTTATTTATTCAACACATGGAGTCACCAAATGTTATATACGATCACGCTGCCATTGTTTTATGCTATATCAAACATATTTACATAAGTTTTATGCTATCTCAAGTATCAAACATATTTGACGCTTCTGTTGGTCCAGTGGTTAGTGATCCTGACTGCTCAGCTCTGGCTGACCTCTGGGTCGTGGTTCGATTCTTACCCAGGACAAATGGATGCTGTGCACGATATTTTTTTCTGTGTCAGGGTGCAATTTATCTATAATATGTATGTATTTAGAAATATATAAGTATGTTTATCAGCAGTCTGGTTACCATAGTGCAGGCTCCGCTTAGTTTGGGATCAGACGGCCGTGTGTGAGGTATCTCAAGTTATTATTATTGTTTTTAATTACAATGAATAGCAAACCATCACACATATATAATTAAATGTAGTCATATATTACATTGTAATAATATTTCATGATTTTTTGCCGATTAAATGTCGAGAGCTAAAAGTGTACCCATAATTAAAGGCCCGGGCTAATTACCGGTAACATGTAGAATCCTTCCCTGGTAGGATTTTAAACTGTCACCAAGCATTATTTGAGAAGATATTCGTAACAAAAACCTAACTTGGGAATTAAAGTACAGGAACGGACGTAGGAGGGTTTGTGTCAAAAAATATATACACCCGAACATTTATCATTTTTACCGTTACTACTAAAAATCTTGCTATATCCTGAAGGCAAGATACGCCTAGGCGCTGGCGCCTAGCCTCTATGTTCTGTTATCTATATGCTCTGTTCTGTTCCTGTCCAGAATGTTGTGATTTTTAAACAATATTGTTGCAGTCACCCAAATTGAGAGTAGCGTAACTAATCGAACATTAAAAGAAGAAGTTCGATCATTTCAGAATATTCCACGATATTCTAGAAGTTTCAGAGGGCGTCGAGTTAATATAATTCATTAAGTTAATATTTATTCAGTTGCCTTTACAAGATAAGAAAACAGTCGTAAATTCTAAAATATAGACTATTGTTGTTGTGAACTTTTAGTATCCCTGCCTGATTTTCATAATACATTCCATGTGCAGATTTTTTTATTTTTCATATTTACTACGTTAATTTCATCGTCCAAATAAGAAAAATAATACAAACGAATCTTGGAGGTGGGAGAACCCTCCACTCCTCGGGCTATAACACTGACAACGGTCACTGCTAAACATTTACGATTTGCTTTAGAACGGGCACGTAAACCTCAACTTCCTCAATAGAGATCTGCTCACTTAGTATGGCCGGCACCTTTGAAACCGTAATGAAACCGTAGCGAGACGTGTTTCGTCTCAACAGTAGGGATCTTCAGAATCGATTTAGCAACAAATGAGTATTGTTGGGCGTATTCTTTTTCAATCCCCACTCTCTTCACAATTATATAATACAAGATAACTGTGTTGCCTACAAGAAAAAAAAATATTTATTATAAACTCTAACCAACCTCAATTTTTATTTTGAGGGAGAAGGATTTTTTTCCTAACTAGTGCTGAATATCGACAAAAATATACTTACTCGTTACATCTACGTAATGACGTATCAAATGTCTCAACTTTGTATTCATATTTCTGTCGTTAATGTTTCGATGGCGTCTCAATCCAATCTTCAAAATACGTATTGTATTCTGTATTATGACCGTGTTTTTTTGCTATTGTTTAGGTGAACTATCAAACTAATTAAGGGAAAGACTTAACGTCTGTAATTTACACAGTTTGTGAAACCTAACTAATATGCCTAATAAAATGTGAATGTGAGTTTGTTTTCTTGTTTGTTACTCTCTCACGCCTTCCTACTCTACTGATCATCATAAAATAGGAGGATTTTCTGGACAAAGAGTACCTTTTGTCCAGAAAAAATGGACTCACGAGGGATACATAAACGTGATCAAAGCTGTGAGCAAAAACTACGAGTACTTATAAAACAAAATTGCATTGACATTTGTGAAGGAACGGATGTCGTGTGCCTCCTACATATACACAAAGAGAGGATATTTTGATTAGGGTAGGTAATATCATGCCTAGCGAACCATAGCCCAGCGGTTGATGTATTAGTTGTATACAGATATATAACTTACTAGTCTATCATCCACAAAATACACACGCCTACTATACTACCTTTTATCGTTAATAAATAAAATTACATACTAGAGTCATCCTATTCGTAACCAAATTCGTAATAAAATTGCTTAATCTCATAGTTGTACTATACAATTCAGAAGAGCAACCTTAATTCATAAAATTAATTATTGAAGGGTTAGAACGTCAATTAGAGCGTTTGCAACAGCCATAAGCTAACCAAATCCGGCCCTGTCGACGAGCGGGGCCGGGGGGGATTAATCCCTCTTGATGGATCGCTATCCCCAATCTGTTTTTGCGTAAATGAGAATAAACTGTTTGTCCAACCTGTCACCTTTTCGGTTTTTATGTTTATTTTGCATGACTGAAATTGTAAGATTTCTTTATACGAAGGTTGCGAAAAAGTTCCTGAACCTGCTGTAGACCGCAATTTAAGAGCACTGCTGGCGTAATATTATTTTTTTTTTGTTATTTTTTATTGGTGAATCACCTAAGAATCACGGGGGCTACTGCTACAGTGTACAATGTTTTGAAAACTCGAGTATAACCACTGACTTTAAAAGTAAGTACCTACTGGCGACCGTTTATCACCATGTTTCCTACAAATCTACCGAGTAGATGTGAATAAAACTTGCAGCAGAATGTAAGTTAAAATCTTATTTTTTTAAACTAATACAATGTAGTAAAATTATTTCATTACATTTTGCATGAAATTCGAACAAACTATACAGCAACAGCAAACAAAAAGAAAAAAAAAAGTTGTTTTGCTTTCAGAAATCCTTAGTTGATTATTGTGTTATCTTTATTAGCATGTGTAATATACAGACAAAGATGTTTTGTAGCTTAGAAAATATTTTTTATTATTTGAAAAAAGTTTGATAACTTTAAATGATGCATTGAATGCGAAATCGTTAAAAAGAGTCAGCAATTCCACTCCCAAATTAAACATTATATCACATAAAAATATGGATATCTTCGCGGCTACCGCTTTCACCTGTAAAATATAATATTCAAAAGCAATATCTCCGAGCGATTCAGCCGACCTATAAATGTTCACCATAAAATGACGTTCTAGGGGCGCAGCTATAATAATCAAATTTGAATCTTATGTCTTAGCACTAAGATATATTGTATTAGCTGGATTAACTTGGCGTATATAAATATTAGTACCTGAGTAATCTGTTATATGGCCTGATATTTATTTCTTTCAATGTATTAGTAAAGGATGGGTTTCTTTATGTGCGATCGCAATAAAATGGCCTTGCTGTGGAAACTTTTAATTAGTTTAAAAAATATTGTCAATTACAGAGTCTTTCTCTAGTTCGTTGCCTCAGCGTTTAGTTCACAAGTTCAATTAAGCAATTGGTTTTTGATGCAGAAAAAATGTTCAGCAGTTTCTTTTTCAGTTTAGGTTTTTAAAGCAAAATTAGTGGTTAATTAAACATAAACTTCTTCATAGAATGGTGAAAAAAGAAAATCTTTACTATTTGCCTCACTACACTATTTTAGTAAAAAATATATATTTTTCGTTTTCAACAGCGAGTCTATTGCTGTCTATTCGGTATATTGTCAGATTACGTGTTGAGAGTTATTCTCAAGAACTGCCTTATACAAAAAATTGAACTCACGGTTAAGACATTATTTTATAATTTAATGTCTTAGTGTCTCAATCAATACAATCTAATACGTTAAAGTGACGCAATCCTGTGCTTCAACATACACAATCTTGATAATGAAAATGAAATTTAAATAACATAAAATATTTAATAAAACTAGTTCAATTCTAACATATATCATACTTTCTTAGCCACTTCACGTTTATTATACACCTACATAATAATATATCTCAAATCTATGTTAGTATACATGGTATACATACATCAGTACATTCCAACACAGTTTGATTGATCACCATGAAAACTTGCTGTTTTTCCAAGAAGATGCTTTTTATACCTTTTTTTTTCGCTAACTTGCGAATAGAGGTCGGGTTAAGCCTCTGGCGAAAGTGGGTAGTGCATATTTAAAGAATACGATTTAAAGAATATGTAAAACTAGAAAACACTATGCTATATTCTGCGTTTAGAACCTGTTTTATTTAGTGTAGTCACAATTTTCGCATAAGTGTACGCCAATTAATCGTCGCGGCATTTATATTATTATAGTTTTTAAATATCAATCACATATTTTCTGACACCGATGCTAAAAAAATACGCTTCGCTCCTTGATATAGCCTAAAGTCGTTGTCGTATTTATATTTACATGTTCAGGATTGCGCTTCATCCCCACCCAACATCAATAAAAATATGTTTGACATACCTATGAATATGCTAATACACCATAAACCTTCTTCGGCCAAGTAATAAATCTGGAGAACAAAACTGGCCAGTACAGTATATATAAAAAGTTCAAGGTCAAAATATGACCGCAGCGTATTTTTTTATATAAGCAACATGGATTCAAGCCAAGTTTTGGTAAGAAAGCGGAAATAAAAGTCAGAACGAAAGTGGTTCTTTGTATAGCCGGGAAAAGTGCACCCATTTGTGCCAAAATGTGTCCATGCAAATAAAAGCCGTGTTTTAGTACACTGGAATTCTATAAAAAACTGCATTTAACTACTTGTATTGTACAAAAATAAAATTTAGTATATGGTTTGTAGGTTCTCTGTTAATCTTAAGTGTATTTTTTTTTAAAGGAGGTAACTTATTTATGCAAAAAGCGTTAATGAGCTATCACTACTATACTTCACTCGAGTAAAAATTATTTTTCAATCACGAAAAGTGCGTTTTTTCTGGGTGAAAGTTACCCGATGTCCTTATTTGAACTTCTGGCTACGTGTATACAAACTTTCATGATAATCGGTTGAGTATTTAAGACGTGAAATCGTATCAAACAAACTCACCTTCGCATTTATAATATTAGTAAGGATAAGAATAGTTCATTCAGCTGCGATAGCGTAATGGTTAAGGCGTCGACTTCAATAAAGTGGTTGCAGGTTTGAATCCCACCAAGTACATTACCGAGGTAACCCCACTTCAAAAAATTGTATCTTAGCTTGAAGGATTTACAAGAATATTAGTAATCTGTGACTCGTGTTATTAGTAGTAGTATTTCAATAATTACAGCTTACTAAAACTAAAAAAAACGTTTTAATGGCCAACCGAATTGAAAATTTAAAAAGAGTTCCAATGTCTACCTCCTGGCTTCATCATTTCACCATCATAACCAAGCCCAAGCTGTTTCACTTCTCAAAACGAATCAAATGAGCCCAAACTCGAGGGTTTACTAGTATCAACTGAAGTGTTCCACTATTTACCTCATGGATATCATCAATCATGAATTGAATCATCATCAGATCAGCTCCAAGATGGTAAATTATAGTATTGTCTGTCAGTCATTTCTGTTTGCATGATACAATTTATCTCAAACCTTCTATTTATCTACCAGATATATCAGTACCGTACCTAAAGATAAAATATCATCTAATACACAAGACAAGGTGTATTATGATTATAACACGGCAATGTATCGTTGGCGTTTCCTACTGAACTATTACCGGGAGGTAAGTGAGTCTGTAATTTATTCGGGTAATCGCGTAATTTGTCGCGGTGGATTGGTGTAATTTGTTCGCAGGTGCGGCCTGCTACCCTGTTTCCTTAGAAATACGAGTTGTCGTTTCTGCTTTGGACTTTTTGACTCTAATTTTGTTTTGTTTGCGTCTGTTTTAGAATTGCTATGTTGAGATTATAACGTTGGTTTAAGCTTTTTTTATATGATTGCAGCGACCTGTCGGCGATAGATGCCACGGTCACCTGTGTAGAGCCTGACGCCGACGCTTATGCTTATACTACAAATTCGCATGCGAGTTTTTTTGTTTGTTTTGTCTGTTTGTTACCTTTCGCCAGCTAACTGTTCACGGTTCAAGCGATCAGCTTAAAGTTTTGCTTACATGTTGTCAGGTGAACAGAAAATGACATAAATGAAAGGACATAGACATCACGAATTTTTCATCATTAAGTGTTTTTGTTTTTGTATTTTTATTATGATAATACGAAGATCCTACTTTTAATACCAGTGTTGTCATTTATTCATTGTATTAGACAGTTCTGATATAATTTTAGCCTTACACTTTTTGATGTAAATTTTTATTTATTTATCTAAGTAAGTAAACAAACACACAGCTTTTTAGGTTATTACCGGTTAGGGTAACCTACAAACACTCGCAATTCCAATACTATATTAAAAAACATATCTTTATCATTACCAGAAAAAACAGCACTAAACTAATACTGCCAACTAACTGCGATCTTCCTTAAGGTAGAACTAAAATCTAATATACGTTTAGACATTCTGACTAACGATTATGTTTTCCTTATTAATCTACAATGTTTTTATAATATTATCTACGTATGAACGGCAATTAACGCGATCACGAAAAGGTATTACATACCTCTGAATTGCCTGACGTTTGTTAATGTTTTTGATTACTACTGCATATTTCATTTCTCTATTACAGCTAAACATTTGAATAAGTTATCTTCTCTGACGTTTCATTCATAATATCACCATTTGACTGAAATTTTCTGCAACGAACATGAAAAATTTTCTACACGGTAAGCAAAGTCCATACTCATCATTTATTTTCTCGGCTACAAGCCACATGAAATATGACGCGCTTAAGTTTAATGTAAACGAGCTGTGTTTAAACCGTCCGCGTCATCTGGAATAGAGCAATGAATATAGGGTTGTTCGATAACATGCTGTTGGAAGTGATTGGTCGCAACACATTGTTGAGTCGTGATTAACTGCAGGAGTGGGCACGCGGACGACGACCATGATATTTGTGGTTATGGAAATGGTATCATTTGAAAAATAAAAATATTAGTTTTGTATTTTTATTTTGTTTTAAATAAGTTTAATGGTACTCGTAGTGATAATCATTGAGAATTTTAAATGTGAAACAAGTCCAGTTCTATTCACTTATTGCAGAATGTTTGAATTTAATCATTAGGTTGTTTAGAATACATAGCATGAATTCTATATTTTTTATGCATTTGTTTAAACTAAAGTGTATTTTATTTATTTATACAAATTATCTTAACTAATTCTCAAAGTTATTCTCAGCAATTCGGAAATGTAATTATTATTAGTGAATCAATTGCATTCTCAGAATGCAACTTTTCTAGTTCGTTAGTATCATGGTGAAAGCAACGAGTGATCGTAAACCTTTGCTCAGCAAAACTGTTGTAAAGTCTATGATTTATCGCCCGCCGCGCAATATGGTTCACTATAAAAATGTTAAAAACAACATCACCATTAAATTGATTTTTCCCTTCAATAATTTTATCCTTAGAGACATATTACATTTGAGATGCATATTAGGGCTTAATAACCGTAAATTTTGTATTTAGTGTGATAGTATGAAACATAGACACAACTTAAGACAAGATAAACTTGACTATTACCGCTAACTACGTTCACAAATAAAACAATATACTTACCTAATATCTATGGCTTACCGTGGCCCACATTCACATTTCTTTATATTAGTATCCGTCACAATATAATAAAATAACATGAGGAACATAATATCCAACGTGGCGTTGTTAAGCAAAGTCCGTGTTACACAAAGTCTTTCTGAAGGAACTGATTTTTTTATTGTAATGGAATAAAATTCACCTTTAATTATTTAAAATCAAGATGAACTTTGAACACTATAATCTCCATGTACTAAGTAAATAAATTATGATTTAAATGAATACCGACTATTAAAAACAATGGCAACTGTTAAATAATAAATTCTATTCAAAGGTGTTAAAATTTTACAAGTTCAACAACAATGAATGAGTAGATTATATATATTACAATTTATTAATGAAATTATTCAGGTCTAATTTAATATTCACGCTTCGAGGATCCCTTCAAAGAGTTTACTTTTTCAAACATGTTCAAATCATTTCGCAATTCTAAAAGCTTTATTCACTGGCTTTGGCAAAGTGCTTGAAATAATACAAAGAGAATACTATTGCAAATTGAAACAGGTTTTGGTTAAAAACAAAATAATACCGCAGATAGAAGTACTGGTGATGAAATTCACACACTTGGAATTTCCTTGCAGGGATTAACACCAAAGGGCAACGCAGTTTTCTAAACAGAAATCAAGCAGAAGGACATCTAACATTAAGAAAACTACCAGTAAAAGTATAAAAGTGAACAGACAATAATACATAATTATATTAGATAAACTGATACAGATATCTTCCTAAAACACTAAGTAGGTCTAGATAAATAAAACATGTTCGAAGGAACCCACTCCCAAAGAGTTTTTACCACAAATTGATATTCGCCCGTCGTCTCAGAATTTTTCAAATAAAAAAATAAACAAACGCTAAACAAGTCTGGTCCCAAAAATACTTATTTACCTCAAACCCAACTTTGTTCAGAGTTCTGAGGGGCTCTTGATAATTCAATTTTTTTCTTGTAAGGAGACGTATCTCATTACGTATTCGATGCTCGGAGCCCACTATTTACTCCTTATACATTCTACTCACGTAATAAATCACAGTTATTTAATCTACTGAATGATATATATGGGTATTTACCCAAACATTTCTGTCTTAATATTAGTTGAATGCTATTTCCGTGGTATCTAATATAGTTTTTAATCTAGAAAAGATAGTTGTTTAATCCAGGATAAATAATGGCATGATTTAACTTTTCTTTACGTTCATGGAGTTTGTCTGTTTTTCTATGACTATAGAATATATTGTATATGTAACAAAGGTACAACAAAATGTGTTTTTAAGTTTCTAAAGCATAATCGTTCACCCATTTCAGAGGTCATTCTTTAAATAGGTACTATAAAACGCTGCAAACTTTACCAAGGGGGCTGATTTTAAAAATGCAGAAAACGAGGTAATCGTACCTAAGGTTCTACACGTATTTAAGATTTCTAAGGACGGAAAGTGAAATACACATGTGATTAAAACCGTATATTAATAAAGATATATTAGTATTAAGGGTTTCGTGTACGTAGCTCAATTGAGTGTAAGTAGCTTGATAGGGGGCAAACGAGCAAACGGGTTACCTGATGGTAAATGCTTAATGAGTCACAAGTGCGTTGCCAACCCTTAAGGTAGGGGAAGGCGGGGTGAGGGGAGGGTTAGGGCTTCCGGTAACCTGACCTACTCAGCAAAAAGCAATGCAAGCATTGCTTCACTGCCGGTTTTCTGTTTGGCTGTTGTCACTTTGGTCGAGCCGGCGAACTGCTAGGCTTTAATAAATAATAATACCACCCATGAAAGTTTTTATTCTAATATAGTACATTAAAAAGTTGACAATACAACAACTATAGTGAAACAAAAAGCTCTCCTTTACACAGATGTATTTTTTTTTTGATGATTTTTTTTTATGTGATGGAACAAGAAGTAAACGATTTACATTTCATGAGTGTCGAGGTTGAAACGTATAGATAAACGGACAACAAAGTAACCATATAAGGAAGGATTCCTTTTTTTATTTTAAGACATGACACTTGAAAAGACAATCCCAAAATCAGTTACAGGATCCAAACTTCCGATAGAAGCGATACATAAAGAATCTGTAAATAAAACTTTTATTCACTAATCATGTAAGTAGCAAAAATACTGTACATGGTAATAAAAAATAGAGTACCACTATCCAATCCTAATGCTTAATCTGTCTAGTAGCAAACAAGATTACTGGAGAATCTACGACCCGTAAGATGCACGGTCCGATAATTCAAAGACCAACTGTTAGCTAACGAAATATGGATGTCCTAATCCGAGCTACACTCTAGGTGAGTGAAAAATTAGATTGGCGAGCATACCGGACATGGCGGAACCTAGCCATAATCTCATTGAGTGTATCCCAGACATAAGCTCAGAGCGGTAAAAAATCTTCATTTTAATAGATATTTATTTTACGAAACAAGTAATCTCTGAAATAAACTGTCGCCTGCGGTATTTCCGGACCGATACGACTTTCAAGAAAATAGCGTACTCCAATCTCAAGACTGGCAACGCACTTGTGACTCTTGAGTTGCAGATGTCCATAGGCGGAGGAAGTCACTTACCACCAGGTGACCCGTCTGCTCGTTTGCCCCCCTATAATATATATATATACAAAGAAAACAATTGTTAGTCGTTTAATAAATTTTAATTCAACGAAATCGTCAGTTTAGAAAATAACTATTATAATTACAAAGTATAGATTAACAGACACAGAGTCACTGTAACAATAGTTTTCTTTGTCTTTCTTCTTGTTTGTAAAATTATAAAAGAAAATAAAAATGGATAACAAGATATAATAATAATAATTTAATTTATTGTTTCTCTCACACAGTACATTAGACATTACAAAACAAAATTACTTTTGACACATTGTTATGCTTCTATGTGAGAGACTGGTATCTGTACTAGGACAGGCCTGTATGACAGATTACCAGCCTCAGTGCAGCTGCAGTGTGTTTATAAATGAGTGTATGTAAGTATATGTATGCGCGTGTGTGGTGTGTGTGTGTGTGTGTGTGTGTGTGTGTGTGTGTGTGTGTGTGTGTGTGAGATTGTGTAAATAGCAATAGTGTAAGATGTGTTTAGAGTAAATATGTATGTGTATAATAGTAAATATGAGAGCGCACATAGTGTTGTATTATGATGGAATATATAAAAGATTTTCTGTTTCATCGTAACTGAGGGACTTGAGCCAAGATGTGACAGCTTTATTACAATGGAAACGCGTGTAGGAGTATATGTCAATTTGTTTGTTGATCTTATTATAGAGATAGCTTCCCAGAAAACCGAAGAACCTCATGGAGAACGCTGTAGTCCATTGAGTGGTAATTGTGTCACAGACATGATGTTTCCGCCGCTTATGATTGTGAATAGAGGGCTCATAATCAAGAGCAGCGTGCTGTTTCAGTGTGATTCCCAGGATAAATAGTTGTCTTACTGTTAGGACGTCGGTAAGCCGGTACAGGTCTTTGGTAGGGAAGAGGAATGATAAGGACCGACTTACCTTCAATACTGCCCGTTGAGCTCTTTCTAATTTTATGAGATTGCTCTTACATGCTCCGCCCCAAACCGTTATACAGTAATTTATTATAGACTGGCAAAGAGCCAAATAGACCATTCTAATGACCTGTACATCTGCTATGTGTCGTAGGTTTTTGAAAACGAACATTAATTTACGAACTCTTGAGGAGAGTAGGTCCAAGTGGTGACAGAAATTCAAGGAACTATCTAGTACAACTCCCAGGTACTTAATGCTGGAGGCTTTAGTTAGATGTGCGCAAGAGCAAGGGTGGCAGAGTGAGCATGTGTGATATATTATACCATGGCTGTCCCGCATAGAAGGCGGTATGCTCTTAATAGAAAATGGCATATAAATAGTTTTTTCAGGATTCAGTGTTAGCCCATTATCTTTAAGCCACAAGGAAACAACGTTAAGTCCAAGTTGTGCGAAGCCATATGCATCATCCCAAGAGTTACCATGAAAAACCAATGCAGTGTCGTCGGCATACGTCACTATCTTACCATTTGTGAGTGGGAGACTGCACAGGTCATTTATGAAGCACAGAAAGAGCGAAGGTCCCAGGACGCTACCTTGGGGAATACCGTAGTTGATAGGTAGATCATCACTAACGATATCACCCACTCTAACTCTCTGCAGTCTACCAGTCAAATAGTTAGAGAACAATTTAAGTTGAGTGTTACGGATCCCCAACCTCTCATGTTTATTCAATAGGATATATCTGCCTGTGTCGATCTATAACCGCCCCTTTCCAAATGGTTGAGCCCTGAATAATTAAATGATATTACAATTTGGAATTATAACTTGTAACAATATAACTTTTATTTTTAGGGCTTCGTAACGTAACGAAGCTGATTGTCATGTCCATCATTATCCGTGCTCTATAATTATGTAGGACAGCGTTCCGTTATAAATTAATGTAATTTTTTTGACTTGGAGGTATGAAAGGCACTTCCGTTTTTTTTTTAGGGGAGGTTAGGAAGGGATGTTAGGGGTAAGGAACCAAGTAAACACCTTATTGGTGTTATGTATATTTTTGATATAGGTTTGAATAAGGAAGTATTGAAATATTTAATTGAAATTAAACGCATCTATGTTATTATAATACAACAACGACTATTATGTGTGTACCAATAAATCTGCATTAGTTGTTTTAGCTTAAAGCTTAGTTTAGTTAGTTGGTTTAGTTATTTTAATAGTATTTATTAATCATAGTTGGAAGACTTCTGTTTCTTTTATTTCCCTTATATATAATTATGTTAATGGAAATTAATTCGATCAGCATTTTGACTTGGTCCGTAACCACATTTTCATGATATACTTATTATATATTATCCTGGGGGATTCATGAAGTATATGTGACTTTTTGAAGATTTGAAAAAAATTCTGGAAAACCGCACAGTGGTGGATTGCCAATTATCCAGGTGATGGGGATGAAAGTTTTATTGCGTTGAACGATGGCGAAACGTTGCGGCCGGTATAAGTCCGAACAATTCCTCGGAGCACTCCCCATGATACATGCGGTAGAGAATGCAGAGTGAGGCTACATCTCTACGCAACGCCAAGGGGTCAAGCCGATCTGAAACATCCTGGCAATCGATGATTCGAGTCGCTCTCCGTTGAATGCGGTCAAGAGAGAAAAGCTTGTACTGGGGTGCTCCTGCATAGATATGAGAACAGTATTCCATATGTGGCCGAACCTGCGCCTTATAAAGTTGTAGGTGGTGGGCCGGGGTGAAATACTGTCTCGATCTGTTGAGCACACCAAGCTTCTTCGAGGCTAATTTGGCCTTACCCTCCAAGTGACCGCGGAACTGGACTTCGCTCAATATATCGACGCCAAAGATTCCGATGCTGGCTGTGGCAGTCATTGAGTGCTCTCAAAGCGAGGTGACACGACAAACGGTATCTTTTTAGCGGTGAACGCGCAAACCTGTCTTCGTTGGGTTCAATTGGACTAGATTAAGTCGACCCTAATCGGAAACTCCTTGTAAGGAGGCTTCGATTTCAGACAGAAGTTTGGATCGACTCTCAGTGACGTTTTCCCGAGAAATGTTAGCACGGCCGGTATACAAGACATCACTCGTGCTATCATCGGCATAGCAATGAATGCTGCTGGTTTGCAGCATATCATTGATATGCAGAAGAAACAGTGTGGGTTAGCACACAGCCGTGTGGGACACCAGCATTCACAGACTTGAAGTCTCGGAGCATGCACCGTCGATAACGATCTATGGCTTATAGAAGCTTTTTACATTGTATAAAATTTTTGCTTTAACCAAATGGACGTGGACAGCTAATGTATTAACCATTCGCTTGAGCTTATAGCTCGCACCAAAGTGCGTGTCTAAAGGGCGCAACGCCGCAGTAATATTTGTAGGTCTTTTCACCAGTATACGGCAAATGGGAGCTGAGTCATTTCCGACTCGGATTATTGATTTTACATTGAAAGATTTTGTGGGATTTTCCACCAGAAAATGTACTTAACATTTTAGGTTAAGTGTTCACTTCTGGCTACGATGGACCAAATCAGATTTGGGTCTCTTTGTACCTAATAATTGTGATTGAATTATTTTGATTGTGGGAAATAAAAGCTGCGTATTTTAGACCTTGAAAGGGAACGATTTTAGGTTTAGCATATTTTCTTAATCAGTCCAATTGATATTTCTTCTTTTAGATTAATAAATATTTTTTTAACTGAAGTTATATGAGCTGACTACATTTTTTAATTTCAAAATAAGATTTATTTGGATAAAGAAAGAATCAGATAAGAATCAAAGTGCAGTAGTTTCTTAATATTGAATTGGAATAAAAAAAGCAAATACTTTTCTTTTCTTTTTTTTTTTGGATACACTCGAATACTGAATGTCTGAACATATTACATAATTATAGTGTGTGTTTTATCTAGATAATTCCCACTTCTAATACTATTAAAAATATCGACATTATAAAAAAAAAAATAGCCATTTTGATGCGCTTTTGTTTAGGCAGAATAATAAAAAAAGGGATTATTTTAAAAGTCTGGCCACAAAAAAAAACTGTATTTTACAGATAAACGAAATAAAAAAAAAATTAATTATTCCCTTGTTATACACCATTATAGCACCATTAACTGAAATACTCATACGAATAACGTCAACATAATCCAAATAACTTAATCAAACTCAAACAAATGTGATAAGTATTATTGACAAATCAATTTAACAATAAAAAGTACACCAACTTCCATATATTCGCCGAGAATATTGTCTCAAGTATACGAAGAATTTCATTACAACAAACAAATGTATCGACATTATTACATTATATTCAAAGGGAAATTTCTAAGATGCTTATAACGTATCGGGAATTATTGTTACGAATTTTTCCTACCCTCAATAACGCGTCCTTTGAAACACTTGAATGAAATTGTCGAGACTTTTAAGCCTTATTCGATTTTTGGAAATTTTGGAATATTCAAATTTGTTTTCATTTCCGTGTCTGCGTTGTTTTGAATTGTGAAGAAAACACAATTTCCTTAGTATCTAATTTTGAATTTTATATCCTCTTTCTGTTTTGCCTTCACGCCCCATTCCATAGCCCTTGGTTCTTGAGCCTTACCCGTAGTTACAACTTTAAGTATTAAGTGATATGTAATTTGTGTTACTTTTAAACAGATTGCTTCATCTAAAACACCAATACAATGCCTCAAATAACTGCATAATATGTATACGTGTTTACAGCAGGTGCTGTGCTGTGTTTTCGAGTTTTCAATATTATTAGTAGTTGAAACAGATTAGTGACAAAATATAGGAGAATTCTAAGCGGAACACAGGGAACATAATGCTTAATGCTCAGCAGATATCCCATGTTCGGTTGACCTATCTATTCTAAGCAAAATATTAACATTATTTTGACTATACTTTATGCAATAAAACTGTTATTTAACTGTTTTTCAACAGAGTTATCTCTTTTAGTCTTTGTAATTGTCTCATACTACTGACATGCCTTGCCGATGCTGCGACGAATATTAAGTGCATATTGTGAATTTATACAATCCTTTGACAGAAAGGCTTTGGCCTTCAGAAGCGTATGTCTACTGGGACTGCCATTTTAAAACTGTAAACAAATATACAGATAGAAAAATAATGAGTGTGGATCTATAGCTGAATATCGCGGTATATTGATAGAAAGCATTTTTTTTTATTGGCAGACTTGACTTTATAGAGATTTTTAACATAAATGTGATGGGAGTTGGGATGTTATACTTCCTCTATTTAAACATTTTATATTTGCAATATTATATGTGTACCTATTATATGTGTAAAAATATACACGATATTACAGTATGGAATAGATTTTTTAATGGGCAACTATGTCATTATATTTTTGAAGCTCTTTAATAGAATCCACTTAAATTATTAATTATTTTCTAAACACAATCCCTAAAAAGAAAACACAATATATATTTTAATGTAATTACTTATTGGAAATCAGTTTGATAATTAAATACAGCATTCGGGTACCACCATTTACATAACGGTTATTTTAATGATTTTTTGTTTTCGTCATATTCTGTTTAGTAAAACTTAATGTCGAAGTCAGTTTGACACCGGAATGTCATTTGTCTATAACATATGATTGGAACGAAGTCCCTTACCGCACGTTACGCTTGAGACACCGGCGGATCGGGGTGGGACAGAAATAAGTGGTACCGCAATCGCAAATATTTTATTTTCAGTTTTTACAATATTCAGTATATTTTGATACATTCTATTCAATCGTTTAAATATATTTATCTATAGCTTCGTTTCAATCGGGTATCCCAAAGACACCGCACGCGTTTAAATATGTTATATAGATGCTTCTAAACATAGCTCAGAAAAGTCTACACAAATTTCTATGTTTAGCACGTATACTTATACAAATTCTGTTTGAAGTCATCAGGTTAGCTAAACGCTTACTGGAGGCGACGTGACAAGGGGTGCGTGTATAAATACACATTAGCATAACTGAACGCGGCGTGCACACGTGTAGGCACGCAGAATAACACACTACAAACTTGAGTGTAAGCATACTGTTTTTATTTACACGACTGCCCAAAAAATAAGTGCTATGTTTTCAGCGTTCTTATATGTATGTGCTTAATGCCTCAACAGGTCTGGTTATCGTTAGAATCCTTACAACATCTGTGTAACTAGCCAAATTTTATTTTTAAACTCAGTGTGGAGCGTAATTAATTTTTTGGTAGGGCAGTTGTGTTTTTATAATTTTTTAAATTGGTAACATGTTTTATTTTGCTATCCATTCAAACAGACTAGTCATTGAATAGAGGTCAAACATCAAAAGTTCTATTGAAGGTAAAAAAAGGGGTAAAACCGTGTCCAAAATGTATTTTATTGATAACACTAAAGCTCGCCAACAGTTACTAAAAAAAAAAAAGAAAATTAGTTTTCAAAGTTAGGAGAAAAAGGTACTGAGCTGTTTTGTCTTTTCCTATTTTTACATACAAGAGATCGCCTGATAGACGAATTTAGACCATAATTCATTGCATTCAGTTTTGAGTGTTTTGTTTTATTTGTTGACAAGTTTATCTTAAACTGTTATTGTCGATTGCTCTTCGTACCATAAACGAAGAGCAATCGACAATACCAGTCAACATACATTTAATATATAGGTACTGGACGCATGCAGTTCGATGTAGCCATCTTCAGGTAACTTTTAAATTTGTAATACATATTGTATAATCTATATATAAATCAAATCAAAATCATTCATTTCAATTAAACCCATTATAGGTTGTTATTCTGTTTTATTCAGACTGCACGGATGGCGCAATGGTTTTAGTGGTCACCTCGGCACTACGCCACGCCGAGTGTTGTGGGTTCGAATCCTACACGGGACAAAAATTTGTGTGATCCACAAATAGTTGTCCCGAGTCTGGGTGTTCTTTGTGTCCGTTGTTTGAATGTTTGTAAAGCCCCCTGCGACACAGGATTATTCCTAATGCGGGAGTTGTCTTTTTAAAGAAATTCCTTATTAAAAAAAAATTAAATAAAAAAAAATGGTATTTTTGAATTGTCATTAGTATTAGTCAGTCAGACTAAGTCAGTCGTGAAGCTAGTTGCTTGTTCCAATACGTAGATTCTGTGGAGAAGAACAGGCAAGAAACTCCAAGGAAACTCTTTTTCAACATCTTTTTTGCAACTCTTTGGTTACATTGCATGCATGCATGCATATAAATGCGCAAATTAAATGTGAGGACAATGTAACGTATTGTTCTAAACTATAAACAGTCGCGCAAACTACTACTATATGTAATTAATAGCAGTTAGGAGATGACCAGCCCCAACCAACGGCACTCGTTCACGAGCATGACGCACGCGCCAGCCATCGTCCACTTCAACCATATCAATAGGAGCCGAACGACCCGACACATACGCCACCATCGGCAGGACGTCTAGACGATCATGGCATACTCAGAACTGCCAGGCAATTTAGCAAATTAACTTAATATGTTATTGACTACACAGTTCTCACATGTACAATTCAAAATTTTCTAAATGTAACATAAAAATTTATATCAAATTCATTTAAGATAATCTCAATGTTTTGTAAAGTTAACCATGTCAATAATAATGATAAAAAATATTAATAAATAACATGTCAGATAAAAACTAGTACACAAGTGAGTATTCATATATGCATATTTCTTAGGATTAGCAGTCATCTACAGTGTGGCTGTGGAGCAGGACCAGCATTTTGCCAAGCATTTTATCAGCTAAATCTTCTAGTTGAAGAATATTAGGAGGTATTTTAATATAAAAGTTAATACAGTAACCCATGAAAGATGGTTGCACTTTTGCTAGTGTAGAAGATGTATAAGAATGTATAAGAGTATTGCACATCTGACATGGATAAATTGTTGATACTCAAAAAATTATATAATAACTTCTGTACACAATCTATGCAATAAAGATTATTCTATTCTATTCTATTCTAGTCTAAATGTTGGTTGTACACTTTAAGTATTCCAAATTTTACGCTCCTTTGTTGGCGAAATTTTTAAATAGAAAATGCGTACAAAGAGTTCTTATTGCATTTTAAACATAAAGACAAAAACTGATATTTTTAAACAAAAGCAACTTTTGCTTTTTCAACTAAGACTCTTTCTACTTTTTTTAATAGTGTAGGTTATAGAAATACAGCACAATCACACAAAGATTACTAGTCCAAAAGTAATCTCCTAACGTAATAGAGCGCAAAAGATAAGTTCGATACAAAGTAGCGCAAAAGGTAATTTTGAACGCCCAATTCAAGCGACGGAACCTGTAGTATGAAACTAATCTTGTAGATTACCTATTGTATGTAGATCATCACGGATTCTTGATCCTAATTTTAATTATACTTACAAATATTGAAACTGTGTCTAGCTACTAGTTGACCCGACAAACATTTTCTTTTTCGATTTTCAATGAATTTGGCTGTTATCGTTTGGATACACTTTCAGTTTTAACCCCATCATCCTCATCCTCCTTTGATTAACTTTTAAACTTTCGCGTTCCATCATATAATTATGTATTTACACGGGAATTAACGCGATCACGAAGATCCCCTAGTTGAGGGATTAGTGGGTAAAACTTTAAAGCTGTAGATTTTTTTTGTTGTTTGTGTACTAATCCTAGCTTACATACAAAATTTTAGCTTTCTAGGACTTCAAAAAGTACTCTAATAATGATGATCATCAGTGAGTCAGTGACAAAATCGAAGTTTTTTAGATATCAATAAAATCTAAAGTATAAGAGCTATGCTATTGAAACTTTATATGTTTAATAAGTAACTATTGACATCATATTCTGAGAATATTGTGTATCTGGTATACTCAAAACCCAAGTTATGAGGGTTCAAAAAAACGACGAAGCGCTTCGAGAAAAGGTAGGTAGTGCCCTTGCGCTTCGCTTGGTTCGTTTTAGTGGGGTCACAACCGTGCCCCCAGATTACATATCTCGACGACGAAAGCTGTGTACCACTGAGCCAGTCAGCCTGTGACTACGACCAGTGCAACCTGGTCGAAACGTCAAGCAATTCAGGCAAAGGTATGTAATGAGTATGTAATGTAATTGACTGGCCCGTTGGTCTAGTGGTTAGTGACCCTGACTCCTAAGCCAGAGGTCGTGGGTTCGATTCCCACCCAGAACAAATAGTTGTGTGATGAGCACGATAATTTGTTCTGTGTCTGGGTGTAATTTATCTATAATATATATGTATTTAGAAATATATAAGTATGTTTATCAGCAGTCTGGTTACCATAGTACAGGCTCTGCCTAGTTTGGGATCAGACGACCGTGTGTGAGATGTGTAAAGTTATTATTATTATTATATATTATTATTTCTCTTTATTCAACATAAAACTTATTAATTACATTTTTAAATACGTACCTATAAAACAAAATATATATTATTATTATTATAATACATATTTCGTGATCGCGTTAATTCTCGTGTATTTCAAATTTATTGTACTCAAAAATTAAATGTAATTTTAGTGTTGTTTACTACTAACTACTAAACTAACCGGTGCAAACTAAACTACTAATTTGCAATTCAATGTCATCATGCGGGCAAGTCGGCCTAGTGGTACGAATCCCACCCAGGGCAAATAAATTGTCTGATGGGTACACAAAATGTACTAATAATAATAATATCTACGTATGTAATTAACTTACGTGTCATATCTAATAATGTTTACTAGTTTCTGTTGATCGCGCTTATACCTATTTCAATTTGTCTCACTCACTTGGCGAAAAGCAATGCAATCATTGCTTCACTACCGGTTTTCTGTGAGGCCGTGGTATTACTCCGGGTGAGCTGGCCCATATGTGCCGAAGCATGGCTTTCCCACATAGTTTTAAGATTGAAATTTTTAGTTCAACATTTTTAATCATTACTTTTTGAAATATTAATAAAACAAGATTCAATATTTTAGCCGATTATTTGGCATAAATTTGATATATTATCAGATTTATGAGGCTTTTACGTTACTTAATATAACATGTTCACTTCTTCTGTATTTAAATATTTTTATTTTATGTATTTCATAGTGACAACAATATTTTTATTATGTATGTTATGTTATGATCATCGTTATCAGGGCTGAAATATTAAATATATATATAATGATATTATTCTTGTGAAAGATAGATCGACATCGTAAAACAAAAACAATGGTTTCTTTCTGTAAACAGAAGTAATTCTTCATTTTGAAACTACATCCAACAAACAACAAATAAATAAAATTAAGTATGTGTTAATTAACAAATCTGTAAACAAAATAAACGACATTCAAAGTTTATTATTGATGACGATTCCTAAATCACTAACTATTAAAACTTTTTTACAATCTCAATAATGTATGTAATACGCGTAGCCATTAACAAAAGACACTCCCATTAAACTACTGATAACGAAATCAGTCTGCTAGCGCTTCATGCTCGGGAAATTTCAATAAGGAGAAAATATAATTTTTCTTTACATATATATAAACAACTATCTATGGACTTATTTCTATCATAGCAATAGGCAGACAAGGAAAAATGATATACAAAAGTAAGTTTTAATAGTATGACACAATGTAATCAATCAACATCTTAACTGAAACTAATTCTAAACAGATCTACTTACCAGAAACCAGATTTATTGAAATAAGATTAAGCGCGTCCTAACCTGCGGAGGTTCGTCATCCCATTTATCTTGCGGCCCGACAGTCCATTTCAAAGGCCATCAAAACAAACGGTACAATTTATTTCGGCCATTTTCTATGGCTCACGTACCGTCTGAAGATGCTGCCCAAATGATAGTGACGCGCACTAGATGGAGTAATTTCATTTACCCCATAAAATCTATTTTCTAACTAGAGATGGGATGTAGGATGCAAGTCGATCCGTTAATGGAAGACGTACGTTTACGTGAATTGGATACTATAAGTTAGCTTAATTTTGGGTTTGGGAGCTCCCAAGGGAGACTCGTATTGAAATCGATGCATCTAAATTGTAAGTATGTCTGTGGTTGTCTTTTGTATGTAATGGATATGCAGGTATAGAACCGAATAAAGCGTTGGTAGACAAAGCAAGATTGAGTTTTTACGAGTGTTTCAGTTAGAAATATTTATTAATTTGTAATTTTTATGTGATATATCAATAAAGTTTATTTAACGTTACCTTTTTTAATTCATAATAATTAATTATTTTAAGTTTATACTTAATATCGAATACTTTGAAAATAAATTGGTAAAGAAAATGTTGAATGATTAAGAACTATACGGTACACGGTAAAAGGTTAAAAACATGTGTGTGTACAAGCAAAACTAGCTTCAGGCCCAACTAAGGCTCTTTATCAATGGGTGATACGACCTGTCATGTTACTGTCAGGAGCCACTATTGCACTTTATTGTATCACCTATAATTAACTTTTAAAAACAGTTTCGCCGACTTCAATGGAATCAACTTTAAGTATAACCAATTTAATTAAAAAAAGAATATCGGGTAAGATACGTACAAAAAAAAAGTCGAATTGAGAATCTGCTTTTTGAAGTCAGTTAAAAACTGACGCGACAGTTCATTTCACTCGTTGATATCAAACACTCACCCCACATGTGTAATGTGTATCAATAAATGAATGTAAATGTACTAATACAAACGTACATAATGTTGGTTAAACGATCAAAGTTATTAGGCTAGTCGTATCCGAACATCTCTATTCAAGCGTACGTGCTCACGCGGTCACGTTGGTCCGAAAAAGAACATTTTTTTGAGGTAATGACGTAGCCAGAGCAATAATGTATCTTCCCAAACTCTGTAGGTCGAACGATGAATTGAAAAAAGACAACTTACCTACCGTAATGCCAAAAGACTTTCGTTTTCTTTGAAAAGGAGGGCTTTCCTTTTGTAATTCAAGTCTGAAAAGTAACTAAAGAAGGTCTCTTTAAATATTGCCATTTTTTTCTGTTAAATCGGTTTCGTTAGATAAAAAATATGAATAGACTGGACATTTTGGAGCTTCTTTATGAATCATTATTTTCTATAAGATTATTTTAAAATCTTTTAGCATAAGTATTTTGTAAGTACCCAATATTCAGCTTGGAGATATAGAAAACCAACGTACACTTATTAGTAAAGTAAAAGTACAGAATTTGAATAATTAGTTAAATTAGAATTCATTATCCTTCCCTCCATTTCCTCGTTATTCATAGTTAGATCCACACATTACCCATTTTCTTATACTAGGGGCAATGATCAGTCAAAAACATCTGTAGTTGTTCTTCTACAATATAAGTGGAAGGGCTAACGTGTTCTGGTTTTCAGGACGCAGCAGGGCCACACCCACCTACTTGGTTTGAAAGTAGAATTTCCGCTTCCAAGCCTACGGGGCTCCCAGAGTACTCACATGATGGATATACTAATGAAACGCAATTATTTTAACTAAGTTCTTAAAACAAACTTATCACAAACAATAACACCATCACTCGGTATAAAGATATACCTAAATCATAAAAGAAGTAAACAAGTCTCTCCGTTGGTTTTATTACGTGAAATAAAGATGAGCTTTATTTACCCGCAACGTGTATTGTGCCAAAATGACAGTAATTTCGTTTACAGCAAATACAATTCTCCATAATTTGACAACAACAATGGCATCGAGAAATTACAATGACGTCACTTCACTCTGTTATTTGAGACAAACCTTTTCTTGCAACAACTAAGCAGGCGTTCTTATAAACATAATAAAATATTTTCTTTGCTTACCTACGCAAAAAGTTCGTTCTAAATTCATGCACATAAATATTTGCACTAAACGAGAATCGAACGCGAATCCCTGATATTGGTTTGGATCTTATACGGTTGACTTTGTTCATGCTGGTGAGTAAGATTGCACTAACTGTAGTGAGATCTCTTAGGTTGTAAATATTTAAGCACATAACATAACAATTAACTATATATTGGTAGAGCCATGCTTCAGCACGTATGTACCGGCTCGACCGGAGTGATACCACGGCCTCACAGAAAACCGGCAGTGAAGCAATGATTGCATTGCTTTTTGCCTCGTAAGTGAGGTTACCGGAGACTCTAACCCTTCCTCCTCCCCTCCCTCTTCCCCTCTCTCCCCTCCCTTCCCTCTTCCCATCTCTCCCCATTCTTCCCCTCTCTTCCCACCCCTTCCTGCTCTTTCCCTCTCTTCCCCTACTCCCACCTTAAAGGCCGGCAACGCACTTTTGACTCAGGTTGCGCATGAGCATGAGCGGCGGTAGTCATTTACCATCAGGTGACCCGTCTGCTCGTTTGCCTCTATACCATGAAAAATATATATATATATGACTTTTTTAAGAAATAACAAAGGAGACTAAAAGCGAACGAATGAGCCTCGTAGCTATCACTTGTAGCAATTCGCAACTTACTAATTTTACCGCGATTGGCTACTTAATAATGCCTTGAGACATGTGGTATCAATTACGTGGGCAAAATAATCAAATGACCCACACCGGTGTTGCTTCTATTTTCTGACCTTTTTTATTCCTACAAAGCTCCGGCGTTCCTTCTCACAAAATTAAATGTAATTCGCTTGTAGATAAAACTGCTCCGATCCGAGAAGTTTTCCTTTAAGATTTCAGACAGACAGAGTCACTCTGACTCTGTCTCAAATGTTTTACTCATTTCATGCAGATATTGTAACTCAGAAATAGTCCACTCAGCTAATAAAAAAGAATCTGTCAAGAAAAATAAGTAAAATGAGTAATGGTTATCATTTATCATGTGGCTTTTTGTTTTACGTCTTGTGAACCGGTAATCAGTTGACATCGACAAAGGAGTAAAGTTTCAATACAAAACATTGTTAATATTCAGTTTTGTGTGAAAACAATGATTTGAAAGTAACATTTAAATTATTACGTTACCGTTACTTGATCACTAAATATACACACTAAGATAAATCTATTCTGTTCTCGACATAAATTTCATTTCCCTTGTATTTTGATTCTGACCATCTTTCAAAATGTTATCGCATAGAAAGTTTCCGTTTAATATAGCGGTGCCACAATAGTATCCCTAAGGACAAGTCACAGGTAACAATGGGCCAATACCTTTGAAATAAATCAAACCTTGGATCTTGTGGGTCCAGTATTGTGTCTTGTGGTACCCATTCTATACAGACGTATCTCATGATTAGGATAAAATATGGTGTGTTTTGTCTGTCTTTCTATACCCAAATATTTAACGTTTTCAGTAAGTGACGCTTTTCCTGTAAGGTTTTGCTCATCAATCAATAACGTGAGACATACACAAACATTATTATTTCATAACGAAAAGGAGATCTTAAAAGAGATCCTACAGCTATAATACCAGCTCTGTTGGTAACAATATCTGTGACGGACATATAGGAATTCTATAATTTTTTGAAATGCGATAGATGAAGCGTTTTAAATATGATAATTTTCATTTCAAGGATTACATTCTTAGATTGGTTTCGTTACGGTTATAAGATATTATTTCTACTAATATCGGTAATTTCAAGTAGTTACTGTAACAGTTTTTTACATATTTCATGTAAGCAGTAAAAAAAAACTTCAAATAAAAGATTATAAAGCACCTTGTTACATTCTTCGAAGTATGAGAGCAAGCAAAATTATTGAACAACTTTCCTAATACTAACTAAAAACTAACAAAAAAATATTGATCTGTAAACATAATAAAAAATATATTTTTTATTATTAAAATAATATGAGAACGTACCTTCGATAATCCTTCAAAAGATATTAAATAAAATAAATACATAATAAAGTACCTTTTCATTCATCTGACTGTACCAACCACCGCCTAATTTCCGGGTAGCGGTCTTAACGCACGCATATGAAATTCAATGAGCCAGAGCCGCAATGCTGCTAAGCCGCAGCTCAGCTATTTAGTCCGATAGTTTTGTTACACTACACGGCTGATTAAGTGGCTCTTGGGGGTCGACAAAATAATAGTAGTTAGGGAGTGCGGATTTGTTTTCACAGTTTTGGTAAAAGAAGGTTATTTTTAGTGTCGGTCTTGTCATTACGTATTTACATATGAAATTGGATTTATTTAGTTACTCAAAGTATGTATCATTGTATTCTATTCATTAATTCCCTTACTGAAAAAATTATGAGAGCGAGAATCAACGGTTACCTTTTCCATCGTTGTTTGCCATTTATCGGCTGCTTACATATTTTGATATAGATAATACACCAATATCACAGTTATCAGAAAGAAAGCATGTTTAGTAAACAGGAAATTTTCAGTATAACGATCTAAATTTACCTACAGGGCTGATACGAACAGTATATTATTTACATGAATTTTATCACCATCGGAAATCATTATTGACTATGGAACCATTTGTTTGTAATGAAACAAAATATATACTAAACAGAATATATACTAACTGTTCTCCTTCTCCTGTTTCATTATTCTGCTTTTAAGTCCAACGTCGTAGTTCTAATCTTGTTTCTCCTCGTGGTTTCATCAAAACTGAGCATCACAAAGTCCCTTTACACTTGAAATTTGCTTATACGTACTTATTACAGTTGTTGTACGTCGTCTAGTAAACTTACTTGCCAACAGTGAGTTTCCAAGTTAATCTGTGTGTCGAACAAAATTAAATTTCCTTAAGAGCAGTTAATACCTTATGGTATCCAACAAATGTGAAAGAAATATTATGTCCGACACAGTCCATTAAACTTTCAGTGAAATCTCATTGTACATTGAGTTATCGAAATGAAACGAATACAATCATGAAGACATTAGTCTCAGCAAACGTTTTCCTTTTTACCACTTTGAAAGAGAATCCCTTACCGTGGCAGTATTCTTTTAACTGATAAAAATCTAACTTGTTCGGCGTTAGTGCCTTTGGGACGCTAATACTACGGAGTGACTCCGCGGAATTCAAAGTGAGAGGCGGAACAAAATCCGGGCAAGATGGAGCTCGTTTTTTGTTATTAGGTTCTTTGGAGGAAATTATGGTAAAGTATGTTTTGATACGTTTATACAGTTTGGACTTTATTTATTATATATTTGATTATTATATTGTTATGTGACGGTAGACGAAAAAACAAGAGATGCCACAAATCATCCGATATCGAGCATAAAAAGCCACACTAAGGTGCGGTTACACCACTTTTGCATCGGCCAGCAACCAGCGAGGATTTTACGTGAGCAGTATCGTTGTCTTAATTTGTCTTACTATGTCTCTATATGTGTAAAAATGTTGTTCCTATTTTTTAAAAGTCATTTTTACATGTGAGTTATAACAATATTATATTTGATTTAGACTGAAAAAAAACCTTTATCGATGGGGGTGAAATTCACGCATGAAACAATGCATCCAATGAATAATAATTCCAAGCTCGATTATAGTCCTTACTACGATAATGTTTACAAAAAGCAACCTATTGCACTTGAGAAGGATACATGTGTACCATACTCTGTGGCTGGTGTAGGGACAGTTAAAAAATATAGGCAATTCGTTTTTTGCTGAAAATAATATGAAAAACGTAGCAAATCCACGAAAATGAAACTAAGATATAAATTTGTTGTAAAATAAGTTTCTCTTAAAAGTGGTTAAATAAACTAGTACTAAATTAACATTGCTAGACTATCCTTTCATGGCAAGGAATCGATACGTAGAATATGTTTGAGTGTCAAAATGAACGATATTAACTACATTGCAATAACCATAAAAAGTCTCCATACTCCTGCCAGAATCAATATTATTGTCACTTTGCGTAAAGATTACAATCTTATCTTATAAAAACAAACTGAAATCTAAAAAATCATTTTGAAAGTGCAGTTTTGCAACAATGTTCTCCGCAAAACTAGTTAATATAAACAACAACACTTTGTTTGAGGATATAATCTTTGTTAGACTATTTGAACTTTAAAGCTAGCTCTTCGTTTTTCTAGAGGTCTACTACACTATTATGTAAATACAAAGATGTACTAATCCATCCTGGTACCGTGCATGTACCTACTTTCAAGAGCAGTGACAAGCGCGATTGAAAACCAAAGTGGAAAAAACGAGACACACTGTCCATAATTAGAACCTCTTGCAAAAGCTAATAAGATAATAATTGTTTTGTTATGTTGTGAAAAAATTATCTTAAAAGTCCTTTAATAGACTTTTGGACCAGCAAGTAACGTGACACGTTCCGTATCAAGTTGTGATCCGTAGACGATACTTACTCAAATGTGCCGACCTGCAAAACAACCGAACATCTGAAATGTGCGTCTTACCACCTGGTGCCTACACGTAGTACACGTTCCAAGAACCAAGTGACGCTTCGCCATCAGTTATGTGAGTTTTGATGTCACACGTTAGTTTAATCTGCTCTCAACATATTACGAAGAAAAATATAGTAGAAGTAAATATAAGTTAGCTTACATTCACAGCGCAAAAAAAATACTAGATCTATTTCAACGTCAAAATTTACCAAGTCTGACGTCATGCCGTAAAAACAAGTACCCTTCCCACTGTATAAGTAAATAAACATCCTCCGTGCATCCTGCGGAACCCTAAATCGTGTATTTTTTCCGTCGAAGCCTCGTTTCGGAGGCTCGTTTAATTTGGCGAATGATTTACTTGTGTTCGTAAAGGAAAAATCACCCATTTATACTTCCAAGTTTGGCTGTCGATAAACGCGAAGAGTTTTGCATTTTAAAGGACTATTTGCGCTCTTGTCCCCTTTTGGAAAAGCAGTAAAAAGTTTTTCTTTTACGCTCTTCATCTTGTTTCGGATTTATAGTATCAATTTGGGCCACGTTCCTCCGGGGTCTTTGATAATGGTGATGTTTCAAGTGGCTTATTAATGCATAGGCATGAAGATATTTTGTTAAGAGCGTTCCTTACATTTGGAGCAATATGTTATGAATTTTAGTAACTACGGTGACTGTGCACAGGGTGATCTATACACAATGGAATGTACGAAGAAAGACATTGAGTTGTGTTTAGTAAGAAAGATACACAGAAAAATTAGATTGAACTATATTTCTTTGTGGGATTCTAGTTTCAGGATTGCCTTACTATACAAACCACGTTATAACATGTCAGATAAATTTTGGCGTTATATACTTTTAAAATATTAATATAATTGTCTTTTTTTGTTAGTTGATTAGTTAGTTTTATTTCAATGCACGTAAGAGAAAAACAATCGCAATATTAACCTGAATTATTCAATTTCAAACATGTTCATAGCTGACCAAGCTACCTTTAGCCGCTGAGAGCAACTCGATGATATCTAAGGCTTTTTACACAATAGCGACAAAACTGCAAACTCATTCTTTTTTTTTAAATTCAAAATCAGTGCTTTTTCATTTAAACGAATTATAGGTATTTTTGAATTGTTAGGAGTCAGTCAAAATAAGTTAGTGGTGAAGCTGTAGATCCTATTCAGACCAAGCCAAGGCCTGGTGACATTTATGGTAACTAACAGTAATGTAGACCCGTAATTACGACACGCCATTAAGGCTGAAATTCGTAGTGTAATGTTTATAGTGGTTCAAATTATGATTTTTTTTCAACATGACATGATGTCTTATTCATATGGAAATATCTCCGCCACAAGTCCACCAGTTAGAGAATATTTTTAATTTAACTTCATCTATGTATACATTTTTGCTTATTGACTTGTCCAAACAGGCGATTCGAACGCCAAAGCGAATGTGAAAACGCAGTTGGCGGCATGTAACAAGGTACGCGCAGACGCGCTCCGACTTGTTTCCAATACGAAATTGCTTTGAGTCGAGTCTCGGAGCAGAATTTGTGCAACATTGAAACGAAGCGTTTTACATGTTTTATTTCAATGTTTGAAATGTTTGATTGCTGTATTAGTTTTCTCGTTTTGTAAAGGAGGTTTTTGAAGTGAAAACTTCTTTAGCGACGTTGTGCACTTTTTGGGATGGATAAAAAATGTTAAACTCGCGTCAGGGTCACGTGCCCTGATCGGAAATTCGTAAGACGGTGCGAGTTTTTCATATTTATAAAAACATAAAATTCGAAATTCAAACATTTATGAGGGACCAGGAGCGCAGAACTTCCAGTATCCATATCTAAAGGTATACATAGGGTACCCTATGTATACATTTAGATATGTTATTACCTACTTTTTATTTTTAACCTAATTATATATATTCAAATGTGTGTGTGTGTGTGTATATGCAAATACATTGTGAAGTTATGTTTTCACTTCTGACGTGCCGTCCAACAACTGTTTTTTTATTCAAGTTTTCTTAGTCAACTTGCCTCTAAAGAACTAAGTTGGTAAAAAAACCGATTGTAAGTAAGCGGTTATCAGTGCTGTATGTATGTACACTCGCAACATCAAGTCAAATTACTATATTTTTAGTAAAAGTTAAAACGGTGGGTTCAGTACATTTTACTTACTGTTGTCCACTCATTTACTTTTAATATTAATTTGACACTTATAAAATAATTTCAAAAAGTTAAAGTATTACTGGATGACAATTTTCATACCAACTTTTAAACTTTCGCGTTCCATGATATAATATTATCTACTGTTGCAGTTGTACTGGCCGTGGTCACAGGCTGACTGTGACCACGGCCAGTGCAACCTGGTCGAAACGTCAGGCAATTCAGAGGTATGTAATACCTTTTCGTGATCGCGTTAATTCCCGTTAATACGTAGATAATATTATAATTTTCATACCATTTTGGAGTCATACCAGTTGGAGTCACGTTGGCGTAGTACTACGGTTCCTCTACCCCAAGGTGCACCGGCAACCGTACTCACCTCAGAAAGATGTCCTAATTAGCAATGCAGATTTTTAATTAATAAAATAGAGAATCCTAACGTCTACTTAGTCAATATTTTCTTACCTTACATATCTTTCTAATCTCAAAGTAGATAAATACTTATTAAACCACTCAAACCGAAATAAGTTTTCGAATAGAAATATGTATAGTATTGAAATTAAAATGTGTATATGAAATTATTTTATGTTTTTAGACGGACAAAATAATCAAGCTCCAGTCTCGACTACGATGCTTTAATGAATTCCAATGGGAGCTTCAATGGATGGCTATAGCAATAGTTTTCCTTTGCTTTTGTAAAATGTACGACACGAATTGAATCCAACGTTGAACACTGGGCGTAGACTCAGTAATTGTGTGGCTTCTATCTTTTGATGTTTCTTTATCAGCGTAGTATTTGGAATTTCTGATTTTACATTTACATTTTTGTATAATTTTACCTTATCATAGTAATGACCTATCCTTGCCTAATAAGGCCCGCAAAAAAACTTTAGATTAATATTTTGATGTAACAACTCATCTCAACTAATAACCTATTTGTTTGTGTTTAGTACAATATTTTATGATTTAGGATGTTGAACTTTTTGCCTGAGTGGTATATTTATATATTTGTGATTTAAGGGAAATAATCTCTTATTTATTCCTCTTGACTTTATTAAAGACCATCTTGAAATTTGCTCATATAGCTTGAAGTGAGGAAGGCAACTCTACATTGTTCTATATATTGCTAAGTCCTTTTTATCTTTGTATAACGTTTTTTTTTAACTTTGCGTGTAACAATCTTGGATGACCATTTTACCCTACTTCGTATTGAAATGTTTTTTTTAATGTATATGTAGTTCGCATGCCTACACTATAATTTGGCATCTTGGAACTGATCTGATAATGGAGCCACGCGGTGGATTGTGAACCTTCTTCAGCGGCTACCAGTAAGCCCCTTCGAGTTTCGGCTCAAATGATCCGTTTTGACGAGTCACACAGATTGGGCTTAGTAACTATGGCCTGATGATGGTTTTTAAATTGGGTGGCTATTAAAAAGTATTTTTTTTGTTTTTCAAAAACTACAATTTTTGATTGTATTCTCTGGCAATTCAAATAAGTTTTTTGTTCTTAATTTTAACTATTTTTATCTCCTGCACTTTATTAAATCTGTGAGTCTGAAGCAAAAAAAAAACAAAATTTAATATAAATGACATATATTATATAATATAAATAAATATATTATACATCAATTATAATCCTGGAACCTTCAAAAGTAGATTAAATAGGGTTCTTCGTCTTCATCGTCACTTTCCACCCAGTGAGTTAAAAGACAAGCGTATACTCAATAAAAATGAAATCTAATACAAATGACATGCATATATTCATACGTAACGTCTGTCTGCAATACGAAATTTGTACATTACCAAAATTGATTCATTCATAATGATGAATGAATCAATTTTGGTAATTTCACATTTAAATTTATATTTCATCGTATTTAAAAAGAGATTTTAACATAAAACCGTTTTGTAATTAGTTTAACACTGAATGTTGGTCTAGGGATTTTCAGCCAACAGAAGAATTTTATCAAAGTCAGTACAAAATAAGCATTCAGTGGTGCACTCGTCTCGCAAAATAAACAAGGACCATTGTTCTCCAATTGCTGATTTACCGGTTTTCAGTGGAAGCAAAAATCGGCTAGTAAAACTGAAATGCAATGTTCAATTCGGGAAAAATGCTTAATCCGTATTGTATATATTGATATATTTACTTCTACCTATGACTTATGGTCACCAAATAAATATCACGCTTGTGCAAATCAGAAGATTTTTGTGTTGCTTCTAACTTTATCTAAAAGAAGTTACCCCTATAACTAACGGGTGTCTCAGTAAGAGTGTACTTTTTCATTTTAACTTTTCACCGACTTTTGCACAGAGATGTGGCTGTATCTCACCAATGACGCGTTAGATTTCCGATTTGAGCTCAGGAATTGCTTCGGGCTTATTCGCATAAACCCGAGATTTCACAAAACCCCAATGAAAAAAATCGCACGGTGTTAAATCGCACGATTTTGGCGGCCAATTGGCATTGGAATTTCAAAAGATGATTTGGTCTGGAAATCGTTGCTTCGATAAATCGATTGTTCCGTGCGTGGTGTGGCAGGTGGCGCCATCCTACTGAAACCACATGTCGTTCAGATCCATACCAACCAGTTGAGGCACAAGAACTCTGTTAGCATGTTCCTGTAACGAACGCTATTCACAGTCACTGCATTTTTGTAATGGGTTTTCACAATGATAACGGGTTGATCAGTTGTGTAGCGCTCATTTTTTAATAATCGGAACAATCGTTGATGCCAGCTGTCGAATATCAGAGCTGCAACCTCCAATTAAAAAAAATGGTGTCAATTTTAAAAAGTGCACTCTTACTGAGACACCCTTTACTTGTAGATAAAGCTAAAATCGCGATTTTCGAGATGCCCTGAATGGCTTCGAGAAAAAGGATGGTGGCTGTGCCTAAGTTTTTTTGCTCAAGTCGGAGTCGGCATTGCCATTTTAAAGATGATTATAAAGTTTCATATAATTTCAAATTTTCTTTCAATGAAATTTTAGATAACATTTATTAGAAATAAATTCTAAATGTAACACAAATAAAATTGCCTTGCCAGGAGGTAGGGTACAGTGATTTCTAGTCAACAGACTACGCTAAATAAAAAATCCTCATGTTGTAATGCTTAACTAACATTATGAATGTGAACGTAGGTTTGTTTGCCACGCTTTCACGCCTTAACTCTGATCATCATGAAATTTTGCATACACGATGTCAGGTAACGTAAAAAAAGTACTATTTACGAGAGATACCTTGACAATATCTACATTAACGCGATCACAAGGCCACAGGTAAAAGCTAGTTCCTATAAAAAATATATATCGCCTTGAACATTTTCGGCATTCTCTAGTACAATAGGTATAGTAGGGTACTAATATAAAAATTTTATGCTAACGCTGTCCCCGAGAAGTTTAATTACACTTTTATAAAAATCTCTCCCAGTTTTACCTTGGGACCTCCGTCTATGGAATAGTAACGAGCTCGCCTTTCGATACCAATTATATAGAAGCCGATCAATTGAGACTGAAATATTTTAATTATTTTTGCCTTGAATCGCAAATAATCTGAAATTCTTAAAATAAGCATTATTTTAAGAATTTCAGATTATTTGCGATTCACTAACTATCCTCAACATAGATAACTCTTTATTGTACAAAAGGATACAATTTGTACATTTATGCATTCTTATAAACTAAAATCCTAAAAAAGAAAAATACAGAAAAAAAAAACAATCGGGAAAAAAATACATTGTACAATAGACGACCTAATCGCGATTTGCGATCTCTTATTGCATTTAGAGGAGATTTTTTTATTGTATCTTCTTTCTAACATAGTTTCTTACAAATATTTTAGTTACCAATTACTGCTGTTTGTTTAAGTGTTTTTATTTTGTTTTTTTTTTCTACTTTTATATCCCTCTTTTTTCATTTTATTACTTACATTAAAGGACAGGTTCAAGATATTCATTGTTTTTTTTTTTATGAACGATAGGATTTCTTTCCAGCTTTGTTCTTTAAAGTAATGGATTTAGTTTCTTATCTAATAAAATCTACATCGTTAAAATTGCTACGTGTGCCTTTCAAGTACAAATATAAACGTAACCTTTGTAACAAAAAAGATAATGCTGTATGTTATGGTTAGTTATATTGTAAATATACCAGGCCCAGAGCCGCACATAGCTATGATCAGGACTAACACAGTCCTTATCATAGCTATCTACGATATATGATTGGTAGCGAAGAAATTTGTAAAAAAACCAACCTGACAGATATGCCTTCATGTGGAGTTATTTAAAGCTATACATATTACATACACATCTTTAGTTTTCTTATGTGAAATGTAACATACTTGAACTTATATTTGTGAACTGAAGCCTCATTATTTCTTTAAACGATTTAAGGAAAATCCAAATTTCTACGAATGTTTATCTAAAATAAGGAATATATGACTGTATTTAAATACATGTGTCCCGTTGTCTACTCCTTATAATGCTTTCTTTGAAGGCTTTCATTATAACAGTGAGAATTTTTACTTGGTACTACGACTGATTTAATAATCACTTTCAATCTATCTTCGTGCTGCAGAAGAGGGCTATTCGAGCAATTTATAACTTAGGAAATCGTGATTCACTGAGGCAGAAATTTAAAGAAATTAACATAAGGACGGTAGCGTGCCAATATATTTATGAAAATCTAATTTACCTTCATAAAAATAAAGATCACTTCTGTAAAAAAAGTGATATACACTCTTTTAACACGCGTAATAAACCTGCCTCTAGGCTCCAAAAAATTAACAAGTCGTTTCAAGGTCAATATGTGCGATATTATAATAAAATCCCAGATAATATTCAAATGTTAAGTATAAACAAGTATGTCTACAGTAAAACGACA
The DNA here is from genome assembly GCA_949752705.1 of Callimorpha dominula. Taxonomy (NCBI): domain Eukaryota; kingdom Metazoa; phylum Arthropoda; class Insecta; order Lepidoptera; family Erebidae; genus Callimorpha; species Callimorpha dominula. The sequence continues at coordinate 21,472,377 of OX457005.1, forward strand.
GCTATGCCTTAAGGGCTATTACTCAATAGGCGATTATATACAGGATAAAAACGCTTGGGATGGAATTGTAATAGAAATCTAATGTGAGCTAATATGTTTCTAATTTTCCATCTCTCATGTTTTTCTTTTCTTCTTTTTAATTTTTTCCTTAATTTTCAGTTTCCCTAGTGTCATATTCTTTTTCTATTCACTTTTAATTTTAAAAACATAATAGCACACAACAAAATGATGTGATATTTACTGAATAAATACACTATTACATTGTTGAAACTGTCTGGTTTTTCTTTTTTAAAAGAGTGGCCGTGAGTTTGTTTGCCCGATTTCTTCTCACAAGGCTCAACCATTTGGAAACGGGCGGTTATAGATCGAAACAGGCAGATGTGATATAATGTTATCCATTTTGTTTTCTTTAATCATTTTACATTTGCCGAAGCAAACTATTGTTGCAGTGACTCTGTGTGTTTTGATCTATAATTTTTAATTATAATAGTTATTTATTAAATCGAAGATTTCGAATAATTGATGGTCAATTTTATGAAATAAAGATTTTTTTGAATTGAATTTGAACTTTGCCTTGTCGAACTAAAAAGTTCCTCCTAGTCAAAAAGTGATAACGCATTTTGAGTAGCTGTCACAGTGAATCTGACCTAAGCTTCTCATACAAACTTGACTACAATTTACGACGTATCACCGTGACACTGTATCAACTATCCATGAACACAAACGGTTTATCGTCGCGTTATCGCTCGGACAATGGCCACTGGAGGGGGCGGGGGATCGGAGAGCAGGGCGTGGGGGTGACATCCGTTTCCGACGGAATCGGAAATGGCTGATATGCGACTTTGTTTTGCGCCGTTTGTCGAGTTTCCTTTATTTACCGTTTGTAATGGCTGTTAATATATTTTGAATTATCGTTAGATAATACAATGGTCTATTATTTGTTCTAAGGTAACAGGAAAATGGATATTTTTATACGATGTAGGGAACATTTGGAGCCGAGGAGTCTGCTACTGTTTTTTTCTATCGTTTATTTGTAGTGTATTTATTCTCATTTTTCAGAATTAGATTATGCCATTATTATATTTGAGTAAAGCTTTACATAAAATAGTTTCTATGCTTGAATATCATATTAGTTGTCTCCAAGTTATTGGTACAATAGCATAAATACAAGTGTGTGCGTCAACTTATTTTGAGTAGGTACACTTCCTTCGATTTCAATTTTGAGATTGACCAGTACAAAAACAGCAAAGAAACTTGCATACAGTTTAGAATATGAAATGCGCCTGTATAGAAAGTCTAATAGTTCTGAGGTGACGGAGATATGTAATATAATCACAAATTTAAAACTTAAAACACCCCCGACTCTAAAATCCCTTCAAAGATTAGAAAAGCGCTGATGATCGAACAGCTGCACAAATTTTCTTGAATTATATTTAAAAACACTCTCGATGAAGTCACCTTTTAGTAGCTAGGATGCCACAGACAGACACACAGACACACAGATATGAAAACACATACACGTCAAACGTGTACCACTGTTTTTGCATAAATGGAGAACTGTTGTCTCTGATCCCAAAGCGAAAAAGCTTAAAATTAAGTATGTATTTATTTACTACATGTGGTTTCTTTTTCGAAAAAAATTAAAATAGGACATTTTATTTATATATCAATTTATCTATACATAATATTTATCCATGCAAGGCCTCTGGAATTGCAAGGGCGTCCATAGGCATAGGTAATACCTTAACGTCAGGTAGGTCGTATACTTGTTTGCCACCAACATGGTATAAAAAAATATCCCGAGATGCTTTTACAGACTGTGAGAATTTACGGAATCGATGTTTGAAGCCTCCACAAGAAGGTTGTGGAATCTTGGAGTGTAGAAATTAAAATGACTTGATTTTTTTTTTGTTACGTTTTGGGTATTGTCTGTACAAAACAACGTTAAACAAAAGTTATACAAGTGAACCATGTCGCAGACATCCTGTTGTATGTAAGTGTTAGGGTACATTGTTTGTTCGCATCACTACAACACCGAGAAAGGTGAAGTACACAACGAGCTAACAATAGAGTACTTACGAGCCCGGCTCCAAGGCTTGTTCTATTCATTCTGAAAGTAAAAGCTTATTAGGAAATAATATAGTTTCTATTGAAGGATTATTTTGTGTTGGACATACCATTTTAACAACAGGTGTAATTCCCAGTATCTTCATGTATATACTATTAGGTGTTGTAAGACAATTTATGATAACTTATTTTCCCTTGATCAATTGATATAGTCCCTATATTCACTGAGGTTGTTAAAAGATGATTGTGAATTTTAGATGAATGAATCAATGGATAATCGACCATTTCATTCCCTGTTTTCATTATTGCCTACCCATGTCCCAATTTTATTCTGAGTCGGCGCAGTATATTTTCTTCCATTCTGGGTGTCCTCTTCTCTTGTACCCGCCAACTTTTATAGATAAAACTCTCTTCACCACTTTTGCACATACCTCCGCATCACATGTCTGTACCATGATAAGCTATTGCCCCTCAACTTTACACTCAGTGGCGCTACTTTCAGGCCCCCTCTAATATATTAATAGCCCACCTTGTCCATCTTAGTCACCGAACACAACCATCTCAACATTCGCATTTCAGCTACGCGCAAACGTCTCTCTCATCTATTCTCTTTGTGGGCCAGTTTGCAGATCCGTAAAGGACGTACAGCACGGCAGGTCGTCTTACAGAACTGTCTTTTTACACATATTGTTCCTGTTACCTGTACTGTTCGTTATGTTTTTAGCAGGTGTTTGTATATAGGTGAGATGCTTATACCTGTTGTCTATCTCGTTATTTTTTAATATTTGAAACTTAATTTCAAAAATGAAATAATTTACTAGCAAGTCTGAATTACATAGAAGGGGAACATTGAATACAATGTGAACGTACATAAATTGTGAACACATGTAAGCGTGACGTCACAACACAAAGTAGACAATAAATCAAGCGCGTGTTATCTCTGTAAAACTGTCTGTACATATATTTTAAACTTGTCTAACGTAGTGGTTAGGTGTGGTTACATATGCAGCGGAGAGACACAGTTGATATATCTAGTATAAGTATTCTATGTATTTTTTGGTATACCGTTGTAACCAGGTAATTATGTTAGTTAGTTATCTGTAGTTATACAATAATATCCACATATAGCCCAAAAGCCTGAAGATGATCTATAGACAGGCAGACATCACTCACTTCATAGGACGACAGTAATGTCTACTAGTTTCAACAACCAGCCCATCGAGAATATTGTGTATTTAACATAGCGACGCGCACACATACGTGTTAGAGAAAGAGAAAGAAAGAAAGAAAGAAATATTTTTTATTCTGACTCATACGTGGTACATGGTTTTGCGCAAGAAAAAATAAGAATAAATAAATAATAAAATACCTCTGCATGAGACAAAAATGGTCCTTAACTTAGCATTATGCTACTTCGCACGATTAGCGAAGAGGCGCTGGTATTCTGCTAAGGCCAAGTGACAAAGTGTTACTTTATACGCTCTTTTGTCAACAATTAATTAACGTTTGCACATGAGATGTATATATTGCGTTTAGAAAATATTAGAAACAGAAAATATTAAGAGTTTAATGAAAGTCTAGGTAACACAAGAAAAGGTCATTTTCACACTGATAATGATAATGGTAACTTCTTCAGTTTCAGCATCATTATACATAATAAAAATATTAAACAAAATATCGCCGTATTGTGTTAGACTGCGGATATACTACATTTGCTATTTTTGTACCTTCTATAACTACTTACAAATTTCGCAGTTTTGTGTACATTTGTCTAAACTAATAATATAAAGAGGAAACATTTGTGTGCATGTTTGTAATGTTTTCACACAAAACTACTGGACCGATTGCGATAAAACTTGGTATGTAGATAGCCGGAGACCTGGATTAACGCATAGGCTACTTTTTATCCCGATATTCTCACGGGATCGGGACTTATGCGGGTGAAACCGCGAGGCGCTGCTAGTAACTTATAAATGTCTAGTCTACATGAACCACTTATTACCAAGGGGCTCAACTGTTTGTTTGAAACCTTGAAACTAGTACTTTAAGTTACACCCACTTGGTATTTAGATTCATAGTATGTAGGACCTAATTATTCACTCCGCTTGTACTACGACCCCACCTTATTGTAGTCCCCCACGTACACGAGATAAACGCAATATAACTCGTAACAGAACGTTTCTATTCAGATTAGCTCATTTCATTGCAAATAGAATATTGTAGGATTAAGTAGGTAGGTATCTGTATTCATCTTTTACTGGCAATGACGGGTTGTAAACACATAGGTAGCTGGGGAATTATTGATTGTTCTTAAAGTTTGATGATGTCAATTGCAATCGCAGTTTTAGCTGTCAGTGTGTTAAAAGAAGAAATACTACTTATTCTTCTTTCCAGCTCCAAGTCACAATTATACCCATAATACTATACCTTGTAAATCAGAAGTACTAATACTAGGTAAAACGCCCTCTCACACGTGACTCTGTGTTGATCTATATTTTTTTAAATTTAATTTTAAAAAGATGTTTTCAAACAATTTTTAAAGAATTTTATGAACTAAAGACTTTGTATAATGTAGTATTAGCATAAACGTAGCAACACTTCCCCACGAATGAGGTTTTGAGTTATCGAATTCGAACAAACTAAATACTAATAGTGCTTCAAAATCTGCCCGCTACCGAACGGTAAAAGTAGTTAATGGCCATTCATTCATATTTTTTTTGTTTTCATGTTCTTTGTGTATTAAATATTAAAAGTCAAAGGAATGCTGTAAATAATTTCCGCCACGAGTCCAGAATTACTTATGCTTGACTTAGAACCTTCTCGGTAACCTTTTGCTGTATTTTGTTTACTTGATAAATTGTTCTTCAATAAGTTCAACGGACCTTAAATTTTTCCACTAATCTTGGCGTGAAAATATGCAACAATACGAGTAACATGCAGAAGTCAAGAAACAAAATATTATTTAATCATTATACCGAATCCATTGATGAAGAGTGATTATCATTATTAATGTATTTGATTAGCATCGATAGGATACCGGGCAAATGCAATGTAGCTCAAGCACGACTCAACGATAGATTAATAAAACAATAAGACTGGCTAGTTGGCCTAGTGGTTAGTGACCCTGACTGCTATGCTACAGGTCGTGGGTTCGATTCTCATCTGAGTCTGGGTGTTCTTTGTGTCTGTTGTTTGTATGTTTGTAAAGTCCCCCGCGACACAGGAGTAATTCCTAATGCGGGAGTTCTCTATTAAAAAAAAGAATACATAAATCCTTAGGAGTTGGATGGAGGTTAGAAGATATTTTTGTGATGTATTAAGTTCGTGACAAAAAAAATATAGATGGAGTTAGCAACTCGTCTTAGATAATTGATTATTTATTTGGTAGGCACAACTGTCTGTAGTTTCTAGTTACCTGAAACACAAAATGAATTAAGTTATTTCGTGTGCTATAATTTAGAGATGGAGATATTTATCAACTCACGTGGATTGAGTATACCTAAATGAGGCGCCTAAGAAATTGATACGCCTAAGAAACACTGAATAGCGGACAGTGAGGTCTCATGATTTTTTCGGAGCTGTGGACATAATCCGACACAGATCTGCGTCCGACCCAAACCCTGGCTGTATCTAGATTTCTGTGAAGGTATTGGAGGCGGTCTGTTATCTATAATGGTCTATAGATCAAGTTGCCTGGTCGAACAACTAGCAGATATTCTGATGATGGAGAAACTTTAGACGGTGAGAAAATTAACTTCTAATTGAGTCTCGAGAATTTAACGTCTACTAAATCGTCGTTTATCGAATCGTCTTTATGAGGCCGATGAGGCTTGATGTTGCTTAATTAATTGTAAGCACTAGATGAACTGATACACGAATTACTGACAAGTCTACTGCTTTACACTAAAAGCTATTTTTGATATATGAGAAAGTTCTGAATAACTAAACAAAGCAACATCCAGGCTTTATTAGAACAACTCGTGCATGATAAATGTTTACAATACTAGTTCTATAAGTGTCTTCAACCAAGTTAATGCTAGACTCGAGGAGTTTGAATCACGCTCTATATTATTAAGCCACGGACTCACATTTACACGAACGTACAAAGTAATTTATCTTAATTAGGGTTAATGAGAATTTTATGATGACAACACTACTTGTGAAATGGATAGTTGAATTATACTGGCAACATTGTCGGTGCATTCAATCATTCAGCCGCTTTGTCAGTTGTAAAAGGCGGTTACTTTGTTCAAAGGGGGTCTTTGTAGCCAAGAGTATTCTACATATTACATGGTGATGTTGAATCGTAAAGATGTTTCATAGTATGAATCAAGAATGTATGTAAATCAAGCAGTGTTGAAGGTGTTCTGACTTGACTGGCCTGTTGGTCTAGTGGTTAGTGATCCTGACTCCTGAGCCAGAGGTCGTGCGTTCGATTCCTACCTAGGATAAATTATTGTGTGATGAGCATGACTCATGAGTCATGAGTGACACATGATCATTTAATTTTATTCTATGTCTGTGTGTAATTTATTTACAATATGTATGAGTTTTGAAATATATAAGTATGTTTATCAGCAGTCTGGTCACGATAGTACAGGCTCTGAATAGTTTGGAATCAGACGGCCGTATCTAAGTTGTATATAGTTACATATTATTATTACCTAAATACCCACATATATAAAATCTGAGAATGCTACGAATCCAAAGTCAATGTAAAAAAAATGCTTTTATATTAAATGTAAAGTAAACCTTCTTTGTTTGTTTTGTATAACGACGCGACAAAACTGTTCTGAAGAAAATAATTTGTTAAACAAACTGTTACACGGTATTGCATAATAATCCACTTAGTTTTGAAGGTAATTAAAAAATAAAGAACGTGTATTTTTGTATCCTCTTTATTCTATTACATTAAAAGTAAGACATAACGAACTATTGGTATTGCGATTGGTGCTCATAGAACCTACGGCAATCTCTAACAGGGAAACTTCAGTACGGAAGCTAAATTATCAAACGCTAGGTATTTTTATAAGGTTACAAATACATGGAATGTAGTTAAGGTAAACCAACCATATTTCTTTAAAATATTAATCATTTATTATTGTGGTGAGTGGATGAATCACTTTGAGGTCATGGCTATAGAGGAACGGGTGTCATGTCTCTGTAACACAAAGGGAGAATCTACCGACCAGGCTAGGTGCAAGACGCGACAGTTGTTATTGGGATTTTTTTAAACAATCTATATTTTGTATGGCTTTTCTCATGTTTTTGTTGTACGTGGATGTCTCTACATCATTCTTCCGTTTATACAAATGTTGTGAGCAAGAAAATAATCATCATTATTTCAGGTACATATCCGGGAAAACACTAAGATCTTAAATCGACTCTGTGTTCGATGAAAACTTGCCAAGGGAGAGAATTGACAAATTCTCAGCTGTAGGCGGAGACGGCAGCCGTGTCCGATAAATCCCGCGATAAATCAGTGTCTATATCGGCTAGGCTAAATGCCGTCATCGGTGAAGTGTGACTATCTTCTAACACTACAGTATTTTAGGGGATTAAGCAATATACTATAATAGTTTACTGCCACTGCTACTTTGTGTGGTTGATTTTTTATTTCAGTAGATGTTACGTGGTATGGTGAAGGATATTTTCAGTTTTTGCGCAAATTCATTTCAACCGAAAATATTCTTCACCTTACCACGTAACATTTAAAAATGTTTTGATGACCGCAACTTACGACGTCTATTGCTCACTAGAGTCGAGTTTTTTCAATGAATGCAACCATGTATTGTCGACTTTAATAATAACTATAATACAATACAATAAAATATCTATAATACAATAAAACTACAATTTCGTTTGAGGGTGGACTCAGATTTTCGGCAGCATCACTTGCTATTTACCTACACCTGTACTGGGATCTCAAAGTTGGTGCAGTTGCTTTATTAATGTGCATCTGTGACTGCCAACTTTAGTGCTTTTAACATCTGTTTTCTGTAGTTGCTAGCACTTACTTAACTTAAGAATAAAGAAAACAACTCTTCTCCAGGCTCATGTGTTTGGCGCGTGTGAAGAAACTATCCTCTAACACAAAGGGAGGATATTTCGACCATTCTAGTTAATAATGTCTGGCGAACTGCGGCCCAACGGTTGATATTGGGAAGTTATAGATGATGTTGGAGTATCTTTTTACTGCATGTGGAAGTCAGTATACGAGTAAGTAGAAAGTTGATTATGCAACGGTCATCATGGAATAAGTAGTAAAGGCTCAGAGCATTTATGAAGGTTATAAATGAAATTATTATACTATGTATAAAGAGATATTTCCCTAATCTTTTGATAACAGAGAGGTGATGATAGATTTTTGCTTCTATGCTCTGCTATGCTCCCTTTGTTCTTATGAGAGCCATGCTTTGGCACGTATGGGCCGGCTCGACCGGAGTAATACCACGGCCTCACAGAAAACCGGCAGTGAAGTACTGCTTGCATTGCTTTTCGCCGAATGAGTGAGGTTACCGGAGGCTCTAACCCTTCCCTCTCCCTCTCTCCCCACCTCGGAACCTATTCTCCCCTTCCCCTCCTCCCAACTCAAAGGCCGGCAACGCACTTATGACTCTTGAGTTGCAGGTGCTCATGGGCGGCGGTAGTCATTTACCATCAGGTGATCCGTCTGCTCGTTTGTCAACTATACCATAAAAAAAAAATCATAACCATTATTATTTATATTTGGTTTTGTGTTAGATATACATTATATTATGTATAATTGTATACTTCTTTAGCGATTAAGAATAGCTAGTAATAAAGGATTAGAATTTCGTATCTAAACTATGTAAGAGATCCTATACTTTATTTTCCTTGAGAGACATCTCGTCTTGACTCTGTAATCTATTCTTATCCGCGTCTCATCTATTATGTGCAAGTTATACACAAGTTCATACATCCCATTTCCCGCAAAGAGTGTTCGAGTGCGAAGTTAAAACACGGTGTAAGCAGTACGAGAGTGTAGGTAGATCGGCGCGGCAAGAATTTCATTAAACTTGCCTCGTTGGCCGAGATCGAGAATTACGGGCTGTCGTGAGTGGTTTTTGTTACACAGTAACGAGCGAGTGCCTTTATCACTTTTTAAATTTTCTCTAAAACGTATAATAGGTACGTTGTAGAATGTATAATTAAAAGGCAATCATCAGGCAACAAAGCAGGCGTTACACCAGCGTTCGTATGATGCTGTGTGAATTATTGTTTCTATCAAAGCAGGCGTTACACCAGCGTTCGTATGATGCTGTGTGAATTATTGTTTCTATCAAAGCTGAAGTTACTGATATTGTTTACGGAGCCTGCAAGAACTAAAAAGCATGCAACAATACAACAGGTACAAAACGGATCAGCCAGATTCTGCTTTGAAACGACTGTCAGATTACTTCTTTCCTTTCACTATGGAAACATTATGAAAATGTCAAAAAGCAGGGGTCTTCATTTCGCTACACTGCTCTTTGGTGTGATTCTAACTAAGCGACTTGAGTACTTGTACAAAAAAATACGTGTGGTCCAGAAATCATAACAAGCATAGAACTCAAACTTCTTTATATCTATTGTTTACACCTAAGCACCGTACTGGCGTTTACTATAAAGCTTAAACAGAATTTTCTTCTTACACAAAAATAGTTAATTTGAACCTACCTTTTGTATACACACCTCCTCTGCGGCTTTGTAGCTTCTCTGACTTTTAACCGCTCAGTGAAGTATGTTTTGGAAATATTTTTTTATTATTAGTCATTTTTGACTTGAGCTGATATAACAGTTTTATCTTATAAACACAAAACAATTCATATATTTTTTAAATAAAAACTTAATTATTACTACGTTAATCTCACGTCAGTCATTAAAAACGATTAAATTAAAATTACGATAACTTCTTTTTATTTACAAACCAATAAACTCAATTTCCATAACTAAAGAGTCTCCTACACCTTTCTTATTAAACTGTAAACCAAAACATCTAAATCGTTATTGCTTTATTAGATTTTTTTCATCTTTTCTCTCTGATTGTAATAATCGGGCGGCTAACTAGATGACAGCAGAATACCTGCGTTACTTCCTCGAAGTGGTATAACACTGAGCTTATGCCCATTTTTGACTCACCCAAAATTATTTTTCTATAGATTGTAAAATTGATTTTTACTATAATTATAAGCCACGTTGTAAAGCTCTTATATCTATAATAGTAAAAATTAGAGCTATTAGAGCTGAGCGATGAGCAATGATTATTGACATCACCATTCCCCATGATGACAATCTCTTAAAAGCCGAAAAAGATAAAGAAATAAAATATTAGGACTTTAGCCCACGAGATTGTCGACATATGGGATGTGGATTTAGAAATCATTGTGCCGATAGTCGTTTCGGCCCACGGGTTAATTGCTAAGAGCCTCGACCAACACCTTCAGAGGTTCACGTTAGGCAGCTGGATTAAGAGCCCGATGCACAAAGCAGTCTACCTCGATACGGCACGCATAGTGAGGAGGTTTCTGTCTCTGGAACCCTAACCACCGGTAGCTTGGTCCCTGTATTGATACCGGTGGGACACTATTTTTTTAATTTTTATTGTGAATGTATTAAAAAATTTAATTTATATGTATATTAAATAAATAAAGAGAATAATAATAATAACCTGACAAATCGAACACACCAAACTACCATCCATCCATGGTCTGATGACAAAATAGGCGGAGCCTGATGGTAACCAGAATGCTCATAAACATACTTATGTATTACCAAATACATACATATTATAGATAAATTAAACCCAGGCATAGAACAAATGATCGTGCTCATCACACAATTATTATTTGTTCTTGGTGGGAACCAAGCCCGCGATCTCTGGCTCAGAAGTCAGGATTACGACCCACTGCATTAGTAGGCTAGCCGAGCAAGGCCAGGTATAAACTCAAAATAAATTTGTTTCTTTCCTTAATTCTTTCAATCATGTAATTTTTTTTTTCTTGAAACTTAACTAATCCACCAACCAGGCCTTCTTCTTTTTCCAATAAACCTAAACTAAACTAGGTCAATATTTTTCATTATTTTATTAATTTTAGTTACTAACAACAATAAAATTAATTGTTTGTTGACTTTGGTAAAAGTGGCGTCACTTACTGTCTCGGTCGCTTAAGGCAAACATGTTCACTATCATTCTCTCTAATCAATAAAAAACACTGAACTGAGAGCGTGCCCAGGTGACTCACGTAAGCCAGAAAGTGACTGGCACTCTCCGAAATTTATATCGGTTAAAAAATTTCCTTCCTACTAAAACCAAAACTATCCTAATGCAGTCCCTAATCATTCCTATCATCGACTATGGTGATGTGTGTTATTTCGACCTGAATGCAGACCTTCTCAACAAACTAGACCGTCTTCTTAATAACTGCATTCGATTTATATTCAATCTTCGCAAGTATGACCACGTGTCTGCTTTACGTTCCGAATTAAAATGGCTACCTATTCGCCAGCGCCGTAATCTACGAGCACTAACTTCTCTTTTCTCTTTTCTTAACTCTCCATCTCCACCTTCTTATTTAGCTCCCTACCTTCGGTTCTTGTGCTCAAATCATAATAGAAATCTTCGTTCTACAAATAACAACCTTCTCTTATGTCCCCCACATAACTCCGATTTCGTGAACTCTTCGTTCTATGTCCAAGCAGTTCTTCTCTGGAATGCACTCCCACTCGAAATCAGGATGTCCACAAACCGCTTTACATTTAAGAGGAGAGTATGGGATCTGCTCCACAATGAGTTGGCGGAATTGACACAGCGCTAGTACATAACACTCTATGTGTGTATATATGTATGTTTATGATATGTATATATTATGTAGTATATTATCTATCAATGACACATAGCTAACTTTGCACCTATGTATTTTATTTATGTATTTAACGTGTATATTTAGTTCATGGTTTGATTTATCTATCAAAATTATTATAAGACCTAAATTCGTATCTTTGGAATAACATCTCTCTCTCTCTCTCTCTCTCTCTCTCTCTCTCTCTCTTTCTCTGTTTTCTTTATCATGTCTTTTGCACCTACCACTTTTATTTCTGCATCACCCCAAGGTTGACTGGCAGAGAATGCCTAAGGCATTAAGTCCGCCTTTGTACAGTCTGTGCATGAAGCATTAATAAATAAATAAATAAATAAATAAAATGGGTTAGCAAAAATCGGGTTACTTGAGGTTTTTATTATTTTACTAGTTTTTTTAGTATAAAACTAACAAGTTTTTTACCATTTTACAATCCTGATTAAATGCGCAAACTTTTGATAGCACTTGCCAAGGAACTTTAGTACATTTTTTTAAAGGAGGGCCTTTCAAAGTCGACAAATTTGGAAAATTTTAAATTCATAGTTTAACAAATAGTCTTAATTCTAGAAAACTTGGGGCAATTGTGTCATTATTTTTGACTGTGGTTCTAGAAATGTTATTTAGGGTTACGGTTCCAAAGTTTAAATGAACAAAAATAATAAAAATTAACCACAATAACTGAAAAATGGTTACAGTTTGACCAAATTTCTAGGTTTTTCTTAAATGTCCATAATTTTCAAACTGCATGTGATAGACTTTTTTTCTGATTTTTCTCATGATGGTTACAATCAATCCTGTCACCCCGTTTCGGCTTGACGTTGTGTTCTGGGACACCCTGTATATTGGATTCAGTGATGTACAATGTGATTTATGATATTTTATACGGATAGGTAGCATTTTGAAATGCAAATTTACTACCAACTAGGTGTGATATCTTGACGAAAAAACAACTGCGTTTATTTACTTTCTCTTATTATATTTATGTTAAACAGAATAATAAACCAAATGTAACAAAAGAAATCTGAAAAAAGGTATCAATTTTAAAAGTGTAATGTATTCAGGGTTAAAGGTTTCTATTTGCTGTGCCCTTCAATGCCATGCATTGAAGAGCAAAATTAATGTAAATAATATACAAAGTTTCGCAGCTACATAATATAATATTTCAATATTTCTAAGAAAATTTAATTATAGTTCAGTTCTACAATAAATACAATTTTTATTACTTTTGTCCAATCTGGAATTGTTATGTGGTGTTCTTCAAATCGATATTGGAATGTATTCGCTATATTAGTTGCAAATAGAAATGTTACGGCTGTCATAAAGTTTTATTGTAAGCTGAGATACCAATTTGTTTATAGGAAACGAATCAAATAGGAATATTAAAGTTGTTGTTGTATTGATTCCTATGTCAACTGGATGTAGTGTTAACCTTTAATCGTGTGCATGTTTTTCCTATTCCTGGTCTTCTTCTTATCCAAAACTTTTAGTAAGTAAAATTATGGGTACTTTATACTTTTGATACGGCTCTCATTTATCATCGTCATCATTCCAGCCATATAGCATCCACTGCTGGACAAAGGCCTCCCTTAATAATTTTCAAGAAGACCGGATGTCTTCATTCGAGAACTTATCGGCTTCATTGGGCATCAGCTCTGTGAGCCGCTATGTGCCCTGATCATTGCAATTTTAGTTTGATGACACGTTGGGCTGTGTGGGTAACATTCGGGGAGTTAGGGTGGCTCGAATAGCTTTTATTTCCACCAACGCAAAATACGCGCTTAATTCGTATCTCCTCATACCCTCATCTGTCCTCATTATTTAATTTAGCATATAATATAAGTATGTATTATGGTGATTAAAATTAACACTTATACCCACTTTGTATGTTTATAAGTTTTAGCGCTTTTTGTCTAAAGAAATCATTTTGTTTTAAATAAAGTAGCTTACAACTATAGAATTATCCCGTTCACTCTCCTGGCAGGAACATCAGACCCTCGTTACTTTGTATGTCAAAATAAACATTTTCAACACTAACACAAAAAAAGGCTTTTCTATTTAACAATAGAACAATTTCAGTAACCATCTCCAGGTTTCATTGTCTAAAAATAAAAATAAAATTGATACAAACAAAAATTTAAAAATAAATAAATTGACTTCCATATAGTAAAACTTGAAGGTAAGAAACAATACAAGGCTGTGTAATTATTTATGTAAATAGCTAATGTTAGTCGACATCACAATAATATTACGTACGTTACGTAGTGCAAAACAAGTTGTGTAAGTTATACTTACAGGTAATTACACCACTTCTTTAAAAAATAAAAATAATCTTGAAATATAATAAACACCTTGTTCGGGACTTATTCGCGAAAACAAGGTATTGTGAGACACCTTTTTGGTTAAACAAAGTTTCAACCAAAATGTACCGAAATTAGTCACGGGTGGACTCAAGATCTCGATTTACACATGTAATAAATAACATAAATAGTTTGTGTAAATCGGGATCTTTAGTCCACCCGTCGCTACGATCGGTCACGACTCACAGGTTTACTCTAGATTTTGGCCATTTTGTTATCTTAGTTGTTAAAAGCGTCAGTTGGACTACATTGACTATCCTAACTAATATTATAAATGCTAAAGTGAGTTCTTTTTCATATTTGTGTGTTTGTTACGCTTTCACGCTTTAACTCAACCCATCGTCATGGAATTTTGGATACACTTTCCTAGAGGTACAGAAAAAGACATAGCGTACCTTCCATCCTGAAAAAAAGTACTGCCCGAGCGATAATGAATTGGTTGACAAAATTTACTTTCACGTGAACGAAGCCGTGGCAAGTTGGAAATATTACTTCTTAAGCACTTCATTCGTACCGGTGTAACAACATCCTAACCGGCGGCTTTTTGATTTTATAGCGCTCACAAATTTTACGTGTAAACGATATAGCACTTTGTCATAACTCCCATAAGATCTTGTGGTAACTTGTGGTATGTTCAGCGTGAACTATCACCCGTTATGGCTTTATTAAACTAACGCTGTAACTATAGGGCCGTGTAGCAATGTCACACTATTTACTACCTCTTTACTATATAGGATAAATTCATTGTTAATAACATAGTTAAAAACAAGCTTTTATATGGCATGGTGAACTTTCTAACAGACTGTTATAACTATACATATATAAAGTTTCGTGTATGTTGAGAATCAGGTCATGCTTATCATAGAAATGCATTGTCATCGAAAATGAACCAATATACAAAATCTCAACGCTGTAAGATAATTAATTTATCTTACAAGACTTGTCCCAAACTAACAAACATTAAGGTTAAATAAAAGCTTGCAATAAAAAAAAAGAAGAAACTGTTTATCTAAAGAGATTCGTTTTTCTACGAATCGGATCGGTTTCTCCTTTTAGGACTTTTCGGGAGTAGGGTTTTTCATTGCTCTTCAGTTACATTAATTTGTTTTTCCTTTTTAAATCTTTGCATACCGGCACCTTACACCACGGCTCATATTAATGTTACTGCATATCTCCGTAAACAGAAGGACGCGAAGAGTTTTACGATTGACCTACGGTAGTGGCCAGCCACGAAGGGCCAACGTTTGCGTTTGCTTGAATGTCGTTGGCTATTTATTAAGTTATTTAGAGAGAGTTAGACATAGTTATTATGTTTATACATATATAATTCTTACAATCACATAAAAAGAAAAAACAATTACGACTAATCAAGAAATTGACTACACGGATGAAGGACTACTTTATCCGTGTAGTCAATTTCTTGATTAAAAGACTTATAAAAGCTTAAATTGCACTCAATTCGCTTCACCAATTTATAGTATCTTTCTGGTGTATGAAAATACAAACTTCAAAGATAAAGCTGTAAGAATTAACAATATTAATATTGTGCATAGTACTGCTGAATTTCCATTAAAACATACATTAAACAATACACAGTAACACATTGTAGCGGCAGGTTGACCAGTAACGGTTACATTGTGAAGAAAATAAAAGTGTTTTATTTGGAGTAAACGTGCTGCCCCGATGTTTATAGCCGGGGTTAATGACCCGTCTCTGATTCCGGAATAAAGACTGTTACCTTTTAGTAGTATTGTATCAAAACAAGATTCACATTTAGGTACTATTTTTTTGTTACAAACGCATACGCGAAACGCCCTCGATTGTAAGTTTTTTTTTATTAATAAGCAAATAAGCAGTAGAAATGATTTCTGTCGCGAGGACCTAACAAACATTCAAACAAATGACACAAATAAAAAACACTCACACTCAGGAGAACTATTTGTGGATCACACAAATTTCTTTAAAATATGGACATAATAAGCTGCGAGGCTCTGCTCGCCTGGTCACCTGGAATTTCGTGAGATTCCGATACGCGAGGACGCCTGGCCCTTGGAATGGATCTCCAAGTTTTCTCATAGAGTAACCTGAATACTACTTCATTAATTGAACTATAAGCGGAAGCCACTGTGTTTAACTTAATGACCTGTTTATTTCTCTTCAACTATGGTCTTTTCTCATTGCTTATTTTTAACTCTAAGAACCCTTGGCTAAGTACAAATAACGCGTCTACCACTCCTGGGATCAAATGTTTTATTTTATTATACTACACAATCATAAAAAGTTATTGTGGTACTTGGATAACATTAAGTCCGAATAAAATTATTGTCACAAATAAAGTAATATTTGGTTTGGGTTAGCTTAACCTTCTGTATTAGTAAATGTTATTTGTTGATCAATAAAAAAATACGTTATCTGAGTATAACGGTTTATTTTTTATATCATTAATGTGGCAAATAACAATATGTGTTTCCTGATTTAAAGCGGTCACGGTACCATGTGGAGGTCTTAACAAGAAAAGAAATACATTTGAAGATCCTCAGAATATGATTAGATGATGAAATTCTTATAATTTCATCTCGTTTTATACAAATAACGAAGCCTCAATAGTAGTTTAAAAATATTACAATGATATTAATAAATAAAACCAACACATAAAAGATTTTCACTTCGCGCTATCTAATCAAATATGCAAACGAAATTCATTGGTTTCAAGTCCTACTGTTCCACTTAATGCAAAATTCTCTTCAAATACTCGTTACTCGGAACATTACAGAATTCATGTTTCATTCAAACATGTCAGAACATTTGAAAGTTCGGGATTGGAACAAGAACAAGAAGAGGTCTCCATACTACTCTGAGAATAGAAATGTTCATTAGCTCACGGCCAAATTATAATTAAGATTAATGCTGTATTACGAGTATTTGAGTATGTAGAAATGTTCTTAGAAGTTATATTGTATTGTATATTGCATAAAACGTGCATTATGCGGTTATAAATTATAATTTTGTGTATTGTATTCCATTATTTTATGTTCTTAATATTATTTGTATATGAATTTAGGGTGGTTTACTATGTAACTTACTCATGATGTACCCTGGGCGACCGATGTTGTCTGACGTAAAAGAAGATACCTATGTGTTGTATTACTCTGTCTTTGACTGTCAACTGTCGATCCCGATCAGATGAGAGGGATCATCAACAGCATGATAAGTTTACAGAATTTTGAAAGAGAAAGGAAGTTTTTAGGGTTTGTTTCGTATTATCGTTGTTGGTGTTAGGTATTATGATCAGCACAGCTGTATGACGGAGATTGCAAACTTTAGATTTTTTCTTGCAACAGCTATTTACTTATAATTATGCACAACTTTGGTATGAAATCTTTGTCAAGTCATTATTATTTATCGTAGTCCAGGGGACATACAGAAACCTGCATTGCAATAAATATTTGGATAGAGCAAAATAATTCACAGTACAAACAATTCCTCACAAATTGTGAGTTGATTTGAAGGAATATCTGGTTACTTCGATACGCGGTGAGGTTGTGGCCAAAATTGTCAAATGACGCCTATTTCGGTAACAGTAAGTAATTGAGTTAGTTACACATAGTTGAAACTTTGTAATAGATGGCACTAGTGCGCTATGTAATTGTCTACGTTTTAACTTCGTTACAGTTTGGTCCCGGTGTTCGCGACTTAACGACTTTTCTTAGATGATTGCATTATTGTGTGCGTGTTTTATGAGTTTGCTAAAATTCAAGATCCCTTGCGACTTTATAGTAGAGATTTTTTATTTGACGTGACTTCAAGTAAATGAGAGTTATATATTTGTTTCTGTATGATACTATAACTCACCAAAATTATCAAAATCAGAAATATTATCAAAATTATAGTGAATAGAATAATAATTGCATATTAGTTTTTACTAACCTACTGAACAAAAGGACAATGTCATCCACCTCCTCACGATGTCGACGACGGAGGGCGTGCACCGCTAAGCCAGTGCAACCTGGTCGAAACGTCAGGCAATTCAGAGGTATGTAATACCTTTTCGTGATCGCGTTAATTCCCGTAAATAAATAAATAATATTATATCATGGAACGCGAAAGTTTAAAAGTTAGTATGACAATGTTATTGTATGTTATTGAGTTTTTACATTAATTAGTATAATAGTAATTTAATGTGATTGTGGATTTAAAATGAAATACAGTACGTTGCCTTTGTATTTGTTTTCACAATCACCATCACACGTGCTTTTTGCGTGCTCTTTAAATGTCATTCGCTAGCACTGGAACCAACCCTTAATACCGAATGTGAAATAGAGCAACTTTAATGTTGTGCTACAGACAATATACAACTGATTAAGTCTTAAACTTAAATGTTACGACATTTTCACTTTACGTTTTGTTTAACTACCAGTTAACTTTATATCTTATCATTTAAAACTAAGTTTAAGTTCAGGCCTTTATGAAGGTTGTAAGGAAGAATATTGTGTTATTATTTTGCTTTATGGCTTGTCTGTAGAATTAATGAAAACGTCAAGCAATTCACAGGTATGTAATACCTTTTCGTGATCGCGTTAATTCCCGTTAATACGTAGATAATATTATACTTGAGTAATGTATAACAAGATTGTAAGTACTATAACTACTAGCTTATGCCAGTGGTTTTAATTATGTATTTACACGGGAATTAACACAATCACGCAATAGGTATTACATACCTCGGAATTGCCTGACGTTCCGACCAAGTTGCACTGGCCGTGGTCACAGGCTGACTGGCTCAGTGGTGTACGCCCTCCGTCGTCGAGATCGTGAGGTAGAAGGTTCTTCATCCAACTGCACATTTCTAATTTTGTTTCACCATGTACCGTCACATACTATACTAATCGTGTCCCTATTTTGTAAGCGAACCGATGTGTCCTTATTTTGGTGTTTACCCGACTGAGCATAACAAACAGGCAAACTCACATTCGCATTTATAATATGAATTAAGATTATCGGTAATATAATGAGCAGACTGTTGTAGCGCTATCTTTTATTTACAAAGCAGCAGTTTTTAAACTATTGTTTGTTGTATTCAGTATTATTCCTGCATTAAGGCGTCCATGAGCGGCGGAAGTCTCTTACCGTCGGGTGAACCGTCTGTTCGATTGCCTGCTATTTTGCCCATAGAAGCAGGCAGTTTATTGCAAACCTTGGTGGCTCGAACCAAAAACGACTGTCAAAGCGCTTAGTTCCACTTTTTGTAACTTCATGCAGTTACCCTTGCATAGTAATTTACGTTATCTGCTTTGTTTTACTATATAGTGATTATACTGAAAAACATTTTATAGTTTTAATTTAGCACAATGTGAGAGTTTTGCCAGTGGGAGAGCGATGCTTCGGCATATATGGGCTCATGCCCATATATATGCCGAACCATCGCTCTATATTATGATACCACGGCCTCAATGTTTGTGATGTATTTCGTGAGTGAGGTTACCGGAGGCTCTAACCCTTCCCTCTCCCCCTTCTTTAATCCCCCCATTCTCTCTCTTCCACCCTTCCCCTACTCCCACTAAAAGCCGGCAACGAACTTGTGACTCTTGAGTTGCAGGTGCCCATGGGCGGCTGTAGTCACTTAAAATCAGGTGACCCGTCAGCTCGTGCCCCTTACACTTAAAAAAATAAAATTGTGGTAATATTATTTAAAATATTATTCATAATAATTAAATATCCTGTAAGTATGTAAGTCCAGTTGAGTGGACTGTTGCGCGACCGCTAAAGCTCATTACGGTGGCGGTTAGTTATTAAAAGTCAATTTAATTAGATATAGTTATTAAAGGATAAATATTTAAAGCAATATATTTTATCAAATTATTTAAAAATTCAGTATTCTTAAATATTACTTACTGGACAAAGAAGTGCAACTGATAGTTAGGGGTTGTTACGTGTCTGTAAACGTTAGAATCACAATTCTGTGATATATTACATACCACTCAAACTAAGCAAAGGTTCTGTTGTGAGTTCTGGAACAGGGAATAATTGTATGATGAGCATGGTAATTTGTTCTGTGTCTGAGTGTAATTTATCTATAATATGTATATATTTAGAAATATATAAGTATGTTTGTGAACAGTCTGGTTCACGGATGTTACGGATATTTGCATCGGCATCCGCAATCGCGGAGCTCCCGCATCGATTTGGATATCTGCATCCGCATCCGCAATAATCAATGCGAATGCGGATGCAGATCTAGTTCAAGTCGTGACAAAAAACAAAGCGGGTGGGACTGGCGACTCGCGTGTGCCGTATACACGGGCCGATTGATCAATAGGAGCGAATATTGCTGTGACAAGATCCGATACGTACGTTATTGTGTATTCAGGGATGATGCGGATTCTCGCATGCGCGTTCGCAATTGCGAAGCTTCCGCATTGATTTGGACATCTGCATCTGCATCTGCTTCCGCGGATGCAGGTCTTAACAATTTGTATCTGCATCCGCATTTCCAATTCTGGATCCGCAACAGCCCTAGTCTGGTTACCATAGTACAGGCTCTGCCGAGTATGGGATCAGAAGGCAATGTGAAAGATGTCATGTCATGTCTGTTGTCGCCACATCAAAAACTCTTATTTTTGTTATAAAAATAGAGACAAACTATAATAGATGATAACACAGTTCACTATTTAATAAAATTAAGTTAATAGATATTATTTTGACTGGTTATACCGGTAACGCAATACTATTGGTCGATTGATAAATATTAACAAATAGTGGGATTATAAAAGGGTAGAAATAAGTTTAGAACGATTGACTTGAGTGCGAACAGAGGTACAAACAAATTTTCATAGTTTATATTCTCAGTGGTTGTGAGACTGTTTCTTATTACATGTCTTGATCATGTCAAGTTATTATAGTTAGAAACACCCAGATCCTGGTACTATCACTTGTGAGTAGCTTATTATGTTTTCCTTCCGGAGTTTTAGATAGTTTCCCTATCAAGGGTTGACCTTAAAAATAATGACTTTTTCGATATTATTGATATCGACAGTATCGGTAGACAACATTAGGATTACACTATCGTTAGAGATCGATAGTATTGATACTATCGAAGTATAATACTATCGATACGACAATAATTACAAGTAGGTTAAAATTTAGTTCGAAGATTTGTTTACATAGTTAGTTAGCTAGACAGTTAGTTACAAGTGTTAAGTACAACAAAATTACAAGGTTGGTCTTTTAATAATTGTACTTATAAATCTATTCGGACCTGGTTATTTATTTTTTACTATTAAAACGGTTACAACAATACCTTCACTTGCTTATTATTATTTGCAGTGTGTCTTCATTGGTTTTAATATATAATACACTGAAGGACTTCATGTCTAGAATCTTTTAAACATGCTATACGTTGAAATTGAATTGTTGTCTAAAACCAATGTCGGTTGCATATTAATTGCCTAGTTAGGCGGTAATCAACGCATTATCAATAGATTACAGATGTCGCATATTCAATTACGTATATAGTTTGATTGGTAAACAACGTTAGTCTAAATGCATTTACTGAGCCCGGTGTTTCCATGTATCATTTACAGAGTAATGTATCTATGTAAGTATTTGTTCTAGAACCTGTATTCTGTATTCAATGTGTATTTTAAATATAGACAGTAACTTAAAAAAAATGTACGCTAATGTTGTTGCAATAAATTATATTCAATTTAGATATAGATAGCTTTGTGTCAGAAAATTATATCGGCTCTGCCTAATTTGGGATCAGACGGCAATGTGTGAGATGTACCAAGTTATTACTATTATTAAACTCTTGCAGATTAATAACTTATTTATAAGGTGCCTTACGACAAGTTTGAATAGGTTTTATATTTATAAATGAAGAACCTTATCCTAAAATAAATAAACTTTAAAAAAACATATATATTCTGACCTTAAAATTTAAATTTGGAAGGACTGAAACTTATTCGATTTGTTATTAAAACACACACCTTCTGCCATGTAATACAAATTATGCCGTTACAAAATATAAATATGTTGGTTTACTTAACAAGGTGCAATTGAGAAACACGTTATTTATATTTCCTAACATAACACAACATGCAAGCAAATAAGTCGTTCCAAACTGTCACGTAATACGAAATCTATAATTTATTAACGTAACGTTTACACTAGATATACTAAGTTCCGTCTATTTGGCTAGCTCTGTTTATCTTTCGTCCCCGCAGTGTTGCTATTCCTGGTTTACGAGTTGCGCAAACTGGGGGATTATATTGGCAAATACCTTGGTCCAAATGTTTGGGAATTTTACTTGAAGTGATTATATTGGACTAATATTTGTTGTCAAAAACAGATAAGAAAGAATTGTCATTATTCACGTTTGTTGACGGTTCGACTTCTGATCCAAGAACTTTTTTACATGCGAAGAGGTACTAGACTTCTGCTACTTTTAGAAATGTCTGGTATATTGAAATGTTGTCAAATGCCACTGCTAAACTGGAAAGATCTGACCAGCTGTTACTTACTAAAAGACAAAGTATGTAGGTACTAATTATACCTCCATTATAAAATAAAATACAGTCTGCTGATATGTATGTATTAAGTTTTATTGATAGCATCTATTACTACGTTAAATAATAAACATTTAAAATATTTATAAAAAATACGAAAAAAAAAACTTCAGAAATTGAAGGTCAATCCGGCACCAGTAGATATATAGAATAAAATTTTCTGTGTTAGTTGTTATAACGATGTGACACATTTTAAAATTTCATGTGCGTGTTTTATTGCCATTACAAGTCAAAAGGAAAAAAATAAAAAAAAATTCGTACTAGAGTGATCAACCCTAATGCACATTAATGACGAGACGCACGATACATTTAATTTATTTACCAAATTCACACCATTAATGTGTAGTATGTGTACTAGCGATGTAACGAATGTCGATTTTTCACATTCGCGAATGCGAATATTTAATTCTAATATGCGCGAATGCGAATATTGACTTTTCAACTAAAGAGCAATCAAAATGTATGAATATCTTGACATTTTGCATTGCCTTTTATGGATCCGAGGAAAAAAAATTCTACATCACATCTTTTAAAAAAATTTAAATTTATAATTTTTTAACAACCACCAACACCAACCACCAACAAGTGTACCACTGAAAGAGTTTTTAGTAACGCTAGACTGCTTTACACACTTCAGTTAGTTTTTGAGGTTATATTCCATTATGTTTAATTGGTAGCAAAAATGTGTGTAAGTAGCGGGCTCAATATCGCTTGTGAGTTTAGGATCGTCAACGATTCACGCAGCACGTCTTTGTGAGGGGCCACAGAGAATGGTTTAATAATCAAATTCACCTGGAAACGAGAGATAAGAAGCTGAAAACTCATGTAAACATTACTTTGGCTTTCTAAGTGTTGTCTCAAGTCTTATAAAATTTCATGTGCGTGTCTTCAGATGTTCAAGGTCAACGGTCATAAAATGGGTTTCTGCAAATATTTTGTTTTCTTTGGCTTAAAAGATGTTGAAATCTATTATAAAACTGTAGAACATAAAATTCTCTACAAAAGTTGTTTTAAATTTGTATTCATGCCTATGCATATGCATGCATAACCATATGTTATAATGGTTATGCATAATGCATAACCATTTTTGCAACAGAGCGCGGAAAACAATAATGCAAGACTAACCGGGAGTCCCGGTGAATAATACCTCATATATAGTTACTTAATCACTATAATATATTTTAGCAAAATCCTGTATTTAAATTTATTTTGCGTATCTCGAAAACGGCTCTATCGATTTGGATAAAATTTTATATCTTTTTTTAATAAACACAATGATCTTGAATATTTGACAACTTGGACACGAGTTTTATGAGATTTTTGAGATAACATTTAGAATGTCAAAATAACAGTTTATACGAGTTTAAAGCTTATTATCTCTCATTCGGAGGTTGACTCTTTTTTTTTTGTTAATTGACTGGATTAACTTTCATTTCTTTATTTAAAATGAAGTTTTTTACAATACAATAAGTACAAACTAACTAGTATGTTATATTATAATAATACACTCAGAGGCATATTTAACTGTCCACTCCTCTAAAACTGCAAACCGATGGTTTACGATAACGTATGTTAAGGTTAATAGGTGTATTTGTTTAACTGGGTAGTTCTGCAATAAATATACCCGTATTATACCCGTATTTTATTTAATTTTTGACGTTTTATCGCATATTAGTCTGTATAGTTGAAGTTTAAGATCCTCACTGTCCGTTTTGCGTAACAGTAAATCGTTTTGTAACGTTTTGATTAAATAGGGTTCTGTTATCCGTACCTACAAGGGTAAAAAAGTCGGTAATTTGTTATCACATAAAAAAAAAAATATGATTACAAACTTATATTTTGCGGTTGGATTGTTCACTTTGTCGTACATCGCAACCGCAAAGTTAAGTTTGTCTTTCGAAAAAGACGGGCAAAAGTCTTTGAGAATTGATTCCCGAGATGGACGTATACAAGTTTGTTTGCTTACGGAACCCTCGGTGCGCCAGTCAGACTCGCACTTGTCTGGTTTTTTTTTTTTCATTGTTGAAGGTTTGGGGTGTCGTAGTTTTCATTATATCAACAAAATGCCACTAGACAGAGCCGGAGAAACAAGGATACTGGCACTAGCAAACGAAGATTCAATACATATTGGACGGGCTTCCAAATCGATCACAGGCAGTTATTGATGCCAGGAGACCAAACATCGATTATTAATGTGACAATTAAAATGCAGATTTTTTTTAAGATCATTATTTTTGTCATTGTTGTTTTTATGAAGGAACTCTAAACCTGACTCCTGTTCGATTATGTATGTAAAAGGTTCACTTTTAGCATTGTATCAAAAACAATTAAATTATAAAGGAGTTTTGAAAGAATCAACATGTAATAAGCGGTCGTTTAATGTGCCTTGAGTGTATATACATAATATATACATTAGGCTTATTTTCGCGAATATTCGCGAATGCGAATGCGAATATTCGTTACATCACTAATGTGTACATTATTAATCCTGAAGAGAGGGAAGGAAGAGTGGAGCAAAATATTTGAAACCTTAAATTGTCAAGCCTTATTTACTCAGAACAGCACTCCAGCACCACTCTGCTGCAACGTGCAGTCCTGAGTTCCTTATATATTAAGCTTTGTACGAAGTATAGTTTACCATTGCTCGTTTGCCAACATCGAGTCCGAACTTTTGATAGTTCTTTATTAATATGCCTGTGTGTTACACTAGTTACGGTGTATCTTCAGTAACCTTGCTTTTATTTGTTTATTTATTTAAATCTTCATGCACATTTTGTACAATAGCGGACTTAATGCCTAGGGCTTTCTCTACCAGTCAACTTTGGGATGATGTAGAAAAACGACGACAGAACAAAAATCACATTTGAAATTACGAATAATAATCTGTTAAATCAAGATACACACAAAATACTTTTGTTATATAGGAGTATACATTATTAGTTAGATAATTCATAACTATAAATATTGAAATACGGAGTAGTTAACTAGCGTCCAACTCATTCATCCATGTCATTAGGAAGAAGATTACGTACTTCTTAAATATAAAACGGTTTGTGGACATCCTGATTTCAAGAAAAAGTGCGTTGTAGAAGAAAACTGAACATAGAACGATGAGTTTAAGAAGTCGGAGTTGAGGGAATGACATAAGAGAAGCAGATTATTTGCTCGACGAAGATTTCTGTCATAATTAGAGGGCAAGAAGTGGAAGTAGGGAGCTAGGTATTCTCGGTGAAGATGGAGGGTTGAGAAAAAGAGAAGTCAGGGCTCAACGAATAATATATAAAAGTTTTTACTTAAAAGCTCGGTGTTTTATTTTAAGCCTTTTTTTCAGTGCGTCAGCATGCCAATTTTCGTGTTCTCAAACCTCCAAAGAAGTACATGACATTATAGGGTGAGTTATTATATAGGCTGAGACATTATGAGGCAACTACGGTTTCTCCACAACAATTTATATGTAACGTTTAGTTTAAAAACTCTGTCAGAAAAAAGATATAAGTAAAGATTTTAAGAAATATAATCATACTAGATGTCTAGAGCGATTCTATTCCTTAAAATATATATGTATAATTTCAAATAAAATATTTATTTGTGATTTTATGATGTGTTTTATTCAAATATATTGTGGGTATTGTTTTTAGGATTCGCGGCTTGTTTATGTTGATTTCAAGAGTGATAATAAAATATTGTTTATTACAAGTTCATAACAACTTTTCTTTAGACTATCCCTTCACATAAGCAGCGTATTACAATCAGCATCATTTTCGAACCAAAAATGCACGTGCGCTAACAAGCAGGTTAAGCGGCCTCTACTCCGATATGTTCAGGTACCGAGCAAGTGTCGCAGAACAAATTTGGATGAGTTTCGTGTTCCAGATATTTAATTGAATAAGTAAAATTTTGAGAAATTTGAATAAACGTAAGACTATTTAGAAACATAGCAATTGTTACTCTTATTTGTTGAATTCCAAGGACTTTTGTAGCCAATATCCGACAAAGGCAATTCTCTTCTAACTTATGAAATTAATTCAATATTTTCACTTGAAAGGTTTCTTTATTGAATCAAATAAGCTGACCTGAGTGACGTAATAAATTAAATTACAATATTTTTCTCGAGTTTCATGTTTTCAGAATTCCGTGACGGAATATCAAAGAGACAGTTATTAATACGGGAGATCCGTTTTACTGTTTGTGTTTTACGCTATTCAACACAGGTTATTCACTTTTTCTTTTGTTTTAATTATTATTGATGTCTATTTTTACATCCTTACTTAAAACCATTACTTTTAGTACTGGTTTTATGAATATCTATCTATTTTTGAATAACTTTAAATATAATTATTTTAAAGATTCACGAGACTGAATGAAATATATAAGTCAGAATCAGCATGAAAAATACCGGGTGCGTGTATATAATATATATATATATATATTGTTTATTTAGTTTATTTGATATCTACACTACACCTATGATCACTTATATTATTTTGTAACATGAATGAACGTGTTTGTAACACGAATGAGTCCATATTAACTAGGACGTTGAAAATCTCCTCACTATGCGCACCGTATCGAGGAGGACTGCCTTCTGCATCAGGCTCTTAATCCAGCGGCCTAACGTGAGTTTCTGAAGGTGTTGGTTGAGGCTCGTAGCAATTAACACATCCGCCGAATGGCTATCGGCACAACGATTGCTGAATCCATATCCCACATGTCGATAATCTCGTGGGCTAAGTCCAAATATTTTATTTCTTTGTCTTTTTCGACCTTAAGGAAATTGTCGTCATGGGGAATGGTGATGTCAACAATCATTGTTCGGCCTCTAATCGGTCTATCACCACTATATCAGGCTTATTGACAACAATAGCCCTGTCAGTGATGATAGATCGATACCAGTAAAATGTTGCACGACCATTTTCGAGAACTGGGTAAACCTATACTATGGTAAATCGACAGCCTCAAGGTTAAATTTAAGAACAAGTTGCTGATGGACTATTCTGGCCATCTTGACGAGAACAACCAGAAATTAATTTAGGGAGGGTTTCTCCGGAACATGCCCGACAAACGTATATTGTACCGTCCTTCAGGATATACCTCCGATAGGTATTCGTCATAACAATTTCATCTGTGCATAGACAAAACCTTCAGTCTCTCCGAAAAGGTCACCGAACCGTAGCCAGAACACAGATGCTAATAAATCTACATCAGGCCTGTTTAAGGCCCGATAAAGACGTCCATGCAGCTCCTAGCCCTTCTATATCTCCCTACGATCTGTAATATTGAGTACTGCAGGTTTGCTAGAACAAATGAAGTGAGTCCGCTGTCCACTGCAACCACATCTCGATGCACATCCACCCTAACGGAGAGGTAGTAATGTCTAAGGATGCATACCTCGTGGTTGTGGAGGGTCTTGGCATTTAAAAAACCACGACACCCACATTTCAGGCAAATACAATCTCATGACAGATGAACGTGGATGGTGCATTCGGAACGCGGTAATTTTTCTATCCAGGGAGGATGCCCTGGATAGAAAGGACACAGACTGAACTATCTAGTTCAGTATGATCATCTAAGTATGCCAAATGAGTAGGTTGGAACTGGTATGACCCAGTCATTATAGGCCAGCACTTTATTACCACCTGACTTTTCAATACTTTTTTCAGGCTGCCAAAGAAGCGTTCCTGTAACGTTTGCTTCATAGTCAACTGATTTACACATAACGCCTGTGACACAACTGCGTAAATTAGACACAACATCATTGTCATTTAACCTCAGGTATATTTCAAATCATAGATTTCATTTCTACCGCAGCGGCCAACGGTAGCGGCTGAACAAATACATTATTAATGTATACAAATAATTTCGTCAAGTCCATTTGTTATTCCACCCCTAGAGCGGAGAACATTTACATAAATGGTCCGAACTTCAATTGGTGCTCGATTGTAAAAGTTACAAGCAAGTGTTCGCCGTCTGCATAATAAATATAATTGTTGTAATCTACCAGTTGTGGGAATAGAGTGAGCCTTGAATTCTTAACCTTGACCTATATAACTTTTAAGAATGTATAGCTCATAACAAGAGAAAAATTTACTAAAGAGAAAAAGGATTTATGGCAAACGTGACATGGTTTTTAATATCTTCGATCTTAACAAAGTTGTTGTATCAATCGAGTTGTACAACTTGGTACAAATAAGAACACTCAGTCCATTGTAACTTGAAATGTAAAGCATTATTATTCTTGTTGGCAAGCATTATTTTGCAATATCGTTATAACAAAGTCTAATCGAAGTTTCTATTAATTAAAAACATTAATAGTGAAGATACCACAGTTTGACGACATTAAGTCTACTCCTACTACCATCCAATTGATATTATCATGTTCCTGAAACAATATATCTAAATTAGATGCGTGAATCGAAACTTAATCGTGACCATATTTAAATGTTTACAAGAAACGATACCTTTCTATGGGTTCATCGGTAGATGCGACGACAGATGTAATTGGAATAAGACATCGATGTATTGTTTCTTATACATATAAGTTAATTCGACTACTTAGACTCAGTGCCAATACAAGCAACTAACCTAAAATATTTATTGTAAAAGAATTTCAGTAACGTCAACAATATTGTATTTGCAGCGGTATCATACAAAATTATATGAAAATATTTAGACAGCACGCGTCTGAAAATTCGTCAATTTCAAATAGCCTACAGTCATTTTTACAATATTGGAATATATTAAACCAAAACGAAAAATACCAAATACGATGTAGCGAAACGTAACACCTCGAAATTTTAACGCAAAAATTAAACAAAGCTTCTATGACAGTTAGGACGCTGTCATTACGACCAATGTGTCAAACATAGGATTATAATTGGTTTTTAGCGATGCAAGCTCGCGGTTCGTTGGGCTAACGTTCATGCCCGTAGTGCACTGGGTAGGGTTCAAACCCTCAACCACTTGATCGCAAGTCCGACGCCTTATCCATTACGCTAAATTATAACACACTACCGAAATTTCGTATTAAGTAGTTTTCAATTTAAGATATAAACAATATAAACAGTCCGTCTTTATTAGTTAATTCTAAACAAAATAGAAAACAACTGCGCTCACCCGTTTGCTAATAATCATGGTCCTTCCAGGTATGTTTTTAGTCCTAACGTCCTGTCTAATGTACCTTAATGGGCTTAATTACCAACTTGCTCAACAGTTATGTAGCAATATTCAAATTGTCCGGCAATGTGATAAATAACCAAGTTTGCTTTTTATTTTATATAAGTATTAATCAAGTAACCCGATTTTACTTCTCATTATTCATATTGCCCGGGCATTAGTGCAATGTTTAATCACTTGATCAATCAAATCGAATCAAAACCATTTATTTCAATTAAACCAATAAGGTATTTTTGAATTGTCAGGAGAAGGAGTCAGTCAGTCGTGAAACTAGTTGCCT
Source organism: Callimorpha dominula (assembly GCA_949752705.1). NCBI lineage: Eukaryota > Metazoa > Arthropoda > Insecta > Lepidoptera > Erebidae > Callimorpha > Callimorpha dominula. The sequence goes on from OX457005.1 coordinate 21,502,678, forward strand.
GTTCTAATATGTAGACCCTATGGAGAAGAACAGGCAAGAAACTACAAAGACACTATTTTTCAAAATGTTTTTTACAAATTTTTGGTTACATTGCTTATAAGAACGAAGGAAGTTCACGAGCATGACGCACACGCCAGCCATCGTACAGATCAACCATATTGAAGGTGTTTGTCTCCAGTGTTTAGTTTCGATCCAGGTAGCAGTGTGTACAGTGTAATGTTTTCCAGGACATTATTATTATTACTTATATTTTGAACGAATTGAAATGATTAGACATTATGCGAGAATCAATGTATATCAGACGTTAGTTCCATTCAATACTTAATTTGGTAACACATTATGCATACAAACTGTTGGTTTTGGCAATCCTGCCATTTCTCTTCTTTTCTAACCATGGTAGCTGTCTTATGATACTTAATGACAAAATACATAAAAAAATTATGCTAAGCTGGTTTTTATACTAAATGCTAATGTGGTCCTTCGAACACTTGATAAACCATAATATCAAGTCGATTGTAATAGACGAACTCTTCAAAATTAATCGAGTGCCCATAAATCAATCCGGGCACGAAGTTAGGATTAAATACGTTGTTACTAGCATTCGTGTCAACGCTGGGTCCACTTTAATATAAGTTGGTCTGACCTTGGCTGCAATCACTGCCGCCGCCTGCTACTTATGACTGTACCCCAAACTTGAGTCGGTTCAAACGATAAATTACTTATAATAGGGGGTTGGGCTACAGGATTTTTCGACTTATCGGTAGATTTTGTAGGCCGAGTTTAGTGCCCACCATTTAGTAAATCGGTATAACAGAGAGTGTACAATGTTGCTGAAATATATACAGCTAAACTAAAAGTTAGGTTTTTTAACTTAGAAAGGTTGAGAATATAAAATATATTTGGCAAACCTATCATTACTGTGGACATATTTTTTTACTTTTGTATGAGGTAACCGAGATTTAAGTCTTGCTTAAAGTCTTGGTTTTTTTTGTAACTTTCGCTTTAATACAGGGGGTGTTAAAAAAATAGGGAAACCCCAAAAGAAACCCTAAATATCGATACATTAATTTTTTTTATTTTTGAATATAAATCATCCTCCGGTTTACTTTTTAACCGACTTCAAAAAAGGAGGAAGTTCTATGTTCAGCTATATGTATTTTTTTTTGTATGTTCACCGATATTTCCGTCATCTATTGACTGATTTAAAAAAATCTTTTTTTGTTTGAAAGGGTATGTTTATTGATGACGTTCGTTACGGACCTATCGTCTACGAAGTGTTATACTAAGCTGTCATTTCTTAAATCGAAACTTCGGAATATTTTTAATAGATGGCGTTCGTAGGTAGTCAAAGTAATTGCATTTCATATACTTTTTCTTTTTTTCTTAAAAATACGTTGTGGATTTTAAGAAAAGACTTGGTTAATGTGAATTTAGGTACACTTTGTGATTATTTCTTTTGATCTGCCATTCCGTTTACTAATATTATTTTGGTAGGTTTAGACATCAAGGACTTAGCTTTAGGAATTGACATATTTAACAGACTGTGAAAACAATTCAACAAACAAGAAACGAATTTTGAAGACAGGTCCTGGGACAGGGCTAAGGGAATCTAAGAGCTATATGATGATACGAAGGTCACCGGGTCATCTAACCTTTTATAAAAGTAGAAGAGAACGATATTTTTTTTATTTAGTACAGAATACTAGCAACGTGGGTCACACATTAATGGTATTCTTGTTAATACCTCCAGCTAAGCAAAATGCTTGCGTTAGGAGTGGGTTCATAATAAAAGCTGTTCCCGGATCCCTCCTACTTAAGGCGCACTATGGCACACCGTGTGGTTTTAGTCGGTTCGATTCCGACACACCGCCCCACCGAAAACCCCGGTGGGGTGACGGCCCGAGGGGGTTTCCACACGCACAAAAAAAAAAAGGAGTGGGTTCACGTCGGTAGTGCACTGGGTGGGGTTTGAACCCGCAACCACATAATCGCAAGTCTGATGCCGCCGTAGCCATTACGATAGCATTAGCATTAGTGTATTGACTTCTACAGATTCTAAAGATAATTTCTAGAGTCTTAGTCTTGTATTTCTCTTCTAAAATTGTCCACAGTAAAATGTCTGAAGTCCGTAAATGTCCAGAATTATTATACTATATTCAATGTTTTAAATTTTAAGTCTGATTTTAATGTTTTTATTTCTAGCGATTTTCTCAACGTTAGATGCTACGGAAACGCTGAAACAACTGTTTTCTTTGTGAAATATTACCTACCCATTCTTCTTTCACTTCTAACATACGTATTCTGTATTTTACTGCCTTATTACCGAAAACTCATCTTTATTTGGTTAATTGTGACATAAAAGGACGATTTTCTCAAATTTTACATTACAAGTTGGTACAAATAATATCGTGATAATTACTTGGGCAGTATAGTTACTGAAAAATTAAAGAGTGAGGAAAGTCAGGTACATACTAGGATACAAAAAGAAAGCATATTTGATGATCCCAGTACTTGTATTAGTGCTGACTGGCGTGAGTGAGTATACTTTTGTTAGGAAGAGACAAACACACTGAAACTGCAAATAAGCTATTTATAGTAATAAACCCACAATACATCTTACAGTACAATTAACTAAATGATAAACTAAGAGCATTACTGGTGTCTCCCTGCGGCATTAATTTTAATGTAGGCCTGAAATTCGGAGGTTGCATTGAAATAAAACCCTTATTAAATTATACTGAAAGTGTAAACATGTGGAACAGATGTTATTTATTTAATGTTTAACTTATGTTAATGGGAGCTTGCGCTCGTAATGTGTACTGAATTAGAAACTTGTTTTGTAACTCTCAGTTTGCAGTGGGTTTTGGAGGTGGTTTGCGATTTTGAGTGTGAACAAACCCACGATAACGAGGCCTTTGCACAGTTTTAACGTGTTTATTTCTCTAACTGTGCATATTCGTATATTTGACGTCGCTTATATATGTATGTTGTTAGGACACTCAAAAATAGAATAAATATTTTTTTTAATTAAGTAATAATAGTAATAAAAATACACGACGTTGCTATGACGAATGACTATCGAAAGCATATCCTGAAAGATGGTACGAATATTACGAATGATACCATTTGTTTTCCAAGTGTTTATCGGCACCGTAAGCTACACCCGCAAATGTAAGTTTTGAATGATAAATTTATAATAAATTGAGACACTTCAAACACGGCCAGCTGATTCCAAACTAGGCGGAGCCTGTGCCATGGTGGCCAGACTGCCGATAAACATACTTATATATTACTAAATACATACATATAATAGATAAATTATACTCAAACACAGACCAAATTGAAGTACCTGGAGATTATCACTAATTGAAATGAAACCACTTCTTGTTAGAACTATAGAATAACTATTACTATATTTTCTGATGGAATACAAGACCTTATAAAGGAATTAATCTAGGTTATCATACGTAGCATGGTACGTATGTATGACATTACAATATTATTCACCTCCTAAAGGAATGTTAGGAATTTATGAACTACTGATCTATAACATTATACGTTACAATCAACCATCACAATATGATCGTGCTCATCACACAATTATTTATATGTATATTATCTCGTGGGTGGGAATCAAACCAACGACCCAGCTCTAGACTAAAAACCTGCTTCATTACCATTAACTAAAGAAAGAACTGATCTGTCTCCTCAAATAAAAAGTAAGTTACATCTGATTTGGCTTCTCTCTGTAGTGAATGTGAAACTACAATATTCCACAGCCTGGCGAGGTAAATACCCCGCGGTTCATTTAGAATTTTAATTTACTATAACTTAATTTCTGTGGTGTCACTATTTTATAACATAAATAAACATTACAAGGTTAGTTATTAAAACGGGATTAACCACAGAGTTCATGAAATCATTATAGAATTATTATCATTCACAGATAAATAGGCTGGCGGTAAACAGTGTTTGTTTTGTCGTAATTTCAGTTATGTGAATTCGGTTTTATGTCAATAAATCAAAATTTTGATATTGTGATAGCTCAAAAAGTACATTTCATTGGTTATTGTAAGAAAAGTTTATTTCGACAATTCTATACTAGCCATAGGCATTTTCACATCACACCTAGTACGATTTTGATCCGTTAAATATTATTTCTCTTTCTATTGACAGCCAAAAATCAACCGCACGTTGACACAAGGGTATATCCTTGTGTCAACGTGCGGTTAATTTTTGTTTGGAAGAGTTCCCTATGTTACTATAGTAACATCGGCAACTCTTCTTGCTCATTATGGTCACATTCTTTGTGTCAACAACGGGACGTCCATCATTTTCAATACAAGTTCTAATGTATTCATATTTAATTATTCTATAATTACTGTTATAATTATCCCATATCACATATTACTTAATCCCATAGAATGTTAATAACATAAGGTTTATGAATATGTTATAAAACTATGTTATTATCACGCTTGTACTCATACTCCTAGTGACACTTTATGTGTGTCTGGGGGGATGATTGGCCCCTCCGATTGGTCTGGCTACTTACAAAAAGTTGTGAAATAGTTCCCTAAGTATCATATATAAAAATCAAGGATGAGAATATAAGTAAAGTTACAATATTTTTTTAAGAGCTTTAAAGCGTCTGGTAAAAGTTACCGCCGACGGAAATTGTCTGGCAATACTGATTATTAATTGAGTGAGTATTATTTTTACCTGCCTTTCAGCTTCTCTCTTCTTCTTCTTCAGCTAATCAGGTATGCATACACTCAAGGTACATACTAACTCTACTTTATTTTATCCCATACATTTTATTTCTGAAAAAATAAGTAATGTCTGGGGGCCCTGAGATCTTGGACTTTAAGACATTGTTAGTTAAAACGTTAGATTAAAACCTACTTGTTACATTTAAACATCCGCCTTATCATTGGCAAAAAATAATTCTACTAACTGTGACTGTTTGACTGATCTAAATTTGAATTACAAAGTCTAATCATTCGTCCAAGTAAGTTTCAAATGAAACTTCTTATTTATCTCCAAACTTTCTCTTAAAATCATTATTAACAACTGATAGAAAGAACAAGAAACAGTTAATTACATATTAAAACTTTTTCAAACCGTCCTCGGTACAAGTTGTGGTACTTGAACTTAGTTTTAGGAGCGCGCAACTGTCGCAATAGTCGCGTCAATCGGCTGTCGCCAAATTAAAGGTCCTAAAGCACTCTAATTTGTAGTTTCCCTTCGAAGGAGTGTAGGGTTGTCTCAATCCGAATAGCCAGTTTTAAACGATGGATTCTTTTGCCTACTGTGATGATCGAATTTGGGTTTGACCGGACTTTAAAATTGACACGTCAAGAACTCAATATGCGTCGAGTGTTGAGGTTTCGAAACCACACATGGGATTTGCTGTACTAACTTTTAAACTTTCGCGTATGAAAACGTTTTTTTTTAATAAGATAGGGGGCAAACGAGGGGTCACCTGATGGTAAGTTACTACCGCCCATGGCATGGCATACCGAGCATGGCTCTCCCACTTGAACCACTGTGACCACGGCCAGTGCAACCTAGTCGAAACGTCAGGCAATTCAGAAGTATGTATTTATTTAGTGTATGTAAGTATTTCGTGATCACGTTAATTCCCGTATAAATACATAATCATACACACATGGGATATTTAATTGAATGTTTTATAAATACTCGGTCTGTCTTTGTAAGGTCTCCCGTGATGCAGAAATATAATTTAATTAAAGTTATTGTCTTCAACAAGAAAGATGGGGAGAGAGAGATTTCATAATTTCAAATATCTATTGTGGAATTCTACCAGTGTTCATGTCAATGAGAATTATAACGACACAAATTTATGTTGCAGAGTCTAAGAGAGAACTAAACATTTTTTTCATCATAGTAACAACAGCACTTGGCTGTTGTTTCTATTATCTGAGCGGTTACCCTGGTCTGAGTGGTTTTCCACACTCACAATACCGCTATCTTATTCAGGTGTCGCTTTCATGTTGTCACATATTTTGGCAACTAAGTTTTGTTTAAAACAAATTAAGGAATCCTACGCGTTTGAAACTGTTGTAATTGTACATACGATGAAGCTGCCTACCATTAACATTGAAAGAACTCATGAAGACGACATCAAATATGTATTATTGTGGATTTTTTTAACAAAAAATACCTACAAGTGTAGGAATAAGTCGCGACTATTTACGCTACAGTTATGTAGTCCTTGGAGTTTATATGATAAATTTTATTTTATAAAGTAAAGTAAAAACATAGCATAGCGTTACCAATTGCGTGTCAAAGAATTTTTATTTTGCATCCTTATTCTGTGTTAATAGATATGTTACATTAAACTAATACGAATTGTATTTTTTAATATTGTGACAACCCTATCGAGTGTCGTCCCAGAGGCAGTTAGCACACTGGACCGGAATGTTATAAGACAAAATAGTCGTTTTTTGGATACGAATAAACGTTCCGTCCATTTACCGTAATCATGTTAGCTTGAGGAAAATTAAGTGTGGATATAGACTTCCAAAGAAGTTAAGAGTCGGTACAGAAGTTATGTAAGGATAATCTTGAAGATAGTTTTTGTAAGGATGTGAAGGATTTTCAGCAAATAATTAAGGAAAATTTTACTGTTAGACGTGATTACACAAGTTGAGGAATTAAATATGTTTCCACAAATTACAACTCTATATAAATTACACAAAATATATAATTTGTTGATAGAGATAGATCACACTGTCTTTACTTAATAATTGTTGCATTATAATATACCTAAGTACGTAAATAGGAGCCCTATTTTTCTAAATTTCTTTATTTAATAAATAAGGAAATATGTTTTTGATTAGGAAACAAAATCACATGCAATCACTAGTATATTTACTTAGTGGGAGTTCATTTATCGAGGTCGAGTCACCCTCTCCTTCTTGTGGGTGCTGTCAAAATAACAGGAAATAATAACGGCACCGACGTTTTTATTGCTTTTTTATATCATCCTGTGCGACCTCTTGGACCAAATCGATGTGTTTAGGGATGAAAAATACTTGTTTATATAGGTCAAATTCATTTTGTTTTTTTTTTTTAATTCAAGCCTATATACCCGAAGAGATGAGCAGAAATGTATTAATATAATATATCTCTGCTTCTATCCTAATTATTATGCTTGAATAGACACCAGGCCAACTACAGTATCACCTACTTAAGTATATTTTAAACGCTCATGCCATTATCTCCGAAGGGGTACGCGGAGGTGTATAAAACCCCCACATTTTGCTAACTATAATTTTGTTCGACTTACGCAATAAGGGGCGAGCATATTGGTCAACCGGGCGTTTTGGAAATTAAAGATGGGAAATTTTTAAGTATATTGAAAGGGAAAGGTATAACTACCTTATAGCAGGGAAGACAAGGGAAGGAGAGGGATATTGGATTTACGAATGGATTGGGGGGTGTAAGCGACAGCTCGAGCAGGTCAGCGCTGCATACCTGTCACTCGAACTGGCTGTTGCCGGGAGTTCGAGCCCTCATTTTACTATTTGATGTAACTCCATCCTACTAATATTATAAACGTGAAAGTTTATGAGTATGGATGTTTGTTGCTCTTTCACGCCAAAACTACTGAACCAATTGCGATGACACCATTCCCCATGACGACAATCTCTTAAAAGCCGAAAAAGATAAAGAAATAAAATATTTGGACCTAGCCCACGAGATTGTCGACATGTGGGATGTGGATTCAGCAATCATTGTGCCGATAGTCATTTCGGCCCATGGGTTAATTGCTAAGAGCCTCGACCAACACCTTCAGAGGCTCACGTTAGGCAGCTGGATTAAGAGCCTGTTGCAGAAGGCAGTCCTCCTTGATACGGCACGCATTGTGAGGAGTTTTCTATCTCTGGAACCCTAACCACCGGTAGCTTGGTCCCTGTATCCGATACCGGTGGGACACAATTTTTTATATTTTTAAATATATTTGTTTTTATTTTTTTATAGTGAATGTATTTAAAAATGTAATTTATATGTATATTAAGTAAATAAAGAGAATAATAATAATACACTACTTCTCCTCCTTCACAAATTGTAACAAATGCAGACTAGTTGTTGTTGCAATCTTATCCTGCTGAAGCAGGGGTGGAAAATGATGCTTCATCTGCAAGTACTCAGTACTCTGATATAATAAGGAATACTTTGGAAGGCGCTATTCTAGAATATCAGTCCATGAGTTTTGAAAGTAGACCACGTTTACCGCGTTTGCCAATGCATAAACGAAACAAAGCGCTAGTGTGTACCCTTGATTCGATGTTACCCATTTATTTAGAAGAAAGCATAGATCTCAGCGATATCCACTCAATTTTGTATTGTGCGGCTGTCATAGCATGTCGAGTAGCTGGTGTTAAATTCCCACGAAATGACACCGCTACTCGGTCAAAGCTTGTTGTTCCAGCGTGGCAATGCAAGATTGAGTGTCGTATCGCTGAGTCGAGGGTACTAATTGGCAAGCTCATCTGTTTCAGATCGGGCAACACACGCCCGAGAGTAATGCGCTTTGTGAATCGGGCTTTATCAGGAACTGGCATCAGTTCCTGTGATTATATGGCACGAGTCAAAAAGCGCATTGACTTTCTGAAACAGAAGGTTTATGCATGGGTAAATCGCATACGAAGGTACAAAAAAAGGGTGGACCGATATACTCAGAATCGCATATTCCAAAGGGATGAGAGGTGGGTTTATAGCGCCTGCGTTTAGAGCAGCCTGATTTAGTGAGTGGCATTCATTTACCAGAAGCTGAAATCACGAATTCATTTTGGCGTAACATCTGGTCGATGCCTGTCGCTCACATTGAGGGTGAATGGATGCGAGATGTCGAACGATCATGTGAGTCAATTAATAGAATGGAGCCAGTATCAATATCAAACATTGATATAGCTTATGCAGTTCGTTCCCTGCCGAATTGGAAATCAGCGGGACTGGACGGACTGCGTAACTTTTGGTTAAAATGGCTCCGTAGCTCACATGTACGTTTGGCATCTCAATTTCAATCATGCTTAGAATCGGGTTCGCTCCCAACATTTATGACCACAGGCGTGACTCATCTGCTCTATAAATCTGGTGGTGCCACGGATCCCAAAAACTACAGACCCATAACATGTTTACCAACCTTGTATAAATTACTCACGTCCATTCTGAGAGTGAAGATAACATCTCATGTAACCAACAACTCTGTTATGTCTTACTCTCAGAATGGATGTAGAAGTGGGGCTCGTGGCACTAAAGAGCTCCTTATTATTGACACGACTATTAACCAACAAGTTCGCCGTAACCGAAAAGACTTGGCGACATGTTGGATAGATTTTAAGAAAGCCTTTGACTCTGTGCCGCATACGTGGCTCCTGAGGGTCATGGAGTTGTGTATGATTGATATAACTCTATGCACTTTCTTGGAGGCATGTATGCAGCAATGGAGAACGGTTCTTTGCTATCCAGGATGTTGATAATCTCAGGGTAACGGCGAGTATATACAGATCAGGCGGGGTATATTTCAGGGTGACAGTTTGAATCCCTTGTGGTTCTGCCTAGCTTTAAATCCTCTCAGCACTATGTTGGAGGGTTTAGGACTAGGCTATCGTTTGCGGAGAGGAGGTCAGGTTATATCCCACCTCCTTTTCTTGGATGATTTGAAACTTTTTGCCTGCAGCAATTTCCAACTGATAAAATTACTAGAGGTAACTGAAAACTTTAGCAAATGTATCAAGATGGAATTTGGTGTGGATAAATGTGCAGTCATGTATGTAAAAAGAGGCAGGATTGTGGAATCTGTAGGAATGGAACTCTCAGATTCTACACACCTTAGATATCTTTCCGCGAACGATACTTAAAAGTATCTAGGAATGTCACAGGCGTTAGGTGTAAATGAATTGACTATGCAGCAATACAGGAACGCTTCTATGGCCGCCTGATAAAAGTATTAAAAAGTCGTGTGTCGTGGTTTTATAAATGCCAAGATACTACATAACCGCGAGGTATGCAATCTTAGAGATTACTTCCTCTCTGTTGACGTGGAGATGCATCGGAATGTTGTGGCAGTTGACAACGGAGTCACTCCGCTTGCTCTAGGTAGAGAGAACTGGCGCAAACCTGCAGTACTTAATATTACAGATCGCAGGGAAATATGGAAGAACAAAGAGCTGCATGGACGTTTTTATCGGGCCTTAAATGGGCCCGAAGTAGATCTATTATCGTCAGTGTCCTGGCTACATTTCGGTGATCTCTTTGGAGAAACTGAAGGTTTTATCTGTACAATTACTGATGAAGTTGTTATGACGAACAACTATCGGAAACATATCCTGAAGGACGGCACTATTGACATTTGTCGGGCATGTCATCGTCCCGGAGAAAGCCTCAGGCATATAATTTCCGGTTGTTCTCGTCTTGCAAACGGCGAGTACTTGCACAGACATAACCAAGTGGCCAGGATAGTCCATCAGCAACTTGCTCTTAAATATAACCTTGTGACTATGGAACTACCGTACTACAGGTATGTGCCCGACCCAGTTCTTGAAAATGGTCGTGTAACATTGTACTAGGATCGGTCTATTATCACTGGCAGGACTATTGTTGTCAATAAGCCTGATATCGTGGTAATAGACCGATTAGAGCGCCGAGCAATGATTGTTGATATCACCATTCCACATGACGACAATCTCTTAAGGGCTGAAATAAAAAACAAATGAAGTATTTGGATTTATCCCACGAGGTTGTCGACATGTGGGATGTGGATTCGGCGATCATTTTGCCGATAGTCATATCAGCCCATGGGCTGATTGCGAAGAGCCTCGACCAACACCTTCAGAGGCTCATGTTAGGCAGCTGGATTAAGGGCCTGATGCAGAAGGTGGTCCTTCTTGATACGGCACGTAGTGTGAGGAGGTTTCTGTCTTTGGAACCCTAACCACCGGTAGCTTGGTCCCTGTACCCGATACCGGTGGGACACTATTTTTTAAATTTTTTTTTATATAATGTATTTTAAAAAAATATTATTTATATGTTTTATAGATGTTAATAAACAACGACAACGGACAACGGACTCACTCCGCTCGCTCTGGCTAAAGAGAACTGCGCAAACCTGTAGTTCTTAGTACTAATGAGCGCAGGGAGGTATGGAAGGGCAAAGCACTTCATGGTCGTTTTTATCAGGCCCTAAATGGGCCTGATATAGACTTAAAAGCGTCCACATCTTGGCTACGGTTCGGTGATCTCTTCGGAGAAACCGAAGGTTTTGTCTTTGCAATTATGGACAAATTTGTTATGACAAATAACTATCGGAAATATATCCTGAAAGATGGTACGGTAGACATTTGTCGGGCGTGCCACTGCCCCGGTGAATCTATCAGGCATATTATTTCTAGTTGTTCTTGTCTTGCCAATAGTGAATATTTGCACAGACACAACCAAGTGGCCAGGATTGTACATCAACAGCTAGCCCTTAAATACAACCTTGTGAATTCAGAGGTGCCATATTACAGGTATGTGCCCGACCCAGTTCTTAAAAATGGTCGAGCCACATTGTATTGGGATCGATCTATCATCACTGACAGAACTATTGTTGCAAATAAACCTGATATAGTGGTGATAGATCGATTAGAGCGCCGTACAATGATCATCGATATCGCTGTTCCTCATGACGAGAATCTCGTGAAAGTTGAAAAAGATAAACAAATCAAATATTTGATTTGTCTCACGAGATTGTCGATATGTGGAATGTCAAATCGGCGATCATTGTTCCGACTGTCATATCTGCTCATGGATTAATAGCCAAGAACCTCGATTAACACCTTAAGAGGCTCGCGTTAGACGGTTGGATCAAGGGACTGATGCAGAAGGCAGTTGTTCTCGACACGGCCCGTATAGTGAGGAGGTTCCTGTCTTTGGAGCCCTAACCACCGGTATCTTGGTCCCTGTACCCGATGTCGGTGGTCTACTGTTTTTCATATTTTAAATATATATTTTTTTATGTACATATTTAAAAATGTAATTTATATGGAAAAAGATGAATAAAGAGAATAATAATAACTTTTTATTGTTCTCTCATACAGACTGATACATAGGTAGTTTTTAAAACGGTACACGCCCAAAATGGTTTCAATATTGTATCTTCTTGGCTTCGAGAGAATGGTCTCACACTCAACATAGACAAAACAAATTACATACCATTCTCTATTAAAATCAATTCACCCGCAATAAATGATAACCTGTCCATCATAGCATACTCTTGTTCTCCTAACCATGCCTGTACTTGCAAAGACCTAAAAAAAGCTTCCCACGTAAAATACCTTAGCAATACACCAGTGTGCGGTTCTCTAGAAACTTTTTGCCTCGCACAACCAATCTGTGGAACAAATTGTCGCCTGCAGTATTTCGGGACCAATACGACCTTCAAGAAAATAGTGTACTCCCACCTCAAAGGCCGGCAACGCACTTGTGATTCTTGTGTTGCAGGTGTCCATGGGTGACGGTAATCACTTATTCACTTACTCAGGTGACCCGTCCGCTCGTTTACCCGCTATATCATAAAATAATATAAATATCTAACTAAGTAATCAGTAACCTGATCACAGATTATTTACTTAGAAGTATTTTTTCTTAACTGTGTATTTATCTATATCAAGTGTTTAAGTAAGACGCAATGTAAAACTTTTCCCTACAAATAAAATTAACTATAAATTGTAACTTGAAGATACTCAAATTGTGATTGTCTATAAACTAAAACTTTTACAAGGAGATTGATTTATATGTGGCAGACATGCAAGAGAAAAGCTAGTACTTTGTCTTTGTGACTTCAACTTCGACTAGTACTTCAAGTGTTTGTTAATTGTATCTGTCTAAATTTTGAGAATCTTTCATACTTAGTCGTAGTCGTATAAAGTCGGAAAGGTTTTTCTTGTCTAGTGACTTACAAGAATACCGTTCCTCCAGTAAAGATGAAACGGATTTAATTAAGTAAACTTACTTTTAGAATCAATATAATTTACTGTCTAAATTAAATTTCGCCACCTTCTTAATCATAACAAAGCCGGTAACCAAGATCTAGTTCATAAAAATTCTGTTTCTAAGTACTTTTGTCTGAATTTAAAATCCTTATTTATTCTGGCGTCCGACATCTTAACTGTATTCTTTAAAGAGGTTTTACAAAAGAAAATGTTATTACTTTTCAGATAGAAAATTAACTCAAATGTCAAAAGTTGTCAGTGTTCCGTTACCAGATATTTTTTAAAGGTAAATTTTTGGTAATTTTATTTCACAGTTGATACTTTGAATCGCCTTATACGTTAAAGCTTTTTAAAACCAGGGTGGCAGAGTTGACACCGTAAAAGTGTACCTGGTAATGTGAGTATTTGTAGGTGCATTATCATAATGAAAAGACTTAGGTATTTCAAAGGAACATTTGAACTATTTGAAGACTTATACCTTAAATTAAACGGTTACATGGCAGTCGTCAGAAACAAGCAAACACCTAAAAAACAAAAAAAAAAACAAAACAAACCTAGTATCTGATTGATGGCAAGTGCAAAGTACTTGAAACTAAAATATTTCACCTCACACATATTTTTTTTGTCTAACGAGATGTCGTCGTAAAGATCACAGGTCGGTGCAGGTCGCTTCGAACCGATCTTCTTGAAAGTCATTGAGGGAGCCTTAAATATGACTGTAATGATGATGATGATAAAGTAACTATTCCAAATTAACCAAATCTTAAATTTACAACATTCTATACAAGTTCTTAGCAAGTCGTAAGAAAACCGACATTAAAATAATTTAAAAATTCCTTCCCAAGTATAATAATTTAACAGGTAGGTAGTTAATGTTTGAACTTTAGTTTCACTAACTTTGAAATTTTGACATTTAACAGTACCTAAGTTCCTAGGTTATTGACGACGGACAACGGTCAAATGGGAGTTTTTCTACTACCATACTTTTTCAATAAATGTTATAAAGTATAATTGAGAAAGTTGTAAAATACGGTCGTTTTAACATATTAAAAGAAATGTGACTATTTTGCACTTTCTCTTTGGGTGTGCTTTGTATTCTACAAAACACATGATGAACTTGTATTATAAACAAGTACTGAAAAAAGAAATACAAGTTGTAACAAATATATTTTCTCATAAGGAGATGTGAAGCGTGGAAAAATAAACATTTAACTGCTGAAGCAAACAGGTATCCAGTTCAGCGTTATCCAGATCATATGGGCTGCTGCTAGTATTAGACAGGAACCTGTAGCATCGATACACGGCCAACGGTCACACATAGGCCTTATGTATGACTACACATTGGAGTTATGTAATTAGGATATATATTGGTGATATAAATAACTTAGTGATATATTTTTAGAAAAAGTACAATACAGGTATACAGACACATTCAAGAAACGGCGCTACCGAGTTGCTACGAGGGTGAGGAAGATAGGTATATATTAAGTGCTTCAGAATATCCTTCCTGCGTTTCTGCGCTTCCTACGTTTAGAGAACAAACTTTTTGGTTGATATCAGAAATATACCTTCTTTTGCCACACCTAAAAATAAATGTAAGTAAGATTCAATTAATAAGACTTTATAAGATATTATTCCAACATAGAAAATTATATAGTCAAGCCGAATTGCTTAGAATAGAAATTAATATATATTTAGAATAGTAGTTTGGTAAGTTGACAAGAAAGACTAAGTTAAAAAGTAATAATAAATTGAAAAATGAAACACCAGATTATATACATGAAAACATGCCACTCGCATGTATAGCATTCATTAATAACCAAGTGTCACAGTCAACAAACGTATAACATGAAAACTCGTATTTAACATCACAAAGGGGAAAGGCAAAAGAACGAAAAATCGAGAAGCGAACCCTTTTAACATAGAAGACACACTTGTCAGTTAATAGAGTGTAGACAAAGGTGTTTACCATGATAAAGGGAGTACGAAAGAAGAAAAAAATCCGTTAAAGCTGCACGCTATCTAGATAACTGAAATAAGTTGCCTCGGCAAGCACTTAGCTATTATTCTGGATAAAAAGAAAACAGTTCCTTGTCTAAATGGGTTCTGTATCGGCCATTTTGTTAGTTTTTATTCACAAAGGATTGTTTAATGTATCGATAAATACGTTATCTGCGTTTATGCAAGATTTGGATTGCTTTCAATTTAGTCATAATCTTGTATAGTTTAATTCAAGTAAAAAAGGTTCTTAAATATGTAATTACTATGAATTTTATTTAATTTGTATTAGAAAAAAAACGGATAACAATCGGAGCGGACATGCGCACCGAGGGTTTTGTAAGCAAACAAACTTGTGTGTAGATAGTTCGTCCATCTCAGGAATCAATTCTCGAAGATTTTGAGTAGCCTTTTTCCAAAGACAATTTTGCAGTTCCAAATATACTCTCCCATACATCGGTTTACGACAAATTCAACTTTCCAACCACAAAATATAAGTTTGTAATCACAAAAACTACTCTTTATGTGAAAACTAACGACTTTCGGATTTCTCTTATTATGTTACCTTACTTCTCACCAAATTTCATGGTTCTAGGTCAATGGAAGTGCTCAATAGGTTTTGATTTACCTGCGAAGTGTTCAAATTTGGCAAAATATAAGGCTTACATGGGCGTATCTTTTGATTGCGTTGACTTAGAAGCTTTATTTTTTAACAACTTTAACGGACCGCAAACATAAGTATTTCGTATTAATTTCAACTTGAGAAAATCTAGGGGTTCCTGAGAAAAGGATAATCAAAATAGCACCCAGTCGCCTTTCGTTCAAGGCGAAGGTATGAGCTCTCCTGTCTCAAAATTTAGCAGGAACATTACAACATTAATCTATATATATAAAAGAAAGTCGTGTTAGTTACACTATTTATAACTGAAGAACGGCTGAACTGATTTTACTGAAAATTGGTGGGGAGGTAGCTTAGCATCAGGAGAGGACATAGGATACTTTTTATCACGTTCCCGTGGGACGTGACATAAAACGTAGTATAACAAAACCCAACTGATATGGAATAACAAAACGCAACTGACAGCTAAACGTAATGTAGTCTATGGTTAATTATAGTAGAGTTTTGAAGTTGACCGGTTGATAGGGTTGATGTGTTTGTTTATTATACATAAATTACACCCAGACACAGAACAAATTATCATGCTCATCACACAATTATTTAGATAGTAGTTATCTTTATAATAATATATAAAAATGAACCACTATTCCTTCTGGTCATGCTATAACTTAAGAGCGGCTTTACCGATTTCATTCATCTTTTTTTTAAATGTTTTCTAATACTTAGTCGAAGGTTCTTACATAAAAAAAATAAGAAAATTGGGCAGCAACTTAGAAAATTTAAGAAAACTTAACGACTACCTTTATTATAAACTTTTTAATGTAACCTTAGCCCCAGTGTTATTTACTCTTTGCTAAGCACGTTTGAAATAACTGTCAGTTGTTTGACAGTAAGTGACAGATCGCACACCGCTAATCGTTTACCATAGATTATACACTAATACATAGATTATACACTAATAACTAGAGATCGTTTACAAAGATCGCATAATTCTAGCGTAGCGTTATATTCTCTTTGCATTAATTAGTTGTAACAGTCGGCATCAAGGACTTCATCATGGAAATCCATGGTCGGCATTAAGATCGAATTATACCCCCTAACCCAGCTACCTGGTCGGAATGATATCTTTGACGAGGTAAAATTAAACCATTTTGCTTTGATTTTTCACATTGATAATGAGTTTTCATTTCTTAGTGCACCCTGCACAGTCGATTGAATCGAAAAATTGTGGAGTTTTAAGTTTGCTCATTTATAATTTTCAGTTGAAATTTTGATATTAAAAATGCCAAGAAGTAAACGTACAAACATAGGTCGCAGAACTCGCAATCCCGTAAATCAAAGATATTTAAGAGCAAGTCAAACTGATGAGCAACGCAAAGCTCGAAATGAAGTTGAACAGAATCAATATCAAGGAAATAGAAATGTTGCATTTGATCCACATCGAGCCGTATTCAATTATAACGTGGCAATCGATTACAGTTTACAGCAAATGGCAACTTGTATGGCACTTTGTAATGGCACCCGGCTTGCGGTGAAGAAATTAATTAACAACGTCATCGAAGCCGCAATTTTAAAAGGGAAGTATAAAGGCGAAGACTGAGATGATGATGAGATTGATTCCACGCATCCTTCTGATTCCAAAAAACATGCCATTCGACTTTAAACGGTTACAATTTCCAGTGTGGCTTGCATTTGCAATGTCAATAAATAAATCGCAAGGGCAGTCGTTAAGTGTTTGTGGCATTAATCTTGAAAATCCACGTTTTTTCCATGGCCAACTGTATGTCACCTGTTCCCGTGTCGGAAAACCATCAACATTATTTATTTACGCGCCAGAAAACAAAACTGACAATGTTGTGTATCAACAATATATATAGAGTATATAATATATAGAGATAATAAAAAATTACAAACATACAATATGAAAATATACAACAATAGAAATAATAATTATTAGTGAAGTATCCCAGTTTGAATTGAATGACAGGACAACGTCTGTCGGGTCAGCTAGTACTTTATAAATTATAATGTTTGTGTATATATGCATGTATTTATCTTTCTATGTATGTATATATTTTTGTATGTGTATGTGTATATATTTATATATTCCTATATTTTACTCCTCGTTTCTTTTTGTTTTGGTATTTATGTTTCTTTCATTGGTTCTAAAGTTCATGATATAAATTTAGTTCACCTACTTCACCCATTTCTGCACCACCCTAGGGTAGTAAAGAATGCATAAGGCATTAAGTCTGCCATTGTATATTTTTGTGCATAAAGTTTTAATAATAATAAGGGATCGGTTTTGCTTTTAAGCAACGGAACCCTAAAAACAATTCTTGGGTAAAATAATCAATGAAATCGTATTGGTTAAAATACTCAATTAAAATTTATCTAATAACTTTAAACGAGATATTCTTGTATATATATAAGCGCGCTCGTTTGTTGGCTGTGGGAGAATGGGAATCAGGCATATGGATTCAGGCACTTCCATCGCCCAACATAGGCACCTTGTTGGACGATAACACATTCCGCCTTGCCACTTGCCTTCGTTTAGGAGCTCCTTGTGTTTCTCCACATCTTTGTCACTGTGGAGAAGCTGTCGACGGTCTCGGACATCATGGCCTTTCTTGTAGCAGAAGCGCAGGCCGTATATCTCGTCATGCCAATCTTAACGACATAATCCGTCGTGCTCTTGTTGCCGCCGGCGTGCCAGCAGTACGTGAACCCAATGGTCTGGTACGAGACGATGGGAAGAGACCAGATGGTATGTCGTTACTGCCATGGAAGATGGGTAGGCGTTTGGTGTGGGACGCAACCTGAGTTGACACCCTCGCGCCATCACATCTTCCAAATACAGCTAGTTGTGCTGGCGCTGCTTCTGCATCAGCAGAAAACCTCAAACGGCGTAAATACAATAATTTAATTGGTAACTATGTTTTTGAGCCGTTTGGGGTCGAAACGCTAGGGTCATGGGGTCCGAGTGCTCGTTCCCTTTATAAGGAATTAGCTAAGCGACTGATCGACACTTCTCGTGACCAAGGCGGGCCTTTTTCTTGCACAGATAATTAGCATTGCCATTCAACGTGGCAACGCTGCCAGCCTTCTGGGAACACTGCCAGTAGGTAACGATGCGGATGAGGAATTTTACGACGCATGCATGTAAATAGCTTATATATAGAAATAGATAAAATTTATGTATAAAAAGAAAAACATACGCTAACCTAACTTAAAAAAAAGGTATATAATAAGTATATATATATATTTGTGATAGTTGAAGAGATTTTCGAGTCAGGGGTATTTTAAATGTTTAATTTATGATTATTAATTATTATCAGACCAAATACTAAAGTAACCCTACCACTGAGTACTCTGTCACTTATTTCGTACAAGTTTCTACAGAACTGTTTTGAATTGTAATATTAAGAAGCTGATTTAACTCGTGAGTCAACTACCGTATTGTTTCTTAAAAGCCACTAAGAAATCTAGGTATATTTTTTATTATAATTTAATACACCTTGTATAGTCAATAATAGTCTGTCTAATATTATCTGTCATTCCCACTCCATTGATTAACGCCAGGCGATGCTCAATCAGTTCGGATTGGTTATTGGGTAGCGTGGGTAAGGTCATTAGCTCATGATTGTTACTATGCATACAATTAAATGTTCTTTGATAATTTAGTTTCTAGGTTAGAAGTTTCTAGGTAGGTTTAATTGTGCTAAATATGTATGTATTCTGTTATGTTATGTATGTAACTTATTCTGAGACATAGTACGCAGCGCTATCGTTTTTGTGGGAGAACCATGCTTCGGCCCGGCTCGACCGGAGTGATATCACAGCCTCACAGAAAACCGGCAGTGAAGCAATGCTTGCATTGCTTTTTGCCGCGTGAGTGAAGATACTTGAGATCCTAACCCTTCCCTCCTCCCCCCTCTCCCCGCTCTTCTCCCTTCTCCCCCATTTTTCCCTACTCCCACCTTTAAGGCTACTCACTTGTGACTCTTGAGTTACAGGTGCCCTTGGGCGACGGTAGTTATTTACCATCAGGTGACCCGTCGGTTCGTTTGCCCCCTATACCATAGAAAAAATTTGGACCTAAACTCACTATAATTTGTGCTAAAGTTTCTATCACACGGGTAAGCATAACAAGATATTTTTTTTGTAAATACAAATATTTACACAGTAGAACTCGAACCTGCGTTCCCGACGTTGGATAGATAGATAGATAGAACATTATTTATTGTACACCACAGTTGAACAGAAATTAAACATAGTTAGTTTATACTAAGCGGCAAGCACAATGGGCTGTTATCGCTTATAGCGATGTCTTCCAGACAACCTTTGTATGGAAATAACAGAGGAAAATAATCGGTAGGTGGTGGCCTACCAAAAATATTTAGAACGGGAACAATGAAATAATAAATATAGTATCTAGGTAAAGCGAATGATATTATCTGAGAGGTAAACATGGGGTGAATAGGAATATGTGAAGTATCTACACATACATACATACATATATGTATATATATATATATATATATATATATATATATACACATACATACATATACATACACATACAAATATATAGCGAATTAACTATAATAAGACATTTTAGTGGAGTTACTTATTATGGAGGCAATTGCACAACGTGAGAGAGTTGTACACCACTTATAGTGTTAGATAATATTCCTTTACAAGAGCCTTAAAAGAGGTTAAGGTTTGAGCTCGTCTAATCTTTACAGGTAATGCATTCCATAAATGGATTGCAGTTACTGTAAAGGATTTATCATAAAATGCCGTGAAGTGTGCAGGCATTTTCAGTTGCAAATGTTTTACTACCGCGCCATGGAATTAGTAATAAATTACATTAATTTTGCAAAATATTAAATTATAGTTATAATTTTGTTGTGTGTCGCACACACAACAAAATTTTAACTTTCCGGTTGGTTACGGTTTGGACTTTCCGGCAAGAGCCAGGTCGAGTGACAGGTATCCGAGCCTATCACCTGATCATATATATGCTACACTCCCCAATCAATCCGTGGAAGCGATATCCCTTTTCTCCCATTACCTTCCCTTCTTACCTACCTTTCCCTATCAATAAACACCTAATTTTCTCATTGTTAATTCCCAAAGTGCTCGGTTAACGACAATTTGGCATGCCCCTTATTACGCAAGTGGACTTAATTTCAATACACGTGTCCAATGAACTGAATTCTTGGCTTCAATGAATATTGTTTAGCCAAATGGAATGTTTTTCGTTACAAAACTTTAATAATAACATTGAGCAGGTACCTAAGTTGTAACAATAAAAGTTTTTGTTTCAATAGACCTGTATTTTCTTATTTTTAACAAAGATATTGAGAGCTCAAGACAATAATGGCATCATTACCGAGTAGGAAATAAAAGGCAATGCAAAGTTAATGAAAGAAAAAATATGGCTCCATCCAAGGAGGAAAGTAGGGGTTGTACAGGCCAGTTTTTTAAAAGTACTCCCCTATTTTTCGCATATCATCATTTTGCTCAATTGACTTTTATCGCCTGTGCATAATATTAAGCACCTGATACTTTTAGCAGAAATTATTTTATGCTTTCTTCGAAATGGCTTTAAGAGCTTCCTTACTCACAGTTAAGTTATTATAGCAATGTGAAACTGATAATAAATTTAGTTATTATAACATCGTCGGAATGTTTAAATTTTTTTTATATATTATAGGGGGCAAACGAGCAGATGGGTCACGTTATGTTTACATAACATATATTTTTTGGGAATCAGAAAATTCCGAAATATGTTAATAATATCATTTCATATCACCATTATATTAAATAAAATAGATTTTTTTTTTTTGTACACAAAACGCTAAGTTACAAAATTTTATATAAATCTACTTACGTACAATTGGAATTTTTGAAAACCCCACTTTAAAGCTCCACAACTAAATTATGTACGAGTATGTACGAGTATGTACGAGTATGTACGAGTATGTACGAGTATGTACGAGTATGTTGAAATATTTTGTACGAAGTTGCTTTCGTAAGTTCCATTATACAGAGATTCCAAATCTGACACAATTGTAGTGGCTCAGAAATACAGTCACTAAAGAGAGATAGTTTTACTTACTGATTAGTTTTACTGTACTTTACTGCTAAAACTAAAGCATAGAGAGGTTATTTTACAATTTGAGCTTTTGCGGGTGGAATTACTGTTGTCACTACTTGGTGACATTTCTGGTTCAAAAATTTGGAAGTTGGGGCGTTAATACGAAGTAGTTTTGTGCAACATCAATAAATTTATCAGTGTACAAACCATTACAAAATGTATAAAAGTTTCACAAGGAGTTAATCCTATAAATAAATATCTGATCATATTATTGAGTTAGGGCTAACAGTACGTCTTTTATTTGAATTTTACTAGGGATTGGAAAGAACAATTAACGTGAAGTTATGATTGCAATACCGAGAATGATTTAGGTATGGTTACACCTTTGAATGGCCTAAACATTATACTGGCCGTGAAAAGTAGTTTTTTTTTCCTTCTACTAATATTCACAATCCATCTGAAATCTAAATGAATGAAAATGTATCTGGCGCCAAGTCAAATTATACTATATGGTGGTACTATATCCACTTATACTATATGGTGGTACTATATCCACTTACACTATATGGTGGTACTATATCCACTTATGGTGGTTCTATATCCACTTATCACTTTCCTATATTCTAAACTTTATATTTCATATTATATTGAGTAAGATTTCCTACATCTAAAACACGTATTTATTTGTTTGAAAATAGGTGTAAACAATAATGTTTTAGATATATAGGGTTTGGGTTTAGTTACACCATTTACAGCCTTTTTGTGATCTTTAATTTGTTAAATTTGTCTCCGCCCCAAATAGCAGAATAACTATTAGAACACCGAAAAAAAAACACAAAAAATTAAAGAATTAAAAAAAAACATTTATTCATTTTGTATGGAACGGCTTTTTTGATGATATTTCAAGAACAGATTGCCTGATTTAGATGAGCTTATTTGTTCCTCTTGGCCTGGAGAAAATGATTTGATATCATTTATATTTCTAAGGCCCGAATTACATATAAATGCATTGCATCTCCTTTTTAAATTGTAACATAATAGTATTCCCTCGTCTTCGTGAGTGGATATTTGTGGTACATAAATAGTCGAAGAGTTGAGTGCTTTATTGTTTTATTTTATGATTTACTGGCAGGATGCAGTGTTTTAGGTTATTGCTGTTTTACGACCAGCTTTATTGAGGTTTTGTCTAAAGGTGTTGTTGCAAGATTATTCATAAAAAAAGTTAAAATAAGGTATACAAATAAACAAAGCAAACCTATTTTTAATTCAATGAAGTACAAAAAAAATCTCTTAATAAAAACGTTAAGGTGTTATAATAAATCGTTAACACTCGCCAGTAGTCAATTTGACTTTGTAGTGCTATCAATAAAAAAATTTAAACAGTTATTTTTTCTTACTTTCGATGAGTCGACTAATGGTCAAAGTTCTGGATGAACACAAGTGTAACATAAATATATTTAACTTGTGCGCTTTATTATCATATTTCTCACAATTTAATAACACAGACAAGTTAGTAACTTAAGATAATTAAAGTTACCGTAATATAAACAATTATTACTATGCATTGTTGATTTTGAATTACAACAGAACTTGTCAGAACTTATGGGTGTTTGGCTGACTTTAATTATACCACAGTTTAAATCAATTATTATGTGAAGTGGCTTGGTAAAGCAGAGTTAAGGCAAATGGTTACGTGGTCAACTCTCTGCCTAAGAAGGAGTATCTTAGGATACTTTACTGTAGCTTTCTTTGTTAAAAAATAGTCACTTTACCGCTTAATAAGGGCTAGATTAATGGCGGCAGTTTTTACTTACCGAAAAGCACCCACGCACCTGCGACTTCAATGTTTTATTACTTGAAAAGTTACGTAAGTATTTGAAAATTTTCATTACTTTAATATTTTCGGGGTCTATGAGACGTACGGTAGACATTTCTGGGTTAACCTTTTACAGTGCAAATGTAGTTTTCTAATAATATTTTAGACGATCTCGAAGCTCTAAATGTACACCATCAAGCTAAAATCACAGTACTTATGAAACTGGGAATAGCCAGTGCAAGTCACTGTTTAAAGCAACAATCCCGACAATTGGACGACTTCTATTCCATCTACAATTAGTTAAGGGTAATAATCGGGAAAGTTGAGAACAAAACCAGTTTGGCATTACTCCAATACAGGGTGTAATGAGAGCCTTAAGTCTAATGAATGAAACTGAAGTTGCGCCATTATACAGCCATACTAAATGTGTCGTGACTGCGCCCGCTTGATAACGACTTCAAGACGCGTATTGTTTTAATGTTTTTTGTTGTATTTATTTATAATTATAAATGTCTTCATTTCGTTGTCATTTAAAAAAATCTTTTGAATAGTTTTGTACTACACGATTTTTCATAGTTCTAATAAAAATGATTTAAATCGGTGGAATCTTTTGCGACTTGTGTGCATAGATTGCATAGGTACAAGTAGATGTATAAATCGGGTATTAATTACACTCATCGTAGCCAGGGGTGTATCGTAAAACTAGACAGTACTGGCTGGCTGAGTCAGCCTGTGACCACGGCCAGTGCAACCTGGTCGAAACGTCAGGCAATTCAGAGGTATGTATAATACCTTTTCGTGATCGCGTTAATTCCCGTTCATACGTAGATAATATTATACCAGTAAATTATATCTTTAACCCTGAAACCTGATTGCAGCACTTACCGGGTCCGGTTGTGAATCTAAACTATTCAGGGACCCGCTTAAACATACACAACATTTCATGAACATCGGTCTAGCCGTTTTTTGGCAATAACGGTAACCACAGCTGCAAAATTGTTTATATATTTTTTATTTTTGTGTTGCCAAAAATAAACATTTTGTTTCCTTCTTTTCTTTCTTTAGGAGTTCAGTGACAAACAGACGTACAGAAGAATCATACTTATATATAAATAAATAAGAAGAAAACACATGAAAAAAAAACTGAACGCAGAAGATATTACAAACCGATATATAACGTATTTACTTAAACACACATTTTTTATTTCTTCAATTAGTTTGGATTGATCATGAAATTTTTGATCTTTTATTCAACGTTACGTTTCAATCTTCTTCGGATGATCGCAACACATTAAACTATAACTCTGACTCCTAGAGTTTAATAAATGTTTCATTTAAATAATTTTGAGGTCATAACTCGACAATACAACAGGAGCCATATAACATAAGATCAATATTCTCGGGTGACAACCTGCTGACCCAGGCTAACACAGTACCCTCTATTATTTTTCTACTTTCTATGCGAGTGACCTTATCTCTGCCGTGGGTGTCTTTCCAAGCGACCGAGCGCAAGGGGACGGGACAAAGCCTTCTAAATATATAAGGAAAATCTGTACGTGGTTTGTAGTTGCACAGTCTGTCAGTTGTACAGTGAACTTTTCCGAACAAGTTCCTCATATTAGTATTGTTACCGTTAACACTAACAATACTATTATGAGAATACATTTATTTTAGATAGGTACGTATATCATATTAAAATGTTTAGCAACTGTTTGCGCAATTACGCCATTGATTTTCGGCAAATATGACAAAAAAGTCTAAAATACCATCTTTCTTCTAAGTAAATAGTAGTATATGAACACATACGTAAAATTTACACCTAGAATTTATTATTATGAACAATAAAATAAAAACTCACAATCTCAAAAGGCGATACCAAGTATGCATACGTGTTACGCCATATTAATTTAGTAATATAGAAAATATTCAGCATTAAAGGTACCTTAACTCATTCTAAGGTTCTTTAATTACAGTAATTACGAAGGGACCGTTTAATGTATTTGTTAATGAGTTTGGACTTTTACTTTTGATTTCACAACCAAAGGTAAATTTTGTACTTTCAGGCACATTCGAATGAACTAATTAATGACAGTGTGCTTGAAATGAGATCTGACTTTTTTATATACGTATATATAAATTCGTATACATTTGCAGTACTAATTAAGCATGCAGCCGGTGTGGGTAAGCCTTAGAAAATTTGTATAAAAAGAACTGCTGCGCGAAATCAGCAAATATATAATTTAAGGTAATTTTTGGATGCGGTCTTAAGTGCAGATACTTCTTTAGTAGGCTAGGTGTGACTTCTTGATCTCAAGAATATAGAATACTCGTAAAGTTTACGAGGATGTTGTCATTTATACTGCAACGTCTGGGGTAGCTAGGTCGATACCCGCTCAGTGCAAATAGGTATATTTGCATGAAGATGTATATTTGCATTAGTCTTTTTCTTCTGTATATAACTAGCTCTTACGGAAGTTACGTTACGTGTTACGTGTAGAAATTTTGATGAAATCTATCCAACGGGAACCGTACATTTTCTGCGATAAAAAGAAGCCTATGTGCTTATTCCAGGCTATAATCTATCTCTTGTGTCAAATTTCTTCCAGCTCCGAATAGACATTTTTGTGTGAAAGAGTAACAAACATCCATCCATCGTATTATAGACTCTAAAGTACTGGGTGTGCTTAGTTTGGGTCTTGACAGCGCCGTGTGATATGTCTAGAATAAGTCCTTATTGTAATAATTAACCCTAACTACTAGAGTAATACCCTTTCAGTGATTTAAGTAAGTGTGCTATTTTCAAAAACATCCTGTATAATCACAAAATCCCCCGCCGCGTCTGTTTGTCTGTCTCGATAAACTAAAAAACTACTGAACGGTTTTTCATGCGGTTTGCACTAATAGACAGAGTGATTCATGAGAACGGTTTAGGTGTGTAAGCCAGAAGCCAGGGCGGGTTGCTAATAATATTATAAATGCCAATGTGAGTTAGTTTGTTCATTTCGCTGTCGCTGAAAGTTGCATAGACGTTTCCAGGACTGGAGTACATACAAAGACATAGAGTACTTTTAATCCCGAAAAAGGTACTGTTCCTGACGAGTACCTGAATTGACTGAAAAAAATTACATTACATTTGACGAGTTGCCCAGAATCGCAAGCTTTTGCAGACCATCAAACAGCGCAAAATAGCATATATAGCCTACGTGCTTAGGCATGACAGATACGAGCGTCTGCAACTAATTATAATTGGCAAAGTTACCGGAAAGAGAAGCAGCTGAACTTTTTCATCTCGCTAAAGACAAAGCCACATATGGAGAGCTGACTGCCAACCTTTATTAATTGGAGAGCAACCCAAAGAACAAGAAGAACGTAAGGTTGTATTTCGGCTGGCGAGTAAAATCACCAGTTGATTTGGTTGGGTCCATGTTTGGCAAAGCACAACTTCGACTGTTTATAGGCACCAGTAATAGCTTGTTTACCACCGACTTAGTATAAAAAAATCGCCTACCATCACGTAGGCTTAGAAAAAAATCGATATAAATTTAACCTTCATTCCATTT
This sequence comes from Callimorpha dominula, assembly GCA_949752705.1. Lineage (NCBI taxonomy): Eukaryota > Metazoa > Arthropoda > Insecta > Lepidoptera > Erebidae > Callimorpha > Callimorpha dominula. Next base: position 21,529,781 of record OX457005.1, read on the forward strand.
GCCGCAAATCGTGACGTTTTCATTTTACTTATGCAACATTGCATTTCAATGTGATCCATAATGTATGTTACGTTTCTCGACACATCTCTTGAGAGATGAGATGCTGTGAAAACCTTCTATCTCTGCCACGTGAGCAAAAAACGAAAGATATGGTTTGCATTGGAAACAAGATGATAAAAAGGAAAATGTGTTCATCTTTATTTCATTTATAAGACAAAGAAAAAGTATAAAGTCAGAACGAATTCTAAAATAAACAAGTTTGATAACTTATTGTGTAAGGGTTTGTACATTCCAGATATTGATATTAGTTCAACATTTCATCCATAAATCATTTGCTGTCAATCATTATCAAAAAGTGATTGAATACCTAGCTAATACCAGTAGATTAAGCTATGACAAGTTAGAGAAGTGACTTATTTCCTCTTATATTTTATTATTACTGAAGAACAAATTTAATTTTCTTTACAATGCTCAACCGCATTATGACTTGAACCTGAACTAATATTACATTTCGTATTTACTTTTTGCCACTTTCTAATAAAATAAACTGTGGTCAACCACCATTTTGCATGTATTGAACAGTGGAGGGTGACATCCCGATATACAAACCTGCAGTTTAGTTTAGCCACCAGTCTCCTACAACATGCTGATATATTTTTTAAATTCAGTCTTATTTATAAATATATACGTGTAACATACTGTGTCATGGACATGAAATGTACATTCCACCGATAACTCTGAGATGGTGGTGTAGACAGTGTAAGCTACTTACATTCAGCAAGAGTTACAATTTCATACAGAGATGTCAGAATCCAAAGTTGTAACCACTTATACATATATCGAGCTCAGCGGCGTACATTAGGAGAGGCTTGTGTCCTGTCCAGCAGTAGACGGTAGAAGGTAGAACGTTGATGATGATGATGATGATATTAAAAAAAAGTATACAGTCTATTTAATGAAACCTCATTAAATGGACTTTATACTTTTTTGTAGGCGATAGTTAAACAACTATCGCCTGGAGATGCTTGTAATACAACATAACAACAACAACAACTCACATCGGAAAAAAAAAATAGTGGGTCATATTAAGGGCCAAAGATTAGCTACAGCTGATAGTATATGGCCTAGGTTAGTCACTCTGATATCAGTAACTCACAAAAATGACGCGAAATTGGTGTCGAAGTTTTCGCACTGTGTCTTATATATTATACCTACTTTTGAACGCGACTTTGGTCACGTAGATCTCAGCTGACGTGTCCCTGTGTTAATCCAAGATACAACAAAGCCAAATTTGAGCCGTTTAGGGATACGCGTGGAGTAATAAACACGCGTATTGACTAACGTACTTGCGTTTTTTCCGGAATTTTCGTTTTTTTGGGAATTTTAATATTTTTTAATTCTGTAAAAAACCTTTACTAAAGGTAAGTATAGAAAAATTTAAAGGCATAGTTAGCAAATTCGGCCCAGCCATTTTCAAGTGATATACATAGATATGTACATCACTTGACAATGGCAATTCTTCCAAGAACACGTATAAATCATACTTACTAATGGTGTTCTTGGCAGAAACTTATATAATAACTATCTTTCGACACAAATTACCAGAGGGTGACCTGTATTCTTTAGACTCTGAAAGCTAATTAAGGCCAGGACTGTAAAAGCTGCCTAACTTCACGTCTATATTCAGATTTAAATAAGAATTTGGCAACATGATGGAGGAATATTCCTTTCATTCCATTTACTTTCATTCTACTAACCTAGAAATCTTTGCAAATGTACGTAGCGAGGTTTATTTTGATATTCTCTTTATAGCTGATTTATTTTTTAAACATATTTAATGTGTAATAGTTGTTATTAAATATCTTAAAGCTAACAACAAGACTTTATATACTTAATAGACCGGTAGTAGGTATTATGCAAAAATAATAACCCAAAATCTTTGTGGAAGAATCTAAATAATCAAGTACTAAATATTCAATCACATAAAACTAGAATGTTTCCAAATCACTTTAACAATCCAGATACTATTAATAAAGATTTTTTAACTATACCAGGGAAATGTATTTTTATGTGTAGTATAATTAATGATATGAGTTTCATAGATATGATGCAAATTTACATTTTCGACTAAAACCAGTAAACCAGACTACTATACTCAACATTTTAAAGAACATTAAGACAAGTGCAAATAAATATTGATATGATTACACTCACACTCTCAAATTAATTGAAAATTATAACAGATATTGTATGCCCTATCAGAATATCAGCGCTGCAATCTTTATGGCTGCAGCAATATGCTAAGATAGGTGCCTTTTCTGGCGTTGCACAGGGTAATAGTTATTTACAGTTTTATTTCTTTTCATTTTTATTGTAATAATTGTGTGCGGTAATGTGAATGTCAGAATAAATGTTTCTCTTCTTCTTCTTCTTAACAGTTCAATTATTACCCATAATGTTCCAAGCATGTGGAAGTACTCTATAGTGCAACCTATACCTAAGATTAGCCTTCCAAACACTACAAAAGACCTACGACCAAGAAGTATACTTCCCTGTTTGTCAAAAGTGCTGGAAAGAGTTGTATATGAGCAAGTCATGATCTAGAGTACACTCCTTAGTTTTAAATCCAACTAAATCCAAGTTTATGATACTGGGTAGTAAAGGGCAAATCCAGACTATTGTGGATGCCGACCCAGCAATCATTATAAATGGGAAAAGAATTGCATGGGTGGATGAAGCTAATAATTTAGGACTACTGATGGACTCTGAGTTACGATTTAAAGCATATATAAATAATGTTGACAAAAATGTTTCTATAGGCTAAAAACTCTATATAACATCCGTGACTACCTTAATGCATCATTAAGGAAACAACTAGTTGACACTCTTGTGTTATGTAGATTTAACTATGGTGACATAGTGTATGGTCCAATACTTACTGGTTAGAACAAAAAATCTCATACAGAGAGTTCAAAATACCTGCACTCGTAACTGTTTTAAAATCCCTAGACGCCATCATGTAACACCTTATATTAAGACAAAAAGATTATATAAATAGAATCCAGAAAGAAGCTGCATCTGGCTGTTTACTATATGGACTAATTAACAAACACACCCCTACGTACTTGTATGAAAAAATAGAACAGAGCATTGAGTATCTCCGGACACAGGATAGCTGGATTTCGTGGTAGTTTTAGGTATACGGCAACGCAATGCTAGAATTCTATAGCGCCGCGGGCCACGAATCCGCGAGTGCGCACCCGTCGCGTGCGCCCGTCTCATTTAGCGCTGCTAGTATAATTTTGATCACGAGCGTGTACAGTAGTGTCGAGTAGATTAGCATGCATTATTTGCTAATTTATTATTTGTCAAAAAGACGTCTATGAAAATAACGTCTAAACTGCCTAACCTGTTCGGGACAAGCAGGCTACTCAGCGGAGAATTCGTAACCAAATTTGCGTGACAATGAAAACGAATTTTACAAATGCGGACGCCCGTCGCGTGCGCCTGCGCTGTGTGCCCGCCGCCCGCCGCGCGTATTACAATCCGTCACCCGCGTCCGCGCTCCGTCGCACGCGCCTGCGCTGCTCAAACTATTTTTCATTGAGCGTGCGCCCGCGCGAGTTTTAGCGTTCGCCACAATTTTATATTTACACTTTTATATTTATATTTCATTACCAGATGGCAATTGCGGCTGTCGGCGTCTCGACAACCAAGGAAAATCAATACTGAGGTGGCATTGGTCCATCGCAGTGTGTACAGGGTCCACTTTTTTAAGTCCACCTATTAGGGCACGGCGTACAACCCTCAGTAACATAAAAAGTACTTTTTTTTTGTGATTCATTATTTATTTTACAATCAAAGCAACGTGGTCGGATGCCGTCATTGAGTCTCATGTCAGAGTCTGACTGTCTGACAATGACACGTCAAGAAAATGTTACTTATTATTAAAATTTTAATTATTTTTTTCGTATATGTTATTATTTTTATTTGTTGTATGTTGTGTTTTACAGAATAAATCCTTTTTTTCTTTCCTTTTTCTTTCTTTCTTTAATAAAAAAAATATAAAAATTATGAAAGTTGCTACGAGTATATGGTGGAGCGCCAATATATTTATAAAATGCATACATAATCGCACCATAATATATTTCGTTATATTATTAATTTCATAGTCTTTATGTAAACCACATTCTGTTTGTCGAATGCAATTAGTGCTGGTACTGCTGTAATATTGCCAATGTACTCGACGATCTCAAGAGATGGCGTTAGCAGTCTTCAAATAATGTAAACGCGCTGCACCTGATTGGTGCAAGAAAAAACGGACATACCCTGCTCTCATCGCTTTTCGCTAAGAAGACGCCTTTAATATAAAAATTTTGTTCCGCCACGGACATCAGTTATATTTCTCGTGAAAAGAAGCTGATTTTCCGTTAGTCCTATAGCCGTGTAGTGTTTGGACTCGCTTGTAACCTTTACAAGGTGTATGTGGAGTGCTCCAGTCTACGATCGTGACCGGCCGGTCAATACCTTGCAAGAGACCGTAGAAACCTCGCCGCTGCTCGCTGCCTTCTGGAGGATCGGGACTTGGTCGGTGTTGCAGGTTAGTGCTGGCATGATTGTTTTGATCGATAGAAGTGGTTTACTTCCCTACACCTCGTACGCTAACTGTTGAGCAATCACACCCTGGTCGGGCTATTTACACGCCTGACCATATAATTTGGTCCTTACGAGTACGGATAGGCCAGTGATTCACGTAAATATTGGTGAATTTAATTTTCTATTCATACCATAAAAAAGATTCACGTAATTTTAGTGAATTCTTGCGCCCCATTTTTCCTCGCTCACAGATTTACATAAAATTGGTAAATTCTGTGTTTAAAACGCACGAGAACTACGTAATTATTGGTAGACTCGTACTTAAATATAATTAATTGTTAGATTTGGTGAATTACGTATTAATTGGTAATAATATCCATTATACTCAATTTAGTTGAACTTATTCATACCTACCCACTTATTTACCGCTCCACCACTGTACTTTACGCTAAGTCATTTTAGGATTTAAATTTAACTTGTGTTTTTACACTAACTAGGTAGATATACCTATCACTTTGTAGTTGTATTGTGATATTATTTTATAAACATGACGGAAAGTGAATCAAGTCGCGAAGTCATGTTGGTTATGTTGAATCAAAAGAAAGAATTATTATTTCAACGTATTAATCGTATGTACACATCGTCGAAAGGTATAATTTCTTTCGATTCATCAACGCGAGCTAACGAGAATTTTCTGGCTGAAACGGAGATAATAGATGAGTTACGCGATAAATTTGAGTCCATTGTTGATAAAATAAATAATATAAATTTGTTATCAAAGATTACGGTCAATCCCGAGTATTCTTGCCTCGATTCATTTGATGATTTATACTCGAGAGTTAAACGCGTTAGAAATAAAATATTAACCACTTCTAAGGTGCGTTCACTCGAGACCAGTAGCTCGATCAAGTCCGTAGTGAAATTAGAACCTTTAGTAATTCCGAGTTTTGACGGACGCCCTGAAAACTGGAATACCTTTTATCAGTCTTTTAAAGCTAATATTCATTTGAATCAACAGCTTTCTGACTCGCAACGTGTACAGTATCTAATTTCTAAACTCACCCACGACGCACTAAAATTCACTTCCGGTATTATTCCGTCAGGTGAAACATATAAAATACTGTGGGATAGTTTGGTTAAGAAATACCACGACAAACGCTCATTAGGTACATATTATCTCAATAATATACTGGACTTAAAAACTTGCTCGCACACTGCGAACGCTCTTGATACCTTTGTTAGTAAATACTCCGCTTCGATTTCAGCTCTAAAAGAATTAGGCATAACAGATCTAACTGATTTTATTTTTCTTCAATGCGCTTTGAGAAGGATGGATCCTCAAACCATCCAAGCCTTTGAACTTTCGATTCGGGATGTGGAAGTGCCTACGACACAACAGCTTATCGCTTTTATACAAGATCAGGCTAAGATTTTGGAGCGCTCAAACCCGCGAAATTCGTCATATACGAAACCCGCTGCTGTTGTTACGTCGCCCTCACGCGAACGGCGCGTTCATCACACCTCCAAATCTTACGCAGCAGTTACCGCGAATTGTTGTTTGTGTAGTGGTAACCATCGACATTTATATGATTGCGCTCAGTTTAAAAATATGCGAGACGCAAGGGCTAGATATGAGTTTATTAAATCGAAGTACGGTTGCGTTAATTGTTTAAGCACTTTACATAAACTTCCGGATTGTAAGAGTACGTCAGTCTGTTTCTGTAATAAAAGACACCATAGGTTATTGCATTTTGATAGTAATAATTCGCAATCGCATGCGGCTATGGTAAATACCGCCGTCGCGTACTCGCCGCCGCCCGCTCATCGAGCGACCGTTACTTCGCCCGCGCCTTCTCATCGCGCTCACACGACTTCGTCATGCATTCGAGCGCCCCCGCTTGCTACAGAACCAGTTACACATACACAGTCTTACACTTCTTGTCATAAGGGTGATATACTTTTGTCAACCGCTCAGGTATACGCGCGCTCTAAGGGTAGCGCTGGTATCAAATCTGTAGTTAGGTGTTTGATAGATAATGGCTCGCAGAATAATCTAATAACATCTGCTTGTTCTAGTTTATTAAATTTACCGATAATACCGTTGAATAATTCCTATGTTAAAGGTGTTGGTTCCGCTTCAAGTCCGATAATCGGTTATGTTCATTTAGACATTGAATCCCGTATTTATCCGGATCAGAAATACACTATACATGCGCTTGTTGTAGAATGCATTACGGATCAATTGCCTTCGAAATTTATCGATTGTGATCGCGACCTAGATTTTCGTAACCTTCCGCTCGCTGACTTAAGCTGGAATATTCCGGGCAAGATTGATTTATTGTTAGGTGCCCAGCTATTCCCATTTATATACTTAGGAAATATGGTCGAGTGTGGGCCGCGCGCACCGTGTGCTTTATCTACAACATTTGGTTACGTACTTATGGGAGATTACCCGCGTAAACATATTTTACCTACTGCCGCGTCTTTTTCTGCGTTAGCGCTTAATGATATAGTGCAAAAGTTCTGGGAACTTGAAGAAGTACCCATGAAACGCTTGTTGTCACCAGAGGAGACAGATTGCGAAAATATTTTCACGGCTACCGTGACCCGTGACGACGTAGGTCGTTATACAGTTGCATTACCGTTCTGTAGGGACCCTTCGGAATTAGGTAATTCGCACGCTACCGCTTATCGCCGTTTCGTTTCACTCGAGCGTAAGCTCCGTCAGGCACCGATAGTGCGCGAAAATTATAACAAGGTTATTCAGGATTATATTGATAACAATTACCTCAGTCCTGTTAAAGAATCTGAGCTGTCCTCTGATGGTTATTATATACCGCATCACGCAGTAATCCGACCTGATAAACCGATGCCGCGCATCGTATTGGACGCGAGTGCTAAAACGCATACAGGACTTTCGCTTAACGATATATTACATATTGGACCCAATTTACAGGCCGATCTGTTTTTATTATTGTTAGGTTTTAGATTATTTCCTATTGCAATGAACGCTGATATAAAACAATATTATTTACGGATTGGTGTACCAGTAGACCAACATAAATACCTACGCATTTTATTTAGATTCAACGAATCGGAAAAAATTCGAACTTATGCCTTTAATAGGCAACCTTTCGGTCTCAAGTCAAGCCCTTACATAGCTATGCGCACTGTGCGACAGCTGGCTACTGACATGAGTCCGCTCTATCCTGATGCCGCGAAAGTGGCAGAGACCTGTCTGTATATGGACGATTTGGTTCTTTCTATTGCAAATGAGGATACTGCCACGCAATTAGCTCACAACTTGATTAAGTTTTTCAAATCGGATGACTTTGACTTAGTGAAGTGGTCTAGCAATTCACCAGTGCTACTTGACTCGCTTCCCGACACGCACCGCAAGTCGCTTGATTTTGATGTTGACAATAATGTCTCTAAGGTCTTAGGTCTCTCATGGGAACCATGTGAAGATAATTTTCATTTCACATGCGCCGCAATTAATGAAAGGTGCACCAAGAGAAACATACTCTCGATGGTTGCACGACTATTTGACGTGCTCGGATTGGTCGCGCCTGTGATTCTCTATGCCAAGTTGTTAATTAAGGGACTGTGGCTCAGCAAGTGTGATTGGGACGATCCTGCACCGGAGCACATACGCACCCGTTTTTTCGCTCTTGCGCAAGAACTTCAAATGCTTGACACTTTAAGGATTCCACGTCATGTAGGCGTCGAAGTTGGTTGTGAATTACGTCTTGTTGCTTTTTGTGATGCTAGCATGAATGGTCTGGGATGTGTCATTTATGCCCATTGTACCTACCCGTCTGGCATTCAAACTCGCATTCTTTGCGCTAAATCAAAGGTTTCGCCAACAAAAATCACTACGCTCGCTCGCTTAGAATTATGCGCTATTTTACTTATGTCAAAATTAATAAAAACTGTGCGAGACACATATACAACACGTATGACCATTGCCGGGATATACGCATTTTCTGATTCCACTATTGCTTTATCATGGGTTCATTCTTCACCACATCGTTGGTCAGTTTTCGTCGGTAATCGCGTCGCTCAGTGCCAAGAAAACTTGGACTCTAAACATTTTTATCATATTGCCGGAGCTAGTAATCCAAGTGATTGTCTTTCGCGTGGTATGCTTCCATCGCAACTTTTGACCCACGATTTGTGGTGGAAAGGTCCTCCGTGGATTCACAGCTCATCTGAGAAGTGGCCGATTAAGCCATTCTCGCTTAATAATTGCTCTGTCTTGCCTGAACTCAAGGCAAATGTGTTGGCTGCCATTACTCACACAGAGCCGCCGTTGCTGTGTACGTTAGCACAACGTGTTTCTTCTTGGGAAAAGTTGCTACGTATCACCGCATATGTATTAAAATTCGCAAGACCTAAAGTTAAGGTCGAACCTCGTTCTATAGCAGGGTTGACAAGTGCTGAGAATGCGTTAATTCTCGCCGTTCAATCTGTGCACTTCTGTGAAGATATCAAATTGATCAAGGCTGATAAATTACCTTCAAAAAGGCTGCAAAGCCTCTTCGTCTTCTTAGACAAACAAGGGATTTTACGCATTGGAGGAAGACTTTCTGGATCAATGCTTCCTTTCGAAGCTAAACATCCGGTTCTTCTCCCTAAACGCGATCATGTCGTTGACTTAATAATACAGCATTTTCATGTTGTTAATTGTCACACCGGACCTGGACTTCTTATGTCTATTATACGACAACGCTACTGGATCTTGGATGCCAGGACTGTTATCAGGTCCAAGTTGCGAAAGTGCAACACTTGCTTTAAATGCAACCCAACGCATCCAACGCCTATAATGGCTGATCTTCCTGATTACCGTGTTTCAGAGGCCAAGGCATTTTGTCACACTGGTGTAGATTACGCTGGTCCGATAAGGACAATCCTTTCTCGCCGCAGAGGTCAACATGCGCAAAAGGCGTACATCGTTCTTTTTGTTTGCATGGTCACACGTAGTCTACATATTGAAGTGACCAGTGATTTAACTACTGAAAACTTTCTAGCCGCTTTTAAACGCTTTATTTCCCGTCGAGGACCAGTTTCATGTCTCTATTCCGATAATGGATCTACTTTCATCGGTGCGAAGGCACATTTAGATGAGCTGTATAGTTTTTTATTGAACTCTAGCTTCAAAAATGCGCTGTCGAATGAGTTGCTCTCTCGACGCATAGAGTGGAAGATGATTCCCCCAAGATCACCAAATTTTGGTGGGATGTGGGAAGGGAATATAAAGAGCATGAAAACGCATTTATATAGAGTAATAGGAAGTCAGTTACTTACATACGAAGAACTGCAAACTGTTCTTACTCAGATAGAGTGTATTCTTAACTCTCGTCCATTGAGCGTATTATCGTCAGACCCTTATCCTGAGGTGTTAACTCCCGCGCATTTTTTGATGTCTACTCCGTTGCAATATTTACCCGCTGCTGATTTGTCAGATCAACGATTGAGTCTGTTAGAACGTAAAAGGTTGTTAGATAGTATGGTCCAATCCTTTTGGAAGAAATGGCACTTAGAGTATTTGCACACGTTGCAAGTTAGGCAAAAATGGGCTACTCCCGACAAACCGGTAGAAATCGGAACTGTTGTTCTTCTTGAGCAGGAGAATTCTCCACCGTTGCATTGGCCGTTAGGAGTAATTACGGATGTGTTCAGAGGCTCTGATAACGTTGTACGCGTGGCGATAGTTAAAACGCAAACTGGAATTTACAAACGCGCTGTAACTAAATTATATCCTATTCCTACACAATAAATTCAACTTAGTTTAAACCTTATTCTTAGTTTAAGCCGCTATATTTATCATATTTATTATTTAATCGCATAATGCATGTGTTACTCTCGGTCAGTTAGAAAATTCGCGTGTTTTGAAACATCTTGTGATGTTCCAAGGCGGGGTGCATGGTGGAGCGCCAATATATTTATAAAATGCATACATAATCGCACCATAATATATTTCGTTATATTATTAATTTCATAGTCTTTATGTAAACCACATTCTGTTTGTCGAATGCAATTAGTGCTGGTACTGCTGTAATATTGCCAATGTACTCGACGATCTCAAGAGATGGCGTTAGCAGTCTTCAAATAATGTAAACGCGCTGCACCTGATTGGTGCAAGAAAAAACGGACATACCCTGCTCTCATCGCTTTTCGCTAAGAAGACGCCTTTAATATAAAAATTTTGTTCCGCCACGGACATCAGTTATATTTCTCGTGAAAAGAAGCTGATTTTCCGTTAGTCCTATAGCCGTGTAGTGTTTGGACTCGCTTGTAACCTTTACAAGGTGTATGTGGAGTGCTCCAGTCTACGATCGTGACCGGCCGGTCAATACCTTGCAAGAGACCGTAGAAACCTCGCCGCTGCTCGCTGCCTTCTGGAGGATCGGGACTTGGTCGGTGTTGCAGGTTAGTGCTGGCATGATTGTTTTGATCGATAGAAGTGGTTTACTTCCCTACACCTCGTACGCTAACTGTTGAGCAATCACACCCTGGTCGGGCTATTTACACGCCTGACCAGTATACTCGCAGCAACTTTCATAATTTTTGTATTTTTTTTAGTCATTTTTAGTAGTTTTTTGTAATTTTTTAAAAACAATAAAGATGCATTTCCATTCCCTTCGGTATGGACATAAACTTACGGTGTACTCAACTTCTTCTAAAAAAAAAACCAAAAATAAAATAAAATAAAATTCGTTAATTTGGGTGTCAAATTATTAAACAGTCACATCATTAATTATTGTATATTCACTACCAGAGCCTCAGAAAAAAACTTCTTATAAAAATTAACATTCATGACATTCAAATGAGTGTGTGTCAATAATTAAGGCTCAGACACTGATACTCAGTTAATTAAATTGATTTTATTTATTCAAATCATTTATATTATATATAACATTTCGGAAATATAAATATATTACTGCGTAGCAAGAGCACCAGGCCGACCAGTCCCTTCTGCAATTCTATATATCGTACAAATAAAACTTTTACCTAGAAAAAGAGCACCACTTAAAATCTTGCTATAAAGAAACTTTACAATAAATAAAAAAAAAACGATTTCATTTTATAGACAAGATCAAGATTGGTTCTCTTTCAATACAAAAAAAATAAGCATATGTCTTTGATCTTACACTAATCTTTCATATTAAATCAATCTATATTATCGAATTCTTTTACAAGTGTACGTTGTAAGATACGACGGTCACAAAGTCAAACTGTAATGTACTATTTATCGACAAAACCCATCCGGTCAGCTTACATTTTCCTTTGTCTCAATTTCTCTGTATATAAAGGCTTATTTATCCAGACAAAGGATATAAAGATTTCATTATTTCTATAAACACAACCGACGACATTGTGGGTTCAGAAAACCAATTTTCCGCCTATATTCTTTATTTTTTCTACCGATTTGTGTCGTTTGATCTCTGAATTTAAGGAGATTTACCAAGTATCTGACTTGTAAAGATTTTGTTATTATTAATACTGTTTAACAAAAATAATTTTAATTATAATTAAAAAATGAAATCCATTAATATATAACTTAAGATGCTTGAATAACTGCTTGGCCTGACTGCGTGACTGCAAATCACCTGTCAGTCATTAGGTAAGGATAAGGGTTCTCTGATAATTTTTTATTGTTTCAAGTTTGTAACAACAAAATGCCAGAAATGTTCGCTTCCATCATCTTATTAGTTACCCACCAAAAGGACTCAGTTGAGACATTTGATCTTAAAAATAACATACATTTTCGTAAACTCAACTGTTTACCCCTCTAGGGATTTGCCTGTCTGAGTAGATACAATATTAAGTCTGTTGGTATTGCGATATGGTTAAACTATGGACTCATATCTTTCTAACCCTTGCTTCGTGTAATTTAAAAATGTAATTTACTGAAATTTAGTTTTTGTTCGATCTGATCAGTATGCCTCTTAGTATTTACAGAAATAAAAAAGATATTTCGGTACGCCTCTAACGAGATAATATTAGGAAAAGTGAGAAAAAAAAAGTATAATTATTTAATTATTTTACAGAAAGCTTACAGACTAATAACATATTTGGTTATATTCATACATTTTATAAAACATTTGCTAATGACAAGCTTCCACATGTATATTTAATTAAATACTAGCGTTGCATATTGCAACAATACAAAATTGAACAGAACAAAAAAGATTAAAAAAAAACAAAACAGAGGGAAAAGAAAATTGTATTTATACGTGTCGTGTAAATTCTCATTATGAATAACAATGATTAGTTATTAAAGAATAAAGTAGATATTCGATGAACAGTGGAGTACATGGCAAAAAAAAAACAATAAAATGATAATAGTTGAAAAATGGCATCTCGCGACAGCCTGTGTCTGTGCAGTGGATAGTATAAACCATTGGATTGGACTATTGAAGAAAGTACTTTCAACGTTTAGAAATCCAGGGTTAACTAATACTATATACCTGCTATAGTTATATTTCTGTTGTTACTAAGCTACTAAGGTTTCATATCGCTCCGTGGAGGAGGGGATAGGGTTGTCAAATCTCGGTTCACAGAACTGGTTTACACACATGTGGTCTTTGTCCTTTCTTGATGAAATTACAAGCAGAAGAAAATGTATATTTTGTTTGTATGTTATGGATAATGAATCAAAAGAATATAGGAATGATTAACATAACGTTTCTATGACTGAGTGGCTCCGAAAAATACCCACGATATACCGCAGTAGTTTAACAAATGTAAATTGTTTTATTATTAACAATCTAGAGATACAACTAAGAATTCAAAACCTGCAAGCAAACTACAGGCGATAGTTATACTAAATGTTCTAGTAATATAAACAAAGTACCAGTACTTCTAACTGGAACCAGAGATAGATTCGTAAAATCAACATAATCAAGCCATGAGCCAGTAGGCAAAGTTAACGCGAAACTGGAATCAACTTGTGTTCACCGTCCGCGCTTCATATTACCGCCGTGTAATATCCCTAGGGGACACCCAGCTATCAAGCCTTATTTCACACACACAGCCCAGAATCAACCTTATCTTCTAACCTTAAAGATTATTTTACTATTACTTAGTACTCTATTCAGAATTGTGATTTTTGCAGATAATCTTTATGTTAAAATCTGTAGTATACTGCAATACGGGTCTATACAGATAATGTAAAAACAGTTTTTGATACAAAACCGATGTAAAGGGACGCCTTTATGTAAGGTTTAATATGCTGTTATTTTACAGAAAAGGAACATTTTCACTAAACAAAACGAAATAAGTTTATTGATCCGACTTTTTGTGAAGATTAAGTATATTTCTCCGTCTAAATTCCCGAACAACTATCCTCATCAATTTTGTTTTTTGATCGGTTTCAAGGAGATGAAAAATCTTACCTCAGCAGAATTATTTTGTTGCTGTGCGACCTCTGCCGTTTCTCGAATAATTAATTAAAGATTCTTTATTATTGTATAAAAACTTTTGAATTAAAAACATAGTTACCTTAAAGTTCAACAACAAAGCTCATAAAATTCCTTGTTTTGATCTTGATCCTAGTTCTAATTTTATGTCTAAAGCGTATCAGATCCGCTGATCTGATTCTGATTCTTCTCTTAGGAACTTTAGCAATCCACTATAGGACATCTAAATATCGGTGGCCTTCTCCTGAAAAATATAAACCAGTTAATAGTTCCAGTCTTAATTTTGAGTTAAACGATTTTCAACCTTACCGACATTTTCGCTTTCGAGTACCAACATAATAACGGCGTGGTCTTCAAACAATGTAAATCACAGTCCAAATTTATTGCCTTCATATTTTTTTTTTCTCTAACTAAAGGCTAGGCTAGGCCTTGACAAAATATACAATAGTTAAGAATCGCAACACTAAATAAGCTTTTGTATTCTTAATTAAAATTCATCTACATCGTAACCGGAGATAACATCGTTTGTAATACCAACTCAACGGGAGTAAGATTATAAAAATAACAATATTTTTCATTTTATTACTTGCTGTGCGTTTTACTCTACCTTGTTAGTTAATCTATGCTTTACTAAATGCATCTGCATGTTTACACGGTTAATGTACCAAAATATTTTATTTTTATTTTTGTATGTGTACCTGTTGTTCCTGCTCTCTCTGCAGATATCTGGTGTTATAAAGACTTACTTAGGCTACTTTTATTTTGGATTAACAAGTGCACATAAATAGAATAATTTTAATCCTAACTAATGTTGCTGGTATTATAAAGGCGAAAGTTTGTGATTATGTTTGGATGGATGGATGGAAGTTTGTTACTCTTTCATGCAAAAACGGATGAACGCAACTCAATGGCACATAGATTGATTATAGTCTGGAATATACACATAGGCTACTTTTTATCCCGGAAAATGTACAGCTCCCGTGGGATAGACTTTACCAAAATTTCTACGTGAACAAAGTCGCTGGCAACAGTTAGTCAATCATAATAAAATGACAATTTAATTTAGCATTATAAAATACAATGGTTAAAGGGCACCCCTATTACTTTTTTGTCCCCCGGCTAGCCGGAGGTAATATTTCAAGGATACCTCTAAAACAAAGAACAACTTAAATTAGGTCTATTTTGGTGTAGGTGACAATTATTTAGTGCCCTTAATAGTACCGAGATTCTTATCCTATTTAAATTCTTTAAGATCAAGCCGTCAAAATTTCAGGCGTATGGCTTGCTATCCATTCATTTTCGCGAAAAGTGAGAATGCCTATGTATTTTGATTCAGTTAAAGATAATATGTGTGTATAGCTGTCAATAATGTGGCAAAGGGAAAGTACCGGAATTTGTAATAATAAGTTATTATTACCCTTTGTAATAAGTTATTATTACCCAAGACCACAATAACACCACTGAATGTAAGACCTTACGAGCAATCGAATCAACTAGGTCAAAACATTATATTTTACCAAAGAGACGTAAACTACAGAAATCCTATTAAATTACAAAATAAGAACTTTAAGTACAGTACAACATTTAAATGAAATATATTTTGTAAAATGGTTAAATGGAATCCTTGAAAGTTGTGCCAGACTTGTTTTAAGATACAATATAAGAATACATATTAAGTTATTAAAGTGTAATCCAAAAATATTTCTCTTGCTTCAGGAACAAATCTTCTTCTCTTTACTTCAGAACAATACTGGAAAGTTAAATTATTTAACGGTGAGTTTTAAGGTTCCGTACGTCCGAATGAAAAAAACAGAACCCTTATAGGAAGGATTACTGGAGTGCGTTTGTCTGTCCGTCTATCGCAGCCAATTTGTTTCGAATCCAATAGGCAGATTGGGGTGAGTGGGGTTACCGGAGGCCCTCACCCTTCCTTCTCCCCTATTCCCGTCCTTCCCCTCTCCCCTCTTCCCACTCCTCCCCCGTCCCCCTCTTCTCTTACTCCCACCTTAAAGGGCGGCAACGCACTTGTGACTCTTGAGTTACAGATGCCCATGGGCGGCGGAAGTCATTTACCATCAGGTGACCCGTCTGCTCGTCTGCCCCCTATACCATAAAAAAAAAATGAGTCATATAATGTATTTTAACAAAGTTGGCTTACTCACACCTCTATGTATATCCTTGAATTAGGTGTATTTGTAAAAAAATCACGGCAAAGGACAAGTATCCTCGAAACACGAGAAATCCCGATAGGCTTGTGCTTGAGTTTACGCCAAGAATTACAATGTACCAAAAAAGTTGCTACACTATGTGCATACAAGGCTATAATAAATTACCAGAATGTATAAAAAATCTTCCTATGACTACATTCAAGAAGAGATATATTGGTACAATTGACATTGCATTGATAAATACCTATTAATTATTAGACCATAGATTAAATATCATGTTATTATTGTAAGTAAAGCATTATAATTATTTCACATGCCTTTCAGAGGCTAAATAGATGGACTGCAAGCATCTGTATAACACTTTCATGTATTCTATTTTATGTGAATAAATATTCATCCAATCAAAAACACTCCCTCAAGCGAAATACGAGTATATGTTTCAGTTGACCTAAAATAGATGGTTATATAACACCAACCTTCTATCTAATTAACAGTTTTTTTTTGCAGAATCTAATGCATGTTACGTTAATACACGTAATGGAACGTTACAGGAATCTTTTTTGTATGCGTAAACTACAAAACCATTTGGAAGATATATTTACTGTTGTAGTTTCAGCATTTACGACAATTTCACAGGTGATAACTGACAACGAGTATATTTGCGTTATACTCACTGTTAATGTCACATTAATAATAATAATTAAGCAGTCTTTAAAACCATTTTAATCTTCTGATGGGGCGAAAAACACAAAACTAAAACACACCTTTTGTTTTTAACAAGTGGGTTAGGCTTATAACTTTTAATGAGTATCGTTTAAAGGTAGGGGTGCGGTTTGTTTTATATCAAATTTTCATTAAATTAAGTCTTCTTCCAAGCTCTGAGTAAACGTAAAATATTTTTACCGACTATCGCAAACACTAAACAGTGTATATTTTTGCGTCGCACTCTGTACATTGTAAATAAAGCACAGCGCAAACCAAGCTACAATTTAGCAACTCGCACCCGCTTACAGTTAATCCCTGCTCTTCCGTATGACCAAGCGTTTTGGAAGTTTTGCAGAATTTTTATAGATAAACGTCTTTATATATATCTAGTAATAAATTTATTTCTGCTGCGTGATCCATTTGCTAAACTATCCTTGAACAGTATTTTGAACAAGGGCTATCTCAAGATGTAGCTTTTATTATTTTTACTCACTTTAGTGTTCCTCGAACCAAATTTAAAGTACCTAATTTAGTTCAGAGAGGTTACTTTGATGAAATCTTAAAGCTAATATTGCCAAAAAACTACTCCCTAATAGAGCATCTACGAGATGCGAAATGGACATAAGGCCAGACGGCCCAATTGTAATGACATCGTAATATGATAAAATCGAGAAAGACCTCTACGCTTTTTAGGACCTTTTGAGGCGCTCAGAATATAAAATCAATGTTTTTTTTTTATAGGCGACCCAGATTCCTTTTTTGTTGCTGAACTAACTAATTCATTGATAACGATTTTGGTCTCTGTACTAGTTGTGTCGTATAAACAAGTTTACTTACACAGCATTTTGTTATATGTCGTAAAAAATTATAGCAGCGTAAACGCGGTAGTAAAAATGCGAATAACTTGCTCCTTTTGTGTTTACCTGCCTAGATGAGGAGTGTGCTATAAAAAAGTTATACTTCAATTATTTGATCATTTGAATATGATTTTTCAATCAAGGTATTCAGAATCAGAGTTTTTATTAAAATGATTCATAATCATAATAAAGATGATTTCATACACTTCCAGATTGCTGTAGTCAACACAAAGGGAGAATAATCCGACCGGTCTAAGCGACTATCACTGCACACCACGAAGGCAAGGTTCATGTTGGAAAATTGTATAATATATGTCATAATCAAGTCGTTTTCGGAACGCCAGCGCCACCTAGTGGCACTGGATGGAGGTTGTTACTAACTGACCGGCTGCGGCCGGTTCGCTATACGCAGCTTCAGTCTTGTTGGAAAGGTCGCGTTGGCGTGTCTTTCCTGCTTATTGAACTTAGTTAATTTTGAAATTTTATAATCTCTGTATAACTTGACTATATATTTAATATTTCACAACCCGCTTCCGTGCCCAACAAGATATATATGAAGGATCAAGCGGCACTCTGCCATCTCCGACGACATATTATCTACTAATCGGCGAGAGAACTTTCATTGCAATATGCAGAATCAAAAGTTACTACATTGTTTAACTTGTCTTCAGATCGCGATGTGTTCGTAAATTTTGAATTGCTTACATACTCATACCTGTATCCCCGAAGGGCTAGATAGAGGTGTAGTAAACACTTCAAATGCCAAAGTATAATTAGGCCCCACTCACTTAAATAATTTAGGAAGCAAAGAGGGAAAAATTGGGTGTTTATTAAAAGGGAAAGGTAGTTAAAAAAGGAAGGAATGGAAGGATAAGGGTATTGCTTACACGGATGAATTGGGAAGAGTAAGCAATGGCTCGAACAGGTCAGGGTCGCATACAAAGCCTGTTGGGGGTTGAGTGGTGACCCTTCTAGGGCATACCTCAACTCCCGACTACACCGTCGCTTACCTTTAACTTGTCCAAGCCCTGTAACTAATTGAATTTCTTTTTCTAGATTTTTTCTTTTAGTGTCTACAGTACAGTTTGTGCCCTTCGAATAGCCACAGTCTTAAAGGAGTATCGGTGGTTATAAATGATAACTAATTTTATGAAATAAACATAATTATTTTGAATTTCAAAAGCTCTCAGGCTTCCAATGGTTATGATTTATTTTTGTGAGTGTCCAACGTTTAGGTACAGGTACAGTTTTTCCATGTAAAGTTCATAAGCAAGTTTATATCCGTCCATCGTCCATAATTATCCACAAATGATTAAATATCATAAGGCTGTGGTCTCAATAAGACACTACCAAAAAAGTGAAAGCATGATCACCCTACAACTAGAGGAGAAAATCCTTGCAGTGTGTATATGTTCACGGTGTAATCTGATGGGGACGGCGTGTAGCCGCGATTACATCAAATTGAAACTAAGTGAAAGGCAGACTTAGTGTGCGAAGTGTTTTATAGAATAGAAGTAGTACAAAAAATAGAATTACAAAGTTGTGGTGACAGTGTAGTGCTAAAATGGGAGTCGTAGGCAAGGTTTAAATAAGGATTCCAAGGAAATGACCATGAAATGTACTCATTTTGTTTATTAAACCACTTTATGTCTTAACTAGCAGCGCCCCGCGGTTTCACCCGCGTAAGTCTCGATCCCGTGGGAGTTTTGGGATAAAATGTACCCTATATGTTAATCCAGGTCTCCAGCTATCTACATACCAAGTTTCATAGCAATCGGTTTAGGAGTTTTGACGTGAAAGAGTAACAAACATCCATCCATCCATCCATCTAAACTTTTGCATTTATAATACTAGTGGCACTAGTGGGATTTATAATATTAGTGGGATTACTTTTTCCTTTCCGTAGTTTAAATACTTGTTATGCATTTAACTGTATGCGGGTTTTACCTCTGTACTATTTATTTATTTAATAAGTCCATCAATGTATATTACATTAATTTATATTTGAACTATTTATATAAATATATATTTAGTACGTATTAATTTATACTTAAATCAATGTTGAAACTAAATAAGAACTATTATCTATTGGTATGTTTGTCTACAATTATGTTTATCACTTCTGTTAAGTTATGATTTGTTATTTAGTAACGTTTCTTGCTTTAATCATAAAGTTTATTATTATATTAATTACTAGCCACCTGCCCCGGCTTCGCACGTTTAGTAGAGACATCTTCAACAATCTTCATCATATTTGAACCAATTTACACAAAAACGTTAACAAATTACATTTCTAAATCTTGTCACTCTGTCTATTGGTGAAAACTGCATAAAAATCCGTTAAATAATATTGTACATTTGAGAGAACCATCGGACTACCGGTAAAAATATTATTGTTATTATAGGACTTATAAGAATAAAAATCAAAATAAAATTAAAATAGTATTCATACTAGAATATGGCAAATGTGGAACTACATAAGTGCTATAAATGGTGAAAACATTAAACGTATTAGTTTTCATGTACATATCAGTCTTTCCCAAAACTTTTATAAGTTTTCATCATAAAATATGGCTACAAATTATTACTAATTTATTAGCAGTTAACTCGTTGTTCATTTCAATATTTGTAAAACAAACAAGCACTGAATTTAAACTCCCTTGCAAATATATCAAATGAGGCAATATTTATCTTGCAAGTTAAATATTAAAATTTACTGCAAATGTCTTGGGTAATGCGTTTCATTTATTAATATAAATTCACAAGCTCTTTTGTAAATGAACCTTTTTATTTCAAAATAAGTCGTTTGAGGGGTGAGACCTTGTTTCGGTTATTTTTACTTCAACTGACAGGACATTTAATTTACAACATTTAGTCAATCAAATACTTTGCTTATTAATTAATATATTGTTTAAAAAAGTTGTTCACTTAACATCATAGAAAAATATTTGAGACCGCCCCTGGATTGTATCGTATCGGACAGTTTCTTAGCATACAATTTGTACAATGCACATGGGTTAAACTATTATCAAGAAAAGATTGATCTCAATCAAAAGATAAATATTTTCTTCTTCGCAAACGAACACAATACACAATTAACACATTTTAAAAACTTTTACCTAAGCCTAATTATTGTAATATTTGATCAAACATTTGTGCAACAAATGAACTGCAACCGTTTGAAATACAAACAAAATAATATCCATTCACATTAAGCAACCTTAGTCCTTTACTGACATACATACTTAGTAGTATTGTTAACACGAGTAAGTGTTGTTTTGTGAAATACAACACTACAATTTAAATTTGCTCTGTTCTCTAGAGTATTAGTAGCGATCTAACTTTTTGTTCCTAGATCAGAAAATACCAAAACAGTACAAAATTCTATTCCAACTGTATAGCAAAATTTCTAGAGAAACTTGTTCCGGAGTGCAAAATGCAATATTGTAAGTTGTTATGATTCGTCCCGGGAATAGTTGGACCATCCCGATGTCCGGGACTAGAACCGAAATTGTCAACGCTTATTTAACTTTATCGGGACTGTTTATGCTTAGCTTTATGTCGGTGTAATGGTTGTTATGGGGCATTATAGCGGTCGTGCTGTTAAAGTTTCATATGGATGTATGCATTTCTGTATAAAGTTTCTGGAAAATATTTTCGTGAAGATTATAATGTTTTTATGTAAATACCACGGAATTACTTTACTTAACGAAGTTATTTTCAGGAATTGGCCCCATGGAACTAAAATTCAGGCTATTTGTAACTTCCTAGTAGAATTGGTCTACGGCGAAGCATAGAAAATAATGCTTATTTTAAGCTATGGTATGATTACTTGTGTATCTCTATTTCTTTGAACAGTTCTCTCTTTGT
Source organism: Callimorpha dominula (assembly GCA_949752705.1). Taxonomy (NCBI): domain Eukaryota; kingdom Metazoa; phylum Arthropoda; class Insecta; order Lepidoptera; family Erebidae; genus Callimorpha; species Callimorpha dominula. The sequence goes on from OX457005.1 coordinate 21,551,402, forward strand.
CGCTCAGGGAGAAAAGATGGGCATCACCGCCATTGCCAACTCACATCACCCACTACATGGTATTTTCGAAAGTCTCATTTATATATCTAAAACATCCAATGATTTTCGTCCCTGGCCCTATATGAAAACTAATACAGTGAGTTGCAAGCATCTTGATCGTCAAAAAACCTTTGAGTAAGATACTTAAGCACATTAATAACTATTAATTAACTGTTTGAAGATAGCTCGTGTTACTTAAAGACATGGGGCAGGACTCCACCACATCTAAAAATGAAGACTGGTCAAGAAAACAAAGACTGGGCGTAATGATTCTCTCATTATTATCAATTGTCAACATGGTCTCAGAGTACAGTTAGTGTGGTGAGTAGTAGCATAATAACAGCAAGGTGAATTCTTGGTTTGGCACAGATCGCATGATACTCTGACTAAGCATGTGATCTGTGGTACAAGTACAGCACTTGATACGTCACTTCTATACATAAGTTAACTACGTGTATCAAGTCCAGCGTGTCGTATTACCGATTGTTTAGCAAACTAAAAACCAGAAAAGAATAATGGTTTATTTACAAGACACTCCTTTGATAACAAAAGAATAATGGTTTATTTACAAGACACTCCTTTGATAACAAAAGAATAATGGTTTATTTACAAGACACTCCTTTGATAACAAAAGAATAATGGTTTATTTACAAGACACTCCTTTGATAACAAAAGAATAATGGTTTATTTACAAGACACTCCTTTGATAACAAAAGAATAATGGTTTATTTACAAGACACTCCTTTGATAACAAAAGACAACAATACCAGAAAAACTTGACCTTAAATATAACAGCAACACTAAGTAAATGATCTTCTAGAACAACCTTTGAATGAAAATATTTAAAAAACACAGAAGCAAAGAGAACTCTCCACGTTAGTGTTACCAGCGATATGTAAACAAGAATAAATAATATATTTCAGAATGTATTAATGTATTTGTAGTTTTAATGTATTCAGGCGTCAGCAGACAGCCGTGTAAATTAACAAAAGGGTTACATATTCGAATAGGTTTTCGGTTCACTGCATTGCAGGCTGCTTCTATGTGATTTTCTGACATTTAAAATCAAAATCAAAATTATTTATTTCAAGTAACCCCATTGTAGGTATTTTTGAATTGTCAAGAGTAGGAGTCAGTCAGCATAAGTCGGTCGTGAAGCTAGTTGCCTGTTCCAATACGTAGATCCTGTGGCGAAGAACAGGCAAGGAGATGTGTTTTACTGTTGCTTTAATATTGCTTGCAGTTAAGTTCATCATCATTGTCATGATTATAGCCATGGAATGTCTACTGTTTAATATAGGCCTTTTTAAAATAAAATAGGATCGAATAGAATTCTATATATTTTCAATAAATTAGAATTTCGGTGTTAATATTAATTAATTTATTAATTACAAAATTAATTAAATTAAAAATGAATCAACGCAAAATGTATATACCGTACAGTAAATTTTACCTTTGTAAACTTTACTTAAGCACTTGTTAAGAATAACTGAGTATTGAGTAGCTATATGTGTACCAAAAACCAATACGCTTATAATTATAATTTTTTTATCCATAAAAAGACACTGAGAACGCAATATATATCCTTAAATAATTTTATTGTAGATTACTCCCAACGAAGGGCATATTATCACGCAAAATCAAAATAATTTCCTTCAATTTTAAATAGTAAAAGACAAGAGTAGAGTTAGTAAGACGACGTCTGTAAAAGGTATAAAAACTAATACTGCACAAATCTCTTGAAGAACAAATCGTCTCTGATTCCTTCTTCGAGTAGTTTTAAATAAAGCAACTAACAGCGTTGTAAGTTGAGTGTGGCAAAAACTGCGAACCGACGAGGCGACCTTCTCACTAAGACTAATTGTAACGAACCAGATTAATCAAGTATTAACATTAAATAATGATACTGAAACTCGATTCTTCGATTAAAATGTTCTGTCTCTCTTACACATAGTGTTAATATCAGTCTTTCTAAACACGAATCAAAATAAAACTATAGTTTTGAGATTTGCTATAGTATCACTAACTAATATGTATACAATTAGTATAAATACATATATGTTTAAACACTCTATTCGAATTCGATATGTGACGAAACGATTAGTAGAGTATACAATTAGTAGTATTATATTGTTTATATATATTTTTTTTTTTTACACGTACATACATCATTTAGCAAGATTTTTTTTATTTACCTTGATCCATCTATATACAACGGAATAAACGCAAGCTATCCTATCTACTGAATACGTCAACCTACCTGATATCCCTATGATCTTCAACTGTGAGGTTGTCCAAAGCTAAGTGTATCTCGGTTCCAGGATTACAAAACGGGGGTGTGAGGATGAGATTCAGAGGAGATGTGCTATCCCAAGACCTGCCGTTGATAAGCTGAAAATAGTCTGGTTCAACCGCAACATCACCAAAATCACGAAATTCCGCCCGATGAGGAGCTTAGTCTTGCCAATATTTATGTGAAAACGTGGACAGTTCGTCTAAAAGACCGACGCAAAATTGATGCACTTGAAATGTGATGCTTGCGGGGACTGATTCTTGTGGATCCCTTGGACAGCATTTAGAACCAATGTCTCGATTCTGGAAGAACAAAAAAAGAAGAAGAGATTATAGATGACTGTGCAAATATGAATCAAATACTTCGATTATTGTTCGAAACCAAGAACGACTCGTTATCCAGCCCGGTCACGATAAAAGTTGCAACACAAACCTCAATAGTCCAGTGTTCCCGTAACACTGAAAACCGCAACTAATGGAGAAGCATCGCGAGAGATGCATTATACGAACCAGAGCATCATCGTGCCACTCCTACAGCTTTCTGCTGTTCCAACCCTATTATTATTAAATTTATCTTACATTTGACCCACAACTTAAAGACAAAAAACTTTTACGTAAAAGTAATCATTGAAAAATGTAAACCAGATAAGTCGTTTTGTAAATAATGTATAACCTACAACTTAATATACCAACAAATACATTACAATACTCGTATTTATGCTCTACGAATATTTCTCTCTCAGCAAAACACAATCCCCTCCATTACTTCTAATTTGGCAGCCTTCAAATGCAATATAAGCATAGTCCCATTACGTGAAATCACCTGAGGCTAGGCTTGAGGAAAACGGAGGGCTTCGTTAATCTCGCGTTATTAGCGAACCATTAAGTACATAAAGATTCTGATCACTGCCCCTCTTGGGGATTTATCTAATGACCTATCAATGACGTCACATGACCTGTGAAAATTCGTACGTTTTGGTGATTGAATGGGTTTATAGTATTGACAATATTTAGTATTAAGAGGTTTGTGGTTGATTTTAGGTGAAAACTTGCACCATTTTGTTAAATAATGTGTTGAATTTCGGTTTTTTGGATTGTATGGATAGTTTTTCATTATCTTTTATTTATGTGTTTACGGTAGAACAAAATGAGTACTATATAGAAAAAGATGACGAGTAACCGTGAACGTTACTGGACTGCTATAACGATGATGATTCGCTTTACTAAGATTCATACTTATAAGCCCTTATACGTTAAGAGATTTTTTTATAAGTTATGGCCAGACTATGGTTAAGTAATTCGCCAATCTCCTTATTTATATACAAGCAACCCGCCCCGGCTTTGCACGGGTACAAGTTATACACCTAAACCTTCCTCATGACTCACTCTGTCTATTAGTGACAACCGCAAGAAAATCCGTTTAGTAGTTTTTCAATTTATCGCGAACAGACAGACGCGGCGCGGGACTTTGTATTATAATATGTCGTGATGATTCATAGAACTTGAGGTTAATTATGTTCAGTCTTCGTCTGTCATATTTATTAATACATCAAGTTAGAAAAAATTAAATATTCAATGACCAAGGTGTCACAAACGTGGGCTCGAGCGCAAGTCTTTAACCGATTGACGAGAGATATTTTAACTAATTTTTTTTATTTTATTACTAATACATCATTTCCAACATATTTCCCGTGTACACTTTAACCAATAGTGAGAATAAAACACTTCAAAATAAAGCTTTCAATAAAAGGACCTATCAAAAATCAAAAATCTAAGTTTTCAACAGCATATAAATGAACAAAAGCAAATAAAACAGGTAACGATCAGCAAGTTACACACCGTGTAAGTGAAAAAATAATAAGGTATTGTTCCCAAAAATTCATGGGCAACCTTTCGCACAGCCTTCGACACATGAACCTTCGTCAATGAAACGTTTACACCACCTTTTACGACTGACACTGAGTAAATTTTAGCGTTGAACCTTCTAGAAAATTTACGGATGTACAAAAAATGTATTTACTTACTCTTTACATGGCTTGTTTCTCAGAAAGTGTTAAAAGGTTTCAATAAAAACACGTTTCTGGTTTTCCCCAAAAACGATTTCTGTTGTCTTAAAAAATTTAAGTGTCTTTTTTTCAGAGAGCACCCTCCGTTCATTGGATCTGTACCAAAATCTTAAAATTAATAATGTCGTTTTAGGAAGATGAATGCAAGAACTATGGGTGTACAAAATATATAATAGAAAATGTTTATTCAAAATGTAATTAATTAATTAATTATAATTATACACGATAATTTTTTTTAATTAGTTTTACTGTTTGTTGTATTATAAATTATATCGTATACTTAATAATTTAATTGTAATTACATTATACCTAAACAAAACAAATATTATAAAGGAACTCAAACTTGTTATTTAGAATAAATCTGATGACTCAGTTTAACTGCAATATCTAATTTACTGCCAACGCCATAAGGAATCACAAATTTATTTCGCAATTGGAATTGTAGGAAGGCCTTTTTGGAAAACTAACCTAAAGTTAACCATCCGTAAATGCTGCTACTTTCTCGGTTATTTTAGTGAGCCATGATTTACACGATGTACTTAGGAGAACGTCTATGGTGAGCTGGACCCTTGGATACTGTTTTCAGGTTTCCAGTACATCGTTTCAGTCTGTCGCCATGTTGCGTCACTTCCTCGTGAAAGGACGTTGCGAGATCCTATTATTCATTAGATCATTAGATCCATAGTTTTAATTTGCTTATAAGAGTAGTTTACCAAATAATTATAATAATTTATCAAAGGTCAATACATAAATATCGTATCTGTGCAAATATGTGATTTATGGGCGTCAAACCTACAAATCAGTACTTAGCTGTTTGTGACCACAATAATCAATGAATACAGATTTGCGATTAATTGTGATAATGCTCATAATCACAACTAATCTAAATCAATCCAAACAATCCATTTAATCTGTGCACTGTGCAGGTAACAAATATTTGTATTGTCAGCCATCTAAAATTGTGTACACTGTACATCACATACACACACACGCCTGTATGGGGTCATGCTTCGGCACGTATGGGCCGGCTCGACCGGAGTGATACCACAGCCTCACAGAAAACCGGCAGTGAAGCAATGCTTGCATTGCTTTTCACCGAGGGAGTGAGATCCTTCCCTCTCCCCCTACCCGCACTCTCCCTCTTCCCCCCTTTCTCCCCTTCCCCTTCTTCCACTTTAAAGGCCGGCAACGCACTTGTGACTCTTCAGTTGCAGGTCATTTACCATCAGGTGACCCGTCTGCTCGTTTGCCCCCAGTATCCCATATAAAAAAAAATACCATAATCTAATCTACCACATACTTGCCAATGCAGCCCTATTCATTAATTTAAGTTATGTTCTTACCAAATAGGACTGCATTGGTTTTAGTAGAGCAAACATTTATAAAGTGAGCTTTATTGGCAACTATAGAAGGTTGTTGACGGAAATAGGCTGCAAACCAGGCATAGTTTTTGCTATCAGCCGCAGTTCCATAATGTGTAGGATACCCTACCCTACCTGGATGCTGTTGTTGTATAGAAAAGAACAACATCATTATTGACTCAGGTATTTCTCCAGTCGGTTCCAGTTGCTCCTATTCGAGCAGATATTTATTGTGCCGGATTTCTTGCAAAAGTGTTTTGTTAATTCAATTTTTAAAACATTTAACATAGGTACCTAATTATCCAAACAATACAATCGTAACTAATGTTATAAAGGGGAAAGTTTATAAGGATGCATGGGTGTCTATTACACGTTCACGCAAAAAACGCCTGAACGGACCTGGATGATATTTGGCACAGAGATAGATTATAGTCTGGAATAACACACGAGCTATTTTTATCTCGGAATAATGTATTGTTCCCGTGGGATGGTGTTCACCAAAACTATAAAAGCGAAATAGAGATTTCCGGTCTGTAACGGTGTCAGAGCTTAAAATAATAAAAAACAAAAGGAATTTTACGCGGGAAAAAGATAGTTATAAATAAAATTAAGAAATTTCACGTCATTATATACATAATAATAACTTCACACATCATACACACGGTCGTCTGCTCCAAAACTAGGCAGAACCTGTACAATGTAACCAGATTGCTGATAAACATACTTATATATTACTAAATACGTACATATTAAGGATAAACTAGCAACCCGCCCCGGCATCCCACGTGCAGCAGAGACATCTTCAACAATCATCAACATATTTCAATCAATTTACACAAAATCTTAACAAATTATACACCCAAACTTTCCTTATGAATCGCTCTGTCTATTAATGAAACCCACATGAAAAAACGTTCAGTCGTTTTTCAGTTTATCGTGAACAGACCGACAGACGCGGCGGGAGACTTTGTTTTATAATATGTAGTGATGTAGTGATTTACACCCAGACACAGAACAAATGATCATGCGCATCACACAATTATTTGTCCTGTGTGGGAATCGAACCCACGACCTCTGGCTCAGCAGTCAGGGTCACTAACCACTAGACCGACAGGCTACATATAATATTTTAACGAACGGACAGAAGTGAGAAAGTATTTTAGAATAGATATTTATATTTACAATAGCACAGCTTGTAAGCTCATAAGTAATAACACGGTCGCTCATTTTGAATCGTTTATCTCCTTCACGTGTTGTATACTACATATTATAATATCAACAAACATCATCAACACAAAACATTAAATCATACAAATCTATATCCAATAATTTACTTTTGATCCATTTGAAAAGACGAGAACTAAACATTGCCGTTCAGCGTCAATCACTGATTTCACAACAAAGTCGGAAGCTGATTCGGCGCCCCATTTATCATCGTCAATGCAAGGGTTGTTTGCTGAGCCAACGCTCGCAGCACCCCGGTCAACCCTCCGCTGCCCGCCCCTTGACCATTCGCTGTGTTTTTGCACCTTTTTTGAAACGATTTATCTTCGTAGACTTAGGTGTTCGGCTTTGTGTTGATGGTTGTTACTGTAAAGAAGTGTAACTAAAATATTTGTTTATTATTTTTCAATACTGTTTTTTTATGTTTAAATTACCTACTACCTACTATTTGCTTCCTTTATTCCTCTGAAAGTGTTTATATATAATTTGTATGTATGTTTATCCGTGTTCTAAAACCTATAGTACAAGCTATACTTAGTTTAGGTCTAGACAGCGATGTATAATAAATGTCTTAGGATATTATTATCCATACTACCTAATATTATAATTGCGAAAGTAACTCTGTTTGTTTATTTGTTGCCTTTCACGACTAAACGGCTGAACGGGTGGTAATAAGGCAAGGAGATATCGGATATTATATCGGAAAAATGTACGGTTCTCGTGGAATAAATTTAAGTTTTCACGCGAACGAAGTCGCGGGCAATAGGTAAGGAATATATAAAAATGAATGTACATTTGTTCGTATTGTATGCGTTGCCGCAACGTTCATCTGTTTACCAAGAAATTTGCATACACGTCACCAGGGATACAGAAGCCATAGTGTGCCTTTCATCCAGAAAAGAGTACTGTCCCCGGGGGATGGAAAAGTTATTTTACGCGAGCGAAGCCGCGGGCAAGAGCCAGTTTTTAATAGAAATAGTATGGAGTTAGTATACTCCATTTGTCTTACGATACTCAAAGGGCTACACGTAAATTGGTCATAAATTTAACCCTGCCTCAATCTGAACACCAACTTAATTGGACTATTGCGATACTTACGACCTATTAATATTCTAAGATCGTAATCAATCGCACACGATGTAGTATTTATGTTAATTTAGGGCAAAAACTAGTTTTGCTTCGACAAAGACATGTTCATTACACGTACAATCTATGAAAATTGAAATTTCGCTTGTTACACCTCTATCAAACGTACAAATATGTCTTTTTACATTACACAATTACGATTTTTTTTTTTTTTTTTTATGTTATAGTGGCAAACGAGCAAACTGCTCACCTGTTGGTAAGTGACTACCGCCGCCCCTGGGCACCTGCAACTCAAGAATCACAAGTGCGTTGCCGGCCTTATTTCCATGGATTGAATTAAGTACTAACACTATATAAAAATTCTGCAAATATTTTTTTTTTCTTTTCTTCGAAAAATCTACCTAAAAGTTTATATATATAGAAACTTTTAGGTAGATTTCTTTAAAATAAATGTAGTTGTATCTCCGACGCAAAGAGGGGGGATGTCTAATGAGTGTGTAACCGTCCGTGGCATCATAGCTCCCAAACGGATAGATTGATTTCGATTAAGTGTTTTTAGCTATACCTGAAAAAAATCTGTTCAGCTGTTCGAACATTATTCGATCTTTTTCTAGTCGTAGTAGGTATATTTGAGTCGGGGGTTTTTATAATTATAATTTATTATTACAATTATTGCCTTTTTCAGATACCTACCAATGTTTTTCTTTTCGTACCTAACTTAAACATTATTATTTTAATTACAACCGTCTTTAATTAATTTAAATTATGCCACCAGAAACTTTCACTACATATACAGGGTGTATTTGAAAATAGAACACTTACTGAAATCACTGAAAGGGCATGACTCTAGCATGCAGTTACAATAAGAATTTAAAAAAAAACTATCCGTTTATAAGTTATGACAGTTTGAATTTCCAGGTATTTTTGACTCGGTTTTTTTCATAAAAGTAGGTAGACTGTGTAAAGTTAAAGACTTTCAATAGTACATATTTTTTTATTTTGGGTTTTTTCACTGCGTTACGTTCCTGAACACTGTTCCTGAAAACTGAGTGAATAACTAACAATTATTTCTCAGCATAAATACTAAACGTAAAATTCGAATAAAAATAAAAATTGTGAGTGGTATTCATATTAATTAAGGATTACAACCGCGGTGCGGCAGGTTGCTTCACCCTTTGGTAAAAGGCCCCCGTTGGGTGCGAAACTAGTCGGACATCCCCGAAATATACAAGTGAGTAAACTGTATGTACACGTGAGTATATCGTTTACCCAATGTTAAGATATTAATTATGATAAGACGTTGTGCGTTAACGGGAAAAGTATTAAACTATATCGGTCTTTTACTCAAATACAGTTATTTTATCTTGTTTTATTGCTTAATATATAATATATTCTGTTTTTTTTTTTGTAGTAAAGTAAAAAAAAAAATAACTAAATTGTTACCCTATAATTCATCAAACTACCTGTTTTTAATTTAACATTTGTATATTTGAATAATACTTATAGCATATTATGCTCATATCTGATGTTAAAAAACTATTCGTATCAACCCAACCAATATCACATATTCTCGAGCACAAATCAGGATTCTGCTGAGTCAAGACTCTAGAGTTGCCATGCGAGAGAAAAAATATAGGTTAAGTATTTAGGTAAAAAATCTAACGATATCTTTTAATGGCCTGTAGAGCTTACGAAGATTAATCTTGGTGTTTTTCAAGCAAAATTGAGCGAAACTTTTTGTTACGAAGTGTAATTTGTTTAAATGTTTTTTTTTCTTTAGATTCAACAACATGGCTTTATGGCTTTGGAGAATAATACAACTTGATGTACATACCAACGTCCAATTGGATTGCATTGCTACAATGTTAGGTTTGTATACAATATCATTCTTAATACTAAATTTTGTTTTCAAGTCAGATATTGTAATAAGTACCTACCTTAAAAGTGTTACACTTTTTCGGCTGATTAATTTTTTACTACAATAGATGGTGCCTTTTAATCATTTATATGAATAGGAACGGTTAGGGTTAACTCAGGTTAAACAGAGAATTTAGAATTTAACAGCGCTTCGATTAAGACACACCGCCCCACCGAAAACCCCGTTGAGATGACGCCCCGAGGGGGTTTCCGTTTGGCACACCGTGGGGTGTTAGTCGGTTAGACTTCACTAGACCGCCCCGGAAACCCTGGTGGGGTGATGGCCCGAGGGGGTTTCCACACGTATCAAAAAAAGCATGCCACTGTCCGCAGAACTAAACTATACTATTTGCATATCTATACTAATGTAAATACTGTTGTATTTTTTTATGTTGTAGGGGACAAACAAGCAGACGGGTCACTTGCTGGAAACTGGCTACCGCCGCCCATGGACACTTGCAACTCAAGAGTCACAATTGCATTGCCGGCCTTTGAGACATTAATTATATTAACTAAAATAAATTCTAGTATTTATGGACTTAAGGATGTTAAGACGCAATAGTACGCAATAACTCAGTTGATAAAACTATACTAAAATAATTAAGTGCGAAATAAAGTTTTTTTTTTCAGATCCAATTACAATTTTTTATGCATGACTTGACTTCATAATACGAGTATACTACAGACAGACTTCTTTTAAACAAAATTATATATATTTTATATACAAAAACAGCAAAATAAACCTTATAATAAATATTTTCTACCACAATTCGACGAAGATGTCAATCGTAGGATGGCAACCCTCCCTCTCGAAAAGTGATTGTTAACCCGCTCGTATCTCGCGATACTTTTTGTTGTATCGAACGTTTTGTGCCACCGCTGACGAATGCTTTTACGCCATATTGTTGGCAGAGCTAAATTGTCACTGTGTCAGACTGATCTAGTTATCATAAATATATTCCAAGATTTATCACAAATATACAAGTGGAATATTTTTGTTGATATATTATTAAGGAAATATTTTTCATTAATTTTTAGGGTTCCATTCCTCAAAAGGAATAAAAGGAACCCGTATAGGATCACTTTGTTGTCCGTCTGTCTGTCTCTCTGTCTGTCTGTCAAGACCCTTTTCCTCGGGAACCCGTGGAGGCAGCAAGTTGAAATTAACATCAAATACTTATGTCAGCGGTCCCTTGAAGCAAATCTAGTTTCCAAGTCAACTCAATCAAAAGATACGGCCGTTAAGCCCTAGATTTTAACAAATTTGAACATTTCGCAGGAAAATCAAAACCTATAGGGTTTTACTTCCCATGGACCCAGAATCATAAAATTTTTAAAAGAAGCAAGGTCTGACAGCACAAGTAAAGGAAAAAATACAAAAAATGTTAATTTATTGTTATATCACATAAAAAATAGTTTTTGTTTATTTTACAGTTGGAAAATTGACTTTGTCGTACATCGCAACCGCAAAGTTAAGTTTGTTTCTCTTAAAAGACAGGCAAAAATCTTTGAGAATTGATTTCCGGGATGGATGTACTATCTACATACAAGTTTGTTTGCTTACGGAACCATCGCATCGGTGCGCGACTCAGACTCGCATTTGTTTGGTTTTTATGATTAGCTTCACTGGTAAGTTGTAACTAACAATTTAAACCAATCGCGGTAGTCAATTTTAACCTTATTCAAATTGTCGTATCGAAATGAAACTTTGTATTTACCTATATGTAGTGTACCTATGTGTAGAAAATAACACTTAAAGTTGTTGAAATAGGGGATCAAAGCTTATATAGTACTACTTGTATAGTACTGCACGGATGGCGCAATGGTTTTAGTGGTCACCTCGCCACTATGCCGCACCGAGTGTTGTGGGTTCGACTTCTACACGGGACAAAAATTTGTATGATCCACAAATAGTTTTCCCGAGTCTGGGTGTGTGTTCTTTGTGTCCGTTGTTTGAATGTTTGTGAAGCCCCCCCGCGACACAGGATTATTCCTAATGCGAGAGTTTTCTTTTTAAAGACAAAGACAAAGACCAATCCTTGCCAAGTTTAGGGATATAAAAATTTATCAAATCTTAACTTTTTGATAAGAATTGGGAAATACTTTAGTGGTTTTGACCACCAATCAAAATAAAATAAGGTATGATAATTTTTTTTTTGTAAGCTACTTACCTACCCTTGTATATCTACATATATGTAGATATATCTATATACTAACCGCTGACAGATTTTACAAGAGAGAAAGTTAGCTTTATATGTTATGTTTATAAGTACCTAGATATAAGTAGGTTCCTCAGAGACATGTATAAAAAATATCCAATCCTTTCTACAATCCCTCTCAACATAAATATACCTATGAATTATGTCATACGGTCTACGTCTAGCTTGTAAAGAGCCTTGAAAAGTTGTGAGGGCTTCACTCCAACTTTATGCAAAGCAATCACTGTAAATCCGTTTGTATTCAATCCAAATAGAGCTTTAACATTTACGTTGAAAAATAACATGTGAAATGCCTGAGAATGGATATACTTTTAGAAGAAAACAATAACGACTTAAAATGTAATATTATTTTTAGTCAGTTGAGTTAGAAATACTTTATTTTCCTTTTGTCTGTAAGTCTGTTGTCTCTTTCAATTTATTTTAATGTAATGAAAAGAAATTAGAACAAATAATATTTTGCTGTGCAAAATTTCAGGCCAGTATACAAAAAATATATATTTTGCAAACATACACACATACACTGTTACACATATGGTATGTTTGTTATACGCTAAAGATAGATAGATACGCTTTATTGAACCCAACGAATAGGATACAATCATAAAAAAAAGTGTTTAATTTCTTTTTTTTTGTGTGATTGGGGGCAAACGAGCAGACGGGTCACGTGATGGTAAGGGACTACCACTGTTACAAGTGCGTTGCCGGCCTTTAAGGTGGGAGTAGGGGAAGGGGGAAGAGGGGAGAGGGGGAGAGGGAAGGGTTAGGGCTTCCGGTAACCTCACCCACTCGGCGAAAAGCAATGTAACCCTTGCTTCTTCACTGCCGGTTTTCTGTGTGGCCGTGGTATCACTCCGGTCGAGACGGCCCTTCCGTGCCGAAGCATGGCTCTCCCACGAACTAGTTAGGCTATCAACGTGGTTTTCCTTCAAATAATGATTATATTTTGTGATTTTGTTGACTTAACTTATAATTTGTTTTCAGCAGATAAGTAAAGTATACTCCTAATTATTTTTGAACTTCAATATGTAACCTTTATTTCTAATCCTGATTCAGAATGTACAGTTTTATTGTAATTACCAACCAAAAGGAAGTCATTACATATATGTTTTTTCTTCCTTTCTCTGCATTGTTACATTTAATGCTTAGAAAGGAGCTTCAATAGCAATTACAAACCGTTTTGCTAATTCTGAATTCCCTCTACTTTCTCGTTAAGTCTCACAAAGAATAAAATAGAAAACCCCAAAACATGCAGTACAAAGAAATGCATCGTACCTCCACAAACGGAATGCAACCATTAAGTTGAATGTAGGTGTGTTTTATGAGACCTGAATATATTGCGAGGACTAAGTAGTAGTACACGTAGATGTCCGAAGCGAGGTAGAACTTTACACTAAGATGCGTAGCTTTAATGCTGCTTCTCATCTAATAGTAATTACAAGAATACTGTCTACGTAATATTGGTATTCAAATTTATGAAATTGGTATTCGCGTGTGTATATCGAGGAAGCTCGACTAGTTATGGCACCGATGCGACAGATCGCTCACCCCTTGCCTCTGGCCCTGTCGGTGCTCCACTCAAAAATGTTTAAGTGACTGTATATTTTTAATAAGTATTCTATAATAATAATAACATGAGACACCTTACACGCGGCGGCCTCATCCTTGTACTACGGTAACTATACTTAAATATTTCTAAATACATATATTATAGATAAATTACACCAAGACATAGAACAAACGATGGTGCTCATCACATAATTATTTGTCCTGAGTGGGAATCAAACCCACCTCCGGCTCAGCAGTCAGGATCGCTAACCACTAGACCAACATGCCCCTCTATATACTCAACAATAAAGAAGTGTTATATAGAACAAAAAGGGTAAAACTCTATAACTGGTAAATTAGGAATCGAGTTGTTTAACTTGAAAGCTAACATTGCCCTAACAAAATCACATCCAAAAACACTATTTGTCGTACAGGCCTATAATGTATTGTGAGTTTAGTATCACCGACGATCCGTACAACAGGATACCCTTAATTTTATTTACCCTCGGCTTGCGTTGATACGTGGCAATGGTAAAAGGTAACACCAGAACCTCTTGGTTTCTAACAAACAGGTACAAAACATCACTTAAACAGACATTTATTTAAGAAATTCGCTGTTAAACGTCTTGACGATGTCTTTGCAGAGGCTAAACATGTAGTGAAGTTTCTCAGTGGAAGACGTTATTCTACGGTATTGGTTGTATCCATTTAAGTTTTGTTTTTATAATTTGTTGACGTTTACATCTTATCTTTTGCCATTATTTGTTTATCTTCATTTTTTATTATATATAATATGAAGAAACATTTCTTTCCACATCATTATTTTTAGTATGACATAATATTTTTAGAGGAAATTTTGAAATGATCAGAACAGAATATTATGTTTCATTCAACTGTCTCTCAAAATTGAAATTATAAATATGATAATGTAACATGTACATAAATGTAAATATATGTATGTGTGTGTTCTTAATTCAAATTTTGCTGAAATTATTCCAGCTTATTCAGCACATGTTATACAGGGGTACCTCTACCATCGCCTCTGTACAAAATGTACTTTGTACTGCAATGTACAGAGCGTTTACTTTTCACAGTGTACAGGTTGTACATCGTTTATGTTTGCAGTCGCTAATGCGTCGCTAGTGCTATTTGCGTCGAAAATGGTTTCCGATATTTACTTTAAGCATTTAATAAACGAAATAGACACATCAAATGTTTAGTAACATGTTTGCCGATTAATCTTAACTTTAAAATAATTAGTAAAGTTTTTAAGTGTGTGAGAGTTTTTTTTTTTTTTTTACTATTGTGGTTAAGCTAAGTAGTGAAATATACTGAGAAAGAGAGCGAGAATTTACGACAGTAGTTACACATTTCATTATACTCGTAAATGAATATCGCCATAAGTTGAACAAGAAAGAATTTGTAAAACTTTTACTTTAAGATAATAAGAAACCCATTTTCAATCCATTACAAGTTCAATTTCACACTTTAAAAAATTAAAGAACGAATAGTCAGACATATTCGTATGCATGATATAACAGCCGTAAAGGTGGAGCTGTCTCCTTACGCTGTTTTTCCATCACCGCTAATGCAATTGACATGTAAAGTGAGCTCAAATTAGAACCAAAAGTGCCTTGCGGCATGTGCTGGCGTAATTAAGATCTTAAGAACTCTAGAATGAGACGATACGAGCTATTTAATATCTTTGCTTTGTTAAAATAATTGTGTTATATTGTATGCAGAGAAGCACAGTTTAGAAAAGTGTTTCGAACCCCTGACGCAAAAGAAGGGGTGTTACATGTTTAACGCGTCTATCTGTGTATGGCTCCTGAACGGATGGACCGATTTTGATACAGTCTTTGCGTTTGAAAGATGACTTCATCGAGAGTGCTCTTAGTTATAAATCAAGAAAATCTGTTTAGCCGTTCGAAGGTCATCAGCTCTTTTCTAATTTTTAGGGGATTTTTGAATCAGGGGTGTCTTGAAAATTTAATTAATACTTTTATGTAAATGTCTGGAAGACATCGCTTCTAGCGGTAAGACCACCCATTGTACTTGCCGCTTAGTATGTTGTAACTGTGTTAATTTCTGTCTAACTGTGGTGTACAATAAAGAATGTTCTATCTATCTATCTAGGGTGTACTCCTGTGTGTGTTTCAGGGAAGCCTGGTTAGTTTTGTGCCCAGCATGGCCTCATCCATTTTCTCTTTAGTAGAAACACTTAATTTTACGGCTCTTCTTTGTTCATCCATGTCTTCAATTGAAAGGGTAAATATTCCACCCAAACGGTCAAAGACCTTAAAACCTTACTTTGTTTATTTTTTTACTGAAAATTGAAAAACATTACTTGTACAAAAACCTACGGGTATAGTTATGGTCTAAATACAGAACACAATAATAGTACACCAAATAGAATACGTCATGAATGTTCGTGTCTTGAATTCCTCGTCCCACACAAGTGATACTTTGTATACATACATTTTATGTTGGGGAGATTTAAGGAATAGAGAAATAAACTAACCTAACCTTGGTAATAAACTTATTTTTATACTTAATTATTCATACATGTCTCGAAGCAGCATGGCTCACTTATTCACAGTAGCCGTTCTACTTTTAAATACGAATCACGCTTTATATGACAAATTAAAAGGCGCTCCGTACTTAAAAGTGAACGAGTAATCGTCTTTCTACAATCTAGAACTCAATGTCATTAAAAATACAGTTTATATTTGTTTGCACATTACATCAAAAAGTTATCATGGTAATTTAGTAATTGCTGCTTCCGAGTTCTTTATGCTGATAATATTAAAGTTGGTTTTTGCTTAATTTAGAATAATATGTAAAAAGTAAAGAAATTTTGCTGCGTTTTCTTTTGAATGTCACAATAATTATGACAAGTGATACGTCTGGTGCGGTGGAGAGGCGAAAGTCAATTTTATACCAGATTTTTATTTTTGTTGGAACTTTAAATGTTTGTCATGAAAGATTTTAAGAACGCTTTTAAATTTTACTTCTAATTGTCACTATGAGGTATTATCGTATAATGACACTTAAGAGATGACTTTCAGTCCTCTGATTATAGTAATGCTTTTTTACCACTTAATACAAATTCTAGAACAAAAATGTACTTATAAAAGACTAATAATAAAAGTGACAAAGGAAATCTGAAGAACGCTGATATGGTAACTACACTTTTGACAGGCTCTGTTGGTCTGGTCTAGTTGTTAGTGATCCTGACTGCTGAACCAGAGGTGTGGGTTAAATTTCCACCTACGGCAATTAATTGTGTTGAGCACGGTCATTTGCACTGTGTTTTTGTTTATCAGCAGTCTGGTTACCATGGTACAGGCACTGCCAAGTTTGGGATCAGACATCCGTGGGTGAGGTGTTTCAAGTTTTAATATATTATTAATATTACAATTTTGGCACAGAGATAGATTATAGTCTGCAATAGCACATGCTACTTTTTATACCGGAAAATTTACGGTTCCTGTTACGTATTATGTAAGTAAGTCTATACTTACTTACATAATACGTAACAGGAACCGTACACCGTACATCACGTATATGTATAATTAATCTCTTGCCTTGAATGTTCAATTTATGTGTGTATTCCTAATATTACAATGTTTCAAACACAATGTAAATTGTATATGAAATAAATAAATCAAATTAAAATCAAATCACGAGTAGTGAGCGCAGTCACACAGGCTTCCCTATGGAAGCCTGTGTGACTGCGCTCACAACATAAAATACATACTGATCGAATAGATCAGTATGTATGTATGTTTGTAAGTCCGCGATTTTCTTACAAAGTAATTGATACATTTTCATGATTAATAAACTAAGGTATTCCAAATATATTTCTTCTTTCTTTTACTAGTTCATTTCACAATCAATTTCGTTGAATTCGGTTTGTTTTTTTTTTGTTAAAAATGTTATTTTTCATATATAGCCCGATGTCAAATATCTTTTAGTCTGTGTATTTACATAATTCAGCCGCCTGGCCAATATCCTTACATCCCGGAGGAGTCGACCGAATGAAACACATCAAACAAGCGGAAACTGAAAGGCCCGATTCACTAAACTGGAATATTATTCAAAATCCATTTCAAATTTGTTACTAATATAACTTTTAATGGATGGAGCCGACCCTCGTCACCAATGGCATAGTCCGTCGCCATTGTTTTAGCCAAGTGTCAATATCCGAGTTTATCTTCTAAAGGATAGAATCTTAAGCCTCGTCATGGATATATTAATTTAGTAGACATCATTTAGGGAAGAAATTTCGTATTTAAATTGCTGGTATATTGTTAATATAATATTCTGGGACACTATTACCCAGTTCTATTTAGAGGCAAACTAAACATAGCTTGTACGATGGTTCTAGAATGTTTATAAACATACAAACATACCTATTATACATAGAAACACCCAGATCCATGCAAATAGACATAAACAAATATTTGCACTCAGTGGGAATCGTATCGACAGCCCTCTACGGAGAAGTTCAATGTTATACTACCGTGCAACAAAGATTAAACTTACTTTGATTATTTTAACACGGCGCAAGTATTGCTGTCATTAAAATAAAAGGAGCCTTACAAAATAGTATAATCATGTGTAGTACAATTATGTGCAATTCTCTTTGTCACATTCAAACACATAATACAAAAGTGTACCAAAGCCAGTTCTTCGCACGCTTTAAACTGACGTTAAATAAACTGACGTTAAATAAACTGACGTTAAATAAACTGACGTTAAATAAACTGACGTTAAATAAACTGACGTTAAATAAACTGACGTTAAATAAACTGACGTTAAATAAACTGACGTTAAATAAACTGACGTTAAATAAACTGACGTTAAATAAACTGACGTTAAATAAACTTTATAAACATAAAGAGCACTAGATTGACACAAATGTTGTTGCAATTTTTTCTGTCACAAAATGTCCCTAAAGACGTAAAACATTTTTAATATACAGGATATCGTTATTTATTATTCGCAGCTTGGTTTTGCTACTAAATGTTTTAATAATTCGTAAAAACATTGCTTTATGAAACATCAACTTGTTTTGGTTCAAAGACATTCTTTCAAACAAATTCTTCCTTATTATTTCTACTTTAAAGCTTCTTTCTTCATTGTTCTCCTGAATTATTTACGTTTAAGGAACATAGTATGACACGTTATATTATATTTCTTTTTTTTAAAAGACAACTCCTTTTTTAAAAAGACAACTACCGCATTAGAAATTACTCCTGTGTCGCGGGGGACTTTACAAACATACAAACAACGGACACAAAGAACACCCAGACTAGGGTGGGAATCGAACCCACGAC
Source organism: Callimorpha dominula (assembly GCA_949752705.1). Classification (NCBI taxonomy): domain Eukaryota; kingdom Metazoa; phylum Arthropoda; class Insecta; order Lepidoptera; family Erebidae; genus Callimorpha; species Callimorpha dominula. Next base: position 21,570,493 of record OX457005.1, read on the forward strand.
CTCTGGCTCAGCAGTCAGGGTCCATAACCACTAGACCAACAGGCCAGTCAAATTTAGAAAGCAATTTAGAAAAAATAAAAAAGACAAAAAAAAATCAAGCCTTTAAGTCTTCCCTACTCTTATGGATGGAAAATGTTCATAGATACATACTTTTTTAGTACTTAAAAAATTCCGTTTGAATTTTTATGGACGTATAGCTTAAGAAAGGCAAAACTGATTTGAAAACCGGTCAGCTGCTATCGACTATTTACTTTCGATTATTTTCAGGGTTCCGTTCCTCAAAAGGAAAATAAGAACCCTTATAAGATCACTTTGTTGTCCGTCTGTCTCAAATACTTATGTCTGTGGCCCCTTCAACCTGGAAAACCAAATCAAAGGATACGGCTATTAAGGTCTTATAATATAACCCATTTTAACACTTCTCAGGTAAATCAAAACTTATTGGGTATTGAAATAAGATCATAAAATTTAGTGACAGTAAATGAAAAAACCGGAAAAGTGCAAGTCTGACTCACGCACAGTTGGTTCCGTAAGTAAACAAACTTAATGTGTATAGTACGTTCATCTCGGGAATCAATTCTCGAAGATTTATGCCCGTCTTTTCCGAAAGACAATTTTACCTTCTTGCGGTTCTAAAAGTACGGAGAGTTTTTTATACATCTTTCATACATACATCGATGTACGACAAAGTCAACTTCCTAATGGCAAAATATAAGTTTGTAATTGAAAAACTACTTTTTTTATGTGATATAACAACAAATCGACGACTTTCGGATTTTTTCCTTTATTTGTGAATATTCCTAGGTCAATGAGAAGTACCCTATAGGTTTTGATTTACCTGCGAAATATTAAAATTTGTTAAAATCTAAGGCTTAAGTGGCTATATATTTTGATTGCGTTGACTTAGAAACTTTATTTTTTATATAAGTATTTGGTATTAATTCCACCTTGATGCGTTCAAGGGTTTCTGAGAAAAATGGTATTGATAGACAGACAGACACACAGACAGACAGTCGGACTACAAAGTATAAGGGTTCTTTTTTTCTTTTTGAGGAACTGATCCCTAAATATTCGAGAGTCGTTAATTTGTTGTTATACAATGTTGTTGTGAGGTTAAACAAATACTTATTCACCACAGCAAGAGACATTTACCTGAGAAATACGCGTGATCCAGATAGGACAGTCCTAAAGTACCTAAAAATATTTTAAACAAAAAGAACTGCTTAGCTATGTGTGGATATATTTGTAACTGTATACCAAAAGAAATTAAAGCTTTCCATACAAACTATTAAAGTTTGTTAAAAAGCTGAGAGAGCAGCTGATTGAGACAAGCTTTTCTTCCGTAACAGAATACTTAACGATGTACAATAAATTGCACTAGACATAGACATTAAGTTCTTAATAATTCAGAATTCAGGTTATTAATTAAAAATGTTTGCATGCCCTATTTAGTCGTAAGACAAATTTGTACCATCTCTATCTCAATGTTCTTGGCATATAAAGATTATCATTATATCTCATATAAAGATATTGCGATTACAAACTTATACTTTGCGGTTAGAAAACTGACTATGACGTATAGCGATGTAAGAGGAGTATTTTTAGAACGACAAACTCAAGTTTGTCTTTCAAACATACTCTGAAAAAATGGGCGAAAATCTTAGAGAATCGATTCCCGATTAGACGAACTGTGTATCTACATACAAGTGATTGTACAGAACCCTCGGTGACTCGGGTCAGACTCGCACTTGTCCGGTTCTTTATAAAAGTAATCACAATCAAAAAGCTCAAAGTAGAAATTGAACAAAGGCACTTTAACAAAGAACTCGCTGAAAGAAGGACATTTTCCAAAAGTGTACTTCACCCGAAAATAATGATTCAGAAGCTACCGAGTGGATGTACATTTTCCTTAATTTTTGTTTTATAAATAAAGCGATATGCTGATCACAAACGAAATAATTTGACATGTTACGCTGTTCGTAATTTTAAATTATACGATGTTGACTAGATTTGTCATTAAGATATATGACTAAATATGTCATTAAGACGAAAGAAAGAGTAACCTCTTTCTTTCGTCTTAAGATCTAGTCGTTTCTCGTAATTATTATCCAAAAAAATTACTTTCGTCTGACGTACATTCACTTTCATACTTTTCACTTTGAATACCTCAATTATGCTGTTCATTATTTTCTGCCCCTTATCCGCCGACGACGTCGCAAGTATGTCTTAATCGTCAGCCTATCACTTAACTTCCTTTATAACTCGGTTGTAAATCTTCAAAAATAAAAACAGAGCCTTTCATTTTAAATTAAATTTAGATAGAAATCAAATCAATTCTTAATAGTACATTAAACCGAGACAGCCAGACATTCAATATTGAATTTTCAATTGTGAAGAAAAAAGACGGTAAAGTGCAGAAAAGATAGCAGCCGAGACACCTCAGAGAGTTTAATTAATAATTGAAATGTGAAATATCTAGCTTCCTGGTGTAGGTTTTTAAAAGTGTTGAGAAGTTTTCACAAAGGATTATATTTTTATGTATTGTTTCGATACCCAGTCAATACAAACCCAGCTTTGCCTCAAACTGATATACAGTTTTGCGTAGACTCAGGTTTAATTAATTTTATTCAATGCAAGTTATAACTATACACACTCAACACAGACCAGCAATCCGTTTTTTTGGTTGTTTAACTATGTGTTCGTTTGTAGGGTGTTACTCCGTGTGACAATAATTGTATTGTTTTAATTTATTTTTTAAATTATCAGTTGATCAGTAACCAATCCAAATAAACTATTTATCTTACAATGTATATTATTTATGTTAGATATAGTACAGATAAAAATATCTTAACATTTTTTTCACAACTATGTTGTCAAACAGGTGCACGATTCTACTGATGGAAAGATTTACTGAGTTATTCCGACTGTTCTGTAATCTATAACAAAATCAATACGCTACCACAGTTGTCTATTTACGATTCTCTGGAGGCTTGAGGTGAGGAGTGAACCAGTCAGGCGACTCCTATTCAGAACAGATATCTGTCGTAATTAGTCAATACTTAAAAATGTAGAGTACTAGCTGCATCCGGCATGCGTTGTAATGCCATTTGCCACAAGTAAGTTGCCGGCCTTTAAGGTAGGAGTAGGGGAAAGGTGAAAGAGGGGGAGAGAAGGGAGGAGAGAGGACCTCACTCACTCGACGAAAAGTAATGCAACCATTGCTTCACTTCTCTTTTTTACAAAGACATAAAATAATGACCTATTCACATCACATCACCAAATCCTATTGTTCCTAATCAGAACCAACTCGTTCTAGTACACGTACCAACAGAAACTCACTCGTCAATAGGTACGCCCAACAAACTACCATAACAAAGTTATTGTGAATTCTCCCTAACGCGAGCTAATTTCAAATAGTCACGTCCGCGCGCAGGTGCGCCGCGGGAATCGAATCTCGTACCGACCGATAGCAATGTCAACCGCTCATGTACTTTTATTGATAGCTTGTTATGTACGTAACACAGGTGGTACAGAGCACATTTATTGTCTAGTATCGCAATAACTTATTGTAATTTACTGAGACAACTGGTAGACACTACACTCCGTATCTTTGGGATTGAGAATGAGGAGTTTCGGTTACTATTAAGATGGATAACAAACATAGAAGGAACTTTGTACATTATCTAAGCGGTAACAGAGCTGATAATCAGCTGAACAGATTTTATTGAATTATTGCTAAGAACTATCGATCAAGTTACCTTTCAAACAAAAAACTAAATCAAAATCGGTCTACCCGTGTAGAAGCCATGATGCCACAGACAGTCACACACATACACAGGTTAAACTTAACACCCATCATCTTTGCGTCGGGGTTTAAAACAGCAACAATAGCGAGGTACTGATTACGTAAATAGTTTTAGGTACAATTTAATATTAAACCGTTTTCAAGTACCTAATAACTGTTTTTAAATTTTCCAGACGTTGATACATATATTCTTAAATACTAGCTGTCCCCGCAGTTTCACTTGCGTTTATGATCACTGCTCCGCTCGTCGTAGCATGATGTTATATAGCCTATAGCCTTCCTCAATAAATGGGCTATTCAACACTAAAAGAATTTTTCAATTCAAACCAGTAGTTTCTGTGATTAGCGTGTTCAAGCAAACGCTGATTCCAGCATAAACGGGCCGGCTCGACCGGGGCGGTACTACCCTCGCACACAAGACCAACCTAAAATGACAGCGTTGGTGCTGTCGTATTTCGTTGGTGTGTGTGAGACCGGAGGCCCAATGATGCAGGGGTGACAGTTATCGTGGTGAGTGTGTGAGCAGTGGAATGCTCGTAGAGTCATGTTGAGGGTGACGTGGATCGAACCGTCGGCCAGGGAGACCCGTAGAAACGGTGGTGCCGCTGGCCGCCCGCGGCATAGAGAGGGGCCCAACCGCGGCTAACCACCCTGGGAGGCTGCCCCGTCAGGTCGCGCATAATCCACGGAGTGGCTCGTCGTGCCGGTTGGTGACCGGACGGTGGGACCAGGCGACCACTTCCGGGAGGGTACGGGGGCCCTTCCGTCCGACGGTTCGGTCACCGACATACCTCACTATTGTATGGCGACACAGCATTCCGAGCCTCAGTATTACACTGCCACGGTGACTGTCACGCCTTTTACGCTCCCACTTCCCTTCCTCTCTTTTTTTTATCATGGCAGCAAAAAGGAAAAGACATAAACGTGCAACAGCGGCACCCCATTCTCCCACCAACCCGCTTTTTGAGGTGGAGTTCACTAACATCCGTGGACTCCATGCAAACCTCAACGCCGTCCACCAGCATCTTGAGACGGCCCGGCCGGCCATGCTTTTCCTAACGGAGACACAAATACGCCGCCCTGCCGACACGACATATCTTCACCACCCCGGCTACGTGCTTGAGGAGTGCTTCCTCGCGAAGGCTGGAGTGTGTCTTTTCGTCAGGGTGGATGTTTGTTGTCGCCGATTACGCTGCCTTGAGGACCCATCCTTCTCCACTATTTGGCTACACGTGGATATTGGCTCTATGAGCCGAATCTACGTATGCCTATACCGATCCCATTCTGGAGACTCTGAGACAACTCGACTTTTCGAATATCTCAGTCAGGCAACGGACAAAGCGCAGGAACAGTTTCCGACCGCCGAACTGGTGCTTCTGGGAGACTTTAATGCCCACCATGAGTCCTGGTTGGGATCTTCCAGAACTGACCACGCGGGTCGGACTGTCCACGCATTCGCTCTCACGCATGACCTCACCCAGTTGGTACTCCAGCCCACCAGGATACCAGACATACTGAGTCACGCGCCTTCCTTGCTGGACCTTCTGCTGACGAGTCACCCAGAGCAGTACAATGTATCGGTGCTCGCCCCTCTGGGATCCTCCGATCACTGCCTGGTGTCCACCTCGGTGCCTCTTGTTGCTCCCCCACGACCAGTCGCAGCAAAAAGACGGTTATGGCACTACTCGTCAGCAGACTGGGATGGAATGCGGGACTATTTCGCATCCATCCCGTGGGCCCAACGCTGCTTCAAATATAAAGATCTGTCGCACAGTGCGGCCGCCGTGGCTGACGAGATCACTGTTGGAATGGAGTATTATATTCCCTACAGTGAGGTCGCCAGCGCAACGACCCGTCCCTGGTTCAATCGGGAATGCACCCACGCTGTTGCCCAAAAGCAATTGGCCTACCGTGCATGGACCAGGGCCCGCGCCCACAGCCACCCCGACGTGGATCGACTAAAAGCAGCGTTTAACAAAGCCACTAGGAACTGCAAGAAGGCTTACGTCACAGCGGATGGCCAGCGCATCGCGCGGCTTGGCCAAGAACTCGTCGCATACCCTACGGGTAGCCGAAAGTTCTGGCGATTGGCTAAAGCCGTGCAGTCCAACTTCTGCCAACCCTCGCTACCACCGCTGAAATACCCCGACGGATCACTTGCCCATCAGCCGCAGGAGAAAGCGAAAGTGCTTGTTGATCTCTTTGCGGCTAACTCCCGAATCGATGACCGCGGCATGCACCCGCCTTCGATTTCGGCATGCAATGCCACAATGCGGGATATTCGCATCCGGCAAAGTGATGTCCGTGCGGAGCTTCGGTCACTTGACGTCCGGAAAGCCAGTGGACCTGACGGTATCCCAGCGGTGGTTCTTAAGAACTGTGCACCAGAGTTGTCTCCGGTATTGACGCGCCTGTATCGCTTGTCATACTCCTCGGGAACTGTTCCGGAAGCCTGGAGAGTGGCGAATGTTCAGCCTGTCCCCAAAAAAGGCGACCGCTCCAACCCGGCCAATTACCGCCCGATAACGGTCACCTCCATTATCTGCAAAGTGTTCGAACGGATCATTAACAGACAATTGGTCCACTACCTAGAAGATCACTCCCTACTTAATGATCGTCAGTATGGTTTTAGACCGAACCGATCCACCGGTGATCTTCTAGCGTACGTCACACACCTTTGGGGAGAGGCTATTGACAGGCACGGGGAATCTTTGGCCATCAGCCTAGACATGGCCAGGGCCTTTGATAGGGTTTGGCACCGTTCGCTTCTCTCCAAACTGCCGGCATTCGGCTTACCCCCCAAACTTTGCAACTGGGTTGCCGCATTCCTGCACCAGCGCCGCATCAGAGTCCTCTGTGACGGTGCAGCCTCCGACTTTCAGTCGATTAACGCAGGTGTACCGCAGGGTTCCGTCCTGTCGCCCACGCTGTTTCTTCTGCACATCAATGACATGTTAGCCCTTGGCAACATACATTGCTATGCAGACGACAGCACAGTTCATGGGCGATATTTTGGACATCCAGCTGCAAAGCCGGCAGTTGTGGAGGAAAAACGACAGGAGCTTGTCGCTCAGCTCGACCATGTTCTGGGCCGCATTTCTCAATGGGGCTGCGAGAATCTGGTCGAGTTTAACGCCAAGAAAACACAGGTGTGCGCATTCTCTGCCAAAAAGTCTCCATTCCTTCCCCTTCCGACTTTTCAGAACACTCAACTGCCATTACAGGGCAGGCTTGATATCCTGGGCATGGATATCTGCCGCGACCTCAACCCGCGCGAGTACGTCGAGAGCGTCACTAAGGCGGCCTCGCGGAAGTTAGGTATTCTAAACAAGGTGAGACGGTTCTTCTCGCCTGGGCATCTATGTCTTCTTTATAAGACCCAGGTTCGCTCGTGCGTGGAGTACTGTTCTCACCTTTGCGACGGAGCCGCGCAGTATCTGTTTGACGCTCTCGACCGGTTGCAGCGGCGAGCAATCCGCATTGTTGGCAGTCCTGAAGCCACCGAGTCCCTTGAGCCTCTGCAGATGCGTAGAGATATCGCCTCTATGGCAGTCCTCTATCGTCTTTATCATGGGGAGTGTTCTGAAGAGCTCTTCCAACTGGTCCCCCCTTCCCCCTTCCTCTACAGGACAACACGTGCCGGCCTCGGAAGTCACCCCCTCAGAGTGGAAGACATACGCTCTCGCACCCATCGATTCGGGTCTTCCTTCCTGTGCCGAGCAGTTAAAACCTGGAACTCATTACCAGCGCACGTGTTTCCGTCCCACTATGATCCCGGGTCCTTTAAGCGGGGCGTGAAAAAGCATCTCACTAGGCCGCCATAGTGCTGGTCACCATGCTGCACTGCCCCTGTTCGCAGTGAGGATGGTAACCACCACTCTTGGATTCTGCTTGTGCTTTCCATCAGGCGGGGCAGAGTCATTTTGGCAGGTCAAATATAAAAAAAAAAAAAAAAAAAAAAAAAAAAAAAAAAAAAAACAAACAAACTCTTCAGCTTTATAAAATTAGTATAGATTGCATTTAAGTCCCGAGTTACACACCTTACAGGTCGTGATAGATCCGGAGAGGACTCGGTCAATTTCCTGTGTAACTGCAGTCCTGCATTTTTAAGTAGAGCCTGCAACAAATGCCTACCGACATATCGACACCGAGCTCTGCTGGCCATGCCACTGTGTCGCGGATGCCACCCGGCGTAACGTGCCTCATACCAATGTATGCTATAAATTGCTGTTGACACATCAAAAACTCGTATTTATTTTATTAAAAATAGAGGAAAACTTTAATAGATGATAAAACAGTTCACTATTTATAAAAATTTGTTAATTGACATTGTTATGACTGTTTGTGTCATGTGTCAGTCTGAAAATGGTGGGTGATAAAAAGGCTAGGCATCCCACTAATATTATAAATGTCAAAGTTTGGATGGATGGATGAATGTTTGTTACTCTTTCACGCCAAAACTACTGAACCGATTGCAATGAAACTTGGTATGTAGATAGCTGGAGACCTGGATTAACATATAGTTATATACTTTTTATCCCGATATTCCCTCGGGATCGGGACTTACGCGGGTGAAACCGTGGGGCGCTGCTAGTATATTATAAGTTTGATAACTTGAGTGCTGATTGAGATAAGAACACATAGTTTGTTTTAGTCAGTTTATAGCATCAATAGTGGTGAGATTGTTGCTAACAAAATAATTCCCCGTGCCCGAGTGACCCGATCCCAGCCCGATAAAAAAATGAATCATCCCTTTTGAAATAAGCAATCTTTCAATATCGATCAAGAGTAGTAGAATCCTGGTATGAAATTGTACAAAAAAACGAGAATTCTGCAGAAAAATAAATCATTCAGAACCTGAATCCTGTTTCAAGTTAACGTACATGTACATATTGTACATATATATTTTAAGCCAAACAGGCTAAGTTAGCCGTGTTAAAGTTTTGCTATATCTCGTGGAGTCGGGTGGCGGAGTCTGCTGCTTTAGTTGGGCATTCAGCTGCACTTGTGTGAACTTCATGTGAATCTGTTCAAGACCAAACTGGAAGTTGAGATGAAACAATTTTGAAAACGGAATAATACTGTTCTATAACAAAAGTTTAACATGTGTTTTGTAAAATTTGTCGCAGCTGCAGCAGAGACTTATTGAACCGTATCAATAATATTGTTTAAGATTTCGCTTACTTTATTCCCACATACACATAATTATGTCCATGTGTCTACGGTGCCGACGAGATACTTTCTAAAAAAAATAATGCTTATTACATATTTCTTTTTTGCTATCTATGATACTATATTATATCTACTAAAATACTGTATAATATATCAATTTATGTTTACCTATATATATATATATAAGTATTTGTCTATATCTCGATTAGTACGCCACCCACGAGTATGTTTTTATTAAATAATTTTGTTATTGTTTCCATCCAAAGGTTGTCTGGTAGAGATCGCTTTTAGCGATAAGACCGCCCATTGTACTTTGATTTGTAAGATGATTCTTTGTTCAACTGTACTTTATTAATGGTGTACAATAAAGAATATTCTATCTATCTACATTTTAAGACATAAAACCCTCTTAACGAAAGTCCATACATGACCAGTTTTATTTAATCTAAGATATATAAACTTTGTTTTGATCTTTTAACGTCGGTTCAGACGTCGGACGGGGTGGACGGTCTGACATTTTTTTAAGTTCTGTACTAAATATAGTAATAACGGTAAATATATTTCCTCTTCATCCACCCAATCAATAACGATAAGTCTACAAAATTATTTCCCCTAAATTTTCAGACAATGTATGAGTTGATAAACAGCGACCGCTTGTAGCATCCTAAAATTCAACTACCCTTTAAAACTTTCCTCCCTCCACCCCTATTTAGCCCCGTTAAGGTCGGGTATAACCTTCAAGGAACTTGCCTTGCCTTAATGTACTTGAATTTTACAAGAATATCTTTTACTAGTTAATTTTGGAAAACCCTTATTTTAAATATTAGAGTGCCTTTATAACTTGAAGCTGTTTCAATATTCAATATAGCGGGTTATTTTAAGTATGATTTATTTTATGAAGTCAAATGACATGACAAATAATAGAATAGAGAAATCTGCATATATTATCTAAATCTAACAAACGTCGAACAGTACCAACATTTTTTTAAGGTGCGGGATGGGGTCGAACACGCTAGTGTCAATTCTGGGCTTAGAGAGGTTATAGTCCACTTGCTTAGTAGGTGGTGTGTTCATTTGCTGCTACGTATTTTAGGTTGTTACTTTCGGTTAATTATTTCAGGAGTTTGGGCAACGATATTAATCTAGCATACCTATCTAGAAATGAAAATAATACTACTACAAGAAAATAATACGTAAAAAAAATGCTTGGGGATCACGTGTATACATGGCATAGAACGACTCGGACGATTTATATTAAAATCATAATACTTAGAAAACTTTTAAACAACAGAACTAGGCTACTATAGCTTCTTTGTAGATCGCGTACTAACCTATCTCAACACTAGCTGCCGAGTGAATGCAAATTCAATTTCCCTTTCTCTGATGAGAAAGGGAAATTGAATTTGCATTCACTCACACATAAAACTACTAATTTACTAACTAATTTTCTAATTTATTAATATATACCACTTATCTCTTTGAAAATATGGACAATAACAAGCAAACAGATAGTGTGTACACAGACTTTCGAAAAGCTTTTGATACAGTGGATCATAAAATACTATTAGACAAGCTCGCCTTTAATGGTATACGCGGTAACTTGTGGCGGTGGTTTAAATCATACATAACTAATCGCACCCAGAAAGTAGTAATACATGGTTATGAATCCCAATATGTTCCAGTGAGTTTAGGCGTTCCTCAGGGCTCAATTCTGGGCCCCTTATTATTTATAATATTTATTAATGACATTTCCGATTGTTTTAAGTTCTGTAACTTTTTGTTATACGCAGATGATCTAAAAATATATCATGATATTAACCACTCTGATGATCTTGAAAAATTACAAAATGACCTTGATCGTTTTTCTGCTTACTGCACTAATAATAAATTAAGTCTTAATATTAATAAATGTAAAACTATAACATTCAGTAAGAAAAAACAGATACTTAATAACACTTATACACTATGTGATGTGCGATTAGAAGCTGTGCAAATTATAAAAGATCTTGGTGTCACTTTAGATCATAAACTACATCTAGATGTTCACATTGAAAATGTAATTAATAAAGCATATAAAATGTATGGATTCATAATGAGATCAGCCAAGGAATTCACGCAAATATCCACCTATCTTCTCCTATATAAATCATTAGTTCGGTCACAACTGGAGTATACGGTATCTATTTGGAACCCCTTCTATAATAAATACAAGGAGAGTCTGGAGTCTGTGCAAAGAAAGTTCATGTTCACTGTGCAGTACAGATGTTATCACAACCGTTTAACTTATAGAAAGTTACTGGATAATTATAATATGCTAACATTAGAAAATAGACGTAAATTGCTCGAATCAATGTTACTATATGATATCTGCCATAACAGATACGATTGTATATCTCTTATAAACAAAATTGCTTATAGAATACCTACTAGGACGCACTGCCGTAACCCTTGTCAGCTATCCGCCACTACACGTTGTCGAACTAACGCAGGCAAACGTTCACCATTGCACCGGCTAGTTCAATCTTATAACCAGAACTTCAATAGTATAGACATTGGAGCATTGCGTCCTAGCACCTTTAAAGATAACGTAGTCAAATTAATATTAAACAAGTAATTATTAACTTAGTAGGTATCATTCTTTGAGTCCTTACATATATATCTGTAGTCGGGAAATAAAATAATTATTATTATGAAAACATAAAGCCGTCAAAATCATACATACATACACTCCAAAAATCATAATCCCCCTTGTGCTGTGGGGTGGATTGACCTACCATTCTTATTTCTGGCGCAAATTTTAACTTACTCAAAGTGTGTTGGTGACACATTAATTAAGTCAAATTTTTAAGAAGAAAACTGTATACGTACTCTGTATTGTGTTACTGTTGATTTACCCAAATAAAAAAAAAATAAAAACTAATACACCCAACGTTTCAGGCCCATGGTTGCGCTACCTCCCTTCGACTAGTGAGAGACAAGAGTGTAAAATTAATAAAGATTGCTCTATATATTTATAAGTCACACGATATCAAAATAAAATAATAAATAGATAATAATAACTTGACACATCTTATACATGGCCATCTGATCCTAAACTAGGCAGAGCTATGGTAACCAGGCTGCTGATAAACAAGCTTATATGTTTCTAAATAATTCATATATTATGTATTTTCGAATTTCCCATCTTTAATTCCCAAATTACCCGGTTGGCCGCAATATACTTGCCCCATATTGAGTATGTGGGACCAAATTAATAGTTGTCAAAACTCCTCAGCTTACCCCTTCGGGGATACAGGCGCGAGTGTATGTATGTATGTATTTGTCACTTTATTAGAAATGGTTAAGACTGAAATCAACTTTTACCCAACACAATATCGACCGACCTATAACGGCAATAGATTGCACTATTTAAGATCAAGAAACTAAACAATTTTTCTAAAAGAACCGCGAGTCGTATAAACTGATTACAAAAATATCTTATTAAAAGCATTACCCTCCATCGGCCGTTCCGAAATAATAACAAAAATATCTTATTAAAAGCATTACCCTCCATCGGCCGTTCCGAAATAATAACAAAAAAAAAATGAAAAGAAATCCTGCTCTTTATAAGTTTTGTGTAAAACATGTATTCATTTCTTTATTTAAAGACATTTACTAATAATAAACTTTAACTTTAATAAACATATTTACAGCTTCAAGGGATATCCCAAAATGATATTGTACGGAACGTTACCAACAACCCAGCAGCAATAAATCTGTTTAAAACCTATTGCTTAAATGATTTGTTGGCTGCATTTCCCCTTGAACCACTATATTTCGAAGTTGCTTTATTTTACCAAACCTCATAATATATAACAATAATAATAACTTGTTACAACTCACACATGGCCCGTCTGATCCCAATCTAGGTAGAGCCTGTACTGTGGTAACTAGACTGCTGATAAATATACTTATATATTTTTAAATACATACATATTACAGATAAATAACTAAATCTAAATAAACTTTTAGTGCCTAAATTTAATGTATGTTTCAAATATCACTTTAAAATTTTAATCAAAGTAACAGGACCAATTAAAGGTACACACCGCTCAATTTCAACAACCTCGTTATACAAAATCTCCAAAACAAAACTAAAGTACTTCGATTTCATTATACGCGGCGTGAGCCAATTGTCCAACTTGGGCAATAAAAGTGGGAATAGTGACCCATGAACACGATATTATCATGTTATTGTAAACACAACCACTGTTTCCCTTTCAGTCGTTACTGGCTGAATAACGGCACAAGTTTTATTAAAAAATGTCGACTTTGCCTCTTGGGGTTAGAAGTAGTCATGATGTGTACATTTGAACCAGCTGACATGAAATTACCTCAGCACTAGTAGGCATAGTATATTTGTCTATACGAAGAATTGGGCTAAGGAACACGACTTGTTTTGAGTAGGTAGTCTAGTTCCTTAGTTATTTAGTTTATTTCAGTACCTTTTTCTTCTCTGTTTGTGAAAATGTTTAATTTGTTTAGTGACGACCTTTAGTGGTATTAACGAAACAATTTAGAAAAAAAATCGTACCTTCGATGGAACTTTATTCTCTTATCAGCGTATAAATTATTTTGTTTGAATTGACTCTGTTTCATTGGATAAACCGTTCTTTTCAAAAACCATAAATTTTTTTACTAATCTACCGTCGTAGACATAATTGTTGTTCGAAGTATAGCGTGAAAAAATACCTGCCTATCTTAACCTAAGATTATACCTAATATCACCTTGTTCATAATTTATAAATGTTAAAATAACCCTATTAATTATATTTTTATTTATTTGGCGTTACTGTTACAAAAAGTATAAGTTTTTCACGCAAGTCTTATGCTAATAACCGCAAACCATTCCTGCTACATATGAGGTAAATTTTGTCAAGAAATGCAACGAAGGATAAATTATTTTGTGAAACAAAGTTATCGGGCATATTTTGGAAAACGACTTGGACATCATGACGAATGTTGGGTTCCACAGAAAGTTTGTGTAGCTTGCATGGAGTAAATTCAATATTGGAGTCAACGGGCCTTGGATTTGTTTTTCTCAAAGGAATTTGGAGCCAAGAAACCACCTTGATAATTGCTGCTTTAATGCTGTGAATCTAAAGACATGAACACAAAAAGCGCTTTTGGGTGTACCCAAACGTAATCGCTAACCCGCCAACGCTGAATGTGACGCCAAAGTGAAGAGTGTGGACTTCTACTTCATTCTAGAGAAAAATATCAGGCCATTGGGATCGCCAGATGATGGTAGACTACTGGAACTGGAACTTGCAAAGACAATGTGCGTGACTGACCGAACCAAAAACACAATAGAAAACCCCACAAAAAACTCTTATTGATATGTTTTTGGTTTTTATGATCAACTTTATTATTCTTTCTATCATTTATATCACTTTCTTTGTTCGAAACCATTTGATAATTTAAAAATTTTTGATAAAACCTATTTTGAAATTTAGTTTCCGGTTTAAATAGATTGCCTTTAACTCAAAAAGTTGAGTCAATTTAACAGAAATATATATATTTTTAATAATAAACCCTTGCTGTAATATTGTTGCTCACCCTGCGTAATTTAATGAATGCGGTCATATTTTACCTTTATATATTTTTTATCTATATATTTTTTAACTTTGCAATGTAGTAGGTAATCGAATGTATACTACCTGAGAACCTAGAAGTTATATTTTGCAAAGTGCTGTATAGAGTTTGAGGTATTTGACATCTGCCACTTAAGCTTATGAACAAGTTATCCGAAAAGCGGTCTCAAAATATTGCAGAATTTCTTATAAATATATATCGGAAGGAAATAAAGAGACGAGGATATATCAGTCTAAAATAAACTGTGAACTGCGGTATTTCTGAAGTATTTCGTTACGAGAACGTCAAAGTTGTCGACATATAAAAACGGCAAAAGGCAAAATATTTATCTGTGAAAACACGAGGTGTGTTTTCACAGATTAATTTAAAAAGGGAAAATTATATATTTAAACTATATCTAAATTTAAAAATAGCTTCGAATTCCCATCGTATTTATTAACTGTATTTTCAAGAGGACTCATATCAAATCGCTCGATAAAGCTAGAGGTTCATTATTGTACTACTTTGTAACTAAACTGATTAGGTACCTACTTTCCTCCCGCACACGTTACACGGTAGAATTATCTCAGAGCAAGTTTGTTGCAATGATGGCATTTCATTTCCACAAATTAGAATTAAGATGCAAAACTTGTTTTATGATATTATTAGATATCAGACGTGAAACGACGTTTAAAAAAAAGAACAGGACTTTTATAAATATAGACACGTAATAGAAACAATTTAGGACAACGATACTGATCAGGTGGTCCAGTCCCTCCAACGATAAATGTGGCTCTTTATTTATCAGCTACTGTCACCTAACAATATGAAAAAAAAAATGGATTATAAATATAATTTTTGCAAGTGTAAGTAAGTTGCCAATATCAAAATCTATGACCGTTTAGAGTATAGAATTTCAGTACAGAAATGTCAAAAACACTTGCTTAATTCAAAAATATGACTGCAGCGAAACGGTCGCGTAATGAGGACTCCGAGCACAATGTGCTTACGTCAGGCGGCGTCACACACCGTCTTATGGCGATAAAGACATTTGCTTTGTAAAGGAATGTCTTGGTATCTCCACATGGCAGGATCGTTGTGATAAGTTTGCTCCAAGATGAAAGTAAATTCAAGTACAAGGATAAAACAGGTCAGGTGTTGAATGAGATCGTTTCATCAAGATTTCGTTTGAAGTCCAGAAAGGTTAGGACTATGACGCTTGGTAATGTCGCTTGGATTATCATATTTATCATTTTAATTTACATATTAATTTACTGGCCCATTTTTTTTTTACCAAAATATGTAACGAAAATTTTTTGGCATCCTAAATTGTCATCGGACTTCGGTCAATGTACTGTTGTTTATTAATTGATAAGATAATGATTTAAAATACATTGACTAAATTAGTAACGGTATTAAAAATCCATATCTACGAAAAAGACAAGGCTTGGAGATAGAAAGATTAATAGAAACTATAGAATGATGACGTGAATATGCTCTCGTATGCGACCTAATGAGAACCGCACTGAAGGTCGTTGAACAGTGGTGTGAGAAACACGACCTACCAGTGAACCCGGCAAAGACGGAATTGATTATGTTCACAAATAAACGTAGTTTAGGAGAACTAAGACTACCTAAACTATTCGACACCCGCCTAGTCCTTACCAAGGAGGTCAAGTATCTAGGAGTGATACTTGACAGTAAACTCCTATGGAACAGGCACCTGGACACGAAACTGAACAAAGCGAGCATTATTTTCTGCCAATGCAAGCGGCTCCTCGGCAAAAGCTGGGTATTATCACCAAAAATCACAAAACGGTCATACGGTCAGTAACAAGTTGCAGCAATTCCAGAGACTCGCATGTGCTGCCGCAACTAGACGCATGCGCACGACTCCCACGGCTGCCCTGGAAGTAGCCCAGACCTAGCACCACTAGACCTCTTTATACAGCAGGAAGCAGCTGTGGCAGCCATCAGACTCAAACACCTGAGTCTGTGGTACAACCGAGAGGGTCCCCATTCCAAACTATGGAATGAATTAGTGGAATATCAACCACTGATAGCTGCCCCATGCGATAGGATCCCCAAAAACACATCTTCGAAAGGAGATACCGAATACAGCTATATGAAAACGACCGAAATCAATCTGGCATAAATGAAGTCCGAATATACACGGACGGTTCTAAGATGGGTACAGGAACTGGAGCCAGAGTTTTCTCACAAGACCTGAACATAACAATATCACTGGCGTTAGGGCAGCACAGTTCCATATTTCAATGCGAGTGCGTTGCGATAATCTACGCTGCTACCGCGGTCATGTCAAGATGTATAAAGGAGTATAACATCCGCATACTGTCAGACAGTATGGCCGTCCTAAAAGCCCTGGAGGGCAACACCATAAACTCCGTTCTTATGGTCACTGGAACGTCTATCCTCCTACAACAGGCTAATCCTCCAATGGATCAAAGGGCATAGTGACTCACTCGGGAACGATGTCGCCGATGAGCTGGCAAGGAGGGGATCTGCAACGTCAGTAGCAGGTCCAACTACACTGTTGCCACTTCCCTTTAGTCAACTTCGCTCATGGGTAAGACAACGGACTCGGGAAACACACAACAACCGCTGGGCTGACACACCTGGCTGTCGACAATCCAAACTGGTGCTGACGAAGGTCTCACCACGTTTGACTTGCAGATTACTCAGTCTCAACCGACTTGACATCAGAATAGTGATAGGAACTATTACGGGCCATTTAGCCCTAAATCAACACCTATTCACCATCAATGCGACAAACAGTCCTCTATGCAGAGGCTGTCTCAACGCGGAGGAAACAACCGCCCACGATATCCTAGAGTGCGAGGGAGAGGTCACACAACAGGCAAGTATCCCCGCGGGAGCGAGGTCGCTCCTAGAAGCCTGTAAATGCCCCAGGAGGCTTCTGCGCTTCTGGAAGGAGCTAGGCTGGCTCAACTAGTCAGCCCACCTGTACGCATAATGGACCGCTTATGAGTCTAAATGCGGAAACAGAGTCCTATACCAATACCAAAAAAATGATGACGTGAATGAACATTTTCAAATTGTATTTAGTATATGATTGGAATCCGTAGATCTGTAAATTAGTCTGGCCATCGGCCTTGTAATAATATTCTGTTCTATTCTTGTAATAATTATGAAAATGCGTTATCCAGCACCCGCATTGTAGCGCATTTCACAAAGGCGGTTTTCAGAGGGCGACCGTAAATCCAGCAAAGATCGCACAAAGGATAGTCTGTCTAGTACCACAAAGAACTAAAATTAGCCCAAGAGACGTTAGGTTCAGACAACTTTTACGATTTCCAAGGAAATAGTAGAAGTTAAATTCGTACAAACTGTTGGTATATAAAATATTCCAAGGCTTGTAAAATTTTAAGACAAAAGTTACAAAAAGAATCGGTACGTTCTTATTGACTTTTTGATGTTTTATTTATAGAAGTTAATAGTATTTTATACAAACCTACTGTAAAAAACTGGATTCCACGTACTTTTTTATTAACATGAACGTAGCTTTTCTTTTCGCTTGCTTGATTCTTTTCAACTATATTTTTTATTATTTTTATTTAAGTATGTCTTAAAAATCAGCACATACGGGGGACTATGAGTTTCTTAACAAACTTGTTTCCAGTGGAGTCCAGACGGTTCATTTACTTTTATTCAAAAAATACCTTTTCAACTAACACGTTCACATAGTGTAACTCTGAAACATGCTGATTTTCCATATTTTTTTTATACAAAATTATTTAACGCTAAATTAATTTGCTTAGTATTTTAACACATGGACATGGTATCGTGCTTCGGTTTTTGCTTGTTTTTTATGGTATAGGGAGCAAACGAACAGACGGGTCCTGTGATAATAAGTGACTACCGCCGCCCTTGGACACCTGTTCCATCCAGCGAAATGGTTTCAGGACTGGAGAGACCGCCGAAATTGCAGAACATGTATTCAGTTTTGATTCTGCTGATTTTCAAGCCAACATTCTCCAGTCTGTGTAGCCATTTTTCCAGTCTGCTCTGGACCTTGCACCCGTCTTCTCCGACCAACACAATGTCGTCTGCAAATAGCATGCACCAAGGTGCCTCCTCCTGTGTGTCCCACGTCTCTGTACATAGCACGAATCAATTCAACATACTTAGCAGGCACTCCTTCTTCTTTCAAAGCCCACCACAAAACCTCTCTTGGTACCCTATCAAAAGTTCAAAAGAGAGACTCAAGAGTTACAAATGAGTTGTTTTTTATTTGACTCGTAAACGTATTAAAATTGTACAAACGGAAATTATTGCCAAACCTTTAAATTGCCTGCCGCTTCGACAAAGTAGAACTGGCCGTGGTCACTGGTCAAAGCCATTTAAGTTAATACATCATTATAATATATCATGGAATTCGAATGTTAAAAAGTTTATTTCGTAAAACTATTCATTGAGTGTTAATTAAATTCGAGGTTCTGTTAAATTGTTAATTTTTTTTTGGAGTTTTAGTAGTAATTTTTTTTTATGATATTATTTACCACAATTTTTACTACTAGGCTTAATAAACAAAGTTATCATATTTAATACCTACTTAGCCACAAGGTTCAGAAATCAACATTTGAAAATTCAAACTATTCCTTATTATAAAATTCAAATGATAACTAGTACATCGACGGCGATGACAAAGGTTCTCCACAGGGAGGCAGCGGTACTGTATCTATTATAAGTTGAATTAATGCCTGCCCCTCTCGGGGGTGGCGAGTGACGAAGGTACGGTTTTTATTTCTCATGATCGATGGTGCTGGGTATTGTCGTAGTTCTGTTTATTGTTAGGTGACTATTTTTAGATTGTTTTTTTTTTAGCTTTATTGTTCAAGCAAAAGATTTTTAATTGAATATGGACTATAACAATCCAGCAGGAGTCAATTATTAGGAAAGTAATCCCCAATAGTCATAATGCTGCCTACTTGGTAAGACTACTTAGCGGCCAAACCCAATTTGACTACTCGGTAACACATGGGAACAGCTGTAGTATCCATGGTGTCTGAGCTAATCAGATTCTACTATACACACATGTAATATTTCTAGATTAGTTCGTGTTAGAAATCCCAGTAAGACTGTATAAAAAATAACTAAAAAGCTTTTCACAATATAAAATGATAAATAGTGCAGAATGATATTACAATAAAGTACACAATATTATAACCTAATTAATATAATCTTTTACAGGAAAACGATTTATCTAAAGTTTTTTTATAAAAAGACAACTCCCGCATTAGGAATTACTCCTGTGTCGCGGGGGACTTGGACAAACATACAAACAACGGACACAAAGAACACCCAGACTCAGATGGGAATCGAAACCACGACCTCTGGCTCAGCAGTCAGGGTCACTAACCACTAGACCAACAGGCCATAATAATAAAATAACTAGACGCTTTTGTCTCCGATACCTTAGTATAAGGAATCGGGATTTGCAGAACGGACTAAACTTTTGCTGACAAATTGAAGCCATTGCGAAATGGGATTAGTTACAAAAAGAAAGAAGAATACAGATATTTTCTTATGGGAATGTTGTTACAAGTTGTATCTATTTGTTTTGGGGTATATTGTATAGAAGATTATCCAAATATGCATTCATGAACAATAAAAATAGTATAAGCATATTAATGTCTATAAGCATATTAATGTCTATAAGCATATTAATGTCTATAAGCATATTAATGTCTATAAGCATATTAATGTCTATAAGCATATTAATGTCTATAAGCATATTAATGTCTATAAGCATATTAATGTCTATAAGCATATTAATGTCTATAAGCATATTAATGTCTATAAGCATATTTCAAATAATTTTCATCAGAGTAGAATAAGAGCCACTCGTGTACATTACATTGTATTTTTTTTCAATACAATTTGAAAAATATTAAACCTTTTATTTATTGAAGGTGATTTTTTCTCTCTGTTGAAGTTGAGAAATGTTTAGCTAAGACCTAAATTCAATATATTTTTATGTAACGTGAGAAAATCTTTTTTGTTACGTCTAAAATTGTAACATTCCAATATAGCTCTATGTACTTGCTTTTGCCTGCGCGTAATTTGCGTTAATGTAGATTCTGTAAATCAAATAACTATCCCTCGGGAACAGTACTTGTTTCTTATGTAAAATATGTACATGTCTTATATACTTTATGTCTTTTTCGGGACCCCTAACAATGTGTTTGCAGAATATTCATGATGATCGGTTTACTAGTTAAGGTGTGATAGTGTTACAAACAACCAAACTCACCTTCGCGCATTCAATAATAGTTGCGATGCAGTTTTTTTTTTATTGTATATCAAAATATAGAAGCAAATAAGTTGTTTACAAATTATTTTGTAACAAAAAAAAAAGTCCTGTGACTAAAACACAAAAAAAATATTTGAAATTAAGTAAACTCTTATTTGATTATATCTCGCACACTAAAATATTCTCGCACACTCATCTTAGCAGGTAGGAGAAAAACGTAAAATTTATTAGTTTTATATTTCCCGTCGACTCGTAAAACTAACAAAGGGTGCAATGCCACGCGGCGCACGCGTTATAGTGTGAGCTTTCTTCATATGGGACACATAAATGTAGGCAGTTTGCTGGTTTATTTGTTTGTTATAAGACCTTGATATGTATTATTACTATTATCGTCTAGTTTCGGAACGAAGGTAAATAACACACATATAAAAAAGATAACTTTTATTTAAGCGCTTTTATTCAACTATTTCGTTTTACCACTTTTGTAAGTAACGACCTATTTACAAACTATAACAAATATAAACATTTATTCTCATTTCGTTCATATATTATTTATCCATACAAGAATATTAACTGAATATAATTTTATCTGCATGTTTTGAAAAAAAATCATCGCGAAATATTTTTTTTTTTTTTTTTTCGTGTGGAAACCCCCACGGGTCATCACCTCACCTGAGCTAATGGTGAAGTGGTATGTCGGAATCGAACCGACTAAAACCACACGGTGTTCCGTCACAAGTGGGTCTATTGCAGGGGACCCGGGAATACCCTAAGAAGGAAGCCTCCGGGAACCCCTGCAGACCTTGGCCGCCTCTTGGTCAGTAGGCGGCCACACCATAGAGTACGGGGGCCTTGCCCGCCTCCGGTTTAGAGAGGCAAAATATTTTGTCTTTTCTTCTTTTAACAAATGTCAAATAAAACGAGAACTTATCTTCTTTCTTCTTATTTGACTATAACTGATAAATTTTTAACACTTTGATCAGTGCAAGAGACGAATAGTATCTGCATTATTTGTTATGTACTACAAATTTGCTATTTAAAGGTATAGGTAACTTTTTAAAATGATATTGACCTTTTACATGAATAAGGGGTCAGTATTTTGTTGAAAATGTCTTTTATACAAGAAAAACTGAAAACAAAACAAACGGCACGATGCCTGACTAGTTTCTGTCAACGTCATGTTCGGTGTGACGACTTGTCAGTCGTGTCCGGCGCGGAAAGTCCCTTCATCCGTTGACAAAGGTCCGAAACTAGTATATAGACGCCGCAATACAGACATGTGTGCAACCGTAGTTATATCCTAACTAGTCTTACTAATATTATAAAGGTGAAAGTTTGTGAGGAATGTGAGGATGGTTGCATGGATGGATAAATGGATGTTTGTTACTCTTTTACAAAAAAAAAAAAATAATAATCATGAAATTTTGCATACCCGTGGTCAGGATTACAGAAAAAAACGTAAGGTATTTTTCATCCAGAAAAAGTACGGTTTCCGAGGGACAGTACAATAACTGTCATGCGAGCGAAGCTGCCGGCAAAAGCGAGTATTAAATAAATATGAGAGTATTCAAAAAAAATGTTTTGTAAGCAAAGAGGACGAACCCATGACCTCAGTACGGAAGGTGTATGTAGTCGTATATTTTATTTCAGTTACCACAGTTTGCTTCTACCACCCCAGTACCCATAAACTCTAGACTTTATTTATTGCCAACAAGCACGGTAGTGTCTACTTATACTGATTAAATTCCTTTTACTGATCCACTTACAACATTTTCAAGTAAATATTTAGCCGGTATCGTCTTCTATTCATCTGTTTATAAATGAACCCTCGTCCCCTTTGAAATTGAGTCATCAACCGAACAATATACGGTTCATTGAAGGAAGTCTCAATGATTTATATTGTCTTAGTCTTTCGTGAGGGTCTTTGGATAAGAAACAAATAGTAATAAACTATTAAGAAGATAAAAAGCATAGTATAGAAAACATTGTCTTTATAATTTTCTGGTTACATTGCTTATATGCGTAAATGAAATGTAAGGACAATGTAACATAATAATATTGTTCCAAAATAACAGACGCGTTAATAGTGTTGCCACTTTCCAGGGGGGGGGGGGGGGGGTAGATTATTTGATACTTTGATACTGTAAGACCGACACTGACAACCAGTTATCACCAGAAGGGTATTTTGCCTTCGGAAATTTTCTCCTCTCCCTTTTCTTAATTGATTTAAGCCATGTAGACTAAAAAATGTACTTTTGTTTTGCGTTGCATTCAAGAACTAACGAGGTTTTGTTATACAAACTTATTTAAAATCGATTCCTGAGGTTTTGGTTGTTATCTGAAGGAAAGTGGTTAACATTTCAGTGAGGATTATATAATTTCGGTTTCCCAATTCCGTTATTATCTAAATAAATGTAGCATATATACACAAATACTCTTAATTAACTACCTCTAAATAGGATTTCAATAACAATAGATTTCGACAGACAATAATATGTGATACAGACAGGATCCAATAGACCACACCTCGTGTATATGTATGTACATTACATATATTCAATTATCTTTAATCAATAAACTTCGTTCCATCTTTACTAGTTATTCTGCTTAGTAGTAGAAGGTGAAGGAGGGTGGTATTATGTATGTATGTGTGGATCTCGTGGTTTTACTTACTTCATTTATATCCTAGAAGAGGCATGAAGAAGTGAAGAAGTACTGCATGGTCTACTTGTTTATTTGACCCAATCTAGGTGATCTGCCATATATTTATAGGGCCCTGACCGATATTTTTATCAACAAATTGCTTTCAATTTTTTTTGTACTGACCGATATTTCTTATCAATTTCTTTCCCTTTCAATTACTCATGTTTATTATATCGTGGATTTACCAATAGCAAAATGTGAACCGAAAACAAAACTTAGTCAAAATCAGCCGAGGACTTTCCAAATCAGTAGCAAATCAAGTGGTTACAGTCGTCTTTATAGTCGAACGTCGCCGTACCCTGAACGTACCCTGAAATATTATAGTTTTATAACTATCATATTTCGTAATATATATAATATAATAATACATCAAGCGACAGAACTCATTTACTCCTTTGTCTTATTGCCATACAAAATAGAGGTTTTTAATTACGTACGTTCTTTAACTCTCCTATAAAACCGATTGTCATATGACTCATCAGTAATCCTTAAAAAAACAGTATATTTTGTTTGAACGCCTATCACTGAACTGAAAAATTATTTGAGTACACAGACAAACACACATTGGAAGCGTAAACAACGTCCGTATCAAACTTGTTACGTTTCAATTATGTGACGAACCAATTTTGACACAACGATTGATTCAAATAAAATAAACGGAGTTTAGGAACGGGTTCGAATCCGATTGCCTTTAAAAACGTAAACTGATTGTATTTTACTTGCTGTGTTTGTTTTACGTTGTGTGTGTAAGAGCTACGGCGATATAGGAGGGTAACGTTTGTTCGTATGGATTGGATGGAGCTGATTTGGAACTACGACGCCTGATTTTGAATATGGCTAAAGCTAAATTCCAAAAAGCCCTAAGGCTTTTTTTGCATTTAGGATATAAATAGGTGGATAGGTGCAAAAGTCACTATGTATGTATATCCCACCATTTCTCATTATAATATATGACGTGATAGTTTATAATTCCACCATTTAAGTCTCGTAGGTATACTTTTTAGGTTAGGTATGTTACATGATTAAAAAAAGACGTGTGGCACTCGGAGACTGCCGCGGTAAAGCTATTACATAGCATTTTTTATCAACTTATGCAATTATAATTATTTATTTATTTTATTTATGCAGTATTTTTTTTCCTTTGTTTTTTTTTCTTTGATATTAATTCAAGTTACACTTTTTGAGCGTGGTGACCGATAAGAAAACATTTTTTTTTCTTTTATTAAATAAATGAGAAGTTAATATTGTTCAAAATATTTTTATTATCTATATATATATATAAGAAAAGTCGTGTTAATTACACTATTGATGACAGGTACGAACACGGAGCAGACACAAAGAGGAGGTGTTGTAATTAGATTTCCCTATGAAACAACGCGTGACAATTTGCAGGGTGAGGGGGTGTTAAGCTCCGCCCATTTAACTTTTTTCTTTCTACCAAACAATAGTAAAACTACTCGCATCGTTCTATGTCGATGTTGCTATGTAGTTTAGCTATCTCACGCTAGTTATAGGATGTAAGGGACCGTACTCAGAATTTACTTACCAGGTAGTAGCTTTTTCAAGATAAATTTTTAAACCATCTTGATACTAAAGCGAAAGTTTGTGAGTTCTTTCTTTCTCCTAGCCTTGACCTTATTCCACAGCTGGACGGATTTGGATAAAATTTGGTATACTGATAGATTGCGACCTGGCTTAACATTTGGGCATTGGGCATTGCTAGTGTGAGAATAAGAAAGTTTGTGGTAAATCACGAATGATGATTCAAATTTGTTCACTTATTTATTCTTATCTTATCTTTCTTTATTCGTATCTGTACCGCAGCTGCAGTTTATTTTGTAAATCTAACTTAATGAGCTTAAAATACCTTTTAAATCATCAGCCTAAGTACAATTTATTTCATTTTAATATTTAAAGGACTTTCAATTCAAGATAAATACTCGTATAGTCGTAGGTTGCTAGGTAAAATAATTGGGTTCTAATTACGGCCCTGTCTTTTTGTTCTGTTTATAAATGTTCTTCTAGTTGAAGATAGATGACAGTCTATTCAAAAAATGATTACAAAAAATATAAAAATAATACTTTGACGGCTAAAAATTCTTTAGGACTGGATGTAGAACACATTTTAGTATCTTCGTATGATTTATTTTACTAATACTTAGGCTCTACGTACCTTTGTTTTTTTAGTTCCCATTACACAAAGTTTTGCCATCTAGTGACGAATAGATTTAATTATATTTAAAAAAACACTCCCGAGATTTTTCTAGAACTATTTTAATAAATAAAATAAAAAACTATAAGCCACGCTCACTGTGATGACTTCAGGACCTAGTTATAATCACAGTGCACAGTTGCTTAGGCCCTCTCCTCTTTGTATCTGCTCCATGGGCATGAGTCACCAGATTGCGGGGCGAAGAGGGGGATTACGCATGCGCAGTCACGCCGATATAAGCAATGTCACCTAGAGGCGAGTTGCTGAACTAAAGAGACAAGCGTGATATTTCAAAAGTCATTAAAAGTTCTGCTATTCATGGATAGATGGCAAAACTAACAAGTATCACCGTTGTGCCGGTCGGAGTGGGAGCGTGAGGTTTGTTTTCGTTACGGAATTTCTGGATTCGGTCCCCGCGCTCAAGGCCCGCGATAGAAGCTATACAATAGCTTAAAAATAAATATTCATTGTGTAAAAATATGAGACAGACAATACTTAATCTTTTTTTTTAATTGCAAAGTATATATCAAATCAATATAATATCAATCAATAAATCAAATGGAAACATAGAGCTATAGAAATATGAAGCATTTACAGTAAGTAGGTAGGTAAATAGGCTTTTGTGTCTGTGCAAAATGCATGTAATATACTGTGTATCTATACGTAATTATAGGCATTAAAGTTAGAGACGAGGTGTACTATAAAAGCCAGGGTTGGTGAGAGCGACAGTCTCTTTTTTTAGTTTTTTTGTTACTATCCTCTGCTTCATTTAAAAATACTATTTCGGAGAAACTGTTACAAGCTTTTTGTCAGCAGCTAGTGACGGTCCTTTAAAGAATACCAGATTCAATAGCAAACCTTTGAAAATAAAAAACGTAGAAAACAGAAATGTTCCGTTCCTTTTCTAAATTTAGGAAGTTATGTTCTTTACCTGCTCAGTTCGTAAATTTGATATTCGATAAATGTTTTCACATAAAAGACTTATTACTGCATATGCATATGCCGTAATAAGCCCTTGCTGATAATATTTTCAAGGTTTTCTTAATTGCTGTCCCAAATTCGTAACTTACCCGTCCTTACTGTGAGCTGAACGTTAGGGCTACCATCTGGGCCAGAATGCCGACGGCTGTGACAGAATCCATATATTTTGATCCCGTCCTTTCTGGTTTCTTCACTGTACTCTTGCTAATAAGAGGAACACGAAAACAGAGCAGCTCAGATATGGCCCATTACCGCCTCAGCAAGTTTCTCGCAAGTTACTCTATTTCTGTAAAGGAAACGAATTTATGAATCAATCAATCAATCAACCTAACGTCGTAGCCCTCTGCTGAACATAGGGTTCTTGCAGTGTGTGCCATAACAGCACCCGTTCCTCCGCCTTCCACATCCAGTCCATCTGGGTGGGGGGGCGTCCTATCTTCTTAATTTCACACAGAAAAAGGTAAAATAATCTACCTGATTGATGCACATTTAATATGTAAATGTCCTAACCCACCCAATCTATCGGTAAAAACGGAATTCCTACCTTAAAGTCACTGGGCGAAATTTCATCAAAGAACTCAATGAAGCTGTTTCCCCAGCACTATGAAATTGGTTTATTCGTTTTGTATTTTCCTCGGTTGATTACCAACATACATACTGGACCTACCGCTCTAATTAGTACGGTCCGATTGGTAACGACTTTACAAAAAATCATTTTGTTTTAGACATTGTTAACGTCGGAAAATGTGGACTTTATATTTTTGCAAGCGAGGGATTAAAACGTTTATTGGTTTTTGTTATGTGGGTTCTAGTCTTGTTTTACAATTATTATATTGTAACGTTTTTTTGCGTAGATTCAGATTTTTTTGCCTTTGTGTTTTGTTGAAAAAAAATACTTATTTCTATTTTAAGGGTTTTAGGTTAAAAGCGAGAGCAGTGTTAAAAAATATTTTTTATAGATCTAAATGGGGAGACAAACATACGGCTTGCTTAATGATAATCAGTTTCTGTTATCAATATTTAGCGTAACACTATTCGCATAGGAACAATGCTCTTTTATGTTATTTCCTAATACGTATCTACATTATGATATCGATATTAGTATATCATGATATGATATATATCTATAATATCCTAATATCTATATATATATATTTTATATTGTAGGGGGCAAACGAGCAGACGGGTCACCTGATGGTAAGTGTAAGAGTCACAAGTGCCGTTGCCGGCCTTTGAAGGTTTGAAGGTCGTATCGGTCCGGAAATAAAGAAAAATATATACTATCTATATTTATAGACTATGGATATTTTGTCAATAGTCACTTATTGAACCCAGTCCTTATTGATAGAACCAGGTATTTGAAACTCTTTATAAGGTGGCATTAAATCTTGAGTGATTTTTCGGTGACTGTACCTTTGTACATATTCTATTTTAGCGTATACAATACTAGTAATAACGAAGGTTGCAAACCATGATATAAGCAGCTTGAAACTTGCGACCGAACCGATTTTTCGTTAACATTTTTGTATCAGAAGCATAAGATAAGAAAAATAATATCAATTTATTCACTGCGGAGATGTTTCATAAGAACTAGAGGGACTGTAAATTATATAAAAAACAAACCACAAGGGATTTTATCGCGTCGGGCTCCTGTAATCCGCGATAATTGATCACTTTGTCACTGCAAAAAGGACAATATGGCGGGGTTTTAGGTACAGATTAAAAAAATATTTTGCTGAGAATATCTGCTTGCAAAATACATAGATACTTCATTGTTTCTGTTTTACGGACTTCAATGTCACGGTAAAGTGGTGCACTGTACTTGGTCATTTATATTAATCTATAGTATACGGTATTAAGGGTTTCTTGGTTCACTTTTTTGCTGACGGAACATGGATTTAGATAATTATGTGTAATATAATTTGAGCCGGAGTTTTTTAAGATTTTTATAAGTTATTAGCTGCACCCGACATTTTTCTTTTTTTCAAAGATTAAAAAATGTGGGGTGAGGGCAGGAGTGTAAAAAATACTTTACGACCTATTCCCATACCTACCAAATTTACAAAAAAAATATATTTGAAATTGGTGGAGCCGTTTCAGAGAAGTTCGTCCACAAACACCGTGACACGAGATTTTATATATTAGATAACATTCAAATCGTTTAATTTAGTCTCACAACATAAAGAGTTTATTGAAATGTGAGGATAGAAGAATAGAAGTTTCTAAATATATAATAATAACTTGATACATCTCACACACGGCCGTCTGATGCCAAACCAGGCAAAGCCTGTACTGTGGTACATAATCAGACTATAATAAACATACTTATATATTACTAAATAGGTACATACATATAAAATGTCATACATGAATTAAACCCAGTCACAAAACAAATGCTCATGGCACATTTGATATTTATTATTATTTTATTATGTAAGGTTAAGAGTAACGAATAATTGATGTAACTTATTTTAATGCAAATTTAATAGTCATTCGACATTATATGGAGATATAATGCAAAATATTGTAAAAACTGCACTTCATCACACTAAATACAAAATTTTTCTATTTTACAGATTCCAGATTGCCCGAACACCTGGCCACCTAAATCCGAACCCACAACTTGTCGACGCTACCACAACCTAATATGGAGTCCAAATGATGTATAACAAATGCAATACGATATAAAAACAAGTTATTATAAGCCTTACATAATTATGTATACATATAATACGATGTGTGTATTCATCGATCCAAGGGCTCTCAGTACTCATCGCAGAGAAATTTTAGATTTCCTCGTCGCGATGAGGAAATAATTTATAAAATGAGCCACTCCAGTAGATTGGTCGTTAGGAGCGAATGTTAAAAGGTCCAAAGATTGACGTGATCTTTCGGAAACACATTTTAGAAGTTAATGTAAAATGTTTCTGGAAAGTTCGGTCTATTCTGAGTTTAATTACGTTTTGATTTGTGTGAGATTGCTATATTATTACCAAGTGTTTAAGACGTGTGTTAAGTCTTTGTTGTTCGATTTTTATTGAAAAGGTTTTATACAATGACTTTTCAACCTGGCAACACTGCCCGTTACACAGGCTAACTACTTCAAGAGTTAAATGACGGAGGGTGGATATTGATGTATCCACTGGTCTGCTGACTGATTTGGTTCGTTGATAACCTCTTCTCTATGGAGTTCTAATGACGCTATTCACTCTGGCCGAGTAAACAATCCTTACTAATATTATAAATGCATTTGTTTCTTTATTACTCTTTCACGTCTTAACTACTCGACCGATAATCATGAAACTGCATACACGTCGTCAAGAGAGTGTACAGCAAAAGGAAGTTCGGCCTTTTGTTAACCGACTTCAAACAGGAGGAGTTTCTCAATTTTACGGTCTATGTTACGCGATATCTCGCCATTTGTGAACCGATGTCTCATGTGTGTGTTTTTTTTTCAGTTTATTAACACTAAGTAAAAGTTCAATTTCCCAAACGATACAAAATTAACTTTCAAGAGGCAAAGCTAGTTATTTATAATACAAAAATAGTTACGAACCTAATATCGGTATGTTGCATGCCACGACTAAATTTTAGTATAACAGCATAATTTACATAAACTTAACATTTTAAATTAAGTTTTTAATTATTTGCTAATTGGGTTGGTAAGGTTTTTTACCTTATTATATTATGATTTTTTTACTTATCTAAACATTTTCTCTACCGTCCTGTACTGCGTTAAGGCCTAAAATTCAAAAGATAGTTTTCCCAAGAGAATACAGAATGGGTTTCTTCAAAAATAGCATAATAGGGTTCGTAGAGCGTCGGTAACGCATGTGCGACAACTTTGGCGTTGTATAAAAGTCTAAAGAGACAGCACTTCAGACATGCTGTATGCTTATTAACGAAGTTGAAAATGGATGAAAGCAATTGTCGTGGTATGGACATGTGATGCGGATGGATAAGCGAAATGTGATGTAGGGAGTTTTAGGTGGGGCAACCAAAAAAAAGATGGATGGACTATGTGAAAGAGAATAATGCTAAAAAGAGGGTAAGTTATGAAATGAAGAATGATAGAGTAGAATGGAAGAAGACAACACATTACGCCGACCAAAAATAAATTTAGGAAAAGGGTAAGAAGATTGTGTATATTTGTTTAAAGAAAGTATCTGCAGTCTATTATAAAAGGTACTAGACTAGGTTACTTATAATTTTGCCCCGTTACCATAAATCTGACCTAGTTATGGTAATAATTATAATTATACGTAACTTTACCGAAACGAAGCTATAGTAGTTACTTAACTAGATTAATGGAAAGGGTCACGTATGCCTGGGTACCGGAAGTTGTGACGTCATTGCCGATTTTATGACTACCGTCACGGAAGGAAATGTGTAAATGAACTGTTTATACATTAATTTGTCTTTAAGCTCGAGTATTGGGGTTTTCGTACAGTAGTAATAAATAGATAAGATACTTTTGGGTATCATAGTTAAAGCTAGGGTTTATTTTAAATTAACGGGGCTTAGTTATTTTTCAAAAAACGTCGATATAGTAGTACTCTTTAAGCGGAGCCATCTTAGTGAGGAGGACAGCGTGCTAACCGTGACAAAGTTCTTCAGAACTGCTGCTTGGTCCTTATACTACAAATACCCTCGGGAACTGCATTACCGTTTTTAAAGTCGGCTATGAAAATTTTATCTTTAAACACACACTCTCGAGAGAATGTATAAAAACATCCTGTCTTTTTCAACAACATAATACGAAAATAAACTAACATTAATAAATCAAAAATCTGAATCTGAAAATGATAAATGCAGACAAAAATACGATGGAATAAAAAAACTTAATACAAAACTCCCAGCTATTGAAGATTAACGCGATTCGCCAGCAAAATCAGAACGATTCCATTAAAGGAGAATCCAGTATGTAAACAATACGAAAGCGGCTTAGCCGGGGCGTTTTAAAATCGATGGGTTGCGATGCGAGGCAGTGAGGCACGAGGCACAACGAAGCGAAGCGTGGTTCGCAAGATTATTGTTTGAAGCACGTATGCTCGGTGCAATGTTGTACTGAATAACTGGGTATGTGAGTTTTCCTCCTCAAAATTTCTTCACAAACTCAGTAATCAAAACTGTATTCTTGTTAAGACTATCGTTTTGAAGAAGTTGAGTAAGACAGAGTATACATATAACAAACATGTTATGTGCCTTATTAATTATCAGCAACAGCAACACTAACTTGTAGCCATTACCTACTATCAATCATAACTGACCATTTTTATTTGCTTTGAATTAGGGCACAATGGAGTTTTGTATTGGTGACACACCTTGAATGACACAGTTTTTCTGCCATCAGTTGGAGTAGAGTCGAGAAGAGGCATTTCACTAACAACCATCACCGCTGCCTTCCAAAGTTTAACGATTATAGCCATAGTTGACTAACTTGTATTAAAGATATCCTAGTGATTAAAACATCTGCTTTGCAATGGATCGCCCACCGAATATTTTTGTAGGACATGCGAAGCGGCTTTTACGAACGTTTAATAACAAATATATATACGTCATCGTTTCCTGAAAACGTGTAAGCAGATACCGGGTGATATTCCACAGCAGTGACCGTTTGTTCTCTTTGCTTTGTTTTACTTGCGGCCGGCCGGTTAATAACCACGAGTGTGTTTATACAGCACACAGTTTGTCCAGCATTCTAGTATGCTTCGAGATAAAGCTACTGTTAGCATATCTAATAATTACAAAGACTTTTATTAAATATAAATGAGAAAATAATATGATGATAGTCTTTAATTTTATGCAAAATATAGTGAAAAATCTATATTTTCTCTTAATTTCCTTCTGCAGAGCCGTAATGTTGCTAAGGATAAAAAGTAGACTATGGGTACTCGACTTATAGTAGATCTACTGAAGGATGATACTACATACAGAGATGCCAACATGTAGCGCAACGCTCAAGCGCTGCGTGACACGTAGCAAGTTTTTAGTTTGGTGAGAGAAGTCGTAAATCTATCCTAAAGTAAATTTGTTAGCTCCTGATTCTTTAAGTAAAAAAATATTGTTATCATTTTATGTACTTACATTATTCTACATATATTATGAAAATCTGACGAAAAATTACAAGACATAAATACAGCAAATACAAAATTAAAAGTTGAACGCATTAAATAACTCACCTAATATTTTAAGCAACGGCAGTCAGAGTTTTTAACTTATACAAAAAATTTCATCCCGACGAATTCGTAGCGCGCCAGCTGACACAACTTTTATGAAGAAAACAAAAAAAATACGAATAAACTGTAGTTATGAATTATAACTGAATTCAAACGCAATTTCCATTTGTAAGATTCAGAGTAATATGAATACTTGTTCATTATACGTTTGAATGTTCAATATTTCGGTAATAACAATTCTATCTCTTGTTTCAGCTCTGTTTGTTTCGACATAATAAGGTTTCATGAAAACCTTAGTTAAAGGCGAGTGTTTTTGACACATCGACAGCTGGTTCAAAATTGGTAGTAGTAAAATTTTTTCACGTATTTCACACTTTATTATAGCAGAGTTAACAAGTGGCTGGCATCAGTTTCCAAGCTTTTTGGTGTTTTTCAGCGGTCGTGGCGAAGCATTCGTTAATACTTACAGAGTGAATTTTTGCGGTGTACTATGTAGCCACTTTTTACGCCACAAAAAGAAGTGGCGTCATTTTCCGCTTCCCTGTGGCGCTTTGTGTCTACCGTGCAGTTTGTTGCATAGTCCATTTTAGACAATTATGTGGGACGGACATGAAATAAAAAATCCAGTAGATGTGAAGTCTAAATTGTGAAGTTCCATTTAGTGTGAGTAGAATATTTTTAATTAATTAATATCATACATATTTTGCGGCGTTTCAGGAGCCAGGAAACTCATATAATAACGAGATGCACCATTGAAAAGAACAGCTAATGAAATACACATTTAGCCATTCATAAATGAAAAAAAATATTCATTGGTTTGGAATATTTTTCAATCCGCATGAATGAAAGGTTGCGTACGAGTAGTGTGCCTGATTTTGAATAATATCCTTTCAAAATTTTTTTAAGCATGTAGCCTGTAGCTAGAGGCTTTATAAATATTTTTCACTAGTTCTTTTTTACTGACATACAGACAATGAGACTTGCATTTTAATTTGGTGCTAAACTTTACCAGGATATAATGGCATTTACTTTTAGTCTCTATACGTTATGCAGCACAGCGAATATGTTATACTTATAATTCTTGGTTGCATTTTTT
Organism: Callimorpha dominula; assembly: GCA_949752705.1. NCBI lineage: Eukaryota > Metazoa > Arthropoda > Insecta > Lepidoptera > Erebidae > Callimorpha > Callimorpha dominula. The sequence continues at coordinate 21,604,549 of OX457005.1, forward strand.
ATTTTTGTATCCCACAGAAGACAAATACCTAGTTGTGACAAGAAGCGATCTGCATTGTATGTGGGTATTTTAAAAATTGAAAACCAATTATACCCCATCGCAATAAATAAAAAAAAACATACAACTCTTCATTATAACTACCCATTGGATTGGATTGGATTTGACTTGGGTAGTTTTAACAGCATACCAATTTTTTAGAAGAGTAAGATATGTGACCTTACAATATAAATATGTAAAATAAAGAAGATAAGTTGTTTAACCAAATATAAGAAAACTAGTCAAGTCAAATCTTCAGGACTATCTACAAACCTTGGCAACCATTTTAGATATCAATTCTTTTGTTGCTGTAGTCGAAAACCACGTATATTCTTAATATTGAACTTGGCTCCGATTTTCACATTTATGTTTTTGATGGGATATCACCTTCTTTAAGGACTTCACCTTAAGTATAAAGATTTTTTTAAATCAGACTTAATTTTGGTAAACATTAATCTGACTGAATGACACTGATTAAGAAGCAAGCATGATCAATACGTAGATATTATGTGGAAATGAAAATGTATTATATAGTTCTTCCATGCGTGTGTATGTTCCTGAACTCCTAAATGGCTAGACGGATTTTAATGAAATTTTTTGTGTGTCTTTAGGTAGATTCGAGAATGGTTTAGTTTTACAATTGGACCCGGTATAATATTTTTTAGTTTCCGACAGGATACCGTCTGTGGAGTCCGCTAGTATGTATATAAATATATAATACATATTGTTTGTCAAAGGCTATGTTCATAGGATTCTAACTAAAAGGAAAATACAATTCTTGATCAAATTAAAATGTAATGTTATATATTAGCTGTAGCTATATTCGAAGTCTTTTAATTTAAGAATTTAATTTTAATTTTTCGGGACACTTGCTATACGTACCGTGAACACCGTGGCAATTCAACCCACTGTATATAAGAGCCTATGTATAAATAATAAAAGGTGGCCTTTATTAATTCACATCCGATCCGTTGATCAAAAGGGAACTGTATCGCGGGCAGCCAGTCGATGACCGCCCAGACTCAAGTGGGAATCGAACCCACGACCTCTGGCTCAGCAGTCAGGGTCACTAACCACTAGACCAACAGGCCAGTCGAAAAATATTTCGAATCAATAAATTTTTATCGGTGCCGTTCGTAGGGAATAACGTAAGAGTACTTAATAACATTACAGACATTGAGCTCTTTAAGGAATATTTTAAATTGTAAAAATAGAACAATAATGAGTTTCTCCACTTTGAATCCTTTTTCGATATCAAACTCCAGCCAAACATGTGTCTATATGACAGATAAGCTTTAAAATTCAACAGACAAAAAAACAAGCGAACGAAGAGAAAAACAGGCAAAATGTGGATATTGAAATGTTTTAAGTTGTAATTTATATGTATAAGGTATCATTAATATTTGTATTGTATTGACTGTATTAATTTGCAGTTATTCAATGGCTGCTTATAGAAGTCTCCCTCACACAGTCACTTTTGCCCTTAGCAGAATATCAGCGTTACTTCTGGTGTAAACACCGAATCGACACTATGCTGAACTAAGGACCATTTTTGTTTCACACGCAGGTAGACAGACATGTATATTTTTGGTAGGAAATAGATTATTTTTACCAGTTGCGCCCCGCGGTTTCACCCGCATAAGTGCCGATGCCGAGTGATGATGATAGTTTATGTATTAATCCAGGTTTCCAGCTATTTCCATACTAAGTTTCATTGCAATCGGTTCCGTAGTTTTTGCGTGAAAGAGTAACAAACATCCATACATCGCCACAAACTTTCACGTTTTATAATATTAGTAGGATTATTTTTTTAAATTTTTTGTTATGCCTTGTAAGAAGTAAAATAAGAAAATAAGAAAAGTAAAAAAATATAAAGTAAGAAAATAAATATATTATGTTTTCTTTCTTTATTTTTCTTTTATTGCCAAAAGAGCATTGTAATGGCGTTTCTTCGCTTAGACCTTTACAGCAAAACGTAATGTGTGTACTAATTGTGTTAGCTTATTATACAAATGTCTTTCAGTGCTTGTAAATAACGAAGATATCTTAATGGATGGACCAAGGGCACACAGAAATAACAGCAAAATATAAAGCATCTCAGGTAGTTTTGCCATGCCTAGAACGATACATTTCCAAGGTGTATATTACCGCAATACAAAACAAGACTGTGTTTTTCATGTGCTCTCAAAGATTTCGGTTGTATTGTCGTGATTTCCAACCACGCTAACTTTTTAATAGAAATATGGGCTGCAGTGTCTAGCATTTGGAAATAACAATTTAACTTGGTGTCACATAAAAGCAATCTAATCGTCAGGTATGAGGTATAGGAACTTCAACCCGCCAGTATTCACGGATCGAGGCCAACCTGGCACGATAAGCGGCGGTAGCGTAATGACTAAAGCGTCGGACTTGCGATCGAGTGGTTGCGAGTTCGAACCGCATCCAGTGCACTACCGACGTGAACCCACTGCTAACACAAGCATTTTCCTTAGCTGGAGTGGTTAATAAGAATACCAGTAATGTATGACCAACGTTACTAGTAGTCTTTAAAAAAAATATTTAAAAGCAACATTTTCAGTAGTCTTTATTACACCAAACCTAAAGACATTGGTCTGTCCCACATTAATGTACTCGGCACTAAAATTATTATTCTTTCATCCGAGATTCATACCGAACCATAATGAACGGGCAGGAAAACTAACTTATTGAACCAACGTTCAATAAGTTCAGTCATTCATTCGCGAATGATGATCGCTAATTGAACATGTCGAGCGCGACAAGCGTGACGTGTTCGTAATTTAAATATGCGATGTCGATCAACGGTGTATAAGTGACATGCGATGTGATGTAAATATGGTTTCAAAAGTATTTTTATAATGTGCATGTTGGATTATAGACGAAAATACAGATTTTTGGTTCTAAATAAGATTAACATTTTTTATTAGCATGATTTTTTGTTTTAGCGGCAATAACTGTACAAATTAAGTACATACATAAATAATTTCATTAACACTTACTTAGATTATACAATATTGAAAAATATTGATGATGATGACTGGCCTGTTGGTCTAGTGGTTAGTGACCCTGACTGCTGAGCCAGAGGTCGTGGGTTTGATTCCCACCCAGGCCAAATAATTGTGTGATGAGCATGATCATTTGTTCTGTATCTGGGTGTAATTTATCTATAATATGTATGTATTTAGAAATATATAAGTATGTTTACCAGCAGTCTGGTTACCATAGTACAGGCTCTGCCTAGTTTGGGATCACATGGATGTGTGAGATGTGTGAAGTGATTATTATTATTATTATTTATCAGGAAATATCTTAATTATTTAGGTCATACATAAAATATGGTTAAATAATAAATTTGAGTCTTCATTGTTTTTGATATTTCTGGTCCAATTTTATAGTGAGTGAGGTTACCGGATACCCTAACCCTTTCCTCTCCCTCTCACTCCTCCTCGCCCAGTTATTAGTCATTTACTATCAGGTGACCCGTCTCCTTGTTTGCCCGGTATACCATAAAAAAGCCTAATAAATTCTTCTTCGTAACACCAACAGGACACAGAAAACAAACGATAAATATAACAAAAGACAGTCACTACCGAGGAAAATGAACAAATTGTTAACTTATTTACTGAAGCAAAGTGGAATAATATAAATCAAAGAGAAAAACAAAATACGCTAATGATTACTATACCAAATAAGTGCGCGGTCTGTGAGCCACATTCTGCATAAAGATGGCAACAGTTAAGATCGTGCACAAACAAAGGATTTAATTTAAATTCGTTCGTTCACTAAATATTTTTATTGTTCCACAGTGTGTATGTATGTGTATTATTTTGCACAATGTGTGTAGTGTTTGCAAGGATTAATGGAACCATATTCAAATTAAAAAAATAGAGACAGAACATTCTGGAAAAAGAAGCTTTTGTGCAAAAATGGTATTTGAATTTGTATATTATGTAATGACTAATGAGTAATAAATTAATATTTTTTTTATTAAATACTAAAAAAATTATAAATATAAAAAAAAAATTAGTAATGTCGTTCAATGATTTTGCAAGAGTTGAAACAACGACAAAATATTATTTAAAAATAATCTATTTGACATACTTATAAATCAATATCTACAAAATTTGAGATCAGCTTTATTTATTTTCTACTAATTCAACGGAGACGAGAAAAGATATCGGTGTTCCTGTGAGCTATTGCATCGGTGATGGTGCAAGATGATTTGGTTTATTTCTGCAATAAAATTGTTTTTATTCGCTTTGATTTATTCGCAGGTAGTATTAGAGCCACTAAGAGTGCACTCACTAGAGATTTTATGAACAGTTAAATGATCTTAAACTGGGCATATCTATTTATAATAATGTATATCTTAAGACGATTAGTTTAAGCATTTTGGCATTAAATGTGGAAGCTTGTAATTGGCATCTGCTACAACGAATGTCATTTTATAACTATTTAAGTCGTAATCGCATCCCAAATAAAATAAAATAAAATAAAATAAAATAAAATAAAATAAAATAAAATAAAATAAAATAAAATAAAATAAAATAAAATAAAATAAAATAAAATAAAATAAAATAAAATAAAATAAAATAAAATAAAATAAAATAAAATAAAATAAAATAAAATAAAATAAAATAAAATAAAATAAAATAAAATAAAATAAAATAAAATAAAATTTTATATCTCACTCACTCACACTATTACATATATTGTCGTGGACATGTCCTCTAAAACTTCGCGTGTGTGGTAGTCTTATCCGGAATTCTCTTATACAATTAAGTCCAGTTCTTTTGAAATAAATGCACTGTGTTACTGTGTGGGCGTGTTTAAACTATTAACTATTTCTTTTTTAGCACTACAAGTATAGTTTTACGTTATTTTATACATGAAACATTGTATTTAAAAAGCAGTTTTACGCCAGTTATCGCGAGGGTTATAAATGTCTTACTGATTTTGCTCATATCTATGTCAGAGTTGAAATAAGTTTACGTCAAGTAAGTCTAGTTAAAGTTACGCACTTAAAGTCAAACTATCGTTTCCGAGGGTGACTCTGAAAGTAACAAACCTTGATGTTCAGCTTTTAGCTTAGTCCAATTTTTATTTTCTTTTTACTTTAAAAAAAGAGAACACCTGCATGGCATGAACATAAAGAACACCCAGACTTGGGACAGCTATTTGTGGATAAACTGTTTTTTTAGTTTAGTTTTTTAAGTTCTACGTATTACATAAACTTAACACAGACACATTCATACGTTTTCTATTAGAGCCTATTAATATGTAATATAAATTTCTTAACCATAAAAATTTAAGTCAAAAGCTTGCCATAACAAATAGCCTAATAAAAACAATTAAATATCACAAAGAAATGGATTGCCATAGCGTGGTTAGTACCGCTATTTCTTATGCAAGAAGCAATGCTTTCGCTCTAGACGTGCGGCCGCAACTTGTGAGACCAACCGAGCACTTGGCAGCAAGCCAAGTCTCTGGAGATGTCAAAATGTTTTGAATACTTTATGGACTTTAGAGAAAGTCCTTTTCTTCAGAATCAGGGGTAATTTTGTGGAAATAATGCGGTGCTAACGGCGCGGGGTCGTAAAGCCCTCTGCGGAGCCAGTTCGATTTCTGCAAATAATATACTGTTAAAGTGACTAGATTTTAAAGTCGTATTTAAAGTAACTCATAGACTGAACATGTTTTACATATTATTAAATACTAAAATAATTTCAGAAATACTAACAATGACCATCTATACAAATAAATAAAATTGCAGTGTCTGTTTATAATGTTATAATAACAGTTTTTTTATTAAATGCATCCGAATGTTTACACAATACATTACAAACTATAATTTTATAAATTTTTATCTGGCTGTTTGATGCGGCTAATCTCCGGAAAGGGCGAACCAATTTCCACAGGACTTTCATTGGCAGATAGCTGGTGTTATAAGGAGTAACTTAGGCTAATTTTATTTTGAAAAGAGAATTAGGGTACCGTACAAAAAATATAAATGTGTAAACGCGAGCGAAGCCACAGCTAGACAATAATAAAAATATCATGCTATTTATGTAAATCAAATTTTGTTTTCATTGAATACTTCGGCAATGTGATAATTAAGGTACATTAAGCGGGGTGCTAAGATCCAAAACATAATATGTACATGGCAGGACCACGATCATTTACGAACACGCTACACCAATTATCGCTCTCGTAGCCATACATCAACATTGCAACAGTAGTTCATATAAATTGAAGCTGGCAACATCGGGTTCAATTAAACTTTCCAGCAAATAAAATATTTAACATTTCATCTTCATAACGTGTGTTGCAAATAAAATTGCATAAATTTTGTGACATGCCCCCTTCCTATACACATAAACATAAAACTGTATTTCCCGAAAAAATACTGTCACAAAACGGACTAAACAAAATTGTGCTCTAATAAATTCACATGTAGCTAACGATATGCTGCAAATTATTTGCTGCTGTAAGACTGTTTCCTATTGCTGTCAACCAGGCACTTTGGGAATTACAAACAGGTAATTTGGTAGTATATTGAAAGAAAAAGGCAGGCAAGAAAGAAGCAATAGAAGCAAAAATTATAATTTAAAATAACTTTAACTTTATTTGAAAAACTACGCTGTAGTTAAACCGTAGTTTTTTTTCATATGTTTAGCTACTATTATTATTATCACATGATCACTCTCAGCCCTTAAAATATTACCAACCAACATAGGCCAACCAGTTTCATCGTCCATATTGCATAATATGTAAGCCGATCAGACCTACTTACTGATTATAATGAATGCTCAATGAGCGCATTTTATTTTTGTCATAGCAGTTATTGTGCCACCTACCGGTAGCTTTGGGTGTGCTTTGTTAATTGTATGATTGCAATATCAACTACCTGAAAGTTAACTTTATTAAATTTACTCGACCATTTCAACTTAACCCCAGAAGAGGGACACAATAACAATAATTTTTATTTTATTCGGCTACATACAAACTTATTTTTTCAATAAATATGTAAATTTAACCAAATTTTTAATAATGTAGATAACACTACTTTTAGCCACAGGTATTTCACTTTGTAAGAATCCGACCTAAATTTATAAAATAAAATCATACGTTACGCCTTGGCTGGTATTCGTTTCAAATTTCAATCCCACTGTAATAATAAAATTGGATTTGAGAGACGATGATAATTACGTTTCGGCTGACGCGTGTATTTGTTTGAAAATATTTTCACCATATTTTGTAGGTAACGGAAAACAAATTTGGAGTTCGTATTAATTATGACCCAATCAGTCCAGCGTTGAAGGTTCCAGTGGTAAAAATATTCAACCAGAGGCCATCTTTTCCAGAAATACGCCTTCGTTCGTGCCTTTCAACGAGACCTGTACCTTAACTTTACACTGGAGAAAATTAAAGGGACACTATTTTCCCATCCAGCGCCTCGACTCCTGTGCTTTGTTTCTGCTAAAAATATATACCTATCACATTTAATATAGGTATAGAGTTTATCTTGGATGCACAGTTACTTTAAATAGCTTATCACACGATAAGTTCCATCAGACTTTTTAGTATAAAAACAGAATTGAATTATATACAGAACAGCTAAGCTTGGAAGCTACAGATTTGGCATAAGCCGTATCTATAGCTTCCATAGATAGCTTATATATTAATAGAAGACGATAGTTATCTATTGCCTAATAGTCTAGGAAGAACTGAGTGTTAACGTTTTGATTAGTCATTGAGTGTTTATTATAAATATGTACATATTTGAGTAAGTATTAAATGTAATTTTATTTGTGTCAAACTCAAAGCAATAATCTATTATTACATGTATTACACATAAAATGCTTAAATTCGACGTAAAATAGTCTTACCGATTTTCACTACAACAGAATAATCATCGTAACAATTTTAACCATTTTTTTTCCACAACAGATTACATAACAGTTATATTCAGATGAAGTGTAACAGTTCCTACATTATTTTTAGAAGATTATTAGGGTGGACTAGAGCCTAAATTAGGTCAACCCTGTATTCATTATAAAAAAAAACAGGTTTAACAAATTGACCAATAAAATTTAGTTTAAACATAAATGTATATGTGGAGGAACGGGTGTCATGTCCCTCCGTCTCAGTCTATGCTCTATTAAGGAGCGTGCCAGGGCCAGTAGTGAGTTGTTCCAGTGAGTCGGAACTGAGTGCCGCAAGTTTCAGTGAGTCGGAACTGTATTCCGCTAGTTCCAGTGAGTCGGAACTGAATGCCGCTAGTCCCAGTAAGTCGGGGCCGCGTGCGGTGCTGTGCTGCGGTGAAGTCCCCAGTGTGTCGGGGCGGTTGCTGCGTAGTGGCTGGCTGTTGCGTAGACGGGAGAGAGATGCTCTTCTTACGTGGACCGTAGGTGCAGTGTGCTGTGCCTAGACGCTGATGAGGCCGTAGGGATAACCAGGCTGGAGCGGACGCTGCAGGCGTGTGGTATCCTTCTTGAGGCCGAGGATGCTGGCTGGCTGAGACTTGATTACCGCTCATTGCTGTAGGAGTGTATACGATGGTGGCGATGATGATGCTGCTGATCTGCTCCATGAAGGGTGCTTCCAATCACGTCGGGGTCACCACTGTGGAGGAACGGGTGTCATGTCCCTCCAACACAAAGGGAGGATCCTCCGACCAGGCTAGGTGATCATGCCTGGCGGGCCGCGGCCCAACGGTTGATGTTGGGAAGTTGTATATATACTAATCGGCGCGAGAACTCTCATAGCGCGATGCAGGATTAGTAGGTTGTAGATGTTTCTTGTTGCTGTATGTGGAAGTCGCCACAGTATACTTCATGTGTTTCAAGTATTGACAAATAATTTTCAATTTTATTTATCTAAATTACGGATATACGCAGAGACTACACGCTGAAAATACTATGGTTTTCTGTGTTTTATCGTTGCTTATATCTGCATCTTTTTACCTAATATATCGCGGTTATGAAACATTATTACGTATGCTCCAGAGACAAAGGATTCCTGAACCCATGTTCACTAATCTACTTACGAAGTGATTATGTAAGCAATTTTGTAGGAAATGTGCTAAGAAACGTGTTAGACACAAAGTCGAATTTATTTGCTATTTCGTGGTAAGCAGGAGTTGAACAATAAAAATTCAATAATGTCTGTTTTTTAATGAAACCCTAAGACCCTAAGGTTTTAAAGACAATTCTAGCACTGGGGAACACTTTCTGTGTCGCAAGTGATAACAAACGTACAACTAACTAAGACGAATTATACAAAGACTCAGAATAATAATTATCTGTGAATTACACTTCTTTTGTTTTCATGTTACTAAAAATAAAGACAGCCGTTATTAAACCTGCTTTTCATATTTTTAATAGACTGAGGAGACAACTACAAGCACGACAAAAAAAAAGAATTTAATACAATTTTTAATTCCAACAAAAGTAAAGTATAGTGCAGCTGCGCGGTCACAACGTCTGAATGTTACTTGCAGAAACAGTTGCGGTTACATACAGACACATACCTCTGTACATTGTACGTATAACATACATCCATACATCCCACTTCTGACACCATATTATGTTGTCTTGGAGAGCTAAATGAGACGAGAGTTACAGGTTCTTCAGTTTATATTAATAATATAATTGTACGTAGTGAATGCAGCTTAAATGGTTTTCAATTCTAAGTAAGTTTCGCTGTTACGTTAGTACTACGGAAAATTTATTTTTAGATCTATCCAGTCCATCAAAAATATGGCCTTATAACTGGGATTAGATTCCCAGTTATAAGGCCATATTTTCGTGTGAGTTTTTAATGCTTTAAGTTAACAAGGTTTTAAACTATTGCTTTAGAACGCAAGCGACTTGAATTTCACAAACAAAACTTGATAAAACCCTACATAAGCTGTTGTAGGAGTTTAACAGTAAAACACTATACACACTTCTCGGCTTGTTAATTTTACGATAACTCCATTGAGCGGGATCATGGAGTTGCGAACATTAAAGTTAGCGCATATCTCATCATTGAGGAGCTCGGGCTTATTAAATATATTATGAGGTATGCAGTATACCCTACATGTCGGTTATGCAAATTTATTTCAAGTCAAGGTTTCATAGATTTTAAAGATAAAACAATGTTTGTGAGGAACTTTAGCTTTATTACGCATATTCGTTTGCATCAGACTACCTTAGCAATAAAAAGGAATTGACTATTAAATCATTGTTGAAGATCTATGAGGGTCATTCCCCGTTATTAGCCAAAATAGACCTATGATAGCATCATACTTTTTGTTCAAGTAACTTGAGAACAAAAATATGTAAAGTGGATAAATTAATTTATGCAGCACAAAGAGCAATCAGGATTAGTGCAGGATCTCATTTGGTATTTCTGGGTACGGTACGTTTGGATGCAATCCAGAAGAAGCAGCACCCCACGTTCAATCTACACAAATTATGTAAAAATAAAATACAATTACAGTTATCCTGAAATCGGTCCAATACATTTAACCAACCAAAAAGATACAAGTAAGTAACAAGTTCTTGGGATTTCACCGCCTCGTTTTACGAGGACGTGATATTTGTTAAAGAGGCTGTTGTCTACCGTGCCGCAAGAGAAGCACAAGTTGACGATCTCTGACCTCCATGAGCACTGGCGTGGGGGTTAACGAGTTGAGTTGCTCGTAACAAAAGAAAATAGTTATATAGTTTCATGTGGTTACAACTCTGCTACTCTTTTTATATTTGATAGTAAAATTCTTAAAATAAACACAAAAGAAAATAAAAACAAAACAAATTAATTTTGAAAGGTATAGAAAATGGGTCTGAACTGTTTTACTTTTAACGGTAACTCCATATCGATTTAAAACAGTCAAATAGCATGACTACTGTGCTGCGTTTCTGCTGGTATAAGCATAATTAGTGTTGTTGCTTATTTGCCAAGAGCAAACCTAGCTACACCAGGCAGATAATAAAGCGGTCGTCAGCCACTCGCTATTATTACAACCAAGAATATCTACATAGAATAATAAACTTGTGCAGATATATACAGCACAGACAGTGTGTAATAATACACGCTAGTGTGTTAAGAGACAATAAAGACAAGAAAGTATCGTATAAATCCAATTTTTATTCTCATGTGCGTGAAAAATGTACGCTGGTTTGGGGTGGGCGGCTAAAGGGTTGTTTTTATGTAGTGTATGTCTGTTTTTGTTTATGGTTTATTTATTTTCGTACAAGGTAGTGGAGAAATTTAGGTCTTTATTGTGACCCATGGAATGGGGAAATGGACTACTAAATGTTAAAAGACTATAACATATAAAGGCAACTCTGAATGGTGACGTCTTACAACCAGAACCATTAAGGTTATAAGGGAACGGTAAAGATGTCGTGTACAACACAGAACCTTATCAAAGAAAGATGGGTCCGCACCCAAAATGAACTTGTTATTTACAAAATTAAATAAACAGGATAAGTTAAAGTTAGCATTCATTTCTTTTCAATGCGCTGCTGATCATAATGACTAATAATATGATAAATACTTAACAAAAGTGTAAACAATATATCTAATTCTTAAATTCATCCTCAACCTCAAAACCACAACAGAAATTTCACGATTCCACATTTGTTTACTTTGAATATTTAAGCAGCACGCATGAATCCTTCGGGCATGTATCTCCACTGCTCTTTTGTAGACATTTATATTTTATTTACCCATAAGGGGATTGCACAAGGGAGATTGCTTAAAGTGTGCTTATTTGCCGACGGTACAGCGCTTTGTTTCTGAATTTGAGAAACAAATTGCGCGAAAGAATTGTGTACTCTTGAATTGTGAGGATTTTGGATAAGCGATTTTCTTCTTTGAGAAGTATTTATTCTACTGGCTAATATTACTATGGACTTACAATAAAGTCCATGTTATCAATTCAATCGTTTGGTTCCGTTCAAGGGATGTCTTGAATAAAAGCGAAACATGCGCTTACGGAAGATTGAGTATTACAGACTTGTAGCTAAATACCGCACCTAGTAGTAGACTCTTTGATAAGAGATTTTGTTTTGCCTTCCAACCTATGGCAATATTCGTAAAATTTTCTTAACATTTTAATTTTCAATATGTAGTCTTCTGAGAGTATTCAAAAATAGACTTTCACTCTCTACTTAATAATAGTCTTATATATAGTACAGTCTCTTAAATAACACACAACCTAGTACCCTAAATCAATATTCGTCGTTTCAAATGAAGAATTCGATATTCTCATAACGAGTTAAATAAAACAGATTTTGTTAGATATGCGAGTAGACAATAGAATAAGCTACTCAAATCTACAAATGTAAATTATCAGAAACTAACGAAGCTAAAATGTTTTGGGTTGATTAAAAATAAAAAAACTCTGAATCTTTAACAAGAGTAGACTAAGAATTAATAGGTATTTAGAATATATATATTTTTTTTTTATTTGGTATAGGGGGCAAACGACCAGACGGGTCACCTTATGGTAAATGACTACCGCCACCCATGGGCACCTGTAACTGGATAGTCACAAGTGCGTTGCCGCCCTTTAAGGTGGAAGTAGGAGAAGAGGGGGAGGGGGGGAAGAGTGTGAAGAGGGGAGAAGGGAAAGACGGGAATAGGGGAGAGGGAAGGGTTAGGGCCTCCGATAACGTCACTCACGCGGCGAAATGCAATGCAAGCATTCCTTCACTGACGGTTTTCTGTGAGGCCGTGGTATCGAGCGGAGTGGAGCCGGCCCATACGTGCCGAAGCATGGCTCGCCCACGTTAGCAATCAGTTAAGTTTTAATGCCATTATAAGAGAAAACTCTGGTAATTTTGTTTATTGAAAACGAACCTTTATTATTAAAAAACATTTGTCTATTCCACTCGCGGCTAAGTGGTGACCGGGTAGGTTAGCACATTACAAAGTTAAGTATGGATTAAGTATTGATCATGGAAGAGCCATGCTTCGGCACGCTCGGAGTGATATCACGGCCTCACAGAAAACCGGCAGTGAAGCAATGATTCCATTGCTTTTCGCCGAGTGAGTGAGGTTACCGGTGGCCCTTACCCTTCCCTCCTTCTCCCCTTCCCCCTCTTCTACCCTTCCCCCACCTTAACAGCCGGCAACGCACTTGTGACTCTTGAGTTGTAGGTGTCCATGGGCGGCGGTAGTCATTTACCATCAGATGACCCGTCTGCTCGTTTGCCCCCTATACCATAAAGAAAGTAATACTAGCCAGGTCAGTCTACGGTGGGTGATCATTCTTAACACATTGAGATCCCTCCGTGCCTCGGAAAGCACGTTAAACCGTCGGTCCCGGGTGCCTTACAAACATCTGTGGCATTCGTTACGGGTAGTTGGAGCCCTAAAAAGTCCGACAACCTGGTCTAACTACAGAACTTCGATATCACCTAGAACTTGGGTTGTGGAGGTCTGACAGCAGTCACTCCACGTAAAATATCAAATTTCGGCCGTATCGTAGTTGGACTGAAAGCCGACCCCAACTTAGTTTTGAAAAGACGCGGAGGATGATAAATTTGTGTATTCCACTTTTCTATTATTTGTATATTGTTTTTTCTAACAAACAATAGTTGTTTGATTTTTGAGAGTTGATGAGGTTTGATGTTGAGATTGGACTGAATAAAGTCCATATAGTTTATCAAACACGGACAGACATGAATATGGGCAAAAGTTGTCAGTGACAGTTGCCAGCTGTCATGAACACCGAGCTTAAAATTTCACGATCCCTTTATAAAGATAAAACGAGGTGACTAATTACAATACGGGTCAATATTTCAGGGCTATTTCGACGTTCCTACTAAATCCCAGAGTAAGGTGTGGGTGTTTGAAGATAAACCACCGCCGACATCTGTGAAAATGTCCCGATCGGTAAAGAAAGGAATGGTAGCTGTCTGTTTTTATAACTTTTTCTATATTTAACAAACTGTACCCAAAACGCTGAGACACCATCCTTAGATTTAGACTGCAACTTAAAAAGTGTCAAGTCTTGCTTGATGATACTACTAGGTCTAGTACCAAAACTGCATGATACGACTGGTAATTTGACAGTTGGTGCGATTGACAGAATGCACGCTGCAAATATTGTTTAAACAGATGCATCGCTTTGAACTATGTTTTTGAAATATATTTTTTTTTATTAATTATACCAATTCGAATTCAATATTCATATTTTTAATGTACATTTGTGCAACCACTTCTATAAAATTTATTTATAAGGCCTATTTCGAAAAAATAAAAGAATTTGAATTTGAATTTGAATTTTGAAAAATAATTAAGACAAGACAACGTCTGTCGGGTCAGCTAGTATATGCGTAAAAATTAAAGTGTTAATTTTTATTATAGTTAAAATTAATTTAGCAAACAAGCACTGCTCACCACACTCACAATACGGCAAACAGTAGGTAACGCCTTTTAATACCAGTGGCGTTTGCTACCAACTTACCCTCCTTAAATCAGTTCTATGGTGACGTCACTATCCATTATTCTAGTTAAGTCCATCGTCTTTGACTATACCTTATGTGTTTTCCTCTTTAACCTTACCTCGCAATGTAACGATACTTTATTAACATTTGTAAATAAAAGCTACTAACAACTGACATTTTCATTTATAAGAAAAACAACTGCTCAAAAGTCCTTCATTTGCATCACTGCTGGAGCTCATTCCCTCAGCTCGTTCATGTTGTTGAAAACCGAGATCCTTCTAATTACTGAGTTCGAAATAGTTTGATTAAGTTTCGCGTTTCAACATCTTACAATACTGTAGATCAAAGTTTTCATGTTAAACGACTTTCAGGTATTTTACCTTTATACCTTTACAATAGAGGTTTTGAAATTCTGCAGTATAATTCTGAAACATGTTCAAGGTCTACCCGCACAAGGTTATAAGTGTATGTAGCGGTGGACTTCACGAAAATTCAATCCAAGGGTCACAAAGTAGGTCCAGACTCATATCGACTATTTGTGAATCATGCAATCAGAGCTTACACGGTAACTTTATATTATTTTTTGTTACGATAAAGATTTTTGAAAATGAGGTCCATGTTTAAAAGAGGATGTCTCATAATGGAGATGAGAAGGCTAGATCGAATTAAAATAATTTTGTAATTTACTATCAATTGAGAAGAGAATACCAGATATCACTTTTGTATTAAAGATAAACATACTTGATCTTTAATAAATAAATAGTTAGATACGATACTCTCTAAGAACCATCTTCAGAATAGTGTCGGCCTCGTGCTATTTTGTGTTAATAGATTGGTGTGTAGCGACAACCGTTGCCATCATATATCGTACCATTCAGAACGGAACTATATACTAGATATAGTCCCGTTCTGAAGTAACCATTAATAGTAAATCTTTACCTTAAGTTCTTAATATTTGTTTCAGAATAACACTGCTTAGTGGTACAAATTCATTTTGATGGATTATTATTTTAAACTAAAATTTGCACTGAAATCTACGAGAATTTTGTCGAATATTTTAAGCCAAAAGTTTTTGGACTTAATTGTACTTTATGAATTTCTGTACATTTTTATTATAACCTATTCAATAGAGAAGATGCTGCAATAGAACTAATCAAATACGTACCTACCTTACAAAGTCCGAAATCATCCGCCATAGGACGTCCACTGCTGGACATAAGCCTCCCTAAATGACTGCCAAGAAGAAGTTAAGTCTGAAATACTTAACTAATTTCCTGAAATACTAAACTAGTTTGTAGTAAGGTCACAAGACCTAACAAAAACACAGAGATACAAATTTTTAAACACTTTATAGTGCACTTAATCTCTGGCACTAAGAACGAGATAAAGTAAAATGTATGATAATACATATCTAATGTCATGAATGTTTCTATTATTCGAAACACGTATAAAATTATGTTCTACGCTAAGACTACTAGGTCAGATTATTTGAATATCTTAAAGGCGACGAAACGCCCTAGAGTCCTTTTTGGAGCATGGAACATGTAACTTTTATGCACTCACCCTTTCACTTTCTATTTTCTTTAACACTCTTTAATTAGATTCACTTAATATAACTATGCATACAAATCTCTGAAGTCAATTTTAACCAACTTGTATTTGTCAAATCGTAATGGAACTTAAATGTATATGTATTATGCATTTTAGACGACAATACTATTGCTTGACATCTTGAAACTGATCTGACGATCGGGGCAGAAGGTAGTGGAACTCTTCAGTCACTACTAGTTAAACCCTTCGGTTGACGCGTCTCATCGATTGGACTTAGCAGCGATGGTCTGGCGATGAAGCCAGGAGTGCAGTAGCCAGCCAGCAGTGGTTAATTGAACTATTTATTACTTTTAATTTGGTTTGCTATTAAAGTGTGTTTCTTTTTAGTTTTTCTAAACTAGAATTTTTTATACAAACCAGGTCAAACACGCACACAGCCTAACACCCTGAATGGCAACACGAGTGGTTACGTATGTTAATCCTACCCTTACTTGCCCCAATGTTTCTCCCACCGTACACATGAGGAGAAAATAGCACTAAGCTAGTAGTATTAATTAACTGCAGAATACTGTAACTTGAAGTAAATTGCAAAGTCGGATTGACCCAAAGACATAAGAAAGGACTATATTTGAAACAAAAAATTACGTTTTCTTAAACCTTCAAAAGTACAGGAACCAGATACAATCAGTCAATCAATTAACCTATCGCAGTCTACTGCTAGTTCATGTTAAGAATAAAATTTGTTGAGCGATTCAGGATGAATAGTCTTTGCTAGATAACGCTGAAGTATATTTTTCGTGTTTGTCAATGTCGTTACAAAATACAGCAATTGCATTAAATGCAGGGGTTCTGTGAGACTACCAGGGTTCTGTTGTATAGCATAACATATGACAGAGCACATCGCTTAAATAAAACACTATAAAAACACACTTAGCAGGCATGTGTTAGTTACATAATGTTCATATCAAAAAAAATTGCCTGGAAGTGTTGGGTACGGCAATATTGTTACTTGTTAATGTCACAGATTTGTTTGTATGTCCATTTTTGTTTACTTTATCGCATCCTCCTCCCAATTTTTCCAATTTCCCAAAAAAAGGAAGTTCTGGGGATTAGGTTAATTACAAGCGACATTATAAGAAAAGTACCTGCGATCTGATATAAGTTCGACTTCAAAAGCGAACTCTACAGTTGAATTTAGTTGGAAATTCCAACTTTGGTTGGTATCTATTCAAATCAGTGTGGGTTAAAGTTTGACGGAAAATTGCCCTCCTTTTGTGGGTGTCTAAAAACTTTGACGTGCTGTAGCGAAGTAGTTATTATCGCCACCATCAGACATCTCTTCCGTTTAGTAGCTATACACCTTTATTATCCATTAGGATCTATTTAAGATAAATTTAACGTACTGCATATATATACGAGTATATTAAAATTAGATCAGTAGTTTTAGGGCAACAGTCGCTAAAACGTTTAGACAATAGACAGAGTCATAAAATAAAATTATCGTATTAGCCATGCCATATCCACTGCTGAGCGAAGGCCTTGATAGCGTAAACGTGTAAAAAAAAAAAAAAATTTAACCAGTGTGTGTTGTTGGTGATCACCTATGCCACTAAGACGTTGCCGCTAACTATAGTCCACGAAAAGATTTTGATTGAGATTAATGAAACATGATGTGACGCGCAAGAGAGATAGCCTTAAAAAAGTAATAGATGTACCTGATGTTATTAGAAAGAGATAAAAAGGGCCAACAAAAAGAGATAAAATGGATACCGGTGGAAGGAGTGTATCCGGGCTGCGGACGCGGTAGTCAATCGACGGACACCCGGTGTAGAACGAAACATAAACATAACATAACACATACATACGCGGAGTAACCGATAAGATTGGGCAAACATTAAGCCGAAACTACGGTATCATATCAATCTTCCGCCCACCCGGACAACTTAGAGAACTACTCCCCAAAAAATGTTGATCCACTGGGGGCCCCCGGTGTATACTCGATCCCTTGGTGACTGTGGTTTGAGCTATGTAGGAGACACTCGTCGCAGCATCGCAACCAGACTACAGGAACACATTCGATGTATGAAAAACATGGACTGCAACAGGTCGGCCGTCGCTGAACACGCATGCAAAACGGACACGCCTCACTACATACGATTCGATAGGACTTCCGTACTGGCGAGGGAAAAATATTTCGTACCGCGAAAAATACGCCAAGCAATCGAGATAAGTCTCCGTCCGAATTTCAACAGAGACAGTGGCTGGTCACTGCCCCCTGTCTGGCGGCCGGCATTAAAACTCGCGTCCCACGAGACAGACCTGACTGACCTTAAAAAAAGTGATACGGCTAGTATGGTGTGCACCGCGGTGAATGTTGGTAACAACAGCGCATCACACAACGCAACGGAAACGCAACTGTCTACATCCGCACGTTCCGAAAGGCAAAGGAACCGGTGGCAGCGTTGTAAACCCAGTGTGACGCCTGACGCTTCACTCCTTGAGAAAGGGCCCCCGTTGGGTCCGAAACTAGTCGGGCATCCCCGAAATACAAACGTGAGCAAAACCGTATAGTTTTTTTATTAAATATGAATACCACTCACGAAAGTTTTCATTGTAACAGGGCTAAGTAAGTTCGGAGAACTGGCAAGCGGAACATGAGTCGACCTCTGATGGAGCGATGATTTATTATGGAAGTATTTGAGAGAGGCTGATGTTAAGTCCTTTCTTTTTAATCTCCGTATCATCAGATAAACAATTTCTTAAGAACGTTTTAATCAACCATCGGCTTCAAAGTTCAAAGAATAAGCACCTCAAATTCACGTATTCACAAAATAAACCTTTTAGCACACGATCATAATGAAAGACATCGCAAGGGCAAATAGCTGTGAAACTTGTACTAAAACCACGTATTTTTTTAAATCTTACAAAATTAATAACTTATACTCCACAATAAACAATTCAACATCAAAACAAATATTAACTCAAAATTTGTCTTTAAAACGCCTTAACATCTACACAGAAGTTGGCGTGCCTTCCTAAAGTGCT
Organism: Callimorpha dominula; assembly: GCA_949752705.1. Lineage (NCBI taxonomy): Eukaryota > Metazoa > Arthropoda > Insecta > Lepidoptera > Erebidae > Callimorpha > Callimorpha dominula. Next base: position 21,623,643 of record OX457005.1, read on the forward strand.
AGCAATAAAAATGCACAGCAATTCGCTCCCATGGAGACGTTACCGCCCTTACTCTCTTTATCCTGTCCTCTCGACTGGAAAGTGGTATCTGACATTTAGCTGGATTTTTTCTTTTGTACCGTATTCAAGACAACTCTGTGCTTAAAATTTCAAGAGACGTCAATCACGGATATCCTATCTTTATTACGCAATTTATTTACATCAAGATTTTAATTATTACTATAAGATAAAGGGGCTACATTTTTAATTCCTTTTATTGTAAGATAATGTTGTGTAAATCTCACAAAACTCTCTCGGAAATTATCTTATTTTAGTAAAGAGATTTCGATTATGCTATTCAGTTGTGGCATAGAATTTTAAATGCAGACTTCATTAAGCATTTATTTGATTGTGACATTACTAATCTTAAGTAAGACAGTCTCCACTATGTTTGTAGTCCGAGATGTAGTTAAATATTAATTTAATGTGTTGTTTATTATTAGAGGATTTTAGACGTTCAACATTGTACATATAAGGAAATAACAATAAAACAAAAATGGAATAGGTAAGAAAATAATAATAATATAAGTTGTGTAAGACTAAAATTAGTTTAGTTCTACTTTGTCAGAAGACGAAACCTTGACCAAACAAGATGTTACTGATGTTCAGTCTAATTTATAGAGTTTTCTTTTTTCTTTTTCGCTTAGAAAAGACAACTCCCGCATTAGGAGTTACTCCTGTGTCACGGGGGACTTTACAAACATACAAAGAATGGACACAAAGAACACCCAAACTCAGGTGGGAATCGAACCCACAACCTATGCATAGCAGTCAGGGTCACTAACCAGTATGGGAAATGGCCAGTAAGTTACTTACATACTTTTTTTTCACTTCATTTTCTTCTAATGTGGACTACAGGTTTGACATGAAAAAAACTTAAGGGGTCAGCTAATGTTACCACTTTCTCTCAGTCGAGTCGCATGTCTTTTTTTAACCGACGAAAAAAAAGGAGGTTCTCAATTCGACCGGATAATATTTTTTTTTTTATGTCTGTTCAGCCCTCACTCCGTTATTTATGAACCGATTTTGATTATTCTTTTGTTAGATAGGGTATACCTCAAGGGTGGTCCCATGTCAAGGAAGTTAGGATCTGATGATGGGATCCTGAAAAAAATTGAGAGAAACCCTCGAAAATTGTAGGAACGAATAGTGTTTCTGCTTACTTTTCATTACTTTATCAGGTATTGCGTTTAGAAATCATCATCATTTTTCATCATCATCATCATCGTGATGATGAAAAAAAACCATAAAATAAAATCTTTTTAACAAAAAATTAAACCGACGAAAAGAACTAAAAAGCAAAAAATAATTAAACCTTAAGTCTTAAGTATTGAGCTTATTTACATAAACTATCTAATTTTATATAAACTTATTTTGAGTCGGCGCCAAACAACAAACTGATTAATTATCAAAATTTTATTTGGCGCCGACTCAAAATAAGTTTTTTATCGTGTGAAAACCCTCCCGGGTCATCACCTCACCGGGGCTGGCGGTGAAGTTGTATGTCGGAATCAAACCGACTAAAACCACACGGTGTTCCGACATAAGTGGGTTTATTGCAAGGGACTCGGGTATACCCTAGGATTGAAGTCCCCGAGAACCCCGGCAGACCTTGGCTGCCTGTTAAGTAATAGGCAGCCACACCAAAATATACGGGGGGCCTCGCCCCCCTTCCATCAGAGGCACGCGCTGAACACATCGCGCCACCATCTCAGGCCTGCTTCTGCTAGGGTAACGGGCAGCCTCACCCGTTACCCCCAGGCCAGCGCTCATGGAGGTCGAAGATCATTTTGGGGTCTCCGTCGCCTGGTGCCTCTTCTGCGGGACGGGAGAGTACTAACTCTCTCCCGTTCCCTTTCAGCCGCCTCTTTATCGGACATCACTTCCTCACAAAACGAGGCGGCAGCGAGTCGCATGTCTGCCACCACGGGAGTCTGCTCTCGGTGTATAAATATCCACAATATAGTATGGGTTATGTACTCGCAACAAAATTCTGCATTTTATAAAGTCAGTCGATACTCCGTTTCACTTACCCTATCATCCTCCCCAGCAATATAGGACAAGTGTTTTACAGCTGTCCAAGAGCGTTTAATTAAACTTGTCTTAGCAATGAAACGGTGATATTTTACACATTATTGAATTCACTGCAGTTAAAGCCGAAGTATTTAGAGAAAGTCGCCAATTTGTTGTTGTAAATATTGGTAAGCTTTGTTCTCATAAGTTTGAAAGGAATTTCTGTGAAATAGGTTCATAAAGTAGACAATTTGCAGTTGATAGAATGTACATACAACTAACAGCATGTTTGATTTATTAGTTGGAAAGAAATGTATAAGGTTCAGTAATTGCCGGTTTAAAATTAGCTTTTCGTGATCTCTAAATGTCAAAGTGACTGTTGACCCAATGACTGTTACGACAAACCTTTAGTTTTATTTATTTTTTACTTTTATATTTACTTGTCTAAGGGTCCTAATCCGTATTTTACGCCTAATGTATCTTGTGAAATATATTTAGAAATATATTCCTTAAAAAAGTTAGTTACTAGATAAAAAATTATAAGCCATTCTTGTAACAAAAATGTCGTCCACTTTATGACATTTTCATTTCATTTTCTTCACAGCAACACTAGTATGAACGAAATTAAGTATTTTAAAATTTTCCTCTCTGTTGCACGCTCGACGTATTTTCTTTACAGACATTGCAAGGACCATTTCGACAAAGGGATGCACTTTAAACCAGCGATGGCTTCTAGCGAGATATTCTTCAAGAAATATCGCCTTTTTTCAAGCAACTTTCTGCAACTTTTATATGTATTAATTGAGGTGCCGAAAGTAACAATTTGTAAATAGAATATAGTAGCTTGTATATAGAACCGTCAGTGAATGAAAAGTTAAGGAGAAATGGGTTATCGTGGTATGGACATGTGCTGCGAATTGATAACAAAATATAGTGAAGAGAGTTTGATGTATGAAAGTTGACCGTTACAAGAGAGCGATCAAAGTAAAGATGGATGGACTGTGTGAAAGAAGATATGGCTAGAAAGAGAGTAAACAGTGAAATGACAAATGATGAAATGATGAGTAATCGAAATAAAATTTGGGACAAATGTCGGCAGATGATGATCAATTAAGCTTGTATCTGGCAACACGGCTTTTTCTTTCAATTCTAGGCTAATTCTGCTTCTGATCTCTATCTTGAAATCTAGACTTATCAAAAAAAAACATCTTAGGAAGACGTATTTACGTGCTGTATAGCCACGTTTTTATGTAGTATTATGTAGTTCCTCCAACAGCAACCAATAATACTTACAACGGTGAGAAAAAACTAGAAAACATGAAACATATTGTAGTCATTTAATAGTTACGTATCTTCAAAAATAATCTCACACTGGCCCAGGGCCAGTCTCTTCATGTGGCTTTATCCATTACGCAAAAAACCTAGGACGTGCAGAACCTAGGAATAAAGAGGTTTATATGTATTACACTTTATGCAGAGTGACAGACACTCGCCACATTATTTAATACTAGGGCTTATTAAGTTACCTATTTTATTTTCAGGTCTCTCGCATGTTCACGTCACGCCCGGGTCAACTCAGTTGCAGCATGGGAATAATCCTATCTCTGCATTACACCACCACCAACACTCGTGTCCTCGCCCTGTTTTCACTATTATTTAGATGAGGTATATATTTAAATGCGTTTCGTCAAGTTATTGTTGTAAATTGGTTAACTATCGCCGCAGATGTAATCTAAAAGTGGTTACTGTAGTAAGTGATTAGGGAGAGGTATGTCCTTTTAAATTATTCTTGCTAAATACTCATAATATAGTTATTAAAAAGTGTTTTATAATACGTCAGTAGTCAAGTCAAAACTACAATTACACATTTAAATATCATTATCCCACCAAAAAGATTTTCATGTAAAATGTTGCCAAGACGAGTTTTCAGATCTCATGCAGAGCCAAGCTTTTAACTCTACACGCCCTAACTTCACAAACTCTACACCTTAGTCAAAATATGTGGTCTGGCCGTTTCGTTACTACAAAAACTATCTTATAACAGAAAAGTAATTTTTCACCTTACGCCCATGTGACGGTAATGTCATTTAACCGAGTTTAACTAACACATAACTTTATTATACCAATAGTTAAATGGAATATAAACTGAAAACTTCAGAAACCCCATCATTCAGTTACATTTGCTATAAGTAGTATCTTAGAGAAGTTCTTGTCTCAGCTTCAGAAAACGTGACCATGTCAACTGCAAAGATTTGTGACATGAAAACTTGGAGCGCAGCTAACTGAATTAAATCATAGTCTTCACAAAATTGTTTTTTTTAAATGTAATATCAAAATTTCTGTATACGTACATTAGGTCATATTAAGATACAAATTCCACAAACAACAAGTTGGTAAATAATAATAAAATGGTATGGGTAAATAGTTTGAAATCTTTAAAGTGTATTTCTTAAATGCACTTTTCATGACTAAATACAATAGATATATTTATTTTGTTATACTACAAAAAAATCAAGTAAATCCAAAAGCAATTCATATCAACTATCTGTCTATGCCATTTATTTCTCTATTGCCAGCTATATTTCAGCTATAATCCGCAAATAATTTGACACGGGGCCATAGCCCGCGATAGCTGGCATTAGTCTGCATTGTGCATGCAAATTGTTGTGTATCGTAAATATTTTGCCTCGTTTCACTTATAAATCTGGTTCAGAGAGTACACCAGGCAAATTGGATTTGAGTGAATTTGGTAAATGAGTGTTTGGAGGATGGCTTTACTTGATATTTTTGCCAAAGCATTCACGGCGATAGTGAAAATATAACAGCATTCATAGACTGATACCTACGATCAGGTTTTATTGGAGTCAATCAATCTTTTCGATTCCTGTATGTTGGGTATGTGGGGAGAATTCCAAAAGAAAATAATAAGTACCTACAAATAATTAGATTGTCTTGAATGTCAGACTTTGGCTTTGTAACGGAGAATTGATTAAGATGGTGTTGAACTGCTTGCATTTCTCTATGGCAAGTGACCGCACGAGCCTAATTTGTATTGTAAGAGAATATTATAAGACTTCAAACGTCAGGCAATTCAGAGGTATGTAATATCTATTCCGTGATGGAATTAATTTCTGCAAAATACATAATATTATATTACAAGAATATATATTGTAATAATTTCCAATACTATGAGGGGCTCGTGGCTAAGTGGTAACCGAGTAGTTTAGCACATTACGAGATTAAGCATTACTCGCCAAGTCAGTCTTCAGTCAGTCAAGGGATGGGTGACCATTCTTAACACATTAAGAGCCCTTCGTGCCTCGTAGAGCACGTTAAGCCGTCGGTCCCGATGGCCATACGAACATCTATGGCATTCGTTATGGGTAGTTGGAGCCCGAAAAAGTCCGACAATCTGGTCTAACTACAGAACTTCGATATCGCGTAGTACTTTGGTTGAATAAAATTAAAGTAATTTTATTTTATTTCCTCTGAATTTCATGTAACTAACCCCAATAAACATAGCGCGATGTCAACTGGGGGTTATAAAATACCCCGAGCGAGCATTTCACGGTCCAGCACATCGATAATATTGAATCAGTTGACTCTATTAACAATGCAAATAGTGTAAGCGAGTGCCAGCAGCTAGCTCCGTAAATGCACAGAGTTGTACAACTAAGTTATTCTGTACCACCTTGTCATTTCAATTTCTATCTTATATTCTCTACCGTAAAGAAACCGAGGATGAAAAGTTATACTGGCAAGTTTATCCGACATTGTTTGCAAATCCAAACTTATGCAGAAACGGGAGTGTTTACAAGGATCGTTTGTTACAGCTTAATGTTTGTTTTGTTTATACTATATTCGATTTTATTTTCCTGATTCTGTTTTGGTGTTAATTAATTTAACCTACCGGTAACCTTAGGAGACCTGTAAGGAAGGAAACTTTGTATTTATCTTATAAGTGTATAATTAAAAATAAAGTTAGATAATATAAATTTATAAAAATACTTAAATATTTACCATTTATAGCACCATTTAAATCGCCCTTCTATTACTCGTAGCAATATTATTTTTGTACTAGCAGCGCCCTGCTGTTTCACCCGCGTAAGTTCCGATCCCGTGCGAATATCGGGATAAAAAGTAGTCTATATGTTAATCCAGGTCTCCAGCTACCTACATACCAAGTTTCATCGCAATCGGTTAAGTAGTTTTGGCGTGAAAGAGTAACAAACATCCATACATCCATACAATCACACATCCATACATCCTCACAAACTTTCACGTTTATAATATTAGTAGGATATTGTACTTTTCTCTGTAGGTAATTATTGTAACCTTTTAATAACCTTTTAAAAATAGATATTGATAACGCTATTGGCCCAAATTAATATTAACAAGCGTGCTTGCTTTTCTTTCATAAAACAGTAATGTTAAATATTCACGGGCACAGCTTATATAATATAGATGGCTTAGATGCGTAACATAATTTAACGACCAGCACATCACACGGTAAAGATTAGCAAGTTTAGAATTACGTAACACCTCTGTAATATAATTTCATTATTTAAATTAAAAAAAAAACTAAATAGTCAATAAAAATAAATAATTTAAATGTGACAAGTCAATTAATAAAATTCAGTAGCATTTACGATCCTCGTTTCTCCTTTTTGTACATATTGTTTTTTTTTACCTTTGTTACAACGATTTTTTTTTAATAAACATCAAAAAGCTAATATGAAAATGTTTGCTATTCCAAATGTCTTTCCATACAATAATTACTATAATAAGCTACGCAAATATACAGATAAGGACGTAGTATGACGTAGTAGACTCGCCACACATTTTTCTCCCTACATCAAATAAACAAAAATAAATATTGGAGACATTTCCTTTCTTAATACGGTAATAAGCATTATTAAATTACAATAAAGGAAGTATTTTGTATCTTTCTTAGATAAAATCGTCTCATATCAGACTATAGTGGAACGAATGACCCTGCAAAAAATGCCCCTTCAAAACAAAGGCAGGTTTTTCTTAACCGCAACCCCACGGTTGATATTGGCCTAAATTCTGTTACTTCACTCGCTAAATTAAAATTCACTAAAATTTCTTCATTTAAGAAGTAAACTTTGTACACTTAGAAACAAGGTCTTATTTCAAATTGAAACAAGTAGGTAACATATGTCGCTATCGAAATAAGCAATTTATTTGTCGACTTAAGTCTGATACGCTTAAATAAACTTTAATACCACGTAGCGAGAGCCGCTATCCGTTGAATGCCATCTCTTTCGCTCTGTGTTTTTAATAAGCGTCTTCGTAGGTGTAGATTAAAAACACGTCATCCTTGTTCGTTTTGAACAAGTTTTTATACGGCAATTATACAGCGTTTGAATAAATGAAGACTCTCGCTGCGTGGAAATAAAGTTGAGTATACGTTGACAGGTTTTGTTGAAATTTAGAGGCGCTGAGAAATAGATGATAGTAACAAATAGACCTTATTATGAAGAACACTAGGTTGATTTCATATGAAGAAATTAAGTCAGGTTTTAGTTTAGTCGAGTGTACAATAGAATCGGCACCATTACCCAATATTTGGCGATGCAGGAACTAGGACGACATAGTTTCGATTTACTTCGCTAGGTGAATAACGCCGTAAGTGTACGTTTGCCTATTATATTATAATGTTATTTAATATTATCTTGCCATTGAAGATATGCCATGCATAATATGTATGGTGAGCGCTTAATGGGACGTGTGTTTAAAACCATTATATGAAGTATTCAAATATCTTATTTGTATTAACAGGCCTGTTGGTCTAGCCGTTAGTGACTGAATGCTAAACCAAAGGTCGATTTCCACTCAGGACAAATATCTATGTGATGAGCACGATCATTTATTATGTGTCCGCGTATAATTTGTGTATAACATGTATTTAGTAATATATATAAGTATGTTAATCAGCAGTATAGTTACCGTAGCTGTGCCTAGTTTGGGATCAGACGGTCCTAGTCTCTGTTACGTGTGACATTCCTTTAGTCAATTGAACAAATCTTATGATAGCATTCAAATATTTTATGAAAACAAAAAGTTTTTATACAACCGAGTCAATGGCCGCTAATAAATTATAACGAGCCATTAATTACAGTATTATGAGTTATATTTACGCATAAAAGGAATAAAATAACAGGAATAACGTGAATAAAATAACAGCGGAAGATAATGAACACGAATTTTTGGACCATTACCTATTTATGGGAGAATTTATAACGTTGCCAAGATTCTCTGCATTATGTCCTGGGCCTTTGGTGCTCGGCTTTTAAGGGTGGTAGATGTTTTAGTGCGTTTTGAACTTTATGTATTTAAAGAATTTTTATTAAATATACATAATTATATCAATCCATCCAGTAATACTTACGCTTTTAGTTTGCAATGAAGTTTAAAGGACATTACATTAACACCGATTCTAATCAAGATTTTGATTCGGTTCGGAGTTTATTATTTACTAGCAACCCGCCCCCGCACGGGTAGCAGAGACATCTCCAACAATCATCATCATATTTCAACCAATTTACACAAACCTTTCTTATGGATCGCTTTATTTATTGGTGGAAATCGCATGAAAATCCGTTGAGTAGTTTTTGAGTTCATCGTGAACAAACAGACAGAGAGACAGACAAACGCGGCGTTGTTTTTATTGATAACTAGCTTTTACCCACATTTTAATAAAGTTACATATTTTGCCTATACACTTATAACTTCACACTAAGCAATTTATTCTCTCATCCACTATAAAATATCGAATAACAATTCCTTTTACCCATAAAAGATCAGTAGTGCCCATAAATTGAAATATACGTATGCCTACGTAGTCTATCCTAAAAGCATTTCTTCACAAACATGCACGCATAAACTGTGTATACAATATTTTGCATTGGAAGGCATTACGGTGGTTCCACTTCAAAACCCCTCCTTAGGCTGCTTGCACACCGCCGCGGAATAATACTAAAAGCTTAAGATCTTAGCTAGAAGCTTTCAGGTCTTAGTTAGTCCACAAACAAACATAAAAGACTGGCTTGTTGGCCTAGTGGTTAGTGACCCTTACTGCTATGCTACAGGTCGTGGGTTCGATTCCCACCTGAGTCTGGGTGATCTTTGTGTCCGTCGTTTGTATGTTTGTAAAGTCCCCCGTGACACAGGAGAAATTACTAATGCGTTGCGTAAAAAAATCCTAATTCGTAATGCGGGAGTTGTCTTTATTAATAAAAAAAAGTCCTTGGCCTTTACATTCTCTTCTCATCTTCACCTCTTTGGTTCGAATATTAAGGGATAGACAGCAAAAGATTTGATTTGACTTTGAATTTGATTTGAAGAACTCTCCAAAACTAAGTCTCCAATGCTTATTAACTTAATCATTTTGTCGTGGTGTTAGTCGGGACTTACTTTTCTTTTCTTGATCTAAAAAATACTAATTTTTGGTATAGTATTTTGTAATTATAATCATACTAGCCGCGCCTCACTTTTTCACCCGCGTAAGTCCTGATCCCGTTTAAATATCAGGATAGCAAGTAGCCTATCGTTAATCCAGGTCTCAAGCTATCTACGTACTAAGTTTCATCGCAGTCGGTTCAGTGGTTTTTGCGTGAAAGAGTAACAAACATCCATTCATCCATCCATCCATCCAAACTTTCACGTTGATAATGTTAGTGAGATTAATATATTTTATGAGAAATTAAACTTTTGTGAACGTCATTTTAGTTTGTCACCTTTATCACTGGTTTTGCTGTAAGTGTATTTTTCTTTACCCTGCGCCCAAGTTTTTGGTGTGATACTACCCTTATATGGAAGGGGGTCATTTCACGGCTCATAAAAATTTGATTTTGAAGCCTCTCCAGGCGGAACCTGACACATTGTGTGCTCCACACATATCGTAAGACATGCTGATATTTATGAGATCCAACTTAAAAGTATCAAATGCTCTCTTTAAAATGTTTTTCGGTGTAGAAATGGTGTTGTACTTTTTGTGGACTGTGAAAAGAATCGAAGCAATTTGAAAGTGAGTAAACCATTGAGTTGATATTGCTTTCAAAATACCGTTTGCTATGAATGGTATTATAATAAAGACGGCTGCAGAACACCTAGAACTTTTAAAAAGTAAAGTATTCTGTTCATACAGCCTTTTATCGTGTGATAGAGTTGTCTTATATATGAAAAGATATTAGTAAAATGTATTATTATTATTGTCTGAGTGCCTAGTGCTATCTCGACCATTTCTGGTCTTTTGTAGTGCACTATTGCTTTACAGTTTACTGCTCAGACTTATGGCTTCGAGAAACCTCCAGATCCTATCAGCAGTGATTGTTTGTATTTCCTGCGGTTGCATGATGTGCAACCCTAGGTGAATATTTCGGTGCCGCATTAGTGGTAGTAAAATGTATTAGTAGTATTTAGTAATTACAAAATACTGTACGAGAGTCGAATCATCTTAAATTTTTTGTGTACTAGAGAGTTGTCAAAACCATATAACTGTGACATAACACGAATTAAAAATCTACTGGCTCTGAAAAGGTATCTCGAAATTTGAACTATGATTAAGTGTTAGTACAACGAACGTGTTTCTTCCTCGTTCAGTAAAATACACAGGAAAACGTTTTAATTGTAAACGGTAATATTTTTTTTTATTGTAAACAAGCGTGGGGAATTTTTTATTATATTTTAATAAGGACTCTACCTACCAATGAAATTTGTAACATTTGATGTCATGCACCCCACGTTTTATTACAATCAAAAATTATTTTCTACTTTTTAGTTCGGTTTGCGTGTTTTCCAGTTTTTTTTTAAATAAGTATAATTTATTATTTATTGTATTGTATTGTAATCGATCGTTGATACGTATGCAAATGTTCAGATTAATCGGACGTCTTTAAGTTGGGGAAAACTACGGCCAAAGATTCCGTTACATTGATAGATAGATACAGGTCAAGCTAATATAAGGCGTATGATCATCATCATCTCATCTTCGTGCCCTTTTTCACAATTTTATTTCGGGTCTGCGCAATGTGTAAAATTTGAAGGGGTTTTGACTGGTTTCTTTTATGGCCGGCCGCTTGCCTGACGCTAAGCCTCCTTGGAAATGTAATCGTTTTTAGATGGGACAAACGAAGAAGGTAAATTGGGGCAAGGAAAACGAAGGAGCTAGGGTAAGGGATACCGCAAGTCTCGGAGGGGGAAACGGGACTGAGACTGCAGTAGCTCGAAGAGGCCGGGGTCGCGGACCCGTATGTCCGTTCTGTGATTGGACGGGCCTCTAGGACAGGGACATCTAGCGTTCTGGCAACGCGGCCAAGCGTATAATATGAGACATATTTTGTCTTGTTTAACTAACAGAGCTTCGTTATAAACTTATATAACGAAGCTCTGTTAGTTAGTCAAGACTATTCATAAGAAAAATAACAAGTTACATTCTTCTGTATACTTATACAAAAGAATGTAACGTATTATTTTTTCCATAACTTTAATATAAAAGATACTGTGAACGTTTCCAAATCAAATAACTAAATTTTAATGAAAAAAAATTCCCAACCAGGAAGTTTCCTACAAATAAATTCGTTTTTAATAAAATGTAATCTGCAAGCAAGGGACACCGCGGAATTCGGATAGAATGTATAACAATATTCTGAAAATACTCAACCAGTTTTTGAATGGCGGAGTTCATATTTGCATATTGATTCGGAACCGTTGTCGTGTAAATTAAAATACGCAGATTTTTGTCCTTCGAAACATTTTGTGCCGCACAGTGAGTACCAATTTTTATTAAAACCGTTTTCATGAATATCTTTTTTCTGAATGACATTCATAAATACAAATTATTATATATTATTTTTAAGTCCGTATGAAAGTAAATTGACCGTAGTTTCAAATAAATATCATTTTCATTTGAGTAAATTTACTTTTCAAAACTGTTACTGTATAGTTACGTCATTTTGGTTATTTCTTTTTTCATTTCTAGTTATCTCAAATTTATAGGGTTATGAGAAACTCTGGCGTAGGTGGGTTGATCTGTACTTCGGGTTGGTCAAAGGACATAAACAATGTTTGCCCCAGATTGCACAGCAATGAAACCATTGTTAGCAAAAAAAAAATAAGCAATGTATTTTGCATAATTATAATGCTTAGCGGATTACAACTTTCATCAAAATTTAAAAGAACGAACCGATCTCTAGTTATTATTCATTTACGGAAACAACGCGTTCCCCATATGATAGCCATTCATAAAGATAGAGCTTAATCGATCGACGCTTTTACCAAAAAAACGCTGACTATGACTTGCATAAAGACACAGATAAGAACAACCGCTAACTGATTGAAACGACCCTGGAGATGACCTAGAAACCCAGTTGTTATTTATCAGTATCATACACGATCATAACGTGCTTGCAATCTTTGCTTTTATGGCGGGTATAGAGCAACATGACCGCTTCTAGCTGAAAGCGTAGGTACTGTTAGATATTGGAATTCTTAAGGCGACTTCTTATTTGAACGGAAATGGTTTTGAGTATAAATTTTATTTATTTATTTTAAATTTCATTTACAAACATAGGTGGAGTTAATGGCGTTGGCATTGTGTATTAAGGAAGCATAACGTATTTTAGAGATAGGTGTTTACAAATTAGACTTTAGAATAACTAAAAAAACACTCTTTAATAGCGATCAAAATTAAAAATGAGTTTCACGATTTACCTCCTGGCTCCATCATCAGACCACCAACAGATTGGGCTTACCCAATCTGTTGGTTTCGTCAAAACGATTCATAATGAGCCCAAACTTGAGAGATTTCCTAGTAGCCACTGAAGAGTTCCACTGTCCATCTCCAAACTACGTCATTAGATCAGGACAAGAAGCAAAATTATAGTATAATTACCTGAACTTCATAAAAGTCTGAAGTTTCATTTCGATACCACAATTAGCGGTAGGTTAAAATTTACTTCCAAGATTTGTTTACATAGATAGTTACAAGTGAACCTGATAATAAAAGCGAGATAGTAATCATGAAGAATAGAATAATAGAATAGAATAAACTTTATTGTACACCAAAATAATTATTTTACAAGGAATAGTTCATCTAATGAATATGTATAATCGGCGGCCTTATCGTTAAAAGCAATTTCTTACAGGCAACCTTTGGATGGTACAAAGACGACAATAAATAGTTGAAAACATGGGTAGTTTTGGTGTATAAAGTGCTGATGTGGGAGATACTTTGTTTAGTTCTAAGAATCATAAAATTTTTTTGAAACATACAGCATTTAAAAGCATGAAGTTCAGTCATTTAACTAAATTTAAAAACTACAAGTCGTAATGCCATATTTATTAATATGTACCTGTATATCCTCAAAGGGAGTGGTGTATAACATACATACATATACAATGAACAAGCTGCGCCTTGCAGTTTCACCCGCGTAAGTCCCGATGTCGTTTGAATATCGGCATAAAAGTATTCTATGTGTTAATCCAGGTGTTCAGCTATTTATATACTAAGTTTCATCTCAATCGGTTCAGTAGTTTTTGCGTAGTCGACGACGAGGAGTATTACAGTCTACTATGAATGTTTAATTAAAGATTCCGTAGTGTTATTAAATATTTTAACAAAAACCAAAAACCAATTTAATCCGAACAAACGAGATAGCCTCACTCGTATATCTGACTAACCGATCTCAGCAGTTTCACCAACAGTTATGGTCACTGTTCCTCTTCAAGGCGACATATCGTGATGTAACATAGCCTATAACTTTCCGAAATAAAAACTCTATCCTATAAATATTCAAATCTGATTGATAATTCCAGAGATTACCGAGTTTAAACAATGAAACACAAAACTCTTCAACTTTATTATACGAGTATCTATAGGTATACCTACCTTACACATCGCACTGCTATTACGAGACTGTATCAACTCAAATAGGGTAAATTTGAGATAATTCTTTTTTCATACGTAAATATCAATTCCCTACGCGTCAATAAATATAAAATAATAATAATAAATTGTAATAAGCAAATTGTTTCAACAAAACAACTAAAAATAATTCATATATATTTTTTATTTGTTCAGACAATAGAGTATTAACTAAAAAATTGGAAATAACTTGATAACCTGCAATCTTTTAAATAATTCATTAATACAGAAATCCCTTATCAATAATCTATATACAGTGTTCACTTTTCATAATCTTTAACAGGAAGCGAGTAATCAGTTTTCTGTCGTTTCTGAAAAAAGCTTAATTTTGAGTTGATACACTCTTGTAATAGCAGTGCAACATGTTAATAAATAATTAATTGTTTAATGTGTCACTTAACTAGAATGTATATAATTAACAGATCTTTATTCCTATTGCAATGGTAACAAACATCAAAGTACTTGTTTTTTTGAACTTTTACTAAATCCACACACGGAAATGGTTTGCTATTAGATATGGCCGGATCTCTAAACTTAGTCTTTCGTCTCAAAGCATAAACGTCCTAATCCTAACATTTGAGCTACAGCCATAGCATTAGCCGCGTACAAATTGTACCAAACTAGTAAGTTTATCTTTGGCCGCTACATCTATTACCAGTTATACTAAATACTAAGGTTCACAACAGGCTCGTGCCTACTAGCTCACTCCAGTAACTCATCTGGACACATCTTAATCTCGTTGACAAATGAACTGGACCAGTGGAACAGTATTATCTTAGTACTGGAAGAAATTATACCTTCAAGACATGACCTCTTCTAAAAACAACCCTATGCTTATACGCTAAGGTTTAATTTTGTTCGAAGGAGATAGTAGACCGAAAACTGCTATTATGTCGTATGAACGTAGGAGGCGTTTAAGCTTCCCGAGGGGGTTAATCAACTGTTTACACTATAAGATAACAGCCGAGTAGATTGCTCATAAAAACCCTTTTGCGCTGTGACATACGCACTTAGAGTTTCTTAAGGCAGTTCAGAAATTTACAAGTACTTGTTCTCTTAACATTTAAAACAAAATTATTTGCTTTTAATAAAGTTTTAGTTACCCCACCGAATGAGCTATGAATATTATAGATTAATTTGTAATTTATCTATAATATATTTACTAGCAGCATTGGGTGTACCCAGACAGAACAAATGACCATGCTCATAACACAATTATTTGTTCTGGGTGGGAATCAAACAGGGTCACTAACCACTAGACTAACAGGTCAGTCAAAATATGAAAACAAGTTTAGCTTAGCTAATTAAAATTACCTAAAAACCAAGTCAATTTCAGAGATATAACTGGTGAATAAGATAGCCAGAGCTACTTGTAACAAGAAACAAAAGAATAAAACATATTGACTGACAATGTCATCACTTTCCATAATTTTTTTCACAACCTGAACCATGAACATATAAAAAAAAGTTTAACCATATATAAATCAAAAGTACAGTATACTTATTAGTACAAGTACAACGTAAAGAAAGGTTTGATTAATTGTAAAGCTTTTTTTTAAGTTCACTCAAAGTTCACGTTAGTCCCCAAAATAATAAGGTATAAACTCATCTACTTCCCTATAACCGTAGTTTATTTTAACAATTTAATTATTTCACTCAAACTACCCACACTTGTCTAAACTGGTAGGAACCGGTTGAATCCGGTTCAGAATTACAATGGCCAAGTTTAAAATAAACTTGGTCGGGACAGAAGTCGTGTTAAACGTCGTACGCAGCAGTTCTGGCTTTGAAATATCACTCAACTTACCAACTAGCCAAGCTGAGGCTTTTTTCAAGACTTTTTATGAATTGTTATATTTAATTTTATATCTCCGTATGAATTTAGAATTTCTCGTTTGACGTAGACGTTAATTTTCAAACTTAAAAAAGTTCATAATAAGTGCCTTTCCATAAAAGCATTTTAATATTTTGTAGTCCATACATATTTATAGGAATTACTACTTTTACTTAAATGAAATGTCGGGTTTGTGGTAAAAACCCTGATTACATCATGTTGATTTCATGATTACTTCTTAGAATTTCTTAATTTGCCTTTTTTTTCTTTATGGTATAGGGGGCAAATTAGCAGACAGGTCACCTAATGATAAATGACTACCGCTGCCCATGGACACCTATCATTTAAGAGTCACAAGTGCGTCGCCGCCCTTTAAGGCGGACGGGAGAAAGGGATTAGAGGGGAGGATAGGGGGAGAGGGGAAGGACGGGAATAGGGGAGAGTTAAGGGTTAGGGCCACCGGTAACTGCTTGCTTCACTGCCGGTTTTCTGCGAGGCCGTAGTATCGAACGGAGTCGAGCTAGCCCATACGTGCCGAAGCATGGCTCTCCCACTTAAATTGTCTTTCTCTTTTAAGTGACAAAATTACAAGTATTATATCTTTAAAAGTGGACCAAAATTGAGATCAATCGCTACGCAAAACTATTTCACAGAAATGCCTTGTCTGAGTTAGAAAATTATTTAGAAATAAAAATGGTCACATACTACTCTTAGGCCTCGGTCACGAAGTCAGTGGGAGCGGGGTGGCAGCGGCGGCGGCGCGGGGAGCGGTGCGTTTCAATGCATACATTTATATGGAACTGGCCTCGAAGGCGGCGGCGGGGGAGCGGGCGGCGAGTGGCGTACCAGAGTGTTGCCGCACCGCTGTCCGAGACCTTAAGGGCTACGAAATCTTGGAATCGGTTACGAATCAAGAATACATTCCAAAATGATAATATTATATAAAAGTGACATTGTAACTATATTTTAATAAATAATTTCATGGTAAATATTCAATATCATATTAATTTAATCTTATATTATGTTATTGATTGCATGATAATTACATTTTGTTTGTTATACCCTAATATTTTGCATGGAATGTATTAGCAGTATCCTTAACTGTTGTAACTGTTAATAGCATAATATATAACAAAATAATAATCAATCGGTTTCCATCTTAGTGCATGCTCTTAATATTTGCACGCCTTACAGGCAAAACATGACTGACCTTTTGTTAATTTGTGTTAAACATGTTTAAACAAATAAAACTATTTTATGTTATCTTAAAATTTATTTTGCTAATACATTGTATTAGCAAAATAAATTATATATTGATGTAAGCTATATAATGCATATATCTTCTAGGCACATCTAAAAGAGCTTGAAAATTTTAGCATCAGAATAAATATTACAATATCACTGGTTACACACACATTTACAAAATACCTTCACAACCTTACACCTGTACCTGTGTCTCCTATAAGTGTTTCAATACAATTCAAGGTCACTATTTGAACAAACTAATTATTATCAATCCGGCCAGCCGGTACGGGATTACTCTAACTAATTAATTTATAGCTATTAACAAATGCAGGACCCGATAAATCCCCACAATTCCTAACATTCATTATTCCACATCCGGCTGTAGTGAAACTAATTTATTGTTGAATTGGTTAAGGCATTTTCCTTTTGATAACGCTGTGATTTCAGCGCCTGAATGTGTCTTTAGGCCAATAGATAGACTGTTTCCGTTATCAGAATCTAAAGCTCCAGGAATAGAAGTTATTTATACAGTATTGATTAAGGTGATGATAGAAAAAAGTAAAAAAAAGGTTAAAGTTACACCGCGTGCAATTTATGTTTCTTGTCCAATATGGAAACAACTCTAGCCATGAAGCTTATATTGCCAATACTTAAATATTTAACTGTGCAATTATTTATAAAATTAAACCAACTGCGCTAAGAATATAAAACTATTCAGCTTTAAATTAGAAAGGAAAGAAGACGTTCATCTTCAAGCTAGTCGAGTATTGTCCTGGTTAATAAAACTCATTTGTCTAAAAACGGTGCACTAAGTTACAAACTTACAACATATTTTTCTTTTTAATAAACTGCTATAATATAAAACTAAATAACACTGTACGTTATGAATTGTATACCTTATAAAATCCATAAGCTAGCTTTTTTAATATGCAATGAAAAAGGAGGCTCTCAATTCGACCGTATATATATTTTTGTATTTTTTGTTGAAAAACAAGCACAAGGCCAGTCTTATGTTAAGTGGATATCGATAACTATAAGTATTTGCACGATCATGCGCTAAACCGTCTCATAACCATCGTCACGTTGTGAGAGCTGGTATCACATGCCAAAGTCAAAGTCAAAAATCTTTATTTCATGAAATTCTTAAGTTTTTTTTTTGAAAAACGTATTTGAATAAAAGATGATTACTATAGTACTAGTTACCTGCGTCGTCTTTAGAGTAGAAGTAGATGCTGATGCTTTAATTTGAACAGAAATATGCTGTGCTATAGTCTTCCTTCAATTGTTTGCTTTACGTCTGAACTACGCGTCAGTACACTAATCGCTTAAGACATTAGTAGCAAAAGCATAAGCTCGAATTCTCCAACTTTCTTAAATGTCATTGACACAATAGCTTCATTTCAACGGTCATTCTCCTCTCTTATGAGAGATTATGTAAAACACATAAGTTAAGTAGTAACCTTTAGTTTAAATATCGATATGGAAACAATATTTTTTTGTGATGACACATTTTTATACAAAACGGAGGTACGACAACTTCAAAAGCAAACCAATATGCCGAAATTCTGTTCAATTTCAATAATAAATCTCAAACATTTAAACACTCCAACTTAAATACCTTTAAGCCCACTGTTTGTAAGGTTTGCCCCTAAATAAGGATATTTCTAAGACAAGCGACAAACAAGAGCACCCTCTCTAGTTGAGCCAAAAATTGTTCAATATTTTATAAGGAGAGCAGATGACCAATAAATTGTTTCGTGTAACGAGTTCCGATACGACCGTAAATTTTAAACCGCGGCTAAGTAACCGAATTTAATAATATAACATGTATATCTTATGCGGTAAGAAGTTTCAACAGGGCTGTCACGTGCAGTCTTTAGATATAGGATGCCTGAAAACTAATTTCCAACGTAAATAATATATAAATAAACTTAAAAAAAGGCTTAAAAAACTTTTGTATTTCCAAAGAGAAAAAAAATCTGCAGATTTTTTGTTACACATCCTACCGTCTGCCTCCGGGGTTTGATAACCAAAGAAAAGCACTAATAAAGAGGAAAACATTATAGGACAATGCTGATAAATAACACATTTAAATTCCACCTAGAAAAGTTTTCTTCGAAACCTAAAATCACTTTGCACAATACGAGAGCAACGTGTGGCTGCAAGTCCGATATCAGGCGCAGATTATTGGAAAGACGTGCTATCGCGACTTTGTACTCGATGTTTGATTTGATTCGACATAATCGTTCATGTTATTGTTTAACTATAGAATACTTACCTTAATACAAACATGTGTCACATTTATATATATATTCAAATCGCTGAGAAAATTTGCTAGGGTTGACACAGTTAAATTGGTGTACTATGCGTTGTGCCAATCTATAATTGGATATTGCATACCAGCGTAAGGCGGTGCTGCAAAATCGCATCTACTGAAAATACCACAGTATTTTGAATAATGAACTGAACACTGATTCATGCGAATACTGTCTACTACCTGAATTCGTGAGTACCTATGTTTATCGTTAAATTTAATACTTTGAACTTAAGCGTAATAAGACCGTGTAATAGCGATAGCATCATAACGTACTGTGTATCTACATATATCATAATAGAAATACTTACCTTGTTTGCTATAATTTACCATTCTATAAGATTTTTTAGTCAATAAATTATTATCATTATTACTTAATACTACAGGCTTAGAGATCATTGCGTTCTTACTTATATCGGTATAGGGACTTAACGGCCAAAAGTCTTGACCAACATCTTAGGCGTCAAGCATCTGCGTTAAGAGCCTGACACGTGTAGTACAAACGTTCTGTCTTTAGTGTCCAAACTACGAGTAACTAGGTCCGCTAGGACCCAATGCTACTGACTGTTTTTTTATATGTTCGTTTACATTGAAACGACTGAAAATCAGACTCTTTTTTGGTATTATAGTACGTTAATGTGAAAGCGACACCGCGAAGCGCAAAATAATCCTTTGTTGGAATGATGTTTATACTTTCTTAGAGATCTTTCTAGAATACTGTTCGGAATCATTTCTAGCTAGTTGGATCTTTTCTATCATATTTTGACTGTTTTTTCCAAATATAATTTTTATTTCAATCTTCAATATTGATATTCAATTCGAAAAGCATTCTAGCCAACCCTATAGGACTGAAGTCGTTAGACACACCGGGCGCTACTAAATAAAGTCAGTGGATCGACCACTTCTAGCTTCATGTCGCTGTTGCTCGCTGGTGCCTTGTTGCTGTTCTTGTTTTGTTGCTTTATTGCTCCTTAGAGATAAGCAATTTTTAAGACTGTCGACACCTGCGGATTTCATTACTCCCTTAACCCTTTAATAAGGATTTAATTTGTTGGTTACAGAAAAATACTTACTGTTTCGCCTTTTATATATAGAACTGTTGCAAATGGCAACATGTTTAAGATTCCTATAAAGTAATTCTTTTCAAAACGTCGGGTAATTCAGAGGTATGTAATACCTTTTCGTGATCGCGTTAATTCCCGTAAATACGTAAATAATATTATAATTTTTTTCATTTCACTTTTAAAATATGTTATTTCTAAATATACTTTGTACCTGTCTATAAACAACGAATAACAGAGTTTCAAAAGCCACTCTCAAAGGATAACGACATTTACAACGACAGAGGGCTTTAATTTCACCTCCATCGAATTTATGACACAGATAAATTCCAGGGGCATTTATAAGGCTACAAACGAACGATCTGTTTACAGAATACTGTATGGTTTTCCTCGTTCTTAATGTGGGAGAATTCTTTAAATCGTTGCGTAAGTGGCATCGTAGTGACCCGAAACTTTCAATCGTGCCTTTATCAATATTATCTACGGCAGAACGCCGAAATGAAAGAATCTGGTCTATTCACAAAAAGGGTCTCGGAATGGGAAAAGAAATTTCAGGAGAGCGACCTTTTCTTAGATGTTTATCTTCGTGCCTTTAAAGGATCCGTCCGGTAGTGAGATTATTCAGCGATAGATGATCGCGGTCACTTAGATCGTACTGACTGATTACATTACACGTTGTGTTGTGGATGAATTGTACATTGGCCTTAATAATAAAGTAATGGATGAATCTGGTAATTGTAGCCATAATAAGACTTTAAAAATACACTTAAAGGATAAGCTTCAGAAACGATAAATCTATTGACGAAAATAACTCTTAATTTAAGTTGATCTTAATAAATATATACTTTCACATTAAATATATAGCCGAATGATTTTAATGCCTTCATTAAACGCTTAGGTATTTTATTTTGCGGTATTCAGAGGGTCTTAAAGTACAGAGGGAGAGAGGAAGCCTTGTAATTTTTGGAGTGGAGTTATTTAGTACAATCTCCGCGATGATTTACAGATTTCACAATAATTTGCTACTAAACTTCTTGTGTTTTATCGGTGTTACCTTTTTTAGAAATTGTTATCTCCAGTTTGTACCTTTGTTGTTGCTAAAATAGACACGTTTGAAATAAAATTTAATTAGGAAATCTAGTTTAATGTGTAACAACTTATCTTCATTTAAATAATTAACATCTAAGATTAAATAATTTTATTTTGCCTCTTGTAGAAGGCATTGTTTGTAGGCTTATAGATATACATAGCATTAAAGAATTTGATAAATGACATGTCATGCGGACTCTTCCTAATCTAGAAGTGACATAGAATATATAAAGTGTCTTGTAAACGAATACTTTTGTGCGTCAATACGTTAGATTGGTGATATAACAAAGAAAGAAAGATTAGGGTAATTTTTCATATCACCAGAGTGGAGATACCCAAGCGCACTGCTAGACATCAATAATAATAATAATATTAATACCAGAGTTAGGTAATCAAATCCAGACTGCCATTAGAATGTATTCTATTTAGACAACATCAACAGCAGTGACTTACAAATGTTGAAATAAAATTGCAAGGAGTTTAAATAGAAGCAAATATAATAATTTTTTTAACACCGAGACAGCGCTGGGGGAGTAATTGAACTAACCGTTTTTAACACCGAGACAGCGCTGGGGGAGTAATTGAACTAACCGTTTTTAACACCGAGACAGCGCTGGGGGAGTAATTGAACTAACCGTTTTTTCTAAAGAAATGTATTTATTTTAATTCTGCCTCGTGCAGTCTGGTTATGGTAGTTTTGAAGGGGCTGAGAGGACAACTGATAGTAATTCTGAAAGTATTATTTACATAAAACTTAATAATCTATGTACAAAATAGGCAAAAGTTATCACCTCACCGGGGCTGCCAATGAAGTGGTATGTCGGAATCGAACCGACTAAAACAACCGTCATAAATGAGTTTATTGCCTTACTCGGGTATACCCTTGGAAGGAAGTCCTCGAGAACCCCGGCAGATCTTGGCCGCCTCTTAAACAAAAGGCAGCCACGCCCTTGCGTGCGCGTGCGGAACACGGCGCACCACCGTCTCAGGCCTGCTTCTGCTAGAGTAATGGGCAGCCTCACCCGTTACCCCCAGGCCAGTGCTCATGGAGACCGGAGATCATTCTGTGCGCTCCGGCGCCTGGTGCCTCTCCTTCGGGACGGGAGAGTACTTGCCCACTCGCGTTCCCTTTCCGCTGCCTCTTTAGCGGACATCACTTCCTCACAAAAAGAGGCAGGGGATTCCCAAGCACTCTCACTTTGGACCATGGACAGAACCATGGTCTCCAGTGAGAGGCAAACAGATTAAACTAAGAACTGATTGATAACCTGAAACTAAGAGCTAGAATCTATTCCCAAAAATCGATTAGTTTGCTTCAGAACACAGATACCTTATAATTATCTTTCTGCATTATCTACAGCAGGCTATGAACTAGATTGTTTTGACTGTGTTATACTAAAAGTGAAACTATAACATTAACGAATAAGGAAATCTCCTTATTCATTAATCAATAAGGTTAACATTTTGTAAATTGTTTTTAGTTTACGAAGAAAAGAAGAAGAAAAAATTAATGTAACTGATTTACGGACAGCTTCTGAAAGGCTTATCAAAATATTGTGCAACTGACAGAGCTGTCAATTTAACAGTGGTGTCAAATCAGTCTGAGTTTCTGAAACGTTGATCGAAAAAAAAAATAGGTACTAACAACTTTCGAATGGCATTTGACGAAAATTTGCAGTAAAATTTGACCGCTCTGTTAGTTGATCCGATGATCATATTAAAGCGACTAATCACGCTTTGAGCAACACAATCTAGGCTTGACAAGAGGTTTAACATACGAATAGTTATTTTTTTGCGTTGATCCGCCTTTCAGAAACTCGGCGTCAGTGTATAAAGTTTGAGATACGCTGGTACTTTAACACTCAAAAAACACTTCAACAGTATTTTGCTGCTAAAAACAGTTCATGTTTTTTGAAACGCTAAACATTATGAGTAATATAAAAACACGTCAATAAATAAATAATGTTAGCATTCAAAATAGGTTGCCTTCCTCTTTGCAACATCAGTATGGATATGAAATTAGGGTCGTAGGTATAGATACACTACGTTCGCTCAACCAAAAGGATACAAACATAACAATATTTTACTTCTCCCATCCGCCGGGTCGTTGGGCACCTCGTGCTCTACCCAGTTGCCCTTTCTACCTAATTACAAATTAATGCTCGTTACTTCCTTTAATAAGGGGTTGTGGGAGCCCTTAATTACATAAAAATGTTTTCACTCGCCTTTTCTTTTGCCAAAATTTGTGAGGCACTTGTTACAAAATAGACACTAGCGATGTGCTTACATCGATAGATTTAATGTCGATCGAATCACATCGAATCAATTTTCGATAAAATTTTCGCAGGCTTTGAAATATTTTGAATGACTTTATACATATGCATTAAAATGACAAATGTAAAGTACACAAATTGAATGAAATCTTATTCAATGAAACGTTCTTGCGATGTACCTACTTCTGTGTACCTTTCTTGATAATCACTGTGATTGTTCGTCTACACAATACGTGTTAAAATATAGAACAACTGCCATTCCGTCATTACAATGGCTGGTGTATAAACTGAACGATAAACATATTTAATGACTATTGGGTGTACTTAAAATGTGGTGGTTGACGAAATTTATAATATGTCGCTATATGCATAACTTTCAATTACTTTTCATTATATAAACAGATAGACAAGTATATTTTAGGACATCTCTCTCACAGTACTCTTTATATTTCTATTTAAATATTATCACTGAATAGTTTTGGTGGATATTGGAAACTATGAACCGCATGGATATTTTTATCATATATTTTGTCTAAAGGACTTAAACTATCCCAGTAATTTCATTACCAAGATCTTGTTGTTCTTCTTAACTAGATTTTACATTTATTATATTAAATAGGTGCGAGGCCTCGACATTTCTAGCCACAGCCAGTTCGAGGTACAGGTATGCCGATGGGTCGGTGAGAATGTTTGCACTAATCTTCGTTTTCCATGAAGAGAAAGAAGTTTTGCCAATATAATTACCTAGTCAGCTGTTTTAAAGGATTACTCATATATAATTGACGTGCTTACAGGAAGCAAATCTAGATTTAAAACTAATTAGAGCCTGGAAATAAAATAAATTGTTGTCCCATGTAGATATTATGTGACTCTCAAAAAACGACGTCTTTTAGCACCTTATAAACTGCTTTATTCAGAGTGCAATCTGATGATAGAAAAACATTCAATCTTCCCAGCATGTGATCATACATCTTATAGTTTTTTTTACTATAACATACTAATATTAAACACAAGTTAATATTTTATGATGTGAGTAAAAAAATATTTATATAAACGTTATAAGATGTGTGGTTTTTAGACAATTAGGTTTTTGTAAATAGCCCTTGCACTACTAGACGTTATTAAACTTGAGAATATAAAATTAACTCTAAAGGATTTATTCACGTGTTAGATAGATCTCAAATCACGAGGTATTCTGTATAAACAATGTAATACTTGGGAAGCCTGAAATATGGGATTCCTTAATGTTGAATTTATATTTATTTTAAAAGTATTATGATATAAAATTTCATTCAATATTTACGTCGATTCATCACCGCATAGGCAGTTACGGTCCATCATTGTTATGTAATGAATACCTACTTACAAATATAAAGAAACTTATTTTTTCGTTAAAAAGGAACAGTCCTAAAATTTAAGACGTTGTTACAAAATTTCTTTGTTTATTAAAACTTGTACGGTTTAACGCCACTTCTTTGTTTCAAAAGTTAATAATTTGCCGTAACACCACGGTGTTATATAAATGTGTTTGCTGTTAGTGAACTAATGTCTAAAGAGCAAGAAAATGCCGAGTCACGATTGAATGTGAATAATTTTTAAGTATAAAATTTTCTTCTTTTCTTCGTAGACAGCGAAAAATTTGTTTGACGAGAAGCTGTAATTAGCTGTTTTGACTAATAAAATAATTTAGCTTTCCTTAAAAGAAATCTGTATGTTTTACTGGATAATGTAAAATAATGCTGTTACAATATTTAGGGTTAGTAACTTGAAAACCATATAAATATATATATATATTTAAAACAATAGGAAAACGAATTGTGGGGTCTGAATATCAACTCAAAAATTAACAAGCTGCAGGTCTGTTCGTATTTTTGATACAAAATATTCTGTTCTAAATATACAAAAGAAAATACTGTAAGTACTTCACATTTCCGTTTGGTTTATTACTTTGTTAGGTAATTATATTGCACTTTTTCAAATTATAATATGTGGTCTTGCTTGCTAAAATTTATATTTCAGTAAGTACACTCATGTAAAAAAGAAATAACAAATTTACATTCATTGTTTTTTGTTTTTTTTTTTTTTTAAAGAGAACTCCCGCATTAGGAATATTCCTGTGTCGCGGAGGCTTCACAAACATTTAAACAACGAACACAAAGAACACCCAGACTCGGGACAACAATTTGTGGATCAGACAAATTTTTGTCCCGTGGGGGATTTTTTTATTTATTTATTTATTAAATAGTACAACCACATCATACATATTAATACATTTATAAAATATATATTGTTAGTCTTCAGTCCGATATGTATGACTTAAACCATTGCGCCATCCGTGCATTCATTGTTATCAAAATTTGAGTTTCCCAACAAACACTCACTGGCTTGTTATCATTAAGCTTTTGTTTATTACATCAACCTAACAAATTGTATCGTCACATTTTTTTACTGTACTATTTACAGCATTTATATAATTACTTGTATACCTTTTTAAAAACTGAGTCTAACACTAGATGATACGGTCACCAATACCGATTTCAAACTAGTAATACGAATAAAGCAAGTGAATTTTAAACAATTGAGATTCGAAGCTACGTTTAAAACTGGCTCTTTCCAACCTTTTGTTTTAAATAGTTTTCAATATTCAATGCATACAAACAACCCCAAGGGGTGGTTTGTATGTATTTCTTTAGTTTAATAATGCAAATTCAAATATCGTATTTCACTTTTTTGTTAAAATGTTTTTTAAACATTGCTGTGCAAGCTAAAGTAATTTTTTTTATTATTTAGAACACGTCGTAATGTTTTACCACTTTCCCTTACATTTTCTAGTTACTCTAGTCATAGTAAATTTAATTGGGGTTTTGTATATTTCCGCTTTAGTTTAAGGTTCACATAACCATAAACCTCCTTCAATATATTCAAATTCTCTTCGTTTTCGGTTATTAAGTTTGTAAATTTTCTCTTTTATTTTTAGATACTCTTATATAAAGAAGGTATCATCCAAATATATGCAGTATAAACATTTATATTATATTTTAAACGTCGTATCTAAAAAAATATTTTACAAATAAATTTTCCCCACCATAACCTTGACTCCTGTAAGTTATTACGATACTGTTTACTTGACGAATTTCTTGAATAAAAGCAACACTTGGTATATAAGCTCACCGTAATCAATCACAAATGACCTTTGTGTGCCCTGTCTATAGAGGACTGCACAATTCTGAAGAAGTTTGCCTAACGATAACATTGTAAGGACCTTGAAATATTTTAATATTGTTCAGGGTTTTCGTAACTTTTAAACTTGTGCAGATCATCATTACTGAAATCATATTCTTTCTCTTCTTTACAAACTGGCGTTAAAGCTTTCAATAGGTACCAATCTTACCGGAATTCTTCCCAGGAGACGTGATAAATCTTCAAGGTAATAAGAAAACTAGAGTCGCAGTCTCATTCCAGAACCTTCTATAGCAATTCCGTTTCAGTTACGGCTATTTATTGTGGAGTCATCCACAAGCATAAACACTTCAAATCTAAATTCATGACCAAGGAGTATAATTCCTTACCACTGTAGTATGCAAAACATATCAGATGTACATCTAAAAAAAGTTTTTTACTTTAGACTTAACGATGTAGAATATTGAGCACGAAAATCAAATACCCAGTATTCATTAAAAATTAAAGGTACATATGCCGTAGCGATGAAAATTAAACATCATGTAAGTAAAAGATATATTATGTAAAACTCATATTTTTGTCAGTATCTACACATCAAATAGACAGCTTTTTTCTCAAACCATTTGCAATTTATACGTACTTCGTCATATCTAGAACAGACAAAGGTTTGATTGATTGATGGGGCGATGCATTGTAGGTCGCGTAGTCCACCATTTTGTGTGGAAAGCATTAAGTGGTGTCTGCTTCTATGCTATATGAGTATGTTGGAAGGGCAGATGACTTTGCTATTATTTGTACGCATTTAATAAGGTTCCTACATAGGTGTTCTTTATTTATTAGTATTTTGCAAATAGAAATATAGTAGCAACATCCTAATAAAATTCGAGTCACAATAATTTTTCACAAGTCAATTTAGTGACGGCGTGTATTGTTGGCTAAAAGGAAATGTTGCAACTTTACTTCTAAATCACGACGTGGGATAAATTTTATTATTTAGAAAGATGTGATGAACGCAACTCAATCACTAGGAGGCAGAATGATTATGCTGTGATTGCATAAGAACTTATGGTTTGGTACGGGCTTTTCTTTCCTGTTTAACCTGTGACACTTTTCAAGATAGCGACACTGTCACCATATGCGTTTAAACTATTTGAAAAAAAATATTATTGATTCGTGTGGATATAGCCCAGAAACGTGTCATATGAAAACTCGAAGCAGCGTAACTGCTGAATGCCTATCAGAAAAGGTCATACGCACTCAACACACAATAGGCAGGGACATAATTAACTTAATGAAGACCACAGTTGCTGAAGAGGCGAGGGAACAAAGCTCCAGGACAAAGATGATTCCCTAACAATTTACGCGGATAATGGCAAGAGGTTGTCGGCCATTTGTGAGCGGTGCGAATACAACGGCTATTGTGTTCGGTCGGTTTTTTGTTGGGCCCGGATTAATTGTTGGGACGGCCTTGCTATATGTTGGAGGATAAAAGCACTTCATTGTGTAGAGATATACTTGGATGTTTTGATTTAAGATATGTGGGTGTCTGGATATTAGACGAGCTTTGCATTTTAATATTCGTTCCGATATCGGAATGGTTTTGTGAGAATCTGTTTGCTAGGGGTACAACATAACAAAATGTATAATGGAATTCATCGAAATTATTTTATGGATTAACCTTGATTAACAAATTGTGGAGTCAGCTTGGTTATAGTTGAGCTATTTTCACATTGTCCTGTGCGATACTGGGTATGTCATTTGCTGGTTAGTAAGCACAGTTGCACTGATCCCAATTCAACTGGCTGTAAACACCTTATTATTGCCTAGCACATTGCACCTCAAACACATTTGTGCTTCTCTGGCTCAGTAACGTTATGGATATTAGCGAACAGATCCAATACCTTGATTAAGATCCATTCAAGTTGATTACATTGAGGCCTTATTATCTCTAACTTAATATATAAATGTTTTCGTCGTTAAGTTTTATATTGCTTGAAGATCGTATATTTATTATTTAATCCCATTATCGTAATATCTATGTATTCTATTAAAAAAACTTCTATCGTTTGCATCGAATATTTGGTGCCACATGATGGCATAGGTCCAGAAAGTCGACTTAGTCCCATTGAAAATTAAATTATCTGGATTCCCTGAAATATTAATATACCAATCTTCGTAGACTTTATTATTGTATTATTAGTAAACTGAAATGATGTCTGCCCTCCTTCTCAGATTTAGTATTATTGTACACACTTTCGTTTGCGTGTACACGGTTCATTGGCGTGTAATGCAATAAAGTATCATAAACATTTTCCACTACTATATTTTCCAAGGGGACCAGCAGTCGCCCCGCCAAGTTATAAAAACGCAACATTGCCAAGTTATTCTATTTAATAAAGAAACAAAATATCTAATATTGATACGGTCACTATACAATTTTTTTTAGTTAACTAATTAGGGAACAACTCGATCTCACAACGTTTTGCGGTAAAAGAACTGCATTGCAATACTTGCATTTTTAATATATTATGTGCTTGATAGCATTAACATTTACACATGTACAGAAAACTAAAAAAAAAATAGAGCATACATAGCTCTTTTACTGTAAAACTAAACGACAGAGATCGTAAAATGACACAGACTTCGGGCAAAGATTATTTAGATATTTTCTTTTATCTCTTGAATAGGCGTATACCATCTTCGTTTTCATCGTCATTTTCCGTCAGGTAAGTTGGAGGAGAAACACCTATTCCATTACATAATAAAAAAAACTATATGAATTTATAAAAATAAAAGAAAAAAAAATTAAATTGATAAAGTCAATATATGAAGAAAGTAACTAATTTCAACTACTATAACAGAAAAGAAAACATAGAGTGATTGTAAAAAAAAAAGCAAGAGTCAAACCGTATAAAAAATTACATAAGTTCGCAAGGACAGAAGCATAAATATTAGTACACCCAGTAAGTACATGATGGATGATAGACCAAACAATTACAAATACATTTACACTAAATTTCAAAACTACAAATAGATGTACAGTTTGTAAAGCAAACAAGCTACTAGATATTTACGTCTAATTCCAAAGTTATCAGAATATTAATGAGTAAGCTACGTATTACATAGGACCATGAATATGCATGATATTCAACAACGCACACATCCAGTGCGTAATCTGTCCGTAAGTCGCGAGTTTCGTCATTACACTTGAATATCTTTCAGAATATCATTCGCGGCATGTGCCGCTACTGAAATAATTCTGTCCTACACTTTAATGTAGATGAAGTTTTAGAAATATTATACCAAAGATTAGTTACGGAGCCATTGTTACTTATATTTTTTTATTACTTACACTTGTAGTATTCAGCGTTCAGGCAGTCACTTCGGAGCTAAGACTAAATCAAAAATCAAAATCAAAACCATTTATTCCAATGAAACCAATTATAGGTATTTTTGAATTATCAGGAGTAGGAGTCAGTCGAAGTCAGAGAAGCTAGTTGCCTGTTCCAATACGTAGATGTAAGGAGAAAAACAGGCAAAAAAACTCCAAGAACACTCTTTTACAACATGTTGTTTACAATTTCATGGTCACATTGCTTATAAATAAAATGTGTAACATATTGTTATAAAATATAAACAGACGCAAATTACTACTATACTTGGTACAGTAGTAAAATAATACAATTTTTTTAATAGTAGCAGTCCGGAGATTACCAGCCCCGACCAACGTAAACCAAGTACACAAAAGAGAGATATCAAGTCACTGGATAAAACTGAACTGCCCATTCATCATTCCTTATCCTTGTCGTTGCTTTATTAAGGAGATTTTTTCCTTGTCAGATTCTAAAGTGTAAGAACACATAATAAATATTTAGACGGGAATTAACGCGATCACGAAAAGGTGTCACATACCTCTACTTACAATTTACAGTAAATCTAATGAGTTTTAAATAAGATAAATAAATAAACTCAAAAAACATCAAAGTTATTACAAATTTCATATACATATAAATAAATATTCTTATAAACTAAAGTTTAAGCCTAAAATAAAAAAACCTTGTAGAATTGGCGACCTTATCCCGATTGAAGATGTTTTCTAGGCAACCATTGAATGTAAAGAAAGATTAAAGTTCTGTTTGTGCCCGTCTTCAATATGAGTTGTCCATAAAATTTGTGGAATGTATCGGTATTTTTAAAATCAAATTCTTCGAAAGCGTTCTTTGAGATAAAGGGGAGCGTTGGGTTTGAAAAGTGCACTGTGTAATAGTGAAAGGATATAGGTATTCCGGCGAAGGCGTATGGGTGAGTTGAGCTGGGTGAGATGAGCTTTTTCCGGTATTCAGAAACGTGGTCAAATTTGCGTAATCCGAATATGACCCGTTTACAAAAGTTTTGAAGTCGCTTAAGCTTATTAAGTTGATATTTGGTGGGATCAAGATAGTCGGCATTTTCGTAGTTAAGAATTGGAAAGAGAAGGGTTTCTACAATCTCACTTTTGCTCGTAACCGGTTGAAGGTTACACAGCCTTCTCAAAGGCCCTGCAGTAGCAAACACTTTTCTACTTCAGAATAATTTAGGAATTTTAAGAAAGAAAAGGACTAATTTGATTGTATATAACAAGTCCTAGAATTTCAGAGAGGAATGGTATGACTGATATAGGACGATAATCGGAAAAACAGGAAGGATTGTTTTTTTTAGGCAGTGGAGAGTCACTTGTGCTTCTTCCCATGAAGTAGAAAAGCTTCCACTTGTAAGTGAGAATTTAAATGTGTGAGTAAGAACGAGAATATTTCTTCTAGGGTTATCAGGATCATGTTATCCTCCTACCAATCCTCGACTATGCCGATGCCAGCTATCTTGATCTCACCGAGGACCAACTTAATAAACTTGAGGGTCTTCAAAACGTCTGTATTAGGTTTATATTTGGCTTACGCAAATATGACCATATTTCTGAATTTCGTATTAAGCTCAAGTGGCTCCCTATTCGACTTCGCCGAAATGCTCATATTCTTGCTCTTCTTTACAATATTTTGTTTAATCTTTCTACTCCCACCTGATTAAAGAACGTTTCGAGTTCTTAAATGACTCACGTGAGAGGTTTCTGAGGTCATCGGAAAATCAGCTCCTGAAAATACCGTTGCACTCCACCAATTTCCTCCATAAATCTTTTATGGTCCATGCAGCTCGCTTCTGGAACGCATTGCCTGATTTTGTTAGGCGTGCTCAATCGCTAACAACTTTTCAAACATTGGTATTTGATTCCTATCTGTTATCATAGTAATAATATATTTAATACTTATAATTTTACTTGCAACTTACAATACAGAATTTATGAAATATATTTATTTGCATAGAATACAGGTAGTGCCGGGTATTACATGGGTGGTTTTGGATCAATGCCATATTCTGCCTTGTTTTGGCATGCAAATGCAATGCATTATATTTATTTATTTATTTCTAATTAAACATCTATCATTACAGGATTGCTCCCAATGCGATAGTGTTACACAATCTACTTATTTATAAAAACAAATAATTTTTAACGCTATCATTGTATATGTTTAGTTATTATTGATATGTATTTATTATACGTATGTATGATTGTGTATATATGTATTTAGGTATGTATGTAGGTATATGGATGTATGTTTGACTATATAATATGTTAACAAGTTTCTATGTTAGGTAATTATTATGTTTTTTTTTTCCTCTTCCATTCTTATAATTTCAATTAAATACTTAGACAATTTGTGCACCTGTTTACTGCCCTATACAGAAGTCCATTGCATCTGTCCATCTAAAGGTTGTCTGTAAGAAATCGCAGCTAGCGATAAGACCGCCGTTTGTACCATTATTTGTTTTTATTTTAATGTTGTAATTTGTTTTATGGTGTACAAAAAAGAATATTGTATTGTATTGTATTGTATTGTATTGCGTATTGTTAAGGCTGATATTATACCTCCCTACTGCGGTTGAAGTCATTAAAAGTATGCTAACATCGCAATCGGAGAATTGACTAAAGACAAATGGAAGAGAGACGATAGATGACCCAGAGAAATGTTGATTCATTCAATTTGATATTGAAGTATTGGGAAACTGTGTTTTTTTTTCAACTCCTAGTGATCGAAAACATTGTTAAACTTTAGCTTTGTCCCCGTTTTCAACAGAGGATTTAATGTATTGGCATTGTGTATTCCTACAAGCCTTATTTGCAGTGATTTTTGATTGCGACGTATATCTTCCAATTTGCACTAGTTGGACATCGTTTGAATCTTGACTTGGCTCGATAGGATTGGTTTGCTGGTATTATCTGGTGTAAGTCAAAGTCAAAGTGGCGGCGAAATGATTATTTTGGAAATTTTTTAACCTTTTTATCGAATAGAATAAAATTATCAAGTTATTAAAATAATTAATATGATTAAAAATATCTGAAAACTTAGGTAAAATACAATGTGGATCATCTAAAAGTCCTTAATCTGTGTCCCAGTGTTCCAGAGTAAGCCGCAAACCTCCAAGTCGTACGCAACAGAGGCGTCAGTTCCGACATCAACTAATGTATGTATAGGACCAAGCTTTATGTCATTCTGCGAAGGTATTACTTATGAGAACTTCAACTGTGGATTTTGGCTTCTTCAGTAGGTATACGCTGTCATTATTTTATAACGATTTTCATTGACTTGTTTTTAGGATTTAGGGTGAAAAAGGATTAGTGATTACTGAAAATATAGACACATATTGTGTAAATGTGTGTGAACAAAGCATTCAATTAAAAGGATTCAAAATGTTTGTGTTTAACAATAAGCCCATTTTATATTACTTAAGTAACAAATAACCACAATATGTCACGACAGTTATAAAGAAGTTACTGTGAGCTATGAGAATAATACCAGGCAGAGCGTACGTGATGTTCAAGCAATGAAAACCGTAAAGAGAAAAGAATGATATTACTGTTCTGCGCTGCGCTGTCAAGCATTCTATTAATAGAAAGGTCATATTTTTAAATTAAGTAAAGTAAATCTCTTCAGTAGTTCATAAATGAGAGATAGATTTCAGTGTACATTTATGTTTATAGTAAACTTTCGTAAGGCACAGTCTCTCAAGCATGGGCTGGACTTATAATATTTTTATTTTCTTTATGACATCCTTTTTAACTTACTGCGGTGTGGAAGGACCGCCTATTGCTAAGCAGTAACCCTTGCCCTTGGTTATTAATAGCACAAAAGCCGTCTCCCCAGCCACGCTTTGCTGTGCGACCGATGCTATATCAACAATTATCATATCAACGTAACTATGATAAATTATAAGTCAATCTAAAACGCATAGAATTTTTCGTTTCCATAAAATATAATTCGGAATAAAACATACCAACACACTCTTTGATTAAATACTTTCCGGGATTTGCGGTCACAAACCATAACTCACGGAAGCTGCTTTTTTAATATATTATATAGAAGATAGAAAATATAATATCGATAGGGGAATAGAATACCAATCCTATTACTGCTACTAATTATTATCCTACTGCGGGGATCAAGAACAAGATTACTTTTTTATTACTTTACTTACTTCTTTATTTTCGACTTATACTTTATGTTCATGAATACAAGCAAGGCAATCCTTCTTTCTTTACGTCTACAGTTATTCAACTAATTCATTTAAAACAAAGTCACCGAAGCCAGTAACGTGGCTTTAAAATGCAAACCAGGTCAATAATGGTAATAAAAGCCTTAATGAAATCAGAGTGACATCACCAATTACTTTTCACTCGCAATCTCAGCCTTTGAATAAATGCAGATGAACTTAAAATGCAACGTTCCGTTTAACTTTTTCAACATAATTTGAGTGCTGTAACGTAAGTTAAAGGAAAGTATTGCAATTTAAAAACTTCAACTCTTCCGTAATTCAGGATGATAAAGTCAGGAAATGAATAAATTGGCTCTTTGTCTTTGAACTTCATGAACCAAATATTGAATTTTCTGTCTAAGCTGAGAGTCACAGTATCGAGTAACTGATTAACACAGCTCTCTTTCGGCCTCTCTCTGATAAATGAAAAAAGATTACTACGAATAAAATGTAATCAAGCAAAGTTAAAGCAATTTTATTAGAGAATATTGTTTAGTTTGCGTTGCCCAATTTGCAGAAATGGTTACTATTTTCAAGAGATTAAAAGCAGTAGAAAAATCGTAAAACAAGCTTGTTTTTTAAACTATGTGAAAAAGGAAACTGCCTTCCCTACTTCAACGAAACTAGTAAAGGTTACAAATACGACTAAACCACTATGCAAATAATTGTATCGGTCGGTCTCCATTAGGGTGAGGTGCTTAATTAGACGATTGTTTAATTTAGCACTAACAATAACATACAATATTATATATGTCGCAGCCAACTAGCTTAATTAACAGTCCAATTAACAGCCTAGCCTCTTTACCATACGGCACCTTACAACTAGCGGCCTGAATGATATTCAGCCATAGCAACCATTACACTATTTAATGAACTGGCTGGCCATTATTCAAAAGGGTGACCATGTGACAAAAACTAAAAAGATGAAATATCTGACATTAGAAAATAAAGTCAAAAGGCATATCTGGGGGCACGGCAGTGCCCCGCCAAGTCGAGCAAAGAAAAGGCACCGCCGTACCATACTTTTCTCGAAGCAGTTCAGGCCGTTTTCGATCCCCTATAACTTGGTTGTGGATAAAACTAGAAGCCTGAATTTTCAGTAACCAAGCAGGCATCGTATAAACACGGTATATTTCAAATTTCATTCAATTTGAAACAGTAGCTTAAGAATTATAACTAGTCAAAGTTCCTTAATTTTGTAAGTCACTGACTGACCGATCATCAAAATTCTAAGGCTCTTCTAGCATACGTAGCAGCTTCAAATTTAGAATACAATTAGTGTTTAGTGTATAAATCAAGGAAAAACTAAAATATTTTTTAATTTCGGTCCAGTTTTCTGGATACACCAACTGCATAAATAACTTTGTAATCCCATATAAATATATAGGATTACAAAATTACATTTGCACTGAATGAATTAGTGTACCTATATATATATATCCTACTCCTACCACAGATAAGGTAATAGTTATTTGCTCCTACTAATATTAAAAACATGAAAGTTTGTGAGGATGTATGGATGTAGTGTACCTATATATCCTACTCCTACTAATATAAACGTGAAAGTATGTGAGGATGTATGGATGTATGGATGTTTGTTACTCTTTCAGGCAAAAAGTACTGTGTGGATTTTAATGAAGCTTAACAATAATATAGTTTTTGTATCAGAATAACACATAGGCTATAATTTATGAAGATATTTTGCATATTGGCCAAAATATAACGATAAATGTTAAGTAAGTCGGAAAAAAACTGTCATTTGCGAGCTATTTATTCTGGCGTGCGGTGGGAAAACTGTAAAAGTTACACGAATATAATGTACGGTGGGATTGTTTCTCCTAAATAGTTCTATTAAATCTCCGACAGTATATATCTTTCTTTTATGTGTAAGTGTATTTATGGTTTACTATTAAAAAAATAGTAATCCATAAATACAATAAAATTTGATTTTTTATTTCCAATTCACATTTAGCAGTGACAAATTGATTTTTATCAAAATTAATACTTTTATCGCTTCTGATATTCAAAGTAGACACCGCTCATCACCGCGTGGCGTGAGTCACCCGAACGTGGGCAGACGCGTGAGCGCAGACGTTGTTGACTGTTGTGTCCGTAATGGGAAATTTCAAGACACTAGCGATTTGTTTATTTATTTATTTATTATTATTGAATGTATATACAGAAAAATGTATTACTAATTCATTTAATTAATTAATTTGGCCCTAATATATTAATTCATTTATTGACATATATTATTAATACAGACATATACTATGTCATTCAATTTAAAAAGTAGGGTTTATGGACAGTAATTTAATTTTTTTATTTACTCCTTTATATTTATTAATGTAACACTCAACCGCAAATTGTAAAATATCGCTTGAATATCACCAAGGTGTTGCTGAAAATCAGCGCTGCGTCGCTTATAGTGATACAGCTTCCGGCTGAGCAACATCTTTTTTGACAGATACTGAGACTGACACTGCATATGTTATGTTTCTTTTTTTAACGTATGAATGAAAATGAAAAATCAAGGTTGTCTTTTTCTTTTAGTCCGTATATTTAACAATGTTTTTCTGTATAATTCATAATTAATATTTATGGTTTTTATTGTCATTGTAATATTATGGATTCTTCTTAACATTCTCTGTTTCCCAACATTACCTACTTTGTTTAATTATTATTTATTGTACGTTTTCTGCAGTATGTGTCGTGTCTTTTTTCTGTCAAAATAAATGTATTTTCTTTCTTTCTTCTTCTTCATTTGTTAAAAGGCTCTGTATACATACATTTATATAATACTCGCAACCCGCCCCGGCTTCGCACTAGTACAAATTATACACCATTAGTGGAAACCGCATGAAATTCCGTTCAGTAGTTTTTTAGTTTATCGCGAACAGACAGACAGGCAGATGCGGCGGGGGACTTTGTTTTATAATATGAAGTGAAGATATTGAATGTGAAAAAAAATTTAAAGTTTGTGAGGATGTATGGATGTTTGTAACTCTTTCACGCAAGATACTTTGTATGTAGATAGCTGGAAATCTGAATTAGCACATAGGCTACTTTTTATCCCGATATTCTCATGACATCTGAGTTACGCGGGTGAAACCGCGGGGCACAGCAAGTGTATAATATAATGGGATGATAGGTGTAGATAGGTACCTAGATATAATTATGTCCAAAGGTAACTTGTAAAATGGTCAACGGAATGAAAAAGCAAGAATGGGGCATGTCTTATGAAGTTGTACCAATGTACCAAAAAAAAAAAATTAAAAAAAATTAAAAAAAAAATTCAAAAACATGGAGGAGAACATAATTATAAAAATAGGAGCAAAAGCATGTTAAGGCGAAATATTGACGTGAGTCTTGGTTTAGTTAATGGTTCTATCGGTATAGTGCAAAGGGTAAAGGTTGATCCCGAAAATACAAAAAAAAAATTAAGAAATTATACATTACATTTGATAAAGAACATGTTTACGAGCTTGGTCCGGTCAAAACTAAATTTGAAATTATTAGTAGGGCTTATGTTCATCGCGTTTTCCGAACAGTTTTCCATATGTATAGCCTACGCTTTAACTATACACAAAAGTCAGGGCCTAAGTCTAAATAATGCGCTGATGGATATCGGTTCTGCAGTATTCACACCCGGTCAAGCTTACGTGGCACTTTTTATAGTTACAAGTCTGGGCGGATTACATCTAATAAATGTCGACTTTGGAAGTATTAAAGCGCAGTAATCCTCAATTTGTGAATACAATAGACTAAGAATCATTTACCGTCCAGACTTGTCAAAAGTTGTAACAAAAAGCCTCCGAGAAAAACCAACAATAGAGACAGGGTGGGCTTTGAGAAAAACTGTGGCTGAAGCTCAAGAAGTACTAACGTAAAATAAAAAGCGGAAGACTACCTACGAAAAGAAATGAGATGCCATCAAAAACAAAACTTGTAAAAAAAACCAAGTCTCGCCACTCAGTTCTTCTGCCTTAAAAAGTTGTGAGATCCATGTAATACCAAGTCGGTTAATTTATTCGTTCCCTACTTAAGGGACCTTTTGTCTTAAGTTATTACGTAATTTAGTTATCTTAACAACATCTTTAAGTGACCATATCAACATTAAAAATCTTTTATGATTTAAATAAAATAGATTGGCTTGGCCATCGCATGAAAACACAATGAATCTCACAAATAATATATACCTATTATATTAAATAAGATTGTTAGTGCGATTGCTAAGTCAATCTATTTTATTTAAAACATAAAAGAATTTTAATATTGATATGGTCTCTTAAATATGTTGTTAAGTTAACTAAATTACGTAATACTAATAACTTAAGACAAAATGGCCCTTAAGTAGGGAACGAATAAATTAACCGACTTGGTATTACACGGATCCCACAACATTTTACGGCAGAAGAACTGAGTGGCGAGACTTGGTTTTTTTACAAGTTTTGTTTTTGATGGCATTGTTTATTCGCCTAAGAGAATATTAAGTTGGAGATGACTTAAGATTAGTAGGGTAGATCAATTGAACAGAAATGGCTAGGTTTAGGTTAGGTTAGAACTGTGACCATTACACCGTGTGTATGTGCCAGATCCGAATTCTATTACAAACGAAGTACTTGGTATAAATAGGCTAGACAAGTAGTTAAAAGTTATCGAACCAAATCATTGCCTAGCTGTTTGATTAAATGGCTGAATATCATTCAGGCCGCTAGTTGAATGGCGCCGTATAGTAAAAAGGCTAGGCTGTTAATTGAACAGCTAATTAAGCTAGTTGGCTGCGACATATATATAACAACAGGAAAGTAGAAGAAACGCTCAATAATCAACTTTACAAAAAAGTATTATCGCGTTCAATGCGCCTACATCAAGATAATTGCAACTGTATTCTTCGTTCCTCAACTTTCCTCCAGTGGAGGTGAAATAGTTTCTTATTATTTAAATGTCCCATTTGATTATAATCACAAGAATTATTGAAATCGGTTTACAAATGGTGAAGAAATCGCGTGACACACACACAAGTTAAAAAATCAATCGAATTGAGAACCACCTACTTTGATTTGCCTTGACATAGTCTTCATTAATCGTGTGTTGAGGTGTGTTTTGATGGCACCGATGTAAATTTATTTATTAACGATATACGGTTGTACTCACGTGCGTATTTCTTGGGTAGGGGACTTACGCGGGTGAAACCGCGAGGTGCTGCTAGTAACTTATAAATGAAGCTGTTCGAACCGTGTTCATACAATTGCAAAAAATGCTGTTTCCCGGTCCATATTTGAAGACTTTCTAAATAACATTGAGGCATTTCTTACTATTCCGATGAATATTTTGGCCAGGTTTGCATATTTAGGTTTACGCTATCCTTATAGGCTATTGAACCGATTAGTGACATCATGAAGATGAAATAGGTGATATTGTTTATCAATACCATGGCTATACGACCCTGGCCTAGATACACGATGCGGTTAACCTATCAACACATATGTATATGTAGTTTACATTTGCATATAGTAATCAACAGTTAACGACAAATAAATTACACGTTAAGAGAAATATTCATGCGGTTTTAGTAATGTTAATATTAGACCCTTCTGCTATATCTATTAAGTGAATATAAATATAATTAGAGATTTGCCCAACAAAAAAAAAAAATTACGACTGACCTGAGCGTGATTGTTTATGACTTAACTAGTCGGTCTCTGCAGTTTCAAATGCGTTTATGGTCACTGCTTCGTTCTTAAGAGTTGTAGCGTAATGTTACATAACCTATAACCTTCCTCAATGAATACTCTACCTTATTAGGTAGTATTCATGTAGTAGTCAGATTTGAACAATTCTTGTCAATAGACAAGAATTGTTCAAATCTGACTACTGGGTTCAGAAAAAATATTTCCAGCTTCAGTATATTAAGTATAGATATAGACTGAACGATTGGTAACTCTCCGATATGTAATAATCTGTATTGATTTGAAACACCTGGGTTGGACCTAGGACGCAATAGGTATGAATATAGGAAGTTAGTTGTTGTGATGTTGTTGTTTTTGACCCTAACATTGATAACAAAACTTAAATGAAATTATTAATCTTGCTAATATTGTAAAGGTAAAAATATATGAGAATTGGTGGATAAATGGGTGGATGAATGGATGGACGAATGGATGGATGAATGAATGTTTATTACTCTTTCACGCATCTCGACGGATCTGGATGAAAATTGGCACAGAGAAATTGGCACATGGGATACTTTTTGTCCCGGAAATATCTACGATTCCCTTGGGATAGATTTCACAAAATTCCAAGCGAACGAAGTAGCGGGCTACTGTTAGTTGATAATATGTTAATCTAAGGCAATACATACATCAATTCCACGACTGCACTATAAGAAAACAATTACAAATCCGTAAGCACGAGTAACAAGAGATAACAATTCTTGGTCTGTCATTATGATGCAATTGAATGCATAATATATTAGTTGCTACACATCAAGTCAATTTCTACTTATCAGGAGTTGAGGTTTTAGATTGCGCAATCTTACAAAACATAATTATAGTAAGACACTTTAATACTCATGTTTCATGGGTTCATAAGTGAGAAAGCAGACATTAAAATCCATTTCAGCATAATGTTGCTTAAGATGTTAAATTCTTGCAAATCGTCGACATCTATATCTATACTTATAATAAATCTGTAGCGGGATGAATTCTGTACATTGAATGTATTTAAAAAAAATCGACTGAGGGGTATTAAGATTAATACCCCTCAGTCG
The DNA here is from genome assembly GCA_949752705.1 of Callimorpha dominula. Lineage (NCBI taxonomy): Eukaryota > Metazoa > Arthropoda > Insecta > Lepidoptera > Erebidae > Callimorpha > Callimorpha dominula. Next base: position 21,665,036 of record OX457005.1, read on the forward strand.
ATATCTATCGATACTGATGCCGAATATTCAAACAATTTTTGTCTGTCTGTCTGTCTGTCTGCTTGTATGTTCACGATAAACTCAGAAGTTACTGGAGGGATATGCTTGAAACTTAGTATGTTTGAGTTGAAGTTTGAGGGCCTGCGCAGGTTATAGGGTACTTTTATCCCGGGTTAAACTTTGGTTCCCACAGGAAAATCAATGAATGCTGTAATAACATTGCAACGTTAGTAGAATGTATATACTTATTTCAAGCTTAATTACATCGAGAGTTTAGCTTATTCGGTGTAGAGTACGAATTCTACTAGGTTGGGTGCAGGTTCGAATCCGACTTTGAAACTCTTTCCTTTTTTTGCACTTTTTTTTAAATATTTAAACTAATTTACTTTTATAAATTAGGTATCGTTTTTAACCGACGAAAACGAAGGAGGTTCTCAATTCAACCGTTTTTATACATATTATTTTTTTTATGTATGTTCAGCCCTCTCCGTTATTTATGAACTGATTTTGATTATTCCTTTTTGTTAGATAGGGTATACCTCAAGGGTGGTCCCACGTCAAGGAAGTCAGGATCTGAATTCTGATAAAATTGAGAGAAACCCTCGAAAATTGTAGAATCGAATAGTGTTTCTGTTTACTTTTCATTACTTTATCAGGTATTTGCTATTAGAAATCATCACATCATGTAGCCGAGCTGATGATGGAAAAAAAACTTAAATAATAACCTTTCTAAAAAAAAATTAATAGAAGAAAAAATCAAAAAAGCAAAAAATAAATAAACCTTTTAAATAAGCTTAACACTTAAGACTTAAAAGGTTTATTTATATTTTGCGTTTTAGTTATTTTCGTCGGTTTAATTTATTTTTTTTATAAAACCACTCAATTTAATTAACTAATAAATATTAAGAGTACCAAGAATGGATTTTTACCTGTGATTTAAAGAAATATTATTAGTTACATTAGATTTTACCTGCAAATAGTCATGTCTGTTTGAAGGATTTAGAAAGAAAGAAAGAAAGAAAATCCGTTTATTTTGGTGCTGAGATACAAGTTATATCAATTAATATACCTATATCTATATCTATAAGTATATCTATATAAAAAAAAAGAAAAAGCAGAAATCGGGAATTAAAATACAGCAAGTACTCGTAGGTACATTAAAAGAAACAGTGGAGGAACAATAACGTGTCTCGCGTTAGCACCAAAATAGGTGTCCAGTTCAGCTTGGTGCCAGATAAGAATCGGGCACTGATTTTCAACTGGAACCTTTAAATAAAGTATATATAAACTGTACGTACATATATACATACATACATATAAATAATAAAATACATATAATTTACAGTATAAAAACACGTAGGTACACAGTGTCAGAACCAGTGTTAAATGTGTTGCCCATCATATAAAATATAATAAATTACATAGTATTATATTTTTAGTTGTTGTAAGTATATGTATAATAATAATAATAATAACTTCACACATTCCACACAGTATATTCGTAAAAATGGTGCGGATATTTTTCCCTATTATATATTAGATATTTTCAATCGTAAGATATCAAAGGGGAATATCCTTTTCTGTGGTGATTGCTGAAGCAGAAGGAGTTTTTTTTTCTTTGTTTGGTGATCCCAGAGTAATCGATAGCTGGTTCTTGACTATGCCAACAAGCTATTTGGCCTCTACCAGCCATTAAATTCATAAATATGTTTCAGGGCATTAATAATAATAACAACTTCACACACCTCATACACGGCCGTCTGATCCTAAACTAGGCAGAGCCTGTACTATGGTAACCAGACTGTTGATAAACATACTTATATATTTCTAAATACATACATATTATAAATAAATTACACCCAGACAGAGAAAAATTCGTCCTGGCTGGAAATCAAAAACCACGACCTCTGGCTCAGCAGTTAGGGTCACTAACCACTAGACCATCAGGCCAGTCCAGTAAATATACATATATTTATAGAGTTATAGAAAAAGAAGATCCAAACTTTTAAACTTTTGCGTTTGATGATAATATAATTATGTTGACGGGAATGCACGCGATCACGTATTTAAAAAGTATTACAGTACCTACAGGCCTGTGATCACGGCCACGACCACGGCAAAGCAAAGATATGTTTTCAATACGTGATCGCGTTGATTCCCGTCAACATGATTATATTAGAATAGAACAGAATTTTTATTTAAAGCATCTACGACTTAGTTGTTAGTTTAACTTAACACTTTCTTAGTATTACAGTATTTTACTATATTAAATGCATGGCAGACACTATCGCCAAAAAATTACATCTAAGCTGAAATATATTGATATGTAACCGGTGAAGTTTATTTTACACTTTCAGATCATTTATTTTGAGTTCGGTTACAGTAGGTGAAATCTCAAGTTACACCGTGACTAAACAAAGCTCAGAAGCAAACATTTATCTGTTAGGTATACCGAGGGGGCCCATAGTTTCTAGGATGCGGCACTGACTGACTGACTACAGCAAGAGTCTCCCAATTGGTCGAACGAATCGAGATGTTAGGTCGTCACAGTTGTTTTATGACGATTTTTTGCGAGGAACATCTCGCGTAATTAGGAGGTGACGGTGTGGATTCGGTAGAAAAACTTCCAGGTGGAACCTTTTCACTCGCGCTCTCATGCGTACGCTAAGAGTGGCCGTGGGTGTATGAGACGACGTTTTATGTTCTTCAGCCGAAGCAGAGTCTCCCATGAAGAGGGTGTCTGGACATCGCCCAATAGCCGTCCGCTAGCCAGCGCTGGGTGGATCATTGGAGGCAAAACTTAACAAACCAAGAGTGACAAATTATTATGGAGAACGAACATGGTACCAGAGGTATTCAACAAAATAGATTTATTAAGACAAAATCCTAAAATAAGTACCGGTAAATTAAAGAAAACATTGAAGGATGTATTGTTGGATGTTAATTAAACTACTGGGTTATGGCTAATATAATATAAAAATAATGTTTATACCATAAGAAGTCATCTTAAATATGTATATAGCAATAATGTTTATAGTCATCTACCTTAAGTTGTTATATTTTATTTGTTAAATTTTTTTGTGTGAATATGTACAGTGTAGCATAGGTTATTTTTAATAAATTAACGAGCGCGTCTGGCCTTTTAACAATTGTGTTTGGCGAGTATAAAGTGTAAATCTTAGATCTAAGTTACTATTGTGAGCTAAATAAAAAAAAAAAAAACGTGGCCGTACCGACGGTCAACTCATAAACGGTACTGTGAGGCACACCGTGTGGTTTTAGTTGGTTTAAGCCTGATATACGGCCTCACCAATAGCCCGGTGAGGTGAGCTTCCACACGAAAAACAAATGAGTAATGTTACCACGGCCAAATTATGTCGTTATTTCACGTGTAAGCAACCAAAACTACCTTTTTTTGTATGCTCCAGGTTGTTTCACCGCCAATACAGTATAAAACATCCTGCCTGGAGAAAGAGGTGCTATGCAATAAGCGACAAATTGCTGTTTTCCTAAAAAAACGCGAACGAATTCGCGGGCACAGCTAGTATAAAATAAAGCTATATTTACAACTGAATTAATAATTAAACATTTCTGAGCGCTCAAGCAGAGCTTCAGCTAAGGAAGTGCAGTCCAAACTCGTCGTTTAATTCAGTACACAGTGGGACAAGAATCTTAAATTCGTATCGGTCATTCTTAGCCGTATCGTTATTTGGTTGATATCACATTTTTTTTTAAATTGAGGCACATTAAAAGGATAATATCTTTGTGCCACCGCATATTGATTTCGGTGGACACCATTTTTTTAAATCAATATCCTTGTGACTGATCTTCGTACGAAGTTTCCTTTGCTACGAATATTTAAGTGATTAAATCTAGAATTGATGTGATGTATAAATTCTGAGACTTTGGTGCTTTTATTTCTATCTTCGGTCCACGCCATATAAGAGTGAAATTTCTAACAAACACTGGTTGCTAAAATACACGCTTGGCTTTCGGCTTGTACCAATACTGTCATACCTGTTAATCCATTCTCTCAGAGTCAATATGATACCTTCTTAAAAAATGGATATTTTAATTAACACATCATCCAATGAATTGACTGACCTGTTGGCCTAATGGTTAGTGGCCCTGACTGCTATACATACACACACATAGGTCGTGGTTTCGATTCCCATCCGAGTCTGGGTGTTCTTTGTGTCCGTTCTTTGTTTGTTGTAAAACCTCCCGCGACACAGGAGTAATTCCTAATGCGGAAGTTGTCTTTAAAAAAATAATAATTATGAAGCATGCATTTAAATAGGCCGTTCCTTATTTAAGTATTGTTAGTGTAGGTGTTGTAAATATTTTAATTCTACTAATTTTATATTAATCAATTAAATAATGTTAAATAATACCGAAACTTAACATTGTAGTTCAATATCATGTTCTCCCATACATTCTAACTGAAAATGTAACTTACTACGCACAATATTAGGCGATTCTTCGTGTTATTTTAAAACCATAGATTTCTTATAGGTTTTAATCTATTAACTACATGATTCATTGATATCAACATAATTATATTATCATGAAACACGAAAGTTTAAGAGTTGAAAAGAACATAGTTAACGGGGGCTAACGAGCAGACGGGTCATCTGATGGTAAATGACTACCGCCACCCATGGGCACCTACAACTCAAAAGTCACAAGTACGTTGCCGGCCTTTAAGGTGGGAGTAGGGGCAGGGGGAAAGAGGAGAGGGGTTAGAGTATCCGGTTACTTTACTTACTCGGCGAAACACAATGAAGTATAGCTTCACTGCCGGTTTTCTGTGAGGTCGTGATGTCGCTGCAGTCGAACCGGCCCATACGTGCCGAAGCATGGCTCAACCACGAAAAAAAAAATCACATGCATATAAACAAAACCATTGTTTCCCTATTGTTGGTAGTGTACTTTTTACTAAATATAAATCAAATAATTAACATTATTATAAACACCTTCTTATCATAGTGGTATTTTTAATCTGTCCTAAACTGTAGGATATCTTAACGCTGCGAGAGCGTCACTAGATGCTTCCTAATTGCATCTCGCCGTCTACCCTCTTCAAGATTACTTCTGTTGCAATTTACACGAGTATACCAACTCAATTTGACCCCCCTTCCCTCCCCAACACTTCGACTAACTGGCGTTAAAGAACGCTCTTCATTTGTTAGTCGGGGTCAAATAGGACTGGTCCGTTGTCTTACAATCTTAACACAGTCCAATTTTAATTTTAAGGAATAGCTCCTTTTATTTTAGAAATAACTTTTAAGTGCCCGAAAATAATTGAATTTATTCTATGAAAGCTCGAAATATTTTCTCCTAAGATTTCTAAATGGATACACAAAATGTTAGTACTTACTTAAGTTTATTAAATTTAAATAAGCCGTATAAATTAAGATTTTAATAATTAAAAACTTTTAAAGGAAATACATTGCAAGGGCAGGTGCATTTATTTGCTTAAATAGATAATGATTTTTATGCTTTGGTGAAGAAATCCATAGAGATCTTTCACGGTGCTTTGATTTGTATGAGGGAAAATTTACTAAACACAATAAGAACACTCTTAATCAACTTAAAAAAAAAATATATCATCGTATTTTAACTTATTAAGTAGATCTAAGCTGTTACTGCTGCTACTGTACCTACGCTATGATCTTAATTACCATTTTACAAAAAGTTCATTATCTTCCCTTTTAGCTCCTGTTCGTTTTGAATTAATTATTCGTTACGTTGTTTCAAAATATTCTTTCAATACAATAAAAAAATATACTTATAATCTTTCTGGCACATTTTTAAACACAACTGTAGTTCATTATTTGACGATTGCAAAATGTAATCAAGTATCATATTGCCATGTGTTTTCTTGTAGGCAAAAACTGCAATGTTTTTTTCTCACAAATAATACTGCTTGTAATAAAGCGGAGCTTCTTATATACATATACATAACATAAAATTAAGGGTTACATTTGACCTAAAGTAAAAATAACCACAGACTGAAATGATACCTATGCATATACATATTTGTACAAATTGTATTTATTTACATTCAAGCCTACACAAAGATTTTAATCTAATCCGATTAACCAAATTTACTTTAGGCACTTTAGCTAACAAAATAATTCGAAGAAGATTTGCTACAGAAGATTAAAGCCATAAAAAATATAATTTATATATTTTAGAAACACTCGTACATTGATCGTGTCAATATTGTCTAGCTTTTCAGCTATAGTTTAATGGCAATACAAATTAAAAGCGAAAAAATATTTGTAAATATATTATTCAATTCCGATACCACCAAAGAATTATCGATGGATATAAAATATAATTCAATGTTCGATTAGCAAGACGACATCAGAGAAACGTTGTCTCGTGTTATGACAAATTTTGTGGAATTCAATGTGTTACTTTGTTCGATTGTTAAAGTGACGTATAGTAGGTTTTGTCATAGTAGATAAACATGCTCTGATAAGTCAGAAGAAATGGCAAATCATATTAAACTAGGTTAAATTATTTCCTTTTAACCTTTTAAGGGTTCCGTACCTTGAAAGGAAAAAACGGAACCCTTATAGGATAACTTTGTTGTCCGTCCGTGAGAAGGTCTGTCTGTCTGTCAAGACCCTTTTTCTCAGGAACGCGTGGAGGTATGAAACTGAAATTTGTATCAAATCAGGTCAGGTCTACTCAGGTCTACTGTCCCTTAGAGCTGTGAAAAAATCAAACTTCTAAACCAACGCAATCAAAAGATACAGCCGTTTATGCCTCAAATTTTCGACACTCGCAAGGGAATCAAAACCTACAGGGTACTTCCCGTGAACTCAGAATATTGAAACTTGGTACGAAGCAACGTCTTATAGCACAGATAAAGGAAAAACTTCGAAAACTGTAAATTTTTAGTTACATCATATAGTAAAAATATTTTACGGAACCCTCGGTGTGCGAGTTCGACTCGCACTTGGCCGGTATTTTTTTAAATTATTTAGATGGTTGCTGTTAAAGTTGCTGGTTTTGGGTTTATGATATTAAAAAATATTTTAGACGTTCAGGTTTAATACCAATAGAGCCAATATTGATTACATTAAGTAACAACTCAATTTTAGTATCTTAAAATAAAGTAAGTTAAGACTTGCGTCTACTCTACGTCTTCAGAATAGGAAACTTTGTTTGACACGACCAAAATAAATCGTACGTAATTTTTTTAGTCTTGTTTAGAGTTTTATAAAAACCGAAACAATACTACTACTACTATAGATATAACTTTACCAAATAACACCAAACATGAGAAGTGACTATATGTCTTCAAATAGCAAATTATCAGGATCCCCAAATAGCAAACGATCACGTACTAAACGTTGAAAAACAAAACAAAACAATGACGATTGTTTTTAAACTTTCGCTTCTATTATATACATATTAGTACATACACACATAACATAACATATTACAAAAAAGTTATTGTATCTTCTAATTATTACACCGTTAAAGTCCTGATTAGTCATCTAAAACAGTTATGGATCCCAATTAGGTGTGGAAAAGCTTAGGATGACAAAAACTGTCAGGATAATTATGTACTGTACCTACGTTTCTAATAGATTCATTTTTGAACGTTGATTCAATACACAAGCATTCCTTAATTCGAATATTTAATATGATATTTGTATTTATTAACACGTTCTCCTATTTAAACTTGCTCTATAATATTGTAAATGTTACCTATCTGCTAGATTTGCATACTTCGCCTAGTAGACTATGTGTTTTTCATTAACATTATTAGTGCTAATGGCAAATTAATACTCAAGTACTTTATAGTTTGCATAAATATAAAATCATATTTCAGGTTAATAAGGTGTAAATAGCTCTAAAAGCTTTTAGATATATTTTTCAAGTGCTTTAACTAGCACAAGGCCTTAATGTAAACGGAGCGGTGAGTATTAAAAGAAAACCATTACGGAATAATTAAATCTCACAAGTACATATACAATTTACCTACGTAATTTTTACACTATAAGAATTATTTTTTGAACCCTTCCAATCTGGCGAATCGTTTCATTAAGATCAAAAAGAACCAACCTTGAGTACAACTAATTAATAAAAAAATATATATATATATATTGAAAACGGTACTCTAACTATCGGAAATACAAAAAAAAAAACAGTCGAATTGAGAACCTCCCTTTTTGAAGTTGGTCAAAAAGTTATTCCTATTCAATTGTGAAGTGAAATATGTAGCGTAATATAGAATTTAAATACAGCAGGGTCCCCCGTCGATCAGACGCTGGTATTGACGCACGACGCACGTCACCGCGTGTCAGGCACAGTTACGCGAAATGGTAAACAAACGCCATTGGAGCGTGAGCTCGAGGTTGTATTTACATTTTTTACCACAGAGATAAAGCAAGAACTGTTGGAAAAAGTTTATTAATTATTTTACAAAACATTTGAATCCAAACCTGAATTAAGGGAATAGGTGCAATAAATAATTGCATCTATAGCATCTGTCTTTCTATATGCGTATTTTCAGGCCGCTATTGACAGTGGATGATATTAAATAATAATATCATAACTTCACACATCTCACACACGGCCGTCTGATCCCAAACTAGGGCGAACCTGTGCAATGGTAACCTACCTGCTGATAAACATACTTAAATATTTCTAAATACATACATATAATAGAGAAATTTCATTTTTTTACATTCTTACATTGAGTTACTGTTAATCCATTTATAACTGATCTGAGTCTTTTATTAATAATAATCATATCGTACCAGTTTGACTTTTTTTATAAGCTACTATAACCAAATTGTGATAATTTGATAACTATTAAATAAATGTTTATGAATATGAATAATACACTTCACAAAGACGAGACGGTTAATTATAATTTGCGAGGTAAATTTATGTAAAGTTAAAGTTGTATTCTCTTTAGTTAGGAATAAACGTTCCTTGATATTTGCCTTCCTTATTATAAATACGAAAGTTTGTTTGATACGTTTTCAAGCCTTTTCTACTCAATCGATCATCAAATTGAGCACAGATGTTGTAAGGGGTACAGAAAACGATATAAGGTACCTTTTATCCTTTACCTTTTCCACCTGTAGTTATAAACACCCCTTTAAAAAACCACATGAACTCTTAATAACCTCCAATCGCGCTGCTAACCAGCTGTTGGTTTACATACCAAACGTACCCACCACAATTCAAATTTTACAGTTATTCAAAACTTTATAATCCACTTTAGGCCGTAACAAGAGTATAAAAATGTCTATTTTACTAGTGCTCGAGAGTTAACCATAATCATTATTTTTATGTTAAAAAAAATAGTTGTGTATTTATTTTCCAAAATAAACTTATTGATATGTATCACTGAAATTCATCAATAGCTACTAATTTATAAATACTAGAGATCACCTGGTGGACCATAATTCATTAAGTATTGAAGTTTTTGTTTTTTTTTTCACGAGTATTACTTGAATTGTCACTGTATAGATGTTCTATACATTAAGAGGCGCCATCTGAACTGAATACCTGCGCTGCACAACATTTGTAGCGATTTTCACATAATTATTATTTATATCATTCAATTTCGACAATAGCCAATAAATAAAAAAGAAAATTGGTTGGCATACATAGGAGAAAATGGTTCTTAACTGTTTAGTCTTAATAATTATCCATAATCTAAATCTTCAAAATAAATTTTAAAGACTGAACTGTCTTAAAAACTTCGTACTGTAAAGTTAAACAATAAATTGAACCGCAAAATTTTCAAAAGCTTTAAAAATACCACATCCATTTTTCAAATTTATACGTGGAAACCTCTCATCGATGCTGTAATTGACAGGGACACCTGATGCTCAGCTAAGTGATTTTTTATTTATTCACCAACTTTTAAGACGCCTTCATTGTAATGGCTGAACAGCAGAGAAAAATTCACTCACGTTTGCACAAGATTAATAGTGTGGTTATAATGATGCACTTAACTTGGAGATTAATGAATCTGAGACCAGGTGTAAGAGATATGCGCCTTTTTATGTTAGTATAGTTAGTACTCAATTTAGCGGTTAACTGAAGGGCAATAAATGTTTACTGTTCTTTCTTCTGATTAATTCAACTTGCAGGCCTCCGTTTCGAACCTCACTGTTTCTCTGACTGTAATCTTATACTCAAGAAAAGGGGACAGTGAGAAAAAGTTAGCAGGAGCTAAATTTCAAGCATAGATAGATATAAACTGGCACAGAGCTTGAAATCCAGATATTCTGGGATCACCAGAAATTTTAGCCACAATTTATCATGGTTAACGAGTCACAGGTATTGGATTTCATAGATTGCGTCGTATATGAACAGGCCTGGGATATCCGGCACTATTCGTCTTAACCTCGGAGAAGTGGACCGTTTATGCTAAGGTACTAAAGCGAAGCAAACATTATGAGCAGATTAAAAAAATTGATGACATTTATCAGCCGTACGAATAATAAAACCGTACCTAAAATTCAGTCGGTCTCCTTTTGATGTTTTAAAAGCAGCATTTCAATATTGTTTTTAAACAAGCGAATAGAACTGTTTTCATAAAGGTGTTGGAGTGTCATTTCAACATTTTGCTGTCGAGTACCGGAAAGTATCAAGTAGACAAGGCCTTCAAACTTATGTTTAGACTATAATAACTGTTTGGAGAACTATTAAAGTGTATTATAACCACATTAAATGTGTTCATAGTAAATTTGCTAAGTGCAATTTACAAAGAGCATTCATCTTTAAAATATTTTAAATACTGAATTAAGTCGTTAATGTGCTCTGCGGAGCATATTGAAAGAAAAACTTAGTGTACCTTTCATAACAACTGATTTAAGTTGACGACTCGAATGCATCAAATTTTTGCAAGCGAAAATGCTCGTCGATGTTCATATGTATCCTACCTAAGTTGGGAACCAATAACTTTACATTACTATATTATCAGTTCCTTAACTGTCTTTCTAATAGTCTTATATCTATATTACTTTCTCTTTACTAAGACAAAATGGCTAAAGGAAAGGTGGGCTTAACTAGCAAATTGAATTCATTGAAGAAAAATACTTTTACCTTGAGAAAAAGTAGAAATGCTGTCATTTGAATTTATTCATGCAGCTACCATAAACGCTGACTTGATAGACATTAAATCTACCGAAATATTTGCCAAAATTAAATCGATTTCAAATAAGACTTTTTCCTCCACTACTAATAATGTCAAGCCCCATAATTTTAGGCAGACTTTAATTTACAAATAGAATCGTAAAAGCAAGTGACTTGTAACCAATCAAATAGACGACGTTGCATTAACTAAAAGCCATGAAAATTTTACGAGCTAGACTAGGAGACGGCAGAAATAGTGTCTTAGGCTTTTGGGGTGATCGGTTTAGATATATATTTAGTTTATATTCTACAAAATAGACTAATTCTGTAGTTCTCTTGATAGACCGGATCAAAACTAAGCTCTAAAACATGATACGCGATCAAACTGTGACAACAAAATATCGGGTGCCCTACATCTCGTATTGTAGATAGTTCGTCCATCTCGGGAATCTATTTTTTTTAGTTTTTTCCGAGTCACAAACTTAACTTTGCCTTCCTAAAACTACATTTACGGGGGGTCAAACTGAAAGTTTTTAGAAAATAAAAAAACGGAATGATATGGAAGCTTGTTTTTTTATTGCTTTTCGAAGTAGTCTCCGTTCCTTTCAAGACACCGTCACTAGCGAAGGAAGCATTGGCTGAAGCAGTGAGCTCTAGGGATCTTAGGGATCACGCCTATTTCAAACACAGCCCCGGCATCTTCAAGGTTCAAAAAACGAATTCCTCTAAGTTTATTTTTTATTTTTAGAAGTAAATAAAAGTCACAGGTTGACTTCTGCCCTTCTTTACTTTTGTCGGATTGTCTTTTGGTTTCGGGTTCGTAACAATATATCCAGCTTTTATCAACTATGACGATGTCATATACAGCATTCGAGTTTTCTAGCATTGAGCGGCACCAATCCAAACGACGACGTTTTTGATCTTCCGTCAAATGATGAGGTAACCATCTAGTACAAAGCTTTCTGACGCCTAAATGTTCATGTAACACTTTTTGTATGGGGCTTCGTAATTAAATGCCAATTGAAGTCTATCGTAATATTGTTAGACCGCAACGAAAGTCGTAACAAATTATTGAGCGGAAATTTTCTTTAGTCAAATCCATTTCGATGCACGACAGATACATTTTAAAATGAAATCATTAAACATCTACAGATTCCCAAAAGTTCTTAACTAAAAATTTATATAAATTTTTCAAAGGCTGCTTTGCCTTTGGCTGTGACCTATTCTAAAAACTTTCAGTATGACCCACGTATATACATCAATATACGTCACGGTCAACTTTTCAAGCGCAAAACATAAGTTTGTAAACCCTAAACACATTCGATACATTCGACATTTTCGATATAACAAAAAATTTACAACTTACGGATTTTTTAAAACAATACAACGCTGCAGATTTTGATTAATTTTATTAGTCACTAATAAATAAACATAGAATAGACGAGATGATACGATACATAGAATAGAATTGAATATCTTTATTTGCAGTAAAATGTGGTAAATAATAGGGTAGTAAATTAATGTTAAATATTTGCAGAAGGATAGGGTTTCGAGCGTAATTATAGTCCTTTTAACTGGCAATAATCAATTATTTATTAGGCCATTGCTACCAGCCAGGGTTTAAAATAAACTAGTCTTATTTATCCTATTATTTTAAATAATTCATAGTTTATGAAATCATTGGAAATGAAATTGTAATAATATTCTTTCTGTTTTCTTTTAACCTAGGTAAGCGGTTACCCGTACTTGACAATACTATATTCAAACGTGGTGTGTGTGTAAGTGCAGATTGCAAGGCAATCTGCACTGATGGCGCAATGGTTCAAGTGATCACCTCGCCACTACGCACCGCCGAGTGTTGTGGGTTCAAATCCCACACGGGACAAAAATTTGTGTGATCTACAAATTGTTGTCCTGAGTCTGGGTGTTCTTTGTGTTCATTGTTTAAATGTTTGTGAAGACCCTGCGACACAAGAATATTCTTAATGCGGGAGTTGTCTCTTGAAAAGAAAAGAAAATCTTATTCACCATAGCTTAGAAACAGCGGCGAATAGTGCTATTTAACATCAGAATTTTGTCCGGCGAAGGTACTTCCCGTTCGGGTGTCAGTCTTAAACATACCTAATCTTCAATTATTATAATAATGATTAAATAACAAATAAATTCAAGGTCATATGCTGAGTCACTCCAGCTAAGTAGATTCCCGTATGTCGTATGTGTTGAGTTAGGATGAGAGGGGCAAGAGAACAATGAAACACAATTAAAGAGACCTTTGCCAACAACAGGACTGTAATGGGGTGCGAATTGCGATGCCCGTTCGTACGTTCATAAATAATATGTGAAAATATGTACAAGGTGTTATAATAATATGATGCTTCATCTGTAAGTACTCAGTACAATGATTAAATAAGGCATACTTTGGAAGGTTCTATTCGGGAATACCGGACTGTGAGCTTTGAGAGTAGGCCACGGTTACCGCGTTTGCCAGTGCATAAACGAAACAAATCGCTAGTGTGAGCTTTTGATTCTATGTTAGCTATTTATTTACAAGAAAGTAAAGATCTCAGCGATACACACTCAATTCTGTAGTGTGCGGCTGTTGCAGCATGTCGAGTAGCTGGTGTTAAATTCCCAGTTTCCCAGTGCTAGTTTGAGCGTCGTATCACTGAGGCGAGAGCACTCATTGGCAAGCTTATTTGTATCAGATCGAGACACGCCCGAGAGTAATGCGTTTTCGGGCATTTTCAGGAACTGGTATCAATTTCTGTGATTATGCAGCACGAGTCACAGAGGGCAGTGACTTTCTGAAACAGAAAGTTTGTGCATGGGCAAGCCGTATCCGAAGGTACAAAAAAAAAGCGGTCTGATATACCCAGAATCGTTAATTCCAAAGGTATGAGAGGTGGGTTTATAGAAGGTGAAAGCAGCCTGATTTAATGAGTGATACATATTTCCCAGAAGCTGAAATCACAAATACTTTTTGGCGTAACATCTGGGCAATTCCTGTCACTCACACAGAGGGTGTCTGGATGCGAGATGTCGAACGTTCGTGTGAGTCAATTGATACCATGGAGCCAATATTAATATCTAACACTGATATAGCTTGTGCAATTTGTTTTCTGTTCAAGCGGCTCCGTAGCTCACATGTACGATTGGAATTGCTTAGAATTAGGTTCACTTCCGACTTTTATGACCTGCTCTATAATACTGGTGTACTACCAGTCTTATAGGGCAGGTCATAAAAACGGATCCTAAAAACTATAGACTAGTAACGTGTCTACCAACAGTTTATAAATTTCTAACGTCTATTCTGATCGTAAAGATATCATATATTATAACCAAAAACACCATTATGGCATACTTTCAGAATGAATGTCGAAGTAGGGCCTGTGGCACTAAAGAGCTCCTTATACTTGACACGACCGTTAACCAACAAGTTCGTCGTAACCGAAAGGATTTGGCGACATGTTGGACAGATTATAAGAAAGCCTATGGGTGTGAAGGAGTTAAACAAGGTTCATACAACTCTACGCACTTTCTTGAAGGCATATAATTGCGGTAATGGAGAACGGTTCTTTGCTATCCCGGATGTTGGCGGCCTCAGGGTGACGGCTAGCATGTAAAGATCAGGGGATCAGGGTATATTTCAGGGTGACAGCTTGAGTCTCTTGTGGTTCTGCTTAGCTTTGAATCCTCTCAGCACTTTGCTGGAGGGCTCAGGACTAGGCTATGGTTGGTGAAAAAGAGGTGAGGTTATATCTCACCTAATTTTCATGGATGATTTGACAAACAGTACAACCAAAGAGATTTTTCTTAAATTGTATACATACAAAATAGGAAAAGACTCTTTTCCCGACCTATTATGTACTAGCTACTACAACCCAACAGAAGTAGTGCTGTTCAAACATTGGGTTTTTTTTTTGGAGGTTCAATTAATTTCGACCAGAAAACAAATACTGCAAGACACTAGAAAAAACTTTCGTAAAAAAATAAAAAAATATAATTTGATTGCAACGCCGCGCCGCCTACCGGGTTCATATGTTAATCTAAAATATTATCCTAGGATCGACTCAAACACACGCATTTTTTTTTTTCGTGTAAAAAATTGAATGAGAAATCTAGAGCCCAATTGCAACGCTCTTAAGCGTGTTCAATTGTGAATTTACAATATTCAGGGGCCAAGAGGAGTTCGGTGACAATACAGTAGAATTGTGATATAAAAATGAAGAAAACATTTTATATTAAAACAAGCTTTTATTACTTGTTAAAAAAAGAACTAAAAAGTCAAAAAGAATTGAATTCTGATAAGAACCATATATAGGTGCATTATATCCCATTTTTTTTAAATAAAAGGGCGTTACACCTTCTTCATTTCTCTATCCGTCAAAATGTAATTTGCTTTTTTTTAACTAAGATATAATGTACCTGTAAAATGGTATATTTCATATCAGAATTAAGACCTCTGGCTCAGCAGACAGGGTCACTAACCACCATACCAACAGGCGAGTCAAATAAGAGCTCAAGGAGAGTCATTGAATAATTGAAGTGTTACAAAAAGCAACTTATTATAACACAAGACTATATTGTTATCTATTTAGATTCCAGGTATTGTTGTACAGCAAGAATTATTTTATTTGAAAGTAAGGTTAAAGAACTTGACGGCGATATTATGCCACATCACACTATAAGTATGTATGTTTCAATAGCGAACGTAATGGTCACCTTGAATTTATTTGCCTGCACTAACTACACTGGAGAATAATGTTTGTTTAATACTTGATGTGTAAGTGTTTAAAAATCAATTAATGACATTTTAAATTTGACATATGAAGGTCACGGATTTTAAGGTCGTAGGTACTAATTTTAAAATAAATGTTTAGATTTATATGATTTATTTTTATTACGCACAATTAGTATCTGTATAACCGCTCATATTCTTGGGACATTAGAATAAACTATGTATGAATAAGTCAAACAATACAGTTGACTACCTGTGTTTGTCAAGCGGTTCTGAACTTTTTTAAGTAGCTATTGAGGAGCACAAGTCATCATCATCTGCCTGCCCTTTTCCCAATTTTATGTTTTGTAATTTATATATGTTTTATATTTATATCGGCGCAATGTGTAGGTAAAAGTATTTTTTTTTATAATTTTTTTTCTTCAATATTGCAAAGGGTTTTGGCTTGTTTCTTTTATGGCCGGCCGCCTGCCGGACACTAACCCTCCTTGGGAATGTAGTCACACAGGAAGCAGGTAAATTTGTTTAAGGATAACGGATGGGGCGAGGAAACTAGGATAAGGGATACCGCAAGTCTCGGATAGGGAAACGGGAATGCGAAGTCGTGTACCCGTTTGTCCACCCTGTGATTCGAGAGGACACTAGGACAGGGACATCAACTCAGGACTTGAGGAGCAGAAGTATTATCAATAAAAAAACAGAAAACATTTTTGCCTTAACTTCTGCTGAACTTATTGTAATCAATAACTGATTGAATCAAGGTAGAATTTTGACCTCTGGGCGTTCTTAAGTAGAAATAAATAGTCTTTTCATATTGTGGGTCAGTACATAAAATGTATCTAATCGTCTGTTAAACTGTGGAAGTGAATGATGATTTAAATAATGATTGGCAATGAAGGTCTTAAGCAATGTTAAGATTAAGACACGAATATCATAATGTAATATCATCAGAGATTACAAAAATGTTACACTAAAGCTAAATTATGGTTTAACTTTAGAACATTGTTGATGTTTTCTTTTACATTATCAAATAAATTTTCTACTGTCCCTCAACTCTTACATGTCGAAACAATTTTAGTCAATGATAGAGATTTTTGTAAAGAGTAAAACTTAGATGAGGAAGTGGCAATACTTGCGTTTTTGCTCGATATGGGTAAGTTATCTATTGTGATATGGTAAAACCGAATCATATAACTACTCGTATGTCTGTAATACAAAAGTGGCGATGACTCACGATTTTTGAGTGCATTAACGAACGAACAAAAAGAGGTTGATACTATTAGTCATCGTGTGGTTGTTTCTTGCAACATTAAAGGAGGTTTTATTATAAGTATATTAAAAATGTGACGCCGATTGTTTTTTCTTACCGTACGGTAACGAAACATCTGTTAACCGAACTTTGAGAACTTAACGTAACTTAGAAACACAAAAAGAAATACTAACTTTTAAACTTTCGCGTTCCATGATATAATATTATCTACGTATTAACGGGACTACCTTTTCGTGATCGCGTTAATTCCCGTTAATACGTAGATAATATTATACAAAAAGATATGTATCCAAATTTTATTATACAGATATGAGGTTATTCTAATAATAATATAATAAACCCGTATATTTTATTTAACGAGGAATACAACCTAGTTATTCTTCAAGCACCCTATTATTTGATTACCTCAAGTTTAGAGAAGACACTCAAATAACTTAAGGTTGTACTAAGGTGTGAGCCCTTCACCATACAAGTAATAACATAATTACTATTGAAAAAAAATGAGTATAATGTATCCCATTTTTCATGTTACATTTTTTTTTTAATAGCAGTAAAACCCATCAATATATACTAAAAAAAAACAACACAAACATAGGAGAAAATGGTCCTTAATAGTTTTGTCTTTGCCTGTTCCATGTAAGCATAATACATGGATACATTTATTCAAAAAATATCATAATCTCTTTTAAATTGACACGCGTTGTAAATTAAATTGGAAAACGTTCAAAGGAGTTCAACAATAAAACTGAGAGGGGCTTCATATGTTTTAAAAAATCCTTTAATTAAAATGGAATTCAAGAATCAAATCACAACATTAATTGCAGAGGACGTTTCTAATGATCTCATTAGTAATAATCAATCTTTTTTAAAATCATCCATCATGGATCTACTGATAATATTATAATCAAGACCGTCGCGAAAGGTCACGACTTCAAAACCCGCTCAGTGCATATATTTGTATGCTTGCATCTGTGTTCATTCAGGTGTTTCTAAGATAATATTATACAATACATATAGGTATATACAAAAAAAACATCTGAGGGTGTTAAAAGCTATGCTTAATTCGGGGTTAGATAGTTAAGTTGATGTGGTGATACACTTTTGAATTGTCTTAAAAAGGGGGGTTCTTTCGTTAAAACAAGTAATAAAATTAATTTTTTTATAAGCAATTTAATTTCAAATTCAAATCGTTGTCATCAGACGCCTGTGATAATGCCATTCTGGATATTATTAATAACTTATTGCATTCGCTATGGTTGCTCGGGCATTCGTCAGAGGAAGACGCAAGATAAACATGAACGTGCACTGGTGAACTGGTGAAGCTATACCTTTACATACCTTAGGGGATGAAACCCACGTCATTCGATATTGCTGCTGACTGCTGTCATTATCTTATTGCATATGAAAAGTCCAACTAACGTGTTTCGTACTTTTTAGTTTATTTTATTAATGTACCTACTTAGTCGGGTTGAACATCTTACAACTTGTCTTCTTTAATCTTTTTTTTCTAGTAACGTAGTACTTAGACACAGTTAAAATTTATACAATTTTTGAAACTATTTTTACTTTTATTACTAAATTATTAAATCAATCGCATGTAGAGTTTACAATACCGCAGTTTTTTTTTCAGCTGGAAATTTGCTGTAAATTCACCTTTACAGCGGTATCCCGTTGTAATTCCCGCAAGAGAAAAATAAATTCATATATGAAAATAAGAAATGTAACTGTCACACACGGCCGTCTGATCCCAAAAAAAAGGCAGAGCCGAGTAATATGGTAACCAGACTGCTGATAAACATATTTAATATTTATAAACACATACATATTGTAGATAAATTACACCCAGACACAGAACAAATGATCATCACACAATTAATTTTCCTAGGTGGAAATCGAACCCACGACCTCTGGCTCAGCAGTCAGGATCACTAACCACTAGACCAACAGGCCAGTCAATATATATCTAACCGAATAATAAATAAATAATTCCAGGTATTTAAAAAAATAAATTTTTAAGCATTATAAATTATGTTTATTATGTAAGTGTCAACAGATCATCATGCATATCAAAGACATTACTTTTGTAGTTAAGTCAACTACACATATTGGCATGTCTTTAACTACATAACGTACTTCTTGATGTTAAATTACTACAATTACGAAATAAAGTAGAAACGCAGAGAGATTGATTCGACCAACAGGTTTTTGTTAGTCATCTACCAATGTCTCTAAAAATATAAAGAAATCCCAGTCGTTGATACGAGTAAGCATATAGCTTGAGAACGGCCGGACGGATTTAGCAATTTTTGCTACAGAAAAATTTAAAAATAAAGGGAAATTTGGTAAAACATAGTGTTTTTTTCCATGAAATTCCAACTTGACGGGACGACGTCTGTCGAGTCACCTCGTAAGTAATATTTACTTAGTCACACTTTTAGTATTTAATTAACTTATCATTGCTTACTTCACAGTTGTACGTAAAATAAATAACGTACGATAAATATATAACTAACAAATTAGAAAAAGCTTCGTGTTAAAAAGACAAGACGAAAAAATCTAAAATAAAAATTATGATTCGAAAAGTTAGTTATGGATTTTCTGAAAATAACCAAGATCTTTTTTAGGGTACAGAAAATACCTACTCGGCTTTTACGCTTTAAAGAGGTAGTGGTATTAGGAATAGTGTTCAGATAATTGTAAACAAGGGACTAAGTATTCGCTAAACAGACGTGTTCTAATTTTCAAAAATATCCCGCGCGGGGTTTAGCGCACAAATGTGGGACTTCCGCAGGTCTCATCGACATCCTGGAAACCGCGGGAATGTTGTACGTGGAATTTGCTATTGTAAACTCATATTGCATATTATTCAATTTGTAATTGAAGAAAACTTACCTCAGTTATGCGGCCACACAGTGTATGTAGGACTTTCTATTATTTCACAACATTACAAATACAATGTTCTTTCGAAAGCCCATAACCATTCACAAACGTAACCTTTTAAACTTAAAAGTAATGCTAGCGATAAAAAAAAATCACCTACGTGATATTAAAATTTAGTAATTGGTATTGATGGACATATGACATTATGATGAAGACATGTATTTGATTACGTCGATTATGCAACTTTAAATCAATTCAAGGTTGATAGATGGGCATTTAAAGTAATAAATTCATAGATACTTCTACCTAGTATATAGTTCAATTTCTTGTTTTAAAGCGCTAGTCTCGGGAACTATCAGGTGGATTTGAAAAATTCCTTTTGACTTAGATAGCCTAATTCTTAAGGAAGGTAATAGGTCATTTAATTAACATCACGCCTCTTAAGAGCGGAGTAGTAGCCATAAACAGCAACGAGAAGTTTAATAATAATACGGATACGTCAAACGGATGACTAATATTAGAATGCCACTGCGATTATAATATATTTTATTTTGACATTCAATTAATTTGAGAACTTGTTAATCCGCACCTTTATTTAATTGTGAAGATACATAGTTATTTTTACGTATTAAATGCCAATATAACATACACATAGCTAGCACAAGCATTTTTTACAAAATTTGAGAAATTCCTATAAGAAATGATAAAATAAATTTATCTGTTCTCTTTTATCTGTTCTCTTAGAAAGCTTCTTAACAACCATATGGTAAAGTATGCGTTTGAAGAAATAGTAGTAGGTAAAATCTTTGCCCTTATTGACCAGATATTTAGGACTGCGAAGAGTTGAACGTACCGATCTTGTACTACCAATGTTGTGTTAAGTTGTGAGTAATAATAATATAGTTATCACTTTACACAGGTAAATAAATACATATAGTGTACTTCCCATTGACCTAGAATCATAAAGTTTGGTAAGAAGCAAGGTCTGACAGCACAAATAAAGGAGAAAATCCCAAAGTACGTTTTTGTAGTAGGCCGTGTCTTTCGATTGCGTTGACGTACTAGCTTAAATTTATACAGCTTCAAAGGACCGCAGACAAATAGGTATTAATTTTAATTTGATGCGTCCACGGGTTCCTGACAAAAAAAGTCTTGACAGATAGACAGACAGACAGACGTTCAGACGGACGAAAAACAAAGTGATCCCATAAGGGTTCCTTTTTTCGTTTTGTGGAATGGAACCCTAAAAATAATAAATATACTTTAGAAAAAAATCTTGTTATACGGTATGATGTACATAATTAAAGCCGTCTTAAACCTCGGTAAATAATATTAGCTACAAATTAATTTAACTTTTAATGAGGGCGCTCAAATGAACTTAACTTATTACTATGGGAGTTATTAATTCTTCATGGAACTAGTAATAATTTCAAGAATGGTATATATTTCAGAACAATTTATTTACATACAAACGATTACGTGATTCGTCGTTTTGTAATTTCGTAGAAAAGAGTGATTTCAGTCAGTGCTTTGTAAAAGTTGATTACAGTGTCACAACTACTGCCTTGCGCTAAGTCTCGTCGCCCTATGGATGACGAGTTTTGGGAAAGCACAAATAAAAATAACCTAAGGCTTTATAGTTATATGAACAAAGGGCAGGCATATCTTAAGTTATAGCTTTGCACGGTGATCGGTTGAGAAGTTAAGGTGTTGAAAGCGTACCAAATAAACTTGTAACATTCTTATGTCTAATATTAGTAAGGATCAGTTGTCTTTATGATTTATATATTTTAGACTCTAAATAAATTCTATCTTTCATCCATACATCAATATAGCATCTAAAAGCTTCAGAAAAAATCCGATATTAAAACGAAGTCTAATATATCGATGACATTATTACATTTTCAGCAAAATGCACCTGCCGATACTCCATTAATCAGGGACGTCATTTTGACGTGGCGTCTCACTGGCGGGCCGTCACATTCACGGTCCGTGAATATTGATCACATGACACGTGCCAACGATCCCGCTGCTCTGAATACAGATACTTTTAACTTGTCGATATGTGACGCCTCTTGCATGGCCAATGATGACGTGCTGTGTTGTGCCTTTAACATCCTACGCGGTAGCTGAAATCGAATATAGTTACGTGTTCCATTCGATAGTATGAAAATGATAGCTTTATCCTTTGAAATCTGAACACGGTGGAGTAAGGTGCAATGGTAAAATATCTTTTGAATTTTGATCGTAAAAGTTAAATGTACTAATACATAATACACACACGACATGCTCACGCCTGTATCCCCGAAGGGGTAGGTCAAATATCATAGCGTCTGCCAATTTTTTTAAACACGTTCCCTCTTCATATTATCTTTCTTGCCTTTCGCCACTGTTGAATAAAATCTCCCATACGAATGCCATCAAACACTAAATATTTATCCTCATCCTGTTCCAATATAAGATTTGAATAATATCCCGTAGGCATAAAAACTTTAATTATGCATATACTATCTATTTTTGGTTTTTATTTTATTTATATATATTATTATTGCATATTAATCGTAAAATACTCCTATAAAACATTAATTCATCATATTTTTAGGTGCTTTCAATTTATATTTCATTATTAGTAATCTATACATGTGCACAACTATAATTATGTTATCGCGTTAATTCCCGTGTAAATACATAGTTATATCATGGCAGCGAAAGTTTAAATGTTAGTGTACACATCTATGTTTAAATTATATAAAGTAAATTTTTAACTTGACCTTTTAGATCAGAGTTACGGCTAAACAAATGTTATTCACAAGGAATAAATAGATACCTTGTGTCATCATACTCATCATTAAAACCTAAGAAATGTAAATTAATGGTGTTAAATAACGCCCATAAAATTAGAACCATAAACATTACATCACTTTGTAATGGACATTAAAAAAATACCGACACCATTTTTAGCATCGATTGGTTTTAAAAGTGTTTCTGTGTATCTTTGAATGAAAAGCAATTTATTACGCGGAAGGTCGCTTCGCTTCACTCGTTGATAAAGGTCCCCCGTCGGGACTGAAACTAGGCCATCATCTCCGAAAAACACTCGTACAAAATCGTATGTCTTCAATAAATATGAATACGACTCACTCACACAATGTTTTTATTGTAATACATTATTTAATAGACGTCATGTAAGACTAGAAGCTTTCGTTTCAATTGCAAGGGTGGTACCCACGTGTAACCTAGCTCAGTGTTTGCTGAACAAAACTAAGCTTAACGGTTTATGCCAAGAGCATTCTTAAAATATACTTTTGATATACCTAAAGCCAACTCCCGCCTAATTTCAGCTCATCAATAAGTGATCCAAAAACGGTTGGCAAATTTTGTAAAAATAAATACAAAAGTTTTGTAACTCACTCAGTAAAAGTATTATGTAGCAACCCAATCCACAACACCGTCAATTACCACCGTGCAGTTTCTAAAATAACACGAGCCTCGCTATTTTTATCAATTAAATTGTTTCGTATCTTGATTCATAGCCATCAATTAACACATTACATGTATAATAGCTGGTTGCAACAATGAACATCATAGCAATGTATGACAAGCAGGTCGATTGCAGTACTTATGTAAATACGAGATCCAAACAACCACGGTCAAGGTATACGTGATAGTGTATAATCAGCTTAGTAAAATATTAGACATATTTTAAATAAATTAATGAATATTTACTTAATATAATATTTTTTTTTAAATCTAAGTGACTAACTAGGTAACTGATTATAAATGATTAAAATGACACAGTCATGTCACTCTCTTGTTAATTCCTCTTTTTATTAATTTCTGGAAACCTTAATATCATCGAAAAATAAAACACGGCGAGTAGAGTTAGTTCCTTAGGCTATGGATACTGTCCTAATACGAGTAGATATCAACTGTAATGATTACATAACTCCATTACCAGCAAAATTAACTATTGCACTAGTAGAACTGGTCGTAGGCGATCTTCTTTAATGTTGGAATACGGTCCTTATACGATATAGATATCTACTGTATTAATCAAATTACTCCAATACCAGAAAAATTAAACACTCTGTTAGCAGAGTTGGTAAAATGTATTCTTCTAGAGCACGGCGTACAACCCTCAGTAACTTAAAAAGTAATTTTTTTGTAATGTAACATTCAAAGAAACGTGGTCGGGTACGTGGCATTGACGCGTCATGTGAAATGTCAGTATCATGTAACAAATAATGACACGTCAAAACGTTACATGTTATAAAAAATTTAATTCTTTTGTATATTATTATTTTTATTTGTTGTATGCTGTGCTTTAACAAAAAAAAACAAAATAAATCATGTTTTTATTTCTTTCTTTTCTTTCTTTATTTCTTTCTTTTTTAGGATGAAATACTGTCTTAAAAAGACTAGATATCTACTATTTTAGTCGCCGAACTCCATTATTACTCTTACGTAAGCTTATTTACTTAAGTCTTAAGGGCGTATGCTAATTCTTATGAGACTGGTTTGTTAACTTTTAACTTCTTATCTTTGTGTTTCTGTTCGTCTATAAACTAATGAAGCCGATTCTCCGTTGGAAAACCGGCTTTGTTTAGTGATTAACACTTTAGGTGGTGATATTGTCGGTAGTTTTTAGAAAATGCAAGTGAATATTTAAGTGAACCGTAATTCGTTGATTTGTGTAACTTAATTGCATTATGTAGGTTTGTTTACCGTTTAAAGGAAATCAAGGTATATGACAATTTTTATTTCCTAGATCAATAAAAAATAATGAAATAACTGTTTAATTTAAAACAAATACGTTATAGTTTAGAAAAACCAAAAATAAACGTGTTTCAATAGCGAAGTAAATTAAAAAGTAAAAAGAGATCTACTATCCACCACCTGGCTTCATCATCAGGCTACCGTTACTAAGCCCAATCGGTTGGACTCGTCAAAACAAACCATATGAGCCCAAACTCGAGGAGTTTACTAGTAGCCACTGAAGAGTTCCACTATCCATCTCCTGGCTCCATCATCAGAACAGCTCCAAGATGCTAAATTATAGTATTGTCATCGGGACTACATATACCAATATAGAAAGTTTTATTTCTAAACGATAATTAGAAATAGGTTAAAATTTACTTCCAAGATTTAATTACATACGCAGTGTGTTCAAAAAGTAAGATGACTTTATATGTATATGAGTAAAATGTCTATTTATTCGTCAATATTTATATTGCCCCTTTGTAGCCAACGTTTTTTTCAATCTCCGAAGCACTTCTGATAAGCAATTTTTGGTATAGCCTTAAGCTCTTCCAACGATGTAATCTTTAACTCCTTTCATAGGTCTCTTTAGTTTTGGGAACAAGAAAAAGTCACAGGAAGCCAAATATGGTGGATGAGGCATAACGAGGTGTTTTTTTAGCCAAAAAAATGTCTCACGAGCGACGATGAGTGAGCAGGTGCAGTATCGTGATGCAAAAGCCATGAATGGTTTCCCTACAATTCCGGACGTTTTTTTTGTATTGCTTCTCGCAAATAGCGCATAACTTCAAGATAATACTCCTTATTAACCGTATGACCTTCTGGTAAGAACTCCTTATGCACTACGCAAAGATATCCAAGAAAACAGTAAACAAAACCTTGACATTTGATCGAACTTGGCGTGCATTTTTTGGGTCTTGACTCTCCTCCTCTTCCACGTCATAACCATATATCCATGATTCATCACCAGTTATGACCCTTCTAAGTAAATTAGGATCATCATTGACATCATTCAACAGCTCCTGAGCGATGCTCATGCGACGGTTCTTCTAGCCAAAATTAAGCAATTTTGGCTAGAAGAGCCAACGGATATACCAACATCCTCAGCAACTTCTCTAATAGTGATTCGACGACTTTTCAAAACAATTTTCTTCTTTTCTCTCTTCACTGTCAACATTACAAGTGTTTTGAAGTACTCAATTGATTTTTTTACACAAAATTTAATGCAATAGATTAGGGATGAATACTTTCTTCATTCCTAATTTAAAACGATTAATCAATACTGAGAATATTCAAGAGCGTATAAGAAATAAATCGTGACCTTATAAATATGAACAACTCTATGGTGTTAATATTTATAAGGTTACGTGTTTCTTGACCTGTTTTGTGATTGTGATCTAAACGAGCCTTAACAAGCTTATTTATTTTGGTTTTCAAAGAAAGTAGGATAGTGACTTTGATGACCTTATTAGTAATTCACATAGAGTACATGTAACTATAGCCGATAAAGTGAAACATTGTCAGAACATAAAGTTAGTGAGTTATTGAACCCATTAACTAATACTCTAGATTTCTACATTGCTTATGTATTACTAATTATTGTTTATTTAAAAGAAGGTACTAACTACATTGTTTATATTTTAATTATAATTGTATTTAGTTAGACATTAATTAAAAAATGTATGCCCTAGTCGCCGTTAGATTTATTAATTTACATGAGCATTGAGCATTTGAAATAATAAAGTCAATTTCGAAATTTACAACAGTTATCCCTGAGTTTCTTGCTGGCCTCTTCTCATGTGAGCTTAACATCTTGGAACCGGTACCAACTTTATTATTTATGATGTCTATAAAAATATGATTTTTTATTACAGAAATATAATAATTTGAATATGACTTTGAAATATTTTATTTTACCACATTGTTACATAAATAATTCATACACCGTTTCGATGTCCTTTGTCCTTTTCTTTTAGTTTCGTAAATCCTCTTATTACTAAGACTAAGGTCGTAATAGCGGTCTTCTACATTATCATTTATTTTATATTGAGAAATGTTTAAGTTACATTTATACTATGTTTACCTGCGTAGGTTCCGATGCCATGAGAATATCCTGATATAAAGCTAGCTTATGTGTTAATCCAGGTCTTCAATCTTATCTTATCTACGTACCAAGTTTCATCGCAATTGGTTCAGTAGTTTTTGCGTGAAAGAGCGTGTTTAGAAATTTATTTAACAACCACGGCAAACTTGCAATCGAAAGTCGACACCAACTCTAAACAACACCCTTTGGCGACAAAGTTCCCCCATTACAAACATTGCTGTAAATATTTTTCTTATTTTGACAATTTAACCATGGCAAAATAATAATAAAAAACGTTATGAGAATATAGTCTAAATATTCCAAGTATGAGACAGTTAAAGTGGCAATCGTGAGGTGTGGTATAGGATGAGACGTGGGCAAAACGCACAAGGACTACCGCTGATTACAAAATACATCCATATATTAAATAAAAATTATTTAAAGTACTTGTGTAGTAACAAGTGCGCGTCTTCTTTATGCATATATAAGGGAATGCATTTTCTTCAGTATCTCGCTGATGAAGAAGATGACACAACACAAGAAGACAGAAGAAAAAATGAAATTTTTTATAGGTGCCTATATATTTTTTCTCTAATATATTCTTTGATATCATTGTAAATAAGCTATTATAGTATCAGAGTAAGCTATTTTAAGTTCTTCTATTTGATTCTCTGTTTGTTTCAAGGCACTAATCTCTGGCAATACCAATCTGATTTAAAAAAATATTGTTTTATTTGATATAAATTGATAAAGGTACTAGCCTCAAAACTTACTAGGGACCGTAAGCCTATGCAACATCACGCTACGGCCCCTAGTTGCGGAGCAGTGACAATGAAACTGCAGGGAATGACTAGTTAATAATAAGCATTTTTTTTATATTATAGGGGGCAAACGAGCAGACGGGTCACCTGATGGTAAATGACTACCGTCGCCCATGGACAACTGCAACTCAAGAGTCACAAGTGAAGATTGGAAAAAGCATAAATGTAATGTGATCATCCAATCATTTATAAAACATATTTATATCTGTACACATGCCGGTTAGTAGGTTTATAATTATGATTACGTTTTGCACTAATTATACATTTTAATGCATTTTATCTTTATCATTTTATTTATATTTAAAAGAATGCTATCAGGCGACGGGCGTTAAACGCGCGGCGAACCCGCGGCCAAGGATGGTGTTTACATGACAAGCGTTTTACGGGCGTTGAACGCGCATTGTTGCAGTTCAGTTAGTATTATGAATGTTTATTAGGATCATGAAACTTAATGGACTTAAATATTTCCCAGTATATACTAAAGATAATGGGAATTTGGATATTATTTAAGGAACGAATTTGGGCAGCCAAGCTGATATTTTCTAAAGAAACTTATTAAAGGTGTGCATTAAGTGTACTATTAAAAAAAATAGGCTTATTATAAAGCCTATAGATACGTTGTTATGTTAAGTAGTTACAAGCATACGTAACCGTAATGTTTTATTATATTTATAACTAGATGTCCCGGTGAGCTTCGTATCACCTACAATTTATTTAAGGACTTTTATGTAAACTTTCGAGAGTCTTTGGTTATATCCGGTTAATATGGTCCAGTCCGGTAATGTGCCCTACCTATAAACTACCTCCCTGCGCAATAACGGGTCCCTATTAGACAAAAATAAGGACTTTCATAAAAAGAAGTGGGGCGATTTTACGAAGGGGCTGGATTGAGCAGGTCCTCATTCTAACGTCTTACGTATATACCACCTTCTTGTTAAAATTTCAGGTACCTAGTGGAAAAAACTAAGGACATTCTTAAAAATTCGCTAATGCCCTTAGACCACCTTAAGCCGGCCCATCGTAAAAACCGTTCTTAGCTAATGACGCTTATCTATAAGCCACAACCCAAATTTCAGGTCTCTAGTACTAAAGCCAAAGACTTTCATATAACGTGGCCAGAGACTTTAAATCTCCCTAATCCAGCCTGATGGCAAAATCCGTTCTAAACTGACGTGTTCTATCTATAAACTACCTCCCTGAGTCCTCGGTTATATCTCCTTAATCCTAAACTACCTCTTTGCGAAATTTCAGGCCTCTATTAGAAAAAAATAAATACTTTCATAAAAGTATGTGAGAGCCCTTAGACCTCCTTAATCCAGCCCTGTCCAAAAATTCATTCTTACCTGACGTGTTTTACGTATTTACGCCTTGTCAAATATCAGGTATTTAGTATAAAAAACTAAGGACTTTCATATAAACCCGTGAGAGCCCTTAAACCACGTTAATCCAGACCTGTTGCAAAATCCCTTCTCACCTGACGTGTCCTGCCTATAAACTACCTCCATTCCAAATTTCGTAACAACGGCTTTATAACAAACCTATTAAAAAAAAATTATGCTAAACTTCATGCACATCTTTAATAAATTTCTTTAGAAAATATGAAGAGCTACGGCCGGGCAGCTTCGTACCTTACATAATATCCAAACTCCCATTACCTTTTCACTGCACCTCCAAGCTTCGCCGTTCGCGAGCTAATGGCCGACCCCAATATTTTAGCTCACCGCTCACCGTCCGCTTCCGAACTCGCAATTTTAGTGGCCTTTAATAAATTGTGCTTGAAACTTGTAATATTTGAAGATATTAATTTCCTGTCAGTAACCTGGACGTTAAATTAAGGCCTGTATAATTTAAGCCGTGTCATATATTATTAATTCGTTAGTTTATGTTTAAGTGATGACGAGACGAAATGGGACTAGGTTTCGACCTTGAACATTTTCTATACAAAAAGTCTCGTTGTCTTCTATAAGGGTATTCAAATTACGCGCTTCAAATATCGTGTGTAATGTTTATCGTGTTTGCTTACTAATATAATATCCCAATAAATACATCTTTACATAATACAGTATGTTTTACCTAAACAATCACATAAAAGCATGATCCGGAAAAATAATTTCCATGTTGCTGTAATAGAAAACGGGGTTAGAAGTATCGGAAACAGCTGGAACAA
Organism: Callimorpha dominula; assembly: GCA_949752705.1. Taxonomy (NCBI): domain Eukaryota; kingdom Metazoa; phylum Arthropoda; class Insecta; order Lepidoptera; family Erebidae; genus Callimorpha; species Callimorpha dominula. Next base: position 21,694,877 of record OX457005.1, read on the forward strand.
TTTCCATATTAATCTATTAGATGGGTGAACCGGACGCATTCAATGCGAGACGCCTCAATACTACTGGTTGCAAATGCCAGTAAACGCGAATCGTTCGCAAATCCTATGCTTCAGGCTGTGAAGCTTTAGAAATAGCGAGTGTTTAACATTAAACTTTACTCACTCTATATAAAAATAAACATGCCTTTTGCTAAATACCTTAAATATATTAAAAGTTTAATAATTAACTATTAATAAATAATAACTAACTAACTATTAATAATTTTATTAATTAACTTTTTATATAGAATGGAAATCACTTTTACTTTTTTAGGTATTTCGTGAAGTATTTTTATTACCTAAACTCATTTTAGAGTTGCATTACAAAGACCAACCAGATTCAACCTTCCTTAATATAAAAAAGGTGTCTATCTACTTGTGCAGCAAAACTAATGTTTCGATATATTTCAGGAATTATTCTAGTAAAGGCACAAATATTTTCTTTCTCATTAATCACTACTACTACTTGTATCCAGTATCTGATTTAATATAAGTTTTGGTCGTTGAGCAGGTAGCAAAATAAATTTTGATTGTAATCGAATTAGTCTATCTAGCTTTTTCTGAAAAGCTTAATTACAATATATGTTAAGATTGTATCTCTCTATTACTTGAACTTTTTATCAGCGTTTTAATTCGCTTCGATTTGATTTCATGGCCCACTTCAGCACAAGCGTCGATTTGTCGCGTTTGCAATCAGGGAGTATTGCAGCGACTGTAGGTGCACCGCCCGACGTGCGAGGCACGCCAATTGAACACATTATGTTTATATTCATTTTTATCAGATTTCAATTTTGAAACTTCGGGTGCTTGTAAGGTGTGAAATGTTGGTTTGATAAAACTACATTGAATTCTTACGTAACCTGAAAATAAACAAAAAGGCACCTCCCCATACCATCATGAGATTGATTGTTTCTTGACAGGTTGCCAAGGCCTGTTGCTGATCCAGGTCAATCGACGACCATAAGGACGATCTTCAAACCTTCAAGAAAAAAGCGTACTCCCACCTTTGAGGATTTTAATTTGAATTACCTGAAGTTTAACGTACATAACTTGCTAAAACTTATCGATACGGTTCCAAATTATTGAACTATCATAAAGGTTAGATGCTTAGTTGTTGTATTATGTAAATTAGGATTTAATTTTAATACAATATTTCCTAAAATAGACTGGAGAAATCCTAACCCAAACATTTAGCTTAGCTGCAAAGGTTAATAACAATACTAGTAACGTCACTAACTCAACTCATGTTACTAACACTGTCTTAAAACATAATACTGATTTTCTGTCGTCATCTTCAAATTGGTATCCAGCAAAAGACGGTGACTGTGCAACGCTAAAATATTATATACATCAGTCACTTAATCACATTGCTTCAGTTATGTATTCTGTGCTTCGATAAAGATTTAAGTCCTTCTGTTTTCTCATGTTTCTATTTGGTGGGTCCGTCCTCTGTAACGGGATAATGTTTTTCAAAACAACTAAGTTGAATAAGAAGTACACAGCCTGTCCAATTATTGGCGGTCACCAGGTCACCTAAAAAGTCTTGCAACACCAGCGAAGTGCGAACTAGTGTGTTACTATCTACCCCTACCCTATAATGGAGCTTGGGCAGCCATACTCACCAGCAGATCATATAATATTAATTAAAAGAATTAAGTATTATGCTATATTGAATTTATTTTAACACTTGGCCATTCTTGCATAAGGAGTAGGTAGCAGCAGTTGGAACAAGCCCGTTAACAACGCTATCTATAATTTTGAGTGACAAAATCTATGCATCTATCCTATTTATCTATGCACTAGCCTACGGTGAACGAGTGTGGACTCCTACGCTTTTGCAAAAACGTGTAGGCTCTTATTTATTCCAAACCGTTCATTCGTGGTAGACTGTCCATACGCAGAATTGATACTGATGCTGATGACAGACATCGTCGTCACTGCATTAGAATAATGTCAGAGCTAGTGTTTGAAAATTACCTCAAATTTTGAGGTCTCATTATTTTACCTAAATACTTATAACTATAATAACTTGACACTTCTCACACACGGCCGTCTGATCCCAAACTAGGCAGAGCCTGTACTATGGTAACCAGACTTCTGATAAACATACTTATAAATTTCTAAATACATACATCATCTAAATACATAATCAATAATAATAAAATACATACATATTATAGATAAGTTACACCCAGACACAACAAATGATCATGCTCATCACACAGTTATTTGTCGGGGTAAGAATTTAACCCACGACATCTGGCTCAGCAGTCAGGATCATAAATCACTAGACCAACAACAAAAAAAATGAAATTGATATAGTTTGATAAACAAAAAGATTATTTCTGGAATACTAGACGATGCAATTTTAATTTTAATTCATAGTGACCTCCAAGTGCCCATTAAAACTAACCTTGCCTTAAACCTCTATTACACTAGGGTATTATTATATATGCTCTACTAGCTGTGCCCGCGACGTCGTCCGCGTGGAATAGTGTCTTGATAGAATTTTTAATTATTTAGGCTAATTGACAATACTTCCATACAACTTTTCATCCCCTCCTTTCCACCCCTTACATCCCTTTTTCGCATTAAAAAGTAGCCTATGTCCTTTCTTAGGCTCTAGACTATCTGTGTACCAAATTTCATTTAAATCGGTTCAGTCGTTTTGGCGTGAAGGGGCGATAGCATACTTTCGCATTTATAATATTAGTAAGGGTTACAATAAGCTATCTATTAACTAAGTAACTTTTTATCTCTCATTCAATTGGCTCCAGACCAGTAACGTAAAAAGAATGTTTTTGGTCGCACGAGTGCGGGTTGCGTTTGTGTACTCGTTGATGTTGTCTTAAAAGATAATGAATTAGCATTTTTAAGGATAATTCTGTTTTGTTCGTTAGTATATATTAAGACTTCAGTCATTTGGCACGTTTTAGGAAGTATGAAGTCCGTTGAAACTCCCACTGCAATGAACATAGATTCAGTAGTCTAATCGGTTGCGATAACATTCATTCATACGAGTTGATGTATTTTAAACAAAGTTGATTTTTTATTTTAATTTTACATTCTATTCTTCAGAATATAAACCATTATGAAGATAGTACGTGGTGGCGTACGTAGCGTTGCGATCTAGCATTCGACTGCATCATTTGGTATCGTGGGTTCAATTTCCGCTCAGTGTTATAGTTTGTATGCATATTTGGGTCTATTTGCATTCGTCTGTGTGTGTCTATATATAATCTATGTATTTACAAAAATAAACCTGAAAAGTATCTATATTCGTGTTCTAGAACCTTAAGTAAAAGCTGCGCTTGGATTAGATATAGGTAGCGATGTATAATAATCCCCTAGAATATTATTGCAGTATATGCGACGAGTGAGCCGTGTGCTGTGAGGCCTCGGACTTGACAGGTCGTAGGTGGGGAGTGAAGATGAGCACCGTCCGCAGCCTGCGACAACTTCCAACACACGAGATAGACTATCGGCTATTAGCGCGGCAACCACTCGCCACGTGCGCGCACCTTTCAAATTCGCGTTCTACCACGAACTGTGTAGTGTACCCACTATGAGGAATGTGCGCGGGAGTATGATAGCGGTGGCGTTCTGCCTCCTCGGTGAGTTACCTGTGTGCCAATATTGGAATGTTACTCATAGCTAATGATAAAATCTGTCGAAAGTCTTTTTTTTATATTTTTCCTGTAATTGACACTAATTGAGAAATTAGACTTCCAGAATTTCTCTGTACGATACTTAGTTGGGAAAAGAAAAGGATAGACCGATTTTTAAGTGAGAAGTAAAAAGTGTTTTTGTTACATAAACTTATATTTCTATTTTAATAATTTTTATGTTATAACTTCATCATTAACAAACCTAGAGAAAAAAGGTTATCGTCAATGAACAAAGAATAAGGCGTTAGTTTGTATGTAGGTCGTCATTGCGACGTAATTACCATCTACATTGTCATTGAATACAATTAATATAATATTATTTTTTTATAATCATATCCATCAACATAAAACAATTAACATGTATTAAAAGATTGCTAAAAGAATATTAGTTTGTACAACATTCTCATATAACTATAATAAGTGAATACATACAATACAATTCGGTCCGGCTAAACTGGAAACTCCGTAAATCTCAGGATAAAATAAAGGATAATGAAGATGGTTATTTAATGTTACAAAAACCATTTACCCATAAAACATTATACATATATAATTATTATCGTTTATTGCATCTTTTAATACTTTTTCACTTTTATGAAATAGCGGACGAACAAGTTTGATTATTTTGATTTTATGAACTAACTCAATTAATGTATTGCTTGTGACATTACACAACTTAATTTAAATACTTTTTTCGTTTAATTAGGATATGTATACAGGTAGATAACCCTCTATTTATACAGCAGAATAACAATTTAAGTTTAGTAAAAATTATTGTTGGTATTTCTTAATGGCCAAATTTAATTATGTTGTTATAGTACTTTTAATATCATGTCATTATTAGAAGAAAAAAAGAAAATATGTTTTATTGTAAAATTTGTAAACCATCATCATCAACCACGTGCATTATTTTCAGTGACAGTTTTTATTTACAATATTAATAACAAAGCTTAACAAACGTTTTTCTCAAGATGGATGAATAGACGTCCATTTTTTTATGTTTTTATTATTTACTAACTAAGAGAGAGAGAGAAGAATGTCACGCTTCTTACTATTATTATTGTTATCATACATTACGTATTTAAGTGTACAGGTTTTATTCCAACATGCCTTTGAACCATGCTATGGCAACTTGGAACATAAAAGAATTACACTTTTTTTATTGAGTACAGTGCCATCACAAGGATAGATACCGGAACTAAAATTACTGTGTTTTAATATTTAAATTTATGATTTTTATGAGGGGAAATTTATTACTCTCAAATGTATTACGATTTAAAAATCGCATTTGTAAATAACAAAATATTGCAAATTAAATATCTAAAATAAAACCACTTAAAATTCTATACAAACAACAATTTGTTCACCGACACACAATAATATTAATTAAAAATACAATTAAAGAATAAACATTTTTTTTCAAATATTTGGAAATTATTAATATTAGGTTGGCAGCACTTCACTTATATTGCAAATGGCTGCGTATGAGTACCGATTGACAGTTTCTTGTGCTTTTCTTTTTGCAATATAAGTTTTTGTTGTTCTATGTGTAAAACTATCCGTTACTTGAATATAAAAATCGGAGATTAGTCATAAACATACATTAATTAGCTAAACTATAAAATTCTCATGTTAGAACCAATAAAAAACAAAAAACAGGGAACAACAAAACACATACATACACCGTATAGGTAGGTACCTATATATTGTTCAGTTGTATATATATACCTATATATATGTTTATTATATTAGTTTTCGGTATCTGACCACTAGGCGAAGTTTTGTGTTGTCAATAAAAAGAAGCAGAGCTGCCTGTCTATATCCTATATATTATTGTAGTCTTTACTTTGAACTCTGGCTAATATCAAAAGACCAAGGTCATTTGTTACAACACAGATAATATAATAGAAAGGACAAAATAAGTAAGCGACCGTTTTGGATTATAGAGTTATATAATATAATTGCAGTCTTGTTTAAATGTTTTTGTGTTCACTTTTGGTGGCGCTCAGTATTTATTATTTTTTGTTTGCTATTTTTAGTTGGTAAAATGTAGGTTTCTTTTAAATATCAACATTTTTCCCTTATTAATTACCCTTTGTTACGTTTTTTTGCCAAAATGTTATAATTTCTTTAAATAAAGTAACTATGTAAAAATATTTTTTATGTTAGGTCTTCTAATATTGCGTTATATTTTACCTACTATAGAGAATAATAAAAATATTTATTCGCCATAAAACATGGTATAAAAGGTCTAACAGTGGGAAGTGAGCAACATGTTTTGCTATTACATACATAGCATGCAAATTTTACAAGTAGGTATTGTTTATAATATTGATCTAAGTAGATCTAAGAATCAAATGTAGTTTAACCTTCTTTTATTCGATGGAAAAATCATACTGTCTTTTGTTTTACCTTTACGGGAAGATATGATATCTAAAATATCGATTGCACACTGTGCGTGCGTAACATTATGTGTGACATAACTCAGAGTATTTGCAGTACGACATTAATATGAATAATGTGCATGAATACATTTGCACAGGCTTTAAAACAATACTATGGTAAGTAGTTTTTTTTATTTTTTAACAAAGAGAAATTCTTTTTCTCACGGACACAAAGTGAACTTGCTTTAATGTCAACTAGTTTTGTATAACCGGACCTACCGGACTACTGTAGACTTATTTACACGTATTGAACCACAAAGGTTTATGGCCATATATTATAATTATATCCCACCTTGTAAAATATGCGTATTTGAGCTGTCTCCAAATAATTATGACAAGGTCTAAAGTAAATGATGAGGCCTTTAGCTATTGTTAATTCTATTTGAAAGAATAGAAACAAGTTAATTTCAGGGTTAAATGTTGAGTCATTTAACTGTTTACCTAAGTTTATTAGGGTTCCGTACCCAAAGGGTGCCAGCGTAACCCTATTAATAAGCCTCCGTTGTCCTTCCGTCTGTCTGTCGGGCTGTATTTCGGGCCTCATTTTCGTAGAGTATATATTTCTATGGTCACTGTGACAATAAATAATATATAAATATTTATTGAAATAAAAAATTAAACATGATTTTTACAAAAAAATATGTTTTTTTTTTGGCGTCCGTGTTGCTCTCAGTGGGCAGCGTTTCTCATCTATCACAATAGGTAGATAACATTTTTACATAATGTGTATTCTATTGCCACTATAACATTTAATAAACAAAGATACAGTTCAAAATAAAAGGGTCCCTATGCAAGAAACTTGCTTTATTTGACGATTTGTTAAATCTTTTACGATGATACGGAACCCTTCGTGTGAAAATCCGACTCTCATTTTAGTGGTTTGTTCGTATAGTTAAGTTGTTGGATAGCGGTCAAGATTTGGCGGGTATCGAAGGTCACGCTGTACCGTGTACACTGTCCTCTAATTGATATACCTCTGTACAAGGTGTAATATAAAGGTGTGTGTGTAAAAAAGTGATTTCGGCAGAAAACCTTTTTCTGGTGTAGGTGCATGTATCAAATAAAAAAATTGTTAGCGCAAAATGTCAGCTTTCTGTAACATACTGTATATGGTCTAATCAATTAACAGTTCAACGTGTTATGAATTAAAAAAAACTTGTTCTTTTATATCTGTTGCTACCTCATATACTTATAAACAGGATACAAGTAAAAATAAAGTGGTGTTGTTTTATGATTAATTTCACATTCGACCACCACATTTAGCATTATTATTTTAATTTGTGGCTTAAAATCCTATATTTAAATTGAGTCTTTTATTTATTAGTAATTTTGTAACAACCATTTTTGTTTAATAAACAATAAATATACTTGGGTTAACCCTAGAACCCCCGCCAAGACTAAAAATACAATACCAAAAGTTTTGTCTAATGTTATATCAAAAAACCGAAGTGTTTCAACGTATTATATAACCGCCTATTACTGGGTGTATCTATGAATAAACAAAAGAGTGTTTCTTTTATTTGCGACTGGAAATAATTGATTTTTGCCTTATTATAGAGCCCTTGTGTTATCTAAAACCACGTGTAAACGTATGTAACTAAAAGTGTAATAAAGAAAACAGAAGTAAAATTCTTAAATTCACAAAAAAATAAACAAATATATTTTAGAAGCGAAGCAACTTTAATTTGGGTACACGAGAAAAATAATTTCTCTATGTTTTAAAACAAAAAAAAACACATTGCGTGTTCCCAATAATGAGAGTCTTAACCATATTATGTTTTGAAGCACATGTAACATTATTCATTTTAAATGTCGTACAGCAAAAACTCTGATTGAGTTATGTAACACACGCACAGTGTGCAATCGGAATTTAGACATTAAATCTTCCCGTAAAGGTCTAGGAGCAAAAAATAAAATAAAGTTCTATTCCGTAGTCGTATTAATTATATTTTAAAGCTGACTGTACCATCTCCTAATATTAGACTGCGCTTAAATACTGGTGACAGATTACTTTACGCTGTTCACAAGGGGGGTGGGCTTGACAATGCACGAGCAATACCGTTTATATACATGTGACTATAATATAGTCACATGTGGACTGCTTAATCAGTAGAGCCATGGGTTAATTTGCTATCTTCACGATATCTTATCATCATGGACTGGTCTTTTGGTCTAGTGGTTAGTGACCCTGACTGCAGCTGAGCCTGTGGTCGTGGGTTCGATTCCCATCCAGTCATGAGTATGATTATTTGTCCTGTGTCTGGGTGTAATTTATCTATATACAATGAATGGATGTTTGTTATTCTTTAACGTGACTTAAATAAAATTTGGCATATAGGTAGTTTAGTACCTGGATTACAACTAAACGAGACCAACGTAGGGAAAACACCGTGCAAAAGCTAGTAAAGGTATTGATAAAACTTTTGTAATATATGCAGGAACAATCCACGTGATTTTGACAGCTTCCCTAAAGGACAGTGACCACCACCACATCGATCCAGTGGAACACCAAAGTCGTCATCAAAGTTCTGCGCAGGGCGTGCAGCGTCGTACACGTGCCATTGAACAATGGCTCTCACTAATCTCTGGTAAGGGCTCTTGACACGTGACAATTATATAATAGAGGTTCACATATAAAGTTGGTTTAAATAATTTATTCTCAAAAAGACGATAAAAAGTCACTTACAAGAGAACACAAAATAACATTTTGGTTAAATTATTTATGTACCGGTCACCGAGACAAGTAATTACAAACCTTAAATAAGTTATAACATTAAAGACATAATATTTTTTATTCTCAACTGGATTTGTTGCTGTTTTAACGAAATTTTGTGAAGCTACCTAAAACTACCGTTTAGGTAGTTTTGAAATTAAATTAAATTTGCATGGTCCAATATTTTTTTAAATATATCTCAAATTCAATACTTTTTAAAAACAGAAAGAATAAATACAATGACATTTAAATAAGAGTTCAAACATTTCTAAACCCTTCAGAAACGGCTAACAATATCAACGCTATCTTGAGAGAGGATATGAGTAACGAACGCAACCATCACAATGTTCAATACCGGAAAATGCCCTAAAGCAAAGTGTACCCACAGAAAAGTTATGATTAAAAGTTTATTGTATTTTGTTTAGATTTTTGCCAATATCTATTGCGGAGAACTTCGAACAAAGATCGCGATCCTCTTAAAAAAACAACCTCGTTTGTCAATCGATTTTCATCTTTATTGCTGGCCGTGATGCCGTACATCATCCTCCGCACTTAAGACTCAAATCAAATCAAATCAATTTATTCACTGTTTATTATAGGTAAAAATATAAATATAATATGCCTGATTAGGCGTACAATAAGATTATACGAGCAATCACTTAAAATTAAGTTAGAATTAAAATTATCGTTAATATTATAATAATGGTTATTAAGGTCTTAAAAATCTAAAAGGTTAGTTCCACCATTTCCACCGCAAGGGCATGCAAATATCGCCAAGACGAGCCAAGCGAAGCACAAGGGCATTCTACACGTATCATTTCCCGAAGCGCTTCGTCGTTTTTACCTCTCTCTTCTTAATTTAGTATGCAAATAAGTACACAAACAACAAAAAAATCGAAAACTTTGAACCTTTACCCACCAACCCCTTAAAATAGGGGATGGAACTTTGTTTAAGACTTCCACAAATCTTGATGCTAGAGGTTTGAAAATCGATGATAAGGGACTCCTTGTTATAAATAATAAAATACGTATTTCAGGATTTTTAGTAACTCACTCCCCACCCTTTAAAGAAATAATGAACAAAATAAAAAAAATATTGTCAAACAATACAACATACACACACACACACAACACGAACAAAATAAAATAATAAGCAACTTACAAAAAGAAGTGAAATCCCACCAAAAACATTTTCATGTAAAATGTTGCCAAGACGAGACCATATGGCTCGTACTGTCAAAAAGTTATCAGATCTCATGTAGAGCCAAGCTTCTAACTCTACAAGCTCTAACTTCACAAACTCTACACCTTAGTCAAAATATGTGGTCTGGCCGTTTCGTTACTATTTTTTTGTTATTTTACTATAAGAACTTTTGTATAACAGAAAAGTAATGAACAGTGAATCCATTTTTCACCTTACGCCCATGTGACGGTAGCGAGACGCTAGACCACAGATTTTGACTAACGTGTAGAGTTTGTGAAGTTAGGGCGTGTAGAGTTAGAAGCTTGGCTGAATGAAAATAAAACTATTTTAACAATGCTGGACAAACCACCTTCATAGACCCCCAGACTTTTAATGACATTACATAAATGATATTCCCACGAGGTAACAGAAATGTATAGAAAAAGGGGATACTTACTTTAGTTAAATGAAAACTCGATAATCATACATTGTACTACAAGTGGGCAGAGTATATACAGACGGTGATCGCTTATAGCTGGCCAAACGCACGGTATATAGAGAACAATAAAAGATATCTACTATTTTCTTTTAAATGAAAACTTAATATCTTGTATGTAAAAATATCAAGTTAAACAATAAAAGTAGACGTATAATAGTCGTTACGATTGAGTCGAACGAATACATGTTTTTATAATGTCAAACTGTCACCATTTGGCGTCAGTTCGGAGATTTTGTTTATTTGATTTCTTTGATTATAGAAATAGCACGGATTGGCACCATGAGCGAGCTCGCCCGCTCGGCTGGGAGTACGACATTGAACAATATATTTCTGCCGCCGCCGATCAAGTTGGGTAAGTGGGTCTGTCATTTAGCCGCTTATCAACTGACAACCAAAATGATATCATTATGCTTTCTCCAAATGCATAATGTTTTCACAACCTATAAAAACGTTTAACTGCCCTTTTAAAGAACCTCATACTATCATAATTTGGAAAACCTTGGAAATAAATTGCTCAATTTGAGTGTCCGAGGAGGGAAGTTACTTTCAAAATGCACAATAAGGATTGTTTCTAATTTAAGAGTATGTGTACAAACCACTGGGAAGATGGTAGGACACACATAAGAAATCACCATATCTCGTACTATGATTTAGCACAAATATCTGTTAAGGGTCTATTTATTTTAAATCATTCTTACCTAGAGGTACAACAGTACTTCATGTACTAATTTGCAACGTATTAGGACGCAGACTTTGTTTTGGGGTAGAGTATTATTTGGCTCTTGATGATCACACCTTACTTTTTAGATACAGACTTAACGTTAACGTCTCTTTAATACGGCGAGAGTAGAATGTAAACCAGCACGACTCATTTTACAGATTGATAATAAACATTTAATGATGACAATATTGGGTACCACTAGTCTTAGAGTGAACAATGCTATTTTGTTGTAGAGGACGGAAACACTACGCTACAGTTAGTGCTGATCCCGGTGCCTGCGGTACCCTCACGTGAGTACACACACCATCTATTTCCTGATATCAGTACTGTTTGTCGTCATCCCCGACACCATCTTGAACTAACGTCTCGCTCTTGTGTCTTCAGTAGTGGAAATTGATCACTCAAAACACTTAACTGTGTTTTTCGTATGACTTTAAATAAACTATATATTATATTGTATATATAAGACCTACAAATCAATAAAACATGTTACAGAATACAAGCAAAGCCTGCACATTGAGACCGCCGCACCCAATTTCGCATCGTTATTCACCACCCCCAACCTATCCCCACCCAACACTGGGCAATCTGTAATTAATAGCAATGCCCATGTCCCGTATTACATACCTCCGCGTCCCAACACTCGAGAACCGATCTCTAACCACGTGTACAAGTCAACTTCTTCCCGCGTCAACGAGCCCACAACTCAGCTCCCGCAGGAGATTAAGTATGAGGTGAACGAAATTGAAAACGTACCACACATGCAGCACCGTGTGTTAAATGACCAGCGCCGAGCACAAATTTCTCCAATTTTGTTACCAGTTGGTAAGTCAACAACAATTCTAACTATGTGTGACCCGTGATTATTAAATATTTTTCAGTAATTAGTAGAAGTACAGTAAAAGTAAACGTAATATGCAAATGATAATGAAGCTCGACAAAACTATTGCTGTAAGTTTTAACTTTTTTCACTTCTCTTCACTCTCCAGAAGACTCGCAGCAACTACTTTTGCAGTTCCGCGCGCAGATGCCGAGGACTCCTTCGCTGCCACCCGTCGTGACCGAACCTCTGGTAGTCAATATCGCAGACGACGAGGTGGTGGATGTGCCTGAACCCGCCCAAGAACAGCAGTCAACTGCCTCTAATGAAAACGGCTCTTACGGAAACTCAAAAGGGACGGAAAACTGTCGAAGCACATGCCAGGACAATTCAAATTTCGGTAGAGTACCTGACCCTGTCAGCGCCGAGGAAGCGCCTCCATCACCGCCACTGCCGCGCTTTGAGCGTTCCTTGATGCTCGAGGCTGTCCTCACCGTGCCTAGAGCTGACTACTCCGAACCCTATACTCTCTGGTATGTTTTGTGGGATATAATGCGTCGTTGCTGAAAGGAGAATGCGCAAATTACCCAAGCCTGGGTGCAAATCAAACCTATCTCAGATTTTTGTAAATTTAATGTGACTTAATAGTAAAGATATACAAATATTTACTATTAATTCACATTAAATTTACAAAAATCTAGAATAAAGAATCCTACTAATATTATAAACATGAAAGTTTGTGAGGATGTATGGATGTAGGGATGTGTGGATGTATGGTGCATGGATGTATGGATGTGTGGATGTATGGTGTATGGATGTATGGATGTTTGTTACTCTTTCACGCCAAAACCAGTGAACCGATTACGATGAAACTTGCTATGTAGGTAGCTGGAGACCTGGATTAACATATAGGCTTTTTTTTATCCCGATATTTCCACGGGATCGGGAATTATGCGGGTGAAACCGCGGGGCGCTGCTAGTGTAGAATATTGGAGAGATTACAATCTCTCCAATCACTATTCTAGCATGTGGGGTAAAATACTTTAATCATATCATTCCATAAAATTTTGTTTTAGTAGCCCTTAAGGTAACTTATACATAATTCTCTGTATAAAACATCAAACATAAACGCACAAAAGACTTATTAATTTTTTGGATGCTATCACAAATAGATTTCTTTATTGTGTATGTTTTTACTATGTGTATTCTCGTCTCCTATAAAATAACTCAGTATTTGAATGTACAAATTGGTATATTATGTATGCACATATATATATATATATATTGCCCTACAGACAGTAAAAACTTTTTATAATTTTGAAGACAAGTTCATACAGAAAGAAAAACACCAGCTGCCAAGCGTTTCCTTTAAAGCAATCTTGATAATAAAATAATTTACCACGTTTTACAAACTTTCTTGAAAGTAGAATAACATGTGCATATGTTATGCAGGTGGGATGCGGCGAGCGGTGCCTCCCGTATTGAACATCATGGAGGCACAGCCTCCACCTACCGCATCATGCGTCTTGACGGGCGCGTGCAGTCCGTGCACGTGAGTACTATCTTCTTGACTTTTAACACAGATAGAGCAACACCAAAGTAAAACAAAACTTTGCACATTGACCAAATCAAATGTTCTCCTTAATTCTTGTAGTCCACACCAGGCTCCAAGTTTAAAAACATTTCTTCGAAGTAATTTATTCGATGGATACAACTACGTTTGGAAGAAAAAATATTTTTCGGATTTATCAAAACTTTAGTTTTGAATATTTTCGTATACTAATTTAAAAAATGCCATACTTAAGCTGGTTGAAGCCGGTTCAACCAGTTCGACAGAATCAAGAACCTATGCTTCTATACGCAGATTCGTCTGGACCGAACGGGTGCGTCAGACGTACGTCGCTGCACAATTCTGGAGCCACGCCGCGTCAGGCTAGCCGAGCGGGCAATACCCGTGTTACCTGATCTCTCAGAATTTAAGTTTGCTGGTAAGATACAATAGACCATATTCAAATTCAAATATCATTTATTCAATTAAGACACTAAGTGACATTTATGAACGTTAAATTGAAGCTAGCTTCAATTTAACGCTCAAATTAACTAATTTATGATATTAACTCTAGAGTTAATATCATAAATGAGTGAAAACACCAAAATCTACTGCCTGCTTGTGTCGATCTAAAACTTCCAGTTTCCAAAATGCGTAGAGCCTTATGAGAAGAATACTGGCAAAGAAACTCATGGCCACTCTTTTTAGTCAGATCTTCAGGTACAATAGTGTTAGTGTTACACGAAAAGTAAACAGGATGCAAGCTGATGCCACCTGCATTTCATTTTATTGAAATACGCCAAAAGCTAACGCACTACAAACTAACAAAAATAAAAATCACTCAGTGATACCGTTGAAGGTTGGAACCTATTAAACATAGAAATCATTCAAGGTGCACATCTACCTTCATTCAGTTACAAAATCTACTGTTAAAAATAATTCGTGACTGGATTAAAAGGCTAGGGTTGCAGTTAATCGAACCAAAATAATAGTATAGGCTAAAGCATCGCTGACTAGGCCGACCAGTCACCCCAAGCAGCACCCGTTCACGAGTATAACGCATGGACCGGCCATCATCACCTTCGCCATATCATGTATAGGAATTTTATTGTAAAAACGTATACCAAGACCTTCGAACGAGTTGTGTACTTTATGTAAGCGATGATACCAACGAGTTTAGTCTTGTTTCTTGTATTAATATTGAGTATATCACTGTTTTTCTAATAGTCATTAATGTTGTGCCTAACAAACATAATATTTGCAAATATATACTGTGATGCAACAGTTAAAATACCTATATCCTTAAGCAACTCTCGAAGAGAGACTCTAGCACCTAAATTGTATATGGAGCTAATGGCTCGTTTTTGGAGAATAAAAATCGTTTCAACATCAGCCGCCTTGCCCCATAGTAGCATACCATAGGACATGACGCTGTGAAAGTAGCTGAAATAAACTAGCCTAGCTGTGTCCGTATCAGTGAGCTGACGTACCTTCTATACTGCATAAGCTGCCGAACTAAGCCTATCTGCAAGGCTGTCTATCTGGGGTCCCCATTGTAGTTTACTGTCCAATGTAATTCCTAAGAATACTGTTGAGTCTACAATACTTAACATTTCATTATTTAGAGTTAAATTAGTACCTAGCTGTTTTACATTTGGCATAGTAAATCTCACACACTTTGTTTTATTTGAATTTAGTAGGAGATTGTTAGTTGAAAACCAATACAATACATCATTTAGTGTCCTAATCACATCGTCAAAAACTGTTTTTTTACGATCAACTTTAAAAATAAGTGACGGATCTTTAGCAAATAGAACTATATCACAGAGATCTTTTAAATAATAAGGTAAATCGTTTATATATATGCGAAAAAGTGGAGGACCCAAAATAGAGCCCTGAGGAACGCCCATAGTAACAGGTAATCCAGAAGACCTGCACCATTAACATCTACATGTTGAATTCTATCTTTCAAGTAGGAAACAGTTAGTTCCAAAGCAACACCATTAACACCATAATGTTTATGTTTAAAAAAAAGCGTGTTATGTTCTACACGGTCAAAAGCTTTCGCATCTTGCGAATTCTCCCATGCATTAAACACATGTCTCAAAAGAGTTGCATCAGCATCAATTGTTGAACGACGATTTGTAAAGCCAAATTGTTCTTTGTGAAATAGATTATTTAGATTAAAATGGCTTTCTAGTTGTTGCAAAACAACTTTATCAAAAATTTTACTAATAGCCGGTAACATTGAGGTTGGTCTAAAGTTACTTGGTTCAGTTGTACAATCCGTCTTGAATAAAGGTATTACTTTGCTATACTTCATCAGGTTAGGAAAAACACCAGAATCGACACATCGATTGAATGTTGTAGCTAGAAATGGTGCCATATCAATTATAATAGTTTCTATTAATTTAACAGAAATTCCCCATAAATTCCCTGAATTCTTAGAATTAAGAGTCTTAAACGTTTTTATAATGTCTGTGGGGTTTCTGAATTCAAATTCAAATAAATTCTTACATTTGTTTACATTGTCCCTTAACAACAATTCAGACCTGGACGCACAAGAATTCAAGGTACTGGTTGTACTAACTGGTATACTTGTAAAAAAGGTATTAAAAGATTCAGCTATGTCTAAGTTGTTTGTTATAAACCCATTACTAATATTTAATTTTAAATCATTGTCTCGAGGTTTACTACGTCCAGTTTCATTATTAATAATGTTCCATGTAGCTGTTATTTTATTATTTGAAGACTTAATCTTATTACTTATGTATAAAGACTTTGCCATAGTACATGTTTTCCAAAAATCTTTAAGTAATTTTGGACATATTCATGAAATTTTGAATATCAACCATATAAGTATGCGTTGTACATTCATGTTGTTAATTCTTCGATGTGTCAGGTCCCACCGAAATAAAATAAATATATTGGCATAGGCGCAACTGCCTAGCGTCTGATGGCTGTTAGCAGGAGCAATACTCTTTCATACTGCGCTAACTTTCAAGTGCAAAATAATACTTCTTATAAACGTTTAACAGTACTTAATAATTATTTTAGACATTCATAATACCTAAAATATAGATTTAAGTTACTGTATTTGGGCCTGAAAGAATAATCGAGGATTTTTTTCCTTCGTTTAACTGTGTTCAGGGAGACATATATTTACTATTAATATACATGAAGTGTACAATAATATGAGATAGGTTTTATTTTCGCCGGAGCTGGGGTAATTTTCTATGTAATTATTTGCGAATTATCCTTTGTTCAGCAATTCCAAAGCATTTTAACCACGTTGTCTAATTTAAAGATAATGGTTTGTAGGTAGGAAGAGGTTATGTAGAAAAAATAGATATTCACAACTCAGAAAATAATATACAAAAAAGCTGTTATTTCTAGATTTCTGACCAGCATATTTCGATCGTATACATACTTACATTTTTGGGGTGATTTGGCCCCAGGCTATTGTAATGATGTAATGATCGCTATGATGGCGTAAAGTGTACGTGAATAAAGGTTACAAAATAAAATGAAATAAAAATACCAATTGCGTCGTTTTGTAGGATAGTACCTATGCACGGTTGACTTTTGTCATCGTGGCTTAATTATAACAATTTTAGCACATGACAGTGACGTGACTTATTCATAATTTCAATAGACTGGACGAGAGTGATAAAAGTTCACAGGACAAAGCTTAATATAATTATGTTGACGGGAATTAACGCGATCACGTATTTAATACCTATCAACAATATTGTCGTGGAACGCAAAAGTTTAAAAGTATAACAAAAGCCTAAGTTCACGCTCTAAATCTCTTATATCTACCGCAACTTTAGATTCCTAACACATGTGTTAAACTAAATGTTAATGCATAGGGTACATCAATGTAAAGCCGATCCCAGGGGTCGTGCTATCACGGGTGGAACGTTGGATAAACGCCGTGAGTGCACCCACCGGAGCAAGCGGAGCGGCGCGCGGAGAGGTGCTTACCTACCGCCACGAGCTTCTCGTAGCACGAGCTCCAGATAACCTGACCACCACGCCACTTCGCTACGCTGTTGCCGTTGACAGCTCCGTGCTCGGTGAAAATTGCGACTCATATGTACACCGCTTTTTGAAAGTGTATACTCGTCATCTCGACTCTTCCACTTTCAGCTTCGATGCAGGTAAGTGTACGGTGGTCTGTGTTATGCTAATAGCTACACCGATGAAACCTAACACCTTGATTTGCTGTTTTAGCTGACGCATGCGATTACATTGAGAAAACTGATAAGATGGAATTAGTGGAACCCTTGCGTGAATTTTCGCTACTACAACGAGATCCTAAGTACGATGGGATGCTTACTAGGTGAGCCTCAACGATTTAGTCTACACCTCTCTAAAGAATAGATTTATAAATACTTTGTGTTGTATTCTATTCAGGTTCAAGAGGTTACACAATCGCCAATATGCAGACGATTTAGAAGAGACGATACGCAAAAATGTCCTGATACAGAGCTCTCGGTTCACGTCCTCCGGTAATCGAAAGGGTTCCAGTTTTGAATTGGAGGTGAACTTCGTAGCAGACCGGTTGAGAGAAGAATTGAACCCATTATATGGCATTGATTCTTCTGTCACTGGTGATGGCGATACTTTTCCTCACAGCAAGGTGGAGCTGCGCCGTATGAACGGTCGTTTGCCTCAGAAATTCGACTGGAGAGAACGTGGTGGCGTCACGCACGTGCGTAGTAAGTTGCTTTAAACTAATCGTTTTTAACTTTATGCCAGAAGAATGTTCATTATGTACTTTTGGAGGAAAGGCAATATGCAACAAGGAAAAGAAATTTTTGGTCCCAAAGTAACACTTCTTAACATCAAAATGCTGCATCCATTTTTACGTTTACTGACAAAACGTAGTTGGCATTACCGTTGAAAAAAGGACTTGACTTGAAAAGAAATAAGTGTCCACTCGGTTTCAATTAATATTACGATTTTCATAATAACAAAATATTACCCACATTTGCCCCACACTTAATTTATAGTGGGTGGGCATCCAATTACACTTGTTTAAAACATGACCCAAAAAATACCATTATGACCAATTTATAGATTGTTCGAAGTAACAAAACACATCCATACCATGGTTTAATGGGAAGAAGTACTTCCATAAACAAGCAATCACAAAATTCTTGTGTAGAAAAATAACCGACCAGCATCATCTTAACTTGCAGATCAAAGTATGTGTGCCTCGTGCTGGGCTTTCGCGGTAGTAGGCGCTGTGGAGGGAGCGCTGTTTGCAAGAACCGGCCGACTTGTTCCACTGAGCGAGCAGATCCTCTTGGACTGCGGCCATCGGTCAGTGTTCTACTATTGAGGTTAACCATCACATAATAGCTTTTTAATATAAGTAGTGTTGTTCATTATACAGGTCCGGGACCAAAGGATGTGGAGGGACGTGGCCAAGGTTTGCTTACGACTATGTTCGGGACAATGGGCTGCCGGCGCTTGACGAGTATAATCCTTACGTTGCTAAGGTAATCCTTCGAATTATATGAATCTATATACCGACGAAGTTCACGAAGATTTTTTAATCGGATAACAGAAGTAGAATGACTTATAACAAATATAGCCTTGTTTATAGTTCTTGCAATCTTGCCCTTGGACCCAGGCCCCCGTCCTAAATTAAAATCGTCAGTGATGTTTTTTAAGTGATACCTTAATAACAATTCTTCCACACACCAGTCGTTCTGAACAAGATAGTGGCATATACCAGTTTCTAATCCACTTAGTTAAGCATTGTAGGAGATTATGGGTCTACTCTTGTCCCTGAAGAACCCGTCCTTTTATGCAAAATAAAAATAAAACCGGTCTGATTGCTATAGGTGCAAGAATGTAACGCGGACCGCGTATCACCCGTGACTCGCATTACCAGTCATGTCAACGTCACCAGCAAGGACTTAATCGCACTCAAAGTAAGCACCTTGACCTCTTGTATCTGTTTATGCTTGAGGATATTTTCTGACTGCGTTGTGTTTGTGTACAGGTTGCAATCCGGAAGCACGGACCCACTGTTGTGCTCATAGACGGAGAGACCACGAGTTTACATCTACACAAAAAAGGTTTCTATTTCGACGCTAAATGGTAAGTCTAGTATAATTATTTGTAATAACAATAATAATATCTATCAACAACAATAACTTTAAAAAAAAATAAAAAAATGTATTGTTAATTTATTATGCAGTGGCATTGTGTACATCATTATTGTATTCTAGCCATCTGTGAGTAATTATTTTTTAGTAATCTCTTAAAGACTATGAATGATTGAGCAATATTAATTTAAGATAACAATTTTCATTATATCCTCCACTTACTCTGTTAAAACGTAGTTCTAAGTAGCTCACTTAGAGCGTCGTGTAAGTATATTAATCATGCGTCACGTTTGCTGTTACAGTAAAAAGAATAGTGCGAACCACGCAATGCTGGCTGTAGGATGGACAGTGCACCGAGGTGAAACCTACTTTATCCTGAAGAACTCGTGGAGTTCCGGCTGGGGTGAGAACGGCTACGTATATATGCGTGGTAAGACAAACACGTGTGGCCTGTTGCGGCTACCCACGTACCCTGTGCTGCGGCGGAACAATGTGCTGCGTGTACCCGCGTCAGCCCGCTCCGCCGTCACACCAGTCACAACTTCCGAGTGAACAAAAATTGCGGTGGTGCTGGCAAACGACATCGGCCACATACATTTTTCTATATGCAGTTTGCGTTTAATTACAGACAGAAGTGCGTGACGTGGTTGACAATAAAACATAAATTTAATATTTTGTTACTATTAAATCGTTATCATATTTCTATATGGAAATTCCCTCTTTACAAGGTGACTTTTATTAAAATTACATTTTAAGAAAACATACTGCAATGTGTTGATGGAGAATTTCTCATAATAATAATAACGCCTAATGATGTTGCAGGCAAGATAAGACAAAATGTGTGTGACAGTGCAGTTTAATTTACTCCCCAGTCTTGATGTCTCCCAAAGGGTCGCGTCGGCCATGTTTTTTTCTAGCATGGCCGTCGCAAGCAAAAAATTTGCACAAGCTCACAGTTCAGCGTAAGAATTCTATCTAACGGCCAAATTCGGAATCCATCCAGTTTACAGGTAAACAGCCATCTTTAACACGACATTCATGCTGTAATTGCTGTAGGACCTTGCTTCTTACTAAATTTTATACTTCTAGATCAATGGGTTTTGATTTACTTAAATTGTTTAAAAGGCTTAAATAACAGTATCTTTTGTTAGCGTTAACTTAGAAGCTTGATTTTTTTACAGCTTCAAGGGACCGCAGATTTGATGTTAACTTTAAAGGTTCCTGTGAAAAGGGGTCTTGACAGACAGACAGACGGACAACAAAGTGATCCTAAAAGGGTTACTATTTGCCTTTTAAGAAACGGAACCCTAAAAATTAAATAAATAAAACATTTACTTAGATTAACCATAAAAAAAATACTTGAGAACCTCCTCTGTTTTTTCGTCAGTAAAAAAAAATAAAAGATTAAGTTGAAAAGAAAATAACTTATAATAAACATTTTCTTTAAACATTATAGGTGTATATTATTGTATTTTTCTCGTCTTTACTCGATGTTTGTTCGATCGATCCACTCGATACTATTGTTAATTATTGAGATAATGTTCAATAAATTTTGTAAATAAATCAATTTATATTAAATATTTTCATTTAAAAAATATCTCATATTTAATTGATAAGTTTCCTGTTCTGATTACATAACTTTTGTTTTTTGTAATAACAATAATATTACAAATTTTTTGTAATAAACAGCTAAACAACACTAACCGGTAACTGCTTACCATCAGAGTTTATTTGTTTGTTCGTCTACTTTAAGGCGTATGAAAAAATTGTTTGGTTCACAGTAAGTATCCTAAGGGCCTTATTATGTGTACGGAAAGTGCACTTTATTGCTTAGTTTTGCCGAATATTATCACTATCATAATCGTTCCAATGATTACGTACGAACAGCGGTACTTTAGTGGTACTGGTCGTACTTACTGATTATAATAGCCGGATTATCCACAGGTTTTATGCTAAAAGCCGTTTGACATAAATCCACAAGTTGTATTCGCCTTAGACCTATAGGTTAACAAGACTACTTACATAATAATGTAATAGTATGGGCCTCGTTTTAAGCTGATTATGTATAATCATGTCTTGTCAAGTTAGCGGTTAGTTGATAGACAAAGAAGTACAACGCAATCAAAAAGTTTAACCTTATTTGGCCATGACTTTTTAAAGTTATCAATATTATTATGGCTTCATCAAGGTTTGTTTACGCAAAAGCTTACGAATACAACACACATGTCTATCCAACTCCTGAACCATATAGTATAAATTTAATCGTTACAAATAAAGTTGACATAAAAGTAACTTCTACATAATAGAAAGTATAAGATAAGTGCACACTCACAAGACCTTTTTTTTTGTGCGTATGACCCCCTCGGGCTGTCACCCCACAGGGGTTTTCGGTGGGGTGGTGTGTCGGAATCGAACGGACTAAAATCACACGGTGTGCCGTACTGCGCCTGAAGAAATAGGAGGGATGCGGGAACATCGACAACATTTGAGTGAAACCACAGGCTGTTGTTGCGAGTGAAAATAAGCACCGTGGTTTGTCTAGTCAGGAACACTAAAAATCTGTAAAAACTATAAGCAAGGTTATATTTAGAATTAAGCCAGCCAGTTTAAAATAAATAGCAATTTTAAAATGAGCACTATAACAAAGAATATATAATAAATGTTCAACTTCATAAAGATGAATATTTTTACATTGCAACATGTAAAATTTAGAATTACTTATTTAATTTCCAAATTAAGTCCATAGCTAAATACAAAGTCCCCAGGAATAGGATTGTAAGGATTAAATCCTTAAAATCCTATTCCTGGAGACTTTGTAACTGATCAAGATAATTCCTTTCCAGCCTTAGTTCAAGTTTCTCGAGCTCAATTTTTTACCAATGGTTAAAAATTTTAACTATTTTTTTTTTTATTTAATTTTAAATATTTTCTTTCTGTTTAATAAAAGAAATAAAAAACGAATTTAAATTCTGAATTCTGATGAAATCTGATGAAAAATCAATTTTCTATACATAGCTACATTTATTATAAAATACTTCAAGGTGAAAGAACTCTTTTGTTATTAGGGCCAATTTTTTAGAATCAAATTGGAAAATTGAAACTCTATTTAAAAAAAAAAAAACTTTCAGTTGTAGGATTGTACGTCAGAAGTGAAAACATAACTTACTTAAATATCAAAAGTGACCAACGTGTCTAAAGAAGTTTTCACCTCAAAAAAAATTACTATCCTATCCCGTAGAAGTAGAAATTAGCATAATATAAACGAATTTCGGAGCCTTACTTTTGGCTTTGCCCGCTTCACGTGCTGTTTATTGTGTATATAACAAAACGAAACCAAAGCAGCGACCTTACCTGTTTCTTTATACTCCTGCAGTGTATGCAGAACATCATGTTGTTCTCGTATCGGCTCATACAGCCTTAAAAAGTACTCGACTCGCTGATTAAACCGCCTATAAAAGGCGAATGAACAAATATTTTTTTAAGAAGATTGCTGGTAACTTGGGTCACACGTTACTATTGTTCTTATTTACATATCAAACTTCACTTCGGTAGTAAACGGAATTGGTTCCAAACCCACAGCTACTCGACCGCAAATCCATCCCTTTAGCCGCTACCGCCACTTGATAAATTGTTTTATAGGACCATAATGCTCCGATGGTTTCAGTTCGTTGAAGTCACGGGTTTAAGTCGAGCTTCAAAATTTTTAGATGGAAAAACAGTTTAACAAAAGGAAACTGATTTTATGGTTGTGTTTGAAAAACATATTTGGTGATGCCATGTATACTCAGCTACTTTACTACTATAGAATTTTTATTACAAAATCGAAAACCAACTTGATACTGCGTCTCTCCCAGTAGCTATCTTTTACCACGAAATAACTCACTAACTCTATTAAGTAAACCAACGGCTGAGGTAATGAACTTTCCTGAGACCATTTTATGTAGGCCTCTATATTATCCCTTCTACGTCACAGATGAGTTGAGGTGGGGATTTGTCAGGAGCCTTACTGTACCGGTCCGTAAGTTGAAGGCTACAGGGTGCGATACGCTCATTTAGGGTAATACTTCTCCCATCAAGCCTTTTTGATGTGCTAAGAAGGTAAATCAGGTGCTTTGGATACGAGATTGTATGCTAACGATGTCGCGACTGTTTAATTATTAAAATTTGAGGGTGACTCAAATTGATTGCATTTACGGTCTTTAATATCAATAACTGAATTTTACGGACACCAAAGATTATGTTATTACTGATTATAACTAAGTGGACGTTTAATTTTCGTCATAAAAAACTCAATAATAATCAAGTGATAAGCTTTCAAAATAACAAAACTCTTTTGAATTTTACTCCTATTTAGAACTTTACTCCTAGTCTAAACTAACATAGTCGATGATAAGGCAGCATTATTTCTCGTGGCTATCTAAGTTTTAAGTAGTAAGTTTGTGTGATGAGCACGATCATTTGTTCTGTCCGGGGATAATTTATCTCCATCGATCGTTTTCAAAGATGGGCGTATGTTATTTCTATATCGGTAATAACAGGTGATACGGTAGCCAAAGCCTTTTATGAAAATTAGATATGAAGATACGGATCTCCAAAGTTTGTTACTAGCGACATGGGTCGGATTTTTTTAGTAGTTCAATGAAAATTTAAGATGTTAATAAAATTAGAACCACTCCGTACCATTCTTGTAGCAATGGCAGTAGTTGAAAAATGACATTGTTCGATGAAAAAGGTAATTACTTGTGGTTTGTCAGATAATAAATCATGGCCGGCTGACGCACTGCCCACAGTTTTATTAGGACTTAGAGCAGGTTGTAGGAGTGACAGTGGTATCAGTGCAGCGGAGGTAACTTTTGGTCAGACATTAAGATCAGCAGTCCAACCTAAATATTTAAAAAAAAAACCGCTACAGATATACAATTATACATATTATGTCCAAAATTTTTAAAGTATAATTGGTAGTTTACGACCATAACCACGAAATGATAAAAATGCACGTAAGATATTTGTACACAAAAATTAACAAGATTGTGATTTCGGTTTTGTAAGAAATGATTTCTTGAAAATATCGCTCGTTCCTACTTATGATGGCCCATACCACAGTATAATGTATATACGGTATTGTATCTTCATACAAACGGTCTGATCGCCACGCCTTGAGTTCTGTAAACACTCGGTACCAGGGCTGCCAGTTTGTATAACTGGATACAAAATTCGTATACAGCCGGACGGTACGCAAGCCCTATCGCGTAGTTGCGTACCGTTCGGCTGTAGGTAATTATTTCAAGGAGGCCGAGTCACAATACTGTATATACATTATACTGTGCCCATACCATGTAAAAAAGCTAGGCATGCATTATCAATACAAATAAATAAAATTGAGGTGTCTGTTTGTAATGTCAAAATAATAGTTTTTTTTTAATCTAAATAACGGATAACAAGAAAGAGAAGAAGAAGAAAGAAACATACTATATAATATTATATAATAGATACCAGTACAGGTGTAATCTCAGTTTCTAGGTACTTGTTGCTCCAAATGCCAAGGTGCGCTGTGAAGTGTGTCCCACATGAGCGGTCATCTCTACGCCACGAATGTCGAGGTCAAGACAGTGTTAAAACTCGTTCACATTGTGCTTGTGTGTGACAATCCATGGCTTGACTAATAGCTTAATTAGAATATAAATAAATAACTCCACAGTTTCAAAAGGATTTCATTTTACTAGCGTTATTTTATACCTCGAAACATATAATTTATTTGAAAAGAGTAGATACACGTTGTAACAAGATACCCATTACCACTCCCCCAACTGTATCCCCACGTTGAAGTCGTGGGGGGGCTTGCGTGGGTCAATGATCTCTGGGGCTATGCCGGTAGAGCCACTCATGCCGGATTGGCCCAGAGGGAGACTCCAGACTAAGTGGGATACCCGGCGGAGTCTGACATAGACTGCCGTACAGGACGTGGCGTTCTTTATTCGGACACCACGCTGCTCTCTAAGCGTCCCTCTGATCTAGCAGAAGGCGTGTTAGAGGAGCAGACGGTTTCTCTAGGGAAGAGGAACCAAGGCGAGCTCGGTGTGTACTTGCCCTGCCTCCGAGTGGGCAGCCTGGGAAGTAGTCCTCTGCTGCCCTCGCCGCGAGATCGTAATCCCAGTAGGAGTGTCTGGTTATGGTCATGTCTCTAACTAGACAGTGGGATCGAGGGCCTTGGCTTAACCGCCCGGACCGCGAGGAATAAACCTCTCTAAAAAATTATCTGAATCTTAAGTTCTGGTGTGCGGCGAGAAGATGAATGGCTGACAGATTACGATTCTCATCCCAGAGGAGCATCAGTCGTGAGCGCACCCCCAGCTAGGGTACATGTGGACACCCTAGTTGGGTGACAAATTTTCACCTGCCCAGGTACAGAGGCTCTGCCTGGGTCGACTAATACTTCCTCACTACTCGTGGGAATAAAATGGAAAATTTTAATACACAAAACCTAACAGGTGAACGACAACCTAAAGTCGTATCAGAGAAGCTTGTCCTGTCAGATTCTGACACGGTCTCAAGCCAGAAGAGTACGGTGACAGTGAATAGTGCATCGCTGAGCGGTAAGCTGTGGCGTAAGCGCACTCGCACGGACTCACCCAAGGGGGAGCACTCGGGGTCGGATTCGGCCTCCAGTGATGAAGTGGTGCCGGCTGCCAA
The DNA here is from genome assembly GCA_949752705.1 of Callimorpha dominula. Taxonomy (NCBI): domain Eukaryota; kingdom Metazoa; phylum Arthropoda; class Insecta; order Lepidoptera; family Erebidae; genus Callimorpha; species Callimorpha dominula. The sequence goes on from OX457005.1 coordinate 21,721,328, forward strand.
AGTCACCACTGCTCGGCGCGGAAGGGGTCGGCCACCCACTACAGGCCAATATGTCGGCATGGCTACAGCCAGGCGAGAATTGGCTGCAGCACGAAAGGCCGCCGAACTTGCGGAGAGAGAGGCGCAGGAGGAGGTGGAACTTACGCAGTTGACCCAAAAGGTCAATGCCGGGAGAATCGCTTCTTCCTCACTCATTCCCGTAGACCAAAGAGAGCCAGAAGATTTGACAGCCCTGCAAGTGCAAACGAGGGTTCGGGACGCGGTGGCAGCAATAAAAAAGGTAGCGAAGGTGTCCAAAGGTTTGAAAGGGACCTGTCAGAAGGCCCTCAAGAACGCTTCAACCCTTATATTGGAGCACTTGGAGGTGCTAGTCGCGCGGACCTCATCAGAGGAAACAGCTCGGCTACAGGCTGAGAATGCTCGCCTTTCAGCTCAAACGACTCAGCTCCGCAAGGAGATGGATGAGCTTCGCGCAGAATTGGCTAGTTTGCAGGCACGGCAACTGAAAGAGGTTGAAGTCGCGTCTCCCTGTTTCCTTCCCTCACAACCAGCTCAAGACTCGCAGCTGGCTTGTCTACTTCGTGAGGAGTTGGCAAAATTCAACCAACGGTTCGCTGTCCTCGAGGGGAGAATCCTTCGTCCACCATTGGCCAGTGACCATAGAGAGAACCCGCCGACTTACGCAGAAACAGCTGCCGCTCCCCGCCTGGAGAACGCTCGTAAGTCGGCAACACAAACGTCTGCCCCTCAGCCGGCCTCAAAAGCTCAGGCAAAAAATACGAAAGGCAAGGGTCAAGGTAAGAAGTCGGAAAGTGTGACTGGAAAATCTGTCACGGCTGTCAATGAGACGTAAAAACAGGTCCCAACTTCATCCAGCCAGCACGGGCAGCCAGCCAAGTCAAATGGGGATGAATGGCAGACTGCCGGGGCAAAGAAGAAGGCAAAGAAGTCCCGGAGAAAGGGGAAGAAAAAGGCAGGCAAAGACGCAAGACGGCTTCGTGCACCACGCTCAACGGCGGTGGTTATCACACTACCGCCTGGAGCCGAGGAGCGTGGCCTGAGCTACGCCAAAGTCCTGGCTAAAGCTAAGACCGAGATCAAGCTGGCTGATCTCGGTATAACGGCAATGCGGTGCAAACCGACACTCACTGGTGCCCGGCTGCTTGAAATCCCGGGAGCCACCAGTGCCGAAAAGGCAGACGCGCTCGCAGAGAAGCTGCGAGCAGCGGTTGGAGAAGATGGGGTCAGAGTATCCAGACCCACCAAGTGCGCGGACTTGCGCATTATGGGTCTGGATGGCTCGGTCACCTCAGATGAAGTGGTGGCCGCCGTCGCAAAGTCTGGAGGGTGCCCACCGGAACAGGTTAAAGCCGGTCCAATACGTACTGGCTTCACTGGGTTGGGCACTATAGTGGTGAGTTGCCCAGTTGCGGCGGCCTGGGATGGGTATCGGCGCAAGTCAAACTTCTGACGCCGCGACCCCTAAGGTGCTTCCGTTGCCTAGAGGGTGGCCGTGTTGGGGCTAAGTGCACCACGGGGGTCGACCGTAGCGGACTTTGCTTCCGCTGTGGCAAGCCTGGTCACAAAGCTGGTTCGTGCGACGCCGCACCGCACTGTGTAGTATGTGCGGCGGCGGGCAAAACAGCCAACCATAGACCGGGCAATGCTTGCGTCGCACCCAACAAGAACAAACAGAAAGGGGCCAATAAGAAAAAGGGCCCTGCGCAACCGGCTCACCCACCGGTTGTGCAAGCAGCGACAAATGAAAATGCTGGGGAGGAGACGAATGAGATGGACACCTAGCAATGGCTGTTCATACAATTCGTTTTCTCCAGGCAAATATCAACCACTGCGCCAGGGCTCAGGACCTTCTGCTCCAGTCCATGGCGGAGTGGTTAATACATGTTGCTGTGGTCTCCGAGCCGTACTTTATTCCTCCCAGAAGTGACTGGGTGGGTGACGATGATGGCTTGGTGACCCTCATCACCCAAGGTGGCAATGGTTCCCCGTCCTTCGAGTCCGTCACCCGGGGACGGGGATACGTCGCAGCATTGCTGGAGGAGGTAGTGGTCGTAGGAGTATATTTCTCCCCGAATCGGTCTCTCGCTGACCTAGAGAGAGCATTGGAAGAGTTGGGTACAGTCGTCCGTCGCAGCCATCCCCGCCCCGTTATAGTACTTGGGGATTTTAACGCCAAATCTATGGCATGGGGTTCCCCGGCTACGAATGTGCGTGGTGGGGTTGTCGAGGAATGGGCGGTCGAGTCAGGATTGATTCTCCTCAATCGGGGCACAGTTCAGACGTGCGTGCGACAGCGGGGAGGTTCCATAGTTGACCTTTCTTTCGCTAGCCCCGCTATAGCACGTCGTGTCCAAGGTTGGCGCGTAATGGAAGACGTGGAGACGCTGTCACCGATACATTCGGTTTGACGACTCCACCCAAATTCTAAGCGCGCCAGTCAGATCAGCTCCGATTGAAGATGGTCCACGGTGGTCACTAAAGCAACTGAACCGGGAGGTCCTAATGGAAGCAGTAGTAGTGCAGGCCTGGGTCAAAGCACCAGACAGGCCTGCAGACATCGAAGAGGAAGCTCGATGGTTCCAGGAGGGCATGACTGCTATTTGTGATGCTGCCATGCCCCGTGTTCGGGCGTTTCCCGCCAGACGCCAGGTGTACTGGTGGTCGCAGCAAATTGCACAGCTACGCAGAATCTGCGTGGCTGCGCGCCGCCAGTACACCAGGTACCGGAGACTACGCCACCGTGACCAATACTCAGAGACCAGGGAAGCGGAACTATATGAGGGTTACAGAGAAGCCAAAAAAGGCCTCCCGCTTAAGATCTCGCGGGCCAAAATTCAGGCTCGCGAAGAGCTGATTGAGACTCTGGACAGAGATCCATGGGGGCGACCCTACCGCATGGTGAGGGGCAAACTTCGCCCATATGTGCCCCCATTGTCCCAGAGTCTTAGGCCGCAGCTGCTGGAGGAGGTAGTGTGCTCTCTGTTCCCCTCGAGGGCACAGCACATACCCCCGGCCATGGTTCCGGTTCCGTATCCTGACGACGATGTGCCCGACGTGACCTTAGTGGAACTTCGAGCGGCGGTGAAATGGCTTCAAGCCAAAAACACCGCTCCGGGGCCCGACGGCATTCCCGGTCGAGTTTGGGTCTTAGCCTCGAGGTTCCTTTGGCCCCGACTGGTAGGACTCTACAGCGCGTGCTTGGAACGGGGCCAGATTCCAAGTGTGTGGAAAACTGGAAAGCTGGTCCTGTTAAGAAAGGAAGGGTGTCCCGCAGACTCACCGTCCGCATATCGCCCTATTGTGTTGCTGGACGAGGTCTGCAAACTCTTCGAAAGAATCATTGCAGACCGTCTCGTCCGGCACATAACTGGGGTAGGCCCAGATCTGGCGGACAACCAGTTCGGGTTTCGCCGGGGGCGCTCTACGGTGGATGCCATCATGCGCGTTAGGGCCTTGACGGAGGATGCAATTGCCCGGGGTGAGGTCGTCTTGGCGGTGTCCCTCGACATTGCCAACGCCTTTAATACCTTGCCCTGGAGTTGTATCAGGGAGGCACTCCGGTACCACGGGGTGCCGATCTACCTCCGTCGTATTGTCGGGGCCTATTTGGCGGACAGGGCCGTCATTTACCCGGGTCGTGACGGCTGGGGTCGGCGAGAGACGTCGTGCGGTGTTCCACATCGATCGGTTTTGGGCCCGCTCTTGTGGAACATCGGCTACGACTGGGTCCTGCGTGGTGCTCTTCTCCATGGTGTCAGCGTCACTTGTTACGCTGACGACACGCTGGTAACAGCGCGTGGAAAGACGCACCGGCAGGCAGCAATTCTGGCGACAGCTGGAGTCGCGCAAGTCGTTGGTATGATCCGGCGGTTGGGCCTCGAGGTGGCTTTGCACAAATCCGAGGCTGTTTGTTTCCATGGCCCTCGGAAGGCATCACCCTCGGGGTCCCACATTATAGTGGGGGGAGTCCGCATCGGCATCGAGCGTACGATGAAGTACCTGGGACTCATCCTCGATAGCCGATGGGATTTCGGACCACACTTTCGGCAGCTGGTGCCCCGACTAATGGGCGCCGCTGGGGCACTCTCACGGCTCCTGCCCAATTTGGGGGGGCCCAACGCATCTTGCCGAAAGTTGTATAAGGGGATCGTACGGTCAATGGCGCTCTACGGGGCGCCAGTATGGGCGGACGCTCTGACGGCCCGTAATATTGCGATTCTGCGAAAGCTGCAACGCGCAATGGCCGTCAGGGTGATAAGGGGGTACCGTACGATCTCCTTTGAGGCGGCTAGTCTATTTGCCGGATCCGCGCCCTGGGATTTGGACGCAGTACTCCTTGCGTTGCAGTACCGGTGGCGCAAGGAGACGCTAGATCGGGACGACCAACCAGTGCCTCGCGAAGTAGAGGCACACCGGGACGAGCTCCGCCAGATCCTGGTGGTGGAGTGGGAGCAAAGACTTGCGCGACCCAGTGCGGGGCACGCCGCTATAGCGGCGGTAAGACCTGTCCTACGAGAGTGGCTGGAGAGAGAGCACGGGGCCCTCACCTTCCGGATGACGCAGGTGCTTTCCGGACACGGTTGCTTCGGCAAGTACTTGTGTCGGATCGGCCGGGAACCGACGTCACGGTGCCACCATTGTGGTAACTGCCCCGACGACACGGCGTTGCACACATTGTCGGAATGCCCAGCCTGGGCTAACCAGCGCCGTGATCTCGTCGTGGCAGTCGGTGCTGCGGGTAGTCTCTCGCTCCCAACCGTAGTTCTGGCCATGGTTCGGAGCGAGAGCGCATGGAACGCTGTCGCCTGCTTCTGTGAGGAGGTGATGTCCGCAAAGGAGGCAGCGGAACGGGAGAGAGAGCGGAGTACGACTCTCTCTGCTCGCAGCAGACGCACCGGGCGCCGGAGGGCGCTTAATGACCTCCAGCCACCTTAGGAAGTGGCCTGCGGACGGCGAACTTTTTGGGGAAGTCGTCGTCCGAACAGATACAGGCCCGAGAGGCAGCACGCAGTGTTCCGCGCGCGCTCTCAAAGGCGTGCGGCCGATGGGTGATGGTCGCACCGGGTGACGGGACCCGTCTAGGGTGAGACGGGTCAATGCCTGTCGGGGGTTGCGGAAGAATGCAATAGCGATTCTCGCTCCCCTGATCATAGGCAAGTAGTGGAACACCGGGTGGTTTTTAGTCGGTAAGAGTCCGACAGACCCCTTCGCCTCCCCAAGGCGGAGGACATCCATGTAGGATCTTCAACCTCGTCAACAAAAAAAAAAAAAAAAAAGGTACCCATTACCAACATTAATGTCTTTTTTGGTAAGATATACGAATTTTTATAATTTGATTCCCACCACTAGGCTTAGAACATTGTAGAGAAAAAAGGAAAATAAAAACCAAATGAAAACGTAGAGCGAGTTATCGCGAACTGACTTTATCTATGGAACTCTATGCGGAGCGCGAATGAAATTTACTTTTAATTAAAAACTTTCTTATGACGACTTATTTTTTTTTTTTCGACATTCTGTGATTTGTGAGTAGGTTTTTTTACTATGCTTGTTAGAGAATTAAATTTGGTGATTTTATTAAACATTCGTGGGTATCATTACAAGTGAAATTTAAACAGGCGAAACTTTTTATAATTTAAAATATGAATTCTTTCCAGACCCGTACTTTTGTTACGTACGTTTTTTTGTACGTTTTGTTTAATACATAGAATAATAGGTATATAGACATACCCAGACCAATACGTGTACACATAATATTCAGAAACAGATACAAATATTTTACATACATATATTGCAGTCGATTTCTCTACGGTCGCGCCACACAAGTCCTCAAAATAAGCCTTATCATGGAAAGTGATACATTAAAATTATAAAAAAAACTGTGGCATGACTCTATGATCTAAACCACACAATTGCATTTATAAAGGCTGTAAACCTGACTGGCTCAACTGAGATCATTGGAGAATTGGAAGCTGAAAATGCCTAGACTAGGAATAATTTACCTTTGACATTTACACAACCCAAAAGTAACACAATATTTAAAAAAGAAGTGAAAGACTACTACTTATTATAATGAATTCTGGTGTACGATATTTTCATTTTATTATAAATTATTAAGTTGTGTGGCCACTCCCTCGCACTTTTAATATGCGTATAAAGGTTGTCTGGAAGAAATCTCCGTGTGTGATAAGATCGCCAGTTGTCATGTCTGTATTATATTTTACTCAAATGGTGCACAATAAGGAAATAAAAGAAAATAAAGATTCAAAACATTATAAATTTTATTGGCCTTGTTGTTGGCTGAGAATGGAACAATCCGGCGTGGGCGGTCGAAGTATCCCCGCGGGTGTCGTGCTAGGTGACCGATAGCGAAGTCGATTTATATTAAATTATGTTGAAATGGGCGGCAATCGGCAAAGTGTGACCTATTATAGAGAGTCAATATTCTTGGTTAGCTTAAAAATATTAGTAGCCCAGTCAAGGAACTAAAATACCTAAATTTTTTTTTTTTTTTTTGATAAATAGTAAAAAAATGTGCTGATTAAGAATTTTGATACCCGCAGTCTGGAGAAGTGGGGCGTAATGTTTTTTTTACAATTTAACGAAAAAAATGTTTTTTTTTTTTTACATTTTCGTCTGATATCAAGTTTCCAGTACGTTTTTCGTCATATGTGTCTAACACTTTTTTGTTCTCCATTAAATTACCTACAAAATGAAGCTTGTACAAAGTCGCTAAGTGCTTTTGTTAAACAGCAAATAAAGGCCAAAGTTAAAAAAGAGCGTTTTTTTACAATTAATAAATTTGGAAAGAACGTGCGTAGAAGTCGGAAAGTTTCTGAAACTGTAGCTTGTGATTTTGAGCTATCCTGAAATACTTACGGCCTTCGTAGTGCACCTTTTATCGCTGTTCGTACTTTACACCAGCTGGCCTCGGATAATCTTCGTTGATGACGTATTATGGTCTTGCCTCGAGAATAAGCTTGCACATTGCAAGACAATTTAATTTCCCTACTTAAAAGTGGTGGATTTGAATTAAGGATATGGGCTAGTAACCGTTCCGAGTTGCTCACACAAATACAACCGGGTCAGGTTTCTTCTATTAATTTTCAGGACGATACATTATCGTCATCTCTAAAAGTTTTAGGTTTGACTTACTTTCCTTCATGTGACTCATTTAAGTATATTTAATTATAACATGACCGACACAAAGCAAACTGAGTCCGTTTTACAACTACTTGCAAGTATATTTGACCCAGTAGGTTTTGTTTCACAGTGTACTTTTATGCAAAGTGCCGTTAACTGACGTTATAGTGGAACCGGTTTACTAATGAACTATTGGCGCTAGGTAGCTTGAGAATAGAACGTCATGTTTTAATTCCTACCCATAATAAAATGTAGTTGGGAGCATTTTGCGATGCGTACATCTATCTTCGTAGTACGTGAAAAATGTTGTTGACAAGTAAATCAAAAGTCGCGTCTTTAAATTCGATTTTGTCAATACCAAGACTTGAACTTGAAGCAGCCGTGCTCCTCTCAAAACTCGTTAATTATGTCGAAAAAATTTATAGGATTTTTAAATTTCATTAATCGCATTTAGTTATTCAAATAACGTCTTAGAGTCGCTTCAGACACCACAGTATAAACTTAAAACATTTGTAGCTAACTGCATAAGTCAGGTGATAGGCTATATAGGGATATAGAATTGGCCAATAAACCCGTATTATTTAAAAGAGGATATTAAAATGCCTGAAATGAAATCTAATTGTGACACTTTTGTGTTAAGCTCGCGCGACGATACACTTAATTTAAAAAAATATTTAGAGGAAACCCTTAAAAAAAATACATGTTTTAATAGATTGCAACGCGTTTTAGCTTAATGTTCCAGGTTTACAGATAATTTAAGATCTAAAAGATCTACGAGATCTCATGGACCGCTTAGATCTTTAGAGCTGAAGAAAGCTCATGATATCATAATTCGGGTAGTACAGTTAAATCATTATCATGATGAAATCGCAACGTTGCGAAAAAATTAATACATAGTTTCACTACGTGAGCTCAACTCTTCGTAAGTTTTTATACATTCTTCAGGGTGAGGGTTAGGCTCGTACAGTCCGACCTATCTTATAATTGTAAGCATCCTGTGCATTTACCTAAATGGCACACGACTAACTTATCGATAAAATATTTTCACATTTTATATTTACGTGTTGGGCCGCGTACCATGCAAAATATATTATGTAAAAATTATTGGCTAGTCAATGCTCGTACTAATTATTATCCGGTCTGTTTAGTCTAAGTGTATAAATTGTTTTCGTTGCCAACCATGATCAATTCAGCCAGCGATGGGTGCGTTACCCGCACCTAGACTTAAATCTGATAAGGTTTTCAACCATATAGGTTGTGATTTGGCTTAAAGAAAGTCTAAGACGTAACGTGAGAGTATATAAGGCATACTTATGCTTGTTCGTGTGTTTCTTCGCCAAGACCGTTCATCTAGAGGTCTTTACAGATTTAAGTTGTAATACTTTTTGGCATCATTCAATCATTTCGTTGCGCGTCGCGGACTGTGCAGTTGTTAATATTCAGACTGCGGCACAAATTTTATTGTGGCAGCTAAACATTTAAAAGATGTAGCAAAATATTGAAATTCTAAGGACAATTTGGATAAAATTCTTAACCGGTTCACATTGCGTCAAATAAAATGGCGTCCTAATCCACCCAATGCAGCAAGCATTGGCGGGCTTTGGGAAACAGGTATTAAATCTGCTAAATATTAGCTAGTAGCTGGGGGTCGAGCGTGTATACTTTCCAAGCACAATCCGCATGAAAACCTGTTCAGTAGTTTTTCAGACAGACAGACGTGGCCGTTCTGCTTTATTCTTAGTTTATATTATTGTACCGAGTACAGTTCACAAACAAAACTTACTCAGATAGCTCAGTAAATTTATTTATGTTTATTTTATGAATACTTAATTATTTTGGTATATTTTTTTCTTTCATTTATTTTTTGGATACCTAACACTTTACAATAATTTAGGGTAATCAATGATATTGATTACAGTTGGCGGTATGTTCGATTTATGTTGTTGAATGGAAGGTAGTTTGGTAATTCGCCACCGAACTCGGTCTACGGCGCGAGTAGTAGCTATATTGCATGGAGGCGATCGGACTTTTCTTTTCACCCTCGGAGTTTTCTTTGTGCTACCATAGACATTTTATAGCAATGTGGTGACTGTTGACTTCTTAAAGTGCCGTGCATGCCTGGATTATGCTCCTTGTCCTGCGTCATCAGTCTTTCGAGGTATGTGGTGTTCCATTACCATCCGGAAGATTGCAGAGACGAGTGTATTCCACCCACAAACACTTCAAATTCATTCGGGTTCACAAAATCCGCTAGCTTAAAATCATATACTATAGTCTAAGGTAAATATCTCTTGGGAATTCATGTGAAATTCATTTAAACCCAAAACCTTTCGATAATCAGGCTGATATTAATGGTTAATACAAGTACCAGTACTACTATGGTAGCGCTGTTAGACATAATAAGTATAGGAGGCCCCGAGTACTTACAGTGAACTAAACAAATGTTTACACTCCTTAAGTACCATCAGAATTTGATTGTTTGTCACAATCAAATTCTGATGGTAAGCAGTTACTGGTTCTTGTTGTTTAGTTGTGGTGAGTTGTAGGTACATGTTTATGATCTGATGACTCCGAGAGGAGAATGTTCTTTGTTATTGTTGACATTGAAGATGAAATGGGAGGAAAGATTCGACGCGATCGCTGTTTTCAAGTGATCATTTTCCACGGCTGACGACTCGTTTATTATTAATAATAAAAAAATATAATTTATGAAATCAATTTATTAATTTAATAATATAAAACATTTTATAAATGAAAATATTTGATAGAAATTTACTTATTTGTATAATTTAATAATTAACAACATGAAAACGTATTCTCAATAATTGCATATAGGAATATAAACTTTCATTAGTGTTATTTATATTTATTCAAAATATGCGATTTTACTCACTACTTGTATATTTCGGGGATGCCCGACTAGTTTCGCCCTTTGCGAGATACGCACTCTGGTCGAAACGCAAAATAAATAATTAGAAAGAAAACTTTTCAAAGAGGGAATTCACACATAACAATATAAATATGATTTAATAATAATATAAAAACATGTAATGTAACAAATAATGTAAAACACGTATGAAACACATAAAAAAATTGTAATGTTGGTTGTCAGCACTCTTGCTCACTCGCATTTTGCGGTTGGACGTACTGAGGTGGGTATACGCAGCACGTTTTTACGCCGTAGAACAGGGTACGTCGGCAGACGTAGTATACCGCACGTGTTAGTCTTAGCACGCATGTATGCGTAGCCGTTCCTACCCCAACCACAACCCCACGAGTTTTTTAGGATGAAGTAGGTTTCACCTCGGTACACTGTCCACCCCACAGCCAGCATTGCGTGGTTCGAAGGTTTCGATTTACTGTAACAATACACCTAACGTGATGCAGTAGTAGTTACTTGGCTTAAACGATGCTTTAGGTGCGCTACTTAGAACTACTATATAAGGTGTAAGGGAGATAAGGTGTTGCATTCTAAGTGGAATATTTAATAACATATGTGATCTGAAAAAATATAGCGGATAAAGAAATGAATTGATGATTAATACCTCAAGTGCCATTTAATGGCAACATTACCTATTTAATTGTGAAATTATCGGTAAAAATCTCTGATTATGTTATGTGCTCATTAATAATTACTTGTTCTTTTTTTTTCGTGTGGAAACCCCATCTCACCTAACCAGAGCTAATGATGAAGTGGTATGTCGGAATTGAACCGACTAAAAATACACCGTGGAATACGGGGGCCTTGATCCCCTCCTGTTTAGAGAGGCGCACGCAGAACACGTTGAATAATTATTTCTCCTGGACTTTTCATCTACCTAATATTCACTTCCAAGTGGCCACTACTGATCAAACATGTTCAACCATTGATACATAATCTTAAAGAGTTATTAAAACTCAAATTCTCCCAGAAGCCTAGAACGTGGTCCTAATCATGTAAACAGAGTTATGCCACTACATTATAAATGAACAATTTACATTTTTTTTTCTTTGAGCATTGTTGTTGTTGATGGAGTTATTATTATTATATATAATAAACTAGACCTTACCATTTGGCGTCAAAATAGAAACCCTTTTTAAAAAAATTGAAACTTGTATCTGTATTCATGACCACAACAGTGGGTCCATGATCCCGGATCGCAACCTGTACACAGACACAACACAATCAGAAAATGAACACTATTGAACCCAGTGAAATAAGAGACTAAGGTGCTCACCTTCAGTGCAGTTATGTCGTTACTGGTGACGTTGACGTGACTGCTAATGCGAGTCACGGGCGCCACGCGGTCCACGCTACATTCCTGCACCTATACATTTCAGAGGTATATCAAGCTAGCAGTATTCCAAATTTTGGTGCCTGTATGTTTGCTTTGATACGCTCAGTGTAGTCTTCTAAGACGTTTTTCGCACGTCAGCTGGACACTGGGTGACAAAATAGACAATAGTGCCATCGTTCAGCGACAAATTAGCAACAAGGTTTGATGCCTGTATGTTTGCTTTACGCCTTCCTACGTGGAGATACGCTCAGTGTAGTGCTACAGCTTGATATCAGACTAGCAGTATATCGATTTATTATAAACTGGCAAGAGCGACAAATCTTTAAATTTGGAAACAAATTAGCGACTAATTATAGTGCTTATTAGGAATTTGAAACTTAACTTTGTAAATTTCCTATTCCTAATTTAAATTTCAGGCATTTTAATTTTACGTAAAAGAATGGATGGCGTCTAGTTTAGGCCCATTTTCACCAACAATACCCGAATAAGTGGATTTGAAACTGGTATAGCTATCTTAGTCACCTGGACTAGTGTGTCGGACAATTTGTAGTGACGAATCACTTAAATAAGTCTACTGACGATTATTATGTGACGGAGGCCTGGGTCCAGGGGTAAGGTTGTAGGAATTGTAAATAACATTGTAGTCGTTATAAATCATTCTACTTCTTGCATCCGATTAAGAAATCATCACGAACTTCGTCTTCGTCAATTAAGTCGAAGGATTACCTTAGCAACGTAAGGACTATACTCGTCAAGCGCCGGCAGCCCATTGTCCCGAACATAGTCGTAAGCAAACCTTGGCCACGTCCTTCCACATCCTTTGGTCCCGGACCTGTATAATGACACTACTTATATTGAAAAGCGTTTAGGTGATGATAAACCTCAATAGTAGAACACTGACCGATGGCCGCAGTCCAAGAGGACCTGCTCGCTCAGTGAAACAAGTCGGCCGGTCCTTGCAAACAGCGCTCCCTCCACAGCGCCTGCTACCGTGAAAGCCCAGCACGAGGGACACACCGTACTTTGATCTGCAAGTTAAGATTACGCTGGTCGGTTATTTTTCTATGCGAGAGTTTTGGGATTACTAATTTTTTCTAGCGTAAGTTTTGTTGTAGTAACTGTTTGTAATTTTTTCAAGTTTCGTAGCGTAACGATAAGAAAGTTTCAGATTTTTACTTACGTTCTTTTCAAAGTTATTTAATTAAAAAAAAAACGCTCTTTTTTAACTTTGACCTTCATTTGCTATTTAACAAAAGCACTAAGCGAATTTAAACAGGTCTGATTTCGTAGGTTATTTAATGGAAAACAATAAAGCTATGGGCACATATGACGAATAACATACTGGAATCGAGATATCACACGAAATGTAAAAAAAGCCTATTTTTTCGTTAAATTGTTAAATAAAAAAATGACGCCCCACTTATCCAAACTCTTCTGTTCTGTTTCTAATTTATCGTGCCTAACTGAGGTCTAAGGTGAAAATTGAGCATTTTTCTAAAGTTAATATCGATTAGTTAGCAACTTACTACGCACGTGAGTGACACCACCAAGCTTTCTCCAGTCGAACGTTTTCGGCACGCGGTCTCTCATTCTGCGCAGCTCCACCTTACTGTAAGGGAAAGCATCGCCACCGGTACCGACATAAGAGTCTATGCCATATAAGGGGTTCAATTCTTCTTTCAACCGGTCTGCGAGAAAGTTCGCTTCTAATTCAAAACTAGCACCCTTTCGGTTACCGGAATGAATGAATCGAGAGCTCTGTATCAGAATATTCTTGCGCACCGCCTCTTCTAAATCATCTGCATATTGGCGGTTGTGTTGCCTCTTGAACCTAGGTATGATACAACACAGAATATATATTAATTAAATCTGCAGAGAAGTATAGATGATCGTTACAATTGTTGATACTTACCTAGAAAGCATCACTTCGTACTTAGGATCTCGTTGTAGCAAGGAAAACTCCCGCAACGGTTCCACTAATTCGGTCTGGTTAGTTTTCTCAGTGTAATCGCATGCGTCAACTGGAACAGCAAATAAAAGTATCGGGTCGCATCGGTGTTGCTATTAGTGTAACACAGACTTGTACTTTCACACACTTACCTACATCGAAGCTAAATGTGGAAGAGTCGTGATGACGAGTATACACTTTCAAGAAGCGGTGTACATATGAATCGCAATTTTCGCCGAGTATAGAGCTGTCGACGGCAACAGCGTAGCGGAGTGGCGTGGTGGTCAGGTTGTCTGGAGTTCGTGCCACGAGAAGCTCGTGGCGATAGGTAAGCACTTCCCCGCGTGCGGCTCCGCTTGCTCCGGTGGGTGCACTCATAACTTGGATCCAACGTTCCACCCGTGACAACACGACCCCTGGGATCGGCTTTGCATCGATGTACCCTACGCGTTAACATTTATTTTAAAATATTTTCCTTATGTTGCAGGAGATATAACTGATTTAGAGAGTGAACTTAGGCTTTTGTCACTGTGAACATCGTCTAAAATTTTTATGTCACGTCACTGTCATGTCCTAATAGTCTAAGATCCCACCGCTCGATTCTGTAGGTATCTGTTTTTTTAATGAAACTTAATTTAAGTTAATGATTAGTGCAATGCATTAGTTTCGGGTTGCCTATAAAAAAAAATTTGCAAGTACCTGTAAATGAATTTTGTGTAATTAATTTATTTATATAAATTGCAGCTATGTTTTTTTATTAAATTATACGTCATTTGAAAGTAAATGATGTGAAGAATAAAAAAAAAACAATGGTTGCCAGCTCCCACTGTTGATTATTTACAGTCATCTGTTTTTTTTAAATATAAATTTAAAATCAAATTGATGTTTAATATTTGCTGTACACGATAACCCACGGTTGCCCGTTAAAAAGTGGCCGCAAGCGGTAATTGCCATGATTTAAATTAATTATATTAGCTCTAGATGAGAGTGTACAATACAGTACCATTATGGCAGTTTTTTTAAAAGAAATACGCAAACCCATATACCTATAACCTCTATAGAAGAAGAAAGAAAGAAAGTAACATAATTTAATTTTTCTCAAGTGACGTTAACAAATTGTTTATCAATGAAACAAGAAATAACAAATTGAACCAATAGAAAAAAGAGAAAAAGAATTATCTTTAAAAAAAGTATCACCGCCCTTAATGGCCCTAAATCATGTTAAATTGTAATAGTCTGCATTGTTCATCACTTAATCTTCCATCCTTAGAAGTGTAATGTTTTGTTTAAATTTAAAAAAGACCAACCTTGAGGAAAAATTAGTCAATTAACAAATGCACAAGTCACTATCAACATTTCAAGTATGCTTATAAAATTTGAAGAGATCCCTCGAATTCTCCAGGTTTCTGTCATCAGATCCTGACCTGATGGCCATGGGACCACTTGGAAAGTATACCCTTTCAAACTGTTCTGTGTTAAATTCGTCTCTTTGGTACTTAATTCCTAGGCAATCGTTACTCGTATCGTAATATACTCCTATAGTTTTGAGGGAATCGAGTTCATCTACTTTCGATCTCAACGAAGTACTAAAAATTTAAGCAACGCATGCATTACATTATAAAAATTCTTGTGTCTCTTACCAGCAAACTTGAATCCTGAGAGATCAGGTAACACAGGTATTGCCCGCTCAGCTGTCGCGACACGGCGTTGCTCCATTATTGTGCAGCGTCGTACATCCGACTCGCCCGTCCGGTCTACACGAACCTGTTTACACAAGACTAAGTATAGATTCTTGACTTTGTCTGGCCAACGGGAACGGCATCAATATGTTCACGATTTGAATTTTTTCATACCACGTTGGTGGCAAACAACCGTAATAGAAAGAGTACGGCCCGTTTGATGGTAAACGGTTATCGTAGCCTAAGGTCCCAATTCCAGTGGACTCGCATTCGCGTTGCCGATTCTTTAAAAACCAATTTGCGATATTAGAAATATTAGAAAATAATACAAATCGGCTGGGAACTCAAATCATTATTTTGAAGCCTCATCAAATTAGGAGCTTCCAATGAAATGCAAATCAACATGATCAGCGATGTTTAGGAAATCAAGTAACCATAACATTTTATCTAGTCGATGCTTGATTATCTAGATTTCTTTTTGGTATAGCGCTAGTTGTGCTAAGAGTCAATATGACGGTACTTACGTGCACAAAATGTATGCGCCCGTCAAGACGTATGATGCGGTAGCTGAAGGCAGTACCTTCGTGATGTTCAATGCGAGATGCGCCACTCACCGCATCCCACCTGCATTAGTAACATGTTATTAAAAGTTTCAGAAGGTAGTTTCAATAGCCTTTAAAGACCAATACGATTTCCTACCTCCAAATAATTCTATTGAGTCAGTTTCACCAAAACCGCGCATTGACATAGGAGTTAATAATTCCAACAGATAAACTTTCAAGTTCAAGTGTTTATTTATTTACAATTAAAAGATATAATGTTAAGTATTCCATTATTACTTAACATTGAACTTTTTAATTCACACAGATTGGTTCGAAGGCAGATACAACTAAAATAATTAACCACATTTTACAGTAATTGGCTACAATTAGCCAATTACTGTAAAATGTGGTGAATTATTTTAATGTGAAGCTTCAAAAGAAACGCTTAGTAGCAGAAGGTTATTAAATTTGTCTGCAAATTAAGAACCTGTTATTATTTCATGCACTAGGTGTACGGGGGCAGTCGTAATGCTAATGACAAATTTATCAGTTACCGATCAGACTTATCTCTGATGAAATGCCACTCTGTCAGAAAATATCGCCAATTATCTGACATAGCAACTGCTATTTTGTTTGTGTATTATTCGTAATACTTGTTTAACCTCATATCTGGTGTTGACAAGTTTAACAACATCAATTTAATATATTTTTATTATTTACAAGTTTGTTGCCAGTGTCTTATGTGTGCTTTACTCATTGAACATTGCGAGTAGTCTGTTGGCTCATTAACTTGATTTTTCGAACACTTTGCTTTGACATTCTCTACTAAGTAGTCATTTATAGAATTAAGTCAAGATTAACAAAGTAAGGGAAATCATAAATATCATGATCTTAGATATCATAATTTACCTACGTACCTACCTAAATTCTAATTTTGTTCTGAGAAAAATGTTATTGTTAAAAAGCATCAAAGAAGCCTCTAGTCTAGCAACTATAAATATAAAATAGCTCTTATAAAGAGAACGTAAAGAGTCAATACCCAGCTAAAGGGGATAATTATAATCCCTAACCTAACTTTATCACATTAAGAAAAATAGATTTCAACGAAAACCCTCTTATGACCCACAAAACATACCACAGTGTATAGGGTTCGGAGTAGTCGGCTCTCGGCACAGTGAGGACAGCTTCAAGCATCAAGGAGCGCTCAAATCGTGGTAGTGGCGGTGAGGAAGGCTCTTGCCCCGCGTTGATAGGGTCAAGTGTCCTACCAAAATTTGAACTCTTCTGGCATGTGCTGCGACACTTTTCAATCTCTTTGGAGTTTCCGTATGGGGCGTGGAGAGAGGACTGCTGTTTCTGGACAGGGTCAGGCACTTCCACTACCTCATCATCTGCGGTATTGACTACCAGAGGTTGGGTAACGACGGGTGGCAGCGAAGGGGTCCTCGGCTTCTGCATGCGGAACTGCAAAAGCAGTTGCTGCGAGTCCTCTAGGGAGTGAACAAAAGTGGAAGTGAGATAAAAACTTACAGCAAGGTTTCTTAACTTTGTTTATCGATCGTCGTTTGCAAAAGACATTTACTGCTACTATTTACAAATACATATCACTGGTCACACATAGCTAGAGTTGTTGTTAGCTTACCAACTGGTAAGAAGATTGGAGAATTTCGTTCTCGGCGCTCTTCATTCGATACACGGGGCTGCGTCACGGTGTCGTCGTTCACCTCATACTTAACCGGTTGCGTCGGCTGAGTTGTGGGCGTGCTGACTCGGGAAGAGGTCTCCTGGTTTACGTGGTTAGAGATAGGCTCTCGAGTGTTGGGCCGAAAGGGCATGTAATTGGCATGGACATTGGTATTAATTACAGATTGCCCAATGTTGGGTGGAGACACGTTGGGGGTTTTGACTACCGATGCGATGTAACTGCCTGTAACATGGTGTAAACATCTGTAGTACTTAATTTGTTATTTACTTAAACTTTATACATGTTGCATCTTCGGTCATTAGTACGAAAGCTTAGAGCGCCCTCTATAATAAATTCACCGGAAAGGAACACAAGCGCCATCTATCGGCGTTACACAGAGTCTAGGCGGAGCGTGTTGGCGTGCGAAAGGACGAGTTCACTTTAAGTTTGGTCAAAACCAACCAGTGTTTTTTTGAGTGATTGCAATACCTCAGTGATTTAGTATAAAAGGGAGTTTTCTCATAGCCCGTACTCACTTCGTGCCCACAATGAGCCTAGTCCTGTGCCTTAGGATTCGACATACACATATATGTATAATAATCGGCTCTAATAGTCTAATTTATCTAAATAAATAAAATAATTTAAATAATAAAGTGGTTTTCCTTACAAAAACGTAAATAAAATTTTCAAATAACGTTTACAATTTCAGTATTCTAGTTATATGGGTTGTTATTTTTTTTTTGTACATCTAATTTATTTGTAAAAACATGGGAAAAAAATTAAAAAAGACTTTTTACTAAAAAACTACAATACAATAGGTTGGGTATAACTAGGGCCAACATTTGTTTTGGAAACCATGATGGTTTTGGAAACCAAGGTAAACAGTTGGTGCACGATGAAACCGCCCAAGTGATGTCCAACAGGTAGGGACGCCTGAAGCAACTCTCGGTCGCTCAAATTTGTTATCAACTCAATTGAAGCGCGTAAACCGAATATCAAACTTGTTTAAATTTAAAGAAGATGAAAGCGATTAATGTTTTATAAAAGTGCTGGTCAACTCCAAATTAAACAGTCCTAAGTAAAAACCTTTACAAAAATTTTGTATTTTATATTCTGAAATGTTGAGTATTATTAAGACAGAGTTTACGCCGGTACAAAACCTGTTGATGGCTAAAGTTATCTACCCTGGCATAGATGACGTACACCTAACCTAAACTGCTAAACTTATGCCACATCGAGAGTTGTGGGGTAATATTTCTTTACAAAATAGTAATAGGTGAAGTCAGTTACGTGCACAGTAGTACCATAGTATTGGACTGCTGACAGAAATGCTTCACATAACATAAGGATAACTTGTCTATATAAGTAAGTTTATGTAAAATCTTTGTTGCGACGAAAGACTCAGATATTTTTATGTATATCGTTCAGGTGATAAATTGACTAAATCATCTGAAGGGAGACGTTAGTTCAAGATTCTCCGGTAGATGAGTGCAATCATGAACAGAGTAGTTTTATCAGGAAGTGGAGTATGTGTAACTCACTTGAGGGCACCGCCGGCACTGGGATCAGCACTAACTGTGGCGTGGTGTATCCGCCTTCTGCAATAGAATAACACTGTTCACTCTAGCGGTACCCAATTTCATAATTATTAATTGTTTAGGGTACACACCATACTGTAAAGAGTGTCGTACTGGTCACATTACATTACTATATATTATATCTTTAATAACGTTATAATCACCTCTCGTCATATTGAAGAGACATTAACGTTAAGTCCACATCTAAAAAGCCACATGCGATCATCAAGAGTTAAACAGTACTCAACCCCAAAACCGAGTCTGCTTCTTAGTAAGTCGGAAATTAACTCTTACATGATGTACTGTTGTGCATGTCCAATGTAATCAAGGTAAATAAAGGGAATTTGAGCCTTAGGAAATATAACAATACTCTGTGTTTTCTATAATATTACTACAGTATGAGGTTCTTTAAAAGGTTAGTCAAAAGTTTTATAAGGTTGAAAAAACATTATGCATTTGGAGAAAGAAGTGAATGATAAGCGGCTAAATGACAGACCCACTTACGCAACATGATCGGCGACGGCAGAAATATATTGTTGAATGTCGTACTCGCACTGTTAGCCGAGCGGGCCAGCTCGCTCGTGGCACCAATGCGTGCTATTTCTATAATAAAAGAAATTACATTAAGATATATAATGCTTCTTGAACTTAAAATGTGAACTGACCCTTAAAGTCTTCGAAGTGACAATTGGTTATTTTACTTTAGGAAAGTAATGATCATAAAACGTAACGTAAAGGTAGATTAAGCAATAGGGAATCGGAAAATGTTAGCTTCAGTTCATTAATTTAGAAATTAAATTTGATAATATTCGTTTCAAAGTTTTCAGTTTTTTTGTCTGTTCTACAAATAAGCAAAACGAAAGCCGTTGCTGTTGAGACGTTACGTCATCACGTCAGTAAAAACTATAGGCATAAAGTACAAATCTACCCAGAGTTATTATGGTGGTAGTTATTTTAGTATAATGAGTTCTTTTGTAATAGTTTTCTTTTCAAAAAAGTCCTTATTTATTTTTGCCATTTTTCGGAATGTTTGAACATCGATATAGGATGTATTGTTCTATCTCCATCACTAATCACAAGGATAGTAACTCTCTATGGAATAGGCAAAATTGCAATTATTTACATTTTCACTACTGACACTATCTTTATTTCAAAAGTATTAAATTAAAAAAGAAATATGTAGTTAAATCATGGAAATTCGTATTTTCTTTAATTTAGAATGTTTTACCTTTAGTGCAGGTTTTATTTTAATTCAGAACCACCACTACTTTAAAACAGAAACTGTATATTTTACCCTATATTTTGTAAGCATGCGTCAAGCATGTCATGAGCCCTTACCAGAGATGAGTGAAAGAAATAATTCGGCGGCACTGGTACGGCGCTGCACGCTCTGCTCTGGATCTTGTTGATGTCGCTGGTGGTCCACTTGATTGACGTCTTTGTCCTTTAGAGAAACTGTCGAGACCACGTGGACTGCACCTGTGCACATTCCCTGCAACTTTGTTAACATGTTGCCACAAAACCACACAACGCACCCGTAACCTCTGTTCTCAGCATTCTAGGTCAATGACGGTAAAGTTCTTCTCTATTTATAATCCATCCCTACGTATTAATTCTTTGGAGAATTGCAGCCTATTTTTGATGGTGCTCCGATACCAATCAGCCGAAGGGTAATTTTTTTTTATTATTTATGTCTTTTATATACTTATTATTATAAAGAGGTCGCTTACTCATTATGATCTCTCTATTACATCATTTGTGCTGTAACTAATAATGACCTTGGTCTTCTGATACTAGCCAAAGTTCAAAGGCCTGCTAACCTAGAAAATTATATTATTAGGTAGTTATAATGATTATTTAATATTACACATTATTAAAATTACTTTAATAACATAATTAAAGGCCAATAAGAAATATCCATAATGTTTTACACCTACTTAAATTGTAACCCTGGTGTAATAAATGTTTTATCTATCTTTTTTTTGGTGGTGAGGCTTCCAAGGATTCTGTCGGACTCTTATTGACTAAGAACCACCCCGATATTCAGCTGTTTGCCTATCATCGGGGGAGCAAAGATCGTCATAGCTTATTCCGCAACCCCCGACAGGCATCGGGATCCGTCTCGACCAAGACGCGTCCCATCTTCCAGTGGCATCCGTCAGCCGCACTCCTCAACAGTTCATCGCCCGCAGGTCGCTGGAGATAATTTAATGCCCACCAGGACCTGATGCGTCTGACGTAGACAGAGAGAGTATTGCGTTTTCTCTCTCGTTCTGCGGCATCCTTTGTGGAAGGTAATCTCCTCGCAGAAGAAGGCGATGGGGTTCCATGCACTCTCGCTCCAGACAATGGATAGAACTCCAGTCGGGAGCAAGAGATTACCCGCAGGGCCGAATGCCGCGATGAGCGTTATCTATCTTTCCAAACCGAAACTTTATTGACATTTTGTATATGTTGTCATAAAATCAGAATAAGCAAATATAAAATAGGTGTCAAATCAAAGGTGAGAATAGATGTTATAAATACTAATAATAATAAATTATAATAATTCAAATTTTAATGATCCTTAAGGTTTAAGGGTTAAATAAAAGTTTTTGGTATTTGTAACGATAAATATCCATATTTATTACAATTAATGGAAACCCCCGTAGTAATCATCTATGGGACCAGTTGAGCCGGATCTGAATCGTATATACTATATTACTTATTACATGAGAATGTTGTATAAACTGATATTTTGTCTATATTTTAATCCTAACTAAGATTGTAAATGCAAAAATGAGTTGATGTTTGTTACGTTTTCACGCTTTAACTACTTAACCGCACATCAGAAAAATTTATAAACACATTGTTTTGGGTACAGAAAAGGACATAGGGTTCCTCAGAAAAAGTTCTGTCCCAGAATGGTTTTTTTTTTATATTATTTATTTATTTATAGGTTTGCCTACAATTGTTACACATTTCTTACAAATAATACATGCATGATAAATAAGGTATGGGTATACAGTATCAATCGGCAAAAATGTATAGAAAACATTCGGATTTTAGTATTAACACAGGTTAGGTTAACAGGTACCTATTAATGTTACAATATATTAGCGAAAATTTCAAATAATTTATCAGTAAACAAAATTATTTACCCATTTATATAGAAAAATTATACTATATTATAGGGGGCAAACGACCAGACGGGTCATCGGATGGTGACTACCGTCGCCTATGGACGCGTCAACTCAAGAGTCACAAGTGCGTTTCAGGCTTTTGAGATGGGAGTACGCTCTTTTCTTGAAGGTTGGTCCGAAAATACCGCAGGCGACAATTTGTACCAGAGATTCGTTGTGCGAGGCAAAAAAAA
Organism: Callimorpha dominula; assembly: GCA_949752705.1. Classification (NCBI taxonomy): domain Eukaryota; kingdom Metazoa; phylum Arthropoda; class Insecta; order Lepidoptera; family Erebidae; genus Callimorpha; species Callimorpha dominula. The sequence goes on from OX457005.1 coordinate 21,743,551, forward strand.
ACCTGGAGAAGCGCACAGTGGTAGATTGCCAATTATCCAGGTGATGGGGATGAAAGGGTTATCGGAATTTATTCTCAAAATGTACATGAGCACGACGAATGCCGAGTTTGGATGTATATACGCCCAATAGGGATACCAGGGTCTATGTTACATATAGAAAATTTTGAATCGTACATGTGAGAACTGTGTGATCAATGACATATTAAGTTAATTTGCTATGTTGCTATATTGCCTGGCAGTCCTGAGTACGATATGCTCGCCTAGAAGTCCCGCCGATGGTGGCGTTTGTGTCAGGTCCTTCGGCCCCCTTCGATGTGTGTTGCTAAACCCCCTGGTGATGTTAACTATTAAACGAGCACAACAAGCACTCCTAAAAGTACCTTTTCGTATTCCTACATAACTATTGTATCAGTTGCAAGGTTTTAACTGTCCGTCAGCTATTTGTAATGTGCACATTGTACACTGTATTAAAACAACACACGACTCTAACATGTAACACCAACCTTACTAACACAAAGAGACGGAAAGATATTGTCTGTATCTGTACTACATTTTCGGAATCAAGGTTTGTATTCACAAATAGATTTTTTGCATTTTTGGGTACTTTTCTTTACAACACGATAAAAATACATCTATAAACGACCTCAACTATTTTAAAGCAAAGAATCTCCTCAGTCAGTATCTGCAAAGATTAGACTATAACCAGACTGAAGATTTAATTACTGTTATTAAATAAATAATAGTCTCATAATGTTAATGCTCCTATATTGTTATATACTACATAGATATCTATTTGTAAACATGTATATTTCATAAATATTGTTACGATTAAATAATTACAAAATGTGTGTGCCTGTGGCACAGGTTTACCCTAGTACAGTCATACATATATTTAAGCTAATTAATGTTATATAAGATCTGTAATAATGTGTACCAACTATAAATGAATAAATGAATTATTATTATTATTATTATATGGTTGAAGTGGATGCGTCATGCTCGTGAACGAGAGTCGTTAGTGGGGGCTGGTTATCGCCGAACTGCTATTACTTACATATAGTAATTTGTGCGTTTATAGTTTAGAACAATACATTACATTGTCCTCACATTTCATCTGCACATATAAGCAATGTAACCAGAGACTTGTAAAAACATTTTGTAAAAGAGCGTCCTTGGAGTTTCTTGCCTGTTCTCCTCAGCAGGATCTACGTATTGGAACAGGTAATTAGCTTCACGACTGACATAGTCTGACTAACTACTAGTCTACTCCTGATAATTCAAAAATACCTATAATGGTTTCAATTTAAATAAATGATTTTATTTGATTGATTGAGGATATAGTACAATCCTTTTAGCTGACTTAGCTGGTTTATAGAAAACAATATCATACTAACTTTTGAACTATCGCGTTCCATGATATAATTACGTATATGTACGGAAATTAATGCGTAAGTCAGCCCGTCAGGACGGCCAGTGCAACCTGGTCGAAACGTCAATTCAAAGGTGTGTAATACCTATTACGTGATCGCGTTTATGTCCGTATATATACATAATTAAATAATATCATAATAAGCGTTTTCAATAACGATTTAGATCGTTATTGAGTTTGTACTCGTTAACGTCTTATTTACAGAATAAGATTAAATTAAATGAGCATGGGTGAAAATTAGGAATAGGTTTTTATCGACATTACATCACATCACAGCACTTCTCTTTTTTTTTTTGAGCAGGTGTTTTATAAAGAAATTATTTGTGGAAGTCAGTAATCTTAAGTAGATATGTGTAAAAATCATGATGATTATAAATTAAGCTTTGTGTCCTACTGGCTACTCACCAAGGAGGCAGAACGCCAATGCAAGCATACTCCCGCGTACATCCCTCATAGTTGGCACAGTTGGCACACTACACAGTCTTTCAACGCAATGTTTGCAAGATGCAAGCTTGTCTCGAATGGCCGCTGCACTAATAGCCGATAATCTAAGTCTTGTGTTGCAAGAATATTGCTCATCTTCACTCCCCACCTACGACCTGTCTAGTCTAAGGTCTCACAATATTAATATTCTAGGTCATCATTACATTACATGTTTCTATCTAGGCCAAAACTAAGCAGAGTTAGAAGCTAACTTTTGGAGCCACTTGTATGAGAGATAAAAGTCACCTCATTAATAACTACCTACTCTAATGTACCATAGTGTAAAGGTTAGTTTTGATGGGCACTTGGTAATAACTTTAAATTAAAAAGAGCATGATCCAGTTCAGGATGGAAACCTTTTACTTTCACATTAAGCATTTGATAAAATATAGATAACTCAAAAATTTGAGTAATTTTGGAACAAGAGTTACGACGTTATTCTAGTACTTAAATATTTAAGGGCCTCTCATCGTTTTAACACTGTTACAGTCATCAGAATATTTTTTTATCCATAAATATGTTTCTTCTGCCTTGTTTTTCTCATAGTTGACTTAAATAGTAAATCCTGAGATAGCTTTAGTAAATTATTAAATACTAGCTAACCCGCGCAACTTATTCTGCGTCACATAAGAGAGAGAGATAAAATTTCCCCATTTTTGCAACATTTTTCATTGATGCTCCGCGCCTACAAAAGAGACAGCTTGCAATATCATTATTGCGTTTTGACCGTTTTTTTTTCATTTTCAAATCTACTTCAATCAATTAATTACTGACTACGACGTGCACCATAGCTCCTCGCTCGCCTTTTGCACCCGATCTATCTCAGTCACCTTCTTTAAGTCGTCCTGCTTTACGTTTACCGACTTGTGGTTTTCCTCGAGGAGTCGCATTCTCCAATGTTTGGTGTTCCTTCAGCAAATGTAGCCATACACACAAATGTGATAGTTGTAGATTTTCTATTCAACATAGCCGAAAACTTACAGAAGATGTGCTTAAATAGTTATATGTATTTGCCACACGTATGGCCGAGCATCACTTGAGGACGGCTCGACCGATGGCTGACTTTCGGATACGAGTCGGATTTGTTGGCCCAATTCTTGGTCAACATATGCGTTTAAGCGTTACTTTCGCATTTATAATATTAGTTAAATATAAGTTTTATTACGAAACTCAATGAGAAAATGCCAATCGAGGTCGAATCTTATACCTACTATAAATGTTTTATGGATGTCTCAAGTCTATTTTAATAAATATTAATTTACATAATACAACTTTTAACCATCTAGCCTCCATGTCAATATTGAATCAAAACAATCTCGATTATTTTTAGCGAACTGTAGAACCGATAATTTTAAGTTGAATTTGACTTTAAGATATATTCAAAATTACCTAATTGGTCAAGGACATTACATTTGAAGACTGGTATTTTTATACTATCGTTACCCGACTGCAGAACAAAAATGGATTCATAAGTTTGACCTGTATGTCCGTGTCTATGTTCCCTCGTAATTGTAGTAAACGTAGTCGGGTTTTTAAATATTTAATTTATAGGTAGATAACTTGGTCTTTTCTATTTTAAAACTATGTTTTATAAATCTTGGTGATATCTTTTGGGTAGGTACATACCATCTCAAGAAAAAAATATATTTTTCTCGGAATCAACTTGACTAAAACCACACTGTATTTCATCATGGAGGCTATGGCCAAAGCTGATGTACGCCCATTCACGGAGTAGTCCTGAGCTCGCAACAGACCTGGGCCAAATGTCAAGAAAAAAGCACTCTTATGGTAGTGTGATGGAGGAGCGTTTCCTTCCTTCAGCTTACTCTTCACACTTTAAAAGCATTTAAAATGTTTAAATTGAAATCTGATAAAAATGAGTATAATACTAAAAAGAACGTGTTCAATTCCATCGACGTGCTTAGGCCCGTGTGGCGGTGCACCTACAGCTCGCTGCAATGCTCCCTAATTGCAACCGCGACAAATCGATGCTTGTGCTGACGTTTGCCAAGAAATCAGCGGAAGATTAACTCGGTCTCTAACTGGATTACTAATGTATTCTGGACAATATTTATGAGAATAGTAGAAGACTGAAAGTAGCCAAAGTTATCCCCGAAGGAAGTCTATTTTTGCAGGTCTTCATTTTGACAACTACATTAATTCCCTGTTTTCGGGCAGGTTTCCATGCAATCAAATTAGTATTTTGTAGCAGAAAAAAATTAACAAGAGTTGGATCCTTGAGTTTTAATTAAATTTTTAATTTATGTTATTATGAAGAACAAACCGTCAAATGATAATAAAAGTTTACGCAAAAGAGACACACAATATTCTTACTAAAAAACGAAAACTTATGCTATTAAAGTTTATTGTACTGCCTGCTCAACGACCAATGTTTTATATGTTTAGGTAATAAAACGCTGTCTTACTATTATTTATTTTGTTTTTAAAAAGTATCTTAAGCCCATTTTGCGAAACGCATGTTTAATTTTATATTGTGTTGTTATGTACAAAGTCATTGAAGTTTAATGCTAAAAATGATCACTATTTTTAAAGCTTTATTCGTGAACGATTCGCGTTTACTGGCATTTGCAACCAATAGTACTGAGGCATCTCGTATTGAATGCGTCCAGTTCACCCATCTAATAGATTAGTATGGAAATTGTTCCAGCTGTTTCCGATACCTCTAACCCCGTTTTCTATTACAGCAAAATGGAAATTATTTTTCTGGATCATGCTTTTGTGTGATTGTTTGTGGGAAAAACATATTTCATTTTTTTTATGGGATAGGTGGCAAACGAGCAAACGGGTCACCTGAATTAGTGAGTAAGTGATTACCTCCACCCATAGTCACCTGCAACTCTAGAGTCACAAATGCGATGCCGACCTTTAAGATGGGAGTAGGGGAAGGGACGGAACAGGGGGAGAGAGGGAAGAAAGGAGGACAGTAGGGAAGACGGAGAGAAGGGGAAAGAGGGAAGCGTTGTAATGCGACCGGTTTTTTTGAGGCCGTGGCATCACTCCGGTCTAACTGGCCCATACGTGCCAAAGCATGGCTCTCCCACTAATGTTATTACATATTATGAAAAGATGTATTTACTGTGATATTATATTAGTAAACATAAATATTGCATACGATATTAAAAAAGCGTAATTTGAATATTAAGAAGACTGCGAAACTTTTTGTATAGAAAATGTTCAAGGTCGAAACCTTGTCCCATTCATCACGTCATCACTAAAACATGATCTAATGAATTAATAATTTACGAATGTTACTATTGCTATACAAATTATACAGGCCATAATATCACAATTTCTAATGGGTACAATTTTTTTAAGTGTTCTTTACCTTTGCGTACAGCCTAATTTAAAAAATTGGTTAAACACATTATACAGACCAGTCTTCTCCTATAAGCTCTAAGTTACTGGCATTTTAGTAGTTCTTGGGTGCTATATTAAATTAACGAGAAGAAATCATTTGCTTTCAAAGAGACCTTAAAACTTTAAGATTTTATAATCACAACAATATTTAACAGAGATTTGAGCGAAAATGAGAAAACACTTTAAGTATTCATATGAGAATGTCAGGTTCATAACTGAAATGCAATATTACAGTTGTTTCTTTATTGGAACAGTATTTATGGCCAGACTAAGAAGGGCAAGGTAAAGGCACACACTTTCTCTAATCGAATAATTATTTTAAGCGACATTGCAAAAGTAGTAATCTCTCTGCTGGGCAAACACAGCGCTAAAACGTTATGGCAATCCAACATGCCTTTCAAGGTGGTAACGTGGGAGAGCCATGCTTCGGCACGTATGGGTCGGCTCGACTGCGCTTGATACCACGGCCTCACAGAAAACCGGTAGTGAAGCAACGTTGCATTGCATTTCGCCGCCTGAGTAAGGTTACCGGAGGCCCTAACCCTTCCCTCTCTCCTATTCCCGTCCTTCCCCTCTCCCCCCTCTCCCCTCTTCCCACTCTTCTCCTCTCTCCCTCTTCTCCTACTTCCACCTTAAATAATCCTAAAATAAAAATAATCCTTACATATGGTCACCTTAACATCTTTCCAATGACGAACAAATCGAATATTTAATATTGTTGATCCTTAAGCTCCATTTTCATGTTCAAAAGCATGATGTGCCAATGCACAAGGTCGTTACTGGTTATAATAATATTTACCTGCGAAACTATGATACTACATTTATAATGTTACAGGTAGCAGTAACCATATGCGTATTTTTCACCGAATATACATAATAAACAAGAAGTATTCCAAATACCCAAAAGTGATGAAGATAGACCAACGTTAAAATATTCTGAAACACAGCACTTGTAGCCAAATCGTTGCACCTGCACCTCAACGGATTAACTTGCTTACAACTGCGCCGATTCATTGTACTGCACTTGTTCTATCTCCAAGTTTGTAGGGTAGTTACATATGTTTTCAGTCGTACGGATTTTTTATCATATCTGAAAACTAAAGTATAGTAGCATTTGATACCGTAGTTTTATTCGCGTTAATGTGAATTTTGTCAAAAATTCTAGTATGTATATATGGTCATAATACTTTTGGATTAAAGGCCTAAATGTAAGTATGTCCTTTTCTATACCGCTGACATCGTGTGTGCAAAATTTCACCTCCTTTCTTTGCCGCACCATTAAAATGTGGAATGCATTACCAGCACACGTGTCCCTTCGACATATAATCGCGGGTCCTTTAAGCGGAGCATGAAAAAGCATCTCTCGATGCCGTCAAGCTGAGGGCCACCATTTTAGTATCATCCGTATCTATAATGGTGGTTCTCAGTCTTTGGACCTCACTCTAGCTTTCCATAAGGCGGTTTGAGGTCAATCTGACGTGTCATAAGAAAATAAAACGATGATTCAACATGTTGCGAAGGGCTTGAAAGAGTAACAAACAAACTCATGTTAGTATTTATAAATATAACGCTTCGGATAAACTGAGTTTAATATTATCCAATAAAACTGAGTTAAATTAATTTTTTTACGACAAATAAAATAATTATCTACTAAAGTACATCAGCTTATTCAACTCTAATTACAAATTAGAAAATACATAGTTAGGTAATAAACTAATATTTCTAATTGAATTTAAAATCTTATTGTTATTACAATAGCAAAAGAAAAACTGCACTTAACAAAATTGAGTCTCGAAGAAATACTAATGATGTAATCTGGCATTATACGTATATCACGAGTATTCCAGCAAAAAGTTCTCTATTCAGAAATACATTTCGAATATCAACTAAGAGAATTTTAGGGTACAGTCATTAAGTCGAATTGCTATTCATTAAGTCGGATTAAGCTTTCAATGAAATATTAAGCATAGAAGTAACTGTAGTAATAGATGCTATTTTATGATTCCTGATCGATTTACAGTTTACAGACTGGTTAAAAATATCATTAACCGACTTTATAGTAATCTTAATATTACCAAAAAATGCAATGGACTCTTACAGACGTATTCACCCTACAACACTTTGTGTGAAAATTCTCGGTTCTCCTCACAATATATGTTTTCTCGTACGCTCCCAATTGTACTCGCATACTGTGTACTGAGCAATTTTGATTTTGTGTATAAATTCCATTCAGGTGCGCTGTAAGTATGTCGACATTATTCTGAATCAACCACCGAAATAGTTTCTACTTTGTGGTTAACGAAACAGCTTTTTTGTTCTTTGTAGTAGTTATATTTAGTGCTATGACTGAAAGTGTTACATGGAATGGAATTATATTTGTTCTTCATCATCAATACTAATAAATAAAATGAAAGTGTCTGTTTTTAATGTCAAAATAATAGTTTTTTTTATGCTCAAACAGTTATTTTCCCGATACCTATGCCTAAAAATCAATTTAAATTTTTTTTGTCTCTCTGTTTGTTTTGGCTAATCTCCGGAACGGTTGGACCGATTTACACAGGACTTTCACTAGCACACTAGCAGGATAGCTGGTGTTTGACATAGGTTGTTATAAGGAGTACCTAACTCAGGCTACCTTTATTTTGGAAAAAGAATGAAGGTTCCGTGAAATATATATAAAAGTGTACACGCGAGCGAAGACTAATGATAGATTAACTTATAAATATAAAAATCTGATATTAACGAAGACGAATATCTGTAATCCGTCTGACCTGACATACCTCTATTACCCAGAATATATCCTGGAGACCCCCCATGCGGGCGTGTGCATTTATATCAGGGACGAGATCTGTTGTCAGCGTCACCGTGACTTGAAGGTGTTCTGTTTCGGGGGTTCATGTGAATACTGGCCTTGATCAAATAGTTTTCGCCAGTATATACCGTTTGCACAGCGGAGACCGAGAGCCAAGAAGGCTTATGGACTATCTTATGGAGAAAAGTTTATAAGTTTGCCATAGCTTGTGGTCTCTCTCAACTTGACCACAGCCCACACGCATCCCTGACTTTGCAGGCCACACTGCGTATTGCCTGGATCTTTTTTTTGTTGACGACCGATCCTGACAGACATTCGGTGTCCGTTTCACAACCGATATTTGACCACATTGGCCGTATTGGGGATAAGTAAGATACTTATCTTCCAGGGAGTTTCCAGAAAGCTTTCTGGTCTCTTGCCAAGTCGGTTGAATTAAACTTCTATCGCCACACGCACCCACCTCTCCATAAACCTGAGGGTTCTATGGCAAACAGCGCTAAGGTAAAAGCAGAAGTATTTGCTAATCTCTTCGAATATTCTCGTCTAGACAGCAAAAGTAAATGCCCCCCTCTGTTACCTCCGTTCGGTCTCAAAACGAGAGTTATTAAAATCCGCCAGAAAGATGTACTTAAATTTTTTAGTGCATCGAGACGTGAATAAGGTCTGCGGACCAGATGGCATTCCCGGAATGGTTCTTATGCACTGCGCAGCTGTGTTGTCTCCTGACACGCCTGTATCGACTCTCACTAGAAACTAGCAAGGTTCCAAGATCCTGGAAGTTTGCTAACATTCAACCTATACCGAAAAGGGGAAGCCGTGCAGACCCAGCCAGTTCTCGACCAATTTCAATCACCGCTGTAATATGCCAGATTATGGAGTGTATTTTGAATAACTGTTTCCTGGCATACCTAGACACCAACGAGCTCCTCAGTGACAACCAATATGGTTTTTGCAGAGGACACTTAACTTCGGTCAACAAATCGAGTCAATGGCATGAGACAGCTTCCAAAAAATTGGGAGTAATATTTCGAAGGTCGGACGACTAGACACAGACAGAGGTTCCACCCATTCATTGTCGAAATACCAAAAAGTCGAGCGAAACGTTTTGATAGCTCCTTTTTGGTTAGAGTGGCCAAGATCTGGAATGAACTGCCTGCGTCTATTTTTCCAGACAATTATAATCAAGGGTACGTTCAAAAGTAGAGTGAATAATTTTCTCTTAGATGGGCGTGTATCATCTTTGTCTTCATCATCACTTTCCATCAGGTGAGTTGGAATACAAACGCCTATCCCAACACACAATAAAAAGAAGCCTTAGGATATTTCTTTATATTAGTACGTTTCTAATCAAGGACATAGTATATCATATGATGCTAAATGATTACCGATACTTCTAAACAACTTTGAAGAAGAATGTAATAATATCATGAAATGAAACGAATACCACTCCCATAGAGTTTTAGCTCGTGGCCAATAATACTAGATGGATGAGATGGCTCCAATTTGTGCAGATAACAACTTTGCCCTACTTTCCCCTATTAATCACTTGTGGAAATGAAAAAAAAATAAAGACTCACTTTAGCAATGCCCAAATTACTTGATCCAGAAACTAGGACCTTTTAGTCGCATATAAAAATAATCTCAAACTTACGTAAACATACAGGAATCATTTACATTACACCGGGCTAGGGACCCTGTGATGGACTTGGCATGGCTCGACCCCGGCACCGTCCAGTCTAAGATAAAATGCCCATATATACCACTGACTATCGCTGTTTCGCGGTCCTCCCCGGACATAGATATTCGATCGTGTCTCCAGCGAGACATTTTCGATGTACCGTGAATCATCCTTTATCTATTCTACAATCGATAATGATTTAGGTGAAAGTAAAATGGAAAGAAAACTTAAACTGAATATATTGTGTGAATTTTGTCTATACAAATTTAGCGTCTACCATATAAATCGTGACACCCGGTCCATAAATATTTTACGAGAACATAGTCTATGGGCAGCCGCTGTAAAAGGCTCCAAATACTAACAAAATAAAACTTACACAGTAAAACTTTTATTATTATGTCTAAGCTAATATAAAGAAATGCCTCGATAAGTTTATGTAACCGATTTTTACTAACTTAGTAAAGAAAAAGTATCTAGTCTGCGTCTGGTCTTCAATCCTAGGTCGAGTTAACTTTTTCTAGTCATTTAACGATGAAATCTGAATTGTTAAACCTGAATCATTTTGCTATTAGTTATTTTTATATCTTAAATGTAGATATTTTTTTTAAGTGGGTATTTTTATTTACAAAGAACGTCATGTATCAACATGCACATAAAGTATAGAGGTGGACTTAATGCCAGGCAACCTTCTGGTGATGCAAAGAAACAGGAAGTGGTTGCATTCAAAATATAATAGTTTAATATAATTATTCAAAATGTCAGACAAACAATACTTAGACATAGTATATAGAATGAAATACACACATACATATTTATTTATGTAAACCATAACCATTAAACAAAGTCCCCCGCCGTGTCTGTCTGTCTGTCTGTCTGTCTCTCTGTTCGCGATAAACTGAAAAACCACTGAACGAGTTTTGAAGCAGATTTCACTGATAGACAGAGTGATTCATGAAGAAGGTGTAGGTGTATAATTTGTACCCGTGCGAAACTGGGGCGGGTTGCTAGTATAAAATAAAAAAGATTTATCTCCAAAATTTGTTAATTCCATCTGAGATATTAACATATAGTTGATTAAATGTCATTGTACAGAGAATTATGTATTTATACGAGTAAGTGGAAACAGGTGTTAGGTACCTCTGAATTGCCTGACGTTATACGTGTAAGTATGTAACAACCTGTAACACCTATTTATTAAGGATATACGGTTTCACTCACGTGTATATTTTGGGGATGCCCGACAGGCCCGCCCGCAACCGTGACGCAGTAGGACGCCTCACTCTTTGAAAAAGGGCCATCGTCGGATCCGAAACTAGTCCTATTTCGTGATCGCGTTAATTCCCGTATATATACCTAATTATATAGAAAGTTTAAAAGTCATTGTACATATGTATATACAATATGTACAGATAAAGCTATGCATGTTCATGTATTACATTTTTTAAACCGTTACATATCCGGGAGATTTTGCTAGTTGCTAGCTGCACATACTAAAAGAGTTTTTTTTTAATATTGGTACTTTCCTGATAAAAACTTAAAAAAAATAGTTGGACAGTCTGAATCAATAGTACAATTTTTGCTAATAAGAACTTGAAGCTGCAACTTTAGTGTAACGATTTTGCCTTAAGTGTAATGGAAAATAAATAATGGTGAGTTTCTGGAATTGTGCGGTGGGTCTTTAAAAGTTTGACAGTATTTTGTAACTATGGAAGCAAGTCCTATAAATCACGCCAATTTTAAGGGCTAATAAAATCATTAATTATTTTTATAGGCCTAACCAAAAGGATTTTTAGACGGACTACGTGCGACTAGGAATTGACATTTGAAGTTTGCGGTATATGGCAGCCTTTTATTTTAGCTTCGTTGAAGTGGTAAACGAAAATACTTAAAACTTGCGATCTATGATATAAATATTGTTTTAAAACCATATCCACTCATTTAAACATAAATAGAAACTCGAGTCCACTTTTAATATTTTAGCACAATTTCGAAATATTTAATTGTACACAGAAGCGGTAAATACGTTAAATCAACCTCTGCTACCTCCATACATTTGGTCGTGGAGTTCTCGGAGGCGGTGCGGGCGAGCTAAATCAACCCGAGTCTCGGTCGCACTCCGCCTAATCACAGACCCTAATTGTGCAACTTTGTGAAAGTTGGTGACTGAACGCCGGCTCAGGTGAAATGTGGAGGAATTTATCCCACGCAGGAAACAGACGATTTGTTTTGGTTTAGTTCAGAGTAAATAGTAGTACTACTAATAAATAAAGACAATGAACATCCATTATACATTATCTTACACATCAAATCTTTCATGTTTATTTTTAGTATGATCATTATTGATGATTGTTTTTCGATTGAACATATTAAATATTAAAGTCAAAGCAAAATATTATGGTGACTACCTATCATTTCATCATCATATCCTAAACAAAAAAAAAGTAAACATGTTTAAACGGTAAATCAACTGAACTCCTTTTTGTAGCATACATATTATTTTAAATAATCTATCACTGGCAAACTGACAAACTGTAAAATTTGATTGACGGTTCTCAGAGCTTCTATGTAATGTCAAACAAAAAAAAGATCATGAGAAGATCGAATATTTTCGTTACGAGTGGAGTAAGTTATTGATTAGAGAGTTAGATTATGTAACTAGAGGTTTTGGAGAAAAAATGTAAAGCATTGTAACTTGACTGGCATGACATGACAACCACTGTGGTTGCGAAGTGTTACGTGATCGTCTTTACGCAAATAATTACTAAATATTTTTAATTTTATCGAGCGGACCTAATACGATCAAGCACACACACTCATCCATCAATAATTACCTAATAAAAAATAATACATGTACTTAAACATTATCACAAAATTAATAAAATTTAATGACTCGGCATATATTTGACTGACAGTATTCATTATCCACACATGAGCAACAAATATATTCAATACACGGAGTATTTCAAATGAATTAAATTGGCCATCATTGTACCTTAATCGATTTAAACATATTACGTTGGGCAAGTATCTTGAGAAACAACAGTAAAGGTTAATTAATGGACATAGTTTAGTTTGATAGCAAAAAATATGTAATTAAAACGCTCACAAAGGTTTCACAATGCGATGTATCCCCCCTTACGTGCCTTCTACTAAACGAATTGGCCTTAATGCCATTTATTCAAATGCAGGTAATCTAAATAGATCTACGGGGGTTTCCACATGAAAAAAAAAATATCTGTGTTTCTGTTTGGGTATGAGAATCGCGTTCGATTACTGCTGTTAATTTCATATAAAAAGAATCGAATAATTTTATATAAAATGTATTAATGTTAACAAATCTTAGATTATTCCAACGTAACGAGTGGAGGTACTTGAAAAATCAGGCGTCTTCAGTTCGAACGTGGAACGTATATTGCAAAAATTTTAACTGCTAAAACATATACATACTTTTACTGTGGGAGAGCCATGTTTCGGCACGTATGGGCCGGCTAGACCGGAGTGATATCGCGATCTCACAGAAAACCGGCAGTGAAGCAATTCTTGGATTGCTTTTCGCCGAGTGAGTGAGGTTACCGGAGGCCCTAACCATTCCCTCTCCCCATCTTCCGCTCTTCTCCCCCACCCGCCCTCTCCCTCTTCCCCCCTTCCTCCCCTTCCCCTACTCCTACCTTAAAGGCCGCCAACGCACTTGTGATTCTCGAGTTGCAGGTGCCTATGGGCGGCGGTAATCGCTTACCATCAGGTGACCTGCCTGCTCGTTTGCCCTCCTATTCCATAAAAAATTTATATATATAATTTTTTACTAGAGTCCAAAAAAGAGAAGACGGCAGTCGTCAACTTTAATCGGCTTTACTTTATTAAGGTATTATTACCTATTCGATCGTATTGTTGTTTTCGAATTTAGTTTTTTGTTTGTATGTTTGGCGTTAAGAGTTTAGTTAGACTAACAAGTTTACTTTTCACTTTTCAGTTTCTTTCATCTTTCGTCGGTTTAATTTTTTGTTAATTATTTTTTATTTTTTAGGTTTCGTAGCTAAAATAATCAACTACAGGTCTTCGTCATGTCGTAGTGTCAATAGAAATACATGGGTGCTAAGTTTCAACAAAATCAGTTCACAGGTCTTTACACCCGTGCACCGATTTTGTTGAAACTTGGGAAAAATGGGTGAACAATCATTCGTCTCCTATTTTTCTACCCTTAGGGTTGAAATTTCTATTTGAAATTTAAATAGGACCAAATTCGAACCATACCCTATCCAATAAAAAAAGAATTATGCGTAAAATCATTCATAAAAAAAACATACGTTTTGACTTGTGAACCTCATCCATTTTTTGTCGGTTAAAAATAAAATCTTTTTCATGATGTGGCAACCCTACTCGTCCAATATTAACACGTGAAGGCAATTTAAAACAAACATTATCTTTGTTCTGACACCAGTTATTATTTATGTAGTAAGTGGTATGTAAGTATTTCGATGTCTTGACCGTATTCGATACGAATATACAGTAATACAATACAGTTTGACAAGGTCCGTTGTGTTTTGGAAGTGATTATTTTTTTTTTTATTTAGTTATGCGTCAAAAAATGTTCAATTAGCGATAGCGCGTACGATTGTGACGTGAGAGGTCGTAGCTTTCATTTTCGCTTCGTGTAAATATTTGTATGGATTGATGGCTTTTTACATTGGTCTGGGTGTCTCTATGCATGCATAATATTCCTAATATTCAAATTCAAGTTCAAATTCAAAATCATTTATTCAATTAAGACACTAAGTGACATTTATGAGCGTTAAATTGAAGCTAGAGTTAAAATCATAGATCTGCGCAAACAGACGCCACAGCATGTAATGGATTGTCAAGGTAAATTAGGTGAAAACACCAAAATCTACTGCCTGCTTGTGTCGATCTATAACTTCCAGTTTCCAAAATGCGTAGGGCCTTATGAGAAGAATACTGGCAAAGAAACTCTACACTATTAAACAAGTAAGTATGTTCATACGTCTTGTAGGGCCCATACCATAAGTACAAGCTATGCTTAGTTTTGTTCTAGAAAGCGCTGTGTTAAATGTCCTAGAATAATATTATAATATGGGATTTGTGCTCTTTTTAATAACTAAAGCGAAGGCTTTGCTATTGCTGCGTTGAAAGCTTGAAACTTTTTATTTCTTCTTAGAGAGATTACATAAAATTGAACTGTTCGTAATTTGACCTAAATTCTATTCAATCAAATACAGTTCCCCTAGTATTAAACTGCTTGGTTAGCCAAAATAGACAAACGGTGTCTATAAATAAACATAGTCAACTAAAAACAGACAATGATAGATGAAGTGTTATACGAACGAGCCTACACAATGGGGGTCAAACCTGAACTTAATCGGGACAAAAACCAAACTACTATTGCAAAACGATTTGAAGTTTACGGACAGTGTAATTAATATGTATTTTATAAAAAAAATCAAAATGTCTCATAGTGCAGAGCTCTTATTTGTTGGTTAAACAAAAATTCGCAAAAAAACTTTGAAATTTAAACCTTCGAAGTATCTGACCAACGATGGCGACGCGACGGCTTATGGCAATTTGGAAGAGATTTTACACTTCGAATCCTCTAAATTCTATTCGACAGTTAATTCTGTAAAAATATAAAAATAGAAATATCGAATACAAGAGAATCAAACATTTAATCCTTGTTTGTTAATCTTTCTTTCTTAAATATCCACTCGATTATTTTGAAACTTTTATGAAATAATTGAATACGTGCCAATAATGGTTAAATAAATAAATAATAAACAGAATATTCATCGAGTACTAAGACAGTCTTTGAAATCCAAACATTTTGGTGTTACTCATTGTGCAACTAACCCCTCCGGGTTAGTTGCACAGAAAGTTGGTACAAACAGACATTAGCGCGTATCTCAGTAGGCAGCCAGTTTGTCTTCCACACTGTTGAGTACAACACAACTGAGCCACCTCTCACACCTACTACTATTTTAAATAGATGAATAAATGAAACTAGTTTTATATAGGTTTTCAAAAGAACAACAAGTTCAGGAACTTTTACTTTTGTTTTTGTTAAGTTGTCATTAAGTGATAAATGCAAGTTGATATGGATATTAAAAAAATTCGAACTTACGGTAGCTAATGCCTTATGCATTAGTGCATATAAGTAGTTAAATCCCACTTTGATTTTATGATGTTTTGGTTTTAGCCTGTAATTTTAATTTTAATTTGTTGTTTCTCTTTTGTAATTTGTATTTCTCTTCTTTGTGTATACTTATTATTACTTCGTAATTTTATTTAACATTGTTGACGGCGATTGTTTAACTTTAGGTTAGGTATACGGTTTATAAAATCATTCAGTCTGCCAATAAACAACCTTCACGTTTTAAAACAAGTCAAGTATATACATCATATTGCCTTATATATTAGCAGGTACATAACATAATATTATTTACGTATTTACGGGAATTATCGGGATCACGAAAAGGTATGATCGCGTTAATTCCCGTAATACGTAAATAATATTATATCATGGATGGGTTTAAAAGTTAATATAGGTACATAACATGTACCTACTTCAAATAACGATGTGAAATAAAAATATATAACTGATGAAACTTCTATGTTGTATTTCTTAGGGTGAGTACGCTCTCTAAAGTCTTAATACATAGTAAAGGTCTTTTTCGTTTACATTGTCGCTGTACTCGATAAATCTATAGACGTAATAAATTATTTACCGTCCTTAATCATAAACATCACACACAAGGGTTAGGGCCTCCGGTAGTCTCACTCACGCGGCGAAAAGCAATGCAAGCATTGCTTCACTGTCGGTTTTCTGTGAAGTTTTATGTCATTCCGGTGGGGCGGCCCATACGTTGTGGCCCAGAAGCATGGCTCTCCCACGAATAAATTTTGTATCCTTGTTTTTTTTTGTGTTGTGGTTAATAAATGTAATTTATTTCTTTCTTTAAAATCTTCCAGTACATATATTAATTTAGAAACGCTATTTTTATCTTTCAATCTACTGAAACTCGAATCAAATCTAAGATGTACACCGAAATAAGAAAAACAGCCGCTTGTTCCAGACACAAAGGAAATGATTTCCATTATCTCAACATACGCCCCGATGGATGCAGAGCATATATTCCGACATAATTTAATATTCATATAGAACCTTCCTATTACGTCGTAACGAACATTGACAGGTGAGGTATATTTTTATTGTTGTTGTATTTCTCTCACAGCCTATACCTCTGTACATATCTCTGCAACGCTAAAGTATAGACATGAGATTTTTCCTTTTCTTGATTGTACCTCCAACTGGATTTATGGAACATTGATTGACGTCTGTTATTATTTTTGTGTGCTTTAATTTAAAATCAGGTCTCTGAAAGTTAGAAAAATAATGAGACAAATGCGAGTTTCACTCGCGCATCGAGGGTTCTGTAAGCGAACAAACTTGTTTGTAGATAGTACGTCCATCTGGGGAACCAATTCTCGAAGATTTTTGCCCACCTTTTACGAAAGACAAACTTTTGCAGTTCCAAAAATACTCCCCCATACATCTATTTAAACACAAAACAAGTTTTTTGACGTAATATAACAATAACTCAATGATGAACTTTCGGATTTTTTCCTTTCTTTGTGCTATCAGACCTTGCTTCTTACCAAATTGCATGATTCTAGGTCAATACAAAATACCCTATAGGTTTTGATTTACCTGCGAAATGTTTAAATTTTGGTCAAATATAAGGCTTAAGTGACCGTATCTCTTGATTTACAACTTCAAGTGATTGCAGTGACAAATATTTGGTATTAATTTCAACTTGATGTGTCCAAGGGTTCTTGAGAAAAAGGAACTCTTTCTTGACAGACAGACAGATGGTCAACAAAGTGATCCTAGAGGGGTTCCTTTTTTAATTTGAGGAACGAAACCCTAAAATAACAATTAATGTCCATCGTTGTTATGTTCCTATAACACACTTGGTTCAGGCAACCTCCGTCCAGGCTAGGTGAGCGCGCTTAGCGGGCTGCGGCCAAAGGGTTGATATAATTATGTATTTAAACGGGAATTAACGCGTTCATGAAAAGGTATTACATACCTCTGAATTGCCTGACGTTTCGACCAGGTTGCACTGGTCGTGTTCACAGGCTGACCGGCTCAGTGGAGCACGCCCTCGGAGATCGTGTGCTAGAAGGTAGAAGGCAGAGGTTCTTCATCCAACCGCACATTTCCGATATTTTTGTTTCGCCATGTACCGTTACATACTATACTAACAGTGTCCCTATTCTGTAAGCAAACCGATGTGTCCCTTTTCTGGTGTTCACCCGACTGCGCATAAAAGCGAGGTGGCATGTTTTTATTAGGTAAAAGTTAGCAAAGGGTTGATGTTGGGCAGTAGTGTAAATAATTTATCGGCAAGCGATCTTTTAGTAGTCACTACATAGTTTGGCTGTTGTTGGATTAATTTCGCTGAAGTACGTGTGTTTTAGTTATGTGTGAACGTCGCCACAAGTCCTTCTAGGTATGCATCACTCCTACTTTATTCAATAGACACTTAGGTATATATTTATATATGAGTTGCAATTGTTGCTGAATAAAATACTTTTTAGGCCTATATCCAAGCATATGTTATGATGAAAATCAGCAAATCAAAAACTGAGGACAGTGGAATAGACAGTCAGAGAGTCAGACAGTCTTAAAATAAAAGTATTTCGTTTTCATGTATTCGTATGTGCAAGGGTGACTCAGAAGATAGTTAAAAGTTTTTAACCAACTACGAAAAAGTAGGAGGTTCTATGTTGGGCTGAAAAGTGCAAAATAATTGATTACAAACTTAATTGAAAAGATGAATATACATGTGGCAATTTCAATATAATAGCTAAGATTCTAAAGGCACTAGATAACTAGATACCTTCTGGTCTACTTGAATTCGGTCTCACATTTTTAGGTAATGGTCCCAATTCTGTTACTTCACTCGCTAAATTAAAATTCACAAAATTTTCTTCATATAAGATGTAAACCTTGTATTCTTGAAAACAAGGTCTTATTTCAAATTGAAACAAGTAGGTAACATATGTCGCTATCGAAATAAGCAATTTTTTTGTCGACTAAAGTCTGATACGCTTAAATAAAATTTAGTACCACGTAGCGAGAGCCGCTATCCTTTGAATGCCATCTCTTTTGCTCTGTGTTTTTAGTAAGCGTCTTCGTAGGTGTCGATTAAAATAACGTCAACTTAGTTCGTATTGAACAAGTTTTTATACGGTAATTATACAGCATTTGAATAAATGGAGACTCTCGCTGCGTGGAAATAAAGTTGATCATACGTTGACAGGTTTTAGTGAAATTTAGTGGCGCTGAGAAATAGATGACAGTAACAAATAGACCTTATTACGAAGAACGCAAGGTTGATTTCATTTGAAGAAATTAAGTCAGGTTTTAGTTTAGTCGAGTGTACAATAGAATCGGCACCATTGCCTTCCTTCCTGGTTTCTGGAACAATAACATAACTATGGTTTATAAATCCCACTTTGCCGTGGTTCGTGACAGAGTCTTAACATTTTTTGTCGATCGTGGTGCAAGACTTTACTCTTTATGTATATATGTAACTTGCAGTTTACATGCTGTAGCATAATTTTGTAACAAAGTAGGCGCAACTTGTCTCTCAACCCCCGCTTCTGATAAGATGTGATACTATAAAGAGTTACACCAAAGACGCGACAGAAAGGAAACAGGGAATGATAGTTTCTTCTGGTCTGGTTCTGGATCTTCAACTGATCAGGACTAGCTTGAAGGTAATGTCGGCTATGCAAGTGAGTCTGAAGAGACACTCGGGGTTTTTCTTTCTGGGTTATTTATTCCAAGCTCCTGCAGTGTTTGCACCTGTAACGGACCATACACATACATGGACCATGGCCTGCGATATTGCCTTAATCTCAGTCAACATCAATAAAGACATAATATTCAATAAATTCAGTTCATTAAATGTTTCTTATATTTCATTAAAAACAAAAAAGAAATAGATAAAAATAAATAACATTTTGCTTTACAAATAAACGAACAAAAATATTCTACCAACAGTAATTCACACAGTTTACCGCTTTCGCGTACAAACCCGCCTGTTTCATAAGTAAACCGTAAGTTGTACTCATGTCGACTGCAACTTTTATTATTCATTAGAAGCAATAGCGTTTGGTAATAAGACCGTTTCTATTCGCAAAACGCCACACAACTGTGTTGCTGCGCTATAGAATTTACCCCACTGACTTCGGGAGATTTACTATTTGTTTATTAATTTAACATAAGGTTTACAATTTTTAACAAAAAATACTTAAATTTAAAAAAGGCCATCCCGATCCCCACCCGACGCAAAGCTGCCCATTACACAGGCCGCGTTTCCCCGCTGTACGGCAATGGACAACCTTTGCGCCAAGTAAGACCCGGAGCGACTGTCAAATCCCCGCTCTCTAAGGCGACAGCCGATCTCTCTGATAAACGTAAGGGCATCAGACCCCCAACATCCAGATGTCTCGAATGCTAGTGGTACAAACAAGTAACCTTCGCCCATATTTCTCCCGCTTTCTCGCAGCCGTAATCTCAGCGGCAGCCCCAGCCGTCCGTGTTGTGTGAGTCAGATGAGAGACTGCGAAAGTATTGACACACATAGCATCTCACACCAAACTTCTCCCTCTTTGCCATGGGACCAGCGTCAAACCGTCGGGTCTTTTGCCATCGGAGCGACTGAGACCTGTGTGGTGGCTCCAAGACGCATGGGACATTTGCCGAAACCAAGGCCCTCCGGACAATGTCGTTTAGGGCGTGGTGTCGAGGAAATCTCCCCGAGCATCGACCGCAACTCAGCGCATGATGACCGTTGGCCCCCACCATGGACCCGCAGATGCATAGGTGTGGTTGATAAACATCGCAGCCCAGGCGGAGATCCACCGCCACACGCAAAGAGTCACTGTCGAGGAGCGTTCCAAAGTAAGGGGAAGGCAAAGCCTGCAACCACGCTCCAGACTTCGCCCTTGTGAGGAAACCCCCACGGGTCGTCACCTCACCGGGCCAACGGTAAGGTGGTAAGTCGGACTCGAGCTTACTAAAACCACACAGTGTTCCGTCACTGGTCTTCTTGCCTGGTGCGTCTTCTGTGGCACGGAAAAGTACTATTTCCCTCCCGTTCCCTTTCACTACTGTCACTACCTCACAGAATGAGGCGGCGAAATCCCACGCACTCTTGCTTTAGACCATACACATAATCATGGTCTCCAGCGAGAGACTACCCACACCGATAGCCGCCTCGAGGTTGGCACGCTACTGCACCCACGCAGTGCACTCCACCAAAGTGCGGAGTGTGGTATCCTTGCGGCAGCCTCTACAGTGGTGACACACAGACCTTTCCTCCCGGCCAATGGGACACAGGTACTTCCCGAAGCAGCCATGTCCGTTGAGTACCAGCATCATCATAGAAGATAGCGCTATGTCGCCTCTCCAGTCAATCGTCCGTGACGGGCCTTACCGCCACAATCGTGGCGTGCCCGATGTCATTTTAACTATCATGTAAACCACTATATATGTAAGTGTATCTGTACCCTATTTCAAGCAAATATAATATAATTTCATTACTTCATTTTAAAAATTCAAAAAATCTATAAACTCATAATACCGTTTTTGGGGGTTTTTTAATAGGCTACAATAATGAAACCGATATAATGCTTTATTTTTTTTTTCATACTTTGACGGTTATTATACACTATTATATAATATACCTAGGTATATATATTATACCTAGAACATTTTAGTTGGTAATTTGAACTTGAAAAGACTTAAACAATTCATATACGCAACTCCTGATAGAACTAAAAAAGTTTGTACGTAAAATTAACTTGAGTAATACAGCCGGGCACGGCCAGGTTAAGAACAACTATGCAAAATGCTAAATGACGTATTAATTAAGATTAAAACTCACTCCTACGTCCATTGAAGAAATAAAGATCTGTATGTAGACGTGTTATGTATTAAATTCTAATACTACAACGTACTGTTTGATTTTCTCTACAAACTAAAATTTCAAAAGCTAACCTTTTAATTTTGCTTAAAGAATTACCTGCTTAAGAAGTGTGCGTTCGCGCAGCGGAATGTTGTTGAATTTAAAGATTTTAATTATGCAGATATTTAGTGTATGACGTCGTGTAATTGTGTATGGTAAAAAAAAATTGTGCGTGCAGCCATTGTGGAGAAATTCGCTAAAAACTGATTCCGCTGGGCGAACGTTGTCCTGGCGGAACTTTTTTTAATCCATGGACTTAGAAGAAAAAAATGTGTCCAAAAATTAATGTGTATTTGTGTGTAATTGTGTATGTATGAATAAAATTAGTGCATGCATAAACTTCGGAGAAATTCAAGATTCCGCTACGCGAACGTTTGGCCATTAGCTAGTTTCATATAAAGCGCTTATATAGAGAGCTGTAACTTTTTACACACGTTGTTTTGAATTTGTTTATATTTGTTTAAAAAACAGATTTAGAAAAAAATCGTAGGGTTTTAAAGATAAAAATATAAACGTAAAATACGCTTATTAGGTCTTAGTTCGTAAAGTATGCACTTTGGAGTCTAGATTTTCACGTTTATACAAACCTTGTAAGAGTGCCTGCAACATGTTGCCAAGTATCAATGATGTTCCGTTAGTAATTAAAGAGTTATAGGACAATTTACCATGAATAGACCACTGTTTACAAAGCAGTCAAATATGACGACGTTCTAAAGGAATCGCATAGTAAAATGTATTCCAATAATTAGTGTATTAATTCAACTACTCACATGCAAAATTTCATCTCATTAAATTCAGTAATTAAAGCGAAACAATTAAAATACTGACAAAGCATCGAAAATCTACATAAACCGACCAAGTTTGGATGCCTACAAAAAAGCGGCCGTGCCATATATCTTAGTAACGTTCTTAACCTTCCGGTATAGTATTTATTAATATGGTACAGTTGAGTACACAAGCGTTAGGAAAAAACAATTGCATTTCTTGAATGAAAAATATTTTTTAATAATAACGCCACTATCTACGATAAAAATAAATCTTCAATTAACAAGTATTTCTCTAATTAAACATCCGTGTGCAAAAATATTTTATTTATTTCTCGCCACCTGTTACGTAGAAACCCAAAAATTGGCGAAAGTCACACCTCTGCCTACCCCTTCTGGGACAACAGCCGTGAGCATATGAATGAATGAATGAAAATACAGAAAATAACCTCAAAATTTCTAACCCTTTTAGGGACTAGTCATGACAATCCCTGGGGCGCGCGCCCCCCCAGTAACTTGACTTGACTTAACGTGCCAGTGAACTCGGCATACAACTCATGGGCGCACAGGCGAGTGCATTTTGAGAGTATCAGGAGCGCAGGTGAGGCTGTCATGACTAGTCCCTTGTTCATAAAAACTTAACGTTAACAAACGCTTGCTAAACATACTCTGTCATTGGTTAGAGACAGCAAAAGACTTAAAATACATACATAAGTCACTACCAGTACAACGGTAATATCATATACTGACGCAAGTCTCAAGCGCATACTTAAATAAAGTACCTACGTAAATAGTAGGTATTTACTGTCATAGTCAAATACATTTAAAAAAGCAGGTGTAGAAAAATAAATGACCTATAAATTATATCGAAACAACAATTGTGTTATCACCTGTACCAATTCAATACCGGTATTATTCTGTAAATTTTAGAATGTTACCTAAATATATTGCACGGCCGCTTTTTTATAGCCATCCGAACTTGGTCGGGTTATGTAGGTTTTCGATGCTTTGTTAGTATTTTAATTGTTTCTCTTTAATTACTGAATTTAATGAGATGAAATTTTGCATGTGAGTAGTTGAATTAATACACTAATTATTGGAGTACATTTTACTATGCGATTCCTTTAGAACGTCTTCATGGTAAATTGCCCTATAAATCTTTAATTACTAACGGAACATCGTTGATACTTGGCAACATGTTGCAGGCACTCTTACAAGGTTTGTATAAACGTGAAAATCTAGACCCCAAAGTGCATACTTTACGAACTAAAACCTAATAAGCGTATTTTACGTTTATATTTTTTTCTTTTAAACCCTACGATTTTTTCTAAATCTGTTTTTAAACAAATATAAACAAATTCAAAACAACGTATGTAAAAATCTACAGCGCCCTATATAAGCGCTTTATATGAAAACTAGCTAAGGGCCAAAAGTTCGCGTAGCGGAAACTTAAATTTCTCCGAAGTTTATGCATGCACTAATTTTATTCATACATACACAATTACACACAAATACACACAAATTTTTGGAAACATTTTTTTTCTTCTAAGTCCATGGATTAAAAAAAGTTCCGCCAGGACAACGTTCGCCAAACAATTTTTTTTACCATACACAATTACACGACGTCATACACTAAATATCTGCATATTTAAAATCTTTAAATTCAACAACATTCCGCTGCGCGAACGCACACGCTTAGGAATTGGATTAGTTACATGTATTTTTAAGTGGTTTAGGCGGTATATATTAAAATGTAGATCCTCAATGTATTTATATATATATTATTAACCCCACTCTTGGCGTTGCGTAGAGATGTAGCTTCACTCTTCTTTCTCTATCGATTATATCATGGAGAGTGCTCCAAGGAATTGTTCGGGCTTATACTGGCTGCAGTGTTTCGCCATCGTTCAACGCGACAAAACTTTCATCACCTGGATAATTGGCAATCCACCACTGTGCGGTTTTACAGATTTTTTTTGCCTCGCACAACCAATCTCTGGAACAAATTGTTGCCTACGATATTTCCGGACCGATACGACCTTCAAACCTTCAAGAAAACAGCTTACTCCCATCTAAAAGGCTAGCCACTCACTTGTGACTCTTGAGTTGCAGGTGTCCATGGGCGATGGTAGTCACTTACCATCAGGTGACCCGTCTACTCGTTTGCCCCCTATATTATAAAAAAAAAGTAATAATTGTTATTCGTACTACAGGTGAAAATATCTTACGTGTTCTTCCAAGACCTAATCCATCTTGTACTATACTTTCTATTACCGAATCTGAATTCAGAACCGATTCGCGACCAAAGTTTTTATCGTACTAAAAAGTTTGGTCTCAAATCGATTCAGACGTTTACTTATGAAAAGATACCGAACAGCTAAATACACATTCACACTTTTTGTCATATGTCAGGGACGACAAACATATACGTTATGTTATGACATAATAATGATATTTATACCTAACCGTACAAGTTGTGTATAAAGTAGCACAAAGTTTATTCAGTATTTGCTCAATTTCAGTTCCAGAACTGTTGGAAACTGTTACAATGACATGTTCTAGTTTGGAGATCTCGGGAAATTTACCTAGAAATTGCAATCAATGTAAGTAAATGACTTCTATTTCAGTTTAGAGTGGTAAAAAGAGACTTATTCGTGATATTATTTATAAAGTAAGATTAATGCACCCCGGATCACGGTCTGAGCAATTCGATGGAAACGTCGGGTAACCGAAATCTTGTTGGAATATTGTGTTCAATAGATAGCGATGTATTAGTTTTCTGTATCAAGCTAGTGTTTTGCTACCAACGCCGATACGTAAGAGGTAGTGTAATGACCTCAAAAATAAAAAGTCTTAATAGGAGATCATAGAGAAATCTAGATCATAGATTCTGATCTATTAGTCAAGATCAATATATATATCGTCGGGTTCGATTGGTGGATGAAAAACATAACTATTTAAAGGAGAATGTAGTGCGATGTATGGCAACACTATGGGCTGCTTATCACAATGTTATAACGGCGGCCGAACGAGGAATGGGATGGCTATTGTAATTTGTTAGTGTTCTTGCTGTTTTATAGTTTTTCTTTTATTCATGGCAATGTGTGGAACAAGTATCCTGCCTACATTGTTTTAGGAAGAAATACGGAGCTTCAATATGTATAAACTATTTTAAGGGGGAAAAAGGTGAAAATCGGGAGATTGGTGGTAGTGTTCTTGTAGCTTTATGGTTTTTGCTGAAATTGGTGAATATAACAAATAAGTTGATATTGCTATTAACTTTATTAGTAAGTAAAATAAATTACCATTACTTTATTTTTTTGTTTGTTAACTGTCTTGTCGCAGGAATGCAGAAGACTCACTTCATAGCTAATAACTTTTTTTATATATAACTAATATTATTAAAGTGTAACCTATTACTACTTCGACCACTTTCATTTTATACTTTTTTCAACTCATTTGGCACACGTTCGAAAGCTCTCCAAAAAGAAAAACAGCTGCAAACAATTGAAATGTCACATATTCGTCGTCTATCGTCTGAACGCAAGGTAGTTAGTTATTAGACAAGATCCCATACATTTAGAGTAATAAGTAAACTGTTGTCGGTTTGTAGTTAATCAAAAATCGGATTACAACATTTTAATAAAGATTGTTTGTCAAATTTCATTGTAACATTAATTACTAACCTACATTATAGTCTAGGGCCAAACATAATATGTTTAGCCCTAGACTATAATGTAGGTAATTTTAGAGAATAAAATTCTTAGCAGTATGTGGTTGGTTGGAAAATGTAGTATAATTATAAGTAAATGAAAAAAAATGGAGAGAACCAGGTGAAACCAGGGGGGAGGGAAGTAGTCGTTTTGGGGAGTCAGTCAAACTTAGTCTGACTGACTTCTACTCCTGACAATTCAATAATACCTATTATTGGTTTAATTGAATGGTTTTGATTTCGATTTTGATTTATGGAGAAAAACGTAAAAAAAAACCATTTTTGGTTTTTAATTTGTTTCTACAAAAAAGAAGATTCGATTTAAATGAAATATCAGTGAAAATATAGATTTTCACGTCTTAAACTAATATAATTTTTTTTTTAAGCAAAATATTAAATTTTGTAACTTTTCCGAGTCAAAATTGAAAAAAAATCCGATTTTTCAAACCAAAAATATGGTTAGTAAAATTTTGGATTTTCAACTTTACGGGTGCATAGTGATGAAATAAAAATAAAATGTTTTTGTGAAAAACAAAATTTAAAAACAAGAAAAACCGAAAAAAAATATTTTTTCAAATAACATATTTTATGACATATCATATGACATTTGCTGGTTTAAGTTAATGCAAAAGAGTAAATTAAGACATGGTAAATAAAAACATAAGTTTTAACCCGACGAAAAAACGGAGGAGTTTCTCAACCCTTTTATTTTTTTAATATATGACCAGGCATAACTTTTTTGTGACTGTGAACTGATTAGTTTTAAATATAAATGTTTAATGGTAACAAATGAGACCACAGTAATATTTTTGTAACCTTCAACATTGGATAACTTTGACTTGCAATATTTGAAGTTTTATAAATTAGTTATGACATTGCCAATGACATTTTAGATAAAGATGAAAGAGACAACTAACCTTTTTATCTGATTATTGATTTCAAAGTTCGTTGAGAACAATATTTTATCATCTGTCTGGAATTTTAATAGAACATAAAATATTATACAATCTCAGCTTCACATTACTCAGCTTTTATTATTTATTCGTCTTCAAAAAACTTATGTATTATCTTACTGTGAATCAAGTTTTCAATGTGGAAAAGAAAAATACATCTTATAAGATAAATATCTTAACAAACGGATCAAGTATTTATTTACTTTTACTTCAAATTCAGATTGTTTTATTGTGAATCACAGGTACAGAGGATGTTACAGGGGAAACTCAACAGAGTTTCCCCAAAAGACTATCTCGTAACGAAGCGTAGAAGCGACATAGCCATGGTAAGCTGTAAGTACCGCGGATTGGTTTACTACTTTATTTAGTTTGTACAGGACATATGAAAATTGACTTAGTTTTTTTGCAGATAATATTCAGTATGAGATTTCCAATTTATTTTATTATCAATGTACAAACCCAAAAATTTTGTAGTGTTTAATTTCTTCTATTTTTGTATTTAAGTAAGTTATATTCAAATTTACCGTATTTATGCAAAATGGAACCACACCAAAAAATTTCGTTTTTTAATTTTTTCAAGAATACTAATTTAACAGTGGTCTAAATTCTTATACAGAAAAGAACCACGTGATTTTTCCCTTGGAAACTAGGTATACTAAAAGCAGAACAGAACCAACAGCAACAACAAACACTACATATAAAGCAAAACCGAACCACAGCACAATGGGACTCGATTGTTCAAATAAATAAACGATATTACTACCAGTTCATTTTATACAAAACAGATCCACACATGCTTGGTACCATTATACATTACACAAATTTCAAAAATGGAACCAAGTTTCTGTGGTATCGTTACGCGTAAAAATATAAATTCATAATTTAATTGCTAATATTTTTTTGCTAAATGGAACCCTGAGTGACGTTCAACGAAGTAATACGAATGCGTGTCGATCGTTATTTTTCTTTCCGAAGAAAGTTTTATTGTTTTTGTTAATTTCTTGTGAAATTAAGTCTGAAAATGATAGTAAGCAATTGGTAAATAAAGTATTGGAGACGATCACGGAGATAATAAATCTTAAACCTAAGAAAATCTTAAACTTAAGAAATTGTAGCAAGTGTGACACATTACTTGCGGAATTAACTAGTTGTAAAACTGCTGTGGAAAAAAACAGCCATAGAAACAGAATGCGGAGAACATAGCCAAAAACGGGTAGAGGCTCGAAATAAAATAAAGTCTCACTTTGTTCTGTTCTGTAAGGAAATATAATGTCTCACGTTTGATCTCCAAAAAACACTGCCAATGCCTAAGATACGGATCTTACTCATTGCCAGTGTTTTGGAACTGGAATTATTTACTATAAACGACAGCTTTGGCTGTACATTATGGGAATTTATTCTGCAAAGACCAACAGCTAGAGTGAGTGCTTTGTCTGGATAGAAGACGACATAGATGACTAGACACGGTAGATTTCGAAATACAATTGGATGATAACGTTGAATAAACGCTCTCTATATGTTTTTTTAAATATTTTTTGTGAATGAAAGCTTTATTACGATACTTTCAATATATAGTTTCATTTTAAGCTATAAATCCCTGGGTTGTGGTTCTTTTCTGTATAAGAGAAATCCTATCAATTAGTAAATGTTAAAACGAACCACATGCACATTTTCTTAATTATCTAGAAAGTTTAAGAGTAGAATAGAATAGAATAGAATAATCTTTATTGTACACCAGTACATATTGCTTAAGGTTACTTTACAATTTTGATATGTACAAAGGGCGGCCTTATCGCTAAAAGCAATTTCTTCCAGGCAACCTTGGGATGGAAAAATAATGACCAGTAATAAAATAATTTAATGGGTAGTTATATAATTCAGAGCAAATTTATATACACATATTTAAATTAGTAATTTATCAATAAATTCAAATTAAATAAATAGTAATTTTAGTTCATCTAACAGAGCTGCAAATGTTTTTGTAAATCCTTTGATATCTCAGAAGTGTGTGTTTGCTAGGTGGTTCCATTTTGCATAAATACAGACAATTGTTTTCTATATTATTACGTTGTTTAAAGTACATTATTTTCGTTTTGTCCAAATTAATTTTTAAGTTATTCTTATTAAGCCATTCTATTATTACTGTTAAGGATGTATTTATGTCATATTCTATATTCATTTTATTATTATTGGTATACAGTACAGTCAGACTAAAGCCTGTGAAAGGTTGAATTAAGGTAAATGTTTATATGGGTACGGATGTCTTAATAAAAGCTGTTCCTGGATCCCTACCATTTAAGGCGCAGCCTACACACAGCCCCACCGAAAACCGCGGAGGGGTGATGGCACGAGGGGCTTCCTTTTAAAATGTTATAAAAATAAATAGGTTAAATGTTTATACAAGATTTGCACTCAGACACGTTTGGTACCTACTCAATGAATCAATGCCAAAATTAACTGCGCAGTCGTTACTACATAAGTGTGCCAAACGCTTACTTTTATTAAAAGTAGATTAATATTTTGATAGAAAGGGGTAGCTGAAGACTTATTATAACTGTACCGCTAAACACTTAAGGAACAAAAGTCATAATCATAAAATATCTCTAGATCTCTAGACCCGAGAGGTGCTAACACAATTACATGTTGCACGTAATATTTATTGGCAAAGCTTTTTCTTTAGATTAAGAGCAAAGTCTCTCCTATAGTCCTACCGTTAACTGGGGGACGCGTCTTTGTTAAGATTTTAAGAAATTAAAACAAAATCACAGTGTGAAAAAACCACCCATTCTGCAGCTTCAAATTTAGAGTTAATGTAAAAAAGCCCAATTAATCGAAATCTTGTGATGTAATTCAATAAGGATTTTTTCCCATTATTACCTTATAAACATCGTTTATTTCGATTGACGATTTAGTGAATGTTTGAACATAAGGGATAACAATGTCCCCATGTGGTAATTTTAATTGTTTCTTATACTTGTTGCTGTAGCCAAGCACTTCCGAAAGAATTCAAAGATTGTAAGGGCACTCCTCGCATCATCATATCTTCATTGTGACATTACTCAGAGGCTCACGTGAATTCATTTTGACCAAATATGAGTCAAAAGAAATAACGTCTGCCTGAAGAAACAAGAAGCCAGGTGTGGTTACTTATATTGTCTACTGTGCGTCATGAAAGTTTGGTGACGGTCACAAAATAATTTACCTGAATATTATGAAGGTATCGCTCAGCGGTGGTTAATACATGGCTGTGAATAAGAAAAGAAAAATTTAAAATTCTACCATAATAAATACCACATTATGTCAGAATTGTAATTTTTTTAAGTCATGAACGAATAAAAACTCATACGTACACGTGTTATTAAAATAATTATGAACGTATTTTTGTCTACTCAAGTAATACGAAACAATATCATACAAGAGCGATACACCGCATTTCACAAAAGTCTTTAAAATCCAAACAGTTTCAAATCGAAGCGGTTTTATATCCTGGCCCACCACCTCGAACCCCCGCGGTTACAGTACGTAATCCCCGTGTGCAAGTTCGAGCCCGCAGCGACTATAAATCACTCGTAAGACTTGAAACTCGCGGAGAAATAAAATTATTTCATTTATCACCGCTTACACACAGTGAATGCACTTGCGAACTTTGTAGGAGGCGTTGAACCGACTGTGTAGTGAGGCCATGACTTGGTAAGACTCAGGATTAGATGATTTTGTAAAGTGTAGAGTGTTTTCATCGGTACATAAATTTTAGTAGAACAGTATTAAAGGTTTTTAGTTAGTTAAGTTTGATTTTATATTAAACCAGCAGCGCCCCGCGGTTTCACCCACTCAAGTCCCTATCGCGTGGGAATATGGGGATAAAAAGTAGCAAAAATAATAATGTAGTATATGTGTCTAAGTGAGGGTAGTAAATATATATGTATGAATTTTTATGTCAGTCTGTGTCAAACAGTAAAATACGTTACGTGCAAGCTCTGTCTATTTATTTAAAGTAATCTCTAAACACCACATTTGGCGACGAGGTCGATATCTACGTGTGAAAGAAGACGATGGCTCCAGGAAATATGCTGTTCGGAGGCAATTTAACGTTTGACCACCGTACCCAGGAATGGAGCATTTTCAAGAGTCGATTTACCCAGTTCTGTTTGGCGAACGACATCCACGACGACACCGATAAGGCTGGAGTAAAACAAAGATCGTTGTTATTGACATGTTTGGTGGAAGAGACCTACCGCGTCGTAAAGGATTTAGTATTTCCAGATGTGCTCGAGACGTTAGAATTTAAAAAATTAACGACGAAACTTGATAGCCATTTCGTTGCTAAGAAGAGTACATTCGCAGAGCGCTACAAGTTTTATAAAGCCGAGCAGCGTCCAGGGGAAGAACTGGCTGAGTGGGCGGCGCGAGTGCGGCATCTTGCACAATACTGTGGTTTCAAAACGGAACTCGACACAGCACTAAGGGATCGATTCGTACTGGGCTTAGAGAATATTAAGGAAAAAGAAAAGCTATTTGCAGAAAGTGTAGATACATTATCCTTAAACCGTGCCTTAGAAATAGCTCAGAGCGTAAGGTGTGCGCGGCAAGCTTTGCAAGAATCACAAAATGTTGGGGCTGCCGAGCCCGGGGCTTTGACAACCGAGCGGACGCAAGCTGTGTTCGCGATAGCACCTAGTAGCGGCAGTAATAACAACGACGACGCCGCGAACACCGCGCGACGCGGCTCTGCCAACGTATTCCTGCAAGGCGCAAAAAGTTGCAGTGTGTGCGGTTACAAAAACCATACCAGGGACCAGTGTCGGTTTATAAACTATGTTTGTAAAAAGTGCAATAAAAAAGGACATTTAAAGCGCATGTGTAAAACTAAAATTAAAAACAGTAATTTCTTAGCGGCGGATGAAAATGACTCGTATGAAGGTATTTTTGAATTGTTTAATATTAAATGTATAAGCGGTGAACCGATGCAGCAGGTAGTGTCTGTAGGAAATAAAAGATTGGTGTGTGAAGTGGATAGCGGTAGTGCTGTCTCAGTCTTGTCAGCTGTTGTTTATCGTTTCAGTTTTATGAATGAATACAATCTACACTCCTGTAACACTATTTTAAATTGCTATAATGGTAGTAAAATTGCTCCACTAGGTTATACGCTGTTACCGGTAACATACGACGGTCGCACGGAATATATTAAATTCTATGTTGTGGATACCGAAAAAATCAATAAAGAGAATAAGCAGCCGTCGTTGCTCGGTCGGGATTTCATTGCTAAGTTCAGTTTGCAACTGTGTAGTGTTCCTTGTAATAGGATTACAAGTGCTAATATGATAAAACACTTGAAATTAAAATATAAACGACTGTTCACCGACGAGTTAGGAGCTTATAACAGGTATAAGGTTAGTTTGAAAATAAAACCCGACGCACAATTAAAATTTTTCAAAGCGCGCCCAGTACCCCTTGCGTTAAAACAAAAAGTGGAAACAGAACTAGATAGGTTAGTAAAGTTAGGTATATTGACTAGGGTCGAACATTCAGAGGTTGCGACACCCATAGTACCGGTTTTACGCCCTGATGGTAACATCAGAATATGTGGAGACTACTCCATCACCTTGAATAAGTGGCTGTATGGAGATAGTTACCCTGTACCGCGTATTCAGGATTTATTTGCTAAGCTCCACGGGGGGGTACAGTTCTCAAAATTAGATCTTTCTAGAGCGTACAATCAAGTATTACTAGACGATACTAAGAAATTAACTTGTATTAATACTCATAAGGGTTTATTTTGTTTTAATAGATTAGTTTTTGGACTTTCGGTGGCACCAAGTTTATTTCAAAGAATTTTAGAAGAATTACTAGGCAGTATTGAGGGAGTTTGTATATTCTTAGATGATATTTTAATATCGGCTCTTAATAGCACATTGCACTTAAAAAGGTTAGAAGAAGTGTTAAGTAAATTACAGGATGCAGGTTTTACTGTTAAAGAAAGTAAATGTGAGCTATTTAAAGATTCCGTCGAGTACCTAGGGTTCATTATCGACAAAAACGGGTTACGTAAATCTAATTCTAAAATAGAAGCTATTCTTAAATGCCAGTATCCTAAAAATGTAAGTGAATTAAAATCATTTTTGGGAATGATTAATTATTATAGATGTTTCGTTCGGGATGCGTCTAGTCTCTTAGCGCCCTTACACTTACTTCTAAAAAAAGAGGTAAAGTGGAATTGGGGGAGGGAACATCAGCTTATTTTTAATAAAATTAAACGTGAGCTTGCATCCGAGCGTACATTAGCGCATTACAATGCCGAATTGCCAACAATAATTACAGCTGACGCGGGGCCTCGCGGTCTCGGTGCGGTGCTGTCACAGAGGCACACCGATGGTACGGAGCGCGTCGTGGCTTATGCGTCGCGCTCGCTATCTAAAGCTGAATGTAATTATTCACAAATACAAAAAGAAGCGGCGAGCATTGTATTTGCGGTTAAGAAATTTCACCACTACGTATACGGTAGGGTTATACCTTTCATATTAAGGACAGATCACAAGCCGTTGTTAACAATATTTGGAAATAAGAGGGGAGTGCCGGAGATAGCCGCAAATCGCTTACAACGTTACGCGTTGTTCTTATCAGCCTATAACTTTAATATAGAATACGTAAAAAGTGAAGAAAATATTGCAGATTTTTTGTCTCGTTCCGTTGCGGAATGCATCGATACTAGTTCTCAGGCAGATGAATGTGAAGACCAGACATTGTATATTAATCACATTAATGATAGCTTGTACAAACCTATCAAACTTGAGGATATTAAGCGTGAAACGATGCGAGATACAATATTATCTAAAATTATAGGTTTTGTTGTGACTGGTTGGCCAATGAAAATGTCCGATACAAAACTTAAACCATTTCACAATTGTAGGATTGGTTTAAATTATGAAAATGGCTGTTTATTAAGAGGACATAAATTAATAATACCGTCTGTATTTAGGGAGCAAATATTAAACGAATTACATAGCGCTCATTTCGGTGTGGTCAAGACAAAGACAGAAGCCAGATCGCGTTTCTGGTGGCCAAATATTGATAAACACATAGAAGAAGTAATAGGTTCCTGTACTAAATGTAATTCGTTACGCAACAGTCCACCTCGCACTCCACTAGCCCCGTGGCCTTACCCTACACTACCTTGGGAACGGGTACACTTAGATATGTTCACACTCGTCGGTAAACAGTTCTTAGTCGCTGTAGATGCACACTCAAAGTGGGTTGAGTGTTTCTTAATGAACCAAACCGATAGCGATGCGATTATTTCAAAATTAAGTGAAATGTTTAGTAGATTCGGATTAGTAAGTACCTTGGTAACAGACAATGGTAGAAACTTTTGTTCTAATCAATTTGAGCAATATTGCATAGAAAACGGTATACAACACCTGACAAGCCCTCCTTATCATCCAAATTCAAATGGCCAGGCAGAAATAACAGTCCGGACCATTAAACGAGGTCTAAAATTGATTTTAAATGAAAGTAATTGTAATCAGAAGGCAATGCAACAAAAACTTATGACTTTTCTATTTAATTACAGAAATTCGGTTCACTGTACAACAGGGTTTTCACCTGCTAAATTGTTAATAGGCCGTTCATTGCGTTGTAGACTCGACTTGCTGCGTGTATCGGGTACTCATTGCGAAGCGAGGAGTCACACTGATAACGAACCGGTTTTACCATTCGCATCCGCCGCTGAGAATAATGTTATCCACAAACAGATCTTACAGCGTAATCAGTACGGAGGAGGCCGTAAACAAAATTTTTGTGTAAATGATAAAGTGTTAATAAAACATTTTTATAATAATGGCACAAAACATACGTGGCTACAGGGTATAATTAAAAATAAAATTGGAAATAGACTATTTAGGGTTTTCGTCCCAGTGTTAAAAAATATTGTAAAAAAACATGTAGATCATTTGGTGGCCTATCAGGGGACGTTGTTCACTTCCTCCGAAGGCGATGACGTTGGTGACTATATGCCGACGGATGCATCACAGTTTCAAGATAGCGCAGGAAGCCCGGTCATGGAACCCGCTGCAGAAGTCCATTGCGATGCACCAGTCGGTGATAGCTCTTTCAACTCTAGTCCCGACGAACCTCGGGAGGTTCAAGAAGGAGAGGACTGCGAGAGGGGTCTGCCAATAGCAGATCGGAGTTCGCCGATGAGGGTGGAGAGAGAGGAGGAAGGAGCCGACCCTGACCAGGCAGGTTCGACAAGCGCGGGATTGCCATCCTTACGCCCACGTCCGATTCGAACTTGCAGGACACGCCATATTAATTATAAAATATAATTAATTGTATAGTTTGATTAATTTTTATTCTAGTGGTGGAGGGATTGTAGTATATGTGTCTAAGTGAGGGTAGTAAATATATATGTATGAATTTTTATGTCAGTCTGTGTCAAACAGTAAAATACGTTACGTGCAAGCTCTGTCTATTTATTTAAAGTAATCTCTAAACACCACAAATAAATAATCCAGGTCTCCAGCTATCTACATACCAAGTTTCATCGCAATCGGTTTAGTACTTTTGGCGTTTAGTAAAGAGTATAATAATAATAATAATAACCTGGCAACACTATATTTGGCAGTCGTAAAATTTTCATCCAATTTATCTGTAATAATTTTTCTGTATTTACGAATTAAATTATATATATTTTAAATATTATTAATAAAAATGAATACCATAAATAAATATTTGTATTACAAGGAAGTTTTAAATATGTAAAAAAAACAAAAATATCAGTACGACATGAGGTTTATAACGTCATGTCTAATACTAGTAAAAAAGAAATACACAATAATACGACTGCTGCGTAAATGCTAACAAGATCCAGACCAAGGCCTGCCCACCTAACATACCCGGACTCGTCGCTCAGCTCCGCCTCGCGCCCCCAGGAAGTTATCTCAAGAATTCCGACCGTTGCTGAGGCGTCGAGCTCGACTTCGAGTGACGAGTTTTTCTCTCCGCCGACGTCCCCAACACCTGTACGTCGGCAGAGGAAAGGCTGGCCACCGACCTACTTTGGACCCTAAGGCCCACCGGCTTCGAATAGGGCCCCGCTACCGGTGGTAATGTGCGTCGCATGAAATGGACAACATCAATAAACGAGAACGTCATGCGAGCATATTTTGTGGTCACAGAGGGAGGAACTAACCATACTGCGTATCGGGATCGTATGCTGTCTCTGTTTCAGGAACTTGAACCAGCTATTAACCTTTCGGTACAAAGGCTATCGGATCAAGTACGGGCCATTCAACGATGTCATTTGTTTGATATAGCACTGTTCCTTCTCCTCCTTCACAAACAGTGTCACAATTAACTGCTGTGGTACTACGACCTTACCCTGCTGAGGGTGGAGAGGACAATGGTGCTTCATCTGTAAGTACTCAGTACAATGAACACATTAGAAATAGTTTGGAAGGTGCTATTCGAGAATATCGGAACATGAGTTATGAAAACAGACCTCGTTTACCGCGTTTGCCAATGCATAAACGAAATAAAGCGCTAGTGTGTGCCCTTGATTCTATATTGACTGTTTATTTAGAAGAAAGCACAGATCTCAGCGATACACACTCAATTCTGTACTGTGCGGCTGTTGCAGCATGTCGAGTAGCTGGTGTTAAATTCCCAGATATTGATACCGCTACTCGGTCAAAGCTTGTTGTGCCAGCCTGGCAGTGCAGGATTGAGCGACGTATCGCTGAGGCGAGGGCACTCATTGGCAAGCTTATCCGTTTCAGATCGGGTAATACACGTCCGAGAATAATGCGTTATGTGAATCGGGCTTTTTCAGGAACTGGTATCAGTTCCTGTGATTACGAAGCACGTGTCACAGAGCGCATTGACTTTCTGAAACAGAAAGTTTATGCATGGGCAAACCGTATTCGGAGATACAAAAAAAGAGTAGACCGATATACTCAGAATCGTTCCTTCCAAAGGGATGAGAGGTGGGGTTATAGAAGGTGGGAGCAGCCTGATTTAGTAAGTGACACACATTTCTCAGATGCTGAAATCACGAAAACATTTTGGCATGGCATCTGGGCGATGCCTGTCACACACACAGAGGGTGATTGGATGCGAGATGTTGAACGATCGTGTGAGTCGATTGCTACAATGGAGCCATTCTCAATATCGAACATTGATATAGCGTATGCAGTTCGTTCGCTGCTGAACTGGAAATCAGCGGGACCGGACGGACTGCATAACTTTTGGTTGAAGTGGCTCCGTAGCTCACATGTACGTTTGGCATCTCAATTCCAATCATGCTTAGAATCAGGTTCGCTTCCGACTTTTATGCTCTATAAGTCTGGTAGTGCCACGGATCCCAAAAACAACAGGCCTATTACGTGTTTACCTACACTTTATAAATTACTTCCGTCTATTCTGAGAGTAAAGATAACATCTCATATAACGAACAACTCTATTACGGCTTACTCTCAGAATGGATGTAAAAGTGGGGCCCGTGGCATTAAAGAGCTCCTTATACTTGACACGACCATTAACCAACAAGTTCGTCGTAACCGAAAGGATTTGGCGACATGTTGGATAGATTACAAGAAAGCCTATGACTCTGTAGCGCATACGTGGCTCTTGAGAGTGATGGAGTTGTATAAGGTAGATACAACTCTATGCACTTTCTTGAAGGCATGTATGCGGCAATGGAAAACGCTGCTTTACTAACCAGGATGTCGGTGGTCCTAGGGTAACGGCGAGTATATAAAGATCAGGCGGGGTATATTTCAGGGTGACAGTTTGAATCCCTTGTGGTTCTGCTTAGCTTTGAATCCACTCAGCACTTTGCTGGAGAGTTCTAGACTAGGTTATCGTTTGCGGAAAGAAGGTCAGGTTATATCCCACCTCCTTTTCATGGATGGTTTGAAACTGTTTGCCGGCAACAATCTCCAATTGATAAAATTACTTGAGGTAACTGAAACTTTTAGTAAATGTTTCAGGATGGAATGTGGATAAATGTGCAATCATGCATGAAAAAGAGGCAGGATTGTGGAATCTGAGGGGATTGAACTCTCAGATTCCATACACCTTAGATTTCTTTCCGCCAACGAAACTTACAAGTATTTAGGTATGGCACAGGCGGTAGGTGTAAATGAATTGATCATGAAACATTCGTTACAGGAACGCTTCTTTGGCCGCCTGAAAAAGGTATTGAAAAGTCTTTTGTCAGGTGGTAATAAGGTGCGGGCCTATAATGATTGGGTCATACCAGTCCTAACCTACTCCTTTGGTATACTTAGACGGACTCAGACTGAACTAGATGCCCTGGATAGTAGAGTCCGTACATTGCTTACCGCGCACCGAATGCACCATCCACGTCCGTCGGTCATGAGATTGTATATCCCGCGGAAATGTGGGGCGGTCGTGGTTTTTTTAATGCCAAGCCTCCATAACCGCGAGGTATGAAACCTTAGAGATTACTTCCTCTCCGTTGATCTGGATGTGTATCGGGCTGTGGTGGCAGTTGACAACGGACTCACTCAGCTTGTTCTAGGAAAAGAGAACTGTCGCAAACCAGCAGTACTTACTACTACAGATCGCAGGGATATATGGAAGAGCAAGGCGTTGCATGGACGTTTTTATCGGGCCTTAAATGGGCCCGATGTAGATTTATTAACATCAGTATCCTGGCTACGGTTCGGTGACCTCTTCGGAGAAACTGAAGAACTTGTGCAATTACAGATGAAGTTGTTATGACGAATAACTATCGGAAATATATCCTGAAGGACGGCACAATTGACATTTGTCGGGCATGTCATCGTCCCGGAGAAACCCTCAGGCATATAATTTCTGGTGGTTCTCGTCTTGCCAACGGCGTGTACTTGCATAGACATAACCAAGTGGCCAGGATAGTCCATCAGCAACTTGCTCTTAAATATAACCTTGTGTCTGTCGAGTTACCATACTACAGGTATGTGCCCGACCCAATTCTCGAGAATGGTCGTGCAACATTGTACTGGGATCGATCTATTATTACTGACAGGACTATTGTTGCCAATAAGCCTAATATAGTGGTGATAGACCGATTAGAGCGCCGAGCAATGATTATTGACATCACCATTCCCCATGACGACAATCTCTTAAAAGCCGAAAAAGACAAAGAAATAAAATATATGGACTTAGCCCACGAGATTTTCGATATATGGGATGTGGATTCAGCAATCATTGTGCCGATAGCCATTGGCCCATGGGTTAATTGCTAAGAGCCTCGACCAACACCTTCAGAGGCTCACGTTAGGCAGCTGGATTAAGAGCCTGATGCAGAAGACAGTCCTCCTTGATACGGCACGCATAGTGAGGAGGTTTCTGTCTCTGGAACCCGTACCACTGGTAGCTTGGTCCCTGTGCCCAATACCGGTGGGACACTAATTTTTATATTTTTAAATATATTTGTTTTTTTTTTTATAGTAAATGTATTTAAAAATATAATTTATATGTATATTTAAGTGAATAAAGAGAATAATAATAAATATTATTTCATTTATTTTCCTCACATATCAAACTCTTTACAGTTACCTACAATCTATAACTAAGTTTTAGTGCAGTCTAGTAGGTACATGTGAGGAGCTGGTGTCTGAAATAGGTAACAAACATCCGTACATACATACATCCTCACAAACTTTCACGTTTATAATATTAGTAGGATAGTAACCCCGTCCCCGTCCCCGAAGTTACACCTGCGCTTATGGTCACTGCTCCGCTCTTGTTGGTTGTAGCGTGATGTAATATAGCCTATAGCCTTCCTCAATAAATAGGCTATCCAACCCTAAAATATTTTTTAATTCGAAGTAGTCGTTCCTGAGATTAGCGCGTTCAACCAAACAAACAAACTCTTCAGCTTTATAATATTAAGAGTGACTGATTTTCAGTAATTTAATAAAATAATTAATAAACGGTCGATGTTGTACTTTTTTGCTTTCATCTCACCTAGATTTTTAGGAAATTAATTAATATTATGTATATAATATATGTGGATCGTGAAAATATTGTGCGATGATACGAAGGTAAATGTGTAAAATTGTCAGCTGTCACTTACTCGTATTACGAACAGCACTCTTGAAAAAATTAATGGAATATGTATCATTTTTACGATTCTTCACGAGCCGCTTTTTAGGCTAATAATTTCCTTAAAAAATGAAAATAATAAAATCAGCTGGTTTGTTTCTGACGGGATTTATTTATCTTTGAGTTAGAAGATGAGTGGTTAACTATATACTTTATAACTTTGCTCTCAATAGCTCAGCTTTTTGAACACTTTTTTAATTAATCTAGTGTTTTATATTATTGACATCAATAGTTTTTATTCGTAGTCCGCTATCGCTATAGATCACGTTATTTCACCTTACAATCGACATAACCTTTCTCAGACAAAACTACTGTCTTAAATGACTTATTATCAATATATAACTATTTAACTTGAGACTCAGTTGTAAAGCGAGTTCATAAAGCATAATTTACGATACGAGATGACAGAATATTCAAACATATAATTTTATACGCCTCCAGGCAACCGCCTATCTCTGTCAAACCATTAGACAGGTCTGTAAAATCCTTTAAACACGTGAAGATGACATGTTCTTGTGTTCGTAGGTACATCTTGTCGTTTATTAATTAAGCTTTATGACTCTAGACCTTATAATTTATATCATCCCCGGCAAGGTTTCGTCCTAACCAAATACTCAACATTGTTTAATTATGGTTCGTAAATATGGGTGCAAATCTAGGTGAGCACTGTTTTGTTTATGTTAATTGTTTGTAAACACCTGATGGGTACGGTAAGGTTGTATTGAATTAAGTTATTAATATTTCGTTCACATGTTCTGAGAGGCTTAGTGTGCTTCGGGTCTAGTTGTATTGTTACTTTTCCTTTAGGAAGTTTGGTCCTTTTTTATTTAATAAAACATTATATGAGTGGGATTGTGAGTTCCTATTGGTGAAAAAACTATTTATTGGTATTGGTCATTGCGCTGGTATTTTATCGCAAAATGGCTCCAGCTGTTACATACAATACATTGTCAAATATATTTTACACTTACGATATGGTATTATGTTAATGGTAGTGTGGTGCAAGTCCTTTTTTCGTAAAAGAAATTATTGTTTTAGTAGTGTAGTAGTAGTAGTGTGGCATCCCCCCCGGTCCTCACCTCACCGGAGCTAACTGTGAAGTGGTATATCGGAATCGAACCGACTAAAACCACACGGCGTTCCGTCACAAGTGGGTCATTGCAATACCCTAAGAAGGAAGCCTCCGGGAACCCCTGCAGATCATCCTGGTTTTACTTTATAATCTACTACAATATATTTTTATATATTGTTTATATATCATCTGACGAGTGGCGGAACCTCTGTTCAGCGATGTCAGAAATCTTCCAATAGATTTTTTCCTTTTCTTCTTTTCAAATTCCTATTTTTTTTCACAATTCACAAGTAGCAATCTAATCGACATACATACGTCACGTGCCAGACCGTTATTTATTCCAAACTAGCTGAAACTTCGTCTGCGTTTGTAAATTATAACCTTCCTCGATAAATGGGCTATCCAAAACTAAAAAAAAATTAAATCGGATCAGCAGTACCGGAGATTACCTCGAACATCCAAACTCAGAAACTTTACTCCTTTATAATATTAGTATAGTTAGGAATACGAAATTGCTAAGTTGTCAATCTGGTTTTAATATATTTTACATAATATCTTTTTATGAGACTAAAATATAGATAGTTAAACTCGCAATTTCCAGAACATTCAACATTGTCAATATCGTTTCAAAATATCCCACTAAACCACAAACAGTGAAGTTCTATATTAAGTATCGCCGGAAATCCAAACGCAATATTGAATGTAACAAATGAACTGTAATGGGTTTCTATAGCCTTTGTCTCACCTACATTAACCCTGGAACTATTCAGATGTCGCTCTATTAATCATCACACAATGATATCGAGTGAAAAATGGACGGATTTAATTGAAACATCGCGTGCGCTTGCTTTAATGTCGCGCGCTTTGTGATTGTGTACTTCGTTGTGACGCTTTTGTGTAATTTTTGGTTTATGTACGATTGATTTGTACTCCAGAATTGAATTGTAGGCATAGGCTTACACTGAAGCGAATAAAATCCGCGGTGTCATTGCAACCGTACCACGTACTATTGACAATATTTTGAAAACATTCGTGGCCGGCTATTAGGCAGTTTCTGTTAGAACCGTAGTATACAATGTTTTGGTTTTGAAATACTTCATCGCGAAATAAAAAAAGCCGATATGTAAAATAAAAGCTTTGCCAACATATTCCACATAACATTCTACAAACATCAGGTTTGCGGTACTTCATATTCAGTGCACCAGACGACGTCG
The DNA here is from genome assembly GCA_949752705.1 of Callimorpha dominula. Classification (NCBI taxonomy): domain Eukaryota; kingdom Metazoa; phylum Arthropoda; class Insecta; order Lepidoptera; family Erebidae; genus Callimorpha; species Callimorpha dominula. The sequence goes on from OX457005.1 coordinate 21,786,206, forward strand.
CCGTCGCTCTTCTCTCCAGCGAACAGCGAACTACGCATGTTTAGAATTTGTTACTAAACAAAGACTTGTTTTATGTTAGACACAAATATGCTTCAGGAAAATGTGGAGACTGTATTTAGTTTTCTTTGCCTACTTATCATGGTATACAGTCTGGTAGAGATCCCTTTTAGTAATAAAAAAACCCTCTTTGACTTATATTTTTGGACAACATTTTATGTTCAACATAAACTTTTTGTCTTTTTCAAGATACTGTAAACAATATCATATATATTTGATCGTCTTATTTGAGAATCTTTGATCAATATTACAACGTTCGGTACTCTTTCTTTTGTACTTAAGATTGTAGTAGGTATTGATTCTATCCTACATTAGGTACAACCATAGATTTGACAAATTTTAATGACTTATAATAACTAGAGAGAATTATAATAACAGGTAGAAATTCGACCGTAATTCAGCAAATTATTGATAACGGTTCAAAAAACTGTTCCCAAATGTTCTTATTGATAACCTAAAAAGAAAACAAAAAATCGTTTTCAAATAGAGGAGAAAAGGGAACTTATCTGTTTGTGTTTGCCTAGTTATTTATAAATATATTAATTTTGGTAAATAGTTAGTAGAAAACTTTCGTGGTAAGGCCAAAGCAACAGAAGTAGTAGTGCATCTCTTTCTTTTCTCTAGGTTGCGTTAACGCATTAATACGTTATTGCTTGCCACCATTTACTATTTCGCTATCCGACCCACCGACCTCTGTAACTGCGTTTTAGACATAATGAAACTGCATTAAATCAACTAACTTTATCCGTAAATAGCTGTTCTCCACAGTTTCATCGGCGTTTATGGTCGCTAATCCGCCCCTAGTGATCGTAGCGTGATGTTACATAGCCTGTAACTTGCCTCAATAAATAATTATTCAAATTTGACTTATAGTTCTAGAGATTAGCGGGTTTAAACCAACAAACTATCAAATAAAAGCCTTCAGCTTTCACACAACAACGACTGTTTAGTATTTTTTGCAGCTAGTTAGTTATTCATACATACGAGTACCTATCCCACAACCATCTTTCAGATGCAATCTGTTATTGAGATTTTATCTATTAACATTTAATCTTTCGTGTTCCATGATATAATTTTGTATTTATACGGGAATTAACGCAATCACGAAATAGGTATTACATACCTCTGAATTGCCTTACGTTTCGACCAGGTTGCACTGGCCCTGGTCTGTGACTATTTATTATTGATATTTCTTGGGTAAATAGTCGTCTGCCGAAACATTTCCACTAAATGTGACAAACTTATACCCGCTACTAGGTACTAGGCTCTCTATGTACTTATACATAGTAATGTGAAACCACAGGCTGATTATAATCATGACAAACATCTCTAAAATGCCTGAAATCAATTAATGTATGTATAAATGTAAAACGAACGTATTCTGTCAACACTCTATATTTTTTAACTTCTCCAACGTGACATAGTTTCGACATGATGTAGTGTTTCTCAAGAAATCATAACTAATATGTATTATTTATAAACTCGAAAGTGAGTTTGATTGTTTGTTACGCTTTCACGCCTTAACTGCTCAACCTATCATCATAAAAATTTTCATATGACTGTGTTATCAGGGGTACAGACAAGGACATACCTTTCATTAAGGAAAAAAGGTACTTATCGCGACGCAGAAGCTAGTATAGTATAACAGTTTCCAGGTGTCAGTCTGCTTTCTGTGATAAAAAATAAAATGCAGAGATATGTCTCATTGCGGCAATTGGTGCTTGAAGTAAAGCTGCTTACAATGCTATAAAACTGTAACAAGATAAGTACTTTACAATACACTCCCCGATTCACAGTTTACGTTAACAAATAATTATAAAACTGAAAAAACGTCACTAAATTTCAGACATCAAAACTGTTCAAACAGACACTCATGCTGGTGTGTCTTATGGGGGTTTAAAAATAACCACAACCGTGAATAGAAGTAGTGATCAAAAGGGACGTGACTTCATCCGCCTGAACCATCAGCGTGACATCTGGACGTATTTAGAAAATTTTCAAATGAATATTTCTGTTTGTGAGTACCAACTTGAATATATTGTACGGTTTAGTTTTCTTTACTGTAGACGAAGGAGATGAGTTAATCCATTATTTGTAAGAGGCAATAAGTTTTAATATACATTTTGTAGTAGGTACCTAATTAAGATGAATATATATATTAATAAATAAATTAATATGTATATTAATAAGTGCATGAAATATATCGTTAGTATAGTTCAGAGTATGTCCGGCCGATGGTGGCGTATGTGTCGGGTCGTTTAAAAGAATGTCCTTGGAGTTTCTGGCCTGTTCTTTTCCATAAGATCTACGTATTGGAACAGGCAACTAGCTTCACGACTGACTTAGTCTGACTGACTCCTACTCCTGACAATTCAAAAATACCTATTATTGGTTTAATTGAAATAAATGGTTTTGATTGATTTGATTCATTGCATGAATAATTAAGTATAAAGGTTTAATATTCTTCAGATTTTAAAAAGGCTAAGTGTTTTATTATTGTGGTATTATTTTGGTATTGCTAGTTTTTAATCACATTTCTTGCACATCACTTTTCTTCTAAGGAACAATAAGTAAGACATAATAAGAATTGTTCACCATAGTATTATGGTGAACAATTCTTATTATGTCTTACTTACCTTCGGGGACATAGTCGTGAGTGTATGTATGTGTGTGTACACACTGTACACATCTCTTTTGTGCGGTGAAATGAAATATATTTATTTGCATAGAATACCTTAAATGTTCGGCGCCGACATTGCAGTTTTTGGCCGTATGGAGTATTTATTGATTTTTTGTCGGTAAAATATTCTGTTTACTCATTGTGAAAATACTTTTAACCAAAAACTGTAAAATTATACAAAAAAAAAGATGAATTTTCCGGCAGAAAATTCTAAAGATTTTCGACTCAGAATGATGATCTAAATCTACTATTTCAAGATTCGGCAGGCCGTTCCTTACACCCGCTATTAAAAGGGAAAGGTGGGCAGGAAGAGAAGGAAAATACTTACAGGGATGGATTCCTGTAACTCAAGCTTTTGTCGAGAAGCCCGATTAGCATTTATTAGAATGCAGGGACATTAGAAGCGGCCATAAAGTGGTCAATTAATATTGAGTTACGAGTATATAGCCACGGGACGATGAAATTAAAAATATGTCTGTTTAAAGTTTAGAGTTTTAAAGGATGCATAGACTACTCATGATCGTCTACTGTCTTAATTGTAAATTGAATTCAACTAAGGTTTGTACCGTACCGTACGTAAAGTTGTTAAACTTTACGTTATGTTAAAATAATATTCAAAGCCTAATTAAAATATTTGAAATATATGTATATGGGCAATAAAACATTATGAAATGAATGTTGTAGGTCACTAAAATGTCGCGTCTTGAATTTCAAACATATTCATGTTTGAAATTTACATACTGTTGATTTTTTTTAATAAAAACAAAATTATAATTAGTTATAAATAAACAATATTTATAACTAATTATAATTTGTTCAGATTAGAATTAATGTAGCTGTCATCAAAAACATTGACATATTAGAAAAAACTAAAAAACATCACATTAAAGGATTGTACTGTACACAGTCTTGCCTTAAAGATTGTTACAAGGAAAAATTCCTTTTTACTCTTTGACGTCAAACATTTATTATGGCTGCAGTGTGCGTTTGTTTATAAGTATTAATATAAGAGCATTTTTTTAATATGAAGCTCACGAAAAATGATCTCCATTGGCCATGACGCAATCATTTAAAGGTCATGTCTATGGGACTTTTCGCCACTGCCAATCTTATGGAAAGGACTCCAAATTATCATATAGTTTAGAGCATGCCATACTCTCTAAGATAGACTATAAATCATAATCAAGTAGATTAAGATTGAGAGTAGATGACGGCCAACCTTCAGCTCTGATGAAGTCAGAAACATTCCTTTCTAGAAAGGAACTAGAAAGGAAGTCCCCTGCTTTAACGGAAATTTTGACAGACCTAGCTACAATAAAAATGCCTTTTTTACAGGTACGTTGATGAAAAGGAAAAAAAGAAACCCCTATAAGATCACTTTGTTGTCCGTATTTCTGTCTATCAAGACCATTTTTCTCAAGAACCCGGTAACGCATCAAGTTGAAATTAATACCAAATACGTATGACAGCAATTCCTTGAAGCTGTAAAAAAATCAAGCTTCTAAGTCAACGCTATCAAAAGACACGACCAGGCTTTAGATTTGACCAATTTTTATAATTAATTAATTTGCAGGTAAATCAAAACCTATAGGGTACTTCTCATTGACCTAGAATCATGAAATTTGATAAGAAGCAAGGTCTTACAGCACAAGTAAAGGAAAAAATCCGAAAGTCGTTATGTTGTTTTTATATCACATAAAAAAGTAGTGGTAATTACAAACTTGCATTTTGCGGTTGGAAAGTTGACTTTGTCGTAAATCGATGTATGGGAGAGTATTTTTAGAACTGCAAACTTAAGTTTGTCTATCGAAAAGTAAAGTGAGTTGTTCCCGAGATGGATTTACATACAAGTTTGTTTTCTTACGGAACCCTCAGTGCGCGAGTCAGTTTCTTAAGTAATATTGAATGTGATTTTGACAATGATTGAATATTGACTAATAAATAATTATTTAAAATTAATTTATATAGTTGAGAGATGAACGTGTGGTACTTGCAGCTGGATTGAGTGCGATGTGAGAAGTTTCAACTTATTCATGAGATCCTATTAACCTCTCTGAAGTTCGATTGTAGGGGATATGCGGTGCACCTTTGTGTACCACGTAGGTAAGTGTAAGTTCGTGCTAAATTGGTTATTTTAGATAGGGAAGTTGCTAATAGCATGTAGTTTATAATTTCAGTAATATGAAGCTTGTTTTACCATAAGATAAGGTTTTCTATCAATATACTTCAAGTAGGAAGTAATCACAGTTCCCACGCCCTAACTACCTAATCGACCATCAAAAAAAATTTGCATACACGTTTTCAGAAGGACAGAAAAGGACGTTGAGTACATATTATCGTGAAGGAAAAAGAGAGATAGAAAAATAACCTTTGAGCGACCGAGGAACGGGTAAAAGTTTACTTAGTTTTATCACATGGTACGAATTAGGTACTTATAGATGAACGAATGATTTTTTTTGTAAATAGATCCTTTTAGACACTTTTACACGTCAATTTCAATAAGTTGTGGTAAGATGGTGCCGACAATACTAACAATAACATTATTAAGAGCGTATTTGGTTATACAACCCAGCCAATTATAATTAAAATCAGAACACCTTACACATTTAAAGCGAGTAGTAATTATAACAAAATTCTTAACCCCCTAAACACTACCTTTCCAAGATCATACCAACTGATAGCAGTGTTTAACGACGAACATATTAGTGAGTGGTAAGCAAGCCGACTGATTGAGCATTCGCGTGAGTCGGTCGCTCATTCGTTTATTTTTATTTATATTTTCGGGGTCCCTACACACCGACGCGTGACAATCCATAATGTTTGTTAATGTTATTTGTTCGTTTATGTACTGATAATCATCATTATCTTAAACAGTGGCTTCATCAATCTTGAATTAACGTTATTACGGCTATAAGGTATTTTAATAAGGATGTTGATACTAAACAGAAAATTATGTTACGTTGTAACCAAATTATTAAATGATAAATGATTAATTGTGATGTATTCATTGGGAACACGATGTACACATGTTTTAAGCTCGTTTATTGCCTTTAGATGTAAGTTTGATTTCCTATAATTATTGTGTGTCTTAGGTGTCTACGAATAGAACATTTTGCTTTCTTTCTTTGAAACCTAAAACATTTTTTTATATAAAAACTTTAATAAATTTATTAAAATTGATCACGTAACTGTAAACAACAATCAGATTCATTACGTCATTAACCGATAAACAAGTCGACAGCTGTCAGTTGGTGTCATAATATTATGCACTTCTACTCTATGGAGCACTGTAAGTTCATCGGTTAGTGTAGTAAAATATAAAAACTTTATTTTTTCCATTTGTTCTTTTCAGTTGAGTTTTGTAAATATAATTTTATTTTTTAAGTATAGCCTAGCTATAAAATAAAAGCAGTTCCTTTGTCGACATCCCTATCAGCTTTAGTGGAAGTCATTTTTAAGGTTTCGTTACGCAAAAGATATAAACGGTACCCTTACAAGGTCCCCTTTTTAAGACCCTAAAGAACGTGAACAAAGTTAAATTAAGCAAAATCAAATACCTACTTACTTTCCTTGGTGTTGTCAGCAAACTAAAAACGCCATTTAAAAACTGTAAGACATATTCTCATTAATCTAGAATCATGTTATTTGGCAACAAGCAAGTTCATATAGGGAAAAAAAAATTAAGAAAGTCGTTTACAAGTAAGCAGACTCAAATTCCCATCTATTATATTAGTTAGGATTCATATCATACTAGACTTTTCATTGACCTAATTAGCGCAACACTGGCACAAACATTGTTTATAAAATACTGACTATTTTGTCATGCGATTGTTTGTGATTCAATCGCTAGTTCCTGGTACCGGTAATTAATCGTACACGTGTCTGGTATATACAGATATCTATATTAGCGGTAATTAAGCTTTTTTTCTTATATACAAAGACAGGAGTGTCTGTTAACATGGGATGTTGATAATAATTATACAACGTGTAATATGTTTGTTATCGTTTATAGATACGACACTTTAATCTTGCAATTAGGGACTGTTATAGGCGCAAACCCCATTAAATTAAATAAGAATAAGAATGGTTCTTCCCTAAGTCATATTCAACTTTTTCTAACTTCATTTTTCAATTTGCAAAAGTTATTTTAATATTGCAAAGAACTCGCTCATGATAAATGTAATATCTAAGATATATCTTTATATTCATAAATATTTCTAAATCCTGTCATGTAACCCATATTCCAAGTTCACTACCAATATACGAGTTTAGGAAAAGCGAAGAAATAAAACACTATTGTGGTTTGAATGCGGTGTAACTGTTCCCCTACAGCCCATGACAAGTCACCCTAAAAAAGTCATTTTGTTTTCTAAACCACTGAAAATCACCCCCCTCGTGACAAGTAAGGCAATTTTTTACTTTGCCCCAATTTAACCCGAACCTCGAAGTTTAACAATAATGAAATTATTTAAAAACTTCGAAATGGGACTTTTCAAGTTCAGAACGATTACCTCGTTGTTCGTTTGACAGACTTGATACGTATGTAATATGTCGCTATTGTTATATAGTATATTTTTAAGTCTCTATCAGTCATATAATTTCAGCAGGTGACATAGTAAATCGGTAGTATTACCAAATGGAAATTAGTGAAGTTAGTTATTTAAAGTAATATATAAATAAGAGTTTTACTAATCACCTCCTGGCTCCATCTTTAGATCAGCTCCAAGATGCCAAATTATAGTATTGTCATGCAAACTGTAAGATATATATATACATACAAAGTTTCATTACGGCAAATAGAAGTAGGTTAAAAGTGACATATAAGATTTGTTTATATAGTGAAGCCACAGATAAGATAATAGTTACTTCGTAACAGATACATCACTCCCATGCAAAACTGAAAATACCTACGTTATAATAGCCTACAAAATTTAAATAATAATACCTGGCGTTAGCTGCGACCAGAAATATATCTTATTTACGCTCTTCGAAAGTTGAGAACGGCTTTCCCATCGCGCGACCTTTGTCTGTGTGTGTAGCCGAACTGCCGGACACTCTAGGGTTGTACAAAGTACACAAATAATGAAATAAATTATTTATTTGGGGTATGTTCCGATATACACTGCGAGCACTGTTCAGTGCTCTTACCGCGCAGAAATTCGTTTCGTTATGGACTGACAGTATACTGCCGCAGTATCCTAGGGAAATATATGATAATCATAAATTGTCGCCATTTTTGTACTGTGAGCACTGGCGTTTTCGAGGAAAGGTGCTCTCAGTGCTTTGATTACGTGATCAACTACATTTTTTTTCTAGTTAAATAGTAAACAATTATTTGTCGAAATATGTTCATCACTTTCAACGTACATAGCTATACATACCCATTTAAATAATTCGGTTATAAAGTTATTATGCATTCGATTACTTGAAAAACAATATTTTCTTTTAATAAAAAGTAAACTTACTTTTATTATGCTAGTAATTCAATTGAAAATTTTTAAATATAACATTCAAACAATATTTTTTCTTGTTGAACAGATAACTTGTACATTTATATGATAATTATTTTCACGTCAAAACAGCGCCAAAAAACATAGATGACAGTATACTGACTGCGTTCCGTATTAAACAGTAACCAGTATAGCTAATTATGAAGGAACAGCTTCGCAGTATATTAAATTGATGTCACTCCTTATAGCGCTCGCAGTGCATATCGGAACACACACTAGCTAATCAAATTTATGGGTGTTGGGTTTTATATAATGATAAATAAAATTATTTCCCCTATGAAATTTATATCTTTAATTTTTATAGGTACTTAAAGTAACCCTTAAACCTTCGATAGTAACATAAAATGTTGATGCTGTAGACATATACATCACTATCACTACATCACTACATATTATAAAACAAAGTCCCCCGCCGCGTTTGTCTGTTTGTCTATCTGTTGACGATAAACTCAAAAACTACTTAACAGATTTTCATGCGGTTTTCATCAATAGACAGAGAGATTTATGGTTAAGGCATGTAATTTGTTAAGGTTTTGTGTAAATTGGTTGAAATATGATCACGATTTTTGAAGATGTCTCTGCTACCCGTGCGAAGCTGAGGCGGGTTGCTACTAATGGCTGTTGCGTAGACTAGAGAAAGATACTCTGACAATTTAAACTTTGTATAACATATTATGTTACACAAAAGTATTAAATAACAAATAACTACCTACTCAAATGAAAACCTCAATCCGTGCCGATCTCAATATGTTTTACATTTCAGTAGCTCTTAATATTATTTTCACTATATTTCTAACTATATTACATATTGTGTGAAAGAAGCAGCCGTCAGTTCGCCTTGCCTACAAGTTACAACAAATGAATACGCTGGCAGTTCACACCTACTAAGTTCGTCACCTTTCGTAGAAATTATGGGTTTATTATTATTGACGGTTTAATAGACTACATTTATTACATCATCATCATTTATCAACATTGTATAGAATTTATATAAGCAACATTTATTTTTTTGTTGAGAAGATAACTATTATTTATTATTAGTACAGCCACGCGGCAATGGCGAGTAAAGAATAAACACCTGAAGTGGAGATGTTTTTATATTATATTGACAAACAAGTAATAGCAAAAATCATTTTTGCAACTTATTTTTAAAGGATTTCATAGATCACTAACGTCTAACAATAACGAAATTTAACATAATAAATACATTTAACAATAACAAAACACAATAAGTTCGATTTGACATTTTGTTTTTATTTATTTTCTGCCGTGCGTGCGTGCTCTCAGCTACGCATTGTCGCCCCTACTGACACTTTTACCGTGGACGGGAAGCTAAATTGGTAGGTATATAAAACGCGACCTCGAGCGAGTGATGTAGCCCTGGTGAAGCTAATGTAATAACAAATGTACCTATAGATAGCCAAACTATTTTAAGAGGCGAGAAAATCGTTATTTAAGGGGATATAACCAATATTATTTTAGCTTCATATCTAATATATTAAACAAGTTCATCTGTAATGATTACGAAATATACCTTATAATAATATCTTTTAGCAAACGTATCTATATCAAATATTTATCTTGAAATGTACGTGATGTATCTGCACAATGTTTCGTCACGATATTTGTGTCAAAGAAACAATGTTATATACCAATATCTGATAATACTAATTACATTGGTGACTTTCTCATTTTGTTCTGTCAAAAAGTATCGTATTTTTTAGTTTTTATGTATTACAGTATAGGATATTTTTTTGATGATTTATCTACACACCCACAATAAAACGACACAATACAAACTACAAACCCTTCTGTAGCTGAAATCATATTCCCTTCACAGAGTAGTATAACCGATTCTATTTAAAAACACTTGAAGATCATCTCAACTTAAAACTAAATAAAACAGAACATTTGAGTCCACATAACCTGGAAGTCTATAAATTCAAAAATATAGTTAATATACGTATCACTTAAATCTTTTAGAATAACCAATATCATTAATATAACTATGTACATGTGAATGATTAAAACAGCTACTAATTTCAAAACTTTTAATTTGACTTTTAAACGAATAACATCGAAACATTAACACTAAAAAATTCAGCTCCAAATATAGCCAAAAGGACGTTCTCTCTGTCATCCGTGTTCTAATTTTATGAATAAACATGAAGTCCTCTAACAAGCGTGACAAATATGGCGATTAGGAAGGCCGGTTCATTTGTTCTATAATCGTGCTTCGAGGCCTTTGATCCAAACTCGTTAGTTGCACTTTATGGAGCGTCGGACGATGCCGCTTTTGAAGTGCTTTGATGTATTTTAAGTGCGATCGCTTTTCAAGAGTAAAGAAATAATCATGATGTTTGTAATAAAAACCAGTTGTTAAGTTAAATGTAGGCTAATTAGTTTATTGTTAGATATTCTAGTATACTTAAATTTTGGGTCGTTTAGCAGTATAACATTGGAACCATTTGATAACCGTAACAAAAACTATAATGCTTTTCTATAAATCGTCCTTTGTATCTTCTAATAGACCTCAGATACAAAAGCTTGCGGCAGCCTTGCGGACTGGTTTGACGTCTCTACTTCGGCGGGTTGAATATGCTCTGGTACAGCTTTTTTACCAGCCATAGTTACTTTGTTGTGCATTCTTTGAGGCAATACCCGAGATTCTCAAGAAGAAATAAATGTAAATGAATGACAGCGGGCAGTTCCACATTTAGAGCAGTTCAATCAGCTATCCTTTTTCTTTTATTGCTGCACAAGTTTTTTGAACGCTACGGTCGGCTATATTAGACAAACAAAATCGTGTATACGACTATAAGGCCCAAGGCTGCATGAGTGCATAAAGACTGCCTTCAATGTAATTGAAGGCACGATGTTTGCCGACATTAATTACTTTAGGAGATTATGAAACTCAGAGATTTAATTAAGTGTGAATCCTCCAAAGCTAACTGCGGAAATCAATTAGGATGATCGTAAGTCTAAAGAGATGGTCCCCTCCAATGAAATTATCTACACGGCAAACAATGTTTACCTTACAGAGAGAATAGCAAAATATAATTATTCTATACTTTGATCTTTAACAAGTTATACATAAATTACGGAGCACAACTTAATTGTAGCTTTAAAACATCCAAAACATACTAAAACTTTTCCGTGTGTATATTAAGTGTCCTTATTATAATAATCTATTATTTGTACAGTTTTCAAAGGTACAACCATTAATACAATGATAATTAAAATAATTCGAAATGCATTATTTAACGTGTTTATATTATGCAACATTTTGTTACTATGAAACTTCATGCTGTAAGTGATATTTAAGTATAAAAAAATATTAGTATAGTAAAAAGTTATCGATGTGATCTTGGATCTGGATCCCTATGATTTTTATAGGTATTTGCGGTGAATTGATGGCTATGCGTGGGGGACACGCCGATGCATGATTACGCTCTGGCCGTCAAAGGGTCAAATAGGTAAATAACGTGCACGCGACATTCTAAATTTCACGAAAGCCGGAGACCAAAGAGCCGGAGACCGTCATCTTAGCAAACTTGCAGAATGTTAGTCCATATAATCCGTTGTTCAATCCACATGTAAGTTTCTGCTGAATATTTCGGTATTTTGTTACTAAAAGTATCTAATGAATATTCCCGAAAAGTTAAGAACAGCCATTTTACTAAGTAAAATTTACAATGAATTTCAATTGGTTCAATTTAAATATCGAACAACAGTAGACATAAATAGGCTCCATCTATTTTTAAGCATTGTTCTAAGCATCAAATCTCTGTTATTGAATGTAATCTATTTATTTCTAACTGATTTTACACATACAACTATAAATACATATGCATACACAAAACAAGCAATACATACTCACAAAATAGTATTTTTTTTTGGGTAGGAGTGAAACACAACCACGCAATTTTAAAACGAGGACGATATGTAAGACAATTATATTATATGAAAATGAATTTCATACAAAAAATAACAAATAGCTTAATAAAGTTAAACGCCGCAATCCATCAAGTTAATAAAATAAAAAAGACATGAACAGACCAATTATTCACATCACCTTTATTTAGCACCTTTTAAGGGCTCTATCCATCAAGCAATTATGGGCCCTTGGACCCTCAATTAAAGTTAATAATCCCTCGTAAGCCCGTGGATACATAAGCGGTGTAAATGTTCGATGAATCTGACGGCCTCAGTCCCACTTAGCAAAGCCCACCTCAATGTATCTTGACCGTATTTAATAATTACTCATATCACTTTCACACGACTGTATTACGGCATAGCTACTACCACCGGTTGCTAATTAAAACGTGCTAGCTATTGTATATTAATTAAAATGTCGGTCAATCAAAACCGGTATGTGGACATGACAGCTTTTGTTGAGTCCAAGATTGTTGATTTATTACTTCCTATAATACTAAGTTACACGTTTCGTGTCATATAAGCTTCGTTATTTACTGGATCTATATATTATATATTGTATTTTTATTAACTGTAATTTATTTAAACTCTAATTTTATAAAGACGGATGGCCCACCCAGAAAGAAGGGGCCTAACTTACTTTGTCACTTTGTAAGCTTGATACATATCGCGAGGGCTAGTTCGAGATGGATAGTGGATGGTGGTGGCAACAAAACAGTCTAGACAAAAATATATATTAATACGCAGGAAAGTTTATATAGTACATTAATTTACTAAGAATTTCTTCTGTGTATGCAGGGTCCTAGAAGGGAACACCTCATCGGGGGTAACCGAGTAAATCTCCTTAAATAGTTCTCGCACTTTCCCAACCCTATAACCCTTCTCATGAAACGTTCCCAGAAGTAATATTTTGATGATTGTTTTGCTAATTTCCTGATGAGTGGATTAGCTCCATTCGAACAGGAATGTACTGATCTCTACGGCGATTATAGCAGCAATGTTTTATTTCAATTAGTCCTACTACGGTACATATTAAAACTAAAATTGAGTTGTAATCCATCATTATTTATAACTTGTTAAAGACCAAAGTATAAAAAAAAATATATTTTGCTGTGCCATCTGTTAGCTAAACATTGTTTGCCGTGTAGGTAATTTCATTGGAGGGGACCATCTCTTTAGACTTACGATCATCCTAATTGAATTCCGCAGTTAGCTTTGGAAGATCCACACTTAGTTAAATCTCTGAGTTTCATAATCTCCTAAAGTAATTAATGTCGGCAAACATCGTGAGTGCATGAAGACTGCCTTCAATGTAAAGCTTTGTATACGTATATGCATAACTTAGTTCCCGACTCCAAGATTGTTTGCTTGTATCTAATTTATCATGCATTTTAGATTCTTATTTAGTAAATTAACATGCATTTCGTATAATTAAAGTTTACTTAATTTTTTTTTTGCTTCTTGTATGCACATTATAGGTATAAATTGGGACTTAATCACTCAATCGGGACAGTCCAACCCTGACCATGATCGATGCAATTCGACCGATACTTCAAACAAACAAAAAGGCATCGTTCCTTCTAAATATATATTTTTTTTATATTTTAGGGGGCAAACGAGCAGACGGGTCACACGGGTAAGTGACTACCGTCGCTCATGGGTATTTTTTTTATTTTTTTATTTTAAGTACTGATTAACACATCCAGTTTTTATTAAATATACTTTATAGCAACACTATGATACGGGACCAGTGCCCATCAAAAAAAAATAATAGTAAAAAAAACATTTTTTAAGTTATTTTCAACTGTTATTTTTTATTTATTTATTTATTGTCATTCAAGCTAAACGTGTATCCAAAATTTCAGCAAAATGGTATGGTTAACGGTAACAGTAATGGTTAACTGCTTTAAAATTCAGTTACACGATTTGACCCAAATAAAGATACATGCAAACATTGCAAGTTAAATAAAAGCTTGTAAAAACAAGTAAGTAATCGAAACTAATACAATAGTCGTCGACTACGACAACAAGTAAGATAAGTAGTTTAAAATACTACCTATACAAGAATAACAAATATAAGTAACTTCTACGTCGCAAAATTCGCATAACAATCGAAAATTGGTCGCACCAAAAAGTTGCACAACCGAGTCAGGTGGTACCTAACACTGTCGCCGCCGGGCCGGGCCACTCCAAACCCTATATATTACAACACGAGGGTGCATATTTTACTCTACTTATGATGAAACCTCCAGATTTTTTTTCTTTTTTTTTCCGTATAATTCCTCGTCTGTCATCCGCTCGTTCACGCCCATTGAGCTTCGAATAAAAAGCGTATCTTTTTCAGCAAATTCGTCAAGTGTTTTTATTAGGCACAATTATTCAGAACGGTTTGTTTCAATAATTAGTCTCAATGAAGCTGATAGGCATTATAGCCTTTTGTAATGAGTTTGGTGTTTTCCTTTGGTCGTTTGGCAGTATCTTGTAATGAGATTTCAATTAGTGGTTCGGAATCCTCGGCCTTTCTTAATACTGAAGTTGATTCCTTAACGCTTTTGTTAGTAAATCTATAATGAGAATCATTGAAATCATTACTTTTGATATGAAAAAGTTTGTAAATGGTGCTTTTAATGGTACCTAAATAAATAAGGATTATTAATTTATTTAGATATATTGATTTATTGGTAGATTATAGGACCGCGACTTCCGAAGTTGCTGGTTAATTTCCAACTCACTTAAAAGTTTTGTATTCATGGATTGAGTCTATTAGTGTAAATATTCACAAAAATAGAATAAATAATAAATCCGTGTTCTAGAACCTATTTACTACTTACTATGCCTATTTGAGTCCAGATAGCACTGTGTGATATTTCTCAAAACATTATTATTATATATATTATTATTAATTATCAAATGAATTCTAAAAGTCACAATTACTGGCTCGCTATCATCTCCCACTAGCTCAGATAAACTTTAGAACGACTAATAACAACGAATAAGTCCAACTTCACGACTGCCTGAGACCAAGGTCCAACATCACACAACTAACAAACCAAGTCGAAACATCTGATTACATATTTTATAGAGAGCTAATCTACAAGATTCGTTTTTAGAGAATCGTAAAGGAGAAATTCATAAATTACCTTTCAAAACAAAACCTACATAATAATAATATGTGTAAACTTACTTAAAATTCGCACACACTCTAAACAAGAAGATCTTCTAATATTTGAGATTCTTTGGCGAAGGACACACGGACGGAAGAGCGTCTGGCATCCTGGGCATTTAGCCGCGCACCCCAAAGGACAACGTATCCGACTTCAATCTCTGTCACCGAGTAATGTGAAGCAATGTTAGATTTAAAGCGGGCGGCGATCGGAATGTGAGTTAGGAGCTTGCTGATCTACTCATTTGAATGTGACCAACGGAGATGGGAAACTTTGCCACAGATTAATATAATACTTTCACTTGATATTATAATAATATTTTTTGATATTATTTCTATTTTGATGTCTCTTTCTCAAGAATTTTTACTTAAATATAAATAAATTGTAAGTGGTCTGAATTCCCATTTATTCAAATCTACGATTAACATAACTTGTAGACTTGAATACTTGGAATTCTATGTTTCATATCATCGAAAGAAATTCTTATCCAGAGAACGATTGTCACCGGTGTCGCTAATATACTGACCTTTTTTTAAAGCGTGTATGCAATAAAAAATATATTATAGTAAGTGTAGCGCTCTGTTAAATTTATCATTCTATTATTTTATTATTAGCTTCACTTGCAACATTCACTTAAACATATCTTAGAAGTAGATTTTGAACCTACTACCAATTGTTCTATCTCACTGAAACTTTGTGTGTGTATGCAGTTCGGCTGATAGTACTATAATTTGGCATCTTGGTGCTGATCTGATGATTGAGCGAGGAGGTGGACAGTGGAACTCTTCAGTGACTACTAGTAAACCTCTCGAGTTAGGCTAATATGATTCGTTTTGACGACTCTTTTCTTCGATGGTATGATATTGAAACATATAATTTCAATTATTAAAGTCTACGAGTTATGTGAATCGTAGATTTTAAAGAATGAGAATTCGGATCATTTAACTTTTACTTATATTTAAATAAAATTTCTTAAGAAAATGCGCTAAGCACTACTCTAACAATTTTTTTAAGAAAATGCGCTAAGCACTACTCTAACAAACTTCTTAAGAAAATGCGCTAAGCACTACTCTAACAAACTTCTTAAGAAAATGCGCTAAGCACTACTCTAACAAATTTCTTAAGAAAATGCGCTAAGCACTACTCTAACAAATTTCTTAAGAAAATGCGCTAAGCACTACTCTAACAAATTTCTTAAGAAAATGCGCTAAGCACTACTCTAACAAATTAAGATTACCTTAGCCTAGAAGAAATTAACTTGTACTTTACATTGTAGATGAGAAATAAAGCATAAGTATTAGGAATAAAATCACCCACTTTTACTTATTTTCCATAATACAAAAACGCCGAGATATATTGTATACTATATGAAGCGAAATCCTTCACATAACATGAATGTTCCCACAACAAAGTACCTTCCCTCGCGTGTTTCACAAAATCCTACACTTAAGAAAAAACGAAACCACACATGAACATAACATATTATCATTTTTATTGCAAGAATACGAAGTAGGCTTCAGATATCCTAAAGCGTTGTCTCCCGCGGGACAGGCAGTCTTCTTAATATTAAACGAAGCCGTGCCGCGAGTTCTAATTTTCAACCGTTGAATATTATTCAAATGTTTTGGGATTAAACCATTAATATTGAGCTTATTTGTATATCAAATGCCTTTATTTATTATGTATTTCTTTGAAACAGACATAATAAAAACATATCTTAAAAGCTTTCGGTTTTCGTTTATACACAAATGAAAACACTTAACTTTTCATAATAACTTTTCTACATTGTAAGAGCCAAAATTATAAATAGGTATGAAAGAGAGTATGTTTGTTTATTTCTTTTTGTTATCCTTTCACCCCTTACTACTCAACCGTGTACCATGAAGTTTTGTAACATGGTTAAGGGTATACAAAAAATCATACTAATATATGGTACCTTTTAACCCGGGAACTACTGTTTTCGAAGATTACCCGAATTAATGGACAGAATCTACATTCACGCGAACGAAACCGCTAGCAAAAACTAGTATTTAATACATTAAGATGGATACACACTTTACGAGGCATGCGCCGCGCATGGTGTGCAACGTGCAGGCCTCGGCGTGTGGTAAAAAAAAACCCGTGAGGTGTCTTTGGGGCACTATGTTGGAACAAAGTTTCGTTCGCTATAACTTGAAAATTGTATCAAAATATAGTTAATATTGTAAAAACTCGAAATTAAAATTGCGCTATCTGTGGAAGTTGCCTGAACTAATCTACGGATAATTAGTATACAAACAACATCAAAATATAGTCGTCTCACAGATGGCGTAAATAAAATAAATCAACTCGCAGTCAGCATTTTGCATTGAGCTAACACTTTTTTCCGCCTAGCGTCTTCCGCCGAGCGTCCTAGCATGTACGTAGCACATGCCCCGCCAAGAGTATGAAGGTAGATTCACACATTGCAAAGCGTGTGCTTTTCACGCGATGCGCCGCAAGTCTCGCAAAGTGTATATCCATCTTTAGATGCATAGATAGGGACAGAATTATTAAAACCTGAAAATTTAAAATACAATGCAATACTATTTTGTTTAGGTCGACACTATCGGGATAAAAAGTAGCCTACGTGTTAATCCAGGTGTCCAGCTATCTACATACCAAGTTTCATTGCTATAGTTAGTTAATTGGTTTTTGGGTGAAAGAGCAACAAACATCCAAACATCCATACATGCTCACAAACTTTCACGTTTATAACATTAGTAGGATTACATAACCTAGTGGTTGAAATTAAACAATCAATTGTTTTTTTTTGTTTTAAGCGATATATCCAGTTATCCAGGTTAAAGTTATCATGACTTTTCACAGATGTCATACATGTATGCCAGCGTAGTCTACACCGCTACTATAACAAGAACATTCAACAACAACGGCCACTTGACTCATAATAAAGTAATGTATAAAGCAATTAAAAAGTCTGTTCCTTAAACCTTGACCCACCGCCATTGTCGCCAGTTTTATTATCATTTAATTACCTTTTACCGCGGGATATATATTTTATTTGAAAAAAGAATAATCTCTTTGTATATTGTTCGCGAGCTTTTAATAAAAACTTCTGGACAGTTTAATACGCATTACTCACTTCTGGACATTTTTAATTATTGGAATATATAAGGTTTGAAATATTTTGTTGATTCAAATTGTCTGAATATTGAATACCTACCATTTGAAGTACATTTTATCAAGAGCAGGTGCTCAATTTCACAATTATAAATGGATGGACTTTAGTTAGAAAGATGTTTTATGTTCCCTGATTTTATATTAAATAAGTGGTCAAAATCATGACGGATTTGTAGTATTAGCGTACAATATTGCTTAGCTTATTCAAATGTTTTTGTATCTTCTTTATCAGTAAGACAGAAATAATAGGAATATCTATGATATATTACATACAACATATTTAGATACAGGCTACATTATTTTTTGGGATTACACACATAATATTATACATAGAAACACCACAGTTTGACTGGCCTGTTGGTCTAGTGGTTAGTGACCCTGACTGCTGAACCAGAGGTCGTGGGTTCGATTCCCACCCAGGACAAATAATTGTGTGATGAGCATGATCATTTGTTCTGTGTCTGGGTGTAATTTATCTATAATATGTATGTATTTAGAAATATATAAGTATGTTTATCAGCAGTCTGGTTACCATAGTACAGGCTCTGCCTAGTTTGGGATCAGACAGCCGTGTGTGAGATATGTGAAGTTATTATAGTTATTATTATAGTTATTATTATTATAGTTCTACCAATACAGATACAGTGATAATCAAATTACTAACGTTAAAATAATGGTCTACTAGAAAATCGATGCGTAAAGTTCTTTGCCGTGGAACACTATTTAGGAGGGCAAAAATACATTTAGATACAATTTAGAGTGCGAAGATAATATATTGTTCGTAGAGCAAGAATAAGTATTTTATTATACTTATTATATTGCAAAATTACGTTTCACGACAAAAATAAAAAAAAAAGTTTCAAAGATATTCTCATTTATAAAAATAAACAAATACATATGCATTAAGAAATGAACGCAACAAATTGCAAAAGACATTAAACTGACTAATAAACAATGAAGTGATTGACTCTAATGTGTTTCAGCGTAAACAGTGTAGTCACACTTATGTGCGCAAGTGTAAACAGTGTATTCCATCAACGTTGTGTGTTTGCTACGGAAATAGCCGTCCGCGCTGACGCTTCGTAAATATCAACCACCTTTTAGTTGAGGCTAACACTGTGTCCGTGGTGAGACATGCATAGAAATTTAGATTCTCAATTGGATCTGATATTTTACATTACATTTTACAAGTTTACACCGATTCCTATATTCCTTTATAGAGTAGGCACGAAATCGTTCGAATCGTACGATCTACAAGTGGTTTCAAAATCTTATGCACTGCAATGTACTACTAAAAAATAAATAAATAAACATTTTCAAAGACAATGGTACCGATTCTATTGTACACTCGACTAAACTAAAACCTGACTTAATTTCTTCATATGAAATCAACCTAGTGTTCTTCGTAATAAGGTCTATTTGTTACTAGCATCTATTTCTCAGCGCCGCTAAATTTCAATAAAACCTGTCAACGTATACTCAACTTTATTTCCACGCAGCGAGAGTCTTCATTTATTCAAACGCTGTATAATTGCCCTATAAAAACTTGTTCAAAACGAACAAGGATGACGTGTTTTTAATCTACACCTACGAAGACGCTTACTAAAAACACAGAGCTGTAGTGCATGACGTAGGTCGTGACGTAGGCTGTGACGTATAATGTTATGAATCGGAAGTTTAACCATTCCTAGCATTCCTATAAGTGAATAATACTGTGATGTCATAGATACGTAACACACTACGTATGATAACCTAGATTAATTCCTATATAAGCTCATGTATTCAATCAGAAAATATAGTTATTCTTCAGTTCTAACAAGAAGTGGTTTCATTCCAATCGGAGATAATCTCCACGTACTTCAGAGCAAAAGAATTGGCATTCAACGGATAGCGGCTCTCGCTACGCGGTATTAAAGTTTATTTAAGCGTATCAGACTTTAGTCGACAAATAAATTGCTTATTTCGATAGCGACATATGTTACCTACTTGTTTCAATTTGAAGTAAGACCTTGTTTCTAAGTGTACAAGGTTTACTTCTTATATGAAGAAAATTTAGTGAAGTTTAATTTAGCGAGTGAAGTAACAGAATTGGGGCCAATCTCTAATTTAAGCCATGCACTAAAATGATAAGACGGAATAACTTTAAGTTTGTTGCATTACTTATATTGAAAAAGATTGTCGCTCGAAATTTTACAAAAGTAGGTAACAATTGATGTCATTGTAGAGTGATTTGATACTGGAACTTATCGATAAACTTAAGTTTTGTGTCTCTTTCAACTATACTATACATATTTTTTTTTTAGTTATATAATCACTTAAAATTGTCAACGTCACTATGGAAAACATAAAGTCAGTTATCAAAAAAGTGAAAAAAAAATCATGTATTCGCCATAAAAAGAGTTGCTAAATATTTATGAAAAACTTAAATATAATTATAGAAATTCTTATTCATTTTCAACCCGCAACGTAGTCCAAACGGTGTATGTGCTTGCGTTGGACATGAGCCGTAGCGACAGGGCGACAATGACGGGCGACAGGGCGGGCGCGACGTGTCACTGCACAAACACGTCACAACACGTCCCAGAGACAAACACAAGCGTGACGCGGCGTCGCGTCGCTAAAAATAGGAACGAAGAACGGGTTATCGAGTTTTGTCAGGTATATTTAATACGATAATTTTTGTTGATAGTTTATGATTGAAATTAAAATATGTGAAATATTGTGTTCTGAGTATTTTCATTAAACGTGGTTCATAAATAGTAGCTAAATTTAAGGTGTCCCAAGTGTATTCAGGACTTTGGCGACCACACTCACCAGCTAGTACACAGCAGTGTTTGTGACCAGTGTTGCACAGTTGTAGTTTTCTGTTGGATACTTCTTCAATTCCGCGGCTTCAAATTTAAACAAGAAATCCTTACTATGAAGGGGTTCATACGAGTCTTGTTAAATTAAATTAGAATTGTTTTACTAATATTTTAAATAAAAACTAATGTAATAAATAATGTATGCAAAAGTATGGACTTAGTCTGAAAATAAAAATTATTATTATTATTATAGGTTCCTTTTTATATTTAAATTATTCAACAAGACTAGGACTCTACCTATTAGTTTAGTTCAACTTTCTATTCGTTTTATAAAGCTACTTGGTCTGTAGTTTTATGACTACATTGTATACAGCATCAATATAATCGCGACGATTTTTTAAAATCCAATGAAATCCCCTTAAATTCTTTTTTGTTTTGTGATTATTAAGTGATAATAATTTTATAAGCAAATAAGACTTATGCAATAAATAATTTGTTATCTATGTAACATAATTATTACTAAATCTTACATTAGTAATAGTATTAGTGTTTACTTTAGTACATTATTTTGTCGGAAACGAATATTATGATTAAAGTGCTATAGTGAAGATGCCGTTATGTTTTCTTGATTGGTTTGTTTCTTAATTATCCAAAACATATACGAATAATCAAATGTAATCGTCTCACTACCTTCCTGTCAAGAACGTAAGTAATAATAGGCCCCATCATTCCCGTGAGTGTGAGACAAGCTAGGTAAACACCTCCGTAGGGAATAGTTAACTGAATTCAAAATTAATTTTGCCTGTCAAACTGTCAGGGATCGTACAATCTACAAATACCACTTACGCATAATATGCAGTAAAAGATACGCCTTATATCAGCTAATATCATTATATCAATTATATAACACACTTTCTACTTAAATAAATTAGTAGTAAATATTTAAATAAGTATCACACGTATAAGAAATGTAAAGTAGGTAGGATTCAACTAAATTATACGAGTATATGCACAATAATCACTACCTGTTTTTAAAAAACTAGTCAAGGACTACTACCTATCAGTAGGAGATGTCAGCACATAAGTTCCCTTTTGGCCTATCGTTAAAGTCGCTGTGCCGCTGTATCTTATATTATATATTACCTATTGTTTATCATCCCACATGTACTTATATTTTTATATGTTTAAAGTTTACTTGTATGTAAGATATTTTACGTCACTAAATAATTTCATAACTTGCACCATACTGCCCTAATTTATTTCCATTTATTTTTCTCCATCTCATGGTTGCCTGTAAGAGATTGCCAAATAAGGCCGCCAATTTTAAGAAATTTTGCTTTTTAATGTTTCTGGTGTACAATAAAGAGTTATATTATTTTTTAATAATTATTTATTTAAAAGGCTTAAAAATTACATTCAGTTGTTGAAATATATACAATTACAAATCATCCACAGACATCCAAAGAATATTATTTTCTCTTAGACAGTGCAGCAAAAGGATATTTAAAGACCCTTTCGACGGGTCCTACGTATACTGGTATAACCAGCAAAATAACGAAAATGAGTTTAGTGCATCAATAGCTTTAGCTTAACCTATGTTTTATACCCTGTAAAATTTATTTTAAAATGTCAACTAGTTTCGAAAATACAAATCAAAAAATTACGTTTTATTAGTAGAAAGTCACGAGCTTTAGAATCTTTGCATCGCTGTCCTGTAAAGTTACTTTACTTGTGCCAGTATACGTAGGACCCGTCGCTTTGTAGATGTAGTAGACATAGACAATTTAATATAATAGCGTTGTCCGCACCGTATTTTATCAGCCGTTAGCTAATAAATTCTATGCAAAGGACGATAGGGCATTGTAGATGGGTAAATAAATATATTGTGTCTCCTAATGAGAGTCTTATCGAGGTGGTACGCAGGTGAACTTCCTTTGCGATACAGGCACTTCTCAAAAAAGCCATGTCCAATCCATTCAAAAAACTAGAGTAAGCCCACCTGTAGAGTTCGTCATAAAACTTTGTGGCACGAGCACAGATTACTAAGTAGTTACGATGGCATGAGTCCTTCTCTTCACTGACCTTTTGGTCCCTTTGTCTGCTCTGGTGCCTCTTTTCTATATTTCATTACTCTTCCCGCAGTAATATATTTCGATGTCTACTATGTAACCCCTAACTCTTTAATGAAAAAAAGGTAAAACGTTATTTCCACCTGTACATCGTATTTAAAAATTCAAAGAAACAGACAAAAACATCAACTATAACAACACATGGTTACAGCTATCTATCGTCGGTGAACTAATAATTTACAGCACAGATTGACTCGTCGATGGTGCAATCTTTAAGATTAGCCTTTACCGGCGAGCTATGGATAGTAAACAATGTAATATATTGGCTACTCAGTATTTAGTGCCTTTGACCTATTACCGCCATTTAATGTATAAGAATTTGGTCTGTTATGTTTTGACTGTGCTTGATATGTTGTTTGATTGAAGAAGCATCGAACCTCGGAAACTTAAAGGTCACCAGATTAGTACTGTTATTGATTATCTTTTTACTATAAACGAGAAATTTTTGTATTTAAGTATTTAATTATGTATGTATTTATATTTCGGGTAACTCGGAAACGGCTCTAACGATTTTGATAAAATTTGGTATGCAGATACAGTTTTGCATTTGAAATTCAACTGCATATTTGTATTTACTGTAAAAACGCAATTTTACAAAATAAAAATATTTTTTATAAAAAAGCTGCCGAGCGAAGCTCGTAACGCGTAAATATCTTCCCAGTAGGCACTTAAAAAAAACTTATTACTTTGCATTTGGTACTAAGTTTTTTTGCCTACTTATTACGATATGACATAATAAAATTATATGCGGTTGTGCAATACCCATTGTGGTTCGAACAATTGCTTCGTAATAGAAATTGTGACATGGGTCAGTTACGCTTTAAACTGCGCGGTATTTGTGGTGACCCGAAAACTAGAATTGATTGTCCAACATTGTTGCTGTGACCTTCAACCTGCCACTGCTTACACTTGGTTATCTTGCGTAACACTTTAACTTGATATATTGACGATGAAAGATGATTATCTAATACAAGAATAGTTGTAGTCACGGCAAAAACAAACGAGCTTTTGTACCGTTATTGCGCTCAGTCTGTTAAAATAAACCTGCCGGTTAAATAAAATAAGTAATGAATGAGTCCAATATGGACCAGCTAGACTAACTATTGAAGGCTAGCTATTGCCCGCAGTATTACTGTGGATGTGTGTGTAAATCCAAGTCACAAACTATCTGTATGCCAAATTTCATCCTAATCCGTTATGCCGCTTTTAAACCGAGTAACAAACATCACATTCGCAAACTTTCGCGTTTAATTCAAATTTTGGTGAAATCTATCTCACGGGAACAGAACATTTTTTCGGGATAAAAAGTAGCATATGTGCTATTCCAGATTATAATCTATCACTGTGCTGAATTTCATCCAGATCTCTTTAGCTGCTTTTGTGAGAAAGAGTAACAAACACCCATGCATTCTCACACACTTTGGCCTTTATAATAAGAGTAATATTTTATTTTAAAGAAAAACAAGAAAAAGGAAGTCTTTAGCTTGCATTAGGAGTTTAAAGATTCTTAATAGTGTAGGGAAAGTAGGGGGGGAGGATGGAGGGGTATCGGTTCAAGTGATATTATTCTGTTTATTAATTATATAGATTGCTGGTATTTGTATTACGTACATTTGCCACCATAATATTAAATATTTGGCATACATTTAATCAACTGATAGTAACTTTTGACAAAAATGAACTCGTTTTGCTTAATACCCTCGGTTTAATTCTACAAATAGTTTTGTTATTGAAAAAAAAACCGGACAAGTGCGAGTCTGACTCGCGCCCCGAGGGTTCCGTAAGCAAACAAACTTATATGTAGATAGTAAATGGCCATCTCGGGATTCAATTCTCGAAGATTCTTGCCCGTTTTTTCCGAAAGAGAAACCTAACATTGCAGTTTTTAAAATACTCTCCCGTACAACGATTTACGAAAAAGTCAAGTTTCCAACAGCAAAATATAAGTTTGGAAAAACAAACAAAAAAATGTAATGTGATATAACAACAAATTCACGACTTTTGGGTTTTTTTCTTTACTTGTGCTGTCAGACCTTGCTTTTTACCAAAATTCGTTAATGCTACGCCAACGGGAACTACCCTATACGTTTTGATTTACTTACGACATGTTCAAATACAGCCAGATGGACCGACGACCTGTAGAAGGAAGAAGAAGGTAGGGATGGACTGGATGCGGAAGGCGGAGGACCGGGTGCTGTGGCGCACATTGGGAGAGGCCTATGTCCAGCAGTGGACTATGATAGGCTGATTGATTGATTGATTGATGTTCAAATTTGTGAAAATCTAAAGCTTAATATATCGTATCCTTTGATTGTGTAGACTCAGAAGCTTGATTTTTTACAGCTTCAAGAGGTCTCTCTCTTCTGCGGTCGGAAACATAAGTATTTGATGGTAATTTCAACTTGATGCCTTTTATATCTTTTGAGAAACGGAACCCTAAAAAGAAAACACATCCCACCGCAGCCGCTTGAGCTGTTACTAAGTCCATAACACGACTATTTGTCATCCCCTAACACAATTCACACAAAACTTTGCGGAACAGAACCAGATCACGTCCCACGCAACCCTACGAGAGCTTCACAAATTGATTAAGTCAATTTATATCTAAAGTTCTTCAGTCGCTCTCGCTAATTCTTTCTCACCACAATAGTATAGAAGTATTTACAATTACACACATACAATTGAGATTTTACTTAGACAGCATCTGTCTGATATACACCAATGGATTACTAAAATACAGATTAAAATAGGTATTTTATTCATTCTCACAAATTAAATCAGCCTCGCGCTGCAAGCATTGCATCCTCTTTTTATTTTTTGTAGGTAATTTGTAACTCGATACAATTCGATGCGTTGACGGCAATTGGTATCAAAATTTTTATGCAAAAGTACCGAGACCAATTCACTGGATTTTTTGATTAAATATGAGTTATTTTGCCTAGCCATGCTTCCGTAAAATGTAACTGTAATAATATTTAATTAATTAAAAATATCAGTTCTATTTCTATATTCATATTATAAAGCTGAAGAGTTTTTTTATTAAACGCTAATCTTTGAAACTACCACCTCTTTGCAAACTTCTTTTTATATTTAAGTAAAAGCCCAATTATTGAGGTAGGTTGTAGGCTAGTTAACGCTATGCAGACGAGTAGCGACTTTAAACGCGGATGAAACTATATAAACATTGTAATTGTAATAGTAAATAATACAATAAAGACTCTTCTAATATTCTACCTTCGTCAGATAGTATAAATTATGGAAGCCAACAGAACACACTTTTGTTTTAAAGGGTTGTATCATAAAAAAATATACTTAGTAAAATATGTTATAAATTTATAATATATTATAAAAGAATCGTGTAAGTCAAGCTATGTATTTATCGAATTAAAGACCTTATTACCTGGGTAAGATCTAGACATTAAACACTTTCCAAGACTATAAGCCAAGTGTTCCAACCGAGGTCAGCCTGGTGGGAAGTTAGTTGCTAACCACCGTCGCTGATTTCAACTACATAGTTCAAAACCAGACTACTACTTCAGTGTTTAGAGCACAAGTAGGTACAGTAAAATAAAAAGAAAAAAACACGCTGCATAAAAAACTATACGTACTGCATAAAATTCAAAACTCTTCAAAAATTATCTTCGCTTTAGGACTTGGAAGCAAGTGAGTAATGAAAAAAAGCTGAAGAAACAATTAAAAGCGGAGGATCGTTTAAGTGGAGTGGTCACCTCCTCAACAGCCACTGCGTCACGTGTTATCAATTTATAGTGTAATTTTCATATGATTCGCGTTAAATCGCAATTAGGTATTTTAAAAGAAATCTTGTCATATTATAAATCGAAAGATCATATTATCATTTACAGGAGAGCGATTCAAAGATTCTACAGCTCGTAACATAAATTTTTGATTTGTATCTTTGTTATATATTATTATTTGTATTTTTGTTTGTTAGTTATAGTTCAAAATAAATTTGACAGGGTATAAAATATAGGTTAAGCTAAAGCTATTGATGCAAAAAAACAATTTTCGTCATTTTGCTGGTTATACCAGTATACGTAGGACCCGTCGATATTATTATATGAGTTTTATAACAAAAATATTGTTTTTTTACCACTCCGGTCGAGCCGGCCCATAGTGCCCATACGTGCCGAAGCATGGCTCTCCCATGAACATAATTAATTTATTAATCATAATTAATTAAAACGTATAAATTCAATACTTAAAGCTCGATAAATATGTTTTTAAGGACACATACTCCAAATCATAACCTATAAATACCATAACATTCAGATAATTTTAGTTAATACTTTTAAACAATCAACTAATGAATTTTTACGCAGTTGAATGACCTTGGTTTCATTTGGTAATTAAATATTATCCCACCAAAAACACTTTTATGTAAAATGTTGCCAAGGAGTGACCCTATAGCTGGCACTGTCAAAAAATTATCAGATTTCATGTAGAGCCAAGCTTCTAACTCTACAAGCCCTAACTTCACAAACTCTACACCTTAGTCATAATGTGTGGTCTGGCCGTTTCGCTACCGACACATGGGCGAAAGGTGACAAATGTATTCACTGTTTATTACTTTTCTGTTATACAATAGTTCTTGTAGTAGCTTATATACAAAATTTCAGCTTTGTAGGACTTTAGAAAGTACCCTAAGAATTTGAAAATCGGAATTTTTCTTGGTATCAATAAAATCTAAAGTATAAGAGCTATGCTATTGAAACTTTATACGTTTAATAAGTCTACAATTGACATCATATTACGAGAGTTTAGTGTATCTCGTATAATCCAAACCCAAGTTATGAGGGTTCAAAAAAACAACGAAGCGACGTGCTAATGTGGATTGACTTTAACATTATGACGTCACAAATAAGGTGCGTTAGAAGTCACGTGATTATTTTTTAAATTTAATCACTTTAAAGTGTTTATAATTAATTGAAAAAAATATTTGTTAATTTTAATGTTTTAACTATCAAAATTATTTATAATTAAGTTTTAAAATAATTGAAAAAGATCGATGATTTTTTTTTCAAAAACCCAATTGTTCTGAGCGGTTTTTTCGTTAATTATCAGACTTCTTCGTAAAATGTAGGTATTTCAACAGTACGGGGCTTACCTCTTTAAATAAAAAGTGCAAAAGTGCACAGTTACATTTTGAGGCAATATTCAAGAGTTTCTTAACGGACGTCTTAGACGCAACAGTTTTGTGTATGTGTGTTTTGTAATATGTTTGTTACGTAGGTCTCACTGAATGTTTTTAAAATAGGCCAGTAAAAAAAGCAGCAGATGAAAAATTTATTTAATTTTCGAATTAGGAACTTTTTAGGAATCTATAGATGTTTAATGATTTCATATGTCATTTGTTTTTACAAACTGGCGTCAATTTAAAGAGTGTCTATCGTGCATCAAAATGGATTTGACTAGAGAAAATTTTTGCTCAATGATTTATTGCGACTTTCGTTTCATCTTACTCAACAACAATGTTCTGATAGACTTCGATTGGCATTTTATTACGAAGCTCCATCTTGTGCCACTGTTTACAACTGGTTTAATGATTTTAAACGTCGTCGAAGCAAACTCACTGATGATTCTCGAGAAGGACGTCCTCCAACGTCGACTACTGAAGGTAACGTGAGTGCTGTGCGCCTTATGATAGAAGCTGATAGAAGGGTGATATACCAACAGATTCTGGCAGCTTTAGGCATTGGTATGAGTCAAGTACAAAAAGTCTTAAATGAACGTTTAGGCGTCAGAAAGGTTTGTACCAGATGCATACCTCATGATCTGACGAAAAATAAAAAAAGGACTGTTAGTGCAGATTGGTATGTCAGTCATTGTCCACCTGTTGCCTTGGAAAATGTTAGACAGCAGCGCCTAAGAAGCCGGATCCTCCGCCACCACGACAACGCTCCAGCTCACTCTACCAGGTGGACTATTTGTCTATAGAAGGTGTGGAGCTAGTGAGTCATCCTCCTTACAGTCCCGACATGACACCTTGTGACATTTATTTATTATAAAAGTAATATATATATAAAACTAATTTAATAATTTATAACCCTGAAGATGCCGTGGCTGTGTTTGAAAAAGGTGTGGAAGAGATCCCTAATGAAGAGTGGGCTCACTGCTTCAGTCAAGTGTGACGGTGCTTAGAAAGGAACGCAGACTACTTCGAAAAGCATTAAAAATATTAACAAGGCTTCTTATCAATCCGTTTTATAATTTCAAAAACTTTCACTGTGACCCTTGTACTAACTAGGCATGCAAAAAAAGGGTAAGTGTATATTGTTCATTCGCATCAGTTTCTAAGCTTAAATATAACTCTGCGCTTGGTAGCGATTGGATTGACAGTTTGAATTTGACTTTCAAACTCAAGGTTTCAGGTAAATAGGTCAGTAGTCCCACAACTGTAAAATTATCCAAGTTTACCTTTCCCAACACCTTTGATCCCAAGTCCTCGGTATCAAGCGTTTATGAACCGACCATATAATATACGGTGAGTTTATTATTTTATAAATTCGCTTGCACGAAGGTCCGAATCGAACCCAATTTACGCCTCGCGGGACATAAAGGAACTTTGGCAAACATATTTCAGTTTGCGTTTTGAAAAATACTTCCTGCAGCTTTATTTTCAGTGATTCAAAGTTGAAAATCGATCGGCTTGAATTATTCATGTTTGTAAATATAGTGTTGTGTGTAAGGCGACGTTCTGTAGGCGACAAGATCACGCCTCGACTTCGTTAACTTCTATTTATTGATTTCTCCATGTTTATAGTACATTTTGGTAACAGTTGGTAACAGATTTGTGGCCGTCTTACAACTGAAATAAAGTAAGTGATGACACATAAGCAACAAAATAATCTCAAACTCGTACGGATATCCTTTGTAATAGATATCATCATCCAAATATAAGGTCGAGGAAAAAGTGTCTACGTATTTTATTTACAAATTCAAGACTTGTTTTTCAAAGTATAATTACATTTAATTAATAATATTAACTCCACACATCTCACACACGGCCGACTGATCCCAAACTAGACAGAACCTGTACTATGGTAACCAGACTGCTGATAAACATACTTAAATATTTCTAAATAATACATATCTTAGATAAATTATAATATAATTATATGTGCCATTTTGTTCTATAACTTGTTGCCATTTTGTAGGTAGTGACATAATCCCGTTGCTATAGAAGTCTTGGTATTTTTGATCAAAAAACTGCGACAAGTAGCTTTGACAGTCCTCTCTTGATGTTAACCTAACACCACCCAAAGAATTCTGAAGATACCGAAAAAGGTGGAAATCAAGGGTCAGGACTATTTGTTGGATGCGTTAACACTTCCCAACCAAGCTCTCTCAACATTTGCTGATTGGCCAAAGATGTGTGCGATCTAGCGTTATCATGATGAAAGAGAAAAGGAGTGGTCAATAGAAAGAGAGTAGCCCTTTCTGTCTATAAATTTTAGCTGTTTTTCTTAATTTTTTGCTTGAGTCTTATTAACTGTTGGCAGTAGAGATACGAATCGATAGTTTTGCTATCCATGTGCAATTTAACTCAGTGCAATGCTATAACTAATGATCTCAACCGTATTCTCGACCTAGTCATTTATGACACGTCTCAGGTAACACCCACTGTCGCTAAATCCAAGGTAGGTCTTGTAAAATCTGAAAGTCATCACTAACCACTTGAAATATCCATAACTTTGAGTAGATTTCATTTACCCATTGAATCATACCAGATCTCTGATAAGGCAGAGATAACACCCTACCGTAACTCTCGAATAGTAGACTACTTCTCGACAGACTGGTCAGCAAAATATAGCTCGTGCAATACTAATGAGACGGTGACTAATTTATATGCAATTTTAGACAACGTGTTTAATGAAACGGTGCCTTACACCAAACCATCGCTGCATAACAGCAACTACCCTCCGTGGTATAATCGTGAAATAATTCATTGCTTAAAACTTAAAAAATCATATCATAAACTTTATAAAATCTCCGGAGGAAATCAATTATATTACGCTTTTTTTTATTTACAGTACCGTAAACAGTATAAACAACGAATAGATAAAAATTTACAAACATACTATAACAAAATAGAGAGAACAGTTTAATACATAATCCTAATACCTTTTGGTCCTATATAAAATACAATAGAATGTCTAATGAATCTTCTACGTTTGGCCTAACCGACCCACAGCAAACAGCTGATGCATTCGCGTTGTATTTTAACCCCCGCACTTCACGCTCGCCGAGTGCAGGCGAGTGGCGGCGAGTGCGCATGTGAAGAGGGCCCGCTCGGCTCGCCTCGTGCGCACTCGCCACCCACTCGGCCCCGCTCGGGCTCTTGTCGGTATTTTGGCGAAGATCAAAGTGACGAGTGGCGAGCACGAGCGGCCGGCCACACGCTCGTGTGCTCTCATGTTGTCTCATTCGTAGAGGTGGGCAATTATGAATGATGTACATAGTCGAAACATTTACTAATTACTTAAGTATACTGATATATTAATCGGTTATTGATTCTAATTTAATAAAGATTTTATTTTACTTATTATTTCTATATGTAATTAACGTTTCAATAAAGTTAACTTCCGTGACAATAAAGTATTAGATCTAAATCTATATACTTATAGTATAGTTACATTTAATAACGAAACAAATAAAATGCTTTTGAAACTTCATTTATCAAGAATGTATGTATACTGCTGTAAGTGCTGTGTGCGCCAAACAAAGTCGCCCGACTTTGTTTGCCGCCTACCATATTTCATCTCTTCCCTGCGACGGATACGATGGAATTAGTATATAAGTAATTGCTACAGGGTTTTATCAAAATATGTCAAGGGATTTCCATAATTGAATTATTGCATTAGTATATCTCATAATTTTGTGTTTTCAAATTATGTAGCATGAAAAACTTAATTTTAGGATATTTTATTATTATATTTTTTTATACGTGTTCAATGTTTCAATGTTCATGTTTTAGGTAAAAAAAAAACAAGATTGCTTTATTACTATATATAAGTTCTAGATAATGTTGCATAATAATATCGAATGGCCATGTAATGTCATTGCATTTTATAGAAAAAAAATATTGAAACCTAAAGAGACATCTTTCAAAGAACAATAAAAGTGTTTCCTCACTTATTGAACAAAGGCATTAACAAGCCCTCGATACTCGGTGTTTGTTAAACAAAACAGTGACGAATCAAAACCGGCTCCGATACAGACAATACAAATAAAAGCCCTAACAAGTAATTTATTTAGGGAACGATAAACTTATCGTCCGATCGATCCGACAACAAACAACACACTTACTGTTTGTATTTATCTAAAAAAAGACTAATTCTGAATTATCGTTCTCTTTACGCCTTTTACTGCCTTTCATTTGAGCGCTTTGTTTGTTTTTTCAGTCGTATATACAAGCGAAATTAGTAGGAATTATTTAAAGGTCTACACACCGTTTAAGTGATTAGCGGTGAGTGGTATGTATATTGATATGATATAAAGACGAATATTTTTTTTACACTTAGACACAAAATTATCTTAAATTATTTAATGCAAACCTCAGTCACTTCAGTTTAAATTCACATTATTAAGGTGTCTCTAACCAAAGCGGGGATTCTTTTTTATTATGTGATTTTATATATTTTTTATTATAATATGAACTTACGGGACTTGTAAGTGAATGGTACAGACTTTTGAACATTATTATGTTAATAATAGTCAAGGGAAGAATGCCACTGCCGATTCCAATAGAGCCCTCATACGGGATACGATAGTACTTATATATTTAAGGGCCACTCATCATTTTAACACTGGTACAGTATTATATTTTATTTATATATTTATATATATATTATGTTTTTCTTATGTATAAATTAGTAACTTCTTCTTCTCATAATTGACCTGAAATAGTAAATCCTGAGATAATTTTAGTAAATTATTATATAATAGCTAACTCGCGCAACTTCGTCTGCGTCACGTAAGATAGAGAAAGAGATGAATTCACATTTTTGCAAAATTTTTCATTGATGCTCCGTGCCTATCGGTCCTAGTGTGATGTTATATTGCCTTCCTCGATAAATGGGCTATCCAACACTAAAATAATTTTTCAATTCGAACCAGTATTTCCTGAGATTAGCGCGTTCAACCAAACAAACTCTTCAGCTTTATAATTTTAGTATAGACATAGATATAATAGTAGGTATACGCAAAACGAATTTAGACATATATAATACATAAGTATTATTTATTACAGATATAATTAAACATTTTACATATTATTATAACAGTGTAAGTTACTTAAGATATCATGCATAGTAGCTTCTTTACTCCCAACAACGCTAAGTAACGTCAAAGGATTCTACTTAAAAAAGCAACTAGCACGCTACTTAACACTGAAATACAAGTTTTTTCTTTATTTAATTTTACAACAGTTATAAGTTAGCTCATCGGCTACTCCTACTTCCATATATTGCCAGATGAGGTACCCTACTTTCGATACTAACTGTAGCAGTACAAGACATAATACAAAAACAGAATGTCAACTATTTGGAAGATATCTTTAAGTGTGACAGCACGTGCGAAAATAGAGCGCAGTATTTAGCTGGTGCACGTCTCACGTCTACTTCAAAGGAAACCATTTATCCCTGTAATGTTTCATTCCGATTGCAAAGCGCAAGACACAGACCAAAGCTTTTTGTATTGAAATATTTTAGTAACCCTCATTGTGCGGTATTCAGTGAGGTACTTTATTATAGTGCTTTGAACGATTAATGTCTGTATCGCACACAAAGAGAATACGTGGTCGAAGAGTAACAAAGATAATTATTGTGTTTCAGGTGATTTTTTACTTCTGTTGACTTTTAACATTCACAGTGACGTTACTACTACGTCAGTGTTTTTGTATTATTAGTAGACAAAATTCTTATATTGTCTAGCTTATTTGTCTTCTATAAAGGCTTTTAATGCTAATTCGCTCTAAATCTTTACCTTGACTTTTAAGTACCTGTAATCCACCGAAATTGAAAGGGATATCATTGTAACATGCAATTAAACGTAGATGTAATTGTTTCTTTGAATTGTCCACAAACAAAAACAGACATTTGGGATTCAAACTAAAAGTCTTATTTTCTAAACATGAAAATTCACTATATTGTATTATAAAATATAATGGTTTGCTTAAATTAAATTTATGACATCTGTAACACTATTTTCTTTTTTTATAATAATAATAATAATATTTCTATAATAATAACTGGCAACACCAACCTGTAAGCGTCATATTATCTCACAGAAAATATTATACCTAATAATTTATTGTATACATCGAAATAAATTGCAAAATAAATACAAAACAAATATTTGGAAATAGATTCATAAAATATATAAAAAAAACACAGAAACAACATGCAAAAGTTCAAAAGAAAAAAAATCGAATATAATGGATGGAATATATAACATGGAATATAATGAAATAAAATGCTTACAAGGTATCAAGCTAGACAGAGAATTGCACAGCAAAACATCCCCGGACTCGTCGCAAAGCTCCGCCTCACAGCTGCCAATGCACTCCTCGGTGAGATCGGCAAACAGTGAGGCGTCGAGCTCAAGCTCCAGCGACGAGTATTTCTCTCCGCCGACGTCGCCAACACCTGTGCGTCGGCAGGGGAGAGGCCGGCCACTGACCTGCTTAGGACCCCGAGGACCACTGACCTCGATTATGGCCCCCGCTGCCGGTGGTGATGTGCGCCGCATGAAATGGACTTATTCAATTAATGAAAACGGCATATTATTGGGCTACAGAGTTGGGAACTAACCTTACTGCGTACAGTGTTCGATTACTGTCTCTGTTTCAGGAGCTTGAACCAGCTGTCAACGTGTCAGCACAAAGACTGTCGGATCAGGTACGGGCTATACAGCGCTGTCACCTGCTGGATGATACCGTACTTCAGAGGCTACGCTCTGACGTACGGAATAGCTTGGTTATCCCTTCTTCATCGCAAGTTGTGGGTTCGGTGGCCAATCACACACCGCAATTGGTAACATAGTTACATGTTGATGAAATTGTGGATAGTGAAGCTATATCTGTAAGTACCGAATGCAACGAAAGGTTAAGGAGCGATTTGGAGGATGCGATTCTGAAATACCGGTTTGTGAACCACATTAATAGACCACGTTTATCCCGTTTGCCTATTCATAGACGAAATATAGCGCCCTGGATTCGTTATTGTCTGATTATTTAGACAATAGCGAAGATCTTAGTGATACACACTCTATTCTCTACTGTGCGGCTGTCGCAGCATGTCGAGTAGCAGGAGTACATTTCTCTGTAAATACCGCTACTACTCGACCCAAGCCTGCTGTGCCAGCCTGGTAGTGTAGAATCGAGCGTCGTATTGCTGAGGCCAGGACACTCATCGGTAAGCTAATCTGCTTTAGATCGGGTAACACGCGGCCGAGAATGATGCGCTTTGTGAAACAGGCATTCTTGGAGACTGAAATTAGTCCTCAACAATATATGTCATGTGTCACAGAGCGCATAGACTTTCTAAAGCAGAAAGTTTATGCATGGGCAAATAGGATTCGAACATACAAAAAGCGAATAGATCGGTATAATCAGAATCGTATGTTCCACAGAAATGAGAGGTGGGTTTACCGAAAATGGGAACAATCGCATCCCTGTGTGAGTGACGGGCATTTCCCAGATGATGATGCGACAAATGAATTTTGACGTAATATCTAGTCGGTGA
Source organism: Callimorpha dominula (assembly GCA_949752705.1). Lineage (NCBI taxonomy): Eukaryota > Metazoa > Arthropoda > Insecta > Lepidoptera > Erebidae > Callimorpha > Callimorpha dominula. The sequence goes on from OX457005.1 coordinate 21,822,409, forward strand.
CTGTCACTCATTCAGAAGGTGATTGGATACGAGATGTCGGGCGCTCATGCGAGTCTTTACAAGCAATGGAACCAATTTCCATAGCCACAGGTGACGTAAGTAGTGCAGTCCAGTCATTATCAAACTGGAAATCGGCGGGACCAGACGGACTGCACAACTTTTGGCTGAAATGGTTCCGAAGCTCGCATGCTCGTTTGGCATCTCAGTTCCAAGCAGCATTGGATTCCGGTTCATTACCCCATTTTTTGACAACTGGCGTAACCCACTTACTCTATAAATCTGGTAGTGCCATGGATCCCAAAAATTATAGACCAATTATACATGCCTACCAACTATGTATAAGCTTCTAAAATCTATTTTGGGACTCAAAATTACTACACATTTAAATAAAAATTCGATCATATCTATTTCTCAGAATGGATGTCGCAGTGGGACCCGTGGCACTAAAGAGCTCCTCATCATGGATATGGCCATTAGCCAACAGGTGGGTCGTCATCATAAGAATCTGGTAACATGTTGGATAGGCTATAAGAAGGCCTTTGATTCGGTTCCACATACATGGCTTTTGCGAGTGCTGGAGTTGTATAAAATTGATACAACTCTTTGCACTTTTTTGAAGTCATGGAAAAGGGGCAGTGGAGAACGGCACTTCGCTATCCAGGATGTCGGCAGATTGCGGCAAACGATGCACCAATAAAGATCGAGCGGGGTATATTTCAAGGTGATAGTTTGAGTCCCTTGTGGTTCTGCCTAGCTTTGAATCCTCTCAGTACGCTGTTAGAGGGTTTAGGGCTAGGCTATAGGTTGCAGAAAGATGATCGAGTTATATCTCACCTTCTGTACATGGACGATTTGAAACTTATTGCCCCCACTAATTTGCAATTGACAGCGTTACTGAAGATGACTGAATTTGGTGTGTCATGCATGTAAAGAAAGGCGTGATAGTAGAATCTGAAGGAGTCGAACTTTCAGATTCAACAAAACTTAGATCTCTGTCTGCAACTGAAAGCTACAAGTATCTAGGTATATCACAGTCATTGGGAATACCTGAATCTCATATGAAACAAGCGCTGCTTGAGCGCTTTTTTGGCCGCCTGAAAAAAGTACTTAAAAGTCTTATCAGGGGGTAACAAAATGTTCTGATGTATTGCTTTGGTATACTTAGATGGACTCAGACCGAATTGGATGCCCTTGACAGGAGAGTCCGTACACTGCTGACTGCATTCCGAATGCACCACCCACGTTCATCGGTAATGAGGTTGTATATCTCGCCTTTCGCGAAACTTTCTTTGGGGGTCGTGGACTCTTAAATATTAAGACCCTACACAATCGCGAGATATACAACCTTAGAAAATATTTTTTTCATACTGACGTGGGAGTGCATCGTAGTGTGAAAGCAGTGGACAACAGACTCACTCCGCTCGCTATGGCTAAAGAGAACTGGCGCAAGCCTGTAGTACTTAGTACTAATGATCGCAGGGAGGTATGGAAGGGCAAAGAACTTCATGGTCGTTTTAATCGGGCCCTAAATGGACCTGATATAGACTTTAAAGCTTCTACATCTTGGCTACGGTTTGGTGATCTTTTCGGAGAAACCGAAGTTTGTCTTTGCAATTATGGACGAAGTTGTTATGACGAATAACTATCGGAAATATATGGTGAAAGATGGTACGGTGGACATCTGTCGGGCGTGCCACCGTCCCGGTGAATCTATCAGGCATATTATTTCTGGTTGTTCTCGTCTTGCCAACGGGGAATATTTGCATAGACACAATCAAGTTGCCAGGATTGTACATCAACAACTTGCCCTTAAATACGATCTTGTGAATTCAGAGGTGCCATATTACAGGTATGTGCCTGACCCAGTTCTCGAAAATGGTCGTGGCACATTGTATTGGGATCGATCTATCATCACTGACAGAACTATTGTTGCCAATAAACCTGATTTAGTGCTGATAGACCGATTAGAGCGCCGCGCAATGATGGTCGATATCGCTGTTCCTCATGACGAGAACCTCGCGAAAGTTGAAATAGAAAAACAAATAAAATATTTGGATTTGTCTCACGAGATTGTCGAATATCGATTCGGCAATCATTGTTCCGATTGTCATATCTGCACATGGATTAATAGCCAAGAGCCTCGATCAACACCTTAAGAGGCTCGCGTTAGACAGCTGGATCAAGGGACTGATGCAGAAGGCAGTTCTCCTTGACACGGCCCGTATAGTGAGGAGGTTCCTGTCTTTGGAGCCCTAACCACCGGTGTCTTGGTCCCTGTAGCCGATGTCGGTACTGTTTTTTATATTTTTAAATATATATATATTGTTTTGTACATATTTAAAAATGTAATTTATAAGTGTTAAGATAAATAAAGAGGAATAATAATGTAATATAATAATAACTCCACACATCTCACACACGGCTGTCTGATCCCAAACTAGGCAGAGCCTGTACTATGGTAACCAGACTGCTGATAAACATACTTATAAATTTCTAAATACATACAATACATATTATAGATAAATTACACCCAGACACAGAACAAATTATCGTGCTCATCACACAATTATTTGTCCTGGGTGGGAATATACTAAAATAACAAAATTTGTTTATTAACTACATTTATTTAGGTATATTTTGAAACTAAGTAAAACTAGTACTCGTACTACTTAATTTGAAAATACTAAGCAATAAGCAATGTGTTGACAACCCAACAAAGATCCATAGATGTTTCCGGGTCTATTTTTATCTATAGTGCTTAACTTAGATATAGAATACTGTATAGATAGATTCGAACAGAACTTGCTTCGATGTCCACAGTTATTTAATACTTCAAGACCAAAGTTTCATTCATTATCCAACTCACAAGAATCAGCACAAATAATACACGTCTACCTAACATGAACCGGCTCGAAGGACTATGGATAGTAGAACAGGACGAAAAATACAAAATATGTAAGATTTAATGCACAGACTATGTCGGTTTCCCATTACATTCTTCGAGATTTGTATAAATTTTGATGACTGAAGCTATAGAAATCATCACTACATATTATAAAACAAAATCTGTCTGTCTGTTCGCGATAAACTGAAAACTACTGAAAAGATTTTCATGCCGTTTTCACCAATAGACTCTATGATGATTCATGAGGAAGATTTAGGTGTATAATTTGTTAACGTTTTGTGTAAATTGGTTGAAATATGATGATGATTGTTGAAGATGTCTCTACTACCCGTGCGAAGCCGGGGTATGTTGCTGGTATTTTATAAATACACTTTATACGAGTAAGTTTTTCTCCTTATTGTGCCTATGTTCAAGCAAAATATTCCTTGTGTTATGGAAATTTACATCAACATATGACGAATGTTGTAAGAAGAAAAACATTTATTTTAAGTCAAATTCATATGTAACGCCAAATTGCGCTCAAATTGAAACAAACGGTTCAAGTCGAAAGCTCATCAATTTTTTTAAGTGAAAACTTCTTTAGGCACGTTTGCGTACTTTAATGTCACCAACCTGCTAATGTGTTTTAAATTCATCGTTTCATTTAAGTTTTCACTTCTATCGGCAGTCCCATGACTGCCTATTTTTTTTGTTACATAAATGATTAAACTGAATAGGTCCCATTATTTACTTACACGCCCACATAGTAAACACCCCCTGTAGTGAGGATTTAACCCCAAAATCCAATCAAAGACTAATATTATAAATGGAAATGAATGAAAAAAAAAAAAAGCAAATAAACAAACAAACCTATTGTTTGTTTATTTGCTTTTTTTTATATTATAAACTAGACGATTATTTAGCTGATAAAATGCTTGGCTAAATGCTGGTCCTGCTCCACAGCCACACTGTAAATGAGTGGTGGTCTTAAGAAATATGAATATTCACTTGTATACTAGTTTTACTGGCATATTATTTATTAATATTTTAATCATTATTATTGACATTGTTAACTTTGCAAATAAAATTGGGACAAGGGTAGGCAGATGATGATGTTAACTTTGCAAAACATTGACATTATCTTATATTCTGATACCAATTTATATGTTACATTAATAAATTTTGAATTGTACATGTGAGAACTGTGTAGTCAATAACATATTAAGTTAATTTGCTATGTTGCCTGGCAGTTCTGAGTATGCCGTGTCCGCTTAGACGCAATGCCAATGGTGGCGTACGTGTCGGGTCGTTCGGCTCCCTTTGATATCAATTGATATCATATGGTTGAAGTGGACGATGGCTGGCGCGTGCGTCATGCTCGTGAACGACTGCCGTTGGTTGGGGCTGGTCATTTCTGAACTGCTATTACTTACATATAGTAGTAGTTTGCGCGACTGTTTATAGTTTAGAACAATATGTTACATTGTCCTCACATTTAACTAGCGCATATAAGCAATGTAACCAGTGATTTGTAAAAAACATGTTGAAAAAGAGTGTCCTTGGAGTTTCTTGCCTGTTCTTCTCCACTGGATCTACGAATTGGAACAGGCAACTAGCCTCACGACTTACTTAGTCTGACTGGCTAAGCTACTCCTGACAATTCAAAAATACCCATAATGGTTTAATTGAAATAAATGATTTTGATTTTGATTTTGTTTGGTACGCTTTCACGCCTTAACTACTTTACCGATCATCTTCAAAAATCAAGATAAAAATACAGTTCCCGAGGGATAGATAAATAAAGTTAAAGCGAGCGTAGTCGAGGGCAAAAGCTGTTGTACAATATGTAAGAGTATTTTATGTGCCTTATTTGTATGTGTGTAAAATCCAATATAATAATGTAGCAACAAATTTTTGTCACCAACTTTTGTTTACTGATATGGGAATCAACTGTAAGAGCTTCTATTGCAAACCTTAGTATTAATTTCACTGAAATCTTAAGCAACAATTTGTGTTCTCTTTTACATAAATATAAGAACATAACTATATCACAATCGGCGAGTACGATGCAAGAGTTCCATCAAAATAAGCTATCACTGCCCGTATGGAAAGTTCACGCGAAGCCCTAGCAAAAAGATTAATGACGTCACCCCACTCCTTTTTCACTCCTTCCACAAGCATTCGCCCCCTGCATCAATCACTTAGCCCTTTGATGTATTATTTACTTGGTAAAGTTATTTTTGTGTCTCCTCTGTTTTTGAAGGGGAACAAATATTTTTCAACGGCAGCTGTCATTGTGATTATTTTGGATGATGGAAGCTGTACTGGTGGGGTAAGGGGTCGAGGAATCGTTTTTTTTATTATTAAATTTCTAACAATATTAAAATAAAAAATGAATGCACATTTTGCAACAGTTGCTAGAGTGGTGCCGGTTTGTTATGAAATATCACTATTTTTCTTTTAGCTGAAATTGGCAATTTCCAGGTAGGTAAATGGTAAAGTTAGGCCCATTGGGCAAAAAATTTGAGTAGTCATAATTAATTTTAATTTTTCGAGTTTTGTGTAAGAAATGATGAATGAGTTTGTGTAAAATACCCATAACAAGCGTGAACCTCGATTTCATGCCTCTAATTTTTTATACAGATTGATTGCATCATGGTTAAAACCAGGATACAGTCAATCGGTCTAAAAAAATTCATACTGTTACGATCTGAGATTCGGGATTCCAAAAGTACACCAATTTATTACCAAAATAAACACAATTTAATTTAATAATTCGCCTAATTGAGAGTTCTACCCGAATAGCAGGCAGGCGCTAGGGAATCCGGATGTCTTAATGAAAGCTGTTCTCGGATCCCTTCTATTTAGGCGCACTATGGCACACCGTGTAGTTTAAGTTGGTTTGATTCTGACACACCGCTCCACTGAAAAACCCGGTGGAGTGTTTGCCCGACAGGGTTTCCACACGCACAAAAAAATGGGTTAACTCAGGTTAACTCGTCGTCCCGGGGGGTAAACTTTCAAGAGGCGGCGCGCCTGGCCAACAGCGGAGTCTCTCTGGTGGTCGGGCGCATCGAGGCGCTGGGTTTGCGGGTGGCCCTGGATAAGACGGAGGCCCTTTTATTCCATGGGCCGCGTCGTGGTCCACCCCCTGGCGCCTCTATCGAGGTCAACTCGGTCCTCGTACCGGTTCAGGCCCACATTAAATATCTGGGCCTGATCCTCGACGGTAGGTGGCGCTTCGACGAGCACTTCCAACAGCTTGCTCCCAGGCTGGTCGGCGCTGCGTCTGCCCTTGGGCGACTCTTGCCCAATTTGGGCGGACCCAGCGTCGCTACGAGGCTACTGTACACGGGGGTTGTCCGGTCAATGGCACTTTACGGTGCACCGGTGTGGGCGGAGGCTCTGACCGCCCAGAATAGGGCACGCCTCTGGCGCCCTCAGAGGGTTATGGCGGTTAGAGCCATACGTGGATACCGCACCGTGTCGACGGAGGCGGCGTGTGCGTTGGCCGGGACTCCCCCGTGGGATTTGGAGGCGGAAGTGCTCGCCGAAGTATATCGGCGAACGGCTGAGTTCCGGGCGGGAGGCGGCAGTCGGCCCCCGCCCGAAGAGGTACGCGAATGGCGAGAGGCCGCTCGCCGAGCCACCATGGCTCGTTGGTCGTCCCGGCTGGAGGCTCCACGTGCTGGCTTTGCCGCCGTGGAGGCGCTCCAGCCGGTCATCGTCGAGTGGGCAGGGCGGCAGCACGGGACCCTATCCTTTCGACTGACGCAGGTTCTTTCCGGGCACGGCTGCTTCGGGAAGTACCTGCACTCGGTCGCTAGGAGGGAATTGAGTCCCGCCTGTCACCACTGCGACTGCAGTGAGGACTCGGCTCAGCACACGCTGGCGGTTTGCCCCAGTTGGGCGGCGCAGCGTCGGGCCCTCACTGCAGTCATCGGAGGGGATCTGTCGCTACCGGCTGTCATACGCTCCATGGCCGGTAGCGACAGGAATTTTACCGCGGTCGCAACCTTCTGTGAGGAAGTCATCTCGCAGAAGGAGGCGGCGGAAAAGGTCCGGGAGGACGACCTCCACTCGGACCTAATTCGCCGCCGGCGAACCGGGCGGCGGAGGCGCGCTTACCAGCGCCTCATGCCGCCCTGAGTGTGGCCGCGGGTGGACGGGACGGGTTTTCCCCTCTACCCGCTATAGTGGCCTCCCGCGAGGAGGCGGCGTCCGCGTGTGCCTGGACGTCGCCTAATTGAGAGGTTTTTTACCCGAAGGTGGTGCCCGCGCTTTTGCGGGTAGGCGCTAGGGGGGTCCGGATGTCTTAATGAAAGCTGTTCCCGGATCCCTCCTACTTAAGGCGCAGTATGGCACACCGTGTGGTTTTAGTCGGTTCGATTCCGACACACCGCCCCACCGAAAACCCCGGCGGGGTGACGGCCCGAGGGGGTTAAATAACGCTATTAATTTATCCAGCACTGGACCGGCATAGGCTGATGAGTAACTTATCTCACAAACATTCCACAATCCAATATAAAAAAAACTATTGAATATTTGTATGTGTGTAAGATCCAATATAACAAAGTAGCAATAAATTTTTGTAGTAAATTTTCGTTTACCTGATATGATAAATCAACTGAAATTGCTTCTAATGCAAACATCAGTATTCATTTCGCTGAAATCTTAAACAACAATTTGTGTTCTCATATACATATATGAACATAACTATAGCACAATCGGCGAGTATGATGCGATTCACTATTCAAACAAGGCTTGTTTTAGAGTGGCTCTATTTTGACACAGTTGCACAGGTAACAACCGCAAGTTGCATTGCAATGCAAGAATGCATTAACTAAGCTATGGTTTTATCAATGTTGATCTTATGAATTCACTGGTACATTATAAATGTGGGATTAGTAGTTAATTAATTATAATCGATTCCGCATGAGCTATTGTTAATCATTAATATTGATCTTTCTAGAGCGGTGAATAACGGTGACCTATGAATATATTTAAAGACGAACGAAAGACCTGTTAGAAACTGTTATTAATCTGCATTAAAATTAAAATCGTAAATAATATTCACTGTTTGTCTATGAGCCCATGAATTTTTAAAGCTTGTTTAATTTTAATTGATATGGTTAACAGCTGACTTAGTCCTAAATCTTCGTCTTTTAACAGAAGTTTTTAAAGTTTATCTTTGTAGTTCTTGTTTCAAAAAAATCTTAAGCAGAGTGCTTAAAATTTCACGAAGTTCACCGGCCACTATTGCATTTACTAGAAACAGTTTCATCCCTTTCTTAAACACGAAGGTAGGCTGGTGAGAAGGCCTTTAAAAAAATTACCGTTGAAACTCGAAAATATCAGAAATTTTGGTAGTATAGTGAAATAGTATTAAATAAAAATTATATCTATGCTGTATAAAGTGAAAATACGTTTTTAACGTTTCAATTAAATATTTTTGGTTGTGGCCGGTTAATGAAATGAAATGCAATGAATTAAATAAATCAATTTAACTATGTTGGCAAGGGTAAACAGACAAACAGAATGTAAAGCCTGGCTTGAATTGCAATTGCAAGCTAGACAATATTTTTTTAACTCTTTTCAATTTTTTTTTTGTGACCATAAACGCAGGTGAAACTAAAAGGCACGGCTAGTATTTGCATATGTGGATTTCTCCAGGGAACAAATGTTAACATTTAAATACAGGATTCCAAGATGTTGATAAGTGGTACCCATCTTCTCGGTTGAAATTTCCATGCTTTTTTTTTTTAAATGAAAACCGTAAAATTTAATAAAAAATTTCAATCGAGAAGATGGGTACCGCTTAACAACATCTTGGATTCCGTCATCGGCAAATGCTATCGTCAGCGAGTACACCCTCGACATCATTTAGGGGACGTCGTAAGTGTAGTGTGTCGAAGTACCGACAGTACGAATAAAAATAAAAATAGTGAAAACCAAGTGCGGGTAGTTGCTGAAACTCGCACTTCACGGAAGCGTCGCTGAGCTCTCATCAGTTCACTCGTGACCACGATCGGTGCAATTCAATCGAAACGTCGGGTAACCAAGAGGTATTATACCCTTTAAATATTATCGCGATTAAGTCCCGACTTACACACCTTATGGGATCAATTTGTTGTCCGTCTGCCTGTCTGTCTGTCTATCTGTCAAGACTCTTTTTCTCAAAAACCCGTAGACGCATCAACTTGAAATGAATACCAAATACTTATGTCAGCGGTCCCTTAAAAAAAAAAATCAACCTTTTAAGTCAACAGAATCATAAGATACGGCCATTAAGCCCTAGATTTTGACAAATTTGTACATTTCGCAGGTAAATCAAAACCTATAGGGTACTTGCCGTTGACCTAGAATCAGACAATTTTGTAAGAAGCAAGGTCTAGCAGCACAAGTAAAGGAAAAAATCCGAAAGTCGTTAATTTTTTGTTATATCACATAAAAAAATAGTTTTTGTATGTCATACTTATATTTTGCGATTGGATAGTTGACTTTGTCGTACATCGATGTATAGTAGAGTATTATTAGAACCGCAAAGTTAAGTTTGCCTTTCGGAAAACACGGGCAAAAATCTTCGAGATTTGATTCCCGAGGTGGACGTACCATCCATCCACATATAAATTTGTATGCTTATGGACCCTCGGTGCACGCGTTTTGTCTCTTCCCGTACTTTTGACATTTAATATTCCAAGAACCTCACAAAAGAAGCAATGATTGATAATATAAAGCAAAATTAAAATCAACTTACAAAAATGTTTCTATTGACCGGATACGATATTCACGAGATTCCGCGAATCCCTTTGCTTACTCAACCAGCAACATAAATATAGTCGTGTATTGTCGAACAATGAGTTCTATTAAATAAAATAACACAGTATCGGATCGGATAATGCTTCACTTTAAAGTTCCGCTCTAACTATTTAACTTTACACCTATAGCTTCAATCATCAACTTGTTTAAAACAAGTATTTTTGTTTTCTTTCGTTACGTCTGTCCCGTCAACCTAAGTATCTCTGTTCTGTAAAAAACAAATAACGGCCTTAAATTGTCTTTGGTTTAGTGATGTCAATAATGTTGTTAGAATTAATAATTTTCAACGTTATTTTCGTGAATTAATTGCAATATTTTTTACTATTCTAAAATGTATTTAATTTGAAGTGTAATTAGTAATAAAATTAAATAAAGTTTAGATTTATCATTTTTTTATGTCAGTTAGGTAAATCGTCTAAGTCTGCCGCAGTCACTTATTGAATTGTCATCTTCATGAATATTAAACTTACTTTAAACGTGAATTACTTTCAATTTAAAACTCCATCAAATTTATTATAATTTTGTCCGCAAGTTTTTAAGAATCAGAGTTATATTTTACGAACTCCAATGATCGGAGCGTGTCTAATAAGTTCTACTCACCAGGGCCATTACTGAGATCCGTTTCGCGCCATCGTTCTGCTACTATTTTTTGCCTCGGACATTTTAAATGCTTTATCATTTGTACGAACATAACCCTATATTTGTGCCCATAGTATTTTTATATGGTTTGCGTACTGAGTTAACTATATTATAATATACTGCATTACAAAACGATAATGTTATTCGAATATTTATGCTAATATTAAAAGGTGAAGAGTTTGTTTATTTGTTTGGTTGAACGCTCTAATCTCAGGAACTACTGGTTCGAATTAAAAAACATTTTATAGTGTTGGATAGCTCATTTATCGAGGAAGGCTATATAACATCACGCTACAACCAATAGGAGCGGAGCATCAATGGAATATGTTGCAAAAACGTTGAAAATTTACAAACCCGAACGAATATGCGCGGGTCAGCTTGTGTAATAAATCGAATTGCATCGATTGTGGTCACGGGTGAAGCCCTGATAACGATCTCGTCGAAACTTCTGATAAACAAAAAAGTGTCGTACTTTATAAATATTATGGTAATGATTACCCGATTTACACATCTAGTATCATAGAAGTCAAGAAGTTTAGAAACAATTAATACTCTACAACATTTTCAGTCGCTTAAAACCTTTTTTTTAATTCGATAGTCGGTAACCATTAAATCCTTAGAGATAAGATAAAACAATTTTCTTCTCGCTTTACCGATCTTTTGACTTATCGTGATTCTCTTTAGTTACTCTGTGATCACTGTCTTCAAAGAACCGACAAACTTCGAAACTATTGTTTTTTTGCTAAAATTTGAGAAATTGTGAAACACACAGTTTTGCATACGTCTTGACGAATTGGTGGGCAATTTTTGTTTAATTAATTTTGAAACAAGCTGGTGAAATAGGATATGTTAATGGATCGTTATTATAGAATTAACTTTTTATTATAATCTACTGGAGTAGTACGCGTATTGTTCAGCACTCTGTAAGGAATACGCATATAGTCTAGTGGTATAGAAAATAAATGTACGTATTAGAGAAAGTTGTCAAAGAACATACAGCGGCACTCTACTAATACTTAGGGTAAAGGAAGGCATATTGGCGATGTAAGTAAAATTACTTACATCACCAATATACCTCCCATGTAGTGATATCTCTTTCTTCTATATTCTTTAGGAATAACACGACACGGATACCTTTACAAGCACATACAAGAAACATCGCTATACTAGTAGATGAGATGACATGCATAAATTACGCACTGCAGTACACCCTTCCTGCGTTTAACTTTTTTCTTGATATCGCCTAATTACATATATCATCAATAGAGATCGGATATTTACATATTTACCTAAAGTTATTTTTTGGATAGCAAATTATGGAAGCGGCTTCTAAGTATATTTTTATTTACGAATGCTGTTGTATTGTCGCGTCGCTACTTGCGCACAAGCAAGTATAATTTGCCGTCTCACTCGCACTCTTACAAAATGCTTACATTTCCTGGGGTTTAATAGGCCCGATTTGACACTTGTTACAACGTAATAAGGTTGTTTCTGCTTCGTCAAAAATCACTGACAATAAAAGTAGGGAAAAGCCACCATTATACGTTGTAACAGAGCAAGTGTCATTTGTGTCAACTCGGGTTTATTACATCTCACGGAGTATAGGTACACTTAAATTTGAATTTCCCGGTATCGCGGGATTCTTTCGATAAAAAAGTGCTTTCCATAATAGCCAACATCTCAACTTTAGGTAAATATGCATCCGAATATCCGATCTCTAATCATCAATATACCTTTCTTTACAATATATAATAAATCTGAGGTTTTTGTTTGACTGTTTTTGTTTGTTTAAATGCGTTAATATTTGGAACTACCAGTTGAATTCGAAAAATTCTTTGTTTTCTATAGAGTATTCCTTGACGAAGGTTATAGGCTATGTAACGTTACGCTTTGATCATTACAAGCGGAACAGTGACCATAAACGCGAGTGAAACTGCTGGTACGTACCGTTTTATATAACACTGATGTTATGTAAAATGAAAAATAATTCGTGATACACAGTTCGACCCACTCTTATATTATAATATATAGTTATCTATACTTATTCTATACTTATAATAAATCTGTAGCGGGATGAATTCTGTACATCGAATATGTTAAAAAAAAATTGACTGAGGGGTATTAAGATATCGATACTGATGCCGAATATGCGATTAAAACAATTTTTGTCTGTCTGTCTGTCTGTTTGTATGTTCACGATAAACTCAGAAGTTCCTGAAGGGATATGCTTGAAACTTAGTATGATAATAGTTTGAGTGCCTGCGCAGGTTATAGGGTACTTTTTATCCCGGGTTAAACTTTGGTTCCCACAGGAAAATCAATGAAAGCTGTAATAACATTGTAACGTTAGTAGAATGTATATACTTATTTCGAGATTCTCTACAGCGAGCGTTTATCTTATCTGGTGTACAGTACGATTTGTACTAAGTTGGGTGCCGGATCGAATCCCTCTTTTGACATTCTTTTTTTTTTGCACTTTTTTTTAATACATAAACTAATTTACTTTTTTAAATTAGGTATTGTTTTTAATCGACGAAAAAAAAAGGAGGTTTTCAATTCGACCGTTTTTATACATATTCTTTTTTATATGTATATTCAGCCCTCTCCGTTATTTATGAACTGATTTTGATTATTCTTTTTTGTTAGATAAGGTATACCTCAAGGGTCAATTCATGTCAAGGCAGTCAGGATCTGATTATAGAATTCTGTTAAAATTGAGAGAAACCCTCGAAAATTGTAGAAGCGAATAGTGTTTCTGTTTAAGTTTCATTACTTTAACAGGTATTTGCGTTTATCACTTCATCACATCATGTAGCCAAACTGATGATAAAAAAAAATCATAAATAATAACCTTTTTAACAAAAAAATAAACCGAAGAAAAAAACTAAAAAGCAAAAAATAAATAAACCTTTTAAATAAGCTTAATACTTAAGACTTAAAAGGTTTATTTATTTTTTTGCGTTTTAGTTCTTTTCGTCGGTTTAATAATTTTTTAAAAAACCACTCAATTTAATTAACTAATAAATATTAAGAGTACAAAGAATCAATTTTGACCTGTGATTTAAAGGCATATTATTAGTTACATTAGATTTTACCTGCAAATAGTCATGTCTGTTTGAAGGATTTCGAGTGAATGTATATTTTCAATCGTAGAATATAATAGGGGAATATGCTTCTCTGTGGTGATTGCTGAAGCAGCAGGAGTTTTTTTTTTTGTTTAGTGATCCCAGAGTAATCGATAGCTTTTTATTGACTATGCCAACGAGCTATTAGGCCTCTCCCAGGTATAAAATTCATAAATATGTTTCAGGGCATTAATAATAATAACAACTTCACACACCTCATACACGGCCGTACGTAACCAGACCTCTGATAAACATACTTATATATTTATAAATACATACATATTATAAATAAATTACACCCAGACAGAGAATAATTCGTCCTGGGTGGAAATTGAATCCACGACCTCTGGCTCAGCAGTCAGGGTCACTAACCACTAGACCATCAAGCCAGTCCAGTAAATATACATATATTTATAAATAGAGTTATAGAAAAAGAAAATCCAAACTTTTAAAGTTTTGCGTCCCATGATAATATAATTATGTTGACGGGAATGCACGCGATCACGTATTTAAAAAGTATTACAGTACCTACAGGCCTGTGATCACGGCCACGATCACGGCAAAGCAAAGGTATGTCATACCTTTTAAAGTGATCGCGTTGATTCCCGTCAACATGATTATATTAGAATAGAATAGTATTTTTATTTAAATCATCTATGACTTAGTTGTTAGTTTAACTTAACGCTTTCTTAGTATTACAGTATTTTACTATATTAAATGCATGGCAGACACTATCGCCAAAAAAATTACATCTAAGCTGAAATATTGACATGTAACCGGTGAAGTTTTTTATACACTTTCAGATTTATTTTATTTTCCGTTCGGTAACAGTAGTGTGAAATCTTAAGTTTCACCGTGACTAAACAAAGCTCAGAAGCAAACATTTATCTGTTAGGTGTACCGAGGGGGCCCATAGTTTCTAGGAAGCGGCTCTGACTGACTGACTACAGCAAGAGTCTCTCGATTGGTCGGACGAATCGAGATGTTAGGTCGTCACAGCTGTTTTATGACGATTTTCTGCGAGGAAAACATCTCGCGCAAGGAGGAGGTGACGGTGTGGATTCGGTAGAAAAACTTCCAGGTGGAACCTTTTCACTCGCGCTCTCATGCGTACGCTAAGAGTGGCCGTGGGTGTATGAGACGAGTTTTATGTTCCTTACCCGAAGCAGAGTCTCCCGTGAAATGTGAAAAATGAAAAATTCCGTGAAAAATGGCGTGTCTGGACATCGCCCAGTTGCCGTCCGCTGGCCAGCGCTGGGTGGATCATTGGAGGCAAAACGTCGCCGTACCGACGGTCAACTCATAAACGGTGCTGTGAGGCACACCATGTGGTTTTAGTTGGTTTAAGCCTAATACATCCCCATCAAGGTTGAAGACTCGGTTCTTGAAGTTGTTGACGCGTATGTATACCTGGGACAAACAGTCCAACTAGGTAAGTCCAACTTCGAGAAAGAGGTCAATCATCGAATCCAACTAGGATGGGCAGCGTTTGGGAAACTTCGCTGCATCTTTTCGTCCAAAATTCCTCAGTGCCTAAAAACAAAGGTTTTCAACCCGTGTGTGTTGCCAGTGATGACATATGGATCCGAAACGTGGTCTCTCACTATGGGCTTGATAAGCAAGCTCAGAGTCGCTCAACGAGCTATGGAAAGGGTTATGCTTAGTGTTTCTCTGCGCGATCGAATCAGAAATGAGGAGATACGCAGACGAACGAAGGTCACCGACATAGCCGAACGGGTCAGCAAATTGAAGTGGCAATGGGCGGGGCACATAGCACGTAGAACGAATGGTCGATGGGCCCAAAAAGTTCTGGAATGGAGACCACGGACCGGAAAGCGCAGCGTAGGACGTCCACTATCGCGGTTGACAGACGACCTGGTCAAGATCGCAGGACGTCGGTGGATGTAGGCCGCTTCCAACCGGTCTTCTTGGAGGTCATTAACTATGTCCAACAGTGGACGTCCTATGGCTGAAATGATGAAAAATGATGAAGCCTAATATACGGCCTCACCAATAGCCCGGTGAGGTGAGCTTCCACACGAAAAACAAATGAGTAATGTTACCACGGCCAAATTATGTCGTTATTTCACGTGTAAGCAACCAAAACAACCTTTTTTCTACGCTCCAGGTTGTTTCACCGCCAATACAGTATAAAAAACCCTGCCTGGAGAAAGAGGTATTATGCAATAAGCGACAAATTTCTGTTTTCCGAAAAAAACGCGAATGAAGTCGCGGGCACAGTTAGTAATATATAATGTTTTTACTATACTATAATGTGTCTCAATCAAACAGACTGTCGAACTTGTGTAGGTATGTGAATGTATTTAATTTTAACAGGAGACCTGATTTAGGTAAGAAGGTATGGGAAGACCAGCTTCAGGCAGCCTTTATAGACTGTTACCTTGACTTTCTTTAATAATAGTATAACATTTTTTACAGTACCAAGAAATAAAATAATGTTCTGAATCGAATTACCGGTGATCCAAATCAGCAAAAACCTTTGAAGGCCAAGTTGAGGTTGTCTAAGTACCACTTCACTTCATCATTTCGTGCGCGACCGCAAATTGAGTGTGATTTCATGGAACCGTTAGATAAATCAATACATTTTCCTTGAACATACTGATGACGCATTGAGTTTGTACATTGACGAGCAAAACGTTTTTAGAAAAGCAGGAAATGTCAACCGCTTACTGAGTATTGAAATAAAAAACTTCCTGAAAAAACAATTGCTTGAGAATGTTTATAGAATATCTAAACTGATCAGTGTACTAATATATGAGCTATGCGGATTTATTTTCTAGGAAACCCTTACCGGATTTAGCTGAAAAAACTGGGGAGATGATACGTCCAACACAAACTACTTAACTTATAATGGCAAAACCACTTATAATATTTACCACTGTGATCTGCTGAGCACCAAAAAGTTGTGCTTTAATGTCATTCGTGGAATTACTTAGATATTCACTAGATTGGCTATTGGTTATAAAAAAAGTTGAAGGTAAACCGAAGTTATGTGTTATTTTTTTAACTTCTCCTACCTCTCTTTAGTGCGCGCACGACCTAGGCCACAAAGATATTAAATCCTTGAATCGAAGGGAAACATGTAAACAGAGAATTTTAAGACAACTCATGCACTAGGAATGATTCCGCGTCGCGAAAGACTCAGACTGGGGACAACTATTTGAGAATCGCACTATTTTTTGTCACGACTGGGAATCGAACCTACAACACTCGGCAGAGTATATAATGGCAAAGCGACGATTTTCACAATTGCACCATGTGTACAGTTAAATAAATGTACACAAATTACACTCAGACTCGACACAATCATTTGTGATTCATACAAACAACTATACCGTGACCCATCAAAATTACATCATTTCACTACTTACTAGCAGATACTGTCAGGTTTATCGTAACTTTTCTTATTATAGCCAACTTTGTGTGAGATGTGCTTAGTTATTATTATTATTAACTTTCAAAATTTATTAAGTGTGATAAGAAATGCTTATTTCACTATTTCTACTTAGGTTGGCATCGGCATCGATAATATGCCTATCAAATTAAATCGATTATTGACCTCATATGTATGTAATGTTAGTTCGAACTGAATCCGATAAGGGGCATAGAACCGTATAGAAGAAGCACCGTAGACACATAGTTTATTTAACTGAAAACTAGTTCGGTTGTAATAAAAGAGATGAAGTTTCACCACCGAATATCAATTAGGCTGAACAAGTTATTACGGTACAGGTAAGTAACAGAGCTGCGAACTAGAGCCAACAATGTTTTACTGAGTAAACACTAAGAAGCTTTGAACAGCATAGTTACTAAGTTGAAAGTGATTTAAGTCTTCGGAGAAGATAATAGGTTATCATATTTCTATTTAAGATGTCGAGAGAATACTAAGATCGATCTCAATTGTTTCAGAAATGTTACTCGAAACCTATTTTCTTCTTTCAGGTAAAACGGCGCAGAATATTGTGTGATAATACGTGTCTTTCATTAGTCTTCGTCATTGTAGGCCGATATTGTACGCTTTGCCATATCTCGCCATCTCTCTTCGTTTGATGTTGCTCTCTGTTGGATTATAAAATTATACCAGCAATAATCTCAAAATCTAAGCCTTTTATTAACTTTTTATCTCAAGCGCCCTTACTGCACTTTACAAGGTACTGAGAGAGAGAGTAGGAGAATACCTTTTTGAATGTAGGCT
Source organism: Callimorpha dominula (assembly GCA_949752705.1). NCBI lineage: Eukaryota > Metazoa > Arthropoda > Insecta > Lepidoptera > Erebidae > Callimorpha > Callimorpha dominula. The sequence continues at coordinate 21,840,092 of OX457005.1, forward strand.
CTTTCCCACAATATTGCCAGCTTGTAACATAAACCGACATATGGTATTAAATAAAATATTACATTGCATTATAACACTCTCATTCACTGCAATCAAAACAAGCGTGTTAAGTGGGAGAGCCATGCTTCGGCACGTATGGGTCGGTTTGACCGGAGTGATACCACGGCCTCACAGAAAACCGGCGTGAAGCAATGGTTTTCTTGTGTTTCGCCGAGCTAGTGAGGTTACTGGAGGCCCTAAACCCCCCTTCCCCCCTTTACTTACTCCCACCTTAAAAGCAGGCAACGCACTTGTGACTCTTAAGTTGCAGTTGTCCATGGGGCGCGTCTGCTCGTTTGCATCCCCTATAAAAGGAAAAAAACTAACTCTGCCGTCTTTTTAGGTCCTTTTTCTAAGCCCGTTATCGTGTTGCACAAGGAGATTTTTAATTTTTTTCACCAAGAGCATTGCAATGCAGCGAATTGGGAGAGCCTAATGTACAGCTGTGGAGTGTTGTTTGGTTACGTTCTTCTTCGACAAGGTAACTGGTATTAACTAAGGCAATCAGTAATGTGATTATATCAACATTTTCTCTTTCACGTTTGGCTTAACAGTAAATATGCCTTAAAAAGGTCAGGCAAGGCCACCATTAGATGGCAAATGGAAATGGTAATGATCCTCAGTGGTAATGACCATTGACCGTCAGGTAAGGGGTTCAGATAACGTATCGAGCATTATGTAACCTCAACCTACATTTTAATATCTCTTCAAAATTATCTCTTTCTTCTGTGAAATGGTTATTCTTTATTGTAACAAACAATTATTGAAAAAAAGACCAGCTGCATTAGACTAACATCGAGACAGACACAAAAGACATGTGGTGACGATGACCTCTGTGGCGCGGCGATGCAATGGTGCATTCGACGACAAAGTCAGGTCCGAGTTTTGTATTCGCTCCCTGCAAAAATGTATATGCATTGGTGCATGTGCATGCATAAGATAATATAATAGCAATATATAAGATAATGGTTCTAGTAGGTACGGTAAATAGCTCAAGTCGTTTCTCAGCGCGCGCAGATGGGCTTGATGTATTCAAAGATCCATTACATCTGTACGAATAAAAAACAATAAGTCACTCTGGAATGTCCCAAGACATGTTGTGACACCATGACACATGTTTGTGACACTACGCCCGTGAATAATGGCCTAATAGCACACCATCAGGTCATCCCTCTGAAGAAAGGGCCCATTAATTTGTTATGTTAAATAATATTGTATACAAACGGTAAAGTTTATATTGCATTGTAAACATGATATTAGGTTAACCTTGTCTGAGCTAGTTATTGATTTAGTTCGAGTGTAATTATATAATGAATTACTTGACATTAAATGATTAGTTAGCATTGATTTTAAGTGCTATTATTTTCCGAATAAATGTGCGAGCAACGAATAAATATTATTTATGTCTTTTGTTTTGGTTTTTTTATTTCAGAATGACGTTATCTCCAATTGTAGTATTTTCTCACTTTGCGATATCTTAAGTTAACTGTGGTTACCGCTTTTCACCCGGCTATGGTGAAGCCACAAGGAGGTTTATGATTATAGCCCGTATGTATGTTCATCTGGTATGCATAACTTATAAGCTACTTATACTACTTATCGTAAATTTGGAAATTACTTATAGAACAAGAACCCAGAGTCGCCAGACCTTACTTATTTTCTGACGAAGAATTAGAGAGAACATCGGATATAAAATGAAGACTCGAATTATAAGGAAACTTACGTTACTTTTTCGAACTTTGAAGTGTCAGGCGTAAATAACCCCACACGGAAACTGTCTGGCAATATTAATAATAACTTTTTAATGATATTGTGTAACTAAATAAATTTATAAAAATCAGCACTCAGATTATTTAAGATAAGTGATCAATGATTTCATATAACCTGGTACTTGAAAATTGTCCATCGTGCTGCCCGGCTAAAGCTAGCAGGTGTGCATACCTTCAGAGTCTCAATTAATACTACACAGTATTCTGGCACCTTACTCTATTATGTTTTGAAGCAGTTCGACACCACCCGAAATTCAAAATTTTCCAAAACACTAATTCGTTGATCGCGTTAACAACACGCTACACAATATTTAAAAAATTGTTTCTTAACATAAAAGACAATAATAAATGTATGTTTAACTGTTTTGAGCCATATATGGACAAATCAATTAACATTTAAATATCGTACCAGCGAGGTCAACCAAATATGGCGAATTTATAAATCATGCACAATACAATAGCTCCAGTACTTTTTTTAAGAAGTTTAAGGCTATCAACATTGGAACACTGAGTTATTATTACTAGCGTATAGAGTAGACAATGCGAAGAAATAGTTTGCAACGTGAACTGCGGTCCATGGACCAGCAACGATATCAGTCGGAGTTTACGCTCAGCAATATTCGAACGTATTCACCTGCTTTTAATTATCGAATAAATTGCCGAGTTGTGTTTTAAAAACGTGTACAAACCATTCAAGAGCGAAAGAAAAGATAGTGGTGTGACATTTCATTGGTAAGTGAACAAACTTTACTTAGGACACCTGTAACAAGATAACACGTGATACAACAGAAGTATTTAGCTTGTCTTTATTTATTGTGAGAAGTAACGGGTTGCTCACGAGAAACAATTCCATCATACATTATACTCGTGTAATTCTTACAGTTTTTGCAGCAGCGTCAAAATAGCTTGTAGATGACAGATTTTTTTCCGACTTACTTAACACTTATCGTTATATTTTGGCTTATTTATACAATATCTTTATGAATTATAGACTGTGTTATTCTAATGTATGAGCTATATTATTGTAAAGTTTCTTAAATCCATACAGTAGTTTTTGCATAAAATAGTAACAAACATTCATACATAATCATGATTATTTATTTACTTGCGAATATGGGTATTTACATTAAGGTGTTACAAACTTATAATTATGAGCAGCCACATGGTAGAATGCAAGGCTCAAATATGTCTAAATTTTGTAAGTTAAATTATAGTAAAAATATAAATGTCTATCACAATTAGTAACTAATTATTAATAGGTTCACACTTCATACACAGCAAATAGCAATAAATAAAAGTTAGATCACACAACTTAAAAAAACACAATAATAACTATTAAACTGACATTGAACACACTTGTCTTCCAGATACTCTTTTACATTTTTTTTTGTGGTATAGAAGGCAAACGAGCAGACGGGTCACCTGATGGTAAATGACTACCGCTGCCCAGGGGCACCTGCAACTCAAGAGAAACTAGTGCGTTGCCGGGCTTTAATTGAGGAAGAGGAGAAGAAGGGGAGAGGATTGAAGAGCGGGAAGAGGGGGAGAAGGGGGGAGAGGGAAGGGTTAGAGCCTTCGGTAACCTCAGTGCCGGTTTTCTGTGAGGCTGTGGTATGACTCCGTTCGAGCCGGCCCATACGTGCCGAAGCATGGCTTTCCCACGAATAAACTAACTAACTAAACTAATATTATAGTATGCTTTCAAATTTAATAAAATGGTTTTTAGTCTACTCATGTAAATTTGGAGTAAGACATAAATCAGATGACAGTTTACTTGCTGTCATGCAGAAAATACTTTTGTTTATATGAGCGATATTATTGCGTATGGTTTTTATTTTATGTTGATGCCGAGAACCACGGAGATGCAAACAACTGCATGTTTTTTTTAACATAATTAGCAACTTCTAAAATGTATAAATTTCATATTTTTAGATTTATGAAATGTGGTTTACTGCTATCTGTTCTTTTTCATGTGGACCTAATACATTGTTTTTGATTTTTTAATATAACTTCCCAATCTGTGGAGTTTCCTCAAAACATAATTCCATAAGGTCTTGGAGATTCTGCATAGGCATGATATGCTGTTACTACAGAAGGAGCACTTACTGTCTTAGTCAACATATATAAAGCATATTAAATTTTATTAAGTTTTATACAAACATTTCCTATATGCGAGTTCCAGTTTAGATTGCGGTCTACCGTTAAACCTAGGAACTGTACAGCATTTATTTCTTTTATTTTTACACCTGCATATTGGGTGTCGAGATAAATCAAATCCACATCCACACTTTTACGTTTATAATATTAGTAGGATACCTCGAAGCATTCTACAAAAATAGAAACTGGCAAAACTACTACCAAAAGTACTATTTACTAAGTTTGAATTCTAATAAAGCTTCTTAGGTATAAACTATTTCTCCGATCTGTTTTGTAGGTTGGCGGTAAATCTATGAAAACAAATCGTTGCAGCAGTTCGTGGGGCAAACGCGTAAACGCCATGAAAATCACATCATTCATCACATTACTCTTGGACAAGTGGAGCTTCTAAAATATATGTGTCACAAAAGACACCTGTAATAACATAACATACTCTCTTGCACCTCTTATACCTGGATATTAACGAGACCTAATAAATAACCTAAAAAAAAACACATTTGCTTTAAGCTTACCTTGATTTATTGTTGACTTAAAACCGTGTTATCGTAACAGTGTGTGCTTTGTCAAAGTGCACACGGATGCCTATTTGACACAACTCGCTTCGTTGTAACTGACTGGTTCTCAAAGCACCCTCTTGTAACAGCTGCCGTCCGTATTCAGAACCTGCCTCGTCCGAGTGCCCTCAAAGTGGAGTCTAACAGAGTGGATACTCCTCGTATTAACTCGACGTAAGCTTAAAAGCTTAAATAAAGTGAATGTTGAGTAGGATTTTAAACAAAAAATATTCTTTGACTATCGCTGATTTATTACTTTGAAGTTACAATTAGAATTGAAAAGACGAAGATTATGTCTAACTTCAATAATTTATGATACCAGTTGTTATTGGGACAACTAATGTCGAAGTTGACGACGAAAACACTTTAACTTAGTAAGTCCAAAATGTTACCAGTTACCAGTTGTTATAAGGCGTGTTAACAAAATATCATTAGAAGGAATCAGGTAAAGAGCTAACCGAGCCATTTTTACTCTACGCAGTCGCGAATTTAAGGAAATTAACATCCTAATGGTGTCTTGTCAGTATGTTTATGAAAACATTATGTATGTCAGAAAAAAATTGCACCTATTTACTCAACGATGTGAAAGACATAATTACATTACTAGAGAACGAAATAAATCAGTAAAACCAAAATTTAGACTAAAAGAAATGCAAACATCTTTAATGGGGTACTGTGTTAAATAAATGTACCTCCTTATATTATTTAAAAGCGGCGGTAGCGTAATGGCTAAGGTGTCGGACTTGCGATCAAGTGGTTGCGGGTACGAACCGCACCCAGTGCACTACCGTCGTGAACCCACTCCTAACACAAGCGTTAAGCTTAGCTGGAGGGGTTAAAAATAATACTAGTAATGTGTGACCCACGTTACTAGTAATTTAAAAAAAAAAAAAAAAAAAAAATCTTCAACTAAATGAGAAGAAATTGAAAACTACCATAAAACGTGCACTATGTAAACGAGCATTATTATAAACTAGACGATTATTTATCTGATAAAAATGCTTGGCAAAATGCTGGTCTTGCTCCACAGCCACACTGTAAATGAGTGGTGGTCTTAAGAAATATGAATAGTCACTTGTAAACTAGTTTTTATCTGTCATGTTATTCATTAATATTTTTATCATTATTATTGACATTTAACATTGTTAACTTTGCAAAACATTGACATTATCTTATATGAATTTGATATTAATGTTTCTGTTTAGAAAATTTTGAATTGTACATGTGAGGACTGTGTAGTCAAAAACATAGTAAGTTATTTTGCTATGTTGCCTAGCAATTCTAAGTAGGTATGTCATGCTCGCTTACACGTCCTGCCGATGTTGTGTCGGGTCATTCGGCTCCCTTGGATATGGTGGAATTGGACGATGGCCGGCGTGTGTGTCATGCTCGTGAACGAGTGCCGTTGGTTGGGGCTGGTCATCTCCGAACTGCTATTACTTACATATAGTAGTAGTTTGTGCGACTGATTATAGTTTAGAACAATAAGTTACATTGTCCTCACATTTAATTTGCGCATATAAACAATTTAACCAGATTTTTGTAAGAAACATGTTAAAAAAGAATGTCCTTGGCGTTTCTTGCCTTGCCGATCCTGTGAAGAAGACTCCGCAGAATCTACTTATTGGACCAGGCAACTAGCTTCACGGCTGACTTAGTCTGACTGACTGCTACTTCTGACAATTCAAAAATGCCTATAATAATTTAATTGAAATAAATGATTTTGATTTACAATATTTTTGTAAATAACGTCATTAAAGGTTTTACAACTTAATTATTTATCAACATTTATTTTCTCCCAAGCAACGTTCTGACAACTAACTTCATTTATAGTAATTTAATCTAGAAACGAATACCGCACAAATTCGCACCTTCAAACAAAACAACAGTAATTTCCTTCAACTTACACGGATAAGTTTTCTCAAATAGAGTCGCCTCGTGTTGAGCAAAATGAGGCGAGTAAATCCTTCGCAGTCCGTTGCGAGGTGCCTCGAGTCCAAGTAAACCGATTACTCGATGCGCTTGCTGTAGACCAGGAGCACACCTATTTCGCTGCAATAATCTGTAACAGTTTAAGTGCCACAGAGACGAAATATTGAGCCATGTTTGAATGTTATCTGTGATACGTATTAGTACCTATGATTACTACCTATTAGATTAAGTATTTTAGTATAATAACATCGATCTCTTCCACATATTTGAGAGAACCTTGTTGATGAATCACTGGGAGTGGTATATAATATCATCAGCATCAATGCTGAGCGGTGACCAATTTCAACAAGTGACGTGCAAGTGCGTGCAAGGTAATGGTCGCTCTATTTTGTTTTTATTTGTATTTCCTTTTTTAATGTTTTATAACTTTAAGTAATGTAAGCACATCATTGAAGAAATAAATACTTTTTCTTTCTTTCTATAATAATAATTTATACTAGCCGTTCGCTGCAGTTTCACCTGCTCTGCTTCTAAGGGTCTTATCGTGATGTTACTCCATCCAATCCAAAAATAATTGTTAAAATCTGACTGATAATTTCAGAGATTAGCGCGTTTACAAAACAGTGAGCCCACCCTTGTTTAGGGATTGTTTTCTTCCACACCTTTTTCAAATGCAGCCACGGTATCTTTAGGGTCCATAAAACGAATTCCTCTCAGTTTATCTTTTACTAGCTGACCCGCGCAACTTTGTCCGCGTTTGTAAATTTTTCCCGTTTTGTTACAGTTTTCATCGATGCTCCGCTCCTTTTGGTTGTAGCAGGTTTTTCGATTCGAACCAGTAGTTCCTAAAATTAGCGCGTTCAAGCAAACAAAAAAAACTCTTCAGCTTTATAATATTAGCATAGATTTTTGGAAATAAATAAAAGTCACAAGGTGCATGGTCGGGACTGTAAGAAGGATGACTCACGATGAAGGATGTCCGTCTGGCGTAGTGAGCTGGAGCGTTGTCGTGGTGGCGGAGGATCCTGCTTCGTGGGCGCTACTGTCTAACATTTTCCAAGACAACTAGTAGACAATGACTGACAAACCAATCCGCAATAACAGTCTTTTTATTTTCTAGAATGAATGTTGCGAAATGACACGTCTGTCCAAAGAATGAGGCAATCATCTTTTTTCATTGACTTCTGCCCTTTTTTTAGTTTTGTTGGCAAATCTTCCAATGGACACATCCATTATGCAGATTGTCTTTTGGTTTCGGGTTCCTAACAATATTATCGACTGGCCTGTTGGTCTAGTGGTTAGTGACCCTGACTGCTAAGCCAGAGGTCGTGGGTTCGATTCCCACCCAAGACAAATAATTGTGGGATGAGCACAATAATTTGTTCTGTGTCTGGGTGTAATTTATCTATAATATGTATGTATTTAGAAATATATAAGTATGTTTATCAGCAGTCTGGTTACCATAGTACAGGCTCTGCCTAGTATGGGATCAGACGGCCGTGTGTGAGATGTGTGGAGTTATTATTATTATAATATATCCAATTGATCACCTGTGATGATGTCATAACAGCATTCATGTCACCTCAGTCATACTTTTCAAGCATTGAGCGGCACCAATCCAAACGACTGGATAGTTTCGCAGTGACTACGATATAGTCGGCAAACCGAAGGTGAGTGATGTGTTCGCCGTTAATATATATTGGTGCCATGATTGCCATGATGATGATTTGATTGATATTATATTTGCCGCGTACTTGTCATTCCAGGAGTTTGAAGGTGTCTTCCCAAGTAAACAGTTTCGGAGATATGACATCTTACTGTTTCACGCCTCTCCTTAAGGGAATCGCCTTCAAAATCTGCTGCTGTACTCGGACTGACATAGTGGCGCTGTTATACAGATACTTCAACACTTCGATGTATTGGTAGTCAATTCGGCAACGCTGGAAAGACTCAACCACACGTGTTACGATCGAATCAAAAGCTTTCCTATAGTCCACAAACGCTAGACTTAATGGCAAGTTATACTTTCTGTCTTCTCTTCTGTATGCTCTGTGTCTGTTGCTTCGTTCTGTTGCTTCCGTAGGCTGCGGTGTCCGTGTACGGTGTCCAAACAAGCTTATTCGGAAACAACAACCCAGTTTGTTCGGAAGACTGCAACAGTCAATTCGTGCTTGAGATAGCATAAAGAAAACCGTTCCATACAAAATCTATGAGAATATGTTTTATTTTTTTGGGAATTTTCCTGCTTTTTAATAGTTATGCTACTATTCTGGGCAGAAACAAATCCAACAAAATAAAGATCGTAAAAATCTTTATTATAATTCATTCGAATTATAAATGTTGTAACTAACCCCACTATGTTTTATATATATAATATACGGTTTTATCCATGTGTGTATTTCATGGATGTCCGTTATTGTGAGGCGACACAATGAGTGAAGTGACCTACAGCGTTAGTGTGAGAAGCAAAAACCTGAAATAGACGCGTGAGTTATCCGGTATATTTATTAATAAATGAAAAAATGTTTGATATAACCTTAATTTAATTAACATCATATGTATAATGTATCTACTTTTTTCACCTGAGCATGAGCATGGCCTTTGATCGCCTGGTAGAAAATGCCTCAGGCAAAAATTTTCATGTACAATATTGCACATTAAGATTTTTATCAATACAGAAAAAGTAATAATTAAAAATAACCAAATGTCACATTAAATCCCAAATATCACTTTAATTAATAACGACAATAATTAAGCTATACTGTTAACGTAAATAATAACGAGTAATGTGCAATTTATTTTGACATAGCTGCAAAGTATCGACGCACAGTCCACGGTTAATACTATATTAATATTCAGTGAATGTTATCTGGCTATTGTAAATTAATTATTTGCAAATAAATCCGTGGTGATAGTGAAATATGATAATCAATGTTCCAAACTATGATATTCTTTAATTAACATATAGTTATAATTGAATAGTGGAATTAGTTGTCTGAGTATTTTAATTAAAATTGGCGGCATGATGAGCGATCTTCAGAAATATTTATATGTCACGTATGTGAATGAGTATATTTCATAAAAACGTGTAAGCGATACAAGAAATAATAAACATAAAAAGCATTCAATATCGTTTTTGGATTTTAATGTCTTTTTTTAACACGTTTTTATTGGCTCCACTTGCAACTAACTATGTAAACAAATCTTGGAATCTAATTTTAACCCACTTCTAATCATCGTAACGAATTCAATTTAATGTCAGATTAGTTTTTCTAAGCTATAATTTTATCTATATGTCACCATAACAAGAAAACCCGCAATCAGAGGGTTATTTCTATTAACAGTATAATTTTAGTAAATTATCAGCATTAATTGTAGATATCATTGTGGAATTTGTCCGTTGCGTTAGGTCCTTGCGTTACAGAAATGCAAGGTAATTAAAATTAGAAACATATTATGTAGTTAATTTCTGAGAATTCAGTAACCCGAAATAATTTTCTGTTTTTTTTTTTGTATAAAAAATTTAAGATTGAAATAAAAAAAAACCCGATCGGAAGACTTGGCGCTTTGACATCAACCATTTTGGTTGATTGGCAGCTCGTTGGAAGATATAAAATATATAAATATAGTAAACGTATGAATACGTGTTCGCCCCAATAAATATCTAATTCAAGATATCAGACTTTAATTTAACATCTTTAGTAAAATACACCCCTTTCCTGAGGAAAATCCTCTCGAAGGAAACTTGCAAATATGTATAATATTTGCAAGTCTCCTTCGAGTCTCCTTCCTATTTGCTTACAGGAGAAAGTTTAAGGATACTACTATATTCCGTTTTTTTAGTTGTGATTCCCTTAATTTATATAATATAGTAAGCAATAGTTATAACAAATTAATATTTTACATGTTACGGTAGAAAAAGGGATGAAGATTACAGCTAATTACAATTTATTATAGTTTAGGCGCATTGAAGTCGGTGATACTTTTTTAAAAGTAATTAGTTCACATAACAAGTTGCTTTCAAGAATGTCGTGTTTCTTAATCCTAGCTCCTGGCTTATCAGATGCGCGTGTCTTTTACCCAGGCCGAGAAATTGGACTGAGCGTGGAGTGTAAGTACACGGAGCTAGGTAAATACGCTTATTTTATTTCTCCACTGAACCTACTAATGAACACTTATTACTGGAGTGCTATATCCAGTCGAACGTAAGTACCTACTTACATTTCGCTGAAATGCTTTGCAAATATCATGTTTACGTGTGATGTATAATGGCAATAATAATTAGTTTTGGGATATTATTACACATCGTTATCTATGCAGACCTAAACTAAGGATAGTTTTTACTATGGATTGAAGAACACTCATAACATATTTAGATACAAATGTATCTTTTTTTGTAAATACATACACAGACATTATACATAGAATTATCCAGACCAATGCAAACAGACATAATCATGCATGTACCGGGAATCGAACCGAGTACCGCGACTCCCGACACACGATCCTGCCGGATATCTTAATAAAAGCTGTTTCCGGATCCCTCCTATTTTAGTAGTGTGCGCAGTTCTGCACACCGTGTGGTTTTAGCCAGTTCGTTTGCGAACCGACCGAAAAATTAAAAGAGATCAGATCATACTGAACATCCCCATGTTATCAGCTGTTCAAGCAATTGAAACTTAATATCTCCTCTCCTCGCAGTTCATTATAATAGAATCAAAGTCAATAGGGAAAGATACATACGAGTATATCCAAAACCAATAGTAATGTGTTAATTATATTTGTGAGCTTTCTTTACGAATATATACAATTACAGACTTAGCTTTAATTTAATTACCTTTATTATTAATATAATATAATATAAATTCAAGTAATTAAAGTCGCTTTTGCAAAACCTTATTTATAATATTTTGGAATAAGAGAGGACCAAAGTTGCTTTTAGCTTTAGCAAATTACAAAATTATTACTAATTATCTTTTTGTCGTATATAGAAAGTTGAGTCGTATATAGAGTAAGAGTGAGTGAGAGTCTTGTCCTTTGATTCATATTAAATTGTACTACAAACGCAATTTAAGTTAGCATATTTAACCTCTACTCTACTCTACCTCCACGCCACATGCATATACATGACGTAGGTATCAAATTTATACAATAAACTATTTTTTATTTAATTGGTATGTAACAAGTAAGTTGTCTATACGATACACAACGATAAGGTCATAGATAAGAATCAATACATAATTACAATGCTTGTGGCCTGTAAGGACTTCGAGTTCAAAGAATGTCGTTTCTGTCAAGGAGCCTCACGTACAGGTTGTCTGACATGCTTTGACAATAGTTACGCGACAGAGAAGGCTCTTCCGGAATCGCAGCCTTCTCAGAACTTCAGACATTCCTTTCCGGTAAGTTTATGCACAAATATATATTGTCACTATATTTAAAATATTATTATTTGAGTAATGTTCTATTTTTAACCGACTTAGAAAAAGAAGAAGTTCTAAATGCGAGTGTGTGTGAACTTTTTACAGGATAGGGTATATCTTCATAGCCTTAAAATTTTGGAAAAAAGTGGCAACCATGGATTGCAAAATAGCAAATTAAACTTTAGAAGTTTACTAGAAATTTACTTTTAATTTTCTATTAAAAGTGTGTTGACGTGGTTGGCAATTGTTTCCATTTTTTTTCTATTTAAAACTTCCGTGTGATTGTATTGTGTATCATTTGTTTCATGGGGACATTCAGCGAAGTACCAATAAAAAAAATTCGTCGGTTTTTTCAGTTTAACAATTTTTATATAATGGCAGAGTGACAATATATCGATTATGACATTTTAAAGTTTAGAAATTATTTCCGAGCTGACTCAGTTTTTGCTCTAAATAAAGTATAAGTACTTTAAAAAAATATTAATATCGTTCTTAAGAAGGGTATGTATATGACTTTTTACGTAAATTGTTTGGACATAGGTTTCAAAGACTTTTTACGTAAATTGTTGCCGTTCATTTTTTAACATAAATAGCAATCGGTTTATGTAACGTTATATAATATTAAGCCTTTGGCTTTGAGCTTAATTAATAGTGTAGGTTGAAAGTAATTAATTTATTATAATAATGTACTGTGTGATTTAATGCAAACAGTACCTGATCCTTAGAATGAATTTATCGTTGTTTTCTTTTGAAATTGGCATATTTCTCTCTTAAAATAATACTGGACTGTAACGCTAAATATTTGCTGATAGAGGTATATGGATTAATGGCATTAGTTTCTTGCTGACTCTTTCTCATTACCGGCGGTAATATCGTTCATTTGTCATGTAAGAATATAGTAACTTAGTTATATGTAATAAAATAGTTTATGTGTAACGTATTGTTTCTTTTTATTTTGTAAATTTCAGCCGTCTGGCGTCGAAAGGTCAGGGAAATGCTGGCATCCGAGTACCGTACACTGTTTATTGAATTTATAAAATATTTGATTGACACTTTACGGGACCTAAACATGTTTTCTTAGGATAAACTTTGATAATAGTCATGTGGAGCAATTTACCCTGCCTAAAGCGATTATTTCTTTCAAAATTATTTGGTGTCGTGTACTTCAATTATTAAACGTAGTTTTAGTACTAAGTTTTGGCTATTAGTTGGAAAAACTATCATGTTAAAATCTATAGAGGCAAAATATTATTCAATTATAAACATAATACCTATCAGACGTAATATAAAAACAAAATAAAACCGGCATACCATCATTGTTGACATCGTCTTAGTTAGTAGTAGTATATGATACCAGCGATGATCGTTCTGAGAGAGAATTGAAATGCAAGTGAAAAACTAGACATAGGAAAAACACGCAGAAAAAACAAGTAATTTATACAAAACGACAAATTTGTTCGAAGTGCAATCAATTTGAGTACATATCATCTCCAACAAATAGAAGTTGAAGCATGTTCAAGCGCTCACTACACGGAGTCTTAAATTTATAAGTGTACTAATACAAATTCAGGTAGACGAGCTCAAACGACATGAGTGGTAGCGACCCCTACTATAAGTAATGGGCAGGCAGGTGTTCACAATGTTATCGTAAGTGCCGGCGACCATATTGTGAGAATTATTTTATTTTATAGGACTACCCGCACTTTTTTCCCTCTTGTGTGATATTTTTATAGCTTCCATTGGTAAAAACATAGCGATTTGTTTATATTCACTATTTTTTTAAGAATCTGTGTTTAAAAAAAATATTTATTAAAAACTATACGGTTTTACTCACGTTTGTATTTCGGGGATGCCCGACTAGTTTCGGACCCGACGGGGGCCCTTTCTCAAGGAGTGAAGCGTCCTGCCGCGACGGTGTCAGGCGTCACACTGGGTTTACAACGCTGCCACCGGTTCCTTTGCCTTTCGGAACGTGCGCATGTAGACAGTTGCGTTTCCGTTGCGTTGTGTGATGCGCTGTTGTTACCAACATCCACCGCGGTGCACACCATACTAACCGAATCACTTTTTATAAGGTCTGTCAGGTCTGTCTCATGGGATGTGAGTTTTAATGCCGGCCGCCAGGCAGGGGGCAGTGACCAGCCACTGTCTCTGTTGAAATTCGGACGACGACTTATCTCGATTGCTTCGCGTATTTTTCGCGGTACGAAATATTTTTCTCTCGCCAGTACAGAAGTTATCGAAACGTATGTAGTGAGGCGTGTCCATTTTGCATGCGTGTTCAGCGACGGCCGACCTGTTGCAGTCCATATTTTTCATACATCGTATGTGTTCCTGTAGTCTGGTTGCGATGCTGCGACGAGTCTCTCCTACATAGCTCAAGCCACAGTCACAAGGGATCGAGTATACACCGGGGGCCCCCAGTGGATCAACATCCTTTGGGAAGCGCAATAGTTCTCTAAGTTGTCCGGGTGGGCGGATTATTGTAATTGTCGAGATAAGTCGTCGTCCGAATTTCAACACTGGTCACTGCCCCCTGCCTGGCGGCCGGCATTAAAACTCACATCCCATGAGACAGACCTGACTGACCTTAAAAAAAGTGATACGGCTAGTATGGTGTGCACCGCGGTGGATGTTGGTAACAACAGCGCATCACACAACGCAACGGAAACGCAACTGTCTACATCCGCACGTTCCGAAAGGCAAAGGAACCGGTGGCAGCGTTGTAAACCCAGTATGACGCCTGACACCGTCGCGGCAGGACGCTTCACTTCTTGAGAAAGGGCCCCCGTCGGGTCCGAAACTAGTCGGGCATCCCCGAAATACAAACGTGAGTAAAACCGTATAGTTTTTAATAAATATGAATACCACTCACGAAAGTTTTTATTGTAATAAAAAAAAAAATCTACTGAATTCTTAGAAGTGTAGTTTTTAGGAACCTTGCATTGATACAGCTCTGAATAGACTTTGTCACTTCATTATCTGACCTTTTCGTGCCTTGCCTATACGTCCTTATTAGCACGTATAGGCAAGCTCGACCGGAGTGATACCACAGCCTCACAGAAAACCGGTAGTGAAGCAATGCTTGCATTGCTTTTCGCCGAGTGAGTGAGGTTACCGGAGATCCTAATCCTTCCCTCTTCCTCTCTCCCTTCCTCGCCTCTTATTCCCCCTTCACCTAGTCCCACCTTAAAGGCCGGCAACGCACTTGTGACTTTTGAGTTGCAGGCGCTCATAGGCGGCGGTAGTCATTTACCCGTCTGCTCGTTTGCCCCCTTTTGCATAAAAAAATATATAAAAAATCTGATATTATAATTAAATATTTTAATTATTTTTTATTGCAGTAACTACTGTGTTTTCCCATAATATAAGTAACAAACTTTATGATTGATTTTAAAACTGTATTAATATCCCATAGTTATTTACGCATGATTCTCGAATAAGGAGAAAAACAGGCGTTTACAGTTTTATTATATTTTTTGAATTATTCATCGGCAGTTTATTTACCTTGGTGAAATAAGATCTTAGGCGGAATTAATCGCTCCGTTGGTGATGTTACCTTTATAAGTTGTTGGTGCCCTTAGATGTACTTAGTTGCCTATATTTTTTATCTTCTATCCATATTTCATTCCTCTCTAAGGGTATTTTTGTTCGGTCCTTTACAAAACTCCTGGTAGTTAATACGATTATATTATGATTAAGTACTTAACAGTATTTAGCCACCATAAAAAAAATCCTTTATTAGTATTAAGAAAGTATTTGTTTACTTGACTTTCAATGAAGTGGCTCTAACTAAAAATTTGTACTCATAATAATTATTGTTAAATTAACTTATTCTTATTAAGAGATCAATTAAATATAAGTACGTAACTACAATTCTATAGCAGTTCAAGCCAAGAATATCTTTAAAATGATAAAAATATTTCACTTAAAATATGAGTAACGTCATAGAAAATATTCACTCGTTTTAGAAGGATACTTTCATATGATAAATTATAATAGCAACTTTATTACATTCTTGACATTTCGATTATCAACATAAGAGGAAAAATTCTATTTTCCTCACTCCTACTTACGCGAAACACCTCATACTCACGAATAAACACGTCATTTGATTTCTCTCCGGGACTTTTCTTAAGAAATCCATCGTGATAAAACCAGGAATAGGAGAAAAAACAAAGGGTATCAAGTGCTTATATGTCCCTTAAGTTGTTAAGAGCCCTTTAAGGAAAATGGGTCACTACTGTGGCCGTTACCGATGGCCCTCCTCGTAATTTTAAGTCAAGTTAAGGGAATATGTTGCTTTAGTTACTTCGATTGAACAAGGTTTGCTCTTAAAATAATTTAGCTTCTTAAGAAGTTAGCGACCAAGTAGCGACTTGGTTCTAAGAAAGCTTTTACAGTTTGACTTTATATTAATTTCGGAACGTTTTTATTCAGCAAAAAACAAAAATATTATAAGCTTTAGTTCGATGCTATTTTGTAGTTACTGGAATTTCAAGAATTAATTTTGCTTTGTAGCAAAAGAGCTTTCACTTTTAAAATGTAACAATATTATAGTGACTTTATAAGTACTACACGGAATAACCGCCTTAATAATAAAGGACCCTTGTTGGGTCAAAAACTAGTCGGCCTTGCCAAAAATAGACACGTGAGTACAACCGTATACTTTTTATAGCGTTACCGTTAATGACAATGACGGAAGTTATTATTCTAACGAAACAACGTGCAAAACATAATACATGTTGACATTAAGTTGATCGTTGAAACAATAGTCGTTATTGTTCTCACTGCAATTTCTTTGAGGCATGATACCACTTACCATGATAATTAAAAAATAAATCATTAACCTTTCATGAAAGGTTGTATCTTGACATATTTTCGACTGCGACTATTTAGTGTATAATATGTAGTTCAGCTCTGCCTTTTTCCAAATGTTCATGCTCGTTTAATAAATGAGTCGAAATAGTCGATTGTAGACTTTATTTGTTAGCTATCACAAAGTTTTACATGAATCGATATTCATGTAAAACTTTGTAATAGTCGTCCTACTGAAATTCCTACGAAAATCCAGAAAACCAAAAAAAAGACCCATCTCATCCCATGTCTCCATTCCCCTGTCTCATGTTCATCTAGAAGATTGTTGTAAGTGCTGTTTGAACAATCCGCAAACAAATAATCTGGTACGAAGCTGTCTCTGAATCTCGAGATCGACCGGAATTACACCTGCAAAACTTGCAAAGCTTTGATACTAACAAGACGTCGACGAGCGAGACATAGCAGTAGTAGCTTCCATTACAATAGTAGCCTTATCGGTCAATGCAGGTGCATGAAGTGCAGCATGACAAATACAGGTTAGATTTGAAGTGTTGTGTTGTATTCTAGATCTCATGACGTTTGTATTCACGACAAGGCGTACAACCTCTTTTTAGATTTTCATTTACTGTCTTAATATTATGATCAACAAACAAAAATAAAACATGAACAATACATACTGAGCTTTTATTTTAATAGTTTAATTATTAAATTTAATCAGCGTAATGATTTTTAAAAGCTTTTTAAAAGAAGTTAAAAAGTTTTAGTAGGTAAAGTAATTCACCTTCGCCACAACAAGAACCCAGACATGTATCTATCTTCTTCAAATCAAGACATGCTTTAGTATTAGACAGCACGATATCGTATGAAGAGATCAGATCGTCATCCGCGTATCTGGTCAAGATGCATCCTGACAAGAAAGTCATCAGAACCTACATTCCATAGCTACATGGTCGCAAAATGATGCAGAGGAATGTCTTAATTTCAACAATTTACTAATACTTTCTGCAAAAACTAAAATTGCACTGGGAAGTGTTCCTAAAACAGTCGCTAGATTTTAATGTGAGTAATGGTGTAGAGCATCAAGCTATGTTCAAGATGCCAAAAACGTCAAAGAAAGTATTTAAAAACTTATTATGGCTTAGATCGAAGAACGAAATTGAAAAGAGACTACGTAAAGTGATAAGAGTAGGAGGTTCGCGTTTTGTATATGAGTTTATACAAATAGGTCTGTAAATAAGCATATGGTTGACGATGCTCAAAATGGCTAACTGAAGTTGAGCTTTAACGCTTTTCTAAGTTGTTCGATTACCATAACCATTTTAACCGACTTAAAAAAAAGCAATCTGCAATTTTCTTAAAAGTACAAAACTAGATTCATGATTGTTTCACTAACGTATTCTACATAATATTTTCAGGAATGTTATAGTATATAATACATTATGTATTTATTAGTTATATTTTTTTCACAAAAAACTTCGTTGAAGTCGGTTTATTTTTTGTTAGTAAAATATTTATATTAAAAAAGGGAGTAAGTATTTCAAGGTATCTGTATAAATTCTATTAAGAGCTAAAACAAATCTAAACCAAAAAATATTTTTGTTCTTTTCGGTCACATACGAGTATTCACGAACATAAAATCTTTGTTCTTACATTTTCTGTTCACTACGCTTACGTCTACTGCAAAATTGGCAACGTAGAAGGTAAAGCCATATGAGAAAGAGCCCGGCAATAATAATTAGTCTTTTAAAAGCGGTAAAACCTTATTGCTTTTAACTAATGGCACTTTGAACTTTCGTTAGCTGTTCTTCTACCCCTAGCATAGAATATTTTTTATTTTTATTGGACCACTTTGTCCGCGATGTGATGCTTGGGAATGAATATACATGAAAACAATCACTATTTTGAAATCGCTTAAGAAGCCCTGATAGCCTTTTTATATCAATTGCTATTAATACAAGGTTTTTTTTTATAATAGGAAATAGTTAAATGTAAGTGGTTCTGACCATTTTAAATGTATTTTCTTGTTATTTAGAATCTTACATAACAAGAAAACACGCTAACCGTTTTTGTAGTACAGTCTTTGGAAGGTGATAACTTAAAGCTGGTTGAGACGGACGGTCTAAAGTCAAGAAGAATATTTATATATATTTTTTTAAATTCGATTGAAGAGCAATTTCGTAAAACCATACGTAAATAAATAAGATATAATAAATCTATTTAACAGTATTCAAATTATTTTATTTTAAATTGATATTTTCAATTTTTTTCATGAAAACCTCCCTTACCTTGAAGCCCTACTTCAATGAAAAGATATTATAAATTATTATGATGACATTATGAAATGTATGATATTTTATACCTATCTAATAGTCTATAAAGATAATGTACTATTTTAGAATCCACTTATTTTTCATTTAAAATAAGACGAAAGAGGTTTCAGGCCCGGAGTAACTTAGTTGCGTCATATGAAAACTAAACTACTAGCGAAAATACATTCAATGGGTAACCTTAACAAGTGGCAACCTTTCACGAGCATGAGGTGTAACTACCTATTACGCCCCACGACACTTCAAAAGGAAGGGAAGCCATAATATACAGGGTTTAAGAAACAGCATACCGAACACTTAAATGGTGGATTCAGATCATCATACTGAGTTAAAAATTATTGAAATTTTTTGCCGGAAAATTCTCATTCTTTTATATTTTTTTTTTTAGTAAACAATGAGTAAACGGAACATTCTACCGAAAAAAAACAATAAATACACATACGGCCAAAAACTGCAATGTAACTTATCAATCAAACAACATTTAAATATTGTATGCAATAAGTTGTCTTGACGCCGCCGAACGTTTAAGATCATTCACCATACCACACATTAACAATACCTAAATTGTATTGAGTGAACATAGTTTACGCACTACTACTATAGACGATAGATTACGTTTACATTGCGTAGCCCAAAATCAAAGTAATGACTGTAAATCTTTAATCTCGCATTTGTGCGCATTGGGCTTTGCTTCATGATACGCATTCACATAAAACCGATTTTTGAAATTTTTCGGTACGCCGTAACTTACACGGTATGTAATTGTTTATCCCAACACCTAAACGATTACATTTAGGTGAATATGACATCTTGTGCACACAAAAAAATGTACTTTTACTTTATAAATTATGTGGGTATGCTTATAATGAAAAAATAATACTGTTACCTTTCACTTAAACCTATGTATAAAAATAAACACAAAGAATTTATAATACCCCTTATAACAATCAACAAGTTTTCATTCCTCAGTATCACTACATAATCATCAGTTGTGCCTCGGAATAAGATTATTCTCAACAGTATGTTTCAATTGGTTTAGGGGTTGATTTATGATGCCAACAGGTATTTTATTATAGAAGGCTACATCGTCTCCCGACAATAAATTATAACTTTATGTAAGTGATACGTGCTCCCTAATTTACGTTTATTCCCTGTGTTCACAGAATGTCACAATTTTTTGTATACAGATAAATATTTTGTTGAGTAACACCTTATATTATGATATATACTGTGTGATTATAAAAGCTGTGATAGTTTTTGCATGTTCGTCCAAACCCCATCCAAGGCACTTGTTGCTACCACAGAGAGACTTAGTAAACTAAAATGTTTATTCAATTTGATATTGTGTGAATGACTCGTTTTGAACTAATTTAAGAATATTGTTTTATGTGATAAAATAACAAATTACCGACTTACTTGTGCTTTGAGACCTTGCTTATTGCCAAAAACATTTTTTATTTAAAGCACGTCAGAATGTCCACAAACCGATTGATGGAAAACTAGACAAGATCCAAAGACTGAAGACCACCACCAGCTCTTCTGAACACTCACCATGGTAGAGACGGTAGAATACAGCCAAAGAGGCTACGTTTTTACGCAACTGCAAGGGTTCAAGGGCGTTGGTGACCTCAGGACTCAGCACGTCGTTGCAAACTGTCGAGAGCCGCAAGTAGATACTGTGCAAAGCCATCCCAGAGATGAGAACCGCTCCGGCGAGAAGTACCACCTTACCTTGTTCAGGACACCGAGTTTCCGTGAGGCCATTATTTATGATTCTCGTGATGTAGTTTTAATTCTTCAGTTGACAGCGCACGTCCATTCCGAGTATTATTATTGTTATTGTTTTAAGTTCCTAGTGCTACTTCGACCATTTCTGGTCTTTTTCAAGGTTTTCCGGTGATTGGTTTCAAGGGATCGCAAATAATTTTTGGATGTTATTTTCAACTTGATGCGTCCGCGGGTTCCTGAGAAAAACGGAAAATGTCTTGACAGACATACAACAAGGTGATCCTAAAAGGGTCCCTTTTTTCCTTTTGACGAACGAAACCCGAAAAAATTGCAAAACCGATTTGTTTGCCATTGAACCGAACCTTTTGCCGTAAGTAGTTTACGAGTGACTTATTACAATCGTACTCAACGATTAACAGTACCTCCTAAAATATAATAGAGCGTCATTGGTTTTATTTCATTTGGTGCTTGTTGTTGGTTGGTTGTGACTAATTGGGGGGTTTCGTTGATGGTTATGTATATGTCTGCGTGTGTCATAGTGAGCGATCACGGCTGGATAAGATATAGAAGAATATAATATATAATAGGTATATATATATGATAATGCATAGAAAACTTAAGACATGTTTTATTACCCCAGTAAATTAGTAAAGATATACAGTTCCATTCTCCATGCTCGACTAGTTACGATATAGATGTATTTATATAACAAAAGGTCCCTGTTGGGCCTCTCTTTGGTTTTAAAACCATGTTATAATTATAAAGGCAAACAAACACTAGTTAGTCGGTGTTTCAAGTGTATTCTACACTACCGAACCTCTACAAAACTTTTAAGATCATGTATTCTACAAAAATTACCCTCTTTGAGATATCCTTTTAGAGTCCCATAAGATGAAACGTACATTAATCTATAATCAAATAGTTATGTTTAATTGTTGTTAACTAATTTGCGGCGTATCCCAACACAAGTTATAGGTACATTAATTTGTGCGATCAAGCGTACAGTTTGATCACTACAGATGTCAAATGAGGTTGTAACGACGAATTGGCGGTTTCTTGTTAGTTCACTCAGATGTAGTTTGTGGAAGGTAAAGGTGATACATTTTGTACCTTATGAATAACTTTTGAAGCTGTTAATATATTTTTTGTTGTTACGGAGATTTGGATATGGTTACCCAGTAGTAGCAGAGAAAGCTAAAGATGCACCTATACTACAACTTGCACTGCCCACAGACTCCTATAAGTTAAATAGTCGTTTCAGAGTCAAGGAGTGCGATTTTATAATAAAATACCAAATAATGTAAAAACCTTAAGTCTGAACAAATTTAAATCAACACTAAAACGACAACTATGTTTGAAGGGCTATTACTCAGTAGTGGATTATATGCAAGACAAAAACGCTTGGGACTAAATGATTTTTAGATTCACAGGCTATCAAATACATAATACAAATGTAATGTGAGCTAATATGTTTTTCATCTACTTACTGTCTTTTATGTATTTCTTTTCATATTTTAATTTTATTTGGTTTAGTTTTCAGTTGCCATACTTTCAATGCTTAATTTTGCTTTGATTACTTTTAATCTTAATGACGTAATAGCGCACGATAAAACAGTGTTGTTATATATTATTTTATTAAATATGTATTTTAGCTATCTGGTGATGTAAAAGAGTGGTGGTGGTGAGTTTGTTTTGCCAATTTCTTCTCACGAGGATCAACGATTTGGAAACGGGCGGCTATAGATAGACATAGGCACGCCAGGTACGGTATTTTCTGCTTGTGTTATCAATTGTGTTTATTTTATAATTTGACCGTGACATTTGACCTAGCAACCTATTGTTGCTCTGGGTGTTTTGATCATTAATGTTTAAACTTTAGTATTTTTAATGAATGTTATGAAATAAAGATGTTTGACTTTGACTTTATAGGAAAAACTATTTTGGCGTTATTTTCTTCTAGCTGACCCGCGCAAATTCATCCGCGTTTGTAAAATATTCGGTTCTTGCAACATTTTTCATTGATGCTCCGCTCCTTTTAACTGTAGCGTGATGTTACATAGCCTGTAGCCTTCCTTGATAAATGGGCTATCCAACACTGAAATAACTTTTCAATTCGAACCAATGGTTTCTGAGATTAGCGCGTTCGACCAAGCAAACAAAGTCTTCAGCTTTATAATATTAGTATAGATTGTAGAAAGTATAAACGTCTAGTTTAACCCTAACACATATGTGCAACGCAAATAAATGAATTTTTAATATGGAGTCACTTTTGGATTAGCAAATTAGAAAATAACAAAAGATATCTGCAAACTGTATCTTGTCAAATTAGTTTTGGCATAAACACATATGAACGGGTTTGTTGTGGAGGTCTCAAAATTGTTTTGTTTTATAATTTTAAGATTAATAATTTTAAAGTTGTTTCAGAAGATATAAGAAAATATACCACCCGCCCCCCCTTTTTCTCCAAAGCTATTAAGCCTAAAATTTAACTTTAAAATGTATAAGAAGTCTTGGCTTTTAAGCCCAGTGACACTCTCTCAGCATTGGCAAAAATTACTGAAGACCTAGAGAGGGTGGTTAGGTGGTCTAGGAAACATTCACTGATATTAAACCCACTCAAATCAAAACTAATGATACTGGGCAGTAAGTGGCAACTTCAGTCAATATTGGAATATGCTCCTTCTATCACTTTAAACATCCAAAGAATTGAAAGAGTTGAGGAAGTCACTAATTTGGGTTTGGGGATGGATCCTGAGCTACGGTTTGAGGGACACATAAATAAAATTGCCAAGAACTGCTTCTATAGGTTAAAGGTTCTCTACAACATACGCAACTATCTCAGTACAAATCTGAGAAAACAACTTGTAGACAGTCTCATACTATCCAGATTTAACTATTGTGATATAGTTTATGGTCCATGTTTGCTGGCTAGAACTAGGAACCTAATACAAAGAATGCAAAATGCATGTGCTCGGTTTTGTTTCAAAATACCAAATAGACATCATGTAACACCATACATAAATGAGAACAATATATTGAAAATGGAAGCTAGGAGAAAATTACATCTAGCCAGTTTACTCTTTGGTTTAATGAAGAGCCAAAAACCTACCTATCTATATGAGAAGATTGACTGGAGGGGAGATCATTGCACATATTCCATCAGAGCCTCAAACAGTGCACTGTCCATACCAAAACACAGAACTACAGCATTCCGGGGCTCCTTTAGGTACTCAGCGACAAAGTGTTGGAATGATTTGCCACCACCTATAAGGGACCTGAAAACCAAGTACAGTTTTAAAAAGAGATACAAAAGTTTTTTAATATTACTGCAAAAACAACAAAACACATAATCAATACCTTGAAGGTTATGGCCCTTTTGAGTGGTGGTTCATTCCAGTAGTTCCGTTACTCTGCCTTTAGTGTTTATCCATGGTGGATTTGATTATTGTTGTAATATTTTTGTTATATTTTTGTCTTGGATTTCTGTACTGGACTTGGGATGGGGAATCTGTAACAATTTATTAAGTTATTCTTTCTATTTAGGTTAGTTCAGTAATAGCAAATAACAAATAGGTTATGGATAAAGTATTAGAAAAACAATTATAATAAAGTAAAACTTACTATGATGGTCTGCTCCACAGGCTTAGTATGTCATGTAGCACCTGTTTTCTTTGTCTCTTGTTTATAGTTTAAGCACTGATCTTTACTGTTCTATTTCTTCTTATTAGTTAATAAGCCAATAATCGGGCAGTGTCACCCGACGACGTTAGGCGGCACCCGTGGGTGGCATTGAAAATCAGTACTGGGGTGGGTTATGCCAATCTCAGTTTATGCTGAGTGTCCACCCAAATTTCCGAAACACGACGTATCTTCCACTAAAAACGATGTAGGTACGAAATAAAAAAACATGACCTGTTGCCACGTCAGACATTTGACACGTGAGTGATGAGTGCCACGTTTCCATGTCGTGCGTGACGCGCAGTGTTGCCACTTGCAATTTTTAATAAAATTATGCTTTATTTAGTGTTAATAATTCATCAAAAAGTGTTTTTTTTTTGGTTATAAAAATTTGTTTGTAATAGTTATAGGATGTTTCGGAAATAAAAATATGATTTCTTTTCTTTCTTCCTTTCTTTCTATATGATCTTAATAAACATGGTAGAAACATGTTTATCGTACGCAACCACTTTACAAGCGAGTTCAACTAGCACTTGGTCGTTTTTTGTTACGCCAAATCCTATAAATTGATTTAAACATAACTATTGTTTCGTTACAGGCTATTTACTTTATTCAAGAATAAAGTGCTCGATGCCTTTTACTCTCATACGAAAATGAACATAACTTAGGATTATGTCAATGTGGAGCAATGGCTGATTCTTTAAAAGATTTGCCATGTAAGTGTTACCGTTGCCTCCTCTTAACAGCAGCACTAACATAGTTCTTAAATGATTAGACGCCTTAAAGATTAGCACACGCGCCTACAATCATTCATTGGCTATTTGTATTTACTTACTGATAATATGTTTTTTTATAGGCGCTGGTCCCCACTTACCATCAGACAGTTGTACAAAAAAGGGGAGAAACTAAACTGATTCCGCAGTGTATTAAGACGTTACCTAACAACGCTATTCCAAAATTGATTGACTAGTAAAACAATATGAATTTCAGTTGTCTGTAATTAATATCGTCAGTAATTAATATAGAGTGTAAATCACTTTACTATTCAAACACTACAAAAACAAACGAACTCTCTAGAACAAACACTGGTGCCTCAATTTAATATCGAAACCCAGTTCAAATACACTGTTATTCAAACATATACATATCCAATAATAAAATATGACTAACACAAAGATCACTATGTATATCAAATAATATCATGCCGCATAAATGAAATGAACAGTTTACTCTCCTCCGCACCAAGATACCCTTCAATACAGAAACAGTAGCAACGATTACTATCGTTTCAGTATACTGTAGCGATAATAGCGATGATCAGTAATACTATGGTGAAGAGGCGAATTACAAGGCATACCTACTACTTCTTGTGGAGTATTGGGAAATGCACGGTGGTAATGTTAGCGGCATTTGTTAAACATACTACATTATAATATTCGCAAAAACCATTTCATAAATGTTTATTTAGTTCTATCATTCAATGCACCATCTCAAAATATTTTGAAAATCACGGTAGTTGAGTGTCAAGTCAATAAGTTATTCTTTATTGTACCTCAAAAAGGTATGCGCTGCAGAGTGTGAAATAACTTATGACGCCATATTTTGCTGTCGTCAAATCATTTATTTACTTATAAGGTTCGACTAGAAATGTTATATTACGTAATTGTTGTATTATATGTCATATTAAGAAAATCAAATTTTACAAATATAACATTTAATTTTATAAAGGTGTTAAATAATTTATTTTAATCATATATATTCACACTATTATTTATTCACTTTAACATTGACACATTCACCATTAACCATCAAAGTCCTTAAAGCCAAAGGTAGTGTGTGTGTGTAATTTATTTACACATTATAAAATTGAGTATTTTTGCCGCGTTCTAGTTTAAACTGTTGATCTTTCTATACATTTCTATATATTTTAAAATGAGTTTCTTGATTCTTCGCCGAGGTCCCTCAAAAATAACACGCTATCGTAGGCACCACATCCTTTCCAGGCCTCGATCACCGTGTTTATGTGTTTCCTATCGCTGTGTATATAAGTTTCAATGAATAAGTAAGCGAGTCTCATGGCACGATCGGGTCAACGGAGTAGGCATACACACTCATGAAAACATGATTTGCATTGTGTGCTATTATGGGTTTGGTTTTATTGTTTGCATGTAGGCCATGGATACTGTCAAATAGGTATGTAAGAATATTGTACATCGATGAAATTTTGATGTTAATTGGAGCAGATTTTTAAGTGGGAGAGCCATGGTTCGGCACGTATGGGCCGGCTCAACTCCGCTCGATACCACGGCCTCACAGAAAATCGGGAGTGAAATAATGCTGGCATTGCTTTTCGCCGCGTGAGTGAGGTTATCGGAGGCTCTAACCCTTCACTCTCCCCTATTCCCGTCCTTCCCCTCTCGCCCTCTCCTCCCCTCTGATCCCCTTCTCCTGTCTTCCCGCTCTTCCCTCCTCTCCCTCTCTATCCCTATTCCCACCTTAAAGGGCGACAACGCACTTGTGATTTTTGAGTTACAGGTGCCCATGGGCGGCGGTAGTCATTTACCATCAGGTGACCCGTCTGCTCGTTTGCCCCCTATACCGTAAAAAAAAAAAGATTTTATAGATTAGGCTAATGATGTTTGTCAGTGACAAATCAATTTTGCTATCTGATGAATGGTAAGTCTGTAAATTATCCAAACTGTCGCCTAACGGAAGTAAATGTTTTTTTTTAAATCCCGTGAGTAATTCACCCAACACCCGTCTGCAATTGACGGCCAGAGGCACCACATCATTTACATTAAATGACATCATATAATTACGTGTGTATATTATGATGTCATTTGTTCCACCGTCGGCCCACCCTATGCGTTCCCTATAACGACCCTGGAGAAGCCACCAGAAGAAAAAAGACTGATACGCTAATTCTTCTGTACAACATGCTGGCGCAGCCAAAGTCAGCACGAGCGTCTATTTGTGTCGCTATAGTGGGAATCCCACTGGCATCATTTTTAACGGCTTGGGCAAAATGTAACATATAAAAGCTAAAGAAAAAAAGTGTGTTTCAAGGTTTCCTGAAAAGTAATTACTATTTATTTTGAGACAATAAACTATTTATTCTGGACATCAACAAATTTACAAAACGATTGATCGACATCAAATCAAATAGCTATCAGTCTTTTAGCTAAACTCCGAGCTAAATAACTTCAACTATTTTATTTGAGAAACTTTCTTAATTTGTTAGAAATTTGCTTTAAGAGCCTAAAGGTATAAGTTGATTAATAATATAAGAATAATAAATAGAAGTTATAAACAAAATAACAATATTTTTGAAGTGAAAAGTTCTTTAGCGTCGATGTGCACTTTTAGATGGGTAAAAAATGTTAAACTCGCGCCAGGACATGTGACCCTGATATCAAAGAGAGCAGGGACAGGGACAAGTTTTCACTTCTGTCGGCAGTCCCATGACTGCCTATTTTTTTTAGGTAAGTCATCATTGGTTACCTCTAATGATTGCTTACCCTATAATCACTACATGTTATAAAACAAAGTCCCAGACTGCGTCCGTTTTTCTGTCTGTCTGTTTGCGATGAACTGAAAAGTACTGAACGGATTTTCATGCGGTGCCCCGGGACCCTGAGACTGTTGAGATTTCGCGAATCCTATTTTGAGCTGAGCTCGGCTAAAGAATTGATCACTCTCAGAACAGCTGACACCAGTATTTTTTAATATGCGATTGCTTCGGGTAGTAATTGTAAATCTCTTTGTATTTGCACACTAGCTAGTGTGTGAAAATATCCGGTTTATGGTGCCTTATCTTAATTTCTTTAAATCATTATAGTTAGTGGAAACCGGCTCTAAGTTATAGTAGAATGGAATGTAGTGCTCTCATTTGCGATGGCAGTACATGTACCTACCATTTTTATTAGATTACAGTACGTCTGAATGAATAAAACGGCACCCTCATAGGATTTCTCATGCGTCTGTCTATCCGACTGTCACAGCCAATTTGCTCCGAATTTTGTGGACTGATTTAATTAATATTGATAAACAAAATTATGTACATATATCAATTCCTGTGACCCAAACACAGATGTGCAACGTAAATAAATGAATTTTGAAAATACGTAATTTTTAGGGGCCTTTTTTTCAGAATTTTCTAATTTGTATTAGAAAATTCTGGAGTCATAAAGTGATACAGGTACGTCATTTTATTTATTGGGTGATAAAATTTCAACGTATTTCACCAGGGTATAAAATCTGTAAGCACCACTATTCCGAATGACATCAAGGTTGAAACAATACAAACACAAACTAAAGCAAAGCTAAAATAATTAAACGCTTTTCATTGAAACAAAAACAGTGCACTCAGAGTTTGCAGTCTAAACTGAGTTACGAAGATTACTTTTGTGTTGCATAGCTCTAGTAAAATTGTAGTCTGCCGCGTCCGTGAGCCGCATGATAATCGCATTGTATTGAATATTGTCGCCCACGTCACGTCGCCGTAGCCTCGTCGTCGCCTTGTCGCCTGCCACACTTAACTGAATATATAATGTAGACATTGGAGCTGATTTTTATAATAAAATTAAAAAAATTCAAGAGGTGGTAGATCTGGGTCTCGGATCATGTGTTAAAATGATTGAGAAATAATTTGTCTGGTCTGGTCTTGGGAGAAAAAGAATGATGAAAGTGGTAGAAAACTGAAGGAACTAGGTAATCCTCTACTAATGCAATGGTTGAACTGTATGTTATTCTGAGCTGTTATTCTAACAAAAAAGCTTAATAATTAAGCAGTTGAAACTGTTATTGATCTGCTATAAAAATAGACTAGGTATTCAATTTCACATTTCACAATAATTTATCGTCTCGGCTTTGTAGACTTAAAGAACATATTTTGGCTAACGAGTGTCTAATTTTTTGTTGAAATACAAATTGTTATGCAATTATTCCACTCATCTATTTGTATCTTATTACTTAACTAAATTCGTAGCTGAATTGCTTCGTAAATTGTTAACATTATTTGTATCTTTATCCAAGGGTCGTTCGTTTAGATAAACAGCTCGAGAATATATTAATTGCAGTCTACAAAGCCAGACGTGAGAAATATTGCAAAATAGTTGATTGAAAATATTCCGATCATTACCTATTTATAATTATTTTCTCTTGCATAATAGTATTAATAAGAATCCTTATTATTGATAGTTATTTGTTATTATTTAATGTTAGAATGCTTGGACTTCCCGGCAACAGCCAGCTCGAGTCACAGGCAACCCGCTCGAGCTGTTCCCTACACTCCCCAATCCATCCGTAAAAGTAATATCCCTTTCCTTCCATTGCCTTTCCCCCTTACCTACCTTTCCCTTCCAATGTACTCGAAATTAGTCTACTAATTTCGATATCGATATTTAATTCCAACAGTGCCCGGTCGACGGGTATAGACTTGCCTCCTATTACGTAAATGGGGAAAATTTTTAGTTGGCATAATGTGGGTACTTAACATGTCTCTGACTACCTCTTCGGGGATGCAGGCGTGAGAGTATGTTTGAACGCATGTATGTAAATTTAAAGCTAATACTAAAATACTACCTGATGTGTAGTGTGTAGATCTCACATTTCTTACCTTCATCTATTGATTAAAGTTTGTCCTTGTATGTACATTTTAATGTTGTAGTATGTATTACTACAACATTAAAATGTAAGGCCATCACGCAATGTGCATTCTCCTTCATAATCACAAAGTAGACGTATAGTATAACGGTTATTGTGGAGACATTAGTATTCATACCTTTTCCCAACATACATAATAAGTGTACAATAAATTAATGTTGTAAAATAATTTCCTTGTAGTAAAAATAGTATATACGCACCAACTCATATACGGGGAGCCTTCATACCAATGTAGGGCTGCAATAAAACAGTCGATA
This sequence comes from Callimorpha dominula, assembly GCA_949752705.1. Classification (NCBI taxonomy): domain Eukaryota; kingdom Metazoa; phylum Arthropoda; class Insecta; order Lepidoptera; family Erebidae; genus Callimorpha; species Callimorpha dominula. The sequence continues at coordinate 21,870,438 of OX457005.1, forward strand.
TCTGTATCGAAGGCCATATAAATTCCGTTTAAAAACAAACAGGGGATTGCTAAAACACTTCGCGCGGAGACATAAAGCGCAGCTCTATCAGGAGCGCTATAAATCCTTCTGACGTATGTGTACGTAGTGTGTGTAGCTCGAGGCGGCAGCGAGCGGAGGTGGGAATGACGTTGTAGGAATAGTAGTGTACAGTCGTTTACTACTTTTTATGTAATAATAGTAATTAGTACCTCCACCATGATAATAACGCACTACTTCCATAGTGCTGTTGTTTCTTACTACAGAGTAGTGCCAGCAGATCGCCGTGGAATAGAAAGATGAGACTCTTATTTAGTGCTTATACTCGTAGGTGTGTTTGACATCGGCCCGCTGAAGCTGGTTGTGTACTTGTTTGCCAACTTATATGTTAACAAAACGGTTGCGGATGTTATCTAAATAGACTTTAGCAGTCTGCACAGTGCACAAACCCTCGTGCTAAGTGTTTTTGCATATCATTGCTGTTGACACTGGTGTACAAGAGAGTTAGTCATGGAATTTCCGATTCGATTTGTGAGTATAGGTAGATGAAAACTTCTTCAAGTAATTTTTTTTTCTTACTAGAGTTTTTGAGCACTGATGAATAATGAACTAGCTAAATGATTCCGTGATAATTAAAAAAATTGTTTTAAAAATGTAACTGCATAAGGAGTATCTCCATAACTGTTTCATCCCTCCATGGCTCAGTCCCGCTCCGTTGAACTTATGTCCCTCTCGGGACTCCCTCCTGTGTCGCTGAACCAACTTTTTTTAACTCTCATTACGTATTTACGACCGACTCATATTAAAAACTTTTAAATAAAAAGATTTATAACAATATTGTCCGATTTAAACTAACAAATCTGATTACTGAAATACGCCATATTATGTCTATAATTATTTGTTATGTATGTAGGTATATCCTAATAAAATAAAGTTAATATATGTTTTGTAGGAGGCTTTTTCATAATAAACATTAGGTTTATTTATTAATAAAATGCCGAATGTAGCTGCAGCCACCCTAATATTTATACAGCACTACACATTCTGCATTTAACCACTCTGTCTAAGGACAAGCCTTGTATGACCTTTTCCTTCTGCCGCGACTCATGATGTAACTTCTATTAGGTTTATAACTACACAGGTAGTTTAAGGTCGAATCGAAACATAAATAGTATAGTCAACTATTTGTGAGTAATCTAAACTGCTCTTCACTAAACTTCTTCATGTGAAAAAAAAAACTTATGCGTAGTATATAATAATAAATCATTTATTCCTTGCAACACGGTGTAGTACAATTACCATGATGATAATGAAATAAAATAATATGTATGTGTATTATATCTCTTTTGCCATGTAAACATTCATTATTTTTTATTATTCGCATTAAACACCATCCTCAGTTCTCCGCTTAATATGTCGACGTATGATATCATATGATAAGCGATTAGATTTAAATGTTAGATTTGGAGTTATATTTTGGGTTAATTATAATATCAGAATTGATCATTAAAATGATATAAGCAACCGGCCAAAGACATTTTAGCAAGACTTGTGTTCAGTGACGAATAATGTTTCCTTAGGACAGGCCTATGTCTGTGTATATGTGAAGAAGCCAATTGGCTTGAGGTCTCCAATGAAGGGCAACTATGTAAATTGAAGTTACATTTAAGGACTATTTAATTGTCTATTAGACATAATTTGTTTTACTAAGCTAGCATTATTAGCTAACGAGATATTCAAGTATATTTATGTGACCCGGATTCATTGCTCTTGAGTGTATTACCCTACGGCGATCTGTAAACTGGGTATAATAATACCTTTGTACAACGACATGTTCTCATCTACACCTTTTATTTGAAACAGTATGTTCGTTCCATATTTGAATTTATTATGAACAATAATTTATTTTACTAAAAAAAATAATTAGGGCCTGCAAAGCTTCCAGCGAATATAGAGGGTAGATCGTGTAGTAGGGGGTTTATTAGTCATGAATTTTCTTTTGAAAACAGCTTACATATCAACAAACCTAAATTATGCTAATATAAAGTAAGACTTTCAGAAACCACGTCATTTTACTTGACGAATAATATTATGATTGATTAAATTATTAGCTATAACTAAATAGTAAGCCATAAAATTAAATTAAAAGCAATAACTTTCAAATTTCAATTGGCATAAAGCTAATTAAATAACATTAAATTCATCTTCATGGACAAATATAAAAAAACAAAACAAGTTGTCTGTAAAAGAAAACTACTTAAAAAGAGATTAAGTGCTTAAGTTACATTGTGCAGGCTAGAAGTCTATTTTCTAACAAAACTGAGCTTAGAGAATTGTCACGCGATTCGCAGAAAAAATACCTTGGTGATAAACTTGTTTTATTTGTAAAGCTTACGCTAACAAACTACCAGATTTGTTAGTATTATATTTTCCTTTATGCAACAATTTTCACAATTTCCAACTGATATTGCAGCTTTAATCAATTTGTATTTTACCTACACGGCCCTTTAACAGAAAATTGGTGTTTTAAAAAGGAGGTGCAATTGAAATAGAAATATAAATAACAAAATGTAAAATTATCATTTTCTTTTCGGCATCGGTGGCATGTATACTGTGTCGGTGGCATGTATACTGTGTCGGTGGCATGTATACTGTGTCGGTGGCATGTATACTGTGTCGGTGGCATGTATACTGTGTCGGTGGCATGTATACTGTGTCGGTGGCATCGGCGCAGCGTTTTGATTGTTTAAAAATTTTGCTTACGAAAATATAATTATAATATTTCTTAAGCAACATTTTTAAGAATATCCGTTGAACAAATTTTAAGGATAGATAAAAAAAAAAAAAACACTTCTGTTTTTACGAATGTTTTGTAGTTAGAGTGTGGTCAGAATGTCATAGAATATATTCTTGTTGTGTTAATTATGAGAGCCGTGGTGTTAAGCACCATAGTATTATGTAAATAGGGTGTTGTGATGTGTTCAAATAGGTAATGTTTTATCTATGTTTTAGGTATTATAATTTTAATAATGAAATGTAAATCTTTGGCTACTCAAAGATCATCAACAGACGTATATTTTGATTAATTAAGGATAAAGGGTTTTACTCACGTGTGTATTGTGATGTTAGTCAATCCACAAGACATTCATCATTTTTAATATGAATTTCAGCCTCGCGGATAATCAGCACAACGTGTGAACGTTTAAGTATCAAACAGGATACATACCGAGCCTTCGCTTATATTTCAGGTCTAATTTATTGTTTCATTACTTGCATAAATAATTCTCACAATACACTTGTGTTAAAAGTCTCACGTGCTTCCAGACATAACATCCCTATGTTAACACATATCCGTAAACATTTACCCGTAACTATCTCTTTGTAGACAACTTTACTTTAATCTTAGTTAAGCACTTGCACGCTAAGCACAATGAGAGTCGTACAAATTGAACAAACACTATCTAAACATCGTTAACCCACTATATGTTCAAAGCAGAATATAAAGAATTGGTTTACTTTGCGAGTTGTTAGACAACTTCAAAAGTTTTATGTTTTTAACGTACTACACTGAAATAGTTATGTTGTAATGATTCATATTGGATTCTAACAATTAAACTACCTAAATCAGATCTTAATAAACTGAAATATTTACGTCTAATGACGACAAACTTAATTGAAACTTGAAGCGTATCACAATTCTCAATACTCGTACACATTTACTTTGACAAACAATATCTCAAAAACTTCAATTATGATATATATAATACACCAAGGTTCTACGAAAGATTGAAATTCAAAAATTTTAATTAGTACGTTTTTACTTGTAACCAAAAATAAAAAATCAGAACGAAGAATTAAAAAACTTGTTACGAAACTGTTAGTTTCCGCTTGCTTGCGATCGTGCGATTCTAACCAATTCGTTTCGGTTTCCAAATCAGCAATTAGTTTAGTTTGAAGTAGTTTTATAGTTGCTAGAAGATTTTTTAACAAGCCCATGCCCAACTCAAAGCTTGTGTGGCAGTTTAACTAGCCCATGCTCAACTCAAAGCTTGTGTGGCAGTTTAACTAGCCCATGCTCAACTCAAAGCTTGTGTGGCAGTTTAACTAGCCCATGCTCAACTCAAAGCTTGTGTGGCAGTTTAACTAGCCCATGCTCAACTCAAAGCTTGTGTGGCAGTTTAACTAGCCCATGCTCAACTCAAAGCTTGTGTGGCAGTTTAACTAGCCCATGCTCAACTCAAAGCTTGTGTGGCAGTTTAACTAGCCCATGCTCAACTCAAAGCTTGTGTGGCAGTTTAAAAAATGTGTAAATCCATTAAATTTTAACACTACGTGACACAAGAAGCTTCAAGAAAATCCTTTTAAATATCTCTCACTTCATGTAACAAAAAACCATTTCAACCCTGAAATATGTAATTTACGTCTGCAAATTACGAGTTAAAATACTAACTCGTATAAAAGGAGCCCTTGAACAAGTTTAGTTGAAATAAATTGGGGTCCGCGAGAATGTTTATTTGTTTTTATTAAACACCAGCGGATCGTGAACGCTCTAATAACTTAACGTTGTAATATAATTTCCAGAGAGTTAGTTCAGTTGGTTCTGTAAACATGTTTATGTTGTGTTAATGTGTAGTATTTTGTGACCACGTGTAGGAATTACGATGAAACTTAAATTTTGATACAATTAAGTATTCTTGTTATTCTACATCAAATATATGATGTTAAATTTTATACTTAACCGACGTGACACAATCGCAATTTTCGATCCAGCAAACTATTGGATGGAAAAAGAGATGTGGACGATGAAAATAGAAGCAATGTTTTATAATATCATATGTGAATTCTGGATTTTCCAAGATTGTGGACGGTGATAAACAACTTTTAGTAACTCTATTTGGTTCCATTCCACGCTTCTACGATTATTGTAAAAGACCAGACCCCCATGATAAAATATAACAGCTAAGGCATTAATAAGCCTTGGGAGAGATTTAAAACTTCTACTGCGACAAAACCAAACTAAAAGGCTGCCTTATTTTAAAAGAAAATTAATAGTATCGAGTGCATAAAGCGGTTCAACTGCGGATATAACACAAACACATTAATTTGCGAGGAAGAATAGCGGTCGTACCGCAGTTGTCGCGCTGTTGTGCCGCAGTTGCACCGCAGCCGCACGTGGGTTGACGTCGGCGGTAATTAACGGGATTTAACGATTAATGTTGTTTTGGTGTATCGCGGTCGCCGGCGAGCGTGATGAGCGTGCTCCGCTCGTGGGAAACAATTAAATTACTTGGTAAATGAAAATGTCTACCTAAATAGATGTGCGTGAAGTTCGCGGCTGCTTTAAGGTTTTCTGAATAATGTTTGCGTACTAACATCTTCGTTCGATCTTAAAACCGTGCTCATTAATAAATTTGGTAACGGCTGGAAACATTCAGTAAAGATTGTACTATATTTGAATACAACAGAATATGATTGTGTAGGTATATACTTTGTGTGATCCTTGTATTTTGCGTATAAATTGTTGTAACTAGTGGTAGATGAAATACCATAATATAAGTAATTGTGACTTATTTGTGTTAACCCAAATTAGTCACAATTTATTAGATTTATGTAGGTATTTTTTACCATAAAAACGGACACCACTATCCAATCAGACTGAAGTCAATATAACAACCGTCCGAGTGCTTGGAAATGGATAGGGAGTTGCTTAAAAAATAAGTAATTAATCTACATACGGTTAGAGGATTGGAAGAAAATTAGAACGAAATAAAACCACAGCTTGTACGGACATCGATACTACGTACGAGAAAACATTACTATACAATTACAATCTATCTGGGTACGAGTGTAAAGCAATTACGTCTATAGGAGGTTACGGCGGCTTCAGTCTATCACCCGTACAGTTGGTTTTCATTTTTGACGACCTCGCCTACAAAAAACATTGGCCTTGCTTACTCGCACCATATATGTAATTTTAATGGACGTTTTTATCTCACTCCATAACAGTGCTTGATGTTTCGCCACATTTATAAGCTTTCCCGCTATTGGGTAGGAACTTCCTCAGTATGAGAATGTTAGGCAACATGGTTCATCGCTCTGGCCTATTGACAAACTTCAAAAACCCTCATGAATATCACAGAGAACTTTAACGATATTTTCCTCCACCTTCTTTTAAAAAAAAATAAAAAAAAATAGACGTCAGATCTAAATATCCCAGTTTTCCTTCCAAGTACAGTCAGACCAAAAAAGTGAAAAGCGTTGACAAATTGAAGTAATCGTGTGTTCTCATTAGTATTTCATGCAGTGGTCTGAAGTAAGAATTTGCTGACTGTTGCAAACTTAAATTTCAATCCTGAATTTTATTGGTAAGAATAAGATACTTCAATACTTGGGGCCCCTATGCAGGTAACAGGTAAACCAAGTGCGAGTCTGACTCGCGCGCCGAGGGTTCCGTAAGAAAAACAAACTTGTATGTAGATAGTACGTTCACCTCGGGAATCAATTCTCGAAGATTTCCGAAAGACAAAATTAACTTTGCGGTACTAAAAATACTCTCCTGTACATTGATGTATGACAAAGTCAACTTTCCAACCGCAAAATATAAGTTTGTAACCACAAAAACTATGTGATATAATAACAAATTAACAACTTTCTTTTTCCTTTACTTGTGCTGTCAGATTTATGATTCTAGGTCACTGGGAAGTACCCTATAGGTTTTGATTTACCTGCTAAATGTGCAAAAATTGTTAAGGTTTAATGAACATATTTTTTGATTTCGTTGACATGCTTGATTTGTTTTACAGCTTCCAGGGACCGCTGACATAATTATTTGATGTCAATTTCAACTTGATGCCGCTACGGGTTCCTGGGGAAAAGGGTTTTGCAGAAACTTGATTTTTTTACAGTTTTAAGGTACCGCAAACATAATTTCTGAACATCTAGTCTACAAAAGACGACGATTTACCAATAGGTACTATCAGCTTAGTACTTAGTAGCTTAGTGTTTTGTCTTTACCAGGGAGTCGATAGAGATCTGTCCGAATCTGACTAGCCGTTCACCGCAGTTCCACCCACGTTTATAGGCACTGCTACGCTCGTAAGAGTTTGAGCGTGATGTTCCATGGACTATAACCTTTCTCGATGAATACTCGCACAACATCATTGAGAAAACTCAGGTATGCCAGTCTCCTCACGTTGTTTACCTCCACCATTTAAGCACTCGATTATTAATTTCTAAGACTCACATAAACTTCTCGGAGACAGAAGCGTGTCAAAAGTGAAGCTTTTTTAAAGGAATTTTAAAACGTGGCTAATAGTTCGGTACATTTTTATTCGAAATACTAATGCATGACGTAATGCTTTGACTGTTATCAAATCATTTTTTTTTTTTTAAAGACTACTAGTAACGTGGGTTCCACATTACTAGTATTCTTGTTAACCCCTCCAGCTAAGCTAAATATGCTTGTGTTAGGAGTGGGTTCACGACGGTAGTGCACTGGGTGGGGTTCGAACCCGCAACCACTTGATCGCAAGTCCGACGCCTTAGCCATTACGCTACCGCCGCTTCATACTTAATAACTTTTAAGGTTATGTAATTTAATGGTTAAAAATAAATTAAAAACGATAAAATTAAAGTAAATGACCATTTTAACACTATTTGAAATTATTTTACATTTAAGTTTCTTTGTTTACGACTTAGCGAAATAATTAATTTTGAGCATAGACTACCCAATTACCAAATCGATTATAAAATAACAACGGCCTATGGTAGAGGGAGACACTTAAATAGAACATCATGTGTCGCAGGTATCTGTAATATACATGTATTTAAAAAAAAAGGTTCTAAGTACATATTATGTTTATCCGTCTCTTACAACTACAATACAAGCTACGCTTAGTTTGGGTGTAGACAACGCTTTGTAAAATATCTAGGAACATTGTTATTAAGGCCAAAGGTTATGATTACTTTTTGTAAGGTAAGACTGAAGCCTTCATTTAATGACTTCACGAAATGAGCGTAAATATTTAAACATAATATATAATGAATACCTATTAAGTAAGGATATACGGTTTACTCATAATTATTTCGGGGATATATGTGTATATGCGTCGGTTGCAGGCACCAGACTGTATATTCTTAATTAATATGAATACCACTCACAAAAGTTTTTATTCGATTCTTCACGTACATACCTATTACCTCTTATCAATGAAGTATTTCAACGTTTTAATTAAAAATGTCTGGAAAGCTGAGATGATTACGGCACCTTGATTGCTAGATCACAACTACGAACAAACAAACAAACACAAAGTGGGAGCTCTTTTGTCGATCCAGTGCCTCGCAATCAACCCGCCCCAGATGAAATACCAACTTTCACAGAAACATTTTACTTCTAAAGTAAAAATAAAATGTTGAACTTTACACAAAAAGCTGAGTAATTTTTTAGTTACAAAAGAATTTACTATTTACAACTTAGTTGACATACGACCTGTCTGACGGTAACCGTTCACCGGTGTCTAGAAAACTGGTAACACCAGTGGTTTAATTTACACGTTTGCATGCCTAAGCTTCTGAAAATCTGACCTCCCTACTAACTAGCAAAAAGGAACCTTCTGAGTAGTAGAGGTTCTTGCCTAGTCTTGAGCAAAAATCTTCTGTGCCCTCCATGCTTTCGCCTCTATCTAGCCATTATTGAATAATAATAAAAGTGTTTACTTTATCTTCGCGTATTGTTTGTTTAAACAAACCTGTTTTGTTTAATTTAGTGATGTTCAAAATCAACTACAATTATTAGGTTATATGAATACGAAACGTCTTGTATAAAACAGTCACCTTCTTTTTCATTCAAGTTCCGTCACTGGGTTTCATATTCATCCTAACTATACTAACTAATATTTTAAGTAAGTTGTTAGTTAAGTGAGTTTGTTAGTTACGCTTTCACGCCTTCACTATTCGACCGATCATCATGAAATGTTGTATACTCGTTGTCAGGGATACAGAAAACGACATAGGGTTCCTGTCCTATCATGCTGAAAAAAATACTGTTCCCGAGCGAAGCCGCAGCAAAAACTAGTTATAAACATATGGTTTACGGGTTTTAGACTTGACCGGCTAATTTCGGACCCGATGGGGGAGACCAACTAGTTTCGGGTCCGCTGGGGGATGACCGACTAGTTTCATCCCCGAAATGCGAGTACAAATGTATATCGTTAAGTATCTCTGCTCCGATCCTAAGGGTCATAGCGCGGTGTTTAATAGCCTATAACCTTTCGCAAGAATTGGGCTATAAAATGCAAGAAGACTTTTTCAAATCCGACTTTAAGGAAAGCGTAACAACCAAACTCACTTGCATATTTATAACAGTTCTGTTAGTTTATCGATCAGGAGCATACTCGATAACCGCCTTAGTGCGTTATAAACCAAAACGGTATACACTGATAATATATGATTCCGAGACCGCTCTCTATTCGTGATCTAGTGTTGTAACCGTCCATCATAACATAACACAGTGTTATGGCATTACCAAACAAAACGCAACTATAAGTACCCGGTAAGCTGCTCGTGGCAGGGAAGGCAAGACTAGACGTTAAGCCCTCGTTGGGTCGAGAGCTCGGCCAATGTATACGACTTTGCTGTACTAAATGAAAACGTGGGAGTAAAAGATATTCTACTTACTTTAATGTCTTTAGAACTTGTTTTTCGGTTAGTTACAACTATCAATATGGTGACAAAATAATTCCTTTTTTATTTTGCATATTTTAACTCACAACATGAACCCGGTTGTATCTAATCTCAGATCATATAAACAAATAGATTTGCCTTTTAGATCGAAATGTGAGAAAACCGCTGTCTCCAAATTGTCCCTCCCATTAGCATATAACTACATCTGCAGTTCAACAAAACCAATAGATGCGTAGACTCACACGCACGTGTTTAAGTGTTTCCGATATACACTCACATAGATATTAATAATTATCGTTGTGCTGTACAAAAGCAATTTATATTTCACTAGCAGCGCCCCGCGGTTTCACCGTTCATCGTGATAAAAAGTAGCCTATAAGACCTGGATTAACATCCAGGTGCCCAGCTACCTACATACCAAGTTTCATCGCAATCGGTTGAGTAGTTTTGGCGCGAAAGAGTAACAAACATCCATCCATCCATCCAAACTTTCACATTTATAATATTAGTGGATTAGTGGAATATACGCTAGTGATTTGAATTACAAAAATAAAGTATAAAGTTATCGAAGTTCCATAGGAAAGGTCTATGGAACTTCTTGGAGCTTTTTTTTAAATGTGAAAGTTTTAGTCGTTTTTGTTTGTTGTTTATTGTTAGTTAACATGAAATACGATTAAATAAAACGGCACATTTAGTGTAAAAAAAAATTGTTTGAGGTAAATAAGCGCTCTTACCGTTTAAGGAAACTACTAGTAAGCAAATGACTTTAATGACCAGTAAAATGCTAATAGGTACTTGTTTAACATATGAAGCTTGAATTTTTTTTTTGATAATAATGTATCCAATATATTTTTTCATTACCGCAGCAATATTAAAAGAGTCTTCACTAGACATTGCTTTTTTGTTCGGAAACCAGTTTGTGCCCTGGCCTGTAACATTTATTTTATTGGATCTTTTGGAAATCTAAAATAAAAATAAAACAACACTAAACGTATATTTATTTATTTAAAACTTTATGCACATTTGTTCAAAGGCGGACTTAATGCCTAGGGCATTCTCTACATATATTATATATATCTGCATAATTTGACACTATACATTTATGTTCATATATTTTAAAGTTCATTCTAAAATGTGTACTTGACTCGACTTTCAGGCATAATAAAAAAATCGTAAGAAACAAAAGCGACGTATCATGAGCAGTATGATTTATTATGTAAGCTATCCTAGGCGCCAGCAATGGTTTTTGTTTTAATAATATGGCGAATTTAATATTTCATCATCATAAATATCAGTGTACCATATTTGCTTATTGGTTATTATGGCAAAATATAGTTTAATTATTGTAGTTACGTATAAAATAAGTTGTCATCTTTCATATAATTCACTTTAAAGCTGTTATTTCTGCAAACAACCATTTAACAACGCGGCATTTTGTGGTATTGACAAAATGTTAGAGAAGTGATGCGGTCGCTGGTTGACACTCGATTAAAGACAGAAATAAAAAACAATTTACGCCAGATACGGGCGCACGCACCTCGCCTACTTAACAAATCTCCCTTTTTGATCTGCGTATCTAATACATACGTACACCTTACAGAATGGTGACGAATCTATTGCCGTAAACATTCACGTTTACCGCCTCGATGCTGCTTCTGAGAGTTTTCTAACAAAGAAATCTAATGACAATTTTTTTATACTACGTTGGTGGCAAACTCTATTATATATTTGGCTGTTATTAAACATATGTCAGGGGGCCAACGACGTAGCCAAAAGTAAAAAGGAATATTTACAAAGCAATTTTTGTAACAATACTATAAAGACTCGTATGCAAGAATGTGTATATTTACTTTTATTAAACATGATTTAAAAACACTTGTTTATTGTAAGTATAATTTAAGAACTTATTAAAAAAAAAAAAACAGAAGCCACGAAGTTACAGATGCAATATATTATTATATGAAAATTCCACTTTAATTATATAATATTCCACCAACGAAAATTAAACTGCACAAAAAGTTTTACATTAAAACACAACGGGATAGATTTTAACAACTGTGCCTTTTTTTATTTAAAGCATCATAATATTATTAAAACTATAACTTTTTTTTTATAATGTCTTTAGCCATTTGTATGTATTCAGACACAAGCATACGTCGTATCGGTAAAACAAATATTTTAAGGACTAAACTTGTATTTTCCGTGTATATCACTTGTTTTGCCAAACGAAAGTCCGTAAAGCGTTCGCTTGTGCAAATGCTTGTCGACAGAAATCGTCTGACGCGAGCGACATCGATGCTCAAGTTATAATGTACACAAATTATCTGTTCACACTCCAATAGACTAGGAGGCGTATTTACGCGTTTAATGTTCGCGGATATCCTAAGGATGTAACTAAACCTTATGTGTGTTTAAGGTTTATACGGGAACTAAATAAACTAAGTAACATTGGTTCATTGAAATTAGATGGAGTTAGATGTCGTAGTACATCTAATTATTTACCATCCTACCATCTATGTATTTTTTAGAGTTCAGCGCTGATCTACGTATTACCTCTGTGTAAACTTGTGTCAATTCACGTATGAAAACTTTTTTCTTTGCTTCGTTACATGCTTTTATTTGTTGAAACCCCTTGAAACCCCTAGAAATAACTCAAAGGACCATACTCAAGGTCAGTACGTTTCGCCCATACCGGTATCCGACGTATAACTTATATCAGTCCTGCGAGGTTCTCACGGTTCGGCAATTGTTTATATTGGTCACGTTACTAAAGCAACATTCTCTACTAGGTTTCCAAGACTGTACTGAAACAAGAAGTCGTGAAGCTATTCCGAATCTTGTTAGGCCACTTTTCAGACATGCTTACGCGAATAAATACTTTTGCTTTCTTGGACCCTATCCGACACCAAAATTAATAAAATTAATAATATATATAATTTAAATAAATTACAATGTAAAGATAGGATATTTGAATACATTCATAACTTATCATATGAAGAAACAGAAAATCTGTTAAATGTACCTGGTAATCTTTTTACTCACCCTCTCACACTCACTCATTCACATCCTCACTCCACGCACAGACAGGACAGTATGAATTTTTAATCTATTTCTATTTGTATCTATTTGTATTTATTTTCATCAAAAACCGTACATGGTAATTGGCATATAGTGTAGCCGGTGTCATTAATAGGAATAGCGCTGATGCCTGGAATACAGATATCCCATCTAGTCCAGGCACAGATGCCTTAACTTAAATGTTTCTTTTAGCATCCAATGTGTTAAAACCTAAGTACTATGTAAGAACACTCTTTATGGAAATTAAATTATTATTATTATTTGTTTACTTTGTTGTTCATTTTCACAAAATATTTCATTGCATTGGGTTTTATAAATGTATCAATTTATTCTTTATAGTTAAAAAAAGCCATCGTTTCAATTGGAATGAATTGGGCGGGCAGAAGTCTGTGCTATACCATGCCCGCAGTCTTCAAACTACTCCAGAAATAGCGGACTTACTCGCCACAAAACTATATCCTCCAAATTAAGAAGTGAATAAAACTCCATTACGTGTTTGGGATCATCCAAATATAGGAAGAGATGTGACGTCATAGCGTGCTAATAATAGCATCCCATAGCCCCCGTGGTACAGGCGACGATTATGTAGTTGTGAACGGATGAACACACAGCATTATAGACGGTTTTACTATTAAATATACCCCGGGAGAACGTTCCATAAGCTGCCAGTCAATTGTGAAGATGTTTGTGTTCGTGAGGCGTGATTGATGATGCGTAAGTGATATTTGCACACGATTTGATTTGCTGCGATTAATTAAGATATGCCTATTTTCATAAGACTTATTCGGTAAGTGCGTAGTAGTTATATTTACAATATTTATGTTGAATTTTTATAACTTTTAGGTACTCCCAATGAAAGGTGTTGTGATTTGTTACCCGTGTTCTATATTACTAGACGTTCGTCGCTATTACATGGTCACGTTATGGTCACTGCTTCGCTACAAAGTGGTGTAGCGTGGTATTAAATAACCTATAGCCTTCTTTAAGAGTTTAGCTAATAAATTCACTAAGAGTATTTCAAATCCGACCGGTAGTTTAAGAGATTAGCACGTGTAACCAAAAAAAAGCGCTTATTACACTAGGATAGTACCTAGGCTTGTATTTTTATGTTTCGATTTTTTTTTATTGGATAGTGATGGAAAGTGATGATGTAGATGAAAATGGTACACGCATATCCAAGGGAAATCTAAATTTAGTGATTAGTTTGTTTTCGCACCTGATTTTTCTTTGACGTCGTTTTATTCACAATGTGGAAAACTTAAAATATCGCATTATTTACAAATTCAAATTCAAAATCATTTATTCAATTAAGACACTAAGTGACATTTATGAACGTTAAATTGAAGCTAGACTTAAAATCATAGATCGGCTTAAACAGACGCCACAGCATGTACTGGACTGTCGAGGTAAATTAGGTGAAAACACCAAAATCTACTGCCTGCTTGTGTCGATCTATAACGTCCAGTTTCCTAAATGCGTAGAGCCTTATGAGAAGAATACTGGCAAAGAAACTCATGGCTACTCTTTTTAAAAGTCAGATCTTCAGGTACAATAGTGTTAGTGTTACACGAAAGGTAAACAGGATGCAAGCTGATGCCACCTGAATTTCATTTTATTGAAATGCTCCAAAAGCTAACGTACTAAAAAATAAAAATCACTCAGTGATACCGTTGAAGGTTTGAACTTATTAAACATAGAAATCATTCAAGGTGCACATCTACCTTCATTCAGTTACAAAATCTACTGTTAAAAATAATTCGTGACTGGATTAAGAGGCTAGAGTTGCAGTTGATCGAACCAAAATAATGGTATAGGCTAAAGCATCCCTGACTAGGCCGACCAGTCACCCCAAGCAGCACCCGTTCACGAGTATGACGCATGGACCAGCCATCATCTCCTTCGCCATATCCGAGGGAAAGAAATGTCCCGCCCCATGACGACGCCGCAAGCAATGACATTTTAGTGAGCATGACGAGTCAGTCGAGATACTGATAAAAATCAGTACTAGTCAAATTACCATAATAATCGTCACGCATTACTTTCGACTGACAATGGTTTGTTAATAATTTAACTTAATTATATGACAAAGAAGTTTGTGTGTATATACCTAATGACACCTTAAGCCCAAGACTGTTTGTCGTTTAGATAATCGTTGATCGTATAGTAGGATTTCCTAATAAGGTGACTTTTTACAGTTTGCTTGAATTTATCTACAGGAAGGTCGCTTACATGTACAGGAATTTTATTATAAAAACGTATACCAACACCTTCGAACGAGTTGTGTACTTTATGCAAGCGATGATAGGTACCAATGAGTTTAGACTTGTTTCTTGTATTAATTTTGTGTATATCACTTTTTTTCTTATAGTCATTAATGTTGTGCCTAACAAACATAATATTTGCAAAATAATATAGTGATGTAACAGTTAAAATACCTATATCCTTAAACAACTCTCGAAGAGAGACTTTAGCACCTAAATTGTATATGGAGAGGATGGCTCGTTTTTGGAGAATAAATACGAGTTCCACCGTGGCACTAGCGCTGCCGAACAGCTCGAAGGATTAATGACATGTATGGGGAAGCTACTGTAACAGAAAACGTGGAACGTTTTTGGTTGCAACGTTTTTGTTCTGGAAATTTTAATTTTAACCTACAGAAACCTCGTGGACGGCTAGAGATCCTTGTTATCAATGAAGAATTAAAAAGGATCGTAGAAGCGGATTCATAGCAAAACCATATCAAATTTAGCGGCAGGCTTCGATGTAAGTGTTAAAACAATTTTAATTAACTTAAATCAAATTGGAAAAGTGAAAAAGCTAGAAAAATGGGTTCCGCATGAATTGGCATGTAATTGAGTGTTATATTATTCAATCGTCATAACAACGAAGGGATTTCGAATCGTTATAACGGTTCCACGGGAATTAACGCGATCACGCGAACGTGTTATTACTGATGATGAAAAATGGATACCTACATACTTTGATTAATTGCGTATATAACTTAAAAAAGTCATTTTACTTTTTCCATATAGAACGCCAATTTGATATGTGAAGCCCTATACCTATTTTGTATCCTGTAAAATACCAAAGACAGACCAATACATATGGACCGGGAGCCGACCGCAAGAATACCTATATCATCGGTAACCTCCTGAAACTTTGTAATACAAAGGCAATCTATCCCCTAAAAACAATGGGCTATGGCAACCCTATGACACCGGGTGAGATAATGAAGGGGGGGTAATATGCAATCCAAAATTGGAGTACTAACCTATCTCATCGGTAACCTCATAATTTTTGCGGGAAATTATAGCTTTTAATACACCTTTTCAAGGACAAATGGGTTGCTAGTCCAAATCGGGTGAAAAAGCTTGGCAACCCCCTAACAAAGTCTGAATGAATATAGCTGGTCAGGCGTGTAAATAGCCCAACCAGGGTGTGATTGCTCAACGGTTAGCGTACGAGGTGTAGGGAAGTAAACCACTTCTATCGATCAAAACAATCATGCCAGCACTAACCTGCAACACCGACCAAGTCCCGATCCTCCAGAAGGCAGCGAGCAACGGCGAGGTTTCTACGGTCTCTTGCAAGGTATTGACCGGCCGGTCACGATCGTAGACTGGAGCACTCCACATACACCTTGTAAAGGTTACAAGCGAGTCCAAACACTACACGGCTATAGGACTAACGGAAAATCAGCTTCTTTTCACGAGAAATATAACTGAAGTCCGTGGCGGAACAAAATTTTTATATTAAAGGCGTCTTCTTAGCGAAAAGCGATGAGAGCAGGGTATGTCCGTTTTTTCTTGCACCAATCAGGGTGCAGCGCGTTTACATTTTGAAGACTGCTAACGCCATCTCTTGAGATCGTCGAGTACACTGGCAATATTACAGCAGTACCAGCACTAATTGCATTCGACAAACAGAATGTGGTTTACTATAAAGACTATGAAGTTTATAATATAACGAAATATATTATGGTGCGATTATGTATGCATTTTATAAATATATTGGCGCTCCACCATGCACCCCGCCTTGGAACATCACAAGATGTTTCAAAACACGCGAATTTTCTAACTGACCGAGAGTAACACATGCATTATGCGATTAAATAATAAATATGATAAATATAGCGGCCTAAACTAAAAAATAAGGTTTAAACTAAGTTGAATTTATTGTGTAGGAATAGGATATAATTTAGTTACAGCGCGTTTGTAAATTCCAGTTTGCGTTTTAACTATCGCCACGCGTACAACGTTATCAGAGCCTCTGAACACGTCCGTAATTACTCCTAACGGCCAATGCAACGGTGGAGAATTCTCCTGCTCAAGAAGAACAACAGTTCCGATTTCTACCGGTTTGTCGGGAGTAGCCCATTTTTGCCTAACTTGCAACGTGTGCAAATACTCTAAGTGCCATTTCTTCCAAAAGGATTGGACCATACTATCTAACAACTTTTTACGTTCTAACAGACTCAATCGTTGATCTGACAAATCAGCAGCGGGTAAATATTGCAACGGAGTAGACATCAAAAAATGCGCGGGAGTTAACACCTCAGGATAAGGGTCTGACGATAATACGCTCAATGGACGAGAGTTAAGAATACACTCTATCTGAGTAAAAACAGTTTGCAGTTCTTCGTATGTAAGTAACTGACTTCCTATTACTCTATATAAATGCGTTTTCATGCTCTTTATATTCCCTTCCCACATCCCACCAAAATTTGGTGATCTTGGGGGAATCATCTTCCACTCTATGCGTCGAGAGAGCAACTCATTCGACAGCGCGTTTTTGAAGCTAGAGTTCAATAAAAAACTATACAGCTCATCTAAATGTGCCTTCGCACCGATGAAAGTAGATCCATTATCGGAATAGAGACATGAAACTGGTCCTCGACGGGAAATAAAGCGTTTAAAAGCGGCTAGAAAGTTTTCAGTAGTTAAATCACTGGTCACTTCAATATGTAGACTACGTGTGACCATGCAAACAAAAAGAACGATGTACGCCTTTTGCGCATGTTGACCTCTGCGGCGAGAAAGGATTGTCCTTATCGGACCAGCGTAATCTACACCAGTGTGACAAAATGCCTTGGCCTCTGAAACACGGTAATCAGGAAGATCAGCCATTATAGGCGTTGGATGCGTTGGGTTGCATTTAAAGCAAGTGTTGCACTTTCGCAACTTGGACCTGATAACAGTCCTGGCATCCAAGATCCAGTAGCGTTGTCGTATAATAGACATAAGAAGTCCAGGTCCGGTGTGACAATTAACAACATGAAAATGCTGTATTATTAAGTCAACGACATGATCGCGTTTAGGGAGAAGAACCGGATGTTTAGCTTCGAAAGGAAGCATTGATCCAGAAAGTCTTCCTCCAATGCGTAAAATCCCTTGTTTGTCTAAGAAGACGAAGAGGCTTTGCAGCTTTTTTGAAGGTAATTTATCAGCCTTGATCAATTTGATATCTTCACAGAAGTGCACAAATTGAACGGCGAGAATTAACGCATTCTCAGCACTTGTCAACCCTGCTATAGAACGAGGTTCGACCTTAACTTTAGGTCTTGCGAATTTTAATACATATGCGGTGATACGTAGCAACTTTTCCCAAGAAGAAACACGTTGTGCTAACGTACACAGCAACGGCGGCTCTGTGTGAGTAATGGCAGCCAACACATTTGCCTTGAGTTCAGGCAAGACAGAGCAATTATTAAGCGAGAATGGCTTAATCGGCCACTTCTCAGATGAGCTGCGAATCCACGGAGGACCTTTCCACCACAAATCGTGGGTCAAAAGTTGCGATGGAAGCATACCACGCGAAAGACAATCACTTGGATTACTAGCTCCGGCAATATGATAAAAATGTTTAGAGTCCAAGTTTTCTTGGCACTGAGCGACGCGATTACCGACGAAAACTGACCAACGATGTGGTGAAGAATGAACCCATGATAAAGCAATAGTGGAATCAGAAAATGCGTATATCCCGGCAATGGTCATACGTGTTGCATATGTGTCTCGCACAGTTTTTATTAATTTTGACATAAGTAAAATAGCGCATAATTCTAAGCGAGCGAGCGTAGTGATTTTTGTTGGCGAAACCTTTGATTTAGCGCAAAGAATGCGAGTTTGAATGCCAGACGGGTAGGTACAATGGGCATAAATGACACATCCCAGACCATTCATGCTAGCATCACAAAAAGCAACAAGACGTAATTCACAACCAACTTCGACGCCTACATGACGTGGAATCCTTAAAGTGTCAATCATTTGAAGTTCTTGCGCAAGAGCGAAAAAACGGGTGCGTATGTGCTCCGGTGCAGGATCGTCCCAATCACACTTGCTGAGCCACAGTTCCTTAATTAACAACTTGGCATAGAGAATCACAGGCGCGACCAATCCGAGCACGTCAAATAGTCGTGCAACCATCGAGAGTATGTTTCTCTTGGTGCACCTTTCATTAATTGCGGCGCATGTGAAATGAAAATTATCTTCACATGGTTCCCATGAGAGACCTAAGACCTTAGAGACATTATTGTCAACATCAAAATCAAGCGACTTGCGGTGCGTGTCGGGAAGCGAGTCAAGTAGCACTGGTGAATTGCTAGACCACTTCACTAAGTCAAAGTCACCCGATTTGAAAAACTTAATCAAGTTGTGAGCTAATTGCGTGGCAGTATCCTCATTTGCAATAGAAAGAACCAAATCGTCCATATACAGACAGGTCTCTGCCACTTTCGCGGCATCAGGATAGAGCGGACTCATGTCAGTAGCCAGCTGTCGCACAGTGCGCATAGCTATGTAAGGGCTTGACTTGAGACCGAAAGGTTGCCTATTAAAGGCATAAGTGCGAATTTTTTCCGATTCGTTGAATCTAAATAAAATGCGTAGGTATTTATGTTGGTCTACTGGTACACCAATCCGTAAATAATATTGTTTTATATCAGCGTTCATTGCAATAGGAAATAATCTAAAACCTAACAATAATAAAAACAGATCGGCCTGTAAATTGGGTCCAATATGTAATATATCGTTAAGCGAAAGTCCTGTATGCGTTTTAGCACTCGCGTCCAATACGATGCGTGGCATCGGTTTATCAGGTCGGACTACTGCGTGATGCGGTATATAATAACCATCAGAGGACAGCTCAGATTCTTTAACAGGACTGAGGTAATTGTTATCAATATAATCCTGAATAACCTTGTTATAATTTTCGCGCACTATCGGTGCCTGACGGAGCTTACGCTCGAGTGAAACGAAACGGCGATAAGCGGTAGCGTGCGAATTACCTAATTCCGAAGGGTCCCTACAGAACGGTAATGCAACTGTATAACGACCTACGTCGTCACGGGTCACGGTAGCCGTGAAAATATTTTCGCAATCTGTCTCCTCTGGTGACAACAAGCGTTTCATGGGTACTTCTTCAAGTTCCCAGAACTTTTGCACTATATCATTAAGCGCTAACGCAGAAAAAGACGCGGCAGTAGGTAAAATATGTTTACGCGGGTAATCTCCCATAAGTACGTAACCAAATGTTGTAGATAAAGCACACGGTGCGCGCGGCCCACACTCGACCATATTTCCTAAGTATATAAATGGGAATAGCTGGGCACCTAACAATAAATCAATCTTGCCCGGAATATTCCAGCTTAAGTCAGCGAGCGGAAGGTTACGAAAATCTAGGTCGCGATCACAATCGATAAATTTCGAAGGCAATTGATCCGTAATGCATTCTACAACAAGCGCATGTATAGTGTATTTCTGATCCGGATAAATACGGGATTCAATGTCTAAATGAACATAACCGATTATCGGACTTGAAGCGGAACCAACACCTTTAACATAGGAATTATTCAACGGTATTATCGGTAAATTTAATAAACTAGAACAAGCAGATGTTATTAGATTATTCTGCGAGCCATTATCTATCAAACACCTAACTACAGATTTGATACCAGCGCTACCCTTAGAGCGCGCGTATACCTGAGCGGTTGACAAAAGTATATCACCCTTATGACAAGAAGTGTAAGACTGTGTATGTGTAACTGGTTCTGTAGCAAGCGGGGGCGCTCGAATGCATGACGAAGTCGTGTGAGCGCGATGAGAAGGCGCGGGCGAAGTAACGATCGCTCGATGAGCGGGCGGCGGCGAGTACGCGACGGCGGTATTTACCATAGCCGCATGCGATTGCGAATTATTACTATCAAAATGCAATAACCTATGGTGTCTTTTATTACAGAAACAGACTGACGTACTCTTACAATCCGGAAGTTTATGTAAAGTGCTTAAACAATTAACGCAACCGTACTTCGATTTAATAAACTCATATCTAGCCCTTGCGTCTCGCATATTTTTAAACTGAGCGCAATCATATAAATGTCGATGGTTACCACTACACAAACAACAATTCGCGGTAACTGCTGCGTAAGATTTGGAGGTGTGATGAACGCGCCGGTCGCGTGAGGGCGACGTAACAACAGCAGCGGGTTTCGTATATGACGAATTTCGCGGGTTTGAGCGCTCCAAAATCTTAGCCTGATCTTGTATAAAAGCGATAAGCTGTTGTGTCGTAGGCACTTCCACATCCCGAATCGAAAGTTCAAAGGCTTGGATGGTTTGAGGATCCATCCTTCTCAAAGCGCATTGAAGAAAAATAAAATCAGTGAGATCTGTTATGCCTAATTCTTTTAGAGCTGAAATCGAAGCGGAGTATTTACTAACAAAGGTATCAAGAGCGTTCGCAGTGTGCGAGCAAGTTTTTAAGTCCAGTATATTATTGAGATAATATGTACCTAATGAGCGTTTGTCGTGGTATTTCTTAACCAAACTATCCCACAGTATTTTATATGTTTCACCTGACGGAATAATACCGGAAGTGAATTTTAGTGCGTCGTGGGTGAGTTTAGAAATTAGATACTGTACACGTTGCGAGTCAGAAAGCTGTTGATTCAAATGAATATTAGCTTTAAACGACTGATAAAAGGTATTCCAGTTTTCAGGGCGTCCGTCAAAACTCGGAATTACTAAAGGTTCTAATTTCACTACGGACTTGATCGAGCTACTGGTCTCGAGTGAACGCACCTTAGAAGTGGTTAATATTTTATTTCTAACGCGTTTAACTCTCGAGTATAAATCATCAAATGAATCGAGGCAAGAATACTCGGGATTGACCGTAATCTTTGATAACAAATTTATATTATTTATTTTATCAACAATGGACTCAAATTTATCGCGTAACTCACCTATCATCTCCGTTTCAGCCAGAAAATTCTCGTTAGCTCGCGTTGATGAATCGAAAGAAATTATACCTTTCGACGATGTGTACATACGATTAATACGTTGAAATAATAATTCTTTCTTTTGATTCAACATAACCAACATGACTTCGCGGCTTGATTCGCTTTCCGTCATGTTTATAAAATAATATCACAATACAACTACAAAGTGATAGGTATATCTACCTAGTTAGTGTAAAAACACAAGTTAAATTTAAATCCTAAAATGACTTAGCGTAAAGTACAGTGGTGGAGCGGTTAATAAGTGGGTAGGTATAAATAAGTTCAACTAAATTGAGTATAATGGATATTATTACCAATTAATACGTAATTCACCAAATCTAACAATTAATTATATTTAAATACGAGTCTACCAATAATTACGTAGTTCTCGTGCGTTTTAAACACAGAATTTACCAATTTTACGTAAATCTGTGAGCGAGGAAAAATGGGGCGCAAGAATTCACTTAAATTACGTGAATCTTTTTTATGGTATGAATAGAAAAGTAAATTCACCAATATTTACGTGAATCACTGGCCTATCCGTACTCGTAAGGACCAAATTATATGGTCAGGCGTGTAAATAGCCCAACCAGGGTGTGATTGCTCAACGGTTAGCGTACGAGGTGTAGGGAAGTAAACCACTTCTATCGATCAAAACAATCATGCCAGCACTAACCTGCAACACCGACCAAGTCCCGATCCTCCAGAAGGCAGCGAGCAGCGGCGAGGTTTCTACGGTCTCTTGCAAGGTATTGACCGGCCGGTCACGATCGTAGACTGGAGCACTCCACATACACCTTGTAAAGGTTACAAGCGAGTCCAAACACTACACGGCTATAGGACTAACGGAAAATCAGCTTCTTTTCACGAGAAATATAACTGAAGTCCGTGGCGGAACAAAATTTTTATATTAAAGGCGTCTTCTTAGCGAAAAGCGATGAGAGCAGGGTATGTCCGTTTTTTCTTGCACCAATCAGGGTGCAGCGCGTTTACATTTTGAAGACTGCTAACGCCATCTCTTGAGATCGTCGAGTACATTGGCAATATTACAGCAGTACCAGCACTAATTGCATTCGACAAACAGAATGTGGTTTACTATAAAGACTATGAAATTTATAATATAACGAAATATATTATGGTGCGATTATGTATGCATTTTATAAATATATTGGCGCTCCACCAATAGCAATTCCGTTGTTGGCGAGATGATCGTTTAAAACGTGAAAAAAAATGATGAGTAGTAGAAATGACAAACGATGCTTTTAGTCCTTAAATACGAATGTTGAAATTAATACCTAGTATGGCTGGGTTCTACATGATGAAAAAATAATTTTTAAGCAGTATGGTTGTCCAGTGCGTGACAGATATTTTATAAAAATCATGAAAGTAATGTTGAGGACGACGATTCAGATGCTTGTGACTTTGACGATGATGTTGATATGAGCGTTAGTGATTAATGGCGCTTATGTTGTGCCCATATTTGTGCGAAAATTATTAAATTTTTCTTTTTTTTAATTAAATTAAATTTAAATTTAAAAAAATGCAATATAAATTTATTTAACAATAATAATTAAACTCCCTGTTCCACATATCTAGTCTCCATTACAAGTTCTTTTATAATGATATCTTGACATCGTATCTAAGGACTAAAACTATCGTTTAATAACAATTACGTAGTGTAATAGTAAAGCTTGTAGCTATTACGGCGTTACAACAAAATGTCTTGACTTAATAATATTTTACACCGACAACATAAATTATAAAGAGTCCTGAGAATTCACTACCATTTTAATTTATTGTTTAAGACTGAGATTACTTTACTGGGATCTACAGTAAATGCATATACGTGAAAAGTTATAAATAAGTTGACAAGTACAAATTGACAAAGTTTAAATATTACGAAAACTTTTCCTCGAGGGAAATCAGACATCGTCAAGATTGTCTTAGTTGAAATCAGACAGTCAGATGGTCAAACTAGTTTGTGCCAGAGGCTTCGCTTGCGTTTATGTAGATCTTGGGATTCAATGTAAAAGGTATTATATAGTATTATAAGGTCCGATTCCCACCCAGGACAAATAATTGTGTGAAGAGCACGATAATTTGTTCCGTGTCTAGGTGTAATTTATCTATAATATGTGTGTATTTAGAAATATATAAGTATATTTATCAGCCGTCTGGTTACCATAGTACAGGCTCTGGCTAGTTTGGGATCAGATGGCCGTGTGTCAGATGTGTGGAGGTATTATTAATATTATTATTATTATTCCTCGGGAATAGTACTTTTTCTAGATAAAAGGTACCCTATGTCCTTTTCTGTGTGCAAAGTTACATGATGATCGCTTAAGTAGTTAAGGCGTGAAAGCGTAACAGACAATCATCCGCATTTATAATATTAGTTAGGATGTACTTTTATACTTACACTAGCCGTCCCTTGCGTTTATGGCCACTCCTCAGCTCAGGTCTCAGGTCGTAGCGTGATGTTATATAGGCTATAGCCTTCCTCGATATATGGCCTATCAAACACTAAAATAATGATTTAATTTGGACCAGTTGTTATCTCAATAACTACTGGTCCAAATTAAATAATTATTGTTATGTTTGTTTGATCGGTTGAACCCGCTAATCTCAATTAGCGGGTTCAACCGATCAAACAAACAAACAAACCCTTCAGTTTTATAATATTAGTATAGATATTTATTATTTACATAGTTCACCGACAAGTGGTATGTATGCCGTCCTGATTAACGGCTAGTTTATACTGTAACTGGATTTTTTTATTAACCAGACCTAAGAAATATCTACTATAATTATAACGTTTTATTCCGACTTTCTTGCCTTCATATACGAGTTACTGTATAGAAATTAGTTAAATGTCACTTGTGCAAATGTTTGAATGCTCTTTTGTCAGTGTGGTGTTAACAAAACGCCAGTAATGAGGTTACAGTTTTATTTTATTGTCATTCTCAGTACGTCACGCGGAGCAAACAAACGCTCGCCGCGCGTGTGTACACATCGCGACCGAGACTAATATCATTACAGATAAGGCAGCCTTTTGAAAGTAAAGGATTTAATAAATAATTGATATATACCTATAGTAGAAGTTAGTAGGTATAATTTTTATTGTGCGTCACTAGATTTTTAATGGGCAATCTTACCTCTGATAACGATTTCTTATTAGGAATTTTTAGATGGTTAAAAATTTCAACAGATAAAACAAAGTTATGTATTCCCACACAGTAAAATCATTTGTTTATGTAAATGCCGGGTTTTTAATTGATACTAAACTATGGAAAAATTTACCTGTTTATATCTAATACTAGCTGGGTCCTGAGACTTCGTCTGCGTTAACATCTCATACACAAACTCACATACAGACTGTTATCCCCTATCTGTCCACCCTCAAGTTTTATTTTGATGATAAAAAGTAGCCTAGGATAGGCTCCTTTTTGTGTTTCCATCTAGATCGAAATTCATTAAAATTGGTTTAGCGGTGTAGGCGCGAAAATTTTATAATAATAGCATAGATAAGTTAGGACATTTTTTTTTGTAAACCTTTTTTCGTTGTAGTCATTTTGTTAGAGAGATCTACCATCAAAACATGTTACCGAACAAAATTTATCTTTACAAATTCAGTCTTCGTCAATTCGTTCAATCACATCTGTTCCACACTCACATAATCTATGGCCCATCGCAGTATTCCTGTAATTCACAGGGTGATGAATAATTCACCGTCCGAAAGACCAATTGTTTACCCCTGCTCCGGCGGCTGCGTACGTCACTATCTACATTTATATTAAAGCATCATCACAATTGACGCAGCGGTGCTCGTTATAATGTCATCTGCCTATCAAATTATAATTCATGTGTGTTCTGAAAATAAACAGACAAGTTGTTTATTCATTCATTTGTTTTGTATTCAGAATAACATATTTGTGTAAATCGCATTGAATTTTAGCATAAATTAAAAAACCTCTTACACGTTGTTTTACATTTGTTGCTTAACACTGTAAAACTAAATCGTTTCTTAACCAATTTAAAAAAAGAAGTGAGTTTTCGATTCAATTGTTATTTTTTTTGTGTATTTCAATGAGTATCATTACGATAATGAGTATTATTACTAAACTTTTATTTTATTTAGATTTATTTTCCTAAACCGGCGGTTCCTAGCGTATAAACTACTATAAACTGTATTATATACTTGTAGCTGTAGTAAATTCATCGTAGAATTAATGGAGTGTAGTTGGCTCAAAAGCGCGATAACACTGACTTGAGCAGAGACAACTAACGCTGGGTCGCTATCACGACCGGCAGCGGTAACCAGGCTGTCGGTCGCTATCACCTGTATTTATTACCGAGGGACAATTATCGCTGAGATTTATCTACTGGGACAGAGGAGCTATCTATTAACTGGTTGACAAATTGAAAACACTTAAAATGTTTCTTTATTTTTAGGCTGTTGTTTAATTTTCGGGGCTACGATGCAAACGAATTCAGTAACAAGATTTGATTTAACAATGAAAAAAACTATTTAGAATAACTTAGCTTTTAATACCAGAAGTATTGTCATCTCTTTTAAGGAGGATAAAGGTAGCTTCCAAGGAGACCTTCAGTTGGCGCTACAAGTTTAGGGAGCGCTTTTAAAAAAATGTTCTGACTCGCTCTGTAGGAATACTGAGTTCATTCGTTATTTAAGTGTACAACGATCCATGCACACTGAGTAAAGAGAGGTTATTTTGTAGTCATAGGCCGTTGAGATATTTTATCCGTTGTTGTGTGTTTTCGACAAAATCTTGCAATAGCCGTCATATATACTGGTCGGAGTTATAAAGGCAAAGGCCTTTGAGATATTGCTTAGTTTCAAAATAAATTTCCAGAACATTTAGTGGCCACGTTAAACACTACTACACAGCCTTAAACACAAAGCATAGTCCAATCTAACCTGGCGAGGTACCCGCATAAAGCCAGCACTCGTTTGTTGCGAAACTCTCAAAGACTCTCCGTCTTTCCTTCATTTACATATTACATGGTCCATCGAGTAGACAAGGCACGCTACATTACACGAACACTCACGGCGTTAAAGTGAGTTTCACCGTCGACCTGAACTTTATAGTATAATGAATTTTATATTAGTTTTAGACAGTGACAAATTCGTTGACTTTTATTGTCAGTCTATCTTCATTGTATTGTGAAAAAAAAAAATTGTTGGTTCACTTCACCATAATTGCAGCCACGAATTGGATGATGAGGTGTACCTACAGATTAAGATAGATTATGGTGATAAATGGTCAGCGCCATCTCTTCGTGGCCATTAGTTTATCCTCCTTCGTTATATAGAATTTACAATCTGCCTGTATAAAGTATTTTCTAAATATTATTAAATAAAACCTGGGGAAATCTCCAAATAAATACATACAGTAGTTATTTTATAAACAATGTACAATGAATGAATTACAGTATACAATGAAATCCAGCCTTCGGAGTGCGGCTTGTTGAATTCTAAAGAAAACTTTCATGTTTATCTTCAGTTTGATTAAAACACACACTTAAAATGTAAAACTCGTCAATACTAATGTTTGAATAGTAGATAAGTGCGTCTGTAAAATAAAACGTTTCATTAAATGTCACTTTAGGGAACACGTTGTCTAAACAAAGTTGTATGAAAATGTGTGCCGGCTGTCGACTGCATATTCTATTCGGAATACCTGGATTATGTTGTAGCTTTTCAAAGTATTCCCAACTCGTAATTCTACATTTAATACATTTTTTTATGTCATATAACATAGTGTCCATTGCTTATTTATAGAACGACTCTATTGAACTTTTAACGACTGACTGAGCAATGGATACAAATTTTGAAATTCGCCGTTTCATATCAGTGTCTGTATTTGCAGTCCTTTAATAAAGAGAAGGCTTTTTATAATGTGTACTTAGGGCGGGTCGGCTCGCCGCTCGGCCCGGACAGGAGCCTCCCAAATGTTAGTCTTTGCGGCCGTCGCCTGACATTTACCGCGGCCTATTTTCGCTATTCAGTCGTGATTCCACTAATATATAAAACTAAAAAGCCTGTGAATCTGCCCTTTTAAATAACAAATAGTTATTTACATTTTTGGGACACCTGTTTGATGTTAAAATTGGTTTAAGTAACATTTATGTTGAGTATTTTAAGCAAAATGAATTTAAAAGATTGAGTAAACTGAAAATTTAATATAGCAAAATACTTACCAATCTAAGCGAAATCAAATAATTTTATTTCAATATTTTTATTCCATTGCTGATTCTACATGTAAATTTTGTCTTACGGAAACGTTTGATACATTCAATGTATATCTAAATCACTTTCTAGGGAGGCAGGTAAAATGCGTAAGCAAATGAAACAGCAATGAGTTATGACTCGATATAAATCAGGACAAGAACGCGTGAAACCATTATTGTAAGGCTGTATTCTAAGGGTCGATGTATCGAGAGAGGACGCCACCAAAGACGGTATTGTATTGCCAAATTTATTTCACTGTTCATGTTTATTTTTGTGTTCTATATTTTTTGGAGTTCTTTTCCTCTTTTACCATTTTTAACTGTCTTGGCTCAAGATTGTTATCATGTACCGTAATGACTTTTTAGTTAATACTGTGTCGGACAATACCAGATTTATTTTCATATTTTATTGTTACATATTTTTATAATACAACAAAATATATTATATGGATAGACTGATTTACGGTGGTAGAGTGATAAAGACTACTTTTCATTTCCATCGAGGATAATCATAGCAGCAAAGGGATGTGTTTGTCCTGCCGTTATGAGTTCATGTAGGCACTAGTAGGTAGTAAGTTGGCACTTCTTTCGAAAGTCCGTCTGATTATATTATTTACTATCTTAGAAGTACAAAGTTATTAACAAAAGAAGTATTTTCGCAGAGCTACTGTGTGGTTCTCACACCTCAACGGCAAGATGGTATGTTGAACTCGAACCACCTAAAACCACACGGGGTCTTTAATGCCGGGGAATCAGATGTACCATAGAAAGGAAATACCCTCGGACCCCGGCAGAGAATGAGTAATCTCTATCATTTCAGCATTATACTCTATAATTCTATATATATCTTTCCTTGAACATGTGTGGACCAGGTTTGCAGGCATTTTGACCAACATTTTTGTAATCAACTAGTATCCTACAAATGTTCGTCGTAGTTAACACCTTTATTTTGACAAAAAATGTGTGTCAGCAGCAGAGAGAGAGAGAGAGTAAGAACGCACGACTGGAGTTTACTCTCTCTCTCTCTCTCTCTCTCTCTCTCTCTCCCTAACTCCCTCCCCAACTCCCCCCTAATTCCCTCCCTAACTCCCTCCCTCCCTCCCTCCCTAACCCCTCCCTAACTCCCTCCCTCCCTCCCTAACTCCCTTCCTAACTCCCTCCCTAACTCCCTACCTTAATCCCTCCCTAACTCCCTCCCTCCCTCTATATATTCTGAATATATTTACACATATATATAACATAAAGGTATACACATTTCTACTCCCTAACTCCCTCCCTAACTCCCTCCCTAACTCCCTCCCTAACTCCCTAACTAACTCCCTAACTAACTCCCACCCTAACTCCCTCCCTAACTCGTTCCCTCCCTCCCTCCCTAACTCCCTCCCGAACTCCCTCCCTCACAAATCCCTCCCTCCCTAACTCCCTCCCTCACAAATCCCTCCCTCCCTAACTCCTTCCCTCACAAATCCCTCCCTCCCTAACTCCCTCCCTCACAAATCCCTCCCTCCCTAACTCCCTCCCTCACAAATCCCTCCCTCCCTAACTCCCTCGTTAACTCCCTCCATCCCTCCCTCTATATATTCTGTATATATTTACACATAATTATATCTAACATAAAGGTATACACATATCTACTTACATGCGTCGAGAATAAGGAGTAAACTCCAATAAAGCATAAAAAGCACAATAAAGCATAAAAAGCACAATAAAGGGTTACGCTGCCCTCCAATCACAAAATTTTACTCTTTATATTTTTTCATACCGGGTGCCTTATATGCAAATCGATTCTTAAGGAGTAAACTCCAAAAAACTTTGCTTATTATGTAAGGGATACAGGTAGAGTTCAGGTAATAAAATATAGATTCCTGTAGTTATCGTTAGTTTTGGGTTATCATGTTAGAACATAATGCGTTCGACGAAATATGCCTTATAGTGTATCCTTCCAATGTATCTCCTGCCTTAGTGTGAGATTGAATTCATGAGCCAGGAAGATTATTAATCTTGCCTCTGCAGCCTTCCTGTAATGCTGTTTTACATTTAATATGGAATAAATGTTATAATATCAATACATTTTGGTCTGAAAGATTCGAAATTGTATGGTTATTGTATTCTAACAAAACATTGTTTTTTCGAAGATACTTTATTGTTTGCATGAGTTTTGAGATTTGGGAGATGTCTTAGAAAACACTAAACAGTTATTGAAATATTCTACTAATACATTTTGCAAATTATTATTATCATTTTTAAATAGTTTTCTCGTATATTTATTTATAGATTATACATTGTGCGAATAATAAACTAATTCTAATTAATACTAAATATAATAAAAAATTTAAATTACACACTTATTTTATCATAAATGGCCAACAACTTTCTTTTGCTGCTCGCTACATTCAAATATCTGGAATATGGGAAAACATTTTTTGATTCCAAGAAAATTAATCAGAAGTATTGTACATATTATATATATATAATGAACATAAAGCAATCATAATATGGGTACACGTAGAAATAGTAACCTTAACATAAATTTCACGAAATGTAACATGACTAGTTACTTTAGAGGCGTCACTTTTTTTTGTTGTTTTTATTTTTTGGGATCTATATAAACTATCAAAGTATTTATGTGAAAACATTTATTGGTTCACAAAACCGTTAAGATTAGATTTTTTAAATAAAGTCAACATAAAAGGAGTCTATACTAATCTCTAAAATCATATACATCACATTAGGAATTATTGATTTATAATCACATGTTTAACAAGAGTTTTAATAAGATTCATTCATTCATTTTAGTTGAAAAAGTTTATTCCTAACCATTATTAATTTAAATTCATAAATTTAAAACTTAGTATTCTAGTCATTTCTATTTTAACTAGAACGTAGGATAATTCCATTTGTTGCTGAGATAAAAATTTACATTTCTAATAGAAAAATTGCTGCGTAAAATAGCTGTTTCACACGCGTTTATGGTCACTGCTCTACTCATATAGGCCGTAGCGTGATATTACATAGCCTATTATCTTCCTCAATGAATACTCTATCCAATACAAAAATATTTTATCGAATCGGATTGGTAGTTTTAGAGATGAGCGCGTTTGAAGAAACAGTCAAACAATAACTCTTCAGCTTTATTTTATATTAAGTACAGATTCTCGTTCTAAAATTATTCTTTTTTAATAAACAATAACTTCTAAACACGGGTTTTAGTGCCGACTACAAAACGTTACTACCTTCAATTAAAATAGCAGACTATTATT
This sequence comes from Callimorpha dominula, assembly GCA_949752705.1. Classification (NCBI taxonomy): domain Eukaryota; kingdom Metazoa; phylum Arthropoda; class Insecta; order Lepidoptera; family Erebidae; genus Callimorpha; species Callimorpha dominula. The sequence goes on from OX457005.1 coordinate 21,901,998, forward strand.
TATTAATTAGTCTACATATACACTGGAGAGCAACGAACCCGGGTCACATAAAGATACTTAAAATATCGGAATCTAATAATGCAGTTAGCATTGTTGAAATTAGTGAAATAAATTATGTTTTGTTTTTAATTCGTCTGAGAACATAACTCTTGACCAATCTTCAACACTCCAATTTAAGGGGTTCCGGGCATATTTCAGTATAGAAATACGATGCCCGAAAATGACGAAATGCCCACGCTGGAGTCTGGGCATCGTATACCCACACCAATAGCAGTCACGAGGTCGTGCCGCTGTTACGTCCACGCAGAGCACTGTACTAGCGTGTGGAGTGCAGTGTCCTCGCAACAGCCTCAGCAGTGGTGGCACGTAGGCGTTGGCTCTCGGCCTATACGACACAGGTACTTACGAAAGCAGTCGTGTCCGGTAAGTTCCTGCGTCAACCGGTACCAGCCAATCCTGCATGGTCTTACCGCCACAATTGTGGTGTGCTCTGCGCTCGGACGCTCTAGTCGTTCTTTCCACTTGGCCGTTGCGTCTCGATTGTGCCTCCTTGCACCATTTTTATAATGACGCAAAGGCTTTTGCCTCATCACAGTCCACTTCTGAGCATAAATGTATTACTGTTAAACTATTGTTTAATACAAATCATTGATAACTTCTAGTAAAACAAATACCGTGAAAATATTTTGAACTGCTAAATACCACTGTTGGTATAACATCATACCAAAAATTTGCTCCGTTGATAACAAATAATTTAGTTACAATTTCTTTTATAAAGTTTTTTAGTTCACTCATGGTCTTGAAAATATTAATTGGGTTTTTTTTTTGTTTGTGTTCCAATTATAAGGAAAGTGTACAACATACTTCCTTTTTTATTGTTATCTGCTTCAAGGTGTTAAGTTTTATGACATGTTAAAATTTTCTTGATAACTGTTAGTGAACCTCTAAAGTCGCATTTAACTTTAGTGATCGTTTTAATATAGTCGAGAATTATTTTGTTAATTTGTAACTCATAAGAAACCTCTCTTCTATATCTCTTAAAGAATACATTCTTTGAACTCATTCATGAAACAAGTAAATAAAGTTCAGAATAATAATCCAATAAAATACATCGAGTACAAATTAAGAACGATTATAGAAGTAACTTCTTCTTCTAACACAGTCCGAGTCTCAGTCAAGTTCAAGTTCGAAAAGTATGAAGTCAGTTAGTTATAACCAATTAACTCTTCTATTAGATTTTAATCCAAATTAGTCATAACGAAAGCCTCATGAGAAAGACTGATAAATATGGTCAAATGCGTTTAAACCAGAAAGAAATATTTAGATAAATGTTTATACTGAACAATTTAGTTTCCAAAGTCATTGGCCGTTAGCTTAAGAAGTACTTAACCCTGGCGAGCCATTAGAGCATGTCTGACCATGTTATTGTACCGCCCGGCTGTAACTCCTGTGTCCCGGAGCAACTGGCGACTAATACCCGGCTAAATTAGATACAGTTGTGCCACACTGCGCAGAAATTATGAATACCTGGGAATATAAACATCTGTTGTGATGAGATATATTATAGACTGTGTATGTCATGTAGAAACAAATTCTCGAGTTTGCTTACAGTTTTATGTTTATTGATGATAGGAGCAAAATGTAGAAAATAAACCTTCCATGTGTCCATGTCCATGTGTCACATTACCTCCTTTTCTTTTTGTACCTAAGTAGGTATACATTCTACAAAGAGAGACCGCTAGTACTCTCCTATCCTGAAGAAAAGGCACCAGGCGCCGGAGAGTGCGCAGAATAATCTCTGGCCTCCATGAGCGCTAGCTTGGGGGTAACGGGTGAGGATGCGGGTAACGGTACCCTAGCAGAAGCAGGCCTGAGACTTATGTTTAAGAGGCATTCAAGGTCTGCCGGGGATCTCGGGGACTTTCTTTCTAGAGTACATCCGAGTCCCTTGTAATACTTCACCAGTAGCCCGGGTGGGTGACGTGATGACCAGTGAGGATTTCCACACATCAATAGAAAAGTATACATTCTACAGTATTAAAATTATATTTAAACATAAATAGACCTTTAAAATGCAAGAGTCTCCAGCACATTGAAAAATAAAATCCTTCCACGATGACGTCGCTGCGTGTATGTGCTCGGTCAACATGCGAAAATAATATTTTAGTTAAACTTTACTTTTTTAAGCATAAATAGCAAGCTAGACCATGTAAATGCAAGTGAAAAATATTAAACAATCATTAGACATGAGTGATTGAGTTTGATAAAAATCTCAATTTTAGTTCACTAACCAACTAATCACAACTAAGATATCTGATGTAACTAATCAAGACCAAAATAACCAATTAGCATAAACCTCCATGGCGTTACCGCATATGGATGTTCCCTCACACCTTCCAATGATATGACAACTTTTATTATATACACTGACATGTATATTTGTTCCCAACATGAGATCTTAATTATTATCACATAATCGCGACTCGTACCTTGTGGCAACATTATTTCTGAAGTTACGATGTCTTTTGTTTGCCGACGTTGCGATGAAATTGTCCTGATTGTGGTTATTATTAGGCTGAATACAGCTTAATCTCACATTTACTCTTGATGATTTATCTTTGTACTATTGGTACTTCGACACATAATTGTCAATGCCTTATACTAATGCTAACGGTATCATGTGTTTAGGTGGAAAATACAGGATTCGATATGTTATAGCTATTATAACATAAAGTTGACACTTTTTACGGGCGGACAAACGAGCAGACGGGTCACCTGATAGTAAATCAATACCGCGGCCCATGGACACCTGCAACTCAAGAGACACAAGTGTGACTTTTAATATTCACAGGCCTGACTGTACAAAATGCTAATAGATTACAGGCAAATAAGATTTAAATCCATTAAATTATTTAAACATTTCAATCTATTCCAAAATAAATTATAGTTTACAAAAACTACAAAAAACAGGTTTGTCTCTCTATAAATTTTCTGAAAAAAGAGAAAATATTTTAGTACACAGAATGCTCAAAGGATTAAAAAAGTTAACTACTGAATGTACCGGTTGAGGTATTAGGTATTCGGGCAGTCAGATATCAATTGAATTATACGTTCGGGAAAACGTTTTTATATGAAATAGCAATAAATAGACCTAAATTAAAACACACTGGGATTAAATTGACTAGCTAAGTTAGTCTTAATGTACCTACTAGAACCTAAGTAAATGTAAACATTTCTAATTAAAAAACGTGGACTAACGGACTAGATAGGTACTGATTACAATATTATATAAGAAAGTACAAAATATATTTATGTTTCGATTTAGCACCAGTCCTTCAAAATGGAATGAAAATTAAATAAATACCTTTCTAGAATAAAACAAACTCAAAGATTTTATACGTGGTGGCATTCGAGTTAAAACTTCATGAATGTGAATCTGCAGACATTCGTTTACATACGTATGTACACACCTGTATGTACATCAGGTATTCAGAGCTCGCGGCGCCTGACGTCGCGTCGCGGGCGTTCGTATCAAAATGGTAAAATTGAACTCATATATGTTATTTGTCTTATCTACAACTTCATCGCAGGCTTTCTGTACATTTTACTTTAATTGTAACTCTAGCACGTTGTTGAAAAATCATTGTACCTACATATATATATATATTTTTAATAACACAATAGAGGTAGCCTTTAACAAAAACTGTCGCATAGAGATCATACTACAAGTTAAAAGTTTGAGTAGCCTTTACTATGACGGTACTTTATTAGTGATAAATAAAACATATAAACGCTCATGAATCGCTATTTAATGATAAATCATAGATACACAAAATACAGAGTATTAAACTACAACAGATTACATAATAAAATCGTAGCTTCGTACGTTATAAAATGCTACAATTGGTATGTATCAGACCGAATATTATCTTTCTGTGCCTTTGTTATTAACGTATAAAAAAACGTTGCCAAAATAGCCTAACAAAAAACGCTTCGACAAAACGACCATAAAATTTAACAACCGCTGTGCTTATAATAAAACTATAAGTAGCTCCCAACACTTGTCCCCAAAGCTAATATCAGAGCAAGCATTACTCCCGGTTCGACAATCGTACAAACGGCGATCACCCACTATCTGCTCAAAAATATCGTTTCAGAATAGCTCGTTTAGAGGCGCAAGCAAACGCAATCGGGAGGTGCGGACAGGGAGCCATCCTTACCGTATCGATGCCTTTATTTATATTTATCGGAGGGATACGGTTCAGCTGTACGGTTGAGCTTGATTTACGGCTGTATTGTAACTACACTAGATCAGATACGGTTGTCGTAACGCCTGTTCTACTCGTTATTTCGACTAATGTCATAAGTCTACGTGCTCTTTGAAATTTTGGTATGTTGGCTTGACTTGAAAGATTCTAGTACCTAATTGGCTATATAATACTTATAATTCAGTGATTAAGTGGAAACTACGTCAAACTAAGTCTCTCATTAACTCATAAGCGATGAAAGTGATTGGAAAAGGACAATCAATCAATCAAATCAAAAAAATCTTTATTTCATAAAATTGACCATCAATTATTCGAAATCGTCGATTTAATAAATAATTATTATAATTAAAAATTATAGATCAACACACACAGAGTCACCGCAACAATAGTTTGCTTAGTTGACTCCGAATCATTTGTGTCAGTGCACTATGGCCCCCTTTGCCCAATCCTAAATAAAGTGTAAAGGGTTTAATTATTGAAACTGCTCTGGTTTTGGAGGGTAAACATTTAAAACATACCAACAAAGATTCATATCGAGTGAATGCTTCTCATTGTTATAGTAGAATTAGTAACGATGAATTTGTTACCAAAATAAGACTTAACACCGTTCCACCTAATTTTCACAAGATAAATGATGTTTTCTTTGTGTTTGTACCATCCTAAATCGATATAATTTCATTAAATACTTACGTAACAATGTTTACATTAGCAGCTACTAAAGTAAAAAACAAATTCATCAATCAATAAATAGTGTGGTATTTATGCGATGGCGTACAGTCCAAATAATACAGTAGTCATGGTTACGAATATATTATAGTTTTACCTCATATACAAGAAAAATACCTTATTACTGTACTAGTAACCTCCTCGGTGCTTTGAGCATGTTTTATAGCAGAAGAAGTGAGCAGTTTTTCTAATGAGCATTGACTTTAAATGTTTTTAAAATGTTATTAGAAGTGGTTTAATATTCTTCTTCTGTCAAGTTATTTTTATATTTGTGTGAGTTGTTATATCCTAGCAAGTTTTATTTATATGGATTTAATTAAAACCCATAAAAGCTCTGGATACCTGGCTATGAAATCAGAAATATGGTACTTTGCCAAGCAAAATATCAAACCTACTTACCTAGTATAGAAGTTTTGAAATCACCTGACTTTATTAAGTAGATCATTAGTGACATTAATGTAACTGGCACTTGCATAGTCAAGAATTCATAAAATGCTATTTTGTTTGTAATAGAAAATATATTACGTAGTCTATCTATCTCCAGCTAACCTCATGACGTGGCTTGATCGATGTACATCTCCAACTTCTTAACCCTCACCAACAATAGTACCATAAAACTAGATAGAGAGAGCTTAGAGGTAACTTTTACCCTGATGAATTGTGAGATCAGTCGGGGGTTGCAAAATATGATGAGCCCAGCGTTCAAAGAATTCTGACATGTCTTCTCCTTACATAGGAAAGGATAGTACAAATCGATTAAGATAATAAATAGCATAAGTAAAATAAGCAGAATTCTGTTTCATAACTTCAGTGATATTGCAATACTTCGCCGTCGTTGCAACGGGATAGTCAGATTTATGAAATATGTCCGTTTCCATATAGATCGCCTTATTGTAAAGCTTAGATGGAAAGATATATGAAACGCTGTGGGATGTAATGAAAGGCTAAATTATTGTTGCATTAATACTTATTTATATAAACTTGGAAATATCTTCTTAGTGGATAGTCAGACTTATAAAATACGTAGGGTTCTACATAAGTTTTGTCGTATGCAAACTAGATATCATCATATTGTGATTTAAAGTCATATCCATAATTTTTAGGTTATATTAAAAAAAAAAACTAATTTGAAGGCGATGAATCGTTTGTTCGATTTTTAAACTAATTTTATAAATGAAAATAACGGACTCTCTCTTTTATGACATTCGTGTAATTATTATTTATTTACATAGGATCTAACGAGAAATACATGACATAATATTAAATATCTTCCACAAATGTAGTTAGCCTCATGTTCTCTCAATTACTAGAGACCACAACATGCAAAGTAATAAACATTTAAATAAATACAGACAGTAAAAAATTATTAAAAAAACAATAATGTTAAGGGTGAACTTAAAGTAAATTATAATAAACTTAAAATATGCGAGGTAACAAAAAACTAAAATCTAGACACATGAAAAAATTAACACTGGATTTTAAAATTTACAATATAACAATAAAAATTACAATTACAATTATAACAATAAAATACAATTATAAATTAATAGACACACATGTAGGTGTTAAACTAAGTATGAGTATCTACTCATACTTAGTTCAAGTTTAGTAATACGGACGGGACCTTGATCCAGGAAGACATAAAGTCATTAAGAACAACTGCCTGGGATCTATTTTGAACGTAAGAGCAAAACCAGCGATACAAGTCTCCACGAATGCCGAGATTAAATAACCTGGATAGAAGTATATCATGGTCACTTCAATCAAATCCCTTGCAGTAGTCATTTTAAATTGTGTGTAACTGGTTGTCATTCTCCATACTGAAAGTGAGAAACTCATTAAAAATAACAAGATTGGATATCGATCGTAGACCTACCTCTAAGAGAGCCATGCTGCTGCGGAATAGAAGCAGATTTGATGAATGTATAGGTTACATATATTTTATAGGTACATACAATTGGTTAAATAGATTTTTTTCTAAAATCTTAGATTTATTGATTATTTGTATTTTGATATTAATTCATTGTTTATTTATTTGATTGTGGTTGTTCAATGTATTTATTGTAATGTGTAATTTATTGACATTATTTATAGTGGATTTGTATTTTAGTTAAGTTTTTTATTTTTTTGTAATATATCCGACACAATGTAACAATTGTTTGTGATACTAAATAAATAAATAAGTAAAAGAAAGTTTTGAAAAAGGTCTATAGTTTTCCACAGCATTCTTAGGACCCTTTTTATGGATGGGTGTGATAAATGCTGACTTCCATATATCCCACACAATACCTTCTTTAAGTGAACGCTGAAAAATTAAAGTTAACGGCACTGACAGCTCTTCTAATTCGTCCGGAGATCTGTAAGTCATTTTGACTCACAGATCTCGGGACCTGTATCACTGATTTGGTCCTGATAGATCATAGAAGCTGGATATGAGGATTTAGACAGTATTTATGTACCTATTATAGCAATCTTCCTCTTTTACTTTTACTCTGTCGCGAAGCAATTTAAATGTAATTTAAATGTGTTTTCATCTGATTTATAAACATAAATCATAAAATTAGAGTGATTGCCTCCCAATCGACTTCACTAAGATGCTTAAAAATTTCATCGTAATCTCCATGATAGTAATAGAAAGCAGTCCGCTTATTTAACTGAAGAGACATATATATAATTATAATTCAATAAATAAGGGTTGTATAATTATGCATGGGTGTAAAAGATCAACGGCAACATGGAAAAAAGAAATCGCAAAGCATGATAAAACTTATGTAGCTTCCTAGTATGTATAGTGTGCCTTGTTGTAAAGCTTAGAAAGGAAGCTTACTCGGATGTAATATAATACTAAATTGTCGTTGAATGAATAGTTATTTATATAAACTTGGACGTACTTTCTTATTTTACAAAAAAAAATCATCTATATTCTCCGCACTGTCATTAACTCTCGGTATGGTAGGTAGCAGCAGTGTAAAAACTAACTTTTAAATATAGAAGTACATATATTCAAATAAATTGCATACAACAACTAGTGGAAAAAGTGAATAATACATAACAAATGTACATATTTCATGTAATACTACATATAGTACATATGCTCTATACTCAAATGCTATTTTTGGTATATGTGAACACGAACCATTTCGGAGATTTTATTAAAAATTAAAACAGACACTAGGACAAAATTGCAATTGCTGACTCTGGGAAAATTTAGCAGTGAGGTTTGCTCGCAAGCGGAATGCGAATAAGACAATATTGTCTGGCGAACGTTTGACCTAAGATAAATATCACTATTACGGCTCCCTCTCTCACTAATCGCACCTGCATAACTCCGTTCCTTTCTCTCGCACTCCTTGTCCCTATGCTTAATGGAGAGGAATGTGGTATACGAGACTTACTTAAACGACGTAAATAAAATGTTGACAGTTGAACTCTCTCCGGTACCCCCAAGGTTTTATTTTCCACGTGCGTTCAAAAAATTATTTTGTATTAAAACAAGTGTTTGAGTGCATGGTGTCTGTTAGGCTAGATATAAAAATATTTCTGGTAGGTTTGAAGAGAATTTTAATCGCTAAAACTTTGTATAGGAAATCCCCTGGTAAAGAAATAGTTCAGTGGATGCGACCGCAGAATGGGAAAGTTATTCATGGACTGGCGCTCGACAGTTTGCGGCGATTAATTAGTTTTATGTTGATGAACGTTGAACATAGCGTAAACTAATAACAAAATAAGCTAACTGCTTCATCAGATATCCGCTTTCACCACTCAGATTTAGTACTTTTTATTTACAAGGAAAATTATATTCGGTAATGGGAATTTCAATGAAAAAAGGTTTACTTCATACCATAGCAAAGTCATGATATAATCCAAATGATGTAGGGGTACATACTAGGTCGATATTTAATATTCTATAACAGATCTCAATGCCAGATACAAGTAGTGGAGTTTCTTGTACAAACGCATTCAGTCATCCCTGTTTACCCTTTTTCAAGGCAACTTTACAAAATGGAACATCCATTTCTTGAATAATCCCCTTTTTTGATAAAGCAAGGATAAATAAAATATTTGAAAATGACGTGTACGATTATGATTATTATGAACCATGAGAAGCTGCTTGCTTACCAAAAGTATATAATAATATATAAATGGACACAAACATATTTAAGTTTACAATGTGAGTGTAAGAAAAGGATTTTATTGCCACGGGATAAAGTGAAGGATAGAGGTACGACTAATAAGTTGGTTAAATCGTTTATTCAATAACAAATATTTATTATATCTGCATACATCCAATAAAAAATATAACCGAAATGAAAAAAAACAGGTGCCTTTATTAATTTGATGATATATAATAAACACTTCACAGCGATTATACATATCTTTACTATACACAAGAGCATCTATGCGAGGCCAAACCATACAAAAGAGGTATTGCAACGGTTACACACCATGGCCCGTGACGTCAGAGCCTGCTACTGACACGCGATGTAAACACAAAGGTTAACGCTTGCACTTTTTACCCCAAAATTGCCCCCTGCTTTTGTGGGAATGACGCTACTGCATAGGAACTTATTACGCCGATATGTGATCAATAACAAATGATAGGAAATTTTCATTCATTTTGTAAGAATGTTATCATAAAATTTTATTCAATTTTATTCCTGCTGATTAGACCAGGTAGATGAGTTTTATACAAAAGTATTGTGAATGCAAGACCAAAACCACAAAGACGTTGACGCATGTGATGTCTCACAGCAAAGGCCTACCAAACATTCAGAGCAGTTTGGACATAAATTCTGGTCTCCTTTTTATTCTAACATCTTTTGAATAGATAACCGCGTCCTTCTGGGTTCACGGATTTTCTTCTTGGGTTGTACCCATCATCTTCCGATCATAGACATACAACAGTTCCGCCAATTCTTCGGTTCACAAAAGGTTTTTTAATACATGGTGTCAGAATTTATCCCTAAGCTCCCGTAAGCTACCACTCTCTTCACCGCTGTCTAGGTATGTAGAAACGCATCTGTAGCAGCGTCAAAGCCCCTTTCAGGGCCGAAATCAACAATTTATGTATTACCTACTCACGTAATACATAATTTGGTTCCATATAAGATATAAATAAAAGATGCAATTATCTACATTACTGATGAGACATAAGATTTACTAATGCCGTCCTTTCCAGAAATTCTATATAATTTGGCCTGACAAAGATTTCTGTTTTGTATTGTTTTTATTAATGTATAACACTCTAAAAGGGAAGTTAAGCAATTGTTCCCAGGCCATTATAGAATTTTCCCGGACGACTAGACCTACACAATGAACTAAATTATGAGCCACAGTAGTCCTTGTGTCTCACGCCTTTCTCTTTATAAATCGGAACAGAGATTTTAAAGCAGGTCAATGCCTACCAAAATGAGTTTGAAAGGTAGATACTTGGTGTAGGTTGACTACGTATGTACATATATTGATATATTATATCGCATTATATATGTCACCGTATGATTATGAACGGAATGGACACGGTGATATCTACAAATCCTTTTTTTTTTCGATTTCAACTTATAAGTAATATTAAAAACAGCTTATAAATATTTTTTATCAAATAGTAAAAAGTAGATAACATTAAAAGTTCCATTTTTGCTTAGGGATGGCAAACATGCTATTCCTAAAAAAAACGTATTTTTTTTTTACATATATTGTTACTCTACAGAATACGATGAGGAGGAAATAATAGCATATGAAAAGTGATCTAATGTATAAATACCATAAATGTACATAAGGAGGTATTTTTCAGGTTTAGTACGGAACGGACGTTTCATTACTGAGATGATAAAATCCTCTAATATTGTTCGAAAGAATTTAATTTCTAATATAATATATTAGATAATTAGTTGTCTTTAGGGAACTATCAAAGTCTCATCAGTGCTAAGATATTACTGTAGTGAATATCCCTGCATCCGTAAGAGTTTGTTATCTTCACAACACATCAGCGAGACAAACTTCTACTCCTTAACAATTAACCATTGGTCGGGACCAGTTCAGTAATTAGTAAATACAGGAAAATAAACTGCAGCAAGAAGAAAACTCAGCAATTCAAGCTTATCCAATGTAGCAATAACAAATAAAATGCAATATAAATCCTTTTTCCTCCTCTAATACTGTAGTGAGAAGACATTTATTTTTCACAAAGCGTTTAAGATTTTATTTCAACTCAATTACTTGGCCATTGCATCGCGTTTAGTCGCAATTTCCATATTTCTTGCCGCTCTGCTCAGAAAATTGTATTGTTAGAATGAAAACCGCTTATCTCAGTGTTTTTAGCTATATAATTGTGAATGCTGAACGAAGAATTGAATGAAAATAATGATTTTTATTTGCTTAAACATAAGGTGTGAATAAGTTGTAAGTAGTAGTGACATGTGAATATTAAAAAATGAAAAAAAATCGTTAAGTATCTATATTACAAAACAATCATACATAATAATTCACAATTGGGTTTTTTAATTATTACTTATTCACAATTTTTTCCTCAGTTTTTTTTTATGGTATAGGGGGCAAATGAGCAGACGGGTCACCTGATGGTAAATGACTACCGCCGCCCATGGGCACCTGTAACTCAAGAGTCACAAGTGCGTTGCCGCGCTTTAAGGTGGGAGAAGAGGGGGAGGGGGGAGAGTGGGAAGATGGGAGAGAGGAAGGACGGGAATAGGGGAGAGGGAAGGGTTAGGGCCTCCAGTAACCTCACTCACTCGGCGAAAAGCAATGCAAGCATTGCTTCACTGCCGGTTTTCTGTGAGGCCGTGGTATCGAGCGGAGTCCAGCCGGCCCATACGTGCCGAAGCATGGCTCTCCCACGTCGCAGTATTTCAATACTGAGGAAACATTTTCCACTAAGTCAGTGTTTTAGTTCTGTTTATAAAACAAGACAGTTCTACATTGGTTTAAATCATTTGGAATGTCATTCTAAATACAAACACACATCACAAAGCAAATTCCTTCAAGCAAGATAATTGTTTCAGAAATATCTTTTTAACCGACGAAAAAAAAGGAGGTTCTCAATTCGACCTTATATATACGAGTATATGTGGGGTGTGGCTCTGTGATTTGAGCAGTATTTCGTTTTTTGTTCTATGATAAATCAAAACACGTCTTTCTCTTCTGTCTTAACCTTTTTTATTATGTCCTTTAGTGTTGCCACTTCACAAAAACAAAACATTAGCGTTATTCTACCACACGGCCATCCTGCTACTCATCTGACTCAGATGAGTGGGTATCCGAGCCTGCCCATCGTTTCATCAGATCGGCTGAGGTGGTCGTATTGATTGGACCCTCACCTTGACCAACTTTTCTCACAGCGTACCTGTCGTTGCGTTTCTTCTGTACAACCTCATAAGGTCCCAGAAACTTAGGGTACAATTTACTGCCCTGTGTGAATTGGGTCCTCTTTATAGCAACCAATTCACCAATATCATATTGATTAGCTTCCTTTCTATTTTTATTATAGTTCTTTCTATTTTCATCTTGAATTTTCTGTATCGATTCTTTCGCTTTTAGTCTCAACTCAGATCTATTTTCATTATGTCTTGCAATAATCTCTTTTTCTATCAACTTCAATACTCCATCATCCTTATCTCTCATTTTAACTCCTATTAGTAACTCAAATGGAGTCATTCCAATGCTTCTTTAAAAAGTACCATTCAAGGCACGCTGTACAACTTCAATATGACGGTACCATTTGGTTGGACCATCTATGCTGAGCTTACTCAAAACTTCAATAATAATCTGATGGATGCGTTCGACCTGGCCATTTCCTCTAGGCTGGCCAGTAGTGATCGTATAATGAGTGATATTCTCAGCCTTACAATAATTGTGGAATTCATTAGACGTAAACGCGGCGTTTCTATCGGATATAATCCTAGCTGGAGTACCAAATGTTTGTTGTTGCACAGCCAATTTGCTCAGAGTTTCTTCAGTCGTCAAAGTCTTAACAGGATAGATCCATGTGAACTTAGTGAAACCGTCAACAATGGTCAAAATGTACTTATAGTTTTTATTCGTCGAAGTAAGTGGACCAAGATGATCAATGTGATATGTTGACAGCGGCACATCTCTTTTATCCAACGTAAGTATCCTTCTTTTTTTCCTCTTTTGTGTGATATCAGTATGCATTCTATGCAGTTATCTGTAACTTTCTTAATTTTTCTTTTCAGGTCTTCAATATAATATTCGCGGTTAATCAATTCTTCAGTTTTAGTTACAGAAAAATGTCCTTTCTCGTGATTCTTCTTTATAACGTCGTATTGCATCTTCTTCGGTACTACAGTTAGTTTTCTTCCATCGTCTTCTTTGGTAAGTATTCCGTTTTCTAGTATGTAGTCTTTATAAGGTTCTTTTTCCAGGATTCTTTTTATCAGGTCAATCTGTGCGTCTTCGTCTTGTGCTTTTAATACGAGCTGTAATTTCTGTGAGTATGAGGCAGTTAGGATACCTGCTCAACGCGTCTGCGTATTTCATTCTCAAGCCTGGTCTGTGTTCAATCTCGTAGTCGTACTCTTCGAGGAGCAGAGCCCAGCGAGCGACTCTTGGAGGTAAGTCCTTCTTATTTAATGTCATAGTCAGCGCAGTGCAATCAGTAACGATCTTAAAATGTATTCCAAGTAAATAGACTCTAAACTTCTTTACAGCTTCTGCAATGGCCAGAATTTCTAGGTAATAGCTGTGATACTTCTCTCAGCCGGTGAGGTCTTTTTGCTCATAAAATGTACAGGATGCATCTGGTTGTCTTCTGGGTCCCTCTGTAGGAGTACCGCTCCAAATCCTTTCGCACTTGCGTCGGTGTGGAGTTCGGTCTCGTAGTTTGGATTGTAGATACATAAGACCGGTGAACTACACAATATGGTTTTAAGTTCAAAAAATGCATTCACACAGTTTTCGTCAAAACAAAATTCTGTATTCTTCTTTAGTAAATTCGTTAGTGGCCAATGAGTAATTTCTTATAAATTTTCTAAAGTACTTAGTAAGTCCCAAAAAGGATTGCACGGATTTGACATCTTTAGGTATCTTAAATTTCGATACGGCATTGATTTTTTCTTTAGACGGTTGGACTTTTTTATCACTGATTATGTAGTCCAAGTATTCAATTTCCTTCTTCATAAAATTACATTTTGCAGAGTAAAACTCCAATCCAAAATCTTCAGCTCTGTTCAATACTTTCTTTAATTTTTCTAATCCGTCTTCTTCAGTCTTTGAAGGTATTATCAAATCGTCAAGGTATGTTAGGACAATACCAGTGGATATTAAATCTTGGAAGACGTTGTTTATAAATCTTTGGAAGACAGATGGCGCGGTGCAGAGTCCAAAAGGCATCTTCATGAACTCATATTGGCCTTGAGGCGTTACCAATGAGGTGTACTTCTGACTATCTTTATGGACGTTTACATGCAAAAATCCATTTTTTAAATCGAGGGATGTAAACAGTTTTGCCTCTTTTAACTGGTCTAACTGGTCTTCTATCAGGGGAAGCGGGAATCTTTCTTTTATTATTTTCTTATTTAGTTTTCTGTAGTCAATACAGAGTCGATATTGACCATTCTTCTTTCTTGCCAAAACAACGGGGCTTGCAAAATCTGATGTGCTAGGCTGTATAACCTTCTGTTCTATCCATTCTTCTATCTATTTATTAACAACTTCTTTTTTAAGGGGTGGCAGTCGTCGTGGGTTTCGATAAATCGGAGTTTCATCGGTAAGTATTATCTTCATTTCTACATTACTTTATTTACTAGCTTCACTAGGTTTGTAATCTTTAATCATCTTTTCTATATCTTCAGAAAACGTCGTTTCTCCTATCTTCAGACCATCGTGTGGATTCTCTTCGGTAAGTAGTGTGAGGTGAGTTATTTTCTCTACGGTAATTCCATCTGATGTAAAGTTAATGTTGAAGTCGTGCAGTATAGGATTGCCGAGTATCAAGTTAACAGGTATTAATTCATCTTTTACTACGTGGAAAGTTGTGTCAATGTAACAATCGTCAATTTGCAATTTAGCTGTAAAGCGTCCTTCTGTTTTTAGTTTCTGTTTACCGATTCCAGTCAAAGATATTTTGGGACTGTTCTCGTATTCTAGCTTATATTGTTCAAATTCTTTTAGATTAGAAGTCTTTTTTAGGTTTACGTCGCTTCCGGTATCAATGAGTGCAATCATCTCAATTCCATTAATCTTAATCTTCTAAAAGGGAGCCTTCTTTTCTTCTTTCTGGTCCTGAATGTTTAGAGATTTCTTGGGTTGGCTTTTGCATTCAATTGCTTTATGACCAAACTCGTTACACTGAAGCATTTGACACCTCTTGTGCAAGCAGGCGCCACATGATCCGTATCTCCGCAATTAAAACATCTTCTAGTTACAGATTGGCGTCCTGTGGAGGTCGTTGATGGGCTCGTAGATGAAGTACTGTTCTGCCGGAGACTGTTCTTCATATCGATTCGCTTTCTCAAGTTGCTATAGGAATCCAATTTGGCGCGAAACTCTTTTATATCATTGGCACCATACAATATAGCTTTATTTGTCTCAGAATCAACAATACCGTTGATGACGTACTCTATCAAAGCCTGATCTTCCATATTAGCATGTAAAGCGAGTTCCCTCATATGCAGGAAATACTGTTGAAATGTTTCTTCTTTTTTGTTTTTTACGCGAGGCTAGCTTCTTATGAACGATTGCCCTATTCAGTTTAGGGCCAAATTATTCTTTAAGCGATTTCTTCAGACTATCCCATTCTCTGACACTTCCCAAGGAACGCAGAAATAGTCTAGCAGTTCCGCCAAGTAGTCTTTTTGCGTAAACGAGCTTCTCAATCTTGGACCACTCCATAACATCTGCGGTATCCTCAAAGTCTTGGATCCAGGTGGAAATTGGATATGTGTCATCACCCGTAAACGTTATCATAGATTTCTCTAAATCACTGAATGATATTTTTGGTCCAGAAGATTTGGAGTTCTTCTTCTTCTCTGTCTTTTTTAGGTGGCATCTTTCGTCTTTAATAACCTTTCAAGTAATTAATAACTTGCTGAATCTTCTCTTTTAATTCTTCTTCTTTAATTCTTCTTCTTATTAATCCGTCTTTAAAGTAAAATAATAATTACGGCTTCAATACATCTTCATAATCTTCATAAAAAGTCATCAAAGTAGAACTTCATAGAAAAATATTATGACGTCAGAATCTACGTCCCGCAGCATTCGGTTCACCTTTCTCTGTAGCGCTCAAGTTAGATTTAATATCTAGAACGTCCCGAAGCATTCGTTGTTTACGCCGAATGGTGCATGCGATCGGTTCGCGCGGCGAGTAGGTATTGGTTAGAATTACCTTAAAATCTTTTCTCTTCTTCGGAATTAACTGCCCACGATCACTTAATACACATCCCGGACGAGCCCCCAAAAGTTGTGGGGTGTGGCTCTGTGATTTGAGCAGTATTTCGTTTTTTGTTCTATGGTAAATCAAAACACGTCTTTCTCTTCTCTCTTAGCCTGTTCTATTATGTCCTTTAGTGTTGCCACTTCACAAAAACAAAACATTAGCGTTATTCTACCACATATATATTTTTTTATGTACCTATGTTCAGCCCTCAGCCTAGATAGGGTCCTCAAGAGTGGTCCCATGTCAAGGAATGGATCCTGGAGATCCTGATAAAATTGAGAGAAACCCTTGAACATTGTAGGAACGAATAATGTTTCTGTTTACTTCTCATAATTTTATCAGGTATTTGCGTTTAGAAATCATCACATCATGCATCTGAGCTGATGATGAAAAAAATCATATAATAAAAATCTTTTTAACAAAAAATTAAGTCTTAAACATTTTAAGTCGGCGCCAAATAATAAAATTATTAATAATAACTTTATCCTTATCCTTCAAGGCCGGCTTAACCGGAGTGAACCCACGGCCTCACAGAAAACCGGCAGTGAAGCAATGCTTGAATTTCGCCACGAGGTTACCGGAGGCCCTAACCCTATCCTCTCCCCCCTCTTCCCCAACTCCAACCTTAAAAGGCGGCAACGGACTTGTGACTTTTGAGTTGCAGGTGCCCATGGGCGCCGGTAGTCATTTAGTATCTGGTGACCTTTCTGCTCGTTTGCCCCTACAACATGGAGGATACTCTTCAAACTCGTATCATACCCTCACAGGCGTGAGTCAAGGTTCCAATTTAGGGCCATTGGAATTTATCATCATGATAAATGACTTACCAGAAGTGGTCAAAAATGCGAGTTGCCTACTGTTTGCCGACGACTTAAAGTTATTTTATCACATCAATGATGATCGGGACTGTGAACTTCTCCAACAGGACGTAGACCGAGTTGTTGAATGGAGCCTAAGAAATAATCTATTCTTCAATATCTCTAAGTGCAACATACTAAGGTAGGTAAGGTACTGCATGGAAGGGGTGACCATCCCACGTGCTACCTCCGTACGAGATCTAGGGGTTTTATTCTCTGCTGACCTTTCGTTTCGAATCACATCATAAATATCTGCGCAAAAGCCTTTAAAAATCTCGGTTTCATAATGCGGGAGACAAGAGACTTCCATAACACCTTAGCCGTTAAGTCGTTATATAACGCCTTAGTAAGGAGTAGGATGGAAACGAGTGCTATCATCTGGAATCCCCATGAAACTAAATATAGTTCCATGGTGGAAAAAATGCAAAAATAAATTTACCCGGTATCTCTACCTGAAACAATATGGAGTATACCCTTTTTACCCACTTATGTATCCAACCCTCTTTGTTATAGGGATGGTTGGATACTAAAAGCTAGAGGTGAGGCGCAGTCTGGCGTTGGCTAAATATGTGTTTCTGGTATTTCGTGGTATACTAAATAATCCTCAAATATTAGAATCGTTGAGATTGCTTGTTCCTAACACTAGGTTGCGGCAGGCGCCGAGGGGGAGAACATTTGATGTCCAGTATCTCGAACACAGCTATTACAGTTCTCTCCTCTCCTCTCGTACGAGCACTAAATATTTTAAACAGTATCGCGCAAAGGATAGACATTTATATTTGTGCATTGACGGAATTTGAAAGGGTGACGCTTCAGTATTTGTCATCATCATGAACCTTCTTATTCTTATTGTTCAATATATTGTTATTGGATACTACATTGTTATATTGGGTTTAGCCTGTAAGAGCAATGTATGTTAAGTAAGTAAATAAAAAAAAAAAAAAAAAAAAAACATTAAAAAAAAAATTATAATCGCTTTGTTGTTTGGCGTTGACTCAAAATTAGTTTATTATAAATTTTGTGGTTTATTTTTTACGTTATTATTATATTAAAACGACGAACGAAAAAAACTTTGTTTACAAAACTAACGATTTTAAATAGTGAATTATTTTATTACGAATACAGATCTGACAGGGCATGATGGAGAAATAAATACAGTGAATGTTGTAGACAGGCCAAAGTTCACTTGACGGCGGCGTGTTTTCCATCTATAGCTCGCAGTGATTGTCCGTCATGCAAATATCGAACATGCGCAACACTTTACAAACACAATCCGACGTTGATGTTCTCTGGTGTACTGAGTACAAAGTATGCATCAACTTTTGCGAATTATTTTAGTTCTGTATTCCATAACAATGTTCCGAAGTTAGACCTGGAGGCAGCAGAACGGGCAGCAATTAACACACATTGTGTATCACAAATAAAAACTGACCATATGCATTTGTCTGAACTGAGGGGCGCACTGTCTCGTCTTAAGCCATCATGTGCACCTATGGTTCTGACAACATACCACCACTCTTAGTCAAAGATTGTTCATCAGTCATAGAGGAGCCTCTTTCGTGCTTGTACAACCTGTCACTTCAACAGGGGATCTATCCGAGTAGATTGAAGATCTCAAGAGTAACGCCCATACCTAAGGGGGGATCGTCGACAGATATTAATAATTATAGACCGATTGCTGTATTGTCTGTCTTTGGAAAGCTTTTCGAGTTTATCATAAATACATTTTCGGAAAGCTTTCGATCTCGTAGATAATGATGTACTTCTCATGAAGTTTCCTCACTGAGGTTCTGTTCTAGGCTTCTAAAATCAATGGCTAACTATCTTGAGAGATCGTAAGTAATTTGTTAAAGTGGAAAACTATCTGCGGTAAAGATCTGGGGTAAGCCAGGGCAGTATATTTGGACCCAACCTATTTCTGATCATGATCAATGATTTACCAAGTGTTCTCTCTAGAGCACAATGTGCATGTTATGAAACTACTATATAATGCATACGTACGTGGTAAATTAGAATATAAAGCGGTTATTTGGGCTCCTCAAGAAGAATTATACTCACTGATAGTTGAAAAAGTCCAGCTTAAATTTACTAGGTATCTATAGTTAGATACCTACGTACATATGGATATTATCCCTTATTAAAATCCATCAATATTTGTTTCTGGAATGGTTGCTCTCTAGAGCTCAGACAGAAGTATATGCTTATAACGCATTACTATCATATTACAAAAACTAGTAATAGTCCCTCCGTTACAGCGATCAATTTAATAAATTATTTTTGGAAACTAATCCAAACGCAGACATATTTTTTGATAAGACTAGTGTATTTAGCAATAATATAATGACATACCTACTTAAATTGTTTAAATAATTCAGTTTTTTTTATTGTGTCATTTTATTGATGTATCATAATCATGACAATTCATTAATAATTTTTGATTGTTTTTTCATGTATGATCTTATTTTGTTGACATTTCTATTTTCAAGGTATTTATACTTAACTGAATTATGTTTTTTTTAATTATAATAAATTCATGTATATGAATATTCAGAATAATTAAGCATGTAAGCGTCTTGGTGCATAAACTGTAAGCTTATATTGTTTAAATAAATAAATGAAATGAATCTAGATGTAACTGTAATGTACTAGGTACTGATTGTGCTGTGAATTTCAGTGAATTGTTGCATTGATTTGAGAGCCAATAAATCTCGGTTTTGTGTTTTAATATTGAATTGGTCACATATGGTACACATATTTCATTTTTTTTTACCCTCTACCTTTACAGATTCATGATTTTTATTTTGTAGTTATTGCCATGTACAATGTGTTTTGCATTTATTTTATTGCTGTGCATTTTGTTTTGATGTATACTTATAAACTTATATAGAACAATACAACCTAGATTTATTTATTTATGTATTTACTATTACTGACTACGTATAGTAGTCGCGCGAGTTGAATGCAGAGCCCAGGAATGCACTAGTCACTACACTGCAAACGTGCGAGGTGAGGTTTGTGGGCGGCGGGAGGCGAGGCTCCCGTCCCTCACTTCAGGCCTCAACTGTATTCAACTCGCACATGGGCTATACTTAGTAAACCTATATACAATCAAAGAGTAAAAACGACCTAGTACTTACTAGTTTTTTAAAACATATTTACGAACATATTATAACTTTAAACCAATGGTAAGTGACTACCGCCTCCCATGGGCACCTGCAACTCAAGAGTCTCAAGTGCGTTGGCGGCCTTTAAGATGGGAGTAGGGGAAGGGTGGAAGAGAGGGAGAGGGGAAAGTTAAGACCCTCGGTAACCTCAATCCACAGAAATCTAAGTGAGATTTCTGTGCCCCACTCACTCGGCGAAAGCATTGCTTCACTGCTGGTTTTCTCTGAGGCCGTAGTATCAAGAAATTTTAGCTTAAAAATATTCGCTTTTAGAATTTTCTTTTTCTGTAAATAGGATTATAAATTATAACAACAAAAAGCGCACTCGAATCCATTCAATGGTTCTCAAGACTAGCCCTAACATACGGATACGGAATACGAAGAGACTTCTCCTTATACATACATAAACTGTACACGACCGATAGAAATCTATTTATCAACACCATTGTAACTTTTAAGACAAATCCTTCTAAGTTCTGTCCACAGGCTAAAGACGATTATTAATATTACAAGGTTATATACTTATTTTTCACCTTAGTATAAAATAAAAGTATAACAACAAAACAATTTTATGAAAATTATTTAATACTAACGCTTTTCATCCATCGTTAACTAAAATTTAAGTAGAATAATTAAAAACAACCCGAAGATGAAGCACAGATAATGTTGTTATGTCTGCAAAAGAATAAAAATGTACTAAAAACAAAATGAAAAGTTAGGTATTCTAACTACTTAAAAAAAATTAAATTACTTTTTGTATTTTGTATTTTAATCAAGCTCTTAATGAATACCTGTCTAAAAATAACTTAGAGGACTCTTTTAAATATGCGTAATTAAAACAGCTACATGAAAAAAATGTGCTGAAAGAATGACAAAACAAATACCTATTAAGGCAAGCGCTGGTGAGCAGGCCGCTAGAGATCGACCACGCAGAACATACGCTGATCTAATTGGTGATGTTCTAAAGAAAACGCAGGACTGAACTATCCGAAAGCGAGCTTGTATGGACAGATGTTGTTATGACAGAGAGAAAGCTCGTGAACGATAGAAGTATCTGGAGGGCTGTTGTTTCTGCCTTCCCCGTGTGTGTGTTTACTACAACATGATGGGGTATTACACCCTTTTTGAAAACCCTTTTTTTTTGTCGGCGAGTGGAAGATCCTACATGGATGTCCTTGTGGAGGCGAAGGGGTCTGTCAGACTCTTACCGACTAAACACCACCCCGGTGCTCTGCTACTTTTTTGATTCTAATGTAACAGCAAACAACTACAAAATGTATTAAATTGTTATTTAATCGATAAGAGGAATCAAAGTTTTGTGAGGAATAACATATTCGAAAACTTATACTTCGTTGTCTAGTGACGTGATGTGGGGAACGGGTGCTGCTTGGGGTGACTGGTCGGCCTAGTCAGCGATGCTTTAGCCTATACTATTATTTTGGTTCGTTCAACTGCAACTCTAGCCTCTTAATCCAGTCACGAATTATTTTTAACTGTAGATTTTGTAATTGAATGAAGGTAGATGTGCACCTTGAATGATTTCTATGTTTAATAAGTTCAAACCTTCAACAGTATCACTGAGTGATTTTTATTTTTTAGTACGTTAGCTTTTGGAGCATTTTAATAAATTGAAATTCAGGTGGCATCAGCTTGCATCCTGTTTACCTTTCGTGTAACACTAACACTATTGTACCTGAAGATCTGACTTTTAAAAAGAGTGGCTATGAGTTTCTTTGCCAGTATTCTTCTCATAAAGCTCTACGCATTTTGGAAACTGGAAGTTATAGATCGACACAAGCAGGCAGTAGATTTTGGTGTTTTCACCTAATTTACCTCGACAATCCAGCACATGCTGTGGCGTCTGTTTGCGCCGATCTATGATTTTAACTCTAGCTTCAATTTAACGTTCATAAATGTCACTTAGTGTCTTAAATGAATAAACGATTTTGAATTTTGAATTTTGAGTTTTTTGAATTTAATTACATGGCGGCTTGCGTTTCGCATATTTGTAGAAATGTGTACTTGACACATTGAAATTAATTATAAAATTTTTGAGGGGGGATTTGTTGGCCTGATGGTTAGTGATCCTGACTGCTGAACCAGAGGTCGTGGGTTAAATTCTGAACCAGCACAAATAATTTATGTAATGAGCACGATCATTTTTTCTATGCCTGGGTGTAATTCATCTATAATATGTATGTATTTGGTAATATATAAATATTTTAATGAGCAGTTTGGTTACCATAGCAAGCTCTGCGTTATTATTATGAATTTTATTTCTAAATTTCTTAACTAAAACTTAAATTTTCCAATTGCCTATTACCTAAACTATCTCATTAACTCATTATTGTGTACATGTGCATCTGGAGTGAAGAGAGCTGGCTACTTGCTGAAAACATGACACGTACTTTTGTAGTTGTCTGTGTTGTGGCACTATATAACCATAAAATACCCTATTATAATACTTGGTACAACAGCCGCAAATATACAACCACACATTCACCGGCGTTAACTAATTCATTATCATCACAGTTAGGTATTCATAGTAAACTTAATTTTCTATGATTTATTGACTGTAGCCGGTAACGTGTTGGCATACTGTGCTATTAATAACTTTGCTATCGAGGTAAATATGCTTGTGCTGTTGGAGATAAATAATATATAAATTTTCTCGTTTCTAAGCATTCTCATTTATAATTTATAAAAAATAATTAGTTATTTATATGGAGTAGTATTAGTAGAGACTCTGAACTTGCATTATTGTTTAGAACTTATGGCATTGATAATAACTTTTTAATGATATTGTGTATATATATCACGTATATTTAAAAGAATCGCCACTCAGAATTTAAGATAAGTGACCAATGACCTTATGTAACTTTAGAACCTGGTAGTCTCCGAAGGTATGCATACCTACTAGGTACGTCTAGTATTAGTAGAGATACTGAAGTTATGCGTACGTAACTTCAGTATCTCTACTAGTACTACTCAACACAACACATTTTGCTCGTCAGTAAATAAGTAAGGGTAAGGTCTAGCAGCTCTGGGATTTAAGGATTAGTTAAGGATCTTTTGGGAAACCTTTTGAGCTTTGAATCGCATTCCACAAGGTAGGTATGCACGTTGGTGCAATTATGTCGTTAAAACTACTACTCCGGGCACTAGAGCCGAATTTATTATTTACCATCAGCACCGATAATCAGTGCCATTTCCCAATTTCTTTCACTGGGGTAGCGCCCTTATTCATCTTTAACTCAATTCAGAATAACCTCTATCATGACATCATAAAGTTTAATTTCATATGTACACGTTGATTTTGTCGTGGTTTTATTTGCAGTGACTAACGCCTTTAATTCACTGACCTACGGTTTAATTTGGTTTGTTTGAGGTACGTAATTTTGATGTGTATTTTTATCGTGACGTATAAGGGTAGAACCGGACGCATCGGGCCCGGTGGGAGCCAACGCATCTGTTTCTGAAATTCGTTTGATATATTGTTTCATGTTCGCACGTTGTCTCCATGGGGAGAGTCAGGAGATTTTGTGTAGCTCTTAATTGTCTCGAGAGTTAAAAAACAGGGGAAATGGCGCGTAATTCAACTTGTAGTAGGTGATGCGATAGTGATTTATTAATAAAATATTTGTTGTTAAGTTTTAAAATAATTGAATTTTACACCAACTGTAAACTACGATGTGCTCTCCTGAGCATACTATTTATTGATTTACGGGACTATCTAAAAGGGAATGAAACAAACGAAATGAAATGTATATTTATTCATCAAGGCCCCAAAATATCACCTGTAAATGCCAGAAATAAAAAATTACATTTAGTGTCAGATTCGACACGCTATCTAATCGGTATCGGTAGAGATCAGTCACTAAGCGAGAACAGAAGGAGACAATTAAAACTCATGCTCTTTCTTTCTCATTTTTCCTTAATTACAATAATTGGCATTCAGGATTGTGCAAACTATAACCACTGCAGTGCAATTGTAATATGCGTTGTGTGCTAATGAATTTTTATCTTTTCAAATAATAAAAAAAAAAAAACATATTTAGAAAACGACTGAAGGGACTACTTTTATTAGGATCACAGACTAATAATAAAAATTCTCTAACAGATTAGGATAGCATCATATATTAATTTTTAAATATATATAATATGGTGGATTCTCACATATTAGACACACCCAAGGAGTTTATTGAACCTCAAGGGATGAACCCACTGTGTTTATTAGTGGCAATCCAATCGGTGTAGTAGGTAGTCTGATGTACTTGTCAGTTTTAAATCGTCCTAATATAACATATTCAGTAGGTTGAGTTACTTTAACAATCATCACATCTAAGAACATTGACGATATGCCAAACAAATATTCAATTATTTTAAGAAAACTGTTATACCTTAAAATAAGATTCAAAATATAACTTTGACATACTTAGTTATGTTTATGTTGATTGAGGGCAGTAATATTATCAGAAGATGTCAAAAACAGGTCAATTTCAATTATTAGGAGCAATATCTTGGGCAAGCAGAATGGAAAGGGTTGTTACAATTTCAACTACAGGGGTTGAGTATATACATTGGAATTTTAGCATATTGTAAAGAAGCTATTTAATTGTTAAGAACTTACCAACGATGCTATTTCTTTGAAAAAGTAGCAATCAAAGCAATGTTAAATCCCAGACAATATTGCATTTGCCCATATGATACTCAAGAAGCACAAAAATGTGCCTTAACAATGTCCTACATATTAAATCTAAGAAGATTGGTGATTATTATATTTAGTTTTTCTTAAGAAAGTTTTACAAAAAGTTTGTTAATGTGTGGTATCTATGTACTGCTGATATCCAAGCACATTTTTGTTGTGGTTGGAATTGATTAAGTTTAAAGACAAGCTTATGCTTTCAAGAAAATTATTTTTATTGTTAATAAAAAATACTATGGCTTCCGATTATAGCTTCGCTAAACCTCCTTCAAAAATAAATGCAACATTGTTTGTTACCACTCTCCTGTTTCAAAAGTTAAGTTAAGAACACGTCGTTTTATTTCCACTTTTATTTATATCCAGTGATACAAAAGCAATAAAATTGGTACTCCAAATTTATTACTTTTATACCTAGGTACCTTAAAACATATCCTTAGAACAGAACCTAAGTTACAAAGCATAAAAGATATAATATGTGAAGGTATACTGTCTTTAGCCCGTAGGCTAAAAAGATATTTTACCTCCGTATTTAATCTTAATGTTCCGTCTTTAATTTCATGTTTTTTTTTTTAAATATTATAAGGGGCAAACGAGCAGACGGGTCACCTGATGGTAAGTGACTACCGTCGCCCATGGACACCTGCAACACAAGTGCGTTGCCGGCCTTTGAGATAGGATTACGCTCTTTTCTTGAAGGTTTGAAGGTCGTATCGGTCCGGAAATACCGCTGGCGACAATTTGTTCCATAGATTGGTTTTGCGAGGCAAAAAATTTCTGGAAAACCGCACAGTGGTGGATTGCCAATTATCCAGGTGATGGGGATGGAAGTTTTGTCGCGTTGAACGATGGCGAAACGTTGCGGCCGGTATCCGAACAATTCCTCGGAGCACTCCCCATGATACATGCGATAGAGAATGTAAGAGATTTAATATCATCTGTGTTTTTGCTTAGATGTCGTAAAAAATATTATGAATAAGCGAATTGATTTGATGAAAGTAAATTTTAGATAACGGAATCAAAAACAATCAAAACTTGAACAAACCAATTTAAACGCGATAAAAGTCAAATATTTAATGAAATCGGTATCTTTACAACGCAATATGTCATCAGCCTTACCACCCTATTGTGCGCAGTGTGTCATTACCCTTACCACCCCTTTGTTGGGGTGAGTAAATATGAAAACTCAACGAGTTGTTTGTAAAAAATAAAACAATAAAACTGTGTTATCGAGATTTGGATTTATTGCGCGCCATTTTACAAATATTGGGTGACTTGGTTTATGTTGTAGGTACCAGAAGTTCAGTGGCTGGAGGTGTTGCGTAGAATAATGATGAATGTAATTTATATAAATGTAGTGTTAGGGTTTTTTTTATGAGTACACGCTATCCTGCTGTTAAAACAACGTTTGTTTGACTGCCATAGATTTTTATATACCTACAAATAACTACTTTGAATATAATTAATAGTTACAAGTTACAAATTAATAAACATGATTTTCTTTTCTTTACATTTAATTTGAAATATTTGTTGTTTAGGCAAACTCGATTGAATCCTTATTACCTACTTAATATTTGATTTCTATCGCGACTGTAAAATTAAGGGATATGTTGTTAAAAGTTTAAACAAAAACGTCATCATTATCAGGTGATCCAACCACACCCTCGGCTGACCTCCTCATTACAGATATTACTCTAACGCCTTACGCTAATCAATGAGGGTAATCCCACGATCCAATTTTCAATCCAAGGTCTCCACTAGACAATCTTGAAGATCGAGAAACCGCCTATTATTTTGTTATAGAAGAGCCGTCAACACTGTTAAAGGGAAAATTCACGTGAATCACTTTAAGCTAAGCAGTAAATAGCTTAAATCAGTCAATGTAGCTTAAGCGAGTGGATTTATGAATACAAACATAAACACAGAAATATGAGTATACTCTATACATATGGATATGAACAAAAAACAGGATGCATTCAAGAACACTACGGTAAGGAAAATGACAAAGTATAAAAAAATGGTAATCCTGTCAACCTGCCTGGTCCTGTCAAAAAATAGCTTTAACTGTGCCATTAATCTTTTACATCATCAGCATCGAGTATTAAGACTATTGAAAGTAACAAGTTTATATTTCTCAATGATTGAGTCACTACCGCAGCTCCTATCTGCCCGAGTTCTATATCCAACTCAACTCTTAATACCTTAAGATAAGCTTGTAAATCAGAAGCGGGGGCCATAAACTGGACGGAGAGCATAAAAATAACACTAAAACAATTTATAGTTGTGACAGTGCCTATCCCATTGCCTAAGAGCCTTCACTAAAACCTATCTCTCAAGATAATCTTATGAAGTGGTAAGAAATACATGTTGAAAGTATAATGGAACGTAGATTTTTATTGCTTTACGCTTTACTATGTAGAGGTATACTAGTGACAGTTAAAAATACGGGCAGAAAGATTAAAGACCGAAATATTTCGTAAAAAAAAGACGTTCAAAATGTGATCTATATTGAGAAATTGTCAACTGCAAATCCAACCCAGTATTTAATGTCTTAAAGTAAGTATTTTGCAAGAGCTGATTTCCTAATCAGTCGATTCTTCACATATCATGAAACGCGATAGTTCAAAAAATCTTAATGAACCAGAAAACGTTTCGAAAATACGAATAATATTGTTGCTACCTAAATACTATAACTTTAGATATTATTTTAACATTAGATCCGTTATAGATAGATTTATCCATTGATTTGTCTGTGAGATGTTCAAAGCGTATGTCTCTGAATAGAAGAGTCTTCAATAGATGGTTTATTTATTTAAACTACGTATTGTTGAGACAAGCTCGCCCCATCGATTTGCGGGCGATTACATCGATTGACCTAATCGATGCACGATTATAGGACGGACGCCTAATGGCTTTGGCTTCAATACAAACTACATTTACTTCTAAAGCTTTTTGTTCCATTATTTAAATTAACTTTTATTTGCTCTGGAAAACAATCAAAATGTAAATAGCGTAGCATATATTATGTGATATAACAATTATCATTGGATTAGTTTAGACAAAGGTATTTACCGAGACATGTCTACTAATAAACTGATGCATATTAAATCTTCCTTACGAACATACGATGCAAAATCAGAAGGAATAAAATTGCTATACTTTGACAATTCTTGATGAAACTGTATAAATTATATTAAAGTAATTGTCAATTATTAATGATAAGATTAGTAAGTAAAACAACATCTTATATACACAATAATATTGTAATACACTTACACTCATCTCTGTTCATTGGTTAAAAATCAGGCACTAAGGTAGTGAATGACAGCATCGTTAACGGACTGTAGAGTGTAGACAGTTAGCTCCTTAGGCATTTTTCTTAAATATTGCAAGTATTAAAATAATATTGACTAAGCTTATAAACCCTTGTGAAAAAAAAGATTGCATCAAAGTTTTTATATTACAAGAATTTATGAAAATCTGTTACTGCCCCTATAATTCGCCAGAACGTCACCGTCGTCGGTCCCACAATGCTCGTGTGCCGCTCTCGCGTGGTCAAAACTAAACTTAATACACCAAGTACTTCCGAGTGAATGCAATTTGAAGAATTACGTCAACCGTGTAAAGTATGCACAAAACATCGTTTGTTTACGAGTATTAACCAAAACGAATTGAATAACTTTACACATGGTTTATACCAAAAATAAGCAAATAATATTTCCTATCATAATAATAAATACGTGATAATAACTATATTCTTAAACATATTATACAACGTTATTAAGAGCCAAATTAAACATAACTGGTACCGTGTGTTCTAGAACACGGATAAACATACGATACATTTTTATCTATACGTTCATAATTATAATACTTAGAAACACGAACATCAATGCAATCGACATAATCATGATACAAATATTTGTAGTGCGTGGATTTCGAACCCGTGACATCCGACGATGCGGTCGAATGCACTACCGCCAAGCCGAGGTCGTATACGTTATTACTTTCATATAATGTACCAAAAGAACAGTTTTACGAGCAAGATTGGGAAGCTAATTCAACTCCTATGATAGTCCACCAAATGTACCTACTACAATTTGTTTAATTAAGGTTGAAGATGATCAGTCCTATTACAAGGTTTCCGTCCGTGCGCCGTGACCCTACTCGCCCAGCATCTAAAGCAGAGAATAGTAACCTTTTCACAACCATTTAGGACTAATATGCCATTAACATGTGTGTGTGTGCTGACTGTGTGGCCTTTCACGTTTTATCTTATTGAGTGTATATTTAGTTTGGTTTTGAAATTAGTGTCGAAGCTGGTTTAAAGGATTTTTCGTTAATAAAGTATCTCAATGTTTTAGTAAAACGGAAAAAGAAATATGCAAATTGGCTTGAAAAATTGACTGAGTATTAATACTCAGCTCAGCGCAACGTAACTGCATCACATGGTTTAAGTGCTCGATAGATTAAATTAATTACATGATGTATTAAAGTGGAATATTTTATGGAATCTATATGCGCGCGGCAGAAAGAGGCTTACTCATTGGTTGTAACTAAACCTGATAGATTCTAGCTCACAATGACATCTTCTAATATTTAAATACGTGTCATGCACTTTTACGTAATTAAATTCACATTTAGCTTTAATTTTTTTATTTTGTAAAGACTAAAATGTAGATAAGTATGAATATTTATTTCAAGCAAAAGTCTTAGTATGTTTCTTATTTTCATTTTGAAGTGTTGTATCTAACTAGAGTTCAATAAATATAGGCCTACGCCTGCTGCTAAAGTGTTATTTTGTGAAATGTTTATTATAAAACTAAAAAGTTTACCGAAGTTGTAAGGAACTCCACCGCTCAAAGTAACTGGCACTAGGCCAACATAACTATGTTACAGTATATATATTGTAATAGTATTTAGTGTAATTTCGAGAGACAATGCGACATAGCGAGTGAAGTAACAGAATTGGGGCCATTGGCCCTAATTCTGTTACTTCACTCGCTAAATTAAAATTCACTAAATTTTCTTCATATAAGAAGTAAACCTTGTACACTTAGAAACAAGGTCTTATTTCAAATTGAAACAAGTAGGTAACATATGTCGCTATCGAAATAAGCAATTTATTTGTCGACTAAAGTCTGATACGCATAAATAAACTTTAATACAACGTAGCGAGAGCCGCTATCCGTTGAATTCCATCTCTTTTGCTCTGTGTTTTTAGTAAGCGTCTTCGTAGGTGTAGATTAAAAACACGTCATCCTTGTTCGTTTTGAACAAGTTTTTATACGGCAATTATACAGCGTTTGAATAAATGAAGACTCTCGCAGCGTGGAAATAAAGTTGAGTATACGTTGACAGGTTTTAGTGAAATTTAGCGGCGCTGAGAAATAGATGCTAGTAACAAATAGACCTTATTACGAAATACACTAGGTTGATTTCATATGAAGAAATTAAGTCAGGTTTTAGTTTAGTCGAGTGTACAATAGAATCGGCACCAATAGAATCGGCACCAAAGTGTCAATTATATTCAGCTTAATAATTGCATTTATGCATAGGGCGTGCCTGCGGGCGTTCTAGTGCGGTATAGTGAGGTTACGCTCGAGTCTTGAACGCCCTTACAATCTGTGTGAGAGAATGACGTATGTCGATCAAAGATCTTGTAATTTTATGAAAGTAATTTGTTGCTGGGGGGTACTATTTGTGTAAAATAAACTTTTGCGCATGCAACAAACTATTTGTGGAGCTTTCAGAACTAGGTATACAGCATTTATTAATTAATGAAATCCACTAATGCCGCGTTCCAATAAACAAAAAACGATTCTGCTTACGGACGGTAAAATTTTGTTGAATTTTCATCAAAAATGTTACCGTACGTAAGCAAAACAAATCGTTTGTTGTTTATTGGAACGTGACATTAGTAAGTGAATTCTCGTACAGATTATAGGGCCACCTGATGACATTTCACATTTTCTTGTGACTTGTATTAACAAGTCACAAGAAAATGTGAGTGAAAATGAAGACTATATCATTGAATAAATAAGTTATGTATCGACTAAGAATTGACAACTCAGCTGTGTGTTGTTTCTCATATAAGTACCATTAAAACCTAGACAATATTTAAAATATAAAAACATTTACCTCATATTCGAATCGAGAAACTAGAAAAACAATGGCTCTTGGCAGTAATGCTTTTTCTTTTTTCATTAGGGAAGACGTTGCATCTTCTTAATATGTAGAGTATTTAGATGCATTAGGACTGGCTTATTTTTAGAGCCTTGTGGAGTTGTCAAATCGAATAATAACGCTGCTGTTTCATTTCATTCCCAATGGTGAACTAATTCTTTACGAGTAATTTGCTGTTTATGGCTAAATCTAAAAGAAATTTAAAAATGTTTTCAATATTTTTTTATAATTAATACATAAACAATTAGCGAAGTTACTCGTTAGTAATTTGACAATCCTTTAATGAAACTGTATAAATTATGTTAAAGTAATTGTCAATTATTAGATAAGTAAGTAAAACACCATCTTATATACACAATAATATTGTAATACACTTACACTCATCTCTGTTCATTGGTTAAAAATTCAGGCACTAAGGTAGTGAATGACAGCATCGTTAACGGACTGTAGAGTGTAGACAGTTAGCTCCTTAGGCATTTTTCTTAAATATTGCAAGTATTAAAATAATATTGACTAAGCTTATAAACCCTTGTGAAAAAAAAGATTGCAACAAAGTTTTTATAATACAAGAATTTATGAAAATCTTTTACTACCCCTATAATTATATAATACGTCAACCGTGTAAAGTATGCAAAACAAATTGAATAAGTAAATTATATTTCCTATTATAATAATAAATACATGATAATAACAATATTCTTTAACATATTATAAAACGTTATTAAAACCCAAACTAAATAAAACTTGTACCGTGTGTCCTAGAACACGGATAAACATACTAGATACGTTTTTATCTATACATACATAATTATAATACGAAGAACTTGAAACCGCAAATACCTCGTACACCGTTGTGTAATGTTAATAAAAAGTTATGTTAATGGTGATATGCTGTCAGTCACTCTCTGTAGTCCATATGGCATCTTATTAATATTAAAATTTATTCCACAATAATTAAATAATAATGAATTCAAATGATATTTTAGAATCTCATCATATATATGAGTAATACTTCTTCTACAAATCTAGCTTTTGTCTTCGTATCCGCACACGTAGATATCGATTTCTATATCTACGTATCTATATATATTTAAATCAAGAATCCAGCCTACTTATCCCATTTTTTTTGAAAATCCGTTCAGAGAAAACAGTTAATTTTTTTTATGTTTTTCCTTAAAAATCGTATGAATTTAGTATGATTATCATATGTATTATACTTATTACGATTCTTAAATAAGGCGCTTACCAACAAACAACATTTCCTTTTCGTTTATGAAGATAGTCATACAATTCAGATTAAGTATTTAAAACAATAATGAAAATAGATATAAATAAATAAATAATAATAACTTGTCACATCCCACACACGGCCGTCTGATCCCAAACTAGGCAGAGCCTGTACTATGGTAACCAGACTGCTGATAAACATACTTATATATTTCTAAATACATACATATTATGGATAAATTACACCCAGGCACAGAACAAATGATCATGCTCATCACACAATTATTTGTCCTTGGTGGGAATCGAACCGACGACCTCTGAATCTGCAGTCAGGGTCACTAACCACACCACACCAGGCCAGCCATACAGAGTCATATAGAGTACAGAGATAATTTTTCTTAAAAAATCATTTTCCTATATCTGTTATTATTTGACCAATGGAGTCACGTACTGAGTCACAATAGTAGCTACAATAATCCTAACTGCTATCTAATATAATCTAAATTGCACTTGAAACTTAACTGTATTTGGTATGTCATTGAACTCTATGCGTTGTACGGTTAGCAAAGAAGTAGCAAAAAAATTAATGGTGTTTATGAGCTTGTTTTCTTTTAACAATTCTTTGCCCTATTATGGGATTAAGGTACAAGAATAAGACAATTTTATTGTAAAATAAATTAATAAATTGGAAAAGGTAGTGTTTATTATTTGTGTTTGAAAATACGCGTATATTCGTGCATACATTTGGCAAAAAGTAATTCTTACCGAGTGAGATATAGAAATTCTTTGAATGTGTTTCTTGATGGCAACTGACAAAGTCCATAAGGTTTTCTGTGGCTTTCAAGAACCCTTAGACATACTTACTGAGCCAGGATGAAATTTTGAATACCAAGTAATTTAAGACAACCGTAGAGTTTTGGCCGTTGATACAACTAGAATGGCATCTTACCACCCGCGAGGTGATAAGGTCGTGAAACGATTCAAACTTTTGAGCTACACCTCGTTAATATTATAGAAAACTGACAAAGCCTTTATGTGAAGTAGAGTCATTCAAAAAATTATGTATGTACGTCTGTGACATAGATTTTGGCAAACTTAGAGTGAATATTACGGTTATTGAAAATTTTAATCACCTGGACATTGCTTAGGATAATGAGTGGAAGCTTAGGCAGTTTTACTGCTGCTTTAGTCATTAAGAAATAATTGGTATTTGATTAAATTAATTTGTGATTTAATAGCAATACAAAGAAAATGTTGACGAGTTATAAGTAAGCATTCAGTGTATAAAAAGTGGTCATTTTTTGCTTAAGTATTAACTAATTACACTACATATTTTACAAAAGTTTCAATTCAAATCAAATCAAAACCATTTATTTCAATTAAACCAATAAGGTATTTTTGAATGGTCAGGAGTAGGAGTCAGTCAGACTAAGTCTGAAGCTAGTTGCCTGTTCCAATACGTAGATTCTATGGATAAAAACAGGCAAGAAACTCCAAGGACACTCTTTTTCAAAATGTTGTTTACAAATTTGTGATTCCATTGGTTATAAGCGTAAATAAAATGTGAGAACAAAGTAAAATTTTATTCTAAAATATAAATAGACGCGCTAATGACTACCATACGTTTATACATTTATAGCGATCATTTTGGCAGATTATAATCACATAATACCATTCTATCTCAGGAACGAAACAAAACAAAATAAATTAAATTTTTACCTCAAGAAACTATTGCTCTGCGGTGTTATTATTGGATCATAATAAATGAGGAAAGTTGAAACTTTTCTGCTTTTTTATTCTAAGCTGGTTTCCAACGGCAAGGTGCTAGCGCGTTTAACACCCTGGTAAACAAAAAAAAAATACGATTTTTAACAAAGATCATAATATCGCGTTTGGAACGTGAAAGCAGTTCTGTCTATAGGTTCCAAGTCATGTTATTGCTACTGCTACCCTGCACACACCACGTGATCAGACTCAGAACTCTGGTGATTCTTCACCTTCATAGTAGACCTCTCTAACTATCGTCTGTTCTAGAGTGAAGGCCCATCGTATTCGCATGAAAACTTACGTCTGATGTAGACCAACCTTCATGTTAAAATAACACGTGAATCATATGATATTATATCAAACATGACGTCCGTGTCACGTCCTCCAAATTGACCAGCAAGTCCGGATTACCGTGTAACAAGATAACGGTAGTTGGCCATTGAATCAGTGCGCATCCAACCATGTTATTCCTAGGCATTTGCTTCTACTAGAAATCGTGCATTTGTAACTGCAACTATGGCCTCCATTTCAAATACTATATTGTAATAGGTATTTCTGCTAACATTTAGTTACCATTTTTACATTTCCCTCGTTTATCAATTGAAATCAATCAAATGAAGATAATTTATTTCAATTAAAACATTATAGGTATTTTTGAATTGTCAGGAGTACCAGTCAGTGAAACTAAGTCAGTCGTGAAGCTAGTTGCCTGTTCCAATACGTAGATCCTATGGAGAAGGACAGGCAAGAAATTCTAAGGACACTCTTTTTCATCATATTTTTTTACAACTTTCAGGTTACATTGCTTATAAGCGCAAATATGTGAGGACAATGTAACATATTGTTCTAAAACATAAACAGTGGCGCAAACTACTACTATATGTAAGTAATAGCAGTTCGGAGATGACCAGTCCAACGGCATTCGTTCACGAGCATGACGCACTCGCCAGCCATCGTCCACTTCAACCATATTAAAGGGAGATTACACCGACATAATATCTTCAACGGTATGGCGAAAAATCTTACTAAATAATACGAGATATTTTAGACATCGAACCTATTGGGAGATGGTTTAGCCGCGTTGCTGATGATGACATAATAACCTCTAATAGGTCCTGAAAATAATATCCTGAGACACAATATAATCATATGGGACATATCACACAACGCTTTCTAGTCCCAAACTAAGTAGAGCTTGTACTATGGGTTCTAGGACACGGATAAACATACATAGATACTTATTATATTTGAATACATAGGTACATATTATACATAGAAACACCCAGACTAATTATTCATACACACTAATATTTTTACTGTACGGGAATCGATACGAGGCGTGACAGTCGAATGCACTACCGGCGCGCCACAGAGGTCTTCAAAATCAAAACTATTAACTGCAGATTTTTTTTAAAGTGATAGTGGACAAACAGACGGGTCACCTGATGGTAAATGACTACCGCCGCCCATGGGCACCTGTAACTCAAGAGTCACAATTGCGTTGAAGACGGGAGTGGGGGGTTAGAGGGGAGGAGAGGGGGAGAGGGGAAGGACGGGAATAGGGGAGAGGGAAGAGAAGCATATTATTATTGTAATTATTTACAAAAATTATATCACCTATTAAAATCCAACGAAAAGAATGGTCTGTCAATACAAACTATATGGCAAAATTAACGAATTATTGGACGTTTTTCATTACAGATTTATCAGTATTGTGACAGACATCCTCCGTAGTAGTCTTTCTTTGGATGCTTCTGCTTGCAGTATTCGAACCTGACCTGATGCTTGCGATAAAATATGTATTAGATTATTTTTTACATAATATTTAGAATAAATACTATTATTTCATTCATTATATTGAATGAATTGATTTTAATGTGTTTTGTGCATTGAAACACTGAACTAAAAATTAGAAAGCAGTGTTGTAAATAGCATAACATCATGTCATCATGAAACAATGGAAGTATAACAGAATGGGTTTTGCAACTTGGAATATATAAAAGTGAATTCGGTAATGAATTACATCATGAGAAACAGTTTTCACAGATCATTAATGCCCTTTATGAAACAGTCATCAGTCCATAAAAGGAATTCGTTAAAAAAAGTTTATTCTACAAGTCCAACGCTTTTAATACGAATGTACTTCGTCTACATTACAGAACATTGCATACTAGTTCTTCCAAGTGGCTGCACATTTTTTGTGTATTATACTTGTAGATATGCAGTTAATGTTAATTTCGTATGTCATGTCATCACCCCCCCAGAGCTAACGGTGAAGTGGTATGTTGGAATCAAACCGATTAAAACTACTGTCACAAATGCACTTTAAAAATGTGGAAAAATAATGAAGAGTAAGAAATTAAAATAATAAATACAAAGGCTAGATTATTTATTCTCGACGTTCGGTGAATTGAAATAGAACAGTAACGTATCAAATATTATCGTATGACCAACTGTTAGCGGCACACTAAACATTCGTACGTACTTAACGTGGCCGCGTCAACTCAAAGTTTATTTGTCACTCTACACGTGCTTACAGCCGAAGCACAGGCAATCCAAACAAATATTTTTATTGCTACTCAAACTTGTAATAAAGAAAATGGATCGAGTTCTTCAGAGCTAAACAACGAATAACTTCCACCTCTATTAACTTTATTAGTCAAACATGGGCATGGGCGTAAAGATTTTCTTTTTACTACCTTATCTTCGCCCGCAAGCGAGGCAAGCAAGTATTTTTATTTTGAGTACCTAGACGAGATGGTTATGGCTTAGTGTGTAACAAGCTTTAAATATTCATGTCTTGCCTCGTAATTTGTAGGCGTAAACGAAAATTTTGATCTACGTTCAGATATTCAATGTTTTATGGCCGTCATTTATTTGCTCGAATATCGGTTAAAATGGTAAGTATCGGTATTATTAATGTGCCCTAATTATTTGGTAAAAGTGTAAGTTCTTTATTATAAAGGTCAAGTGAAAAATAATGTAAAACAATATTTTACCCTTTTTAACTTTATTGTACCAGAAATTAAAGGCAGTAAAGTATAAAGCTTAAGATAAAAATTAACATTTCACTTAACTAAATATATATAGACACGCGGCAGCGTGTCAAGCCAAGTTCAAGAAAAAGGTAGTAAGTAGTAAAGTAAGTAAGTATTCACTGTGACGTCAGTATTGTAGTGTAGTAAGTAATGCATTAATAAAAGAGACGTTAACATTAGACGTTAACTCTACACTTCATGGCGACCCTGCCTCTCAAGGTCGCTGCGCGCGTGAAATTTGGACAGTTATAAACATATTTTAAAATAAAAAATTTCTACTGTGTGGCTGTTCGGTAGTCTTCGGATTATGGGGTCCAATCAATCCAAAGATGAGACGATTATCGCGCAGACGGCAGCTGGTAGCGGAAAAAATGATGCCACTGAAATGGGCTACTCCAGCGTCAGCACTACCAATATCCTTCTCACCTTCATGACAATTGTTCTGTTGGCTGCAGTGTGCTATGCATTTTGTCATTTTTACAAGAACGTGCATATCAAATGGATGGAAAGGCAGATGAACCGTAGGTCCTTGCGTCGCAGATAGACATCAGTGTATTTTACCAAACAAGCTTCCCGCGATGGTGCGACTGATATACCCGTGTGAGTAACAAGAAAAAAAAAATACTATGTAAGTGTACCAAAAACTAATTGCATACGGTTTGGTGATATAAAAGTGTTTTAGAGAAAGTAAAACAATACTTTTAACTTCTTGTGAGATGTTCTACTAGTACCTAACTATATATTTTTTTTTTAATTCGAAGAGAGAGAACGAAGAGACTTACTTATGAAATAATACAACAGTAGTTTTTAGCGGTCTATATCTGGCGACGCTTTTACAGGCTTTCTTTAACCTAACATGTTACAAATGAACATTAAGTAAATGTAAAGTGCATTACCGTGTTTATTTAAGTATGTAATTTAGTATAAGGTTTTATTGTATGCATATGTAAAAAGTTTATAAATCGTACACAGAAACTCACTGAACTTGACACCCGGTGACATTATATGCAATGCGAAACCATTGCATTGTTTCTTTTGTTGGAAGATAGTTATAAGAAAAGAATACTTAGTAGTTATTATGATATTATTCCTTTTGTTCTATTTTTAGATTATGGATGATGATCTTATCAGAATATATAATAATTTGGTAGACATACGTAAATATTTAATAAAGAAGGGACAAATAAGGTTTAAAGGTTCGATAGCGAAAAATAAGTTGAGAGAGGCCGAAATTTTATTTAGAGAAGCGCAATTATTGTATGCTCATTTGTCTCATGATTTAAAGCCTGAGTTGGTGATACAATTATCCACCATCTTTGATAATATAAAAAGTTCATTTTTAAAGATAAGTCAGTGGTGTACTTTGCCTCTTAGTGTAACAAAAATTGAAACAATGGAGTTTGATATTCGAACGGCGTGCAACTCAATTCCCCTTATGGATGGTAAAGAGGACACGATGAAACGTCTGATTGATGCTGTAGAATTATATGCGGATATGTTAGACGATTCGGGAAAAAATCTATTGATAAAATTTGTGTTAAAAGGGTGACTATCGGAGAACGATAAGCTCCGTTTATGCAACGATTACGATACTGTTCCAAACTTAATAAAGGATTTAAGGAAGCATTTATTAACAACTAAATCTTTTACAGCTATTCAGTCCCGCCTCCAAAATACGTGCCAAGATTTTAGGTCAATTGAAAAGTATGGGTCTGAATTAGAGGAACTTTTCACTGATTTAATCATTTCACAGGCGGACGGAGATTCGTCTAAGTTTGCTGTTTTGAAACCACTAAACGAAAAAATGGCTATTAAAAAAATTGCAGATGGACTGAAAAGTTTAAGGTTGAGTACGATCGTAACTGCTCGCAACTATAGCAGTCTTAAGGACGCTATACAGGGTGCTAAAGACGAGGACGTGTCGACGCCTTCTTCGTCTGGTAAGCCTGATGTTATGCAGTTTTCGAGAAGAAGTCGAGGTAAGTTTAGAAGTTTCTCAGGACCAAGAGGTCAAGGTCAACGTGGCGGTAGTTATAGTTCTCTTAACAATTATAACCGTGGTGGTTACGGTAGACGTTTCCAAAATTCTAACCGCGGTAGACCGAATAATATTAACAATGGCCGATATATCCATCGTGGACGGGGATATAACCGCTATAATGTTCTTGCAGCGCAACCAGTGCATTCCGTACAAGCATCAGCGTAAGGGTTTGATTCCCAAAATATTAACGAAACTGGGCATTCTCAAAATGTAAATAATAGGCAGTTTTTTCGATTTTAAAAATTATATTTTAGCTTGTAAGGGACAAGGTCCATTTGTAACATTCCACTGTAGTAACAGAAAGTATTCTTTCTTGGTAGATACGGGTGCATCAATTTCAATTATTAAGAAAAATGAGTTGTTTTTATTTTAAAAAAGGGGGAAAGCTATTAAAAGGCGCTTAAATGAAAGTTTATGAGTATATTTACATACATATACCTATTGGTTACTGGTTTGATTTTTAATTCTCATACTGAATAATGAAGTGAAACTTGCGATACTACCCCTAAATACGATACGAATAATATATTTTTTAAGTTGCTAATATAAAAGTTAACACTTGCTAGAAGTTTCTTAAATCTATGTTTACGTATGACTTACTTTTACTATTTTACAGGTACTAGGTATTAATTATTTAATACCCCGACATTTTATTTCTTTCTGTACATTTTAAATAAAATTCAGTGATATCACTGACACAATTGTTCGATAAGTCGAAACTACTGCGTCGGTGAATGATTCGTGACATTTTCACTGTATCTCAAGTCATACAGGTTATCGTAAATTTGAATAATGTTAAAAATATTCTCTTATCAAATTAAAATGTATGTAAATAGAGAATACAGCGCGCATCGATAGAATAGATATTCCAATAACATCTTCATCAAGATCCCAGCGCGTTCCATGTTTCTAAATATTTAATTTAACAGAAAATCTCCGGAGTTTATCTGGCGGTAGCACGTACAGAAACTGATTTGTATCAATCCCTCCATACTTTCATCTTGTACGCACTTCGGCTTGTATTCTATTTGGAGAGTCTTTCCTCAATTCCGCGTTATACAGCCGGGCCTATCTCGTCCCTTTTAAATGAATATTTGCCGTATATATAAATGTATACCTATTTGTAAGATAAGCGGAGTTTCAATCTAATAAATCTTGTGAAATTTCGCCTTATAACATTGTTATACATATTTATCTGCTTAAGTAGACATGTTTCACATATATACCTACACCTAGGAGTTTAAATTAGTTTTGTTAAGTTATTGCATTGGTAACAGATAACCATCAAAAACGTAAATGTGAAAATAGGAGCCAAGTTCAATATTAAGAATATGCACGGTTGTCGACTTCGCCGACAAAACAATTAAGATCTAAATGGGTGCCAAATTCTGTAGATAAATAATCCTGAAATTTATTTGTATGTAAATACTAAACTGCAATATATTTTAATATATATTACGAATTATTAGCACGTATATTATTATTTCACCTTTTTATTTTAAAACGATGTTTATTTGCATTCAACCATTAATGATTTGTTTTATATAATGGCAACATTTCACTTAAAATAAACACGGTCATTGGTTCAAGTTTTAGTCTTTGTAAGATTTAATTTCAAACCCCAAGCTTTATAGAAGAGATTCAGGGTCGAAAAGTCACATTAAAATCAATATTTTTTTAACATTTAAAATAATGACGCGAATGTCAAAAAATGAAACCGCGAATGGGCATTCTCTTT
The DNA here is from genome assembly GCA_949752705.1 of Callimorpha dominula. Classification (NCBI taxonomy): domain Eukaryota; kingdom Metazoa; phylum Arthropoda; class Insecta; order Lepidoptera; family Erebidae; genus Callimorpha; species Callimorpha dominula. Next base: position 21,943,119 of record OX457005.1, read on the forward strand.
TCATGTGTTTATATTATATAGATTTTGAGTTATGAAGCCCTCAAAAGTGGCTCCGAATGGTTCGTGTAATATTACAACACGGCTGCTGCGTCGCCAGTTCCTTTTTCTTGAACTTGGCTTGACACGCTCCCACGTGTCTAGATAACTATACATTAGGATGCCTAAACTATCGGCCTTGGTTAAGGAAAATAAAGCCCTTTTTTTAATCTTACACATAAGTCTGTAATTTGATTAACTAATTCCCAATAGTTATTAGCAGGTTGTTGACGAATAACTAATTCTCAGTAGTTACTTTATTGTGTTCAGATGACGTTCATATCTTGTAGAAAGACTTTTTATCTTTCTAGGCCTGGCCTGGATTTGTATAATACCAAGCTCCTAATGGTTTCAGTTTATTTAAGTCTAACGTTATTATTTTGCGTGCCGATTAATTTGGTAGTATCGCTTACACGCAAGAAAGAGTGCGAACACTAGGTGTTTCTACCACTTCAGAGTTATGAGTTTACAGAGTTTGGTAAAAAAAAGACTATTAATAACGCTATTAGGTCACTACCTAATAGCGTTAAAAATAGTATTTTTTTCAAGAACACCTTCTGTGGTATGTCTCCCACTGAGTAAGGACCAGATCACTATCGACAACGGGGACAATGTTTACAAAGCGCCCGTGACTGTAGTGGTGTAGCAAGCTTATACAGGCGTTTCCTTGTTTGCCCCCTTACCCACCTTGTTTAAATTGAAATTTTAGAATAATAGGTGCCGTCAATGGTAAACGCGTACATATTTATAGTTATCAAAAAATATGATTGTACTCGCGTGTGTGTTTTGGGACAGGCCGACTGGTCTCATGTCACTAGTGTCTGCCTGGGAGGTATAAAGCGATACCCAAGCAGCGCGTATACCGACGTGACAAGCGTTTAACCCCTTGATAAAAGGTCTGACCCGAAACTAGTCGGGCTTCTCCAAAACACATGTTCAAAACAACAATAACAAAGTTATGTCTTCCTTACTTAAATTTTTTGGCAAGACATTTAAGAAAACTGAACCTGTCCTCTACACCATTAAGTGCTAAATAGCTCTCATGACTATTCATCCCCACGCAAATACTTTCCAACAGAAAGTGTAGCGATCACATGTCGAAAACTACACGTCATAGATTCTTTTGCTCTGCCGCAGCCTATCATTTGCTTATTGTAGAGATGAATTTGTGCTCGTCAAACGTGCTAACTGTAGTGAGACAAACTAGACATCAAAGAGTGCATGCAGTTTTGGTCAATTAATAGAAAATATGCTTTCATCTAAAGTCAGAGGAATTGTTTGGGGTTAAGTATGAGGAATAAGTAACAGGTCCTTAGAAGTATTTTGAAAGAACTAATAGTCCTTCCAGATTTGGTAAATAATATAGGCCCGTTTGTTATATCGAATTTAAGTCTTATTCCAAATAACACCCGATTTATGAGTTTGTGTGTATGTGGAGGAGGGTTGCTACTCATCGTCACTTATTATTCGCAAGCGTTGCAGTAAGCCTTAACTATGATTTTAACTCAACTATCTAATAACTGCTAATAAAACTAAAGAAAATTTATGAAAATATCGGTGTTTATTCCCAAAACTGTCTGAATAAACATAATAATATGCTTTGCAAATGTCTCATAAATTTTGTCAACCCTACATGTTAAGACTTAGTTGCACGTAGGCCAGAGGTCGGAGTAGCCCCCACCGCCTGACGGTGAATTATTCTACACCCAAACAGCACTAGTGGAATGTCACCAACTTCAAACCAGAGATATATTTGAAAATATTAAATTTCATTTTACTACACTATTCAAAACGGTTCTTAACAATAGTAACGAGAGTTAGCGTCAAATGACTTCTAAACTACTGCCGGTAGTAGATAGCTGTTTAAACTTTTAGGCAACCTGCCTCAAAGATTCGATCAACCTTCCTCTAGTGATCAGAAAACTCGAAGAAAGAAAGTGAAAAACTGAAAGAAAATTCTAAGGAAAACTAGTTCTTAACCTGTACTATAAATAGATACCCTTCTCCGGTTACGAAAAGGATAAAGAAAAACTTATAACAACTAAAAAACTTTAAGATGCTCAACATAACTTTAGCCACTTAGCTTAAGCTTTTGTCGAGCGTCTTATTCAAGGATATAAATAAAGTACTGTCTAGACATGCACTTTTCTTTTTCAACAAAGCTCATCAACAGGCTAATCTGTATAGTGTCGTCACTATTCACACAACGCAATATGTTGTGCCTTGGTCCAACAGTTGTTTCACTTTGAAGTATCTACTGTATCTCTTTCGTAAATTTAACTTCTAATAGAAAGGAAATAAAAGAAAAAAAAGAAAGAAAGAATAAAAACTTTCGTGAGTGGTTTTACTCACGTGGATATTTCGGGGTGGCCCGACTAGTTTCGAACCGCCCGACGGGGGCCCTTTATCAAGGTGTGCGGCGTCCTGCCGCGCCGAGTCTGGCACCTGCATCAGGTAGGTACTAATAGGGCTTCCCCGAAATATCCACGTGAGTAAAACCGTATATCTTAACTAATAAGAAAGAAAGAAAATTCTTTTATTCAAAGAAACACAACCAAAACATTACAATCATATATATATAATCGTGGGAGAGCCATGCTCCGGCACGTATGGGCCGGCTTGATCGGAGTGATACCACGGCCTTGCAGAAAACCGGCAGTAAAGCAACGTTTTCGTTGCTTTTCGCCGAGTGAGTGAGGTTACCGGTGGCCCTAACCCTTCTCTCCCTTCCCCTCTTCCACCCTTCCCCTACACCCACCTTAAAGGCCAGCAACGTACTTGTGACTTTTGAGTTGCAGGTGCCCATTGGCGCCGGTAGTAATTTACCATCAGATGACCCGTCTGCTCGTTTGTCCCCTATACTAAAAAAAAAAAAATGAATTAAAAATGCAATAAAAATTTTGAATATATAATTATATGTTAGCTTATAGCTTAAAAAATACTTCCTCGTCTTCGCGATGGTCACTGGACACTGACATGACACGTCAATACCAGGTATTTGACCACGTTTCTTTTATGTTATCAACTTGTCCAGTACTTAACAAACACTGAGTAGTTATGTTATAACTAAACCCGTCCTATTTTACGTAATATATTCCATTCTAATTATGTCTTTGGTCGTCACTAGATTAATGATGTTCATTGATAATCAGCATTTTAGGTATCTAGCTTATATTCCCTAATGATTTGCAAAATAATTATAAATTCAACCGCCACAAAAGTACATCAGCATATGCTCTGTTATAACGCAAAGTGGAAAAACCACCGAAAATCAACCAATATGAAGTAGTGTTTAAATAAGTCTGCAAATATCACAGTTACTGATCAGAATAATCACCTGTACTCCAGGAATGTTAGGAATAGAATCTCAATGTTCAATTACAATTTTCATACGTTAATGTTCGATGTGTTGAACTTTGATCGTTAGCGATCGAGTGAACATGAGCTCTATAAACTGTTATCGTAGCCATTTGGCTCGCGAATTAATGAGAACATCATATCAATGTGACAAATTCATATTTGTGCCAAATTTTGAATTGATTTTACGTATTACGAAGCAGTATGTTTACCGCAAGTGTTTAACTATTTATTTATTCATTTGCGTCAATGACATTAGTTATTTTAGCAACAATGATCTTTAGTCAAACCCAGTTCAACTTTAAGAGGACCTAAAAATTATTTCCAATAATAAGGTTAGGATTATGACGGCAATAGTAGTTTCATGGCTAGATTTCCGTGCTCAATGTAATTGAGTCTCGGTGTGCAACATGTAGGTACGTGTTTAAAACATTTTTCTTTTTCTAGGTAGATCTAGGTAGATCTAGGTAGCGCGCTTTTGTTTACTTATGCATAATAAGGTACCTTGTTCTATAAAAAAGCCAATTTTATGTCATTGTCATAATGATATTAATAGACTCTTCGATTGGTTTTTATTGATCAGTACCATTAATAGATGTGGGTGGGCTATTTCCATAGGATAGTCCGCTAAGGTCCAATTACTTATGTTACCTATAATAGATTAAATGTGTTTATGAAAGAATTTTTCTAAAGATAGTTTATATAAATGTAGATCTTAGTTTTAAAACGTTTTAATATGTTGAGGAATCGATGTAACATTTTTCGGGACAAGGGGAGAATCTTCTGACCAGGCTTTATGATCGTGTCTGACGATTTGTTGTCCAACGATTTGATCACCACGAGAACTTTTATTGCGCGATGCAGGATCACTAGTCACTAGGTAGTTCAGCTGATCCTTGCTAGATGACACTGAACTGCAATGAATACTCGTGAACGGGTGCTGCTTGGGGTGACTGGTCGGCCTAGTCAGCGATGCTTTAGCCTATACTATTATTTTGGTTCGTTCAACTGCAACTCTAGCCTCTTAATCCAGTCACGAATTATTTTTAACTGTAGATTTTGTAATTGAATGAAGGTAGATGTGCACCTTGAATGATTTCTATGTTTAATAAGTTCAAACCTTCAACGGTATCACTGAGTGATTTTTATTTTTTAGTACGTTAGCTTTTAGAGCATTTCAATAAATTGAAATTCAGGTGGCATCAGCTTGCATCCTGTTTACCTTTCGTGTAACACTAACACTATTGTACCTGAAGATCTGACTTTTAAAAAGAGTGGCCATGAGTTTCTTTGCCAGTATTCTTCTCATAAGGCTCTACGCATTTTGGAAACTGGAAGTTATAGATCGACACAAGCAGGCAGTAGATTTTAGTGTTTTCACCTAATTTACCTCGACAATCCAGCACATGCTGTGGCGTCTGTTTGCGCCGATCTATGATTTTAACTCTAGCCTCAATTTAACGTTCATAAATGTCACTTAGTGTCTTAAATGAATAAATGATTTTGAATTTGAATTTGAATTTGAACTCACTTTGACTTAATGTGGCACAATAAAATTCCATTGACAAATTTAATAGGCATAGAGCCATTGTCCGTTTGCCAGATGTTCTGCTTCTATTTTATAAGTATAATATTAGACATAGGCTAAGATACATTTCTGCTAAAATGGAAGCTTACGGAATTACCTGCGCCCTATGAGAGACAAGATCGATATAAGTGAATAAATAGCATTTATCACATAGTTTTGTACTTCTACTGGTGAACTAAGTCAACAGATTCAAAATAAGTGATATGTTAGTACTAGTACAAGTAGCAAAGTAGTCCCGTGTGTAACAACTCTGTTACTTCTGAAAGTGATTCATCCCGTTACGGGCCCGTGGTCTGCCACCCACCAGGTCAATTATATCATTTCATTGCATATGATATTACAATTATATTTTCTTGCAACAGCAAGGAAAACGTGAAAGATTTGTTTTAGTTCATATAAGCACCAGACCCATTGTGTAGAATTCAAAACTTTTGTTTGTTTACAAATTAATGCTAATAACATGCTAGTATAACCACATATGACATGTATACAGATACAGATGACGAAAGATTTTATTCCAATAGCACTTGGTAGTTTTCTGAGCAAACGTCTAGCAGCCATGTTTACATTCTAGTTTATTGTATGGTTGGTGTAGTGTCAACCAATCCTCAAATAAGACACGTTGTACGTCTAGTCTTATAAGATTACTATATTTCAGTATTGAATAAGTTTTGAGCCTCTCACGTATCAGCAATGCTAAGGTACCTATCCTCACAGAAGTACCTCGAAGAATAACGTCGTTCCGCGGCACATACTTGGAACATACGTGGATTAAAAACAACATTATTTTAATCAAAACAGCCTATACCTAAATCTGGCACAGAAAACTCACAAATGTTTCCCTTTATCTAGCATCTAAGGCGGTTTATATAGACTTCCAAGGCTGACAACGTGCGAAGATTTGTTTATCCCAGAGTAAAGCGAAAAGGTAAACGTATACAAAGGTACTTGAAGAAAAACGATTTTCAGGTCCACTGACAAAGGGGCTAAATCCGTTTACAGACCATATTAGTGGTAGCCGTATTCACTTGTACAACCTATCAAGAAAGGTGCTTACTGTCAAAACCCGGTGGCGTAAAATTACATTCACAAAATATATTTTATCCACTTTCGTGACTGCTCTTGTGAAGTTGTTGTATGAATTGTTATGTATGCGAATCGTGTTTATTGAGACGACAATAGTATCCATTTCAATATATTCTGAAGAACATGTTTTGTCTCATAGATTTCAGAAATTTAGTCACAAAAGTATTTTATATTACAAGATTGACACAAGGTATTCTGCTCAGAAAGTTTTAGAAAGAAACGTAAAGACGTTATGTCACGTTTTATTTTAAAGTTTAAAAAAACGAACAAAGTTTTAGAATTTGTTGTTATATTAAAAATATATATAAATAGAAAAAAAAGTGGCTAGTGAGTTCGGTAAGCCGGTACTAAAGGTCCCCGTATAAGGTCCACAATACCGCACTCCCCTGGTCGGTGTCAGCTGGCGTAGGCCCCGGCTTAGTCCGGCGGGAGCGCGGACCTGGGAGACTGAGGTATCAGCTCGAGCGAAGAGTGTAGCTGAGGCCTGGCGTAGCCTGGCGGAGCGTAGCCCAGGAGGACTGAGGTAACACCTCCGTCGAAGAGAGCAGCAGAGGTTCTCGAGAGCTATTATCGAGCGCAGCTCTCAAGCCCCATAGAAGTTCCTGCAACCCATTCCAACTAGCATCTGCAACTAATACACACAGCTTGCCATAAAGAGCCCTTCACCTACAGGAGAGGCGGGTTTCTACTAGATGGCTAATCTAAGTTCAGTAGGCAATAACAACAATTAATAAATTACTGCTAAATTATCTAAAGAAATAAGTAACATAAACAAGAAAATAGAAGGTATTTTCTAAAAGTACTGGTGTCCGTAATTGTTTACAACATTACCACCACTATATATGTTATTATAGTAACTAGACAGTGCTAAACAACAAGCGGGTGAAAGATATAATGTTCACAATTCATACGAGGTAACTTACAGCGACGAATAGTTATTTACATTGGTCAGCTACACAAGATAGTTAATTTGTACAACTTACCCAACACGGGGAACAAATAAGACACTTAGAAACAACTGTTATAAGTATTAACAGATTTATGAGAGTAGAGGTTTTATATTTTAACTGTCGGTTACACTGAGGGTCGGCACAGATCAGAAGTACGTGTCGTGTCTCAAGCGCAGTTTGGAGACGACTGGGGCAGCGCGCGCGCGAATGGATCTCGCCGCTTCGGATGAGTCATCTTGTCGAATTATCTAGAAAAGACAGTTCGCCATATGGAGTAAGCGTATCTGTTGTGCTGGTTTGTTTGTTGATAATTTATTTGTATGTAATGAAAACTGATTAGATTTTAATTTGAAAATTGATTAGTTGGTAAGATTGTAGTATAATTTGTAAATAGTCATGTAACATTGATTAGATTAAGTTTTATCCTTTTTATGTAGGAACAGTATCTAGTTATCGTGACAGTTACATAGATAGATAGAAACTGGTCTAGTTTTTATAAAGTGTTTAAAAAGTTTTAGTTAGTCTGCAGAAGCTTTTAGTCTACTCAACTTTACTTAAATGTAGACCACGGCATGATGTTATCCGGGCTTCAAACAGGCTATAGAATTATTTGGTATCATATTCTCATCAAAAATACATCTCGAGTAAAGATAAGAAAAATATCTTCAACCCATACTCTAATATTGATAAAAAATGGTTTTTCTTTTAGTAAAGAAAATGTAATCATCTTTCATCTATTTTTGTTTATATTACTAACATCTTTGAATTAAAACGAAAAAGACCTAAAGAAGAATAGCGCCCACTACAAAAAAGGGTTAAAAGGAAAATATTAACGAGTATGAAACCAATCATGCCTAAAGTGATACTATTGAAAAAAAAAATTTAAATGATCACGTAGTTTGACAGAGTTGCACAAATTCAAAATACATTCTGTATATTTTAAACACAAAATGGACTTCGTAAGTTTAAAGTTTTCTTCACCGGTAGGTAGTAAGTGGGATATTTCTGGCACTACAAACATAACACTAAACCTTTATCACGAACATAAGCACACCGATAACCGCGACGTTGGCTGTACTAATTCACTGTAATTGCGCTTTCTATGGTGTAGCTAGTCGCCGCATAGGGCTGCCCTATCCTTTAAGCGGGGCGTGAAAAAGCATCTCACTAGGCCGCCATAGTGGTCACCATGCTGCACTGTCCTTGTTCACAGTGAGGATGGTGACCACCACTCTTGGATTCTGCTTGTGCTTTCCATCAGGCGGGGCAGAGTCATTTTGGCAGCTCAAATATATAAAAAAAAAAAAAAAACTTGCACAAATAATCTTTCATTACAAATTATGGACCGTGTGACTTGTTTGTCAATAATGTATTGGGCGAGTAAAAATTTCAGTGGAAAATTGTTAATTTTTCTACCGACATTTTCGATTTTCGAGTGAGGGGCTTTTAATTTTTTTATTTATGATTATTAATTTGATTTTACAACATAGCTCTATATACTATATTAGGTCTTTACATTGGTGTTTTATATGGAATAATAGTAAAACTTTTTTTTTATAAAGTTATAAATGTAATTAATTAAAGTATACTCCATTGTTATTTATGCACTTTTGCTATTTGATAGAGAGTTCATTAATTTCTTTGTTGAAAAAATTGTCAATGAAATATTTTAAGGCCGTTTGGACTGCTTCATAGGAATATAATTTTTTCCTCGCAAGACCATGTTCAAATTCCGGAAAAAATGGTAATCTGTTAGAGCAAGGTCCAGGGAGTGTGGATGGTGTTCTAATCGCAGCTCCTCCAATTTGGCGACCGTTTGTTGTGCAGTGTGTGGTGTAGCATTGTCTTGAAGTAGCAATGGGCTAGAGCAATTGCCTAGTCTTGGTTGTTTAACTGCTAGTTTTTCCATTATTGTTTGCAATTGTTGACAATACAGTTCTGCCGCAATTGTTTAGCCCGATTTTAGGGAGCTGTAGTGAGCAACATTAGCACTGGTCCACCAGGTACTCACCAGTACCTTTTCTTGAGTAAACTTTCACCTGGGGCCGGATTTGGTTCTTTTATGTTCGACCATTGTGGTGAGCAGATTCCATTATCGTTCAGGATCCATTTTTCATCACAAGTAACATTACAATTCAAAATCCGTTCGTTATTGTGATAGTTGAGTAATGTAACGCAATACTCAACACGTGTTTGTTGGTGTGCTTCACTCGATTCTTGCGGAAGCCATTTTTCTAGCTCTTGCACTTTTCAATTTGATGTAAGTGAATTAAAATTGTTTTAACACTTACACCAAAGCCTGCCACTAATTCTAATGTATAGTATGCGATGGATCTGCTTCTACGATTTCTTTTATTTCTTCATTGTCAACAGGGTCTCCGGCTTCTAAATTTCCAGAACGAAAACGCTGAAACCAAAAACTTATCGCGTTTACTTTTACAGTAGCTTTCCCATACACATCATTATTCCTTCGAGTTGTTTCGGTAGCGCTAGTGCCACGGCCGAACTCGTATTCGTTAATATCGAGATATTTTAAATTTTCCATATTGTAAACAAAACGATGCTAGAGGAAGACAGTAAAGAGGAAAACAAATAAATATTTAAATTCGAAACATAAATACACAAGGTTAAATTCAAAATTATTTTGAATTTGGTATTTCTATTCAAACGCCAGATATTTGAAATCGAAGTGGCCAGTTTGACAAAACGCCAATTTTATATTATGTAAGTACCTAATATAAAAAAAATATCTGTTGATTTGTTTTCCCGCCTTCGTTTCTATTTGGTAAAAATGTTTCTAGAAAATCGAGATTATGCGTTATTTTCGAATACAAGTTCCACCGAGGCACTTAACACAGACAGGGCTCAATATCAGCGACATGTTTGGGAAAGCACAGTAAGTTTTTTCTTTGATCGTATCCGTTGTAGGTTCGTGATCACGGAATAGGTATTACATACCTGCATTGCCTGACGTTTCGACCAGGTGACCATGGTCACAGGCATTTCGTGATCGCGTTAATTCTCCTATACATATTCATATCATGGAACACGAAAGTTTAAAAGTTAGTGTGATATATGCTGATGTTACATGTACATATCAAAACATGTTGCTGTTATACATATCACGATTGACAATAGTAAATATTATAAGAAAATAAATGTATATTGTTAAGCGATTATTGTAAATATTAATAAATATCCTATATAATAAATACCCCATTCCCTATTTAGTGTATTATCTATGGACTCCAGTGTGACGCCTGACACAGTATGTCTACGCGTTCTTGAACCCTTGATTGAAGAATTACAACGCTTGTATTACACTTGTTGTCCTTGTTGATAATATTACATGTAAAATAATGACATGGACTGAATACTACGGGTAATCTTATTAACTGCTGCAGCCAAAGACAATTACTCGTGGCGTAGAGGGAATACTAAACCGGAAAGGTGGTCATTTCGGTCACAGGATTACACTTTTGAACACCAAAGTTTTGCTTTTAAATGAACAGTCAGATTTGTAACTTTTACAACTTATTGACAGATGCTACAGTCAGAGTCTTACAGTTGTGTACAGAAAGTGCTGAAAAATTACACCGCATTATAATAACAATATTTAATTCGCCATTTGCCACTTAAAGTAAAAAAAAAGGGTTAAATAACACAAAAAGGCAGTTACCAAAACATTTTAGTAGTTTTAATAATAATATTTCATTGAATAAAATCACGCTCCAAATATTTTACAGATTTAGAAGAACTTTTAATAAAAGTAGATTTTTTTCCACTGTTAGCAAGTAGCGTTGTTAAAGTAGTTAATTTTAAGAGGTCTTTAACAAGGACCTTAAGGGGTCTAGGATAATTCCAACGAAGTGAAATTGTGTTATCCTTAGTTATTTTTTTTTATACGTACTGTTCTGAAATAATATGATCACCGCAAAAAAATATAAAGTTACACAAATTGTAACAAAACTCAACGTAGGTACTCCAATACACGAAAAGCTTCAACAAAACGGCAGAAAGTATTCTTTAACTACAGAATTGCGCAGCAGCCCTGCCGCTTACGGGCCCCTGAAGCCACATTACTTGTATGCGGAACCTTCGGCCCTCGGCTGAACGTTTTTGTCATGACGGACGGGTAATTCTGCGGCCGAATTATGCCCGTTACGGCCGCCAAGGTAAGTTTATCCGGATTAAAATGTTCCGCCCTCAATATATGTAGGTACAATACTTGAAACTTTTGTTTTGCTAGCGGTACGTGTTCAGAATAGGAATGTATTAGTTACTGTTCTTAAAAAGGTAATGGCTACGAAATTTGCGGAACTATTTGTAGATCGTAGAATTTGGTAGGGTAGTTGTTAAAGATGGAGAGTACGAAACTTACTCAAATTTGGTAGGGTAGTTGTTAAAGATGGAGAGTACGAAACTTACTCAAATTTGGTAGGGTAGTTGTTAAAGATGGAGAGTACGAAACTTACTCAAATTTGGTAGGGTAGTTGTTAAAGATGGAGAGTACGAAACTTACTCAAATTTGGTAGGGTAGTTGTTAAAGATGGAGAGTACGAAACTTACTCAAATTTGGTAGGGTAGTTGTTAAAGATGGAGAGTACGAAACTTACTCAAATTTGGTAGGGTAGTTGTTAAAGATGGAGAGTACGAAACTTACTCAAATTTGGTAGGGTAGTTGTTAAAGATGGAGAGTACGAAACTTACTCAAATTTGGTAGGGTAGTTGTTAAAGATGGAGAGTACGAAACTTACTCAAATTTGGTAGGGTAGTTGTTAAAGATGGAGAGTACGAAACTTACTCAAATTTGGTAGGGTAGTTGTTAAAGATGGAGAGTACGAAACTTACTCAAATTTGGTAGGGTAGTTGTTAAAGATGGAGAGTACGAAACTTACTCAAATTTGGTAGGGTAGTTGTTAAAGATGGAGAGTACGAAACTTACTCAAATTTGGTAGGGTAGTTGTTAAAGATGGAGAGTACGAAACTTACTCAAATTTGGTAGGGTAGTTGTTAAAGATGGAGAGTACGAAACTTACTCAAATTTGGTAGGGTAGTTGTTAAAGATGGAGAGTACGAAACTTACTCAAATTTGGTAGGGTAGTTGTTAAAGATGGAGAGTACGAAACTTACTCAAATTTGGTAGGGTAGTTGTTAAAGATGGAGAGTACGAAACTTACTCAAATTTGGTAGGGTAGTTGTTAAAGATGGAGAGTACGAAACTTACTCAAATTTGGTAGGGTAGTTGTTAAAGATGGAGAGTACGAAACTTACTCAAATTTGGTAGGGTAGTTGTTAAAGATGGAGAGTACGAAACTTACTCAAATTTGGTAGGGTAGTTGTTAAAGATGGAGAGTACGAAACTTACTCAAATTTGGTAGGGTAGTTGTTAAAGATGGAGAGTACGAAACTTACTCAAATTTGGTAGGGTAGTTGTTAAAGATGGAGAGTACGAAACTTACTCAAATTTGGTAGGGTAGTTGTTAAAGATGGAGAGTACGAAACTTACTCAAATTTGGTAGGGTAGTTGTTAAAGATGGAGAGTACGAAACTTACTCAAATTTGGTAGGGTAGTTGTTAAAGATGGAGAGTACGAAACTTACTCAAATTTGGTAGGGTAGTTGTTAAAGATGGAGAGTACGAAACTTACTCAAATTTGGTAGGGTAGTTGTTAAAGATGGAGAGTACGAAACTTACTCAAATTTGGTAGGGTAGTTGTTAAAGATGGAGAGTACGAAACTTACTCAAATTTGGTAGGGTAGTTGTTAAAGATGGAGAGTACGAAATTTACTCAAATTCTTGCATTTGTGATCGTTAGTGTGCGTGTTTTAAAAGCCATTCAAAATATATGCTGAAATTTGAATTGAGCATGTAACGTAATTTTAAAAGTAACTGAAAATGCTTTACACTTTATGTTAAAAGTTAAATAAAAGTCGGACACCGTTGCCGCACAGCAATGTAATATGCCCTGTAGAAAAACACTTGGTCAGGTAGATTGTTCACGAATGTTTGAATAAATGATTGAATGATGAATGATTACCTGAGGGTCTCCGTAGCCCATCATATATAAGAAAGCTTATTATTCACGTCTAAGTCAGTTGTCACTTTTTTACCTTTCTTACATTCGTAATGCCTAAACAATGTGATTTATTTTTGATGTTTTTACAAGCAAATAAAAATTTAACTTGTACAATGTTTGTATGTATGTACATACATACATACAAACATTGTACAAGTTAAATTTCTTGGAAGCTAAATTAGAACCACTTTCCGATGTCCGATTGGACTCAAATTTGGTGTACATATGTATCTTCGGTGACAAGACAATAATATCGTATCATGGAGATGTTCTGATGATGGAGCCCGAAGGTTGCCATAGGAACTTCTTAACTGAACAAGATAAACTAATCGAGTTTGGGCTCGATTGATTCGTCTTGAGGAGAACTTTTTTAAACATCAAATCTACACTAACATAAAATTTAGTTTGTATAAAAGCATGTTAAAAAAAAACAATTAATTTATATATGTTCTTTCCTCATTATTCCCAAATAAAGTTCCAAGTGTGAGTTCGCACATACATTATAAAAAGATTCCGACGATCTGAAAACCTCCTACTCTTTTGAAGTCGGTTAAAAATGAAAACAAAGCTCAGCGGGGTGTAGGCTCATAGACATTGCAGTGATCAATGGCTGGGATCGGAAACTATGCGTTTACTTGAGTGTCGAAAACTTGCTTAAGAGCTACGGCTCGATTCGGATTAATTGATTAACAACAATCTAAACTAAAAGTGGCAAGAGTTCTAATAGCACACCAAGCGTAGCTAGCCTTGCATCGGAATTTGCTTCTTTTAAATCATTTCTTGTGACTACAATTTCTGCATTTCGCCTGCAAATGGAGTTCTTGGCTCGTGAGGTCGACAACATCGAAATGCGCAGTCGCCGAAAAATGTTGCTGCTACATGGAGTCCCCGAACAGCAGGTAGAAGAGACAGCGCAAGTCATAGTGAATACTATTAAAGGTCACCTAAAAATAGACACTGTCTCAGTAACTGACATCAGGCGATGCCATAGGATGGGGCGACCCACAGGTGCTGGTAAGCCTAGACCAATCTTAATAAAGTTCCAAGATTTAGTAGTCCGGGACAAGATCTGGTTTACAAAAACCAAGCTAAAAGGGACCGAGGTAACACTCTCTGAGTTTATCACAAAAGCCAGGCACGAGGTCTTCATGGCTGCACGAGAACGTTATGGAGTCTCCAAGTGTTGGACACGGGACGGCCATGTATATGTTCTCGACCCCGACGGAACACGGCACCGGTTGGCTTCCCTCGGTGAGCTCAACAAGCTTCAGATGAACATACAGAAGTCCACTCCAGTCGAAAAAGTAGCGACAAAGTCCAAACGAGCCGCAAACAATAAAAAGTAGCATTCGTATTACGTGAACATCGCATCCAGATATATAATATTATTATTTCATCATTTTCTCTCACTACCCAAATTTAATTTTAACTATTTATATTTCCATGTACCTTATAATTACATAAGCAAGTACTATTTCTTAATAATATCACCTTACTTTCTATTTTTATGTGACTGTCACTTTGACAACAGAACTGCATTACAGCTGTCACCTAACTTAAGGTACGTTTTGACTAATATTTAATATAGTGGTCGCAACTGATATTCTCGATATGACTTTGTTTTCGTTTCTTTTAAATTATTTATTAACGCTAAAATAGGTACCTGATGTGAATGAAATAATAATATTATACTGCTTCTTTCTATTAATTTTACTATCCTTTTTGTTTTTCTTTTTTTTTGTTTTTCTTTTGTGTATTTATGTGATTTTATATTTAGTGATCAATTTCATGTATTATAACACAACTGGCGGGTGGACAAATTGGGCAAAGGAAAAACTAATAAGTATTTATATTTGTTGTTATTTATTAATATTTAATTATTTTATTTATTTCATTTTTGCGGCATAATATCTATTTTAGTATATATTATGTTAAACAGCAGCGATGATGAAAGTTTTATATCAGCTAGTAGTCATAACGACAGTTTTGTGAGTATACCATCACTAGCTGAAATTATACAAGATCAGTTTTCCGATGTATCCAGAAATTTTAATGTGGTTCATTTAAATGCTCAGAGTATTCCGGCCCATTTCCCCGAGATGCTGACCAACTTTGACTGTAAAAGTATCCATGCCATTCTTATTTCAGAATCATGGTTAAAACCATGTCTCCCTTCAAACTCTTACTCACTTCCCGACTTCCAACTAATAAGAAACGATCGTGCGAACGGTGCAGGTTTCGGTGTTGCCATATACTTACGTAACACAATTCCCTTCCATATTGTAGATTTATCATCGCAACCACCACCGCCTAACGCTGGTGAGCATCTGTTTTTGGAAGTCGAGCTTTTTCATACCAAACTACTACTTGGCGTGTATTATTCTCCTTCTTCAAGAATCAACTTTTTTCCCTCTTTTGAAAATCTATTAGAACGTCTTTCCCCCGCTTACAGTCACTGTATCGTCATGGGAGATTTTAACACCTGTTTATTAAAAAACGACTTCCGATCCTTCACTTTCTGCAGTACCATTGAATCCTGTAACATGTCTATCCTACCTCTAAATGCTACTCATAATTTTCCTAATTCTGTCCCATCTCTTCTAGACCTTATACTCGTTTCCTCCCCCAATCTAGTTGCTAAGCACGGACAGTGTGCAGCCAATGAATTCTCATACCATGACTTGATCTTTCTATCTTACCAACTTCGTCCTCCTAAACCTAAACCCAAAATTCTTCTGCAGCGCAATTTTCGTGATATGAATCTCAATCAACTTCGTGAGGATGTGTGTAATATGGACTGGAGTTCACTTATCGCAGCGGAATCCGTAGATGATAAAGTCAATATCCTAAATAATAAACTTACTGACCTGTACAATGTACATGCACCGATCCAAACAGTAAAGATCAGGCACTTGCCTGCACCCTGGCTTACAGCCGATATTAGAGCCCTAATATCAAAAAAAGGCTCTGCTAAGGGCAAGTTCAAATCTAGGCCTATACCGGGTAATCGGGATAAATACATTGCCATTAGAAATCTCTGCAGTAAGGTGTGTAGAAAAGCACAACGCCAATATATTCATAGCTCGGTCGAGAACGGAGACCCAGGAAAAATCTGGAAATTTCTCAAAACACTGGGGGTTGGCAAGTCACATTTACATACTATCCCAAAAAAAGTTGACATCGATCTGCTAAATCAACATTTCTCTTCTTCGTCTAAATATGATCAGACCATTAAAGCTAGTACTCTACAATATCTTTCATCACTTCCAACACCAGGGTATCAACCGTTCTTTTTTAATCAATTATCTGCTTGTGATGTTAAAGTGCATAACGTCGATAAATTCGAACGCTGTTGGCAACGACTGCATCAGTCGTAACATGATTCAACCAATTCTAGATGATATTGTGGCGACTTCCACATACAGCAACAAGAAACATCTACAACCTACTAATCCTGCATCGCGCTATGAGAGTTCTCGCGCCGATTAGTATATATACAACTTCCCAACATCAACCGTTGGGCCGGGGCCCGCCAAGCATGATCACCTCGCCTGGTCGGAGGATCCTCATTTGTGTTGGAGGGACATAACACCCGTTCCTCCACAATATTCTTTCAATTTTATGTCATATACTAAATTATTCTCTCTCATGCAGCATATTCCCAGAGACTTGGAAAGAGGCTCAGATTATCCCTCTGCCCAAAAAACCAATCCTAAATCCTTTTCCGAGTATCGTCCCATTTCCATATTGCCTTTTTTATCGAAAGTTCTGGAACGCCTCGTACATAAACAATTAAATACATTCCTTACCAAAAACTCCCTCCTAAATCCTCCGCAGTCAGGATTCTGCCCAGGTCACAGCACTGTTAGTGCATTGATTAACGTCACTGACGACATCAGGTTGGCTATGGAGAATGGAAATCTTACAGTACTCTCCTTACTAGATTTCAGCAATGCCTCTAATACTGTAGATTTCCATACCTTGTTAGGTATCTTGCGCTCTATTAACATATCTCCAACAGTGGTTGATTGGTTTCAAAGTTACCTGTTTGGTCGCCGACAGCGTGTGCGCTTTGAAGAATCTTTTTCTTCCTGGTGTAATACATCTGTAGGTGTGCCACAGGGTGGCGTTCTATCTCCTTTACTTTTCACAATTTTTATAAATTCCATCTCTAAATCATTACTTTCATCTTATCACCTTTATGCAGATGATCTTCAGATCTATACGCAAGTACCATTGCATAACTTGTCGGAAGCTTTTACCACAATTAACACTGATTTGGCGCAAGTGTGTGAGTGGAGCAGGCAATATGGACTAGAAGTAAATCCCTCTAAAACACAGGTCATAGTTGTAGGAAGCCCCAGGATGATATCTCGAATCGACTGGTCACAATTATAGAACATTGTGTTTAATGGTACTGTGTTGCCAATGAGCACTACTGTTAAGGATCTAAACATTTTAATTGATAACACTTTATCCTGGGGCCCCCAATTGCGAGAGGTCAGCCGTAAACTATTCTAACTAGTCTTTGCGAAGACTACGCAATTTCCTGCCGACAGTCACTAAAATTGCGCTTGCACAATCCCTTCTTCCCCCTATACTCGACTATGGCGATGTCAGCTATCTCGATATCACTCAGGAGCAACTTGATAAATTTGAACGCCTCCAAAATTTTTGTATTAGACTTATATTTGGTTTACGCAAATATGATCACGTATCAGAATTTCGCATCTTGCTCAAGTGGCTCCTAATTCGCTTTCGACGGAATACTCATATTCTCACTACACTTTATAATATTATGTTTAATCCCTGTACTCCAACTTATCTAAAGGAACGTTTTACGTTCCTCAATGACACTCACACAAGATCCCTGAGATCGTCGGAATCACTGGAACTGGCAGTACCTAATCATTCTACCAGGTTTTATGACAAATCTTTTAGTGTACAGGCTGTCCGGTTATGGAATGCATTGCCTTTACCTACTAGACGTGCCCAATCACTGGCCATATTCAAGAAAATGGTCAAAGAATGTTACTTGGCTTCTTCATCTTTCTTTTTTGTCATTTGCTGCATTTATCGAATATAATCTTTTTAATCTAGAAATATATATGTATTATTTATTATATATGTTCATGTGTGTATATGAAAAAATTTAATGTTACAAAGTGATTACACTTGTTTCCCTGCATTACCTATCTAATTATATTGTTTATGTTTATAATTATCATTTAACATACTAACTATATACTATATACTAACACGTTTTAATTCCCACACCATAACTACCCATTAAATTATTTGATTACTGGTCATTATTTTTCCATCCCAAGGTTGCCTTGAAGAAATTGCATTTAGCGATAAGGCCGCCCTTTGTACATATCAAAATTGTAAAGTAACTTTAAGCAATATGTACTGGTGTACAATAAAGATTATTCTATTCTATTCTAAACTAATATTTAGTATTGATAAGTTATACAAAACTACTTTTTATTATTCTCGCAAAATAAGAGGAAAAATTTCTTAAACCACATTTTTTATATAAAAAGTAAATGTATTAAATTCGTTGTTTTCTCTTAAATAAAGTGTTTTCAATAAAATATATTTTTTTGGGTGAAATAAGGGCCTAGTTATAAAATAAAGGTAGATCCGAAAATTGGTCAACATCCCTATTCACAACGACTCGAATTGTTCACTCTCAATATAAACTCTGACAACGGATTTTTATGAGAGCAGTCTTTTCTCATAAAATTTCATCAAAGCAGGTTATGAATATTGATGTCCTTATAATAACTTTACTACGAGAGTTCTATTTTACTCTATACGATTTTGAATGCATAAAATGAGCTAACATTATTTTATAACATATAAATATTATGTAATTACATTATATTTGAATTTATAGCATTGTAGAAGCAAATAATTTACTACTTTTACGAAGGGATTTCATAATTTATTGAATAATAATAATAACTTGACACACCTCACACACGGCCGTCTGATCCCAAACTAGGCAGAGCCTGTAACCATGGGAACCAAATTGCTGATAAACATATTATAAATTGCTAAATACATACATATTATAGATAAATTAATTAATTATGACGTAATCGCAGGACACCTGCGAGTTTAGATTGTTTTAAAATGAATAATACTACGTAACATATAACCTATCTCGAGCTATTATTATATTTCAATCACATTTTTAATATGTTTTGAGAAGAAGAGAAAAGAAGAAAACAAAACACTGACCTTGAGTTGACCTTGTCTCTATCTCTACTCATTTAATTCTAAATCTGATAGAAGCGTCAGTGTTTCTTATTAGCGTCTAAGCTTAAATTTGTAACCTTAATACAGATATTGAACTAAGGAACTATAAACATAATTTAGTTTTCTTAGACTCAATGTCATAAATGGTAAGCACGAAAATGTCCGTGCCAACGCGACAAATGCAAATACTTTTTTTGCTTTGGCAAATGGACTCTTTTTTTACGTATTTACGGAAAGACGGTTAAAAGTTAGTAATTAACATTCATTCGTAGACGTAAAGATGTATCTCGATATTGTGTTTTTTTTTATGGAATAGGGGTAAACGAGCAGACAGGTCAACTGATGGTAAGTGACTTCCACCGCCCATGGACGACTGGTTTTCTGTGAGGCCATGGTATATGGGCCGAAACATGGCTCTGCCCTTAAGCAATGTTCTGTAATTAACAGTCTATACCAACTTTATTTACAGAGTAAAGCTTTTAGGCCACCGTTACTAAGACACCACACATTCCCTGTAACATGATGGCTATCACAAAACCGCATGTGCTCATGTTTTCGTTTCCAAACTACTAACGTATGTCAACAAGAATAACGTTTAATGTTATATCAGTATATCTTTCAGTTCTCCTATGAGAACACATCCTAGTTCATTCAGACCATTCCCACTAAAAATGTACTTATTCAAATGTTGTCTTACAAAGTTAAATTCTTTACTCCTCGCGTGGAAAGGTATGGTTGAAAATGTGATGTACGTTAATGTAAAAATGTTATAAATAAAAGATGATATATTTTACTCATAAAGAAATAACTGTAGTATATAATTTAGCAACTGTTCAATTTGTATTTATTAAAGTTTAATAAGTTCCGATGCCGTTATAATATCGGGACAAAAAGTAACCTATGTGTTAATAGTCTCCAGCTATCTACATACTAAGTTTCATAGTAATCGCTTTAGCAGTTTTTGTGTGAAAGAGTAACAAACATCCATATACCCTCACAAACTTTCACATATTTTATAACTAGCTATGCCCGGCGGTTTCACCCGCGGGAAATGGGAATATCGAGATAAATGTGTTAATCCAGGTCTCCAGCTATCTACATACGAAATATCATCGCAATCAGTTCAGTACTTTTGCTTGAACGGGTTACAAACATCCATACATCCTTACAAGCTCTCACGTTTATAATTTTAGTAGGATATTAGTAGGATACAAGTATACTCATATCAATACGAATAAATAAAATTTAAGTGTATGTTTGTAATGTCAAAATAATAGCTTTTTTAAGCTCATAAAATTATTTGCACGATACCTATGCTTAAAAATCAGTTTTTTTAATTTTGTCTGTCTGTCTGTCTGTTTGTTCTGGTTCTGGTGTTATAAGGTGTAACTTAGGCTACTTTTATTTTGGAAAAAGAATTAGGGCTTCGCACAAAATATGTACACGTGAGTGTAGCCGCGTGGGAACTGCTAGTCCCTAACAAATATGAATACCACTCACGAATGTTTTTATTCTGTTTAATTTCTCGTCATCTTCAAGTGAAATTTGTTCTTCTCCAAAAGCTCTGTAATTTTGATATTTAATCTAAATTATGTAGTTAGTTGAAAGCCTGCATTGGAAGGTAGCATAGCGTAGCTTAGGCAATTGACCTATATACACAACGCGAGCTGTACCTCCGCGAATGTTAACCTAACATACTAGTTAACATTCACATTATGGTTAAATGACGTTCTGCCGGTCGCGTACGTGTCGGGTCGTTCGGCTCCCTTTGGTATCAATTGATATCATATGGTTGAAATGGACGATGGCTGGCGCGTGCATCGTGCTCGTGAACGAGAGCCGTTGGTTGGGGCTGGTCATTTCCGAACTGCTGTCACTTACATATAGTAGTAGTTAATAGTTTAGAACAATACGTTACATTGTCCTCACATTTAACTTGCGCATAAAAGCAATGTAACCAGAGATTTGTAAAAAACATGTTGAAAAAGAGTGTCGTTGGAGTTTCTTGCCTGTTCTTCTCCACTGGATCTACGAATTGGAACAGGCAACTAGCTTCACGACTGACTTAGTCTGACTGACTACTGCTCCTGACAATTAAAAAATACCCATAGTGGTTTAATTGAAATGAGTTATTTTGATTTTGAATGACGTTGGCTCCCGGCCTATACGACACAGGTACTTACCGAAAGAGCCGTGTCCAGTGAGTATCTGCGTCAGCCGGTAGGAGAGGCTGCCATGTCGCCTCTCTAGCCAGCGCCTTCTTGCGCCATATACAAGCGACGTAGTAAATTACTATTAGTTTCTTTTCCCATTTTGAAAAATACTGTTTCTTCGTTGCCTAATATTATTATTACAATTAAAAACGAACTCTCAAATATTTTAAAGAAAACTAAAACCTGTCGTAAGGTAGAATTACTAATTTACCCATCAAATTTTTAGTGCAAACATAACCAATAATGTTTTCAATCAAAATTTGAACGGTCTGGGGTGGCTTTGGTTCCAAAACCTCACCAAAGCCACCCTGGACCGAATAAATCGGGTAGTATTGAAACAACGTTTAAAAATAGCCATTTAAATAGAAATAGCATTTCCAATATCAGTGATCTTGATGTAGGCAGAGGCTTTGGTCAAATCCAGCGAGTCACCGGGGCGTCCGCCCCCGGCTCAGCGCCGGCCGATGACCTGCGTGAATAGTCGAGGAAGAAATGGTGCTGTGCGCGGACTTTCACACTCAACTAAGTTTAAAGTAAATACAGGATATAGCTCGCTACTTACCCTTCACAAATAGTTAAAGATAACTGACTTGGCATAATTTCGTTTACGGCCGATATCTATTATTTATGTTAAGAAAGAAAGGAGGATTTTGTTTCTGTACGAGCCTATCTTTAATGAAAAAAAAGTTAAAGTAAACTAAGTCAAATTACCTACATAATTACTTACATAGTATACATATGATTTTACATTTTTACTTACACGTTAAATCGTTTAAATTTCAAAATATGTTCTTTGTTTAACCTATTGAATCATTTAGATTCAAAATATGATAAGGCTGGCGAGGCGACGGCGACGGTTCGAAATCGGTCCCCATTTACTGACCGCTGACTTCTCGAAGTAACATAGACACATATAGAACTGATCTTAAGTGTTTAATGTGACATTGGATAGTTGTAAAACAACGTTAGTAAATATGTGTCGAAACATATAAAACAGTTACTTTTCTAAATCGGCTTATATCATGTACATGCCGTCCCCGCAGTTTCACCTGCGTTCATGGTCACTGCTCCTTTTCTATTCATCGTAGCGTGATGATATATAGCCTATAGCCTTCCTCGATAAATGGGCTATCTAACACTGAATGAATTTTTAAATCGAACCAGTAGGTCCTAAGCATTCAAGCAAACAAACAAACTTTTCAGCTTTATATATTTGTATGGATAAAGAAACAAATATTTATTGTTTTATGATTTTTCTTTTCTAGCTCCTGACTATTACCGTTATAACTTCGAAGCATTAGCTCTATCGGTAAGAGAAGACCTCCAAAACGGATGTTCAAAAATTTATTTCGGTTTTTTTTTTATTTTCATCGACAGAAGCTATTTTAAAAGAATATTTCTGTCACTTTGACTTTTTAATCCGGAACTGTTTCACTGTTTACTAATAACCTGAGTCACATCAATAACATAATCTCTAGGAAATCTTTGTCAGAATTCAGACAACTACCAGCTGAATATTACATCTCTTATTACCCTGTTAATCTGTCGTCTCATCAAAACTCAAACTCTAATAATGCACAAGTGATCAACATTGACCTCAATGACCCCGTTGACCCCGTTGATCCTGCTAAATATTCCCCTACTTCATTAGTTCCGGGACTTTCAGGGATCGAGCACATGTTTATGTTCATCCTGTTAGGGTACTTAAACTTACAAGGAGTAAAGTACGTTTGGAATTCCGGACTGTGAACGACTATACAACATTTATATATGTATGTATATAAGTTTCGGGTACATATGTAGAAGAGGTCATATGTTAGGGCAAAGTTTGTTGTGTTGTTGCTAGACGGTAGACTTGGACTTGAGTTCAATTTATTGAACAAGTAATCGTAGTACACTCTACACGTAAACGACATTTTTTTTGAGTCTGAAGTTGTCACTTTAATAAACGCTACCTTTTAAAACATAAATGTGAAATAGTTTGTCGTATCGCCATAGATGTTTCATGTATTTTTAAGGCTTTCGAAAATAATGGAGGGTTATTTATTACTGTGATGTTTCTTTAAATAGTCAAGACTGGCAAAGTGAAGTCGGCAAAAAGACGTAAAAGGGAAAGATTTAATATAGACATAGGGCTCGGCCTCCACCAAATATCTACTAAATTAATTTTTAATGTTTCTTTTATTATGTATTTAAATTCTTAATATGTTATGTGATATTATACACTTTCTAGGCCCAAACAAAGGATTGAGAACACGGATAAACATACTTACATACATTTTTTTTTAAATGCATACTCATGGAAACACCCAGACCTATGGTAATAGACAGATTCACGCAAACAAACATTTGCACTCTAAATGATGAGGTAAATTTCAAATCAATATAAGCTAAATATAAAGAAATAAGTTAATGACGATTATTACTATACAGCATAATTGGACTTTTCGGACGATTCTCAAATACTTATTATAGGTATGAGTTGGAAGTCCGACTGTTGTAAAGGTATCTAAAAGTTCACCCTGACTTTTCTGAAGGCTGACAGGATATATAATAGGTACTCTTGGGAGACTCTAGATCTAGACCATAACTGGGCGTGAACGGAATGAGTTACGTAACGTTTCTACCAAACATCCCAACTCCCCGTGCCCTCTGGGGATCACATTATATCTGCAAAAAGACGAGACAATTAAATTTAAGTATGTAATATTTACATATTACAACTTAAGGTTAGCAAAGTGAATCCTTATGATCAATCTAACAATTTTTTTTCAAGTGATAACTTCTTATGGGAGGGTAAACCGCTTCGTTATGTAACGCGTTACTGCGCCAGTCTGTCTGGCGATCCCGAGACGCACACGATTTTTTTATTTCAAGGTGTATAAGTATAGTGCAGGATGTTGCAGAAGGGTGTGGTCAAACATTAGTAACATTATGGGTAACGGGCGACCAAAACATAGCTGTGTTAGAAAATAACAATTAAAAAAAACTTCGGAAAATGCTTTCCCTGGTGTAGGTGCACATTTTTAAGCAACGTATTATTATGAACTTCCATGTCAAATTCAAGGATTTTATTTTAAAAAATCCGGTCATTGCCTAAACAGCCTTGGTATTACATACCAAGTTACATAAAGTTTTCATCTGTTTCACATTGTTCTTTAGGGTTATTTACGTAGGTTAGTGTAGGAATTAAGTAGGTATTAAGTCGTGCTTTAGTGTAGGAATTTCATTACAGTAAGTAAGCTGTTTATAATATAAAGTTTTATTTTGTTAAGGGCTGGCACCGATTTCAAACCTATCAATAGTTAGCATATAGATTTTTTATTTTTTTATTATTGTTTTACTACAATCTGTCTCCTTTCCGTTGGGACATTCGATAGTATGTACGGCTAATTGCAATTTATGGCGTGCTCGGTATGCGACCTGCGCCGCATCCTACTTTATTTTGGGAATTGCTTATAAGTGTGTCCGTGGGCATTTTACGTTTCAGTCTGCGACTCTTCTGATCGTCTTCCAGCAGAACTTTCGCCAGTTTGTTTGGGTGGTTTGTAATTCTTGTTCTATAAGTTTGGGTGTGCTGGAGAATTTCCTGCCTGATTGTGTTCATTTTGAGATCATGGTGGAGTTGCTCATTTGTGACAAACCAAGGTGCATCTGTTATTATCCTTAATATTTTATTTTGGAATCTTTGGACAATTTCAATATTTGAATGTGTAGCTGTCCCCCACAATTGGATCCCGTAGGTCCAGATTGGTTTAATTATACATTTGTATAGTAGAAGTTTACTTGTTAGCGAGAGTTGGGACCGCCGACCAATAAGCCAGTAGAGTTTCCGCAATTGGAGTCCAAGTTGTTTCCGCTTGGTAAAGATATGCTTCTGCCAGGTAAGTCGCTTATCCAGATGCAAGCCCAGATACCTCACATGGTCTGATTGTAGAACTTCTTTATTGTTCAGTTTTACAGGCGGACAGGTACCTCTTCTAAAAGTGAAGGTCACATTCACAGATTTGGATTCATTTGCCTTAATTCTCCTTTTCTTTAGCCATATTGCTATGTCATCCAATCCACGTTGCAGGATTTTCGCTGCCTCTGCTGGGTCATGATCGCGGTATCGACAGCGAAGGTTCCAGTGGTGATATTACATGAGGTAGGTAGATCGGATGTGTAGATGAGGCAGAGTATTGGCCCCAGTACACTACCCTATGGGACTCCTGCATTGATCCGACGGAGACCAGAGAGCGCCTCACCGTTTTGTACAAGGAAGTGTCTGTCTTCTATAAAGGATTTCACAATTGACACACTTGACTTTATCCGAACGTTCGTTCCTGGGACAGCTCCTTGTATGGTGGGGTCCAGCACATTTTACACATTTAGCTTGTATGTGACAGAACTTTTGCGTATGTCCGTATTGCTGACAGTTGGAGCACTGAGGAATTTTTCGTTTAGCTTTAGGTGGTTCAACTACAATGCAGCAGTTAAGCAGCGATTTAATATTGTATACATTATTATTATGAGGACTTGGTTGCAAATCTATGAAAAACATTGGATGAGGTTGTTTTGTTTTGATATTTTTTATGTTCCAGATGTTCAAGGGTTTGTGATGTAGCTCTTCGAGGGTATTTTTCAATTCATCAATGTCTGTTGAAGGGTGCATGCGTTTCAGTACAACTCAGAAACTTCTTTCTTGTTTTGGCTGGTAAGTAAAAAAATCAGTGTTTCTATTTTTTAACTCTTTGTAAATGGTAGAGTACGAATCTGGTGACTTTGCCTGAATTTTTACTCGCTCACCTTGTAGGATTTTTATTTCATATTTATCTAAAGCCACAGTTTCTAACATTTCTGTCAATGGCCCGGATGTTACTTACCTTTTCGACAAAGAATGGAGGAGGTTTTACTGGTTTCGGAATTTTATTATCTGTTATTTTAGGTTGTTCAGCGTTTTCAAGTTCAGCGAAGCTATTGGAGGTTGATATGGGGGCTGCAAGCCAGTAGTTCAACTTGGTCTGTTTATGTCTCCGTTCCGTTGATGCAGGGCTATTTCTGAGTCTCTTGCGGTTATTGAGTTCTTGCCAGTTTTGATTATCGCTTTGAGCATCTTGTTCAACGTGCATCGTTTGTTCCGAATTACTTGATTCTTGATCAGAATCAGTTGTCACAGAAAACTTAATCGGAGATGTAGGTTCACTGTAAGAATTTGATCTGGATTTGTTTACAAACATTCCTTTGTGGAAGATTTGTTGAGTGAGATTCGGTTTAAGGTCGCTTTTCTTTAGAATTTAGGAGTGTACAGTGTAGACAAATGAAAACAGCAATGGCAGACTAACACATATATTATTACGTTCGTTCTTTTATACATAGATTTTTACACAAAAGTAAATAGGGTAAAATTCGAAAAAGATCATACGATGTTAGAGTGAAACGTTTACTATCTCTGTCTGGTACCGAGGAATGTCATAGTCGCGCACGCGACGTACGATCACAAAACAGCTGTTTGTCGGTAGGACAGGTGCGCTGTTTTGATATGTAGGTGTACTGCTACATCACTCCCCCGCTAGCGAAGCGTACAGAGGGTTTCGATAACCTCCCTGATCTAGTGATATTTGTATCATTATTTATAGATGTTTCGGATTCCGTGTTCATTCGAAAAGCTGGTTTCAATCTGTCGATGGATATATTGGCACTTCTGTTGCGTAACTGTACAGTATAGTATTTATCTTGGCGATTCATAACTTTGTAAGGGCCGTCGTAAGTAGGTGTTAGAGGCTTGTTGACTGCATCATTGCGAATATATACGTGTGAACATTTATATAGGTCGCCGTGAATGAATGTTGCCTTTGACCGGTTGCAGAACCTTTGAGCCTGGGCTTTCTTTAATGCTACATTCAGCCTTTCCATGAGGTTGGAAGATGTATCTTTATGTTTATTGGATTCATCATAAAATTCTCCAGGTAATCTTAGGCCTTGGCCGTATAATAACTCAGCTGTACTGGCGCCTATATCTTCTTTTATTGAAGCACGTAATCCCAATAAGACTGTAGGAAGTTCTTGAGTCCATGTTGTAGAATTAAGTCTCGCTGCGAGTGAAGTCTTCAGCGTTCGGTGCCAATGTTCTATCATCCCGTTCGTTTGCGGGTGGTAGGCTGTAGTACGGGTGCGATGTATTCCCGTGCGATGCATTAGCCTTTTGAACACATCTGATTCAAACTGCCTGCCTTGGTCCGTGGTTATCGTTACGGGACAACCAAATCTTGCTACGCAATATTGATAAAAGGCGTCAGCGACCTTTTCTGCGGTTATATCCTCTAGTGGGCAAGCTTCAGGCCATTTGGTAGCTCAGTCAACTATGGTAAGTAGGTATCGGTAGCCTTCTGACATCGGTAACGGACCCACAATGTCGATGTGTGCGTGACTCAGTCGATCAACTTGTTCGAAACTCCCCACTGGCATGGGTCGCAGGTTCGAGTCCATATGCTTACATCGCTGTTCATAGAAGGCCAAAAATAATGCTCGGCAATCAATTTTCTTGTAGCTCTTATTCCTGGGTGGCTAAGGTAGTGGTTCGCGTGGAATGCGTCTTTTCTAAAGTCAGGTGGTAAATATGGTCGCGCTGTTTTTGTTGACAACTCGCAGGTGATTTTGATATTTAAAAATGGTGTTGCGATTTTTTTTTAATTTTATTTGCCGCTTCTCTCTAACGCTTTCAAAACATCGTCTTCATTTTGTTTTTTTTTCTAATTCGCCGTAATCAATTGGAGTGGGGCAAGTTATGGTTTCAACTCGTGAAAGCGCGTCGGCAACTTGATTGTCTTTACCCGCTACGTGTTGAATATTACACGTAAACTGTCCGATATATTCTAAGTATCGGGTCCGTCGCGGTGTCTCTGTCTTACTGTTTGCCGTCAATGCATGGACCAATGGCTTGTGATCTGTGTATACAATTAATTTACGTCCTTCGAATACGCGTCGGAATTGGCGTATAGCCATATATATGGAAAGCAACTCTCTATCATATGTGCTATACTTTTGTTGAGCGTCGCTAAACTTCTTAGAGAAGAATCCTAGTGGTCTCCATGTACCGTTAATCTTTTTCTGTATAACGGTGCCGGCACAGGTGTTCGAACGTCAGTCATCAATACGAATGGTTTGCTTGGGGACGGGTAGGCGAGGCGTACTGCCCTTTCTATGTCTTGTTTACATTTTTCAAAAGCTTGTTCTGCCGTTGTTGTCCATTGTATTTGAGTTTTATCGTTCTTCTTGGCATTATGGAAGTAGTTATTTAATGGTTTTTGATGTTCAGCAGCATGTATTTAAACGGTAAAAGTTTAACATTCCAATGAAGCGACGTAACTCTTCTATTGTTTTTGGTCGCGGATATTTTTTTATACTTTCAATCTTCTCTTCTGTCGGGGAAATACCTTCTGAGCTTATAGCTTATGGCCAAGGAAGTCTAGTTTTGGCTGACCAAAGATGCACTTAGCTACATTAATTTGTAGTCCGTTGTCATTAAGCCGTTTAAATAATTCATCGAGGTCTCTTCTGTGTCCTTCTGTGGTTTCAGAACCAAGAAGAATATCATATCGTAACAATAAATCGTCGTAGGGTAGGTTGTCATCTATTGTTCGAATGCCTGCTTCCGTTGTAGGCGAAATGTATCCTGGAGTAGACATATTCGTATTTTTATCTACTAGTCTTCTGCCGCGAAGATCCACCATAAGGGAGTGGTGATGGAGGAAATTAGCCCCTAATATGGGTCTACTGACTGTCGCAACTATAAATCGCCAACTGTAGGGTCGTCGCATGCCAATATTTAATACGACGGTTCGCTCGCCAAATGTAGGTAAAGATTAGACGCCAAGGTATCTTTGTTCCATTAGCGGCGTAAAGGTAATACGGACACATTTGCACCGGTATCGACGAGGTATTTTTGTCCGCTGTTTATGTCTTTGATGAATAGGCGGTAGGATGCTATGTCGTTGACTTCGGCCACCGCCACGGCTGAAGTCATATCTAGTTTCCCGCTTGCTCCTTATTTTCAAAACAGCATGGTTTCCTACAGCGATGTGCTGCCTTGCCGAATTTTCTGTGAAAATAACACAATGTGTCGGGTGTCCGACGGTCGTACGATTTTGACGCGAACGGCCTCTTGAGTAGCGTGGTCGTTCATGGTGGTACCTGGACTGGTTCGTTTTCAATGCTGCGATTTCCTTAGTCAAGATCTCGATCCTGTTGATAATGCTGGTGTCCCCAGAGGCTCGGTCATGTGACGTCAACGGTTGGTTATGACACGTGCACACGGAATTTACCTCCTTCATTTGCTCACACATTTTATCTGCCATGGTTGCCAACACATCAAGCTTGGTTGATCTAGGCTAACAGCTAGTACTGCTCGGGATCACGTCGGGGTCACCACTTTAGGAGTCTATTGTGTAGAAAAATTAAAACAGCAATGGCAGACTAACACATATATTATTACGTTCGTTATTTTATACATAAAAGTAAATAGGGTAAAATTCGAAAAAGATCATACGATGTTAGAGTGAGACGTTTACTATCTCTGTCTGGTACCGAGGAATGTCATAGTCAATGCAGCGCTTGGCCGCGCCCCCTCCGTATGAATCATCGGCGCACGCGACGTACGATCACAAAACAGCTGTTTGTCGGTAGGACAGGTGCGCTGTCTTAATATGTAGGTGTACTGCTACAAGAATTACTTTATTAGAGCGAAATTTGCCACCCCCAGAATCCGAAGGGCAGCCTGAGCGCTGTTCCGGAGAATAGTGTTCAGAGAGGGATTCTCCACTTGTTGTGGTACCCTCCTGGGGTAGTTTAGTTTTAAATTCCGTCATTTCATTTGATGTGGCTGATCCACAGCTTTGCCTTTTCTGTCAGGGTCCCTTAGGCCGCATCTTTCTAGATTTAAGGCAGTCCCATGCCTACTGATTTTGTTTCGTGCTAGGTATTTGATTTCCCTAGTACCTCCCATATCTGGGGGGCTTTCCCCTATCCACCACCTGGGGACGCGGGTGATGGGAGTCCAGCAACTCCCCACACCAGCATATAGAAATAATAGTATTTTATTATTATTAAAGGTATTAGGTTTGCATAAGAGGTGTATTAAATTAAATCTTTATTAAGTTATTTTGTACTTTTTAGTTTTTGAAGTCGGTTCTTTTAAACGCAGTTTTTTTATTTTTTACTTTTTAGTATCTGTAATAGGTTGTTCTGTAAAGTACAGTAGGATTTTTCTAGATTATATCAGGTAGACTATAACATTTCGTTGCTTTTTATTGTCATATATTAAATAGTATTCTTTTTAAGTAGCTATGGGTAGGCCTTCGAAAGGTGCCGCGTGCGTTAAACAATATAGACCCCAAGAAACGGGAACGGAAATAAATTAATACACAGACCACATGATGACAAAGCACTACAAGAAATGCAACGATTAAGACAGTTCAATCTAGATTAATTGTTTTCTTATTATTGAAATTTCTTTTTATTTCCTCGTTCTGAGAATTTACATGCAATCGGTTTTAATATTTCTCAGTTTCTCAAGCACGCTCGCTCCGCTTCAATGACAGGTAGCCTAAGATCCACCTATCGAGACACGGGTTAATAATAATACATAATTTACCTAAATAATTTACCTAAATGGAAACTCCTAAAAAAGTCGTACACAAACTAAAATTTAATCATCCACGTAAACAAAAAAGTTCATAAAAAAACTACGGGGCCAAACTATGTTAAATTTTTATGGGACCAAATGGCAACTATTTCGCATCAAACTAAAGAAGAATCACGTAAATCGGATCGTAAATGTCAGCGTTATACTATATATAATAAAAATACATAAAAAAATACCAATCGAATTGAGAACCTCCTCCTTTTTGAAGTCGGTTAAAAAAAATAAGATTTTTGTGGACAAAATCAATAATTTTCCTAAAAATTGTAAACGGTGTAAGTTATTCACGGGCGAAATATACGACCTTTAAATATGAACACACCTTTCTGTAGACTGCTGATAAACGTACTTACATATATATAATATAGATTTTTTTAATCTTTTAATACTAAATACATAATTTATATACGTATATATATATATAAATGAATCCCAATTTCCCTTGGTCACGCCATAACTTGAGAATGATTTACTGCTTTCATCCATCTTTATTTTTTATGTTTTTTTATACTTTATAGCAGGTTCTTGCGGAACGAAAAATTTATTAATTTGGATAGATTTCATAAAATTTCATAAAGTCGCGGGCAACAGCTAGTGATAGATAAATAACACCCAGACACAGCACAAATGATCGTGCTAATCACACGATTATTTGTTTTAGGTGGAAATCAAAGTCATCACCTCTGATCAGCAGGTTGTTGGGAATAACAGACCCGTCAGATCCATCTAGATTGCTTTTCTGACACCTAAGCCATTAAAAAATGTTAAGTGATTCATAATTAATATTTCAACATTTACCAACTGCTATCTGAATTAAAAAATCTATCATACATTTGGTGTGCGATAAACTAATGAAGTACACTGAGACATACTGTTTACATTTAATATATTTTTAGTGTACAAACTCAAATGACGCACCGCTGTATTAAATATCACTACCATAGAATAAATAACGAGCCCTAAGTGTACCATTCCCTTGAAAAGGAATCTATAATTAAAACTACATGAAAGTGGTTTTAGTACGAATAATGTTTCTACATCACTACTGTTATATAGTTTGTATATTTTTCTTACTCATAACATCCGGTATATATAAAAAATATTGCATAAAAACTAAACGGAATCAGAGACACATACGAGTAAATACATAAAAGAGGTAGATGCGAACTGAAGACTCTAATAGGTAATATAGACGTAATTGCTGTCAGTCAGTGTCAAACAGGGATTATAACTTACTGCCTCTTACACTATTGCTCTCTGCCTATCTTTTGCGCTACTGGTTACGACAATCCGCTGCCAGGTTTTCGATTTCAAAACTTTAATAACGTTCAGTGTATAATATTATAGAAAGACTCTTTTGAACTATGGAGTTTTGTGGATTTGAATTTATTTACTTGAGTTTGTGATACTGATGGATATTTTGGTACATATTTCACTTTCTCGTTTTGTGTACTACTTAACGTATATAGAACGATAAGTGACATAACAAATAATGTTTTTCTTTTAAACTGCATGGAATGTGGATAATTTGGGAATTCTCCTGAGGATATAAACATTCCTTAATAGGTATATTCAAGTGTTGCCAACGTCAATCAAATTAATATAACTTGTTGTTACGTCGCTAAGTTTTATTCTATAGCGAATGTCTACAATAATCCAAAACTAACCATTTAAGAACGATGCCTATCTTGAAAAAAATCTTTGTTGTAGTCAGTTTATCATGTTTTTTGTCCTAAAGTCATTTGCGGTGTATGATACTAGAATAATTTAGCATATAATCATGCGAACTGAACCTAGACGACTACATGGCACTTGCACATTTTGATGGTGCCGATTCTATTGTACACTCGACTAAACTGAAACCTGACTTAATTTCTTCATATAAAATCAACATTGTGGGTTTCGTAATAAGGTCTATTTGTTATTGGCATCTATTTATCAGCGCCACTAAATTTCACTAAAACCTGTCAACGTATACTCAACTTTATTTCCACACAGCGAGAGTACCCATTTATTCCAACGCCGTATAAAAACTTGTTCAAAACGAACTTAGATGACGTTATTTTAATCGAAACCTACGAAGACGCTTACTAAAAACACAGAGCAAAAGAGATGGCATTCAACGGATAGCAGCTCTCGCTACGTGGTATTAACGTTTATTTAAGCGTATCAGACTTTAGTCGACAAATAAATTGCTTATTTCGATAGCGACATATGTTACCTACTTGTTTCAATTTGAAATAAGACCTTGTTTTGAAGTGTACAAGGTTTACATCTTATATGAAGAAAATTTTGTGAATTTTAATTTAGTGAGTGAAGTAACAGAATTGGGACCTATGTAGATCCTTGAGTCCTCAAGTTTTGGCGCTTCTTCTCAACATCTAGTCGTGGAAAGAAATTTTATTTACAAAATAAATTTATTCTCATTTTCGTTCTCATGTGAAAGAAAACAAAGAAGTCTTCGTGAAAAATAAATAACACACAATAATTTGAGACGACATTTTCGTAAGGCAATATGAATGAATGATTTATTGCGAAGTAATATTAATATCAATTAGATATTAATATTATACGAGCTTATCGAAGGAAACACCGAGCTGTATGAAGTGGTTATATATTATGACGACGAATATTGGTAACATCTTTGGGTACAAGTGAAATTTTCGCTATGTGTCGCGTGACATATGACATAGGCAGCGTGTATAGACTTAACCTTGGCAAACACGCGATTGATACTAAACACGGTCTGGTTGAGAACTACTCATATTTAAGATCCGGGTAACTTGAAATAGGTACTTGTAAAATAGCCGTTAAAAAGTTAAAGATATGAATAGGTATGAGATAACTATGAGAACATACTATCAATTGATTTAGCATCTGTAAGTTTTAGCTTATTTATTTACGTACATAATTTAATAACTATAATTTTTTATTTACTTCTCCCCGCCAACTTGAGGGTAATTTTTATTTTATTTAAAAACTAGCTGTGCCCGCGGCTTCGCCCGCGTGAAAATCAGTTTGTGACTTTAAGTTTGATTGCGGGAAAAGACTGCCTATGAGGCGGTAAACCTGCCCTTTCGACCTTAAAAGTGGGCATGAAGTTACCTTCCTTAATTTCTTTACCTATTTTATTCTATTACTTATATTAAATGAAGTCATATGAAAGAGACTATTGCACGTTTTCAAAAAATGTGCATACAATCGACGAATGTCCATCAAACTCCATTTTGTATCTGTTGTGGTAGTTCCTATATATTGGGAAGAATCATCCAGCAAAGGGATGCACAGTACACACCGCACGCTTCATCTATCCATGTTTGGTATGGCACTTAGGGCAAGTCTTACTTATTCCTGCAAATTTACAGTAGTTTGGATTAACTGAAAGCCGACCTATTACTGTGAGCTAAAATTCAACTGCGCGCTGTAGATGTCGTCACTTGTTGTCTTTCTCTTTGTACCCTGAGCCGCTATGGATGGGCGGCCGGCGCTTGATTCGTAACGTTCTAAAATGTTGTGCAGTTGAACCTTGTGACCGCTCAATACTCGATTCCCTCACGCGTTTTTGCGAGGTCCTAATATTTTGTGCAGGGAGACGCATTTTGACTGTCCTACACTGGGAGTTCTATTTAGAAAGTTCTAACCTTCTTCTAGGTATATTAGTAGGTATCTATTGAAACCATTAAATTAGGTATAATCGAATAATTAATTTTTCTTACGAAAAATCACTATTTTGATCTGATGCGTTGCGTAAGGAGCAGACCGCGCGAGTGAGGTGTGCGACTACCTTATATATAAACGTCAACTCCCTGGTTGGTACTGGGGTACCACGATCACGGCGCAGGGACTCGGCAGAAGAACACGCGATCAAGCGTCACTCTGATTTTATACGTATCAACGACTATGCAGGGTGTAAGTGACACTGGACCACATCCTGAAATAGTGTAATCAGACCATCATTATGAGTGGAAAATCATTGGAAATTTCTGCCTGAAAATTCATAATTCTTCTTTTTTTTCTTCTTTTTACTTAAAAGTGTAAACAGAACATTTTAACGAAAAAAAAATCAGTAATGAGTAGCTGCTTCGACGGCTCCGTGCGCTAAATGTCATTCACCGTACCGCAGAGTACGCGTGTTGCGTTACACTGCGTAGTTCAAAATCAAACTATTGACTGAAAAATCCTTCATCTCTCAATTTTATGATGAACTGACTTTTTCATTGTCATAAGTATCCAAAGAAAGACGTTTTTGTAAGTTATTCGCGACGGTGATACTTAAACGCTGTATTTATTTTTCATTATCTCCTCAACTACGCGTCCAAATAAGTTGCTATAAATGACAAAGTTTATTTAAATAAGATTATCTTTACATTCTAACTTTTTGAAGTGAAAACTTCTTTAGCACGTTGTGCACTTATAGGTTGGAGAAAAAGCACTCAACTCACATGACCGTCACGCTCAGATGCATATTTAGAAATATGTGTACAAAACACGTCGTTGTGCAATTGTGGGATGGGGTAAAAAGTATTGGACTCGCGTGACCGCGTGACCGCTTACATACACATATACTGATGGGGGTTTATAACACACGTCTGTCTCACTCGTGTTCTCTAGACGTAGAGTACAGGTTCAGTGCAATAATAACGCACGTTTGTTTTAATACAAAAGTGCTATAATTTTCGAATATTATTTATTTTAAAAACTTTACCTAATTTGTATACCAATAAAGTCAATTTGATAATGTGGAAAAAGTAAAAAATTATATAAGTACTGTTTCTCTCAGAAAAAAATTACCTGAGGGAATTGAACACATTGAAATATGAAGTGTTGGAATAAATTCTTGCATATTACATTGAACTCTGCCTGTCTAATCATGAGGAGCATAATCTCAATTTTTAATTAAAATACATCGATACGACAGAATTTAGTAAGAAAACGTCAAATATTAAAATTGAGTTCAATTCAATTCAAATTCAATTCAAAAAAATCTTTATTTCATAAAATTGACCATCAATTATTCGAAATCGTCGATTTAATAAATAATTATTATAATTAAAAATTATAGATCAATACACGCAGAGTCAGTTCCGAAGCATAAATGTATATTTTATTGTAATATAGTAGGTATACAAAAAATATTTTGTTTGTCTATTAAATGTAAACGTTTCTGATTTACTACTCACTAATATTATTTTTACTATAAACCTTTTTCATTTTATTTAGGTACCCAATTTTTAAGGGGTAGTATTTAAATCGTATAACTATAAATCCCTTTTTTTACCAAACCTGATTTACTATCTGTTATAATAATCATAAGGGTTCCGTACCTCGAAAGGAAAAACGGAATCCTTATAGGATCCGTGTCCGTCCGTCCGTCCGTCTGTCTGTCTGTCAAGACCCTTTTTCTCAGAAATGCGTGGATATATCAAGCTGAAATGTACTATTATAATACTCAGCTTTACTGTCCCTTGAAGCTGTAAAAAATTTAACTTCTAAGCCAACGCAATCAAAAGATACAGCCGTTTCCGCAAATATTCGACACACGCAAGGGAATCAAAACCTACAGGGTACTTCCCATGAACTCAGAATCTTGAAATTTGGTACGAAGCCACGTCTTACAGTACATTTACTGTTACAGTA
This sequence comes from Callimorpha dominula, assembly GCA_949752705.1. Classification (NCBI taxonomy): domain Eukaryota; kingdom Metazoa; phylum Arthropoda; class Insecta; order Lepidoptera; family Erebidae; genus Callimorpha; species Callimorpha dominula. The sequence goes on from OX457005.1 coordinate 21,980,011, forward strand.
CTTTTAGTTACATCACATAATAAAAATATTTTACGGAACCCTCGGTGCGCGAGTCCGATTCGCACTTGGCCGGTTTTATTTTTATTTTCGGACAACAAAAATCCATTGTGTTAGTGTATTATATCGTACGTTTATATTATCTACGTACGTTTATTATTATCTAAAAGTAAATCTAATAATTATTTGAGTCAAAATAACATATGATATAGTTAGCGGAAACGAAAACTTTGGTAGGCGGGGCTTAGCCGTAACGTCATAGTGGCGTGATGTGGGAGAGCTAACAGTTGCGGAGGGGATCAGGAAAGAAGCCGTCCACCATGCTATGGCAACTTGGAACATAAAAGAATTACACTTTTTTTATTGAGTACAGTGCCATCACAAGGATAGATACCGGAACTTAAATTACTGTGTTACACTATTTAAATCTATGATATTTATGAGGGGAAATTTATTACTCTCAAATGTATTACGATTTAAAATTCGCATTTGTAAATAACAAAATATTGCATATTAAATATCTAAAACCACTTAAAATTCTATCCAAACAACAATTTGTTCACCAACACACAAAAAATAAAATCGGCAGAATAAACAATTTTTTTTAAATATTTGGAAATTATTAATATTAGGTTGGCAGCACTTCACTTACATTGCAAATGGCTGCGTATGAGTACCGATTGTCGGTTTCTTGTGCTTTTCTTTTTGCAATATAAGTTTTGGTTGTTTTATGTGTAAAACTATCCATTACTTGAATATAAAAATCGGAGATTAGTCATAAACATACATTAATTAGCTAAAGTATAAACTTCTCATGTTAGAACCAATAAAAAACTAGAAACAGGGAACAATAAAACCCATACATACACCGTATAGGTAGGTACCTATGTATTGTTCAATTGTATATATATACCTATAGATATGTTTATTATATTAGTTTTCGGTATCTGACCACTAGGCGAAGTTTTGTGTTGTCAATAAAAAGAAGCAGAGCTGCCTGTCTATATCCTATATACTATTGTAGTCTTTGCCGTCCACTTTCACTGCGACCACCGTATCAGAAGGACGTTCACCATAGTCGTATTGCTTTCCAATATTTCTGATTTTATTTTGTGTGTAATATTATTTAAGTCTCAAATATTGTTAGTAAAGTTTAAGTTTGCCAAGTTGATATTTTTTTAATAAGAACCAGTCAGTTATCTAAATATATCTATTTTATGGAAAATTATTATCTAATACATCAAGTGTTCAAAATATCTTATGTTTATTACAAAAATTTGTGATTTTACAATAGGATGCGGTTCTGGCACTCGCCAGCCGCTACCAAAAAAAATAAAGTTATTTGATCGTAATGTAATAGTGATATTATGTTGTATTGGGTGTAAACAAATAATAATCGGCCATAAAAAAATAAATTAAGTCATATCTTTAGCCCGCGCATGTTATACAAAGATTGAAGATTTTTCAAAAAAACGTCGTTTGGTTAGACATGTGTAATTTATTAATAAAACACTTTAAATTAATACAAACTTTAGGAATATCAAGATTAAGTCACTAACAATCAAAGTAGTACAAAAAATGGTTATATAAAACATTAATATACTGAAAAAAAAGTCTGCAACTTATTCTATTTTAGGCACAAAAACGTGTTTACTCTCAAATCGAGGCATAAGTTTTCTGTCGACAATTTTCGCTTGTATCAACCCTTCTCTGGATTTTTTTTAAGTCATCAGAGCATTTTCCATTAATAACTGACGTTGGTATTTCGTATAAGTATTTTTGGTCAGTACTTAGATCAATAAATATAATTTCTCGAAGATCACTTTGTATTTTTTTAAAGGTTGTTATTGGCAACTTTTCGCAATTTTCTAATAATTTACCAATAGGACTGATATACGAGGCTGGGCCAGTAGTAACACCATCTAATTTGTTAAATAAATGTCTCAAAGGCAATTCTTTGAAATGTAGCATGCAAATAATCCACTGTAAAGGGCGTTGCAGTCTTTTTCGAAGAGTCCAATCACACCATTGAACTTTCCTGTGTTAGTGATCGTAACATTGCTAGTCATTTTGCTAATATGTTAGCGAAAACCTGCGATCGAAAAGCATAGGCATAGGCAAACTTTTGACTGATTTTGTAGCTTTCTTGTTTACTTGCGAGGGTAAGTTTAGCTTATATAGGGGAAAAAAAAAACTTCAGGCTCACTGGAAGATGGCACCGACTCCTGCTGCTCTGTATTACTCTTCTCTTGGTTTTTGTTAGTTTTCATATCAGATTGCTTTATTTTAGAGGTTCGTGTTACTTTTTTTTTGTAATGTAGTTGTAATAATCCGGTCTATTCCTCCAATCCGCATCTTCATTTCTTGTCTTTGCTCCAACATAAACTTATGCTCTTTTTTTGGTACCTTTTTTTCTCTAGGACAACAACAAGGTTTAATTTGCTTACATTTACACGAACAAATATCGAAAAAAAACTCTGGTGTGCTGTATAAAATCATTATTCTGATCAGCAGATAATCTTTTTAATGATTTAATTAAGTTTTGGCACTTTGAATCATAAGCTTTTATTTGCTGAACGACTTTTGTGTGTGACACTATAGGAAGGGATGATTTTCTCCAAATATTTTCTACTTTTGAGTCACAAGCTCGGCAATATCTAAAAAAGAAGGTTCGTTGATGGTATTTCTGCTAATTTTAAGTTAATCAGTTCCATTCATAACATTTCATGACATTTTCGTAGGTTGGCAATACATTGTCATTAATATCTTCGGCACTCCCGAATATAGGGCACTGATAACTTTGTCTTCTAGTTTCCATTATAATCTATTAGTTTTTAAGAAAGAGTAAATATAATAACTAATGAATGCGCCCACTACTGCACTCCAATAATATTTTCAAATTCACTAAAACCAAACTATAATAATGACGATACTACGTGACGCAATACCAGTGCGGCCACTTTTGACTACCCTCTCAAAATTATAAAAACTAAACTATTTGTAAACGATAACGGGCTTAATAACTCTTGTCACTCAATAGCAACTCAATAATATGCGATTAGTTTACAAAATAATGTTATAAAGTGCTTTAATTTTGAAAAAAAAAAATTTCGACCCACCCTAATATGTATGATCTGTAGAATAAAATTTGGTCGTGCATACATAATTATATTATTATAAAGCAAGTTAGAAATTCCATTGTAACTTTTGATAACTTAGTGTGCAAGTCAGTATTTTTGCCATACAATAAATATTTTTGTTTTAAAAGTAGTATCTGTTGGGTCAGCTAGATGTTAGATCTTAATTAGTTAAAAAAGGTAATCTTATTTTAACTAATTTTAAATATTTTTTGGTTCAATATATTTAGATACTCAAGAAGATTACTTGCTGAGTAGCCATTTTTTTTCGTTTCTTTTATATAGTAAGCTAATTAGTGGAGACACTTCGTTAGCTTAAATTGAAAACAAAAGCGCTGTTATAAATTTTTCATTTTTAAATACCTACTCAATTACATAAAATTTATGTGTATTTGTGTGGAAAATTTAACCTATGTTACTCGCTGATAATATACCTTTCTATGGGTGAAAGAGTGGTTAAAATTGGTCCAGTAGTTACGGAGCCACACGGGACAAAAATTTGTGGGATCTACAAATAGTTGTCTCGACCCTGGGTGTTTGTTGTGTCTGTTGTTTATATATTGGTGAAGCCCCTCACCACACACATTAATATTCCTAATGCGGAGGTTGTCTTAAAAAAAATATACATTTATTATAAACATTTTGCATTACAAAGATAATAATCATTATTTTTGTGAAAATGTGAAAATTTTATTACTAAATAGGTTGGTTAATAAAAATAATTTCTCTAATAAAATACTTCCTAATGATAACAATCTAAAAATAATGTTTATTTTATCAAATCGGACTTGAACTTGAAACGGAATGTGACATGTCGTTTTAAGTTTCTTATGTCGGCAGTCCCATGACTGCCTATCTTTTTGTAAAGGTTACTATGCTATGCCTTATAATGACGATTGAAGTTCACGTTTTAATTTTTATATTATTTTCGATAGAAAATGCGTTACTGTGCCTTATTTATAAGAGATACGTAAATGGTACCCCGGGTTTTTTTTTAGACCTACTAAAGACCAACACTTTTGTGATACATATTTTTTATGTATGATTGACCACTTAGTCAGCGCACGCGGATAAAGCAGCTCGGAAGCGCTTTATCTGCTGGTTTGCATCACGAATGCCGTTATTTCAGGCTGATTTCTTATAATTACTGGAATAAAATATGTAAATAAATTTCTTATAATGTAGCTTTCTATTAAAATCGGTCCAGTAGTTTATTTCGGTAATGGATAGGCATTACAATTAAACAAATAGGAAATCAAATCTTTCCTCTTTATAATATTAGCGTAGATATTGCACTACAGATATTCACTTAAACTATCTATCTATCAGTACCTATTATGTTTATATTATACACAGATGGCGCAATAGTTGAAGTGGTCACCTCGCCACTGCATCTCATCATTAAAATATCTTCAATGTATAGAATTTGACCTGTAACAGTTTTATTATAAGTATAGATGTGTGTGTTTTATGCTAATAATAAATATTTAAAAAAGAAATGATTATTTATTTTAACGTTGTAAGTATTGTATAGTTAGTACCACTTTGGACCAATAGATGTCACTGCGCGGTGTTTATAACTTATAACTTTGCATTATTTTTTCTATGGATAGAGTGAACCAATTGTGATCAATCAAATACTAAATGTTACACCGAGTTACACACAATACTTGTGCATAATACGTTTTCTGAATTATTTTGTACTTTTTACGTGAAGCAACCAAACACAAACTCGATGTCTATAGATTTATTATACACATAGATATAGAAAAAAAAAGATTACGTGACAATCTACGAAGTGCCTCCTTTCCAACAAAAAAAGAATGATTGCAATCGGACTACGCATTAATGAATTACAATGAAGTACACATTTTTACTTTGATCCTCTCAAGGAAACCGTTATAAATTTCGGGATAAAAAGTATCCTATGTCCTACCTCGTAGTATGAACTCAAATCATGCCAAGTTTCATTTGAATCCGTTCAGTAATTTCAGCGTGATGCGCGGCCATGATACAGACAGACAGACAAACAAAAAAAAAATAGTTTTCGCTTCAGTATCGATCATAGAGTGCCCCCAAAAAAAAAATTTCAAAATATCTTCAATGTACAGAAGTGGACCTGTTACATTTTTATTATAAGTATGGATAAAGACCTAAGAGAGCGCGAGCTAAGAGCTAAATATAATATAGTTAAGAAAACTAATAAAAAATTATTAGTAAATTTTAGTGGGAATCGAAACAGAATCATAACAAGTAGTAATTAACAATTTTCCAATAAAATCCTAAATAAAATTGTTGTGATAAGGCCGCCCATTGTGCATTTTATGTTTGAGTTGTATTTTTATATGTATATATATCATGTGTTTGGTGTACAATAAAGAGTACTATCTATCTATCTATCAACATCTGTCCGTAAACTATTGCAGAATGTCACTTCATTTCAGTTATAAACTCTTTGTATCCGACGCTAACAAGGGTGTAAGTCGACACTGTTGCCCACGGAGCCCACTAATGAACGGAAGTCCACGCTACGCCCACGCCCCTCTAATTGTACACAGTGCAGTGCCTTTGTTTCTCCTACTCACTTTTGTTTATTTATTGGGAATAGTGTATCGTATTGTTTAGCTATTTTCTGTTATCATGAGGTTCGTTACGTCTCTAGTAACATGTTGTGTGTCGGCGAATCAATTTGTTTGTTTATTTTCCTAAACAATTCTACCATCAATCATCAAAGTTTCTTGTTGACGATTTACGTACTTGTGTATTTCTATTGCTTCTTTAGATGTTTGTCATATCTTGCGCAAGTGTGTGACCATACCTTTCAGAAAGAGCTATTTCGTATGCTTTGTTGGTAAGATAAGTCCCGCACTATGAAAAAATACTTGAGACTCAGTGCTCCTATAAAAAAGGCAAGGAGCGATGGTGGTAGTTAATCCCATCACAAAGGAATTGCTTCAGAGGCGCGATAGTATTCTATGGCTATCACATCTCCTCGGAGCACCTTTACCTACTGCACTGTGGGCGGAGAAGAAGGGAGACCCACCTCTTGATAGACATCCTAGTAAAGGGCTATCTGAATGGTCTTTTTACGAACATCGAAACATCACCGCTCTCAGTTGATGTTCTGACAAAAGTGGCCTACAATTTTGGAAATTTTATTTTCATCTACTTTTACTTTCATAACCAGAGAAATCAATAGAAATTAGAAAAATTGGCACAGATTTGCGGCTTATATAGTTGTTATGTTGACGGCGCATTGTCTCCAAAGACAAATTTTGTTGAGAATTAAAGAAGAAGAAAGAAAATTTGTTTTTATTGTGTTGTCGCCACATCAAAAACTCTTATTTATTTTATTTAAAATAGGGTCAAACTATAATAGATGATAACAGATATGATATTTAATAAAAATAACGGTAACGCAATACTATTGGTCGATTGATAAATATTGACGAATAGTGGGATTATAAAAAGGTAGGAATACGAACGAATACGATTCACTTGAGTGCGAATACAGGTACGAACAACTTGGCAGTTACTGTTAGTTAGTGATTTTCATAGTTCATATCAAAGGTTTTGAAACTGTTTCTTACAATTACAAACCATAGCGTACGTACATATTTTCAGTGACAGGTTTTTGGGTTTCACAATATTAATAACAAAACAAAAATCAAATATGTAAATATCTCAGTGACATTATTAATCTATCTTATAAATTCTATTAGTACTTCACGAGTAAAAAATGTAACAAAATAAAAAGAGAACAAACTTCACTACCTATTAATAACGTAATCTTTGAAGTTGACGTGTCATTGCGTTCTTGACGTGGCAACATGTGGCGGTCACTTTTTATTTTTTTGTTTCTTACATATTCAAGAATGATCATGACCTTGCAGAGTACGCTGCTGCCTTGCATTTATGAATGGGCACTCAGCATACACTGAGACAGATAAAAAAACATCCCAGTACTGATTTTCAGTTCCAACCACAAGTGTCACCTGGCGCCCGCAGGCAATAACGCATTATTTTTACAAATAGAATTAACAACTACAATTTACTTATTAGACAATTATTCCACCCTCTGCCCCATCTAGGGGACACAGAAACATAAGTCAAACCATTTTATTGCATATATTGCAAATCAACAAGGTAAGTTTTACATCCATTGCTACATACATAACTTAAAATAGGTAAATAGACCACTTTTTAACAATCAATCTATTACTAATTCATTTTCAGGTTCTCGACCTTATCAGGTTAGCCTATCGTAACGCAAGTTGTAAGTAGAATCGTAGGAGTTCCTAGCATGAGTAACCAATGTCCTCACATCTCTGATTCACTACTAGAGTGCTAAATAGCAAGGCGACCAGAAACTCCAAGGTAAGTAGTGGTAAATTGTATAAATTATCATGGTGGGGTATCATCATTATCATTGAATTGAAATTAGCTTGTGAAAAATGTGATAAATCAACTACCAGTCCAATCAACCATAAAAATAAAAATCTTTTTAACAAAAAATTTTACCGACGCCGACGGAAAGAACTAAAAAGCGTAAATAAATAAACCTTTTAAGTCTTAAGTATTGAGCTTATTTACATAAACTATAAAATTTTATATAAACTAATTTTCAGTCGACGCCAAACAATTAACTGATTAATTATCCAAGTTTTATAAGTACCTACGTAGAAATGGACATGACAAATAAAAGTTTGCTGATAAATCTTTTACAGTTGAAGTCTCTGGAATGCCCTTCCCGTTTCTATCAGGCAAGCACAATCGTTAGGATCTTTCAAAAAAATGTTAAAAGAGTACTATCTGCAAAGTTATGTCTAAGATAATCTATGTAAAATCTAATACTATGCACTGTGTTTCAGAGTGATATTTCTCGCTGGTTTCTAGGTTAGCAAAAGGTCTGGTAAAAAGTGTTTTTGGTCAATATTTTGTTTTGTAAGTCTATACTGTATGCAACATTTTTTAAATCTTTTTAATCTGTAACCTATTTCTAACAATTGCATTGGTGAATCATTACCGTCTATGATTGGATTGAATTACGATTGCTTTGGCTTCACGTTTCGGCTCACTATCATCACATTTCTACGACTTCCATGTCCGCTGAACATTCTCTTCATTACCTATAAAATAACATTCCCTATCTCTTTCACACAAAAGATGAAATAAGGAATGGGAAATGGATTTAGAATTGGATAATTTGATTTGTATCTGTTACAAATGTATGTGGATAATGAAACCTAACGAGTATTTCCGAGATTATAGTATTGTGTTGCTAGGATTTGATTAGGTGGTCAGTTTTAAAACGTGATGACAGTATATAAGTCGTGGAAACCTTATTAGTGATTCTACTGTTATTAGTAATCGTTATCGAATAGTAATGTTGTGATACTTTTTTGCGTAATAATTGAACGTGATATTACCTAAAAGATAACCGGTTATGACATTATTTCTTTGTGTTTAATGAACACGCTATTAGGGCCCTGTTAATACTATCATTTTATGAAGCAACTTTTTCCCTACGCCAAACTAGTAAAAAAGAACAAGCGCGCCTGATGGTTCAACAACACATGTAACCTGGAATGCACAGGAGAAACTACAGCAGCAGCACCTTATGGTTTTCCAATTCGGTGACCATATTTCCATGAAACATCTGCTCTACCCGAAATAAACTTCGTACAAATAGATATAATCTTTAAATCTTCCATTAACAATTAACTTAAAAAAACAGCGTCCACCGACTTTAATGCGCTTAAATATAGCTGTATTCTTCATCACTGAATTTCCCACAAGTAGAAATAAAATATTTTCTTCAAATTTAAACGGAACCAAGTTTGATTTTAACCAATTCAATTTATTACTATTAAATTAAGGTCACAAATGGCGAAGGTTTTGCGACATACACATAAAATACAGTCGACATGAAAACGACCTCCTCTTTGAAGTCGGTTTTTCTAACCGACTTCAAAGAGGAGGTATTGTAAACCACATTCGTTTGTTAGTAAAGTTGTTCTTCCGACGAGATTAAATGATCACATATTTCAACTTAACATGACTTTATTGAATAGTTCCTTGATCTAACTATACTCCTCGATTATAGTAAGAATTTTGACCGAATAGATCACCAATTTTTTCTTTTATAAAAATTACTAATGGCCGGAATACACGGCGATCTATATCGATGGTTTTCTTCTTATATAGAAAACAGACCGCAAGCGGTTGTGTTACAGGGATTCGTATCTAGATGGAATTCTATCCCATCCGGAATTCCTCAGGGTTCAATTTTATAGTTATTGCAGACATAAAAAACTCATTCATTCATTCACACATAACACGCCGATGATATGAAAATCCTAAAACATTGCGTACCCCTGCTGACTCCACATAATTACAAGATGATCTTAATAGATTCGGACATTATTACAATTCAAATAAACTTAAATTGAATGTGTCCATGTTAAACTTACACTTGACAAAACCAATCTATTGACTGCCGTTACAAGCTAGGCAACCAAATCATCGCCAAAATTGACAGCATTGAGGGCTAGACAGCGAAATTACTTACAGTAAACACATTAAAAAAATAAGAGAAAGCTAACAAATCCTTTTAATAACCTAAAACCAATAAAAATATTATACTGCTGTTACGTTTGAAGCCATCTTGATTAGGGATCACAGGTCTGGAACCCTCAATATGAGATAAGTGTCAGCTTGAGTCAGTACAGATGAAGTTTCTACGTTATTTGAATTTCAAATCATGGCAACATTCGAACTACTGCATACATCGGTGTAAAAGATATCACTGCTTGCCATTGGAAATGCGCCGGCAAATGAATGATATCACTTATCTCATGAAAATTGTCAACGGTATAATCGATTCACCGCAACTCCTCTCTGAGATGAACTTGAGATTCCCTCAGACAGGGTTAAGTATACCACTGACTTCAGTAAACTACAGGCGAAACAACTTTTTCCTGAAGCGCAACTAGTGTCAATGTGCGCAAATAGTGTTTCAGTTTGAGTTGTTAGCAATAGAATAAGATAATAAATAATAATAACGATAAATAAGAATAGCTACGGTAGCTTTATTGAATTGATGTTAGTTTATGGATGCTTGTTAATAGCAATAAATACTGCATAGTGTAATTTCTGATCATGGAATATTAGTGTAAGCTTTACATAAATAGAAGTACGCTACACTGAAAGCCTCAGAAGAAAAGATATATTAACAAATGCACACTCGCCTTAATGAGCTGTCATTCATAGTTAATACAAAAGGTGAACCTGATGATTCGCTACAGATTCCCTTTGTACTGAAGCAGCTACTGTACAGGCAAAGCGAAGTTTGACACTATGTGATGATACTGTATCGCAAAAGCCGAGATTATTGAGACGTTGTACCGTAGTGACAGCGCCGGCCTTTGTGATCAAACGACGCTTCCACTGCGAAACACAAAGTAGGACATAATAGATTTTTGTTGCATGGACGTGGAACATCAAAGGACAAAGCTACAGATGTTAGCTGAAATAGTAAACTGAACTTGAAAATTATCTACTGAACATTTCTTAGGAGATATACCACTGTAGCCCTGTAGTTCCACAAGGTACCGTGGTCTCCCCGATTCTATTTAATATTTGAAATACAAGAATCAAAATCCTATTTTATTACCAATAGTAGCGCACACATATAATAGCTGTATTATAGTAATATACTTCTAAACTATATTATACACTAGAAAAAAAAAATCCAAGAATAAAATAAATACAATTTATACAATTATATCTCTAACTCTTACATTCCACTTCTAATTAAACTTGTTGTGAGACCAAGACAGTTTCATTTTTTCTAGAGATTGGTATGAACCAAGAAAAACTTATAACCTCGTACTTTGGTCCACCATAGATTCTGGTTCCCTAACAAAAATCGCGTCAAATAGTGGTACACCACTTTACGTGCATGCATTTAATAAGCCATCCTAAGAATAAATCAGACCTTACAATGACTATCCCTATAAAATATGTGTAATAGATTGATACAAAAACTGCAATTACGTCTTTACGCTCCGTTGTGGCAAGTAATAACCTACAGACGCTATCGTCTGTAGGTTATTACTTGCCACAACGGAGCGTATAGGACTCGTGGTACGTGGTCCACATGCACACTCGCGATAGTGAAAAGTGCAGGTGAGCAAGCTCATTAGTTTTACTACTTTTTTCTAAGATATTGTTTCCGAATTTTTTACTACATGTCATATACATAGCGCGGGAGCGATGCGTCTGACAACAAAACTGTGTTCGCAACTAATTTAAGCACAGTTTAGTTAGTGCCATTTTTTGAGCGCCGATCAAACATCTAGGATTTATATGATCGAAGACCTAGTAGAAATATTTTAGTGATATCTTTAAAAACTTTTTCCTTTATCTCTTTCTAGAACTCTTTCAACACATGACCTTTTATATATAAATGAAGCAACTCAACTTTCGTCTAAATTAGCTCATGGTTGTCGATATAAGCCCTAAGCAGAACACCTGTGGCCCATTAAAGTTACTAACTCTGAAAAATTTATAGTCTAGGGGTGAGGTCACATAATGCTATACAATCCTACCAACTCCAACATAAAAGAAATCTAACCAAACAAAAAAGATACCTTTATCAGACACACTCTCGGTTCTACTAACTACTACACACTCCCGTACCGGTTATCACAAAGCAACCACTATTCAAAACAATGGAACGAGTTACTCGAAAGGATAGTATTAGTGGAAACTTAGAAAGGTTCAGTTTTAAGTGTCGCGTAGACGAATGGCTTTAAGTAAACACATACACTTTTAGTAATAATCAGATCAAAAACAGTAATACACAAACAGATAATACTTTAGTAATATGAAGCACATATTTCATCATTAAAAAATTAAAATAAAAATTAAAAAATGGTTTAAAACTTTGGCCTTGGTCATTAGTCATATCAGTATCTTCAATATACTTGAAAATCGTTATCCACTTCTAACAGACACAAGTTTTAACGTTGAGTATATAATATTAGCACTAACTTAACTTTAAGTAATATATGCAAATTGATATAACTACGAATTTACAGATCGGTGTAGTACGAAACTGGAGCAAATATTGCTAATGCTAAATTAATACACGAACGCGATGTGTTTTAATGATATGCTGCTCAATTTAGTTTCAATGATTTATGTACGTACTTTGTGTGTAGATTCACTGAAATTAACTTGGGTATTGTGTTTTATGGTGTAAGTCTCTAGAAATTCCACTTTTATTGCTATGTAATCGTATGATAGATACCTTGAGTCCTTTTTTTTTTTTTTTTGTTGACGGGGTGGAAAATCCCTTCGGATCTCCGGCTCCTCGGGGACACAGGAGCCAGGAGTATGTGGTGTTTCCACTAAAAACCACCCCGACAGCCGGTCTCAGGCGCCCTGCTCTGGGGAGGACCCGGACCATATTATTTCAGGTTCCCCCCCGGATCGGCACCGCGCCTGGCCAAGCCCTATCCCGGGGAAAACAGGCTTCCCCACGCCTATCGGCCTAATCAATGTGTGTAGCAGCCCAATCGCAAAGATGCGATCGGGCCGCCATCCTATAGCCTACCGCAGCAATTAATATGCCACCAGAGGTCCCCACTCTCTGGCAGCCTGCGGCCCCGTCGACGGTTGATACCGCCGCCGACGTCCTCTACGCTCGGGATCCGCCCTCTCCCGATCCCGTTCAGCGGTCTCTTTCTGGAGCATTACAGCTTCACAGAAAGAGACCACTGCGCCCCAGCCCTCCTCACCCGCCAGCATGGCAGCAATGATTGCTGGCGGGGATAGGTCTCGTCCGATTTGATCGACCAGGATCTCACGTTCAGACGCCCACGCGGGGCAGTCTTCCAGCGTATGCTGGGCGGAGTCCCAGTCGGCTACGCAGTGGTGGCATTGTGCCGTCTCCTCGCGTCCAATCCGATTCAGGTACTCACCTAAGCAACCATGCCCAGTGAGTACCTGCGTCAGTCGGTAGGTGACGCGACCTCCTTCCCTGCCTACCCAAGCTTCGAGGTTAGGCAGAACGGCACCGACAGCGCGTTGGCGCGCATTCCGCGGCTGCTCCAATCGCGCGCGCCACTGCGCCAGTGCCTGTCGGTGAGCGTTCCGCCGCATTTCGAGCTCGTCCTGGTCTTCCCCACCCTCACCCCGGCGGATCGCGCAAGTCTGATCATAGACCCTCGCGTCCATATCCGCCAGGATATCAAAAGGCCGGAAACGTGAAAGGACTGTGGCTGCCTCCGACGAAATTGTGCGGTAGCCTCGTACGATCCTAATGGCCGCTACCCGCCGATTGAGCTTAGCTCGACAGCGGGAGGAGGCCGATAGGCGCTTGGCCCATATCGGCGCTCCGTAGAGGGCTATGGATCGTATCACCGCACAGTAGAGGCGGCGAACTTCCTCCCGCGAACCCCCTAGATTAGGCAACAGCTTCTGTAGGGAGCCCGCAGATACCTTGAGTCCTATAAATAGTTTAATATTTTAAAAGTTTGTTCTTTCTGTAACTTTTCTGATTTGAATTTTTAGGTTCATACTCGTTTTAGTCTCATGATGGGCGGGGTTGGTATTAGTTATTACAGTGTATCTAAACGCTTACGTTCATTTTATATTTGGATTTCCGCAGCATATGGTGCTTCAGTTTATTGTCTGTCAGTAATACTTTTCAGAAAGAGTATACTCATTTAATATATAGTCCATTTCTGGAATCATCACTTCCAATTTGCAAAAGTAATAAATTGAGATACGACCGAACTTGGGAAATTGAGATACGACCGAACTAGGGAAATTGAGAAACGACCGAACTTGGGAAATTGAGATACGACCGAACTTGGGAAATTGAGATCCGACCGAACTTGGGAAATTTGAAAGTCCCGTAAATTCAAACGTTAGTGTTTAATAAGGAGATCAACTTAATGTTTGATTTTTTGTGATATAAAAAAGGTGAGGTTAAGTAAGTAATGATGTATGTACAAAACAACAAAGCCTAGAATCATAAATGCAATAAGTATGTTTTTTTTTTCCTTTCCATTGAACGTCTAGTAGCGTGCTGAATTAATTATTACTCAAATTAATTAAGTGTCTCTCTGCACACCAAACGCACTAAATTATCCTGCCACTACCACTGCCCACTGCCCAATAGGCCCCATGTGGCTCGCCACGACACCTAATGTTCACAAATGTTTAACTTATTTTGTTTACATTAAATTGCCCTCACAATTAACGAGTTAAAAGGCTCGGGCTTCTGGAAACAGCCACTTCCAGTTGCCAGAGCCAGGTGCGACGCTGACATGAAGTAACTTTTAACTGATCTGTGCCCCGAGCTGCTCGTACTCCTGAATCCATCCATATAAGCAATCTTGTTGCCTACCGTACCCTTTCAATATACTCACAATCTTTTTTTTCAATTCTATGACGTTAGTGGGACTAAATTATGTATAATTGGCAAAATGTGGGTGAGAGTATGTACCTATTATTATGTTATAAAACATAGAGAATTAAAAAATATGTTATAACTACTATATTACATTTGAGTTATTTAAATATTATAATTAAAATCTAATTATGTAATTAAAATATCAGAATTGGTATTTAAAACATGTTAATATTTTCAGTAGTTATTTTGGTAGTATGGTAACCGTTGATAAAGGTATTAGAATAATGAAATATAAAACACAATGTGCCTGACGTCCATTGAATTTATAATTAATTAGCACATTCGTACCCTAATTATGAGCTCATTGCTAATGGCTCTATTATAATATAGGAAACATAATAATTATATGAAATATTAAAGTAAGGGTTGACACTATTGCTCACACTCAGTTTTTCCTAGGCAGAGTTTGACACTGGTTGTTTTTCAATATTATTAAGAAGACGAAGCCATCATCATGTTTGCAAAGTTTGTGTATAAACTTTTACTATAATATTTTACTAATATTAAACTATATGTGAGTTATATTCAAGAAAACAGCGTACCTAAATGCTCAAACGCATTTTTGAAATACATGTTTTGGTCTAGTAGCAATCCCAGACAGTCAGCAAATATCACTGTTTATTTTTATTTTTAAACAAAAACAAAGCACATCTGTTTACTGCAAAAAAGATCTGGAAATTGAATTTATTCATAGTTATTATTCAGCTTTTGACCTTTACCTTCAGACCTTGTTGAATATAAAGGGACTCACAAAGTCTTTCAGAATGATTAGTATTTTATGTAGCGACTAATTAAAGGACTACCTCAAAAATGTTAAAACTCTCTATCTCATTCTCGACTTACACATATGTGACAAAAGTAAGTAAAAACCTTTTGTTGAAAACTGTCTGTGAACTTTATTTTTCTATTCCAAGTCAATTCATAGAATGCTTTAGTTTAACTGAGAAACGTGCAAGAGAAGTTCTCGGCCCAGCTTAGCACATAAAGTGCTCTGTTTACATACAATTTATTTTATAGAGATACAATAACGCGGTCGATTCGTTAACTACATTTAAGTGAAAGATTAACAAATTTATAGAACACTAATATTATATTAAAAATATAAAGTATCTGTGCGCGTGCATGTGTGTCCATTTCTGTAATTATGTAAAAGAAGAAACAATACCCTAACTGATCAACGCACAGCCGAAAACTCTGAGTAAAGTGTTAAATTTTGAGCGAAGTTTACATTTTATATTTTTTTCATTAATAGCGCTCATCTTATCAGTAACTTTAAATTTTTGACATGCCAAAGAATTAAGATTTATTTGTTTATGTTTTTTTCCTGCGACATGAAGTGTGTGCCTTTATTAGATTGATTGATGATTTCTAAGTTTTCAATACTGGTTTCAAAATGGAATAAAATAGTTTGAGATTCAAGTTAGTGGGCTGGTCTCATGGGTAGGGCGGAGCGCTCGTGTTGCACTCGAACCGGTAGGATGTAGGGTTAGCCGGTAGGAGGTTTAGTTTTAGAATACCATTGGTAAGATCAGAATATCTCGAGTTAAGGAATAATACTGTTTCTCTAAAAGTGTGTCTATCCATGTCCATCATAATCAACAAAATCAAAGAATAAAAATGTTTGGCACCAATGTCAGTTAAAAGTTTTTCATCTGTGAATAGTTACGACTTGACTTACAGGTTTCGCAGCATATTTTCTTACTCATGGAGGACAAATGTAGTTCATAAAAAGCAAAGTACTTTATATACTTACCCAGTATACCTTTCTAATATTTTTTATGAGTGTTTTAAATTAATTAGTATTTAAGATCAAACGATGCTAAAGTTTGTTCACTTACTCGTTAATAATATTCACAAACAAAAGTGGGTAAAAGGGTGAACAAGTAACCGTTTATGGAACGTGAACTACGTTTGATTCAGTCCACTTCATCGTTTGAAACACGTTTTGATGTAATCTAATTAGAATATTGTTGTTATCTAGTTAAACTATTAGCACTTGCGAAATATGAGCAACCGATACCGCGGGCCATAGCTAAAGTATAACATTACGATGACTGCTCGAACATAATAACAATAATATTAAACTTTCTCGTGAATTATTTTTTCCCGTGTGGGATTTGAACCTAAAACACTCGGCGCGGCGTAGTGGTGAGGTGATCATTTACCCCTTTGCGCCATCCATGCAAAACTAAACGAGCGTATCGACACTTTTACTCATATTAAAGATGGATATATGAGATATCTGGTCATTGCTTGCATTGCTTTTCACCGCATAAGTGAGGTTACCGGAGGCCCTAACCCTTTCCTCTCTCCCCCTCTTCCCTATTCCCGCCCTTCCCCTATTTCTGCCCATCCCGTTTCTCCCCCCTTTCCCGCTACTCCCACCTCAAAGGCGGCAACGGGCTTGTGACTTTTGAGTTGCAGGTGCCCATGGGCGGCGGTAGTCATTTACCATCAGGTGACCCGTCTGCTCTTTTTCGCCCTATACCATAAAAAAAAAAGTTAGTTATTTACAACAAAAATTCAACTTCCTAATAATAATGATGGCAGTAGCGTATTTATAAGGGTTTCGATTCAATTAGAACGAGCTCCATGATCCGTAATATAAGAATACTAGCTTTTCTAACTTTTAAACTTTCGCGTTAAATGATTTCCAGTGCAACCTGGTCGAAACGTCAGGCGTTAATTCCCGTAAATACATAATTATAATACTAGCTTTTGTCCGTGGCTTGACTCACATTAATCTATATTTTGTAAAGCCGACTATATGCATTTTTACCCCTTACAACGTGTTTACAAAACTACATGATAATTGGTTGACCGGTTAAACAGTAACAAACATACAAACAAACTCAAAGTCACATTTAAAATAAATAGTCAGGATTATTTTTTGAGGATCATATTTTGTGTGGGTTTGAAAGGAAACACTCGCCAAAGGGAAGTTTGAGAAATTAAATGTCCGAGATACAAAACAACTACATACTCTTAGCTATCAAATATAACAGAGTCGTATTACTTATGGCAATTGATTCCACTCAAAGCGACACCAGGTATACCTTGCCGTGTATGTCTCAAGCGTATCGAGTTTCGAGTATCGAGTGTCAATGCCTTTGGATGGTGCTACTTTGTAATTGCATACAACAGTTTAGTACAGGGTTCTCGATTTAAGAACTGTTATATGAAATTATTGGTTAAAATTTAGACTCCAGTTTAACTTGGTTTAAATGTTTATTTTACTTATAGACATTATTAAAGAGCCGCAATATTATAATTAAGGTGTCGTACTGCAACATGTGTGCAGTGCGGTTGTCAAATTGTTGGTTGTCAAATTTTTAGTTTTGAATATTTTGTTTTATTACATTTTAAAGTATGACTTAAACTATCCTTGTATAGACTTCATATACCATGACAGGCAACATAATATATACCATGACAGGCAACATAATATATACCGGAGCCCTGAAGCTTTTCGTAGCTGATTAAAAATAATACTTTAGTTTATAACACATATTGAAAAATAATTTGGCTACTTCTTTTACGAAAAAGAACTTCTTTGATTAAAAAGGGAAGCAAACAATCCTTTCACGTTTAAATATTATTATATATTTTATCAAACAGCAACCTACAAGAATAGAATGACAATACTATAGTATATTTCACACATGTCATGTAGTCTTCCTGCAAGTTGTACGCTGGTTCTTATACAACTTGAACTTGATTTGGTAATAGTCAAGTTGTGAACGCATACGATGTAGCCTTAGCCCCCAAACGCATTACTATTTGCTCGATCATCATGTAAGATCTCAGACTGTGCCCACTTTTCTACGAGATAAACGACCTTTATAATAAAACAATTAGAGCTAACAACCATTACAATACAATCAACAATGCAAACACTCCGTAGCTACGTAACCGCTTAGAGCGGGTGTAGTGTTGCTCGCTCACAGCGGAGGTTGAAAAGTGCAAGAGTTTAATTATGATGAACGAGACGCGAATAAATTAATGTTGGCACTTAATAACCGCAAGCCGCCGAGAGATGTCGCTATTTGCATTCGCCGGTCACCATTACATTTTTGAAATGACTTAATCCCACTTTACGGTATCTTGGGGCTTTATTGCGGCCTTTGCTCTGAAGCCTGCTTCATTCACAAGTATGATAAGTTAGTGTCGTCTGCGGTCGAGATTTCTTGCCTAATTAACGTTTTTTTCGGCTCGAGAGGGTTTTGGGAGAAATTAGGATTTAGAACCTATTTTAACTTGAGAAGTTAATAAGTTTTTACTGTAGTCATTAAGGTAAAGGAGAATTCTTAGTCACAAGGATTAAATTATAACTACTATATATTTAATACATACCAGATTGAAGAAATTTATAAAACAATAATTGGTTGATAGTAGTCAGACTGTCTCAATTATATGTATATTTACAGAATATTGTTTTCAAGAACTTTATTTGTTTTTAAAAGTTTATAATTTATTCAAGTTTTCATTATATATCTACATTTTATTAGGGTCATGTTTGTATTAAGCTGTACGAAATTTAAAAGTTATATATAGAAATAGTAGATAGCCTTAAAATTATATTATATACCATACCAACGCACTATATGCATGTATGCCCGAAATTCGTACTACATGTCCATTAGAATTTATAATAAACTACCCAAGTGCCTCAGTTAAATACCTCAATTTAAATTTGTTTAAACGTAAATTATTTGTTATTTATTAAGGATATGTTATTATTCAACAGACGAATTTCTAAATGATATAGATATTTTGTAAAATAAAAATATAATTGTAGATATAAAATTATGAGAATGTAAGAATATAAAACAAAAAATATTTGTGCACCAGAAATGGTAGAATATAAGAAACCTAATAATATGCTTAATCCAACACCTAATGTACTATTCTGACAAAGACGAGACCGATGAGATGGAAGGTAGAACGTTTTTCCTCGGTTTTCTTTTTAAACCAGTTATAAAAATATGAATTATCGATTAGCCAAATAATTTATTGGAACGATGTTCTTTATCCGTTACACTTCAGACGCTCGACGGATGGGGGCTAGGCGAGATTAAATGTTAGCGCAACGAAATTTTCTGACCACGAGTTTATTTTTAGGTGAAAAAAGGAACCCTTATAGGATCGCTTTGTTGTCTGTCTCTCTGTCAAGAACCTTTTTGCTCAGAAACCCGTGGATGCATCAAGTTGAAACTAACACAAAATACTTATGTCTGCGGTGCCTTGAAGCTGTAAAAAAATCAAGCTTCCAAAAGTCAAGGCAATTTAAGTCTTAGATCTGACCAAATTTAATAACATCCAAACCGACCAAATATAAAATGTTCAAATTTGGTGTCCATTGTTAGTGTTATCTGAAGTCAGTGTAATTTTTTTTTAGTTTTAATTTTTCTTTCTTTAGTGTAAAGTACGCACGTTCTAAGTATATAAGGTATTCAGAACATTTCTTACTGTAATGCAAGTTATCGAAAGTTAATATAATTTAACATACTGTACGTTAGATTATTTTAACTTTAGCTTAATAAACCCGATACTTAATTTAGATAAGATGGTAAGATTTTAAGTTCGTGTAGCACCGTCT
This sequence comes from Callimorpha dominula, assembly GCA_949752705.1. Taxonomy (NCBI): domain Eukaryota; kingdom Metazoa; phylum Arthropoda; class Insecta; order Lepidoptera; family Erebidae; genus Callimorpha; species Callimorpha dominula. The sequence continues at coordinate 22,000,232 of OX457005.1, forward strand.
AGCCCTATGCACTAATCCATCACATTTGTCCATCTGAAGGTTGTCAGGAAGAAATCGCAACTAGCGATAAGTCCGCCGATTGTACTATTATTCAATGTTTCTCATTTAAGTTGTAACTTTTCTATGGTGTACAATAAAGAATATTGTATTGTATTGTATTGTAGCACTTGATTGAATAAGTTATAAAAAATACATACAGCTGAACGTAGAACCCCTGCCTTTTTTTTAGGCCGGTTAATAACAATAACATTCAAAACTTAAAACTAGAATGGTGCCTAATTTCAAGAAGAATCAACAAACACAGTACACTTAATTTCTGAGGGTTTGCCCTCGTTTTCCGTCAGATACCATCATCAGAGCCGGACTTTGTGACAATGGAACTACCTAGGGAGCAACTATACCCTTTAAACAAACATTTAAAAATCGATCCATAGATGATGGAAATATCGGTAAACACATACCTACATAAAATATATAAATATAGAACTTCTTCCTTTTTGAAGTCTGTTAAAAATACGCAAGCACAATGTAAATGCCCAAAATCTGTTTAATATACGTATATTAAAGAAAACTAAATAAAGTGAAGTATTTAGTATTTATACAAAGTTGTAAGTTCTCGGTATTGTTTTCACAAAGCCTTGGGAAAACAAACCTTAGAAATAGAACACTGAAGAAGTAACGAAGTCGAGTCGCAAACTGATCTGAGGGCTTATTTATTAGAATACGTGTTGTTGCAAGACTGCACGTTAGACGCTTCGTTAGCGAAAGAATATTCCGCAGCTCACACCGGCGGCGCTTGATTTAATTTCATGTCCAATAAAACGACGGGTCTCCGAGGGGGTGAAGCGGTCGGTGTGCGGTGTGAGTCGGGGAGTACATGGGCACTCGCAGGCTAATCTCATTTGAACCGAGTCGCTCTGTACGCGCACCGATTTTGTTAAGAGAAACTGCTTTTATTGCTAGAATCACTACGAGTATCTCTATGTATAGTGGAGTACAGCGCCGCACGTTATATTGGGAATTACATGTATGTGTTAGTGAACGGTTGATGGGGTCGTTGATTGCTTCTTACACAAGGTTTATGATAAGAATCAATAGGGATTACGATTATCACCCTTGCGAACGAAATGGGAGAAATAAAAAACTAATAAAATGTCAGTAAAAATTCTCCGTTTTTTTACAAGCAACACAAAGAAAAGATATGTAGATGATCTGATGTAAAGAAGGGAACTCAGTCATCAATTTATTTCTTTTGTTCAGTGTTTTAGTGTAATTACAAATTGCATGCCAGCTGAGATTACTACATTTTCTTCTGTAATTTTTTTAATAAGAGCCAACAGTGCGCTCTGCATAATTAGGTTTTCTTTTAACCTCTGTAATTAAGTTTAATGCTCTTAGTGTCTCGAAATAACTTCGCCCTGGATGTATGTGAGCAAGCTTACTGCTTGCAGTACGTAACAGTGCTCATATACGACTGTTGCTTTACTGCTCCTCCGGGCGATATTTAGTTCGTGTAACGTCGTATAGTCCTCTGCTCAGAACAAAAAGATTTAGGAGTATTGTCAGAGTCACTCTCCACGGTGAAGGGTGTGTCTTGTGACAGGATGCTGCAGACTGCAAAGTTTTTTATGATAAGTTCAGTTTGTATAGGAAATATCTTATCTACAACAAACTGGCCACCAACGCATCTTCACGAATAGAAGTCATATTGCTTAAAGATGGACTGCTGGGTTACAATACACTGAGGACCAAAGTAGGCAGGTAAGTACTGGTATGTAAGTATAGGTATCGATATATATTTCCTAAATTAAAAAACTTTAGTGCAGCACAAGGAATAAGTTCTGTGTAGTACACATATATTTATGTTTTTTTTTCAAAATTGCTTCCAACTGTAATATAAAAGTTACATTTTAGGCTATTCAACACTACAGGGGTAGTGAGAACAACCGCACTCTGTAGCGAATCTGAGCATCAGTTCTCGGTTTGTGCTCGCAAGGCGTACAGCAGTGGGAGATGAGTTTGATTTCAATTTTTCTCATGATAAATCACAACCATATATTGTAGATTGGGTAATTGTTTACATGGGCGATATGTATTACTGGGGCCTACGGGACCAAAAACCCTAAACAATATTATTGTAGATTGACATATAAAAAGTATCTCGTAGCGCTACGCGCGCCTACGGCGTAGGGAGGCCTCGTTTAAGCAGTCATAATAATTTATAGGGGACATATTGGCGATGATAACGGAAAGTAACGTTAGTGTCAGGCCGTCAAACTGATTGATTGGATCGTTTTCTTGGGCCCAACACTGATAGCGGCGACATCAACACATAACACGATGGACAGGATTTTCGAAAAAAAATTTGGTGATTGCGAGAAGTAAACAGTCAGTAGAGTCTCGTCCATTGGTCAACTATTATGTTACCAATTTATTTAACCATGAATATGTTTATTTGCATTGGTGTGAGCATTTATGGTTTATTATGTCGAAGAATACTATTTTCTATAATAATATTATATTCATTACTATTTATAATAATTGGGAAGTCTCGTTCTCTTTTCAGCTTCCTTCTCTCTGACATAGCAGGGTGGCATAATCTTGTCTTCATGACATGCTCGTTAAATTGAAGTGGTGTCCTTAAGCATTTTTTTTACTGATTGTATTAGAATACATAAAGTGTTAATATACCGTTTTATCTCCTCATAACATCCCCCTCATTTGGACCAGTTGTCCGTGAGCTAGCGCCAACATATCGAAAATCAATTAATACTAATTTCAGTGATTATGTTACATTTAAAATTTAATAATTCTATATATTGATATTAGAAAATCTATTTGTTATTATGGTTGCCAGTCTTGAAAAATATATTAGTATGCGAAAAATTTATTTATACGCATTTTTAAGAAAAAATCTAAAACGCGAGGAAGAGAAATTTGGAATACTTAAACAACATGTACACCCTGTATATAAAATACATGGTGTATCGGAAAATGGAACAGTTACTTAAATCACTTTAGCGTGCAGTTATAAAAGGATTCGTGAAAAAACCTTTCCGGTTACAAGTTATGACTCTATATATCTAATTAAACTTTTTTTAAAAGAAAATAATAAATAAAAAAACAGGAAACAGAATCCGTAATTTTTAGTTATATACCTCTTAAATACAATCCCCACCATTTTTTTCGGCTTCTGAAACTAGTTCATTCTAAATCTGAACTTCAGTAAAAACTTGATACTTTACCCTGAGTCAATTCAAAATGGTGACTAGCTCTCGTACAAACTTTATACAAGTTATGGATGGACCAGCGTGAAAGTAAGGGAAAAACGAACTCGTCATTTCATATTATACATGGTTTATCTCGGAGCCTTTGACATTAAGCCACGGCTAAGAATAGAACACCCTGTTACATGGTGTTGACAACAAAAGGACGTTGTCGGGTCAGTGGGCAGGTGTATTGACCTATTTGTAAATGATCAATGTTGTAATTGATGTGATTTGTTAAAGTATCCTGTAAAAAGAAACGTGGGAGAGTCATTCTTCGGGACGTATGGGCCGGCTCGACCGGAATGATACCACGACCTCACAGAAAACCGGCAGTGAAGCAATGTTTGCATTGCTTTTCACCGAGTGAGTAAGGTTACCGGAGGCGCTTACCCTTCCCCCTCCCTCTTCCACCCCCTCTCCCCCCTTTCCACCTTCCCCTATTCCTACCTTAATGGCCGACAACGCACTTGAGATTCTTGACTTGCAGGTACCCATGGGTGGCGGTAGTCACTTACCGTCAAGTGACCCGTCAACTCGTTTCCCCCTATACCATAAGACAAAATCTTGACTGTATCGACATAAGTGTGCCGTTACACAACATACCTATTAATTGAACCCAATGTAAAATATCGAATATAAAGTTCTACTCACGTGTGTATCTCAGAAATGTTCAACTAGTTTCATGCCCCACAGGGGTTCTCTGTCAAGAGATAAAGCGACCTGTCACATCGGTGTCGGTTTTATTATAACACATCATAGATTACATTTAGTATATTGAATTTATACAACTTCGCGTCTTGAACACATATTTCATGTTATTTTTTAATTTATTAATTATAGATTTTTCTTATACTAAGTCTGATGCTAGTCAGTATGTTCTAAAATAACACAAGACGTGACTGTCAATATAAATATGTATTTTTTTCAACGTATATTTTCGTCATATCCAAATTCTTCGTAGGTCCCGCGAGCCCTTCGGCGACGGGACTTCGTCCTGCTACCCCCCGCTCACCGCCTCACCTCCTCGCTCGCCCGTTGCAATGACAGCTATATTTCACAAGAGGGCCAGATGGATCGTCCACACACCTGACGAGTAATCGTGGACATTTTAAAATGTGACCTTTTTGAATTTCAATTTTGGTGAACATGTGTAAGATCCGGACACATACCTTCATGAAGCAGAGTTTTAGAGTTATTTTAAAAACTGGATTGATAAATTTATCAATTCAATTTTTTATTCAGTCCATTCCATTTATATAATAATGCGGGACAGATCGTCCAAAATAGAATCGGTTAAAAAAGCATAAAAATTTACAGGCAAACAGTTGTTTTACTTTTTCATATAGGTATCAAGAAAAATTTGATCTATCGCTTTTAAATTTGGTTTATATATAAAAATAGAAAGTTATCTACGTACACAAGACTTAGAATAAGTTTAAACAATATTGATACCTTAATAACAAGTATCAATTACTCTTCATTCCATTCTAAAGCGGCCATCAATAAAACGAAATGGCCCAAAGCCGCAATATACCTCGACGAAGGTCACGAGCTGACGACCGACAATCATTCATCATTTGCGGTGTCACTCTCTCTCTCTCTTTCCACTGTCAAATGATGGCATTTAAATGGCCCTAATACTATAAGTTCTACTCAGAGAAAAAAATACATTACACGTCCTAATTTGTTGTTTATAAAGTAGTCAAATTAATATGTTGTCTTGTGTAATTGTTTGCACGTTTTTGCTTATTAAAATGCAAGGGTAGTTTTGTAGTCTTAAGTGTGCGCCACTTCTAGCGTTTACAATGTTTTTCTTACGTTTCAATGAGCTTTGCAAATTTATTTTGATCAAAATTTCAGCTACTAATGAAAAACTTTCTTTAGCCTACGTTTTCCTACTACTCACCAAGTATGTTTTGATGACGTCAAAGCTTTATACTTATTTTTTATTGCACATTTACGTTACCTTGTCCAATAACATTAGACCTCAAATTATCTTAAATTATATTTACCTTTATAATGGAATATTGTAATTCAATTTTCAACCACGACAATCAATTTTCATACGGCTGATTTATTTTCAATATCGCCATTATAAAGATCTGATGAAAATATAATAAACTGAAAGGAAACTTGAACACTAAAGTCTACGATAACTTCTAGCGCACTCGCTTTTGCGATTAATAATTTATTTCCCTAATTTTTAAATATATACTTATATATTTTACTAAAGGATACCTACTAACCAGCTGCTTATATTTAAGATGTTATACTTATGTACGAGTCTTGTCTAGAGGCATATCAAACAACATTTGAATTGCAAAACTCTTGCCAGGCTCCTGATTATTTAAATTACTTGATACGTACTAAAAATCTCACACCCAACACTCCTATATACTTGTGTATAGAGGTTGTTCTGCCAGCAATTTGCGTCCATTGTTGTATCGCGCACAAATCCACGTAATTGGTGCCAATGTGCGAGATTGTTCGTCGAGTAATTTAATTATTTGTTTTGGAAGTGGATCAGACTTGTCGCCGCTCGCCGGCGCACCGTCAGACATAAATAATTTAGCTAATATAAGTGTAGGATTACATTATTTATTTAAAGGATTAAAAAGATTTTTTCTAATTTAATGTTTAATTAATTTAGTTAATTTTAGTTTTGGTCATACGTAGTTATACGACTTTATATGTATATTAAAGTCCAAAACCAAAACAAATAACAAAACGAGAACATAGCACATTTATCTTCTACTAGCAACCCTCCCCGGCTTTGCACGGGTACAAATTATACACCAAAACCTTCCTCATGAGTCCCTCTGTCTATTAGTGAGAACCGCATGAAAATCCGTTCAGTAGTTTTTCAGTTTATCGCCAACAGACAGATGCGGCGGGGGACTTTCTTTATAATATGTAGTGATTTCTCAGTCATTTTTCAGTTAAGTAGATCCCTATACTCAAAATAAATTATTTCGCAAAGTCGAGCAATAACATAACTTATAAAATAGAGTGAAAATTGTCGTCCAGGTTTACATTAACCTTTTCATTTTATTTTCATCATTATCAATCAGTCTATAGCCGTTCACTGATGGACGAAGGTCGCCACCAAGGAGTGCTAATCATCCCGGTCTTAGGCAGTCTGCATCCATCCGCTGCCAGCCACCTTCTTAAAATCGGCGGTCCATCGTGCCCAACACTACGTTTGCCTAATCGCGGTCTAAACTCTAGCACCATGTCAGCTCCAGTGACCATCAGTCCGCCTGGAGACTTCTGTGTTCTGTGCGATCTTTCTTGAACTACAGACAATAATATATAATTTGAGTCTTTGATGGGTTTACCTGAAGATCGTGAGACCTGAGACCTACTCCAGTAATTAATCTAGTCCAAATCTTTGTTGACAATCTCAACAGCTTTAGGTAAATTTACCAATGGTGCATGAGTATATAATAATGTAATATCTGTAGATAATCAGCATTGAGGTGGTAGGGAGAAAGCAGAATTGATAAATATTGCGAAAAGTAAAGGAGACAAAACGCCAAACTGGGCCACACCAGTTAATGTTTTACACCAAGTGGATAGAGAGTTGGTGATGCAAATACGTTGTTGGCGGCCTTACAGGTAATTACGAAACCAATCAATCACCGTTGTAGATATGTTAAGTGACTTAAGTATATTAAGCAGAACATCATAATAAACTGTGTTGAATGCATTGGAAAAATTCAAAATCGCGATCACAGTGAGACTGCCACTTTCCAATTCAAATCTGATATCATCTATAATTTTAACTAAGGCTGTTATTGTACTATGGCCAGGTCGAAAGACAGATCGATATAGATTGAGCAAGTCGTGTTTGCACAGGAAAGAATTAAGCTGTGTATGAACAAGACGCTCCACGACTTTGAATTGCAATTGCAGCTGCAACTCTAGAATCTGAATCCGGTCTCGAATTATTTTTAACAGTAGATTTTGTAACTGAATGAAGGTAGATGTGCACCTTGAATGATTTCTATGTTTAATAGGTTCAAACCTTCAACGGTATCACTGAGTGATTTTTATTTTTTAGTACGTTAACTTTTGGAGCCTTTCAATAAAATGAAATTCAGGTGGCATCAGCTTGCCTCTCGTGTAACACTAACACTATTGTACCTGAAGATCTGACTTTTAAAAAGAGTGGCCATGAGTTTTTTTGCCAGTATTCTTCTCATAAGGCTCTACGCATTTTGGAAACTGAAAGTTATAGATCGACACAAGCAGGCAGTAGATTTTGGTGTTTTCACCTAATTTACCTCGACAATCCAGTACATGCTGTGGCGTCTGTTTGCGTCGATCTATGATTTTAACTCTAGCTTCAATTTAACGTTCATTAATGTCACTTAGTGTCTTAATTGAATAAATGATTTTGAATTTGAATTTGAATGGTAGGATTGACATCGGTCTATAATCAGAAAAGGACGAAGGATTGGATTTTTTGGGTAAATGTATTATTTGGGCTTCTTTTCCATGTTGATGGAAAGCCACTGGAGAGAGTAGTTTATTATAAAAGTGATAGTAGGAAATATTTCGTCAAGGATAGGGATGATCATTTTGCGGTTGATAAAATCAGACAGCGTTAGAAGTAATCGGTAGTATACTCTTCTTAACATCACAAGCCGATAATTGATAAAATATGAATTGTGGGAAGTTAGGAGTTGGCAAGGGTGAAAGATAATTTTAAGTATTTGCCTTTATGGTTCTATAAAAGTTGGACACGGCTAAGAAATGTTGATTAAGTAAATCAATGTTTCAATCTTTGGAAATTACATCATGTTTGGATTTGCCGACCGACAGACTTTTGCTGGTTCACCGTCTTGAATTGAGTTATTGATGTATTGACGTTGCGCGTCCCCATACACCTTATTGCAATGATTACGTATAGTGTATATATACTTTTCACGAATTTAAATTTCGCTGTAGCTTTCTTAGGTAATGATTTCCGGATGTCCTCTGTAAGCCACAAAGATGGAGCATGTTTCAACTTTACAGCTCGCTTAGGTGCATGCTTATCATACAGTTCGATGAGTTTGACTGTAAGGAAATTCACTTGGTCATCGATTGAGTGAGAGGTATAAAGTGGCGACCAATCAATATTATTTGTATCTCTTCGCCGATCGTCAACGTTTGTGCTACCAAAATTGCGTAAGAATATCGTTTTAGGAGGGCGAATTTTATAAGAGAGATAAACCAAATTGTGACTTAGACGGTCATCGTTGCGGCTTAGTAAAGATATCTCAGCACTTGGATATATTCAGACATGGATTTAATTTATTTTATAGTCGTCAAATTAACATTAAAAGAGAATGATGTGACAACAGTGAGGCGTGAAGTCATGCCTGGGTACAAAAAGTATAGAACCTACCGTTTTCACGTATACTAAAAAGATACTGATTTGACTTGACAATTATCTACCCTATTAATGAAGTTTATTTTGGATTTGACTATATGAAGTTGTCGATTTAAAAATAGGTACACTGCGTATGACTAAGCTTACTAACTATGTAACAAACGCAAAGCAAATGAGAAATATATATATAAATATGAAAAAGTCTTTAGTATTATCTACGCACGATCAACACCTCGCAAGCCCGGTTATCGAGAAGTTTTCAAAGATATTTAGCAAACTGTAAACACTGTAAATCAGTACTTTAAAAAATGATAAGTATAATATGTCTATTTTGTATCATCGTGTTAATTTGTATTTTGTTAAGTGTCTGTAGAACTAATTGAAAGTGGCAATAAATAAACAAACTGATGAACAAACTTAGTATTTTTGCTCTTAGTACGTACCAGTATACCAGTATACCGTATCGATTTCTTCATACATTATGGAGAAATCGCAACAAAGCTGTTCAGTAGCTCCTTTGTTTATCTTTTCCTATAACTTACGCACTACTACATAAATAAATGCAATGATCTATATTTTATATCCACTGTGAATTTGTTTGCAAGTATATCAAGGAAGTAGGGCAAAGACGTGGCTTGACTCCGCTCGATACCACGGCCTCACAGAAAACCGGTAGTGAAGCAATGCTTGCATTGCATTTCGCCGCGTAAGTGAGGTTACCGGAGGCCATAACCCTTCCCTCTCCCTTATTCCCGTCCTTCCCCTCTCCCCCCTCCCCCTCTTCTCCTACTTCCACCTTAAAGGGTGGCAACGCACTTGTGACTTTTCAGTTGCAGGTGCCCATGGGCGGCGGTAGTCATTTACGAGTACCATCAGGTGACCCGTCTGCTCGTTTGCCCCTTATACCATAAAAAAAAGAAAATTTCTGTTTAACTTTGATCCGACCGATCATTCACAATCTACAAAACACACTACATGTGCCCTTAATTTTTGTAGGTTACCCTCATTTTCCCTCAGATGCCATCATCAGATCTAGACTTGATGACAATGAGAGCTTCTTCTTCTCTAACCTTTTATTTGTTTGAAAGGGTATCCTTTCAAACAAATAAAAGGTTAGAGAAGAAATTATTAAAATCCGTGCATAGATGACGAAAATATCGGTGAACATACATAAAAAATGAATAGAACCGAACTCCTCGGTTTTTTAAAGTCAGTTAAAGATAAGTTATAACTATATGTTCGCGACTCACTTCCACTCGTTGGTTTGGAGCAAATAATGAAATAAATGCATGTTTAGTATCATTCTTAGTCTTTCCTTACCTTTCTATAAATAAGCTAAAAATCAATCAAGATAAGTAAAAGCTCCGCTTGACATAACTAAGGTTATATACATTACATACATTCAGAATGGTTTATCTCCATGACTTTAAAACACGAATTAACTGCTTGAAGTCGTCGATAATTGCTAAATAAGGGACTATTAAGTAATTTAAAATGAAGAGCGTTTAGAATTATAACTACAGTGGCTATAACTTAGGCCAATTAGAGTTTTAATAGTCTAAGCACGCGGCTTGACTCTCCAAGTCGTTTCTAGTTCATCTACCTTCAAAATTATTATAAATTATATATCTTTTATTTAAAAGTAAACTTGCACATGTTTAGGTATAGTTAAAATCACTCCAACATAAAGCTGGAAGAGTGATATTTATAAAATATATTTTTTAAGTATAGTTAAAACTGATAAAATGTATACGATGACCCTAAGCCTTAGGTTTTAGGTTCAATTCTCGGATCTCGCGGATTTTTCGGTGATGAAATGCTTAGTCATAGTCGGTGAGTTTGGAAATGTGCACGATATATGATGAGAATTAACTCGCCACTTGAGCATAAACAAACGGAACCTAATGTTTGTACCACTGCTTAATCCTACGGGCTATAAAGGTGTAATGCTTATGTTTACTGTCAAGATATAGTTTAAAGAAAATATATTTTCCGGGGCGATATATCAAACTTTTAGTTATGATTTATTACACACTTAAGTAAATTAACATGCCGAGCCTAACAAGTCAATATATGATGCCATTGACAAACGGACGAACAACATTGCAGCTAAAATGATTTTCGCTTTCGTATGATAGCCTCAAAATCGTATAAAATACTGCACTTCAGAGCCTTAACACTTTGTAACCATAACCTTATTTGTGAACTTAAATCTTCAGAATGTTGATACTAGGCATCCCATATCCTCTTCTCTCTAATCCCATTACATGGGCACATTCATTAGAAAGAGTGAGGACACAGATATTCAGTCCAAATGTGGAGGGACCAGAGAGGAGGAGGGGGGTGTAAGAGTAATGTGAAGCTATGATTTAGGACGAACTCTCTCAGAGCAGAATTGTTTTTTAAAGGAGCTAAAGTGGATACAATGCTGAGACCTGTTACAGTAGGCACTTTCGAAAATATTTGAGCTTAGACTGTCTGAACTGTGTGTTTAGTAAGAAGACGAGATCCAATCAACATAGAATGATGAATGATTCAGATTAAATTATATAGCTGATTCAAAAGCCCATTCCCTCTAATCAAGGCCCATTTTTATTTTATTGATTGGGAGGCGCTGAATCTCCAAAAGTACTAGTTTGGGTGTGAAAATCTTGCTTTTGCAATCTTTTTAAGGTTGAAGATATTTGTCACTAGACCTGTGAAAAGAAAATAAATAGTCATCACAAATACTTTTTTTGTGAAGAGTAAACTTATGCGACTAAGAGAGGTTAAACAACTATGTACATCTCTTTTATAACACACAACACACACACACCTTCATAGATTAGCATAATTCTATTTTTCAACTATTTTTTTTTTTCTTAAACTAATATTTATTAGTATTTGTTGTTATTTTTTTAGGTTTTACTACCAATTCAAATATAACTTTGATATAGTACCATGGAAGGAAGTTAGATTACACAGTGGAACATTTACTTGTAACAGTAGAGAGAGAGAGAGAGAGAAACATACTAATAAATACGACATATTTACCACAACAATATTATAATGTAGTGAAAAAAAAGCATTATTTTCTTAACATTGAGATATAATAATTGAAAGTGTAAGAAAGCGAACACAAAAATAAATACTATGCCACCAGCCGAGAACTTCTCCTTCTCATTTATTTAACAGTTATTGGTTTTACATATTTACAGTGATATTATAGGCAAATACAAAAATAACTAAGTTAAAGTAAAATTGAAGGGCATCGGTTTAATTAACCAGCATGATATTATGTTTGTGTAGCTGCCGTGATGCCGTTGACATGCCATTGACATGATAGCACAAAACATGATCCGATTAATAGTAATCGGATATTTTCACTATTTATTCATACTTAATACATAGGTATTAAGTATAAATAAATAGTGAAACAAATACTAAGTTATGTTAACAAATTAGTAATGTTACATATTTATCTCGCATACTCTAGCATTTTCTTTAATCACTTTAGTAAAGCCTTTATCAAAATCAGTCAGTATCAAATATACATATACTTTGTCTCATACAACATAAACCTTGCAATAGCTTAGACAATAATACTTAATAATTATAGTATTATACGGACACGACAGACGTTGTCCTGCCGGAACGTAAAAATATTATTCCTGTAATTCTGCCGCAGCGCCATCTACCGGGTCCAATTGTAAATCAAACCATTCTCGAATCCACCTGAAGACACCCAAAAAGTTTCATTAAAATCGGTCCAGCCATTTAGGAGGAGTTAAGGAATATACACACGCACAGAAGAAATAAATGAGGAAAAAAAATTATAAAAGTAAATTGTAATTATAAACTATACCTGAAAATTTGTCGTACTACAAATATTATATTCGATTGCAATCTTGCAACCCTATTGCGTAACTGTGGATGGAAACAAATAATATAAAAATCGCGATTAAAAAACAGGGGTTGATCGTAGAAAAGTGAAAATTTGAATTTGTATGTATTTTTCAAAGCTAAATCATAATAAAATTAAAAAAATATATATTTAGGGTTAGGTCACCCTTATCATTTAGGGGTATAAAATGGCCGGTATGGATGTTGGCCTCTCAGACCTACCCGATATGCACATAAAATTTCATAAAAATCGGTCCAGCCGTTTTGGAGGAGTTTGGTAACAAACACCGCGACACGAGAATTTTATATATTAAGAGAGATAGACAAATCGACTTTATGAGCGTCATACATATAACCACTTACCATTACTTATTTGTTATCTTAGTTGTCAAAATAAATGGAAATCATAACGTAGCTTCACTGACTCACAAGCAATTAGTGTTACCGTAAACATCTAGTTAGTTTTCATAATACACGAACACTCAGTAGAAATAACGTTATATATAAAACCAACGCATGGCAAGTAGTACCGTAGTGTGTTTGTTTCAACACTAAACAATAGTTACCTATGCACTTACATTCCAGAATTCAAATTGTACACTCGCTGCATGTGTAACATGTTTTGTATGAGGTCCGGCCAATATTCTGTTACCCACTTGGTACATTGAAACCACTTTGAACATAGTGTGAATATAAATATTTCACAAGAGAGCTCTTCATCGAGGCAGTGCATTTTATGTAAAATTATTTTCTTAAACGGAAAAACCAGCATATAAAGAACCCTTTTAGGTTCATGTTCAGTTAAAAAAAAAAACTAAATGTGTTGAAATAAAATCATTAAACCAAAAATTTCTGTAACGACTCGACCTTACTTGGCACTTTAGTAATAGAAAGAGATTCGAATGCTCATGACTTTAGAAATAATGTATACTTGTTATTTTCGTATACTAAAGAAATAAATATGATAAATGGAATGATCAATATTGGATATTGTATAAAAAGGTACCACCATACATGTATAACTCCAGTATTTAACATGTAACTACAACAGTTTTTAAACAGTGCGGAATCATCCGGGTAACATCCCACCGAGGACACGAGTACTTATTTGACGGATGGAACTTTTATACGCAGATCGATTTGAAGAATAAATCGACTGGACAGGAATTTTTCGTCCACAAACGGGCCCATAAAGTTGTCAGAAATAATTGAATACCTTTCTCAGTCCCTAGTTAAATAAACTTTCAGCATATTATGTCATTGAAGAGCTAGGGCTCAATAGAGTTTGGTTAACATCCCTATAGTAAACCCTAGTTAACTAAGAACAATTTTTGTGCTACCAAAAAAGAAAAACAAATACTAGAATGAATCTCAATTTGGCAGTTCTACTATATATTAGATTTTCAATATCAAAAAATCCGTAATCTCTATCAATCAATAGGCAAACTAGCAATAAATGGTATTGATAATTCAGTCAGCAATCAACTCAGCATTAGTCAGTAAAGCACGTAGCAACGAAGCTTTAGACATCGCTAATTCAATAGAAGGCAGCTTTGCAGAAATACTTGCCAACGGCCAACTGCCAACTGAGCCCACTGTACTGGATATTCTATAAACCGGTTTTGGATAATACACCAGCTATTTTCTACAATACTTTTTTGCAGCAAGTAAATGTGTTGCTTATTGAATAAGAAAATGTTTATGCTAGAACGTAAAGGAAATAAGTACTTCAAAATTTATGTATATCTATTTTCTTAATACACGTTACTTCTACTATAAGTAATAGACAGGATGTAAGAAACACCGTACCGAATCCTGAAATAGTGTATTCAGACCATCATTCTGAGTCGAAAGTCATTGGAATTGTCTGCCGAAAAATTCATCAATTTTTTTTATTTTACATTTTTTTTTGCTTAAAAGTGACATCACAATGAGTGAAGAGAATATTTTACAATAAATAATGACTATAAATCCTTAATCTAGCACTGTTTCCCGGTGCTTAGAAAGATTTGTAACACCAACTAGTGTTTGTATACTTCTATGACACTAACGATTACGTTTATGTTCCTAAATCTATGCCTCCTATAGAGAAGGATGAGAAAAGAGGAAGGAGGAACACTTATAAATTAAACCCTCGACTTAAAAACAAAACAATTCAAACAGCAAATGAGCTCAAACATGATGCCTCTACTAAAATTGACGAGGAGTTGGGCATCCTGCTGATTCTAGATAATGTTGCAGCATCAGATGCAAGTTACCATGTAATTGTAACATCGTTGAAGTCACCTGAGAGTAAAAGTACAAATTGATCTACCGATAGAAGTTACTCACTCACTTCAAAGATTAGAAAATAGCTAAAGACTTTACAGATTGTCTTGAAGTATAGCTGCAAACACTGACCTTTCTAACAAAACAAATAATTCAAAATTGGTCCGTTTAGAAGAATATTGATGATACAGATGGACAGGTTGGACACGTTAAATATAGGTGAATAATTTTAAAAGTAATTCACTATTAATGCTTGAGCGTTTAACGCTCAAAATATTCGACTCGGCCCTCAACGCTTATTTTTACAACACTAGACCGAAGACTTACTTAAGAATTTTATACGTGTTAGCTTATTACGAGTCTTCTACTAAATTAAATAGAAAAAAATCAGTAGGTAAACAATAAATGCTTAAAAACCTTTGAATGAAAAAATTGTGTTAAAAAGTAAAATGAACTGAAGTCACAATTTCCTTTTTTCCGAGTGGGTTAATGAAAAATAAAGAAAAAAAGCAAACATTATCATTTGGTGTTTAGTGACGTAGGTCCTCCGTGAGTGAGGTCTGGCATTATCAGCGCGGACTTGATTACCTCCCCCCTCACTTTATAACAACCGATCCCTGTCCTCTCTGTAAAGTGACCTAAACAATGGCTAACGCTACGTGACACAGAATTTGGTTGTTTGTTACATAAAAGTAATTAATGAGACTTCAGTGAACTGCTTTTATTGAAACTGAGTTTAAGAGAAACCCACCCGGTAATTTATACCACAGTAAACTGTACAGTACGTATAAGTGCGTAGTGTTATTGCTTTTCAACGTAGTCTTCAATGTAGATATTTTGCTAGTCATTTCAGGTATCAGTACTTTTTTTGGTACTCTATTTTTCGTACCTTTGGTAACGTGTGTGTAAAAATTTATGATGATCATTAGAAACAAACTCAGATTAATCACATAACTTAAACATATATCAAACCAGCCGCTGTATGGCGAATGTGATTCGCTTTATTAGGAACCAGTTCCATGCAAGCATTCCTGCCGAGGTAAATTGAAAATCCACTTGAATTTGTTACGGAATTCAGATACATAATCCACTAATTACAAATGCATACAATTTGAAAGCGCTTAATCTAATCAAGTAGCTCTTCATCAAGATTAAGATAGCGTCATTGACGTAATTATGTACATGTGAAGAAGAATAGGTTTTGTGGAAGTTGGACGGAAGTTTCGTAGCCGTAGATAGATTGTAAAACAGCCGCTCGCGTCTGTGTCCGCAATGGGTCGGACAGAGGCGTATTAAACAACCACATTTTGCCAACTATAATTTGGTCCCACGTAATAGACGTAAAGTTTTTTGCCGTCAATCAGGCACTTTGGGAATTGAAGAATGGAACATTGGGAGTAGGTATACCTATTAAATACCGTTCACGTAAAATACATATTTGTAATTTATTTATCCGATAAATTAAAGTTATATAATATAATATTACATATGTTGATCGGTAAGTATTTTGATAATCGAAACAAGCTTGTATTGTACTGAGTGACGAGCTGGTAACCAGCCTGTACACATTCATGGTAATTAAAGAACAAAATTGATTAAAAACGTGCTGCGTTCTCGAGTAATCAACAACTTTTCCAATATCCATCAACATAACTTGCTTATTACGAGCAAAGTGTGCAAGTTTTGTAATGAAATAAAACTTTTGTAATTAATACCGTGAACTGTCTGTCAAATAATTGTTCAGTTTTTTCGGTTCGCCAACGTGAATAAATTACCAACTTTTCACAGTTATTATTTCGTGAGCTTAACAGAATCAGGTCACGGTGAGCCCCTTTGAAAAGAATAAACATTATATTGTGAGTGAGGATGGACTGTGTGCCGGCGCCACCGTTGGAGCTGCCGGCTTATTACGTGATGTGCGCGGTGCCTCCGCAGAGACGTCCAGAACAAACAAAAACATTTTGTAATATACGTGAACGACAATTTAATACTTATTCTTACCTTGCCACGAATTTTTCAGCCCACGTACGTGAAATTCAACTTCAGTTTCCTTTTTACCTGTCAAGAACATGTAAATTATGTTTTTTCTTTTAAACCAAAAGAGAAACAATAATGGTACCGGGCACGCGTTACCGAGGCCTACAAACACTGGTCAGTGGTGTCACTTAATGGTACCAACCTTAAAGATATTCACGTGACCAGATAGTTGAACTGATTCTGTCACAGAGAATAAGTATTGCTATTCAATTTGACAGTACTGGCCAGCTTCCTTCCTAGGGTATCCCGGGTCCCCTACAATAGACCAATAGACTCACTTGTGACGGAACACCGTGTGGTTTTAGTACGTTCGAGTCCAACATACCACTTCACCCTCGGTAGGGGTTTAGAAAGAAAAGAAAGAAAGTAAAATATTTTATTTGTATCTTCTACATAATAAGAAACATACGTCTTAACACCTAGGGTGGTATCGAAGATCAAATAGGGTACCTGCGTCAGCTATTGTTACAGATCGCTCTGCAACGCTGATATTCTCGCAGGCCCCAATTACAATACGAACATTTAAATATCTTTATATCTATATCATTCTATAAATATCTTATATTATGATGTATATTATAATTATATTCATATTTTACATACAAATAATATCAATAATGTTAGATAAATAAACATATACTATATACATTTTATCATACACAAATACTTCTATGTCCACACAATTTAACAAAACAAATTAATAATTATACATACGTGTATTTCCGAACGCATCTGTCACCTGTCAGATAATATTAGTGAATTGAATTATAGACATGCGCAAACCATGTCCGACATGGGATTGAACCTGGAACGGTTCCTTTCCTAGTCGGAACTAGTTCCAGGAAACATGTCCGAGGAACTATCTAGTTCCTTAGTTTTATCCGGACATTGTAGTTAACAGTTTTATTACGGTTCAGACAGTTCCTCGGACATACATGGTGGTTGTTAACAATATCAATTAATTTAGACTTAAAATATTTAAAATTAATGTATTGGCTTGGTCTTTAAAAATCAATTGATAGTATAATATATACATAATTAAGTAATATTTAAATTTGTAGATCATAATACATAATATATTATATATAGATATTTTTTATTTATAATTGCTAACATAAAAAGTAGCTAAGGCACCTAAGGATAATAAAATAAAATATAAAAATAAAAAATAAATAATTGCTTGTTTATGTAAATAACAGATATTAATAATGATACATGTATAATGGTTGGTATTAACAGTACATCCTATATCCTTAATTATGCTATTATTACAGTGAGATTTCCCATATTGTTTAAACCCATTAATGAATATTGCTGATCTTATATAATACTAATGTGGAGTTAGAACCAAAAACCAATTGAATATCCGACTCACATCTGATCGAACAGACCTAGTCTCGAGGCTTGTTTCGTGCAAAGATGCGGCCCCGCTTGACCCACACAAATTTCCATCCTGAGCGCTGGCCGGCATCACGCGCCAAACGAAACAATTGGCGGTACTCAAGATAAAAAAAAAATGGGTGCGTTCAGCGAAGATGCGGAGGCAAAAGGCAGCTCTGATGTGCAACAAATACACCCAAAAAAAAAAAGAAAAAAAAATTAACATAATAAGAACATTATCATAAGCAACTTTCAAAATGAAGTTTGTTTGTTGCTATATGGCTCGCACTGCATAATAATACTAGCTTACATACCATATTTCAGCTTTCTAGGACTTCAGAAATTACGTTAAGAATTTTGTCGATCATCAGTGAGTCAGTGACGAAATCCGAGTTTTTTAGATATCAATAAACTCTAAAGTATAAGAGTTATGCAATTGAAACTTCATATGTTTAATAAGTCTACTATTGATATCATATCCCGAGAATTTTGTGTATCTGGTATAATCTAAACCCAAATTATGAGAGTTCAAAACAACGACGAAGCACGTCGAGAACAGGTAGGTAGTGTCTTGCGCTTCGCTTGCCTCGTCTTGGTGGGGTCACTACCGTGCCCCCAGAAGTAAGACATTATTGTATTTGATAACAAAGTGTATTATGTCAGTTTCATTTTAATTTAAATTGAATCCAAGAATACCCATAACCTTTGAGTCACAAGAAAGAGTTTTTTTAATTTTTAAAACGATAGATTTTCTTTTAGCTATGCCCGCTGTGTCAGGCGTGCATTCTACAGGTGTGTGTATAAAATGGATTGTTGTTCGGATATTCTAGAGCATTCGGGTGTAGAGGAAAGAAATCGAATTATTTTGTGTTAGCATGGGATATCGGTTTACATTGTGTGGTGTCCACAATGCGACCTCTTTTGATACACAAACTGTTCCTTTTGTTACCGTCGCGTCGTCAGACGTCGCTTTCATCTCATCTATTACGTTTGAACAAAGACGTTGATATGATGTTTGTTTAATGATACTATTTGTGTATTTGACTGGCCTGTTGGTTTAGTGGTTAATGACCCTGACTGCTAAGCCAGAGGTCGTGGGTTCGATTCCCACCCAGGACAAATAATTGTGTGATGAGCACGATCATTTGTTCTGTGTCTGGGTGTAATTTATCTATAATATGTATGTATTTAGAAATGTTTATCAGCAGTCTGGTTACCATAGTACAAGCTCTGCCTAGTTTGGGATCAGACGGCCGTGTGTAAGATGTGTGGAGTTATTATTGTCATTATTATTCCAGATCATTTCGTACGTGAGTCTGATCTTTGCAGTTATATCAGAAAATAAAGTTTGCTTTTAGATTCAAAGTTTTTGAATACTTAGGGTTTAGTATTATTAACTTGTTGTCGCAGGTGTCCTTGGTGAACAAAAACCTAAGAGGGAATCTAAAGAGAAGAAATAGACCCTATACACGTGTGTACTGTGCTAACATCCAGCTTAGATAGAGGATCACTGGTAGTAGAATGGCTAAAGCGTGGGAGCAATCAAGCATAAAAAACTAGCGAGACTTGTGTTCCTGAAAAGCCTTAATTTTTTAAATCAAAAAGGGAAACACGTCTTACCAGATCGCTATTGTTATGAGTTTTGCATGATTTCTTTCCAATGTACCAAGTGTGGATTAGTACATTGAATAGAAAGCTAGCATCCCAATCCTAACTACTGTTACAAAAGCGAAAGTGAGTTTGTTTGTTACGCTGAACTGCTCAACCGATCAACACGTAATATTACATTTTTACATACACGTTGTCAGAGGTATAGAAAGTTCCCGATGGCAAAAACTAGTATTACTATAAATAAGATTAATTCTGGAAACTCGCTACCTTCAATTTTAAGAACCCGTTATATTTAAATGCAAACATTCAAACTGATATAATATTCCAAGCTATATAAATAAACGCAATACCTCTCTATTAGATATAGCTCGAACGAACTCTGCAAAGCATTTATACTTTTAAGCCTGATTAAGCGTTGTAATATTAAATGCTGTTTACTTACTTTAGGCTGTGTGCAGATGATTGAATTACACTTTTTATAGTGATAAACGCAAATTATCTTCATCATACCATTTTCATCGTTAATAGGAACAGTTGGTATACCGTCGCCATACAGAAGATCCCGGATAGCTAACGTAGTATTCTTCTGCTGGTGAGTAGGGAGCTCTAGGGAAGAAGGGGTTAGAATTGCAGTCAAGTCACTCAGCACTGCTGTTGTGACTATTTGTAGGCACCGATAACCACTTATTATTAGACGGGTCGTGTGCCTGTTTACTATGCAGTAGATAGTGTTTGGAAAACCAAGAAACTCCTGTTTAAGAATAGGAATCCAAGTGCTTAGACTTATGCATGGGCGTACCCAGTTTATGGCCAAGGGGGAGAAATAAACTGAATACTACGTAAGCATACAAAAACCAGGAGGTACCAGCTGCCCTCAGTTGCCCTCTCATTCCCCTGGGTTTGTACACCTATAGACTTATTCTTTCTGAATTTTGTATGAACAGTTTCTTTAAAATTTTATAGAAAAATGACTATTAAGTAATAAAAACAATTTAGTTATATTTAGGTCGGTGTAAAATCGAAATGTATGCGGTGGTCCTAATTTGAAGCTAGCCATAATATCTGGTTCGGTCGAAATTCCATTAGCACACAAAGGGAGCTTGTTTAAGTTTCATATTTTAAATGATTGTTTTGCGAAAGTTTTGCTGTCAAGTGACTACTTAATGATCGTAGATAATGAGTGTTTTATTGACATTCATCTCAGTTTTGGGAGCAACATTTTTATTTATGTGGCGATACTGTCTTTCGTGTCTTACGGTGATAAAGAATATAATATATAAGGTCGCGGCAAAAGTTTCTTTGCATTTTATATACAAATTTAAGTTCATTTTATTTACAAAGTTTAATTACACAAGTTGACCCAAAGAATTCTGAAGAGACCGAAACAGGTAAAATTTTGAGGGTGCAAGGTCAGGACTATATGGTGGATGCATTAACACTTTCCAACCAAGCTCTCTCAATTCTTGCTGAGTGGCCAAAGATGTGTGTGGTCTGACGTTATCACGATGAAAGACCACTCTTTTTCTGTTGATCAATTCCGGCCGTTTTTTTCTTAATATCTTGTTTGAGTCTCAGTCATTGTTGGCACTAGAGATCCGAATCAATGGTTTTGCCCGGCGCTAAAACCTCATAATGAACGATACCCTTCCAATCCCACCATACACACAGCATCACCTTATTGCGTGTTAATCCGGGTTTCGCTACAGTCTGTTGGGCCTGAGTACCCGTTGACCATGACCCATTGGACCCAGATATTTTTCTCACGTTCTTGTCGTAGGTGATCCACTTTTCATCACCACTGATCAATCTTTTCAAAAATGGTTCGATTTCATTACGTTTCAATAGAGAATCGCAAATGAGTACATGATTCATTAGGCTTCTTTCAGTCAGCTCGTGTGGCATCCAAATATCGAGCTTTTTAGCCAGACTTTTTCAAATGTGTCAAAACTGTTTTGTGGTCAATCTTCAGTTCATCGGCTATATCGTAACTACTAATATGCCGATGAATGAAGTCTTTATTTGCGAGAACTTGGGTACATTTGGCAGGTATAATAGAAAATAATAGTTTCACCATATTCAACTTTTCAGTTGTGCAAATGTTTAACATGCAGTTTAGAGACACTTATTAGAAAAAAAAAACAATATTAATGAGAATAAAATAAAATAATAACATAATAATTGAGTACACTATTATTATTATTTATCTTGCTCCACTTTGAAAAAAATGGCATCGACTTTATCCGTATGAGAGAGAGCGAGAAAAAAAAACAATTGCAAAATGGCGGGATCGTGTTTTCTACTTCTTCTTTTTCTTAATGTCCTATATTTATTGATATTAAAACCAGCCAGATACAAACAGTACAACCAAAGAGATTTTTCTTCAATTTTATACATACAAAATGCGTAAAGACTTTTTCCCCCTATTATATAATCCCCTGTCGAACCTTCTAGACTCGTAATTTCGATAGTCTTTTTGATCTTTTTGTCGGTCGACTTTCTTCAGAACACTCTAGAATGATCTCAACATTATTAAAATATAAGTCCAGAAAATCGGGAACAATGTAAATATTGAAATTCAACAACATCTCCGCGAGTTAATGATGTTATTTCAGACATCACAATGTTTTTAATAGGTTACTTATTTTATTTACTCAAGTGAACCTGACTAGTATCTAATTATATTGTTTCGAAAATACTGTTTCAAAATGTACGTTGGAGAAAACATTTATAAATTTGAACTTTGACATCCCTATTTAACTACAAAAGCATAATGTTAGCAATGCTATCAAGGCTATTTGAATGAGGAAGGTGGAGGTACTTATCCAGTCGCGTAGGTAGTGATGACCATTTAAAAAAATGTTTTATTATTATAAGTTACTACCTATTGTTGTTACTAACTATTGTTGTTGCTTACACAATATAGGTGAAAACATATTTGACAGAGAGAAATAAATTGGTAGTAAAAAAAGAACAACTTCATTGATTCTGATTTCAAAATCAATATAAAAAAATCGACTGGAGACATTTGACAGGGTAGAAGTTATTATTCAAAACCTTATACTAAAGTAAACCTTTAGGTAATGTTTCGGTAATGCAGAACGGGTAAGTAATAAAAAAAAAGTCTACTGGGGTGACCGCTAATATTTTGCCGGTATAAACCAAGATGAACGAATGAATGGAACTGTAGCTCATTTGTCACGAGCGAGCAAGCGGTTTACGACCAAATTACGAATGTACGATTTTACGCTCCAATATCAACTTTTTTACGTCGCCATGTTGAATTAGCACCCTGTTTTTTTTACAGATAAAATCAAATAATATCGTTTGGCACACGTAATATGGCTATTTGGGTTGTATATTTTTGGTATTATTTGAATAAATAGAGACCCTTGCCGCTTTATTTATTTAAAGGGTTTTCTTTTATAATCAGAAAGGTTAATAAGGCATATTAGTTTAGTGCACTGGTCAAAGCTGTTCTTTCTAGCTTTATTTCAGTCAGTTTCTCTTCTATCTTAGGGAAGTTACTGCTTTTACAATGTAATTACAACCACACAACACGTAAATGCACTCGTAGATCTAGACTCAACACATTACTAATATTCTTTTTAATACCGCTATCTAAGTCAAATGCTTTGGTTAGGAGTAGATTCGAGACAGTAGTAGATGTTCACGTGGTGACATTCAAACCCGCAACGTTTTGATCACAAATCCATCTACTTCACACTGCCATCGCTTACCTGGACAGGTAATTGAACTCAGTACCTTACTATATGTATATTTTTAACCCATAAACATCACTCTGCCCTTAATCCTCTTAAAATGATAAGGGGACGTGACCTAAATAGAGAAGGAAGCATAATATAAATATAACAGATATTATTATTAATGGGTAGTTAATATCTACTGTTCTACTACTTGATATAATATATAATTAGAGTATTGTACGTCCGGGATGGCCTGTGTCTGTGGCGCTCGGCCGCATTGCGACAAAACCGTTATTGGGATCGCGAGCTTTTCACTGTTGATATGAGACCACACACACGTCTAAATAATAACAATTGCAGGAGCAGTCTTAAAATCTAAAACTATATAAAAGTCACTGAACAGTAGTGTTAGCAGGGATATTATTTATGCTTTGCTCGTCTGTTGTAGGCAAATATATAAATTTAAAAAACCATGCCTTCTCTTTCTCACTATATCTTGTTCATGTTTTGTTGCCAACTAAATTCTCAAGAATATGTGAGTGTAGTATTATTTAATAGTTTTCAAACCTCACACAAAAAGGAGAGGTCCTTTTGACGTCGGGGGCAAAAACTATGTTGTAAGCTCAACGTGTGTATCTGTGTGTCTATGTATCTCATCATGCATCATAGTGGATTTAGTTTTCTCTATTTGACTTGATCTAGAGCTTAGCTATAAGCTATCTGTTCAGCTGTTTAAAGATCATTAGGTCTTTTCTAATCGTTAAAAGAATTTCTTAGTCGGGGGGGTATTTTAATTTTGTTATTTATCCTTGCTTTATGAATATTTTTAAAACGCAAAACCAGTAGTAGCGTATTTGCTAAGTCCTAGAATTTGTGGATAAGAGGTTGCTGGTTTTAATCTCACTTACTCTTAGCTTACAAGAATAATAGAAATGTACGAATACGACCCCTGTAACCTACCAAATAAGGTTAGTCACTGATATCGTATAAAATGTGTAAGTACACGATGTCATTACATTAGTATTTGTTTAACCATTCTTCACAAAAATATAAAACTTAAGTATTACTTAAGTGTGCCAATTCAGTAGTGACCGCCAGCCGTACAGTGGAGATCACAGTGTGTATATAGAGGAAGATCGCAGCGCCCAGTGGCAGGCTGCCAGGCCATCGGCGAACCTTCGACTTCGACAACTGCTGTTATCTATTAGCAGATGTGCTTGCTACTTTTACTTTTTATTAACTAGGTTGGTAGGTCAAACGGGCTGCGGAATTTGATGACGTCATTTTCATTATGCGGATTTCATATATTAACATATTTCTTTAATGTCTACGGCTAAAGCTTGATATCGAGGCTACCGGTGGCAAATCGTTGCGATCTCACTCTAATTAGTTATGTCGAATCAAAGTAATAAAAATTATTCGATGTAAGGCGATAGATTCTTGAATCGACAGACTTACAATTAATATAGTTTAGGGTCTTAGAACTCAATTTACTAGTTTAAAGTATTTTAATTAATCGAGAAACCGACAACAAGTCGATGAAAGTGTAGGATTTTAAAAGTACCAGCAACAGTTGTCCACCGAGTGGGATATGCACTTGTGTGTTAGTTTGGTTGTATAAAAAAATATAAACACTTTTGCTGACTGCTAATAGCTACCTAGGGTACGCGTCACTTTCCTGTTTTAGCTCCTTCACTTTTGGATTTTAATGTCGTTTATTCTGGAAGTCGCGATGCCAAACAATTATAGTTTACTATCATTACTTTAGCTGGTATAAAATATTTATCTTTATGGGGTTAATACCAAACAATTTCAACATCTCAATCAATTTCAATGAATATCCTAAGTACTTATTAAGTATGTATAGTAATAAGATAATTACTAATAACGTAGTTTCAACAAATTTTAACGGAATATTAGCGTTGTTAGTGTTGTTAGTGTTGTTAGTGTTGTTAGTGTTATAATTATAACATAATATGGATAATATAGAACTGAATTGAATTTTAAGTCATATTAATCTCACGCTTATTCTCTTTCGCTGCTGCACCAATCTTGGTGAGATCTCTTGAAGTGATAAGACTGTCCATAAATACATACTTCCCTAGATTTAAACAGTTCTTGACTTTTACTTATGAGGTGTACAATAAAGAATAATTAACAGAAGAATAGAAGCGGCAGTAGCGTAATAGCTAAGGCATCTGACTTGCGATCAAGTGGTTGCGGGTTCGAACCCCACCCAGTGCGCTACTGGCGTGAACCCACTCCTAACACAAGCTCTTTGCTCAGCTGGTATACTTTTTCTATAAGTAATAAAAAAACGTAATTACGATTTTTGAGGCCAATAGAAACAACTAGATCTCACATTACTAGTAACACACAATTGTTAGGTGTTTTGCTGACATAAGTAAAAATATAAACTAAATAATATGTTTAATTAATGCGCATATATATAACTACAACACACAAGACATACAATATATCATTTCACGTTGAGTAACGGACGGTACGTGTCACGGATTTTTAAATGAGAAACTCGTACATTCGTACTCGTAAATCTTATAAAACCATTATCTCTAAAATCAGTACGTAGAAGGGAATGCAATAAATCTAAGATCTGAGTACAGGGTGTTAATACGTATCCAATCAGAGCGGGCGAGGTGGAGTGATCAATCAGCTGGTTCCCTCTCCGCTTATTCCTACGTAATAGTACATTATAGGTGAACATCTTAAATTTACACCTCCTCCTGTTAAAAAAAAAAAAATTTAAAACGAACTGTTCAGGTTACCAGTACGTCCCAACATTGTGTAAGTTCCCAGAGTATAGGTATAGGAATTTTTATTGAAGTGAAAACTTCTTTAGGCACGTTGTGCTCTTTTGGGACGGGGTAAAAGCACCGAACTCGCGTCACCGTCACGCTCAGCTGCATACATACAGACGTGTATATAACACGACGTTGTTCACTTTTGGTGATTATAGCATTGAACGCGCGTGACTGTCACGCACCGTGTTCCTTAGAGATATAGGCACAGTGTAACATATGTATCCCACCAAAAACATTTTCATGTAAAATGTTGCCAAGACCATATGGCTTGCACTGTCAAAAAGTTATCAGATCTCATGTAGAGCCAAGCTTTTAACTCCACACGCCCTGACTTCACAAACTCTACACCTTAGTCGAAATATATGTTATAGAGTTAGAGGCTTGGCTCTACATGAGATCTGATAACTTTTTGCAAACTCTATATTATTATATAAATAATGATGTAATTGAGTACCTGATTAAAATGAAAAAACGCCTTGTTTGTAATAATTATAATACCTAAGTAATTGTGAGTTGCCAATCAGAAGAATGTTCATTTAATGGACAAACAAAATAACTATATTATAATAAAATATACATATATGATGCAACATAACTTGGGTTACTAGATAATTATTATATTAAGAAGCAACAAGTCAATCCAAGACCCACCACTGTTCTATCCATACAATAGGGAATATGCATGTTGTTTAAATTTACTTGATTAATTTTCCCTTGAATCTTTATTGTCCACATATTATGCCTAAACAATTATTTTCTTATTTAGTTCGTGTTTAATTGCAAAAAAATATTAATTAAAATATGCAAAATAAGGGCGCGGAATTCAACTTTGGAAAACGCTTCACCATTGGTCGAAACAAAACATGACGTGACATTCCACGTCCTGTCATTTATCGGCGCCTATATTCGTAGTGTTACGGAGAAAGATAGGTGTTCCTGTGGTTTTTGCTCGTAGCTAGTGCAATTTAAGCATTCTAGTGATATTAGAAATCATCTAGGACAATGACTGAATGTATTTTTGTCAAAGGACAATCTACCGAAAATAGGTTCATAATGACTCTATATTTTGCATCAAATCCAGATTTTACGTCCGCTGAGGTTAAAGGAGTGAAAGCCGCAAGGTAATTATTACACTTGTTATATTATTATTTAAAGGATAGGTAAGATATGTATAGTTAGTTATATTCATGAAGTTTTATTGGACTTTTGTTACCTAGTTTAAGTAGACAAGCAAGTTGCCTTCTGCTTACATTAAAGTGATCTTCACAACAATATAAACACGATATTGAAGATACTTCATCTCTTCTCATTAATGTACACCATTGTTTTCGTATTTTACATTATTATTTTGTACAGGAAAAAATACTGTATTGGGTGTAATTCCTATAGTGTTTTTACACTTAGGGACAAGGCAATTATACCTATAAAATGGTTTTTTAACTTTATTCATCGTCTATTAATTACAATAAATAGTAATTACAACTGGAAATCGGTATAAAATTACTGTAACACTTCAAGTAAGTTTATGAAACAAACACTGAGCGTGGAACGTGACGTATGGCGGCGTTCAAACAGATCAAATTTTATCGATGTTTTCAATGTTATTTTAAAAATTAATTTGAAAATTGCCAAGGCTATTTATATTTTTTATTAGGATAGAATGATGGAACAAGTCAATATAAGATAAAAAAGAAATACATGCATATTCCCTATTACCATAACAATATAAACACGTACACATGCTCGTTATAAAATAATAACAGAACAAGACTCTCAAAGATTAGTAAAACTGCTGCCTATCTATTATTTAAGGGAACAGCCACTCTTCATTTATTTAAAAAAAGTAAGCGTCACGAGTTGAGTGGTTTTTCCCCATAGCAAAAGTGCACAAACGTGCCTTAAGAAGTTTAAAATAATACTTGAGGTAGTAAACCAGAATGTTTATTAATGGAAATGCTATTAGGACCTGTTTTTGTCATCTACATACTTTCAAAGTAAAATTTATAGTTATAAGTAAATATTTTTTACCTCTATTTAATATAATCTACTATTAAGTAACTAACTACAATGTTAACATACACGCTAAGGACTATTTCCATGCATGGGTTATAGAACTGTTCCGCATCATCGCCTACGTCATCATTGCCACGTTCAATAGCAATACTTATTCTCTGTGCAAGAAAAAGCCCCGCTTTCTGGTCAGCCGCTTAGTTAATTAATTATCTGTATGTAACAAACTTACGCCTATAATTTTATCACCACCCTAAGGTTGACTGGTAGATAATGTCTGATAATATGAGGTGTTAAATAAATCATCAGTCATCACAATTTCATTTGCTTCATTTTTTGTAAAAGTTTTAACGAAGGTGACGAAAAACGAACTACGTAACAAACACCTCAAATCTACAAAGATATCAAATAAGAAATGTCTGTTAGAGAAAGCAAACAGAAATAAAGTACTTTTATAACAATCTTATGACTCATCGAAATGGACTCCATGAATAGTTGGCTAACTACCATTTCGAGATAATTGTTAGCTATGTAGCAAAAGTCTCAAGTATTTTATGAAGTTATTATTGAGTGAAGTTGGAGTCACATTTCTATTCAAATGTGGACATTAGCATCAAGTGTTATTGGTCGTGTTCCTGTGGCCATGTCTTATGTGGCTGATTTGTGTAATAGACTTGTTGTTGATTCGATGTTTACGCCACTTGTGACTTTTTGCTATGGTAATACTGTTCTTGTGTTATATCTTTTTATACTCGCATAATTACAGGTGTTAAAATCAAATAAAGTTTTCATCTCATTTCTATTACTAAAATTATGTCATACTATCGACTCTTATTAATTTTTCTTAGTCACATATGTAGATCCAATTTATGACAGGTTTATATGTGTTTTATAATGTAGTTTTTCATTCAAAATTAATAAATTGTTTTTATTTGAGGCCCCTTTCAAACGGATGAAGCAAAGTGTTGTGCAGCTTTTGATGAGCAGGATCTCCTAAGGTCTAAAATTGGGACTAGGAAATAATTGGCAATTTATGACATCAACCGTTAGGAAGTCCGTAACCTTTGTCCTTTTGGGAAGACATCAAACTTGTTTACCAACTTAGATACATAACACTTTACTTGTACACTCTTATTACAGTTGTAGTCGGTACAATACAAAGAATATTACGTCAAACAGATGTTACTAGAATGGTGTATATAATTAGTTCTATAACAATTTTAAGCATTTATCTAAATTGGAAATAGCAATACGTTAATATTGTTATTTTCAACCGCCATTGCGAAGCTTGTTTTATATTTGGTATGTGTTTGTAATTCAATAACCAGAAATAGCGAGAAAGGATGCATCTCTAAATTAACCAACAATTTACATTTTGGTACATTTTTAGACCATCAAGCACATTTTAAAACAGAGCAAACAATAATAACAATTTTGTGCAGTTCCGATGAAAATGTAAAAAACGAAAGAGAATATTGATATGTATACATATTTCTATAAAATAAAACTTATGGGTGGTTTTTCAGTTGTCTATATGCTAAAATTGTAGCTTTACCATAGGTTTATAAATTAATTTATGTATTTTGTGTATTTAACATTAAGAGAACATGTATTATGTATTATTAATATTTATCTATAATTACTCAAGTGAGAGAAGTTAGCTATTTGACGCTCAATACTAATCTGGTTACAGAAACTGTCACAGAAAATCTTAGTACAAATATTTATAAATTTTTAACTGTGAGCTGTGATGTGTTCTGAGCCGAAAGTATGCAAAGATAAAGGTATACACTAGAAAATAAGAAGAAGATTCAAAATATCTGAAGAGGAGAAGTAATGATTGGTCTAAATAGTAGAAATAAAACATTATTATAACAATGGGTACACTAGTTATTTGGTGGCTTATCAGCACAATAAGTAAAATGTACCAGTTTCCAATCATGGGCGTATATTCCAATCAGTATCGTCAATCATGGGCGTATATTCCAATCAGTATCGTCAATCATGGGCGTATATTCCAATCAGTATCGTCAATCATGGGCGTATATTCCAATCAGTATCGTCAATCATGGGCGTATATTCCAATCAGTATTGTCAATCATGGGCGTATATTCCAATCAGTATCGTCAATCATGGGCGTATATTCCAATCAGTATCGTCAATCATGGGCGTATATTCCAATCAGTATCGTCAATCATGGGCGTATATTCCAATCAGTATCGTCAATCAGTATTTTTTTATCTAGACACGCGGCAGCATGTTATATTATACGAACCATTTGGAGCCACTTTTGACTGCTTAATAACTCACAACAGTCATAACCTATTTAATATAAATACAAAAATTTTTGCTTATTTATTAAAACCCCCTAGATATCGTAATTACAGCTTAAAAATTCAACAATAAATCATTAAGATATATTATCGTGTAAAAATTGGCATTTTTATCACTGACTGATTGACATATAGATAAAAACCTAACCCACTTACTGATGACCCAGACAGCTGAAATATGGCGTCCAGCTGGGTAATTGTGTAAAAACAGTGATTTTTTACTTATTTTACCTTTCAACAGACTCTTTAAAAAGTATAGAATCACTACCAAAAATGTAAGTTTCTTAAGGAAGGATTTATCAATGAATGGGCAATGCGCTCTAACATTCCTAATGTTCAAGAAAATGTACAAAATAGCACAAAAGAGAAAACTATGCAACGTAAATGCAGGAAAAATGTTAATTTTACAAATTACTAATAATAATTTCTTTACAAAAAGTAATGATATCCCGTCAAAAACATAAATATGAAAATGGGAGCCAAGTTCAATATTAAGAATATACGTGGCTCCCTTGGTATCATTTCGTTTTATTTATTATATATGAAAGTCGCCTCGAGAGTTAAATACAATCAATGGACAAAAAACTTAGGGATTATCTACAGAACTTGACAACCATTTAGATCTCAATTCTTTTGTCGACGTAGTCGATAACCACGTATATTCTTAATACTGAACTTGGCTTCTATTTTCATATGTATGTTTTTGATGAGATTACTTTATAGCCAGTTAACCTTATCTCAAGACGGCGTTTAAAATTGTTTTTTGTCCATTGATTGTATCGCGCTTTAATTTAAACTTAAAGCACAATTCCTATTTTCAAAGCACTATTTAACTCTCGAAGCGACTTTCATATATAAAAAATAAAACGAAATGATACCAAGGGAGGAGATAATTAAGTTAGCCGTTGTACAATTTAAGTGTTTTACCTGTCCGTAAAATTAACGCGCCTGAATAATGTACTACAGTTAAAATGTAGCTTAAATATTAAATATTTACTTTACCGAGTCCGACTCTGTGCAGGCGGGTGTTGCCGCACTCTTGCAGTGCCGGAAAGGTTTAATGAAAGTTAATTATTTACTCCTCACGGTTGTAAGTTTGTCAAACAGATTTCTATCAGATCCGCTTTGAAATCCTATAAAGGTAGTGAGAGTCATAATTAGAAAGGCATGTAGTTGCTGTATCTCTTTGTAAACTGAATAACTAATAGATCTAGTAGAAAGTACAAAAATATCGCCGACTAGAAATCCACTTTAGAAATTTGCTGAATTTATTGGTTCAGGGTGGTGTAAGATTGTACAGTGCTTTCATTGAGTCATAAATTCAGCTCAAAATCAGTGTGCTTAATTGGAATTAGAAAACAAAAAGTGCCTTTACTAATTTTATTGATATTTCCGAAAGACTTTGCAAAATGTTTCTTCTTTTCTATATTCAATTGGTTTGTGAAAAGAATTGTAATAACTATAAGACAGGTGAATTGTGTTTATTACATTATAAATAATAAAATTACACAAATGACAATTCATAAAGGTAAGCAAAATCTAAACACTACCACAATACCTAACTTATTAAGAGTATAACTTTACTGTGGAGCAGAACCAGCATTTTATATCTATATAATCATCTAGTTATAATGCGAACGTTTACAAACGAGCGTATTTTACAAATTTAAATTTCTTCTCAATTAGTTACAGAATATTTGCAGGTATTTTGTTATACAATGTTAACACCTCACCATCTCACCATCAACTAAGGTATAAGAACATTCTAATATATGCATCTGACATGGTATACTTCTTAAATAAAATAAAAAAATATTGTTTTCCGGGGCATTACACAGCGCTGTCTAGACCCAAAATAAGCATGTAGGCACTATGTATTCTAGAACATAGACGATCATACTACTTACATACATTATTCTTTGTAAATACATATTTGTACATATTATAAATAGAAACAGCCAGTAACGCAAATAGACATATTCGTGTATACAAATATTTGCACCGATTATAATTATTTTCATAAAAAAGTTATGTTTAGTAAAAAAAGTATGAGTAATAATGCGTATACCTATAACGTTGTGCGAAATTGTATATTATATTCGATCCAGTACGGAGACGTGTCAGTAATGGTCTATCAAAGATTTTTACAGGCTTTTGTGCAAGAATGCTCATTGATACTCTTTACGGGGAAGTTTATCGGATGTTTACAAAACATAATTAATTGACAACATATATATATTTTTAGGATATCGAAAAAGTTAGTAACATATAAGAAATTTGTAAGGCTGAGTAAATATTTCGAAAAGACTATAATCGTAAAAAGCATTTGTCACAACCTTTAATCAAATGACAGATACCCATGAACCCCGAATTACTTATTGTATTAATAATATGCAAACCAACCGTCAACCTATTTACTTACTATTTAATTACTTACTGCGTAAAATAATTATTAAAGAATGAAAAATGTCGAGACTCTTCTAGCAGTTCGTACACTTTGACGGTTACTTATTTACTTGGTCGAACATTTGACATACGTGCTTTCGTTTGAATATTTCTTAATGAGTTTATAATTCCTCTCTTAAAAAACCTCGACGAATATTAAAATTCATTTGCCGAGTCAATAACAATTTATGCTATGCTATTTTGTTCAGTAACAACATTTGTATATTTATTTATAGGTATATTACGTTAGTAAGTTTGTTAGCAAACTTATCTATTCAAAAGCATAAGAATTTTTCAACTATATTTATTCTGAGAAAAGTACAATCAACACTAGCTGTAAAGTTATGCGTGTTGTACAAAAATAGTTTTGACATTTTCATTTGATTTTCGAGTGCGGTTTCGTGTTGCCTATAAATACTCATATCCATACAGAATGTTTAAGAGTTACTCATACATTTAGTTGGTTACACACACAGTTGACTTAATTGATTCACTGCAGAAACTCTATTTAGCCGAACCGTGTGCCTTACGGATTGTCTGCAGTACAAAGACTTAAGCAACAGCTGGAGCAGGTGGTTAATCACTGTCAACATGCCAGCCAAAAATGTAAAATGTCATGGTACATCCTTATTGTTCTGTAAAATTAGAATGTACTTCAGTTTTTGGAGTTTACTCCTTAAGAATCGATTTGCATATAAGGCGCCCGGTGAAAAAAATATGAAGAGTAAAATTTAGTGATCGGAGGGCAGCGTTACGCTTTAACGCTTTGTTGTGCTTTTTATGCTTTATTGGAGTTTACTCCTTATTCTCGACGCATGTAAGTAGATATGTGTATACCTTTATGTTATATATATGTGTAAATATATACAGAATATATAGAGGGAGGTAGGGAGGGCGGGCGAGAGGGAGGGAGGGAGGGAGAGAAGGAGAGAGAGAGAGAGAGAATGAGACTCCAGTAAATTGTAAACTCCAGTCGTGCGTCGGAGCTGACACACACATTTTTTCATGATAATTTTCTTCGTCGGTAAATAAATAAAATAAACGCTAGTTCAATACGACTGAACTATCGAAATATGGTATCAGACAACAAAGTTAAGTAATATTTTATTATTTATTTCTCATAATATTAAACCTACAACACCTATCAAAACTCATAAAAAGTATGTATCAAATCGAAATAATAACTTGAAATCTCAATTAAATTGAACAACATGTAATTATTTCCGCGGGTTTGGACGACCTCTCATAAACGTTTAGCCACGAGATATTTGAGTATTTTTCAATCCTAATATACCGTAATATTTATATTAACTGTGGTAGGTTGATAAATAAATTGTTTTTCGAATATAGGAAATATAAATTTTGGAGTAGAACTAAAAGCTTTTCTGTTTGGTTAATGGAATTCATTTCTGATAAACTGATAACTTAAGGAACCCAGACAGGCTCCTTCTGAATATGATACCAAGAAGTAGACGGCTGCAGAATAATTCTTACGCTATGTGCTCAAAAATATATCACCTTTAAATACATTACCTTTAAATAAGTTTACAAAAATTTACGTTGGTGGCTTATGCAAAACAATTTTTATTCACAATGGAATTTCTTACAAATAAGGAGTTTTGAGATTAACAAATGTAGTCCAATATAATTGATTAATAGTTGACCTGATATAATATACTTACATAAGTTATTTTTATAATTTGTTAAATTTGCATGCTATTTCCATGGCTAAATGAGCCTGTTCGATTTATATCAAACTGTTATATCACATTATGTAAACTTTTTAAAGCAAATAAATAATTTGAATTTTCTTGTTGTGATAGTTGAACTGCAAAATTAGCAAATCTATATCAAACATAACGACAACTTTCTCTTAAGCCCTAGCAGCGAGCTATAAAATAGACTTAGCAGTTTCACATTTTATAATACGTGGGAGAGCCATGCTTCGGCACGTATGGGCCGGCTCGACTCCGCTCGATAACACGGCCTCACAGAAAACCGGTAGTGAAGCAATGCTTGTATTGCATTTCGCCGAGTGAGTGAGGTTACCGGAGGCCCTAACCCTTCCCTCTCCCGTATTCCCGTCCTTTCCTTGTCCCCTCTCTCCCACCTTAAAGGGTGGCAACGCACTTGTGACTCTTTGAGTTACAGGTGCCCATGGGCGGCGGTAGTCATTTACCATCAGGTGACCCGTCTGCTCGTTGGCCCCCTATATCAAATATATCATAACAAACAGTTGAAATCAATACCCGCTGCTTCCATTCCACCCGTGCCCAACTACTTCCTATCAGTTGCAGTTTAAGTTGTTCCAGTTCCTCTTGACAACCACATAGGCAAACAAGCACACGACGCACCTGATGAATTATCGCTGCCTATGAACAGGAATGGTTCTGGTGTCACTTGTACCTTTCTAATCTTATCCGCAACACTTCTCAATAAACCTCTAACTGATGTTGACTAGGGACCTAGGGAGTCGCCATCAAAAAACAACATTACGGTAATAAATTGCCATCTTCTGTAGAGATGAAGTAGTTGATTTAACTGATTATGGTTTAGTCTGTATAAATTAGAAAATACATCTTTCAACAAATTTCTAAAAATAAATTATAATCATATATGTTTTAAGAATATTTAAGGACTTTATACGACTGATTACGACTAGGAACATAATGGTTTTTTTTTTTTTTTATTTGCTCTTTAATTCCAACCTTCTTATAGTCCCTAAAGAACCGTAATCTCAAACTTTGAAATTAAGTTAATTTGCCACAGACGTATAGGCGCTCATCAAACAGTAGGTGTTGAATTATTCGCTCGTCCCTCAGCGATATATTATATCCGATAGAGGGGGTCTTATCCGTCCTTAATTAAAGGGGAATACATAATAGAGTTTTTGTCCAAATAGAAGTAACAAAGGTCGTTCTGTCACTCCCTCGTTCAGTCATGAATGAATGAATGTTAAGTATGTAACGTCGGTGAGTCGCCTTATAACCGGTGTTGTTCGACGTATCATCGGACATAGTGTTTAGTGTCCTGTTCTATTGCATTATTTAGGTCGTTTTCAACCTTTGTACGATGAATATTTAAAGGGATTTACAATATTTACATTGTTCTTTTATTTGACCTTGGTTATATTAAATAACTTAATTAAATATCATTTACCTGTCTATACCTTAATTTAAAGTGATCTTCGTCGAAGAAGTAATAATTTGCTGCGTATAGCCTTTTTGTTCAATGTTGTATGATAAATATACGTAATACATATCTATACACATAAAACTACTGTAGTTGATTTGAACATTTTTAAAAAAAGAGCTGTTTTTACTGAATCTTGGAAAATTATTAAAACGGATCTTTTATCATTTTTTAGTACGTAGTTACAGGCGTCTTTAACTTCTTGCTGTTTTTCTGCTTAACTTAACTAACTTAAATACATCGTAATGAGAACAAATATAATAATAATAATAACTCCACACATTACTTTTGTACTAGTTTAAACACTAAAAATAAAAGTAACCCCAAATTCACTATATAATATGAAATCAATTTATTAAATGAAATACTTTAACTTAACCTTCAAGACTTTAATTTTAAGTAAGCAGCATAAAGAAGATGAGCAAACAGTGAGCAATTCAAGAAGTTTTTTAATATACCTTAATCGTATATATATATAGTAAAATTAGAGTAACTACATGAATACAAAATTAGCTATTTATGAACCTTCAAGTTTAATCTGTAATTATATGTTAATATCACAGGGTAACTTCACGACAGGCTCTCAAGATTTAAATAGCTTTAAGTTCAAATATAAATAACACTATCTTTGAAGTAGGTACAAACACTGGATGTTAACTGATAAATGGGATGTACTACACTCGTGCCTGTATGAGTCTAATTCAGTGTTACCGCACTACCGGCTCCATTGTTGCGTAACTGACGATCGCTCTCCTCTCCAGGGAGTACTGCTACCTCCGATTGGAAAATAAATTAGCAGACTAGCACATACTATATGAAAACAAAATGTACATTTTCTCTTTTAATAAATACTGTACTCAAAATAAAGCCTGTACTTAATATCAAATGGGAAAAATAATAATTATTATTATAAAATATAATTCCAAGAACAAAAACCGCGCACCGAGGGTTCTTGCATATAAACTTGTTGAATTATAAAACTTGTGTGTAGATAGTACGTCCATCTCGGGAATTAATTCTCGAAGAATTTTGTCCATTTTAGAAATCAGTTCAGTTTTAAAAATACTCTCCGATACAACGACAAAGTCAACTTTTCAACCGCAAAATAAAATTTGTAATCTCAAACACAATTTTTTTTTTTTTATGCTTAGGAATTTTATGACGCATGCATGTAAATAGCTTATGTATAGAAATAGATAAAATTAATGTATAAACTGTGTATATAGTATAATTGAATGTAAAGTCATTTTTAATATGATATAACAACATTTTGGAGACTTTCAGATGTTTTTTGATTATTTGTACTGTCAGACCTTGCTTCTTACGAAATATCATGATTTTAGGTCAATGGGAAGTATTATAATTTAGGCCGTATCTTTTAATTGCGTTGACTTTGAAATCTTCCTGTTCCTGATGGTTCCAAACGGTTCCTGAGGAAAAGAGTCTTGACAGAAACACAGGCAGACAGACAGATATAACAACAAATTAATAACATTCAGATTTTTTCCTTTACTTGTGTTTTGAGACCTTGCTTCTTACCAAATGTCATGATTCTAGGTCAATGGGCTTCTTCCCATTGACGAGTAGAAATGTTCAAGTTTGGTATTAATTTGAACTTGATTACAAAAGATATAAAATTTAGCCAAGGGTACATGGCACATGGGGAATATGGAAAATCAGAGGAAAATAAAAATACAAATCTTAAACTGTTTCTACTTAGCTTTTTCACCGATGCAAATTTAATGTACATAATTATGTCAATTTACGCTACAGAGAGCTTCACAATTCACAAAATACAATTTAGATTAGAACAAAAAGCAAATACTCAAATAATTGCGAGGCCCGACACATTCGCACACAATTAAAATGTGTCCCAATTTAACCTTGTATTATTTATCAAACGAGGTACAGCATTAGCTAATTAGAAAGGATCGTAAACTCCAATCTAAGAGTTTCATCATTTTTTTTACGTTCCCAAACGATTCGCCGCGACCAAATTGAAAGATGCTAGGACATCTCTAATTTAATTCTTCAAGGAGAGCCTCGCAGGTGGACTACTCTCTTATTTTCGTTGGACTGGACCCATATGTCGGTTTTAGAGAAACCGTTTTGCGACAAAGACCTTAATGTCTTATAGTTTTTCCCGTGGCCGACGAATATTTTGTGAGTTCTAACTAAAAAGCGGTGTTTCTCATACATGTAAAAATTTTACCTATATCAAAAATAAAAATGCTTTAATACGGTTCTCTCATATATCATTAAATCGTGTACTAGTTTTGTGTAAGAGTTATTTATATATTTACTTTTACATTTACATTGTGGGACCGGTTTAGTCGCTTGAAGTTGTTATTTTGATTATTTTACAGCAAAATGCTCTTTGAAATGTAAGTGAAATAAGCGAAGAAAACTTTAAAAAGGATCGACATGCTTACAATTTATAATTCTATGTTGTGAATAGCTTGATGTGGAATTCTTGCATACTTAGGAGCTCGAAAAATATTTTAAATTCAGTTAACACCATCTACGAGACTCACAACGTCATATTACTATAAACAGCTAAGTACAATATTCAGGGTGGAGAATATTGTACGTTGGTGGAATTTCTTTAAAAGACTTTACCACCGACCGGTCGCACAAGTGGCAATAAAAAATGATAAACTACCCGCATTATGTAGATATATTTTTCTTTTTCTATCCGCTAAGATGGTCGTGATAATAGATGATGGCCTGGCCTCAGGGGGTGTTAATTTGTATAATATGTGGGGCTTAGAACATAGTTCTCTAGTCTAGTTAGTAGTAACAGTGTATTAATTGTCTGGGGACATTGAAGAGACTGGCCCCAGATTGGCGTGATTAACGTCCCAGTGCGGCAACATGTCTACGCTTCTCATTGTGTGTATTGTATTACATTACGTTTTGAGCGCTGCGGTTTGTCATTGCACATAACGGCTTAAACCCAGATAGCGATTTGTATTATATTAATTAGATAGTTTTACTGTAAAAAAAAATAGTCAGTCATGGGACTGCCGATAGAAGTGAAAACTTAAAACGACGTATCACATTAGCATCGTGATGACGCGAACCCATAACTTTTGCCCCTACCAAAAATCGCTCAACGCGGCTAAAGAAGTTTTTACTTTTAAAATTAAGTATCAAATTCAAGTCCGATTTGATAAATAAACATTATTTTTGGGTTGTTAAGCAATATTATTTAGGACGTATTTTTTTTTTAGAAATATTTTTTTTACAACGTGTTAACTATAGTTATAAAAGTGTATTTATTGTTTAACATGAAAAAGAATGATTATTTTCTATATAATACAAACAAATTTATCTGCTTTCAAGCGGCTTTGAAATTGCCTTTATAGAGGTTAGAGATGTTGAGACATAAATTAATATATTAGAGGTCTAACGTACAAATTTGTAAAAATCTTGGTACCCCAGGTAAACATTTTTGAAGTGAGAAAATGTCTAGAAATGTTTACAAAGATATTGCAATCAATCAGACATTTTTTTATTTACAAAATTATGGAGAACTGTTTCCAACAAAAGTTGTAGAACTCAAAAATATCTACAAAACAGTGTTGATGTGTTTTCCGCAAAAAAACGTAGATAAAAAAACAAAAATATGTCACACATATTTTCTCTTTCCGCACTTTTGTCATAAATTACATTTAATAATACATTATTGTAGTTTTACGGTCAACTAGTTGCTGCACGTGATTTCGTTGGCGTAGACATTTTAGTGAAATCTATCGCATGATCTATCCCCTATTTTCCGGGTTAGCCTATGTGCTATTCCAGACTATAATCTATCTCTGTGCCATATTTCATCCAGATCCGTTCAGCCGTTTTTCCGTGAAGATTAACAAACATCCAACCATTGATCTATCCATCCTCACAAACTTTTGCATTTACAACTAAAACAACGATTCCGTATTTGATCCATATGTATTCTGTTTTTGAGAAAATCGACTTATAAAAAAAATATTAATAATTTAGTTAATTTTTAAATAACAAAATCTCACGAAGGTTTTAGTTTATAATATACTAGCTTTAGATAGCTTTAGATATGTTATCTCGTATCAACATTTCTATACATATTGAGTTTTATTATTCGAATATGATAAGGTTTTCATCAGAATATCACAAAATAATGAAGCTTATTTAAGTTTTGTGACGTTCTGACACAAATGTAGATTATCAAAAACCTCCGTACCCTTCTAACCTTTTACTTGGTGACGTATGTTACAAACACCAGTATTTTATTTTCAAATTCGTAAAATATCACGTATCCAATAAT
The DNA here is from genome assembly GCA_949752705.1 of Callimorpha dominula. Taxonomy (NCBI): domain Eukaryota; kingdom Metazoa; phylum Arthropoda; class Insecta; order Lepidoptera; family Erebidae; genus Callimorpha; species Callimorpha dominula. Next base: position 22,040,868 of record OX457005.1, read on the forward strand.
AAAAAGTTGTTATTGTATTACAAGAAAGATTAATCCATATTGTTTCATAAAGTTTAATCCATATTTATTACAATAATAATTAAACTAAAACCAAAAAAACACACAAAAAGGGATGACGGTCGAGCCGGCCCATACGTACCGAAGCATGGCTCTCCCACGTTATAAAAAGTATTGCAAGAAGCCAGCCAAGTGCAACTTGAACTCGCGGGAAGAGAGTTCCATTTATCCATAGAACAAAATGAACGTTGTACTTAAAGAGCATGTTCTTCCATGCATTCCAACTTCCTTAATTCCCATTAGATACATTTATATTAAGTGATTCACCATGATATTTTAAGGACATAGACCTCTTATAGGTCAAGTCAATCAATCATGATTTTAGGATCAGTATTTGCGGAGATAAAGAGCGATTGGGGGGATGATCAACTTTGATCTATTTTCTTAAATAACTTTCAAACTAGGCAATATTTTTAAAATTATAAAAAATATTGATATTTCAAACGAATGTATAGTTTAATGGTATAATCTAGTTACCTTTAAACGAGCGATTCTTGGATAAATGTATATATATATATATATAATCTGAATCTCAGAAACGGTTCCAACGATTTTCATGAAATTTAGTATGCAGGGGGTTTCGGGGGCGATAAAAAAAGCGAGTCAACTTGGTCATCCAGGTACTATACTACTACTATACAGGTACTATACCATTAAACATATATATTCGTTATACAGATTTATATTAAGTTTAAAAACTGTACCGTGTAACATATCAAATGATGTGTTGTAATATTGTTTGGTCTAGTTTAGCCCCCAAAGGTGACCCCCATATTCAAAACTGATTTATTTACATTGCATGTCTTGGGTCACAATAATTAATTGATATGTGTACCAAATCTCAACTTTATCGGTCCAGTAGATTCAGAGCAAATTGGCTGTGACAAACGGACAGACAGACGCTCTACGATTCTAAATCCTGTACATACAAGGTTTCCACTTTCTCATTAGGACGTACGGAACCTCATGGTTTGCGTATCCTGATCACGATACAATTTATGTCAACTACTCCAAAATGCGTGTCTTTGTTTTGTGCCAACTTTCAAAATAGACGTACGTATCCCAAACAGTCATTCCTCATCAATTAAAAATGCTATCACCGAACTTGTCCAAACATGCCCTACAAACGAACGTGCATGATAATTGCAACCATTCCTATTATAACTGACTACACCTATCACCCAAGTAATTTCAAGCTTTTAACACACCACATTACCAAGACCTCTACATGCATTAATAACTTAGAAAGCCACGGTTTCCGTTATATTGGTATATTGCCATAAAGTTGTAAATTTCATGTGATATATTACCGAGAACATTATTCAGGTGTTCACGGGTCTTGATAAAGTGGTCTCTTTAGATAATCCCGCTGATACCGTCAGGTCGCGGTTCTCAATCGGCAGCAGATTAAATGCCTGCTTGGTCTCCTTATACTGGAAGGACTATTACTTTCCGAGATGAACATATTTTTTTATAAATAATTTTTCTATAAATGTAAACGAATGTTATACATACATATATGTGCATATGTATGTATGGCTCACTCACGCCTGTATCCCGAAGGGGTAGACAGAGGCGTATAAACACCCATATTTTGCCAAATATAATTTGGTCCCACTCAGGTTATGGATACTGTTAATACAAAACATGCCAAGATATTAAATGAACATTATTACATTTTTATTATACAACTAGCTTTTGCCCGCCGCTCCTCCCATATAAAAGTTTTTCTCTAAGCCTCGGTAACAGTACTGTTTTTCAGGATGAAAGGTACGCTATGTATTTCTTGTCTATATCCCTGGCAGCGTGTATGCAAAATGGTAATTGTGATATTTTGAGTAGTTAAGGCGCGGCGATGATGCACCAGATCCCAAAGTAATGAATTATACAAAAACATCTAGTTGTTAAACTGGGTCATAAAGTGAGTTCAGCTATTTGTTACTATGATTACGTAACGTTTGAACACTACCTACGCGCCTTCTATTGACACACTTAGTAACTAAAACTATTTATACCCAATGGACTTGTTTACAGAATTCTAAATAAAACTTAGTCAAATTTCTGTTGCCTACTGTTCCGCTAAACGCTTTCTTTATAGTTAGAAAGAAAGAAAAATCAATTATAATGCTTTTTAATGTCTGTATGGCACCAAACTGCATACTTTTTGTTTTACATAAGTAACACCAAATTGTAAAAACGTCTGACACGCCTTTTAACCGTTACTAGTAATTAAACTCAAAGATTCTTTTGCCAATTTCATAATAAACTAGCTTTTGCCCGCGGCTCGCGTTAATGTACATTTTCCACCCCTCGGGATTTTTTTCTAGATGCAACAGCACCCTATGTTCTTTGTTGTATCCCATGTATGGCAACTCGTATGCAAAACGATGAATGAATTTCGGATCGGACACGAACGAATATATGAGTTATGTCGAGGAGACAGAGTACAGAGAGATCTCAACTCCAGTCAGAACAAAAAACCCCGAACGACTATTATTTTCGGCCGCCGAAGGCCAAAGCAAATAACATCTGAAATAATCATGTACCATATGTGTAAATAGTAATATTGCCATAACATGTTTAACTGTTTAATAACCTAGTAAAGAGTTCTCGTCTGAAAGCAACGCAGAAAAAGTTTACTTTCAAAACAAAACTACGTACGGCGGACTAGTTGGCAGTTACAGTTGTGTGACGTACTGCCAACACGACCGGCTGCATTTGTCCCCTGTCAATTGAGTGCGTTTTTTGTTCGAGTTGCGGGCAATCGAGTGCGGTTGTTGCGGCTTACTACGGCCCGATACGGCGGAGTACTCCCGCAACTTGCGGTCTCTTTTTAGATTTATCACTTCGCAAGTTACGGTTTTGCTGTTGAACGTTAGAAAGGTCGCGATCGGATAGTAATTTTGGAGAATAATGGTTCTGCGTTGTCTTCATGTTCGGAGATCAAATTTTAACGAGTACTTAATATGAAATTAATACACACACTAAATGTCATTAAATAAAGTTTTATTTTTTCATACGTTTTAAATTCTGTGATATTATGCATAAGAAGAAATGAGTTTAAATATGTTTATTTTGTTTGGATATTCGATTAGAACGCAGGTAACCTTACCAACCCTAAAACGCCAGCACCTACCATGTACTGAAAGCTTATAGCGGGTATATAATAGAGACTATTCTATGTACCTATGTGATGTATAAACCGTAATTTATTCAAGTTAAATTTGAAACTGTTTACAAAATCTAATGCACAATTAATTAACGCGCAGTCCCATAATCTACGTCATTTACATTAAACACCATTTCAAATATCGCTTGATACACTAAACACGAACCTGAAGCATTAGGGACTAAGTCTTGTTTATTGAATACTAGTTCTTCATCGCAGCTTCGATCGACGGAAAATTCTTCGGAAGTTTTGATCGGGAATCGTATATCCTTCCACGATAAAAGTAGCTTAGGTATGTGCTATTCCAGACTATTATCTACATCAAACATCCACCCATTCAAACTTTTGCATTTATAATAGTAGTAAGATGATATAGAAAGATACTGGGGCTCACCAATATGGAAGTATTATAGCGTATCACGCAAGTTTATCAAAGTCCCATTTTGATAGACTTAGCATTCGCTTGCATTAAAAGTAACGTAAAAATAAAATAAATAATACTCATAAGCTCTAGTGTGGGTAGTTAAACAAGAGTCAGATTATAGAATAATACTGTCCAACTGCTTTATAACTAGCTTTTAAACATGGTTTCGTTTGCGTTAATGTAGATTTTGACTATCAATTGCTTCGGCGACACTCGTTTTAAACCCCGACGCAAAACGGAGGGTTGTTGTAGGTTATGTGAAAGGTTACTTAATCAAAAGTGTGTTTAGCTACAATTCAAGAAGATCTATACACCTGTTTGAAGATCATCATTTTGTTGTATGTTATGTGAAAGGTTACTTAATCAAGTGTGTTTAGCTACAATTCAAGAAGATCTATCCACCTGTTTGAAGATCATAATTTTTTTTATCGTTGAATCGATTTATTCAGTCGCGAGTGTTTTTAAATTTTAATTAATAATTGTTTTGAATAACAGTACCCTTGTTTGTGACTTTGTACACTTGACAATATGTATTCAAAATTTCATTATGAAGTTGAGTACCTAATTAAGGTGTGAAAGCGTTACAAACAAACAAACTAACATTCACATTTATAATATCAGTTAGGATATATAAGTAAACGTCAGTATAAATATATTTAACTATAATTATTGTAACAATTGCGGTGGATCACAGTTGTTTAAAACATAAATCAATATTATGTACACAAATAGTTGCAGCGTTGCTTCATACAAACATGTCAAGTTCCAACATCATAAACTCAAACATCATTAAGCGTATGTTGGAAATGTGTTCGCCCCATCTGCAATGGGAACAGGAATAAAAATAGTTCAGTTCTATTTTGACTACGGCCGTCAAGGGGCTCACAACGAAGCGGACGGGGCGAGAAAGTAACCCTCACAATTACACTGATATATTTGAGCACAAGTGGGATGCGAGCAGAAAATGTACACGACCGTACACACGGCCGTTTCGAATGATAAACAATTCGAATTACGGCCTAAAACACATTTAATGTTAATACAAAAATCTAATATGGTTGTAATGATTGCAATATAAACGACTTAAGGTTACTGTAAGCGTATCCCATAGTTTTAAACTAGTATACGATTTAATATTATCTACGTATTAACGGGAATTAACGCGATCACGAAAAGGTATTACATACCTCTGAATTTGCCTGACGTTTCGACCAGGTTGCACTGGCCGTGGTCACAGGCTGACTGGCTCAGCGGTGCACGCCCTCCGTCGTCGACATCGTGAGGTAGAAGGTTCTTCATCCACCTCCACTTTTTTGATATTATTGATATTTTCGTTTCGCCATGTACCGTCACATACTATACTAACAGTGTCCCTATTCTGTAAGCAAACCGATGTGGCCCTATTCTGGTGTTCAGCCGACTGCGCATAAAAGCGAGGTGGCATGTTTTTTATCACTGGATTCCACGCTGTAGATAATTTGAAACCATCTTCCTGATTGAAAGTTTTGTGTTTTTTAATTTCAATCGCTTCACGTACAACTCTTGAGTAAAAGTGACGTTCCGTGGAGAGGACTTGCGTACGGTGAAATTCAATCCAGTGATTGGTGCCTGCTTTGAGTGCATGTTCTGTAATCGCTGATTTGCTAATCTGTCGGTTCTTCACAGCAGCGATGTGTTCTTTGACCCTTTCAGCAATAATCCGCTTTATTTGGCCTATGTAGGAATATCAATTTTTAAATATCCAACTACCACTGTTTCCTAGTGGCCTGTTGGCCTAGTGGTTAGTGACCCTGACTGCTATGCCATAGGTCGTGGGTGCGATTCCCATCCGAGTCTGGGTGTTCTTTGTGCCCGTTCTTTGTATGTTTGTAAAGTCCCCCGCGGCACAGGAGTAATTCCTAATGCGGGAGTTGTCTTTAAAAAAAAAAAAATACCAAAAAACTGTTTCTCTGTTTCATTTTAATCCATCCTTTGTTACCTGGAAGGGACTGCATCTAGCAATAAGGCTGCTCTTTGTGCATTATCTGTTTGTCATATGTGTATATGTATGATACTTCTACTGTAACAATGGTGTACAAATAAAGTGTTATCCATCTATATATTGTGAAACATCGGTCACCAAGCTAAATGCTTGTTTTAGGACTGGGTTCAGGACGTGCGTGTTTTAGGTGGGATTGGAATCCAGTAACCACTAGATCACGAGGCCGTAATATCTATTGCGTTATCGTCGCCTTTCAACCCATAGTGTATCAAATAATTTTAATTATACTCTACTTACTTAGGACTTCACTTTCTACTCTATTAAAGCTCTCACCTTTAAACAGGAAAATAAAATGCGTTTGATTTTAGGTACGTTAAAATGAATTAAAATCGTCGTTAAATGTTACAACCACACATAGTATGGTTCAATATACAATTCTCAAATAAGCATGTTTAAATGAAGAACCGTATGTGTTTCAAATAAGGTGTGCAATACATCGCGGAAGACAACTCAATTTACTGTTGCACCCTCGCAAGATGCACCCCTCCCGCATCGCCCTCCGCTCGTCAAGTCACCTTGATTAATATAAACGAAGTTATACGCGACTCACAAGATACACTTGCGTCTTATAATTTCTTTGTATTATTATAATAATAATGTCTCATTGTCTCGACGATGTTATTTAAGTTGCAACAGAAATGTTTCGACTGAATAAGTATGTTCAAAGTTTGTACGTATTGTTGTCATTAACCCTTGCACCACTATCAGTTAGACTAATTTATTTACCAACTAGCAGCGCGCCGCGGTTTCACCCGCGTAAGTCCCGATTCCTTGGGACTATCAGGATAAAAAGTTATATGCTAATAAAAGTCTCCAGCTATCTACATACCAAGTTTCATCGGAATCGGTTCAGTAGTTTTGGCGTGAAAGAGTAACAAACATCCATCCTTTATTCGCTTCCTTTATATTTATGTCCCTAAATGTATTTATATATACTTATATATTTTCTTATTATATATTAACATTATAACACATTAAAATTCTTATTGAAAGCTGTGAAAATAAATAAAATTGTTAAACTTATATGTATGTAATGTAGACAAATATATATATATTTTTTTTTTTTCTCTGTTGTTACATAAAGACTGGTTGAAAACCAGCGCTAGACAATTGTTTAGCAGATGCTGAACCAGTATCTATTCGGCTAGCGCGTGATGTACACGTAAATACTGTATAACACTTACAATAATTTTATTACTTAGCATGTACTGTCCGTGTATCTCAAGCGTCGATGAATAAACACTTTTTTCTTTTTCTTTCTTTTCTTTTCATCCATCCATCCATCCATCCAAACTTTCACATTTATAATATTAGTGGGATCAGAGAAATCACCTCGATATAATTTCTATTACTTTAAGTTCAGTAATACCTTTCAGTATTAAGTTCTTAACTAAATATTTTGTATCGTGTATGTACTTAAAACCAAACTATTCTGGGAAATCTAATCTGTTGACTTGTACTCTGAAAGAAGAAGTAATGTATAAAGTTAGTCTGCGAAAACTAATAATTTTAACCACCTTTTGTTTTATTATAAATCGATGTTCTGAAGAAAATATTTAAAATTGGAAAACTAAAACTTATGAAACAACGTCTGGCGGTTCAGTCGAAGCCATCGCTTTAATAATCAAATGCGAAAGCAAATTATTAAAAAGTAATTCATCGACTCTCATTCACAACGAATAAAATAATGTTTTATTATAAATCAATAAGAAACACCAAAGAGATTCAAAGAATTGGGAAAGGGAACTTTTGATATCTGTATTAATAATAATTAAAATAAAGCTGAAGAAACTTATTGTTTCATTGTTTGTTTAAACGCGCTATCTCTGGAACTACCTATCGGATTAGAAAAAAATATTTTTGTGGTGGATAGAGTGGTTTTGGGCTATGTAACACCACCTTATAATCTTTAAGAGTGAAGCAGCAACCACGAACGCGGGTGAAACGGCGGGTTACTGCTTGTATATTATATAATTAAATTGGGGCATTATTGTTATCAATAATTTAATTAAATACTAACTTTTAAACTTTCGCGTTCCATGATATAATATTATCTACGTATTAACGGGAATTGGTCGAAACGTCAGGCAATTCAGAGGTATGTAATACCTTTTCGTGATCGCGTTAATTCCCGTTAATACGTAGATAATATTATAATTTAATTAAATACTCTCGAATGTCGACCTTTGGGCGAAGTATTTCAAAAAGCTTATCTGTAGCCTTCTGCCTGATACATACTTCATCTCATGTCCCATAAAAGAAAGGCAATCAAAATGTGATATTTTTAGCATTAAATTTTTCCAGTGCCGAGCAAAAAACGTTTTGGACGGCGGACGCTAGTAAATTAGTTCCGAGGAAAGTCAGGCGAGATTGCAAGTTGGCTATAAATACAAACTTAATGAATTGTAGCGTAGTGAAAAATAAATATTAACACCAGAAACTATTTGAGTAACCTTGTGAGCTGTAATTAATTAGGTTAGGGGTAACTACCTTTCTATTTATGTTATCGTGGAGGGGGTGAGAGCACGTTTCAGCGATGAATTGATACAGCCTTATGATACGAGACATGAATAAAAGAATCAAGATGATTGTTATGCAATTTTGAAAACAATATAAGGGGAGAAAAGGACACAATGGATAATACATTGTATTAAAGAAGGTTTCGTTACACTCGGATTCTTTTTACGCATTACGTAACATCTACTCAACATTTTAAGAATATTTCATCTTTTGAATATTTTCCATAATGACAAAAGATTTTCTTTTTCTTTCATTGTGTTTGTATTTTCTAAAAAAGAAATGAAAAAACCTTCAGTTTGTTCAGATTGTAACTTTCCCCTTGTTGTTTATGGCAGAAAGTGGTTTCTTTCTCTGTTAAACAAACAAGCACAACTCTTCCTGGACCCAAACTAGGCACAGCTTATACTATGGATTCTAGAACGCAGATAAACATACTGCGAAACTTGATATCTTAACACATACATACACAACTATATCTAGAAACATCCAAACCAGTGCGAATAGACATACTCATGCACACAGATATTTGTACTGAGCGGTAATCGAAGCTATTAATTCAATAGACTCAAATAGGTTATCTAAAGTAATATTAAATCAATTATTAATCTAAAACTGATAAGCTTTTGTTGTTTCTTTAATATACATTAAACAATGGAATTCAAAAATACGTTAGATTAGATAGTCTGTTTACTGAAGCTATAGGCTACAACATAGCGTACTACCTATAGGATCGGATAAGGAATAATATAAATATGTAGCAAGTTTAGTAGGTGCGATTTAAATGTATATTGAACTTAAGTTTTGCATTAAAAACCAATTGTAAATTCTAAACTAATCCTAGTGATTTTGCTCAGAAATAATATAACAGAAAAAATTCAATCCACGTGAAAACAGTCGAGTAACTCACTAAAGATAAATCATTCTGATTTAAAACACATCTACTCGTAAGTGATTTACTCGGTAGAGGTACAAGAGTCAATAGGAACGAGAACGATTACTTTAATGTTTATCTGTAAAGGCAGTGGGACGGGTTTTCATCGGCCTTACTGTCAATAAGTCAGTTAGTGAGTATCCTTTTGCTTTTATATATAAAGATTTATAAGGAGGTAGGACACTGATTCTGATCGATTTACACTCACCGACTAAGCTAGTCTAATTACTAATTGTGGTCTTCTGAAGAATAGTGCTTCGCAGTATTGGTTTTCCAAGCAGGATCTATGTGTCAGAAATCAAGACTGTACTGTGACTGTATTTAATGCTTAATTTAAGATATATAACAACTCACAAAAACATTTATGTAGATTTTCGTCCGCCATAATTTAAAAAGCCTCCTAGCTACACAATCCTATCGACACCATTTACGAGCCCTGTACACATAACTTGAATAATTGTAGTAGCTCTAATATTTAGGAAACCGCATGGTAGAATAAAAACAAACGTAAAATAAATACAAGGACAAAGAAAGCGAACTTAACGAAATTCGCTAAGAGTTTATGATGCTTTACACTATAATGTAAAAGCGATATGGTGCAGCAAATAAATGCACGGCGTTGCCTACTCCGTAGCCTTTGTGTGCTTATTGCTGCCCCTCGTTTCTCCAATCGAGCACACTCCCTCAAACATTGATAACACTCCATTCCCGAGAGATATCAACTTTTTCATTTATCTTTTATTAAATTGAGTGTTATTACATGTTCATTAAGAGTTATAGTAAATGCAAATACAAACTTCGTTGCGATTATTGATTCGTCTCGTGTTAAATATTGCCACTAATCTAAAGTTTCGTCTGCACTCATTCTGTTTCTGTTGTGATCTATCGCTAGATGGGGTGGTTGTTTGCCGTTCAATCTCTACGTGAGGTACAACTCTGTATCTCTGTATCTGCATCTCTGTTACGAAAATTAGATTTTTATCACAAAAGAGGATTCTTTTATTCCATTGGAGTCAATTCAGCATTCCCTTTTTGTGAGTGATTTTTCTAAGATGTTTTATATTCTCAAGGAAAAAATAACATACTGTGTTTTATTACAAACAAAAAAACATTGGAAGCCCAAAGCGATTACGAAAATTATTTAGTTATTACCTGGAAAAATAAATACTCTCCCACTCGATATTCGAATATCTTAACCCCTAGTTAGCTGTTGTTTACCCTCCTACTAAGGGGAAAAATGAAGCTATGTGTACAGATAGAAGTGTACTATAGTATGCGTCGTCACGTTTAATCAAAGGACCTCCCTTCAACATGAATCAGCTCCTCGCCGCGTCGCCGCGTCGGTTCGAACGAGCCCCAAGGGCACCGTGCACGTATATCATACATGGACACCTAATGTTTTAATTATGCAAACGACTCCCATGGAATTCGTTCTAAGAAAACAATATAATTTATCATTTCTGACGTGACTTGCCGACAATGTTATTGTACAAATAGCTTATAAGACATTATTTTAATACACTTTTTAAGTGTAACGTTATTTTGGTACAGTGTTGCATTAATAATACCGATAATAATTTTAAAGTTATAGTTAGTTGTACTTGCATATTTAATGAAGCAGCTAAATAATAAAAGTTAATTCATATAAAATCTTTTTAACAAAAAATTAAACCGACGAAAAGAACTAAAAAGCCAAAAATAAATAAACCTTAAGTTTTAAGTATTGAGCTTATTTACATAAACTATCTAATTTTATATAAACTTATTTTGAGTCGGCGCCAAACAACAAACTGATTAATTATCAAAATTTTCTTTAAAAAGATTTTATTTTATGGTTTTTTTCATCATCATGATGATGATGATGAAAAATGATGATGATTTATAAACGCAATACCTGATAAAGTAATGAAAAGTAAACAGAAACACTATTCGTTCCTACAATTTTCGAGGGTTTCTCTCAATTTTTTCAGGATTCCATCATCAGATCCTGACTTCCTTGACATGGGACCACCCTTGAGGTATACCCTATCTAACAAAAAAAGAATAATAAAAATCGGTTCATAAATAACTGAGTGAGGGCTGAACAGACATAAAAAAAAAAAATAATAATAATAATAATAATAATATTATACGGTCGAATTGAGAACCTCCTATTTTTTTTTTCGGTTAAAAAGAGATTTCCGTTTCATTTATACAACACTTCATTCCACCTCCTCCAGGAAAACGGAAAAATAAATAACAATGTAAAAACAAATATTTCAAAATCGAATCTTGAATATATATAATTCGACCTAAAAATACAACATATTATTTAAATTCATAGTTTTTTCATAGAAAATGCTAGTTTACAAATCATAAATGTATATGTATGTTCAACTAATATGGTTTTGTTTAAATGTTTAAATGTTATGTTTTTGTTTAGCTACTACTTCACGCAAAACTTAACAAGGTCATTGCCTTGTCTAAGAAAAGTCGAAATATAATGTTACATTATATATTATGTTTGAATTACAGTTACTCTTACTTTCCACATCAATAAAAGCTTAACATTAAAGGCGCATTCACTTTAAGTTAACGACGTTCGATTTCAATCTAATAAACCCCCAATTTATATTAACATAATATATTTTCTTTTAAATATACGTATTCAGAAAATAAAGGTCTATCCATATGTAACGATAATTTGATCCGTTTTTGACGGTTCTAACAAAACATATGACCCGATATAACAAAAGGGTTGAGTATTAAGTTAAATGTTTCTCTTTCTTACAAATAAACTACTCCTTTTCCAGGTTTATCTGAAATTTAACAAAAAATAAATGTTTATTGCAATAAAATCAACCATTACATATTTTAAATCAAATTAGTGATATCTCTGGTATAATATAAAATTCATCACTGGTACAGGTATAAAAATATCTCTAGAACTTAAAGATAGAACATATATTATTGCAACGACCCCATGCGACGATGCTGATTTTATGAACTTAACAGAACATACTCATACAAACGATGAAAGTTAGAATCGATACTTTCGTGTCCTTTCATTATACATTTATAAAGTCCTTATGACAAATGAATAATTCAATAGTACAGGAGATGTCTTTACATAATAAAGAAACTTAAAGAGTTTTTATAAATTCATTTGTAGTTGACACCTACAACCTACAACATAATGCCTGCATCAGGAGCGTGTGCAGGCGTGCTCTTAGTGAGCTGGAGCCTCGTCAACGCGTTCAATAATCTGCCATTCTGCGATATCAGGGAGATACTACACTATCACGCCAACTGATGCCACTGTACGTTAAGCGGTTAGTAGCAGCCACTTTAGGGGAGTATACCGTCGTGTACAAGGGTGAAGATAAGTTATTCTTTAATTACTTATATAGAACATGCGTAACAATTGGCCTTAGCGGCCAATTGTTACGCATGTTCACTGTCGGAATGGAGTACCCTATTTCAATGTAGTTAAAAATTTCACTTTGAAATATACGAGTACATCAAGCGTTGAATTTGATTGGACATTAAGTTATAGGTTGTAACACATTATATATGATTGAACGCAGTTTCACATCGCATCTCTGTTCGCTTGTGCAAAACCTTTATGCCTGGTGGCATAAAGATTCAAAACATCGTGGGCACACCGAAGGATGTCTTGCCGTTACAAATCCGTTACATAAACAACCTTATATATATAATAATTATGTTCATCTGTATAACGTTGAATTATAGTTCAAATTCGCATTGGTCTGATATTGGAGATGCAATACAGTTAAATTGACAGGACTGTAACGTCTCTCCTCATTTGATCGGTCTAGTCCATACGTCTCTCGTACTCGATCAATCTCAGGTAATATCATTTTGTTCGTTGGGTATTGTTTTAACTCGACTTGATGAAAGATGAATTCCATTTTTTTTAACTTACTAAGTTTTAATGACAAGCTCAAATAAAACATTTTACAGAATAACAGTTTGCCCACCTTAACTTTAATAAAAAAATTCTCATTTTTCCTTCCTTAGATTTTTACAAAATCTTCCTTAAATTTCATAACAGACTTCTTAACATATTTAAAATAATAAGGCCCGGTACAGCTATGAAAGATGCTTCTTTGTAATCCTCGGCATCTAAGAGATAAATGTCTGGGTATTATTGTGATCCAACCTACCCCATACTCAGTGAATCCGAGTCCTATTGTGTGCACTTTAAGGCTTGGTTTATGTCAAGTATAGTATGTAGAACTTCTTCAAAGTGAGTAGATTTTATAATGGTTAATATCGTATCATTCTTGTTGTTGAAGAGTTTGTTGATATAGACACTACAAAATAATCATCATGTACCCCCTCACTGATCCCTCGCTTATCTGACACTGGAGTGGATTTTGTTAATTTGTAATGTAATCTGGAATAGAGAAACTTAGAGATATATGGTACATTATAGGCACTAAATTCTGTAACCTTTTAAAGAAAGTCAGGTACCTACCAAAATACCACACTTAAGATTACGCAGAAGTATAGTTTTAAGTTTTTAAGCCAGTGTAAAAGTATTCAAAAAAAGTTGTAAATCATCTATCTCAAAAAAATCATAACATATTTGTCTTCAATTTTGAAAACATCAGGGCACGAATAAATTATTCAATACATTTCAGTTTATCCATTTCGCAAGGATTTAAATCCCATTCACCAATCGATTTCACGCTGGACACTTTTGGGCGATATAATTGTCGAGATTTAGGTTTCAAACGAGCTTTGTACACGCTCAGTACAAGTAGTGGTGTTCGACAGGAATGCAGGCGCAATCTGGGAGGAATTAAATTCAATTTGTCCGTGACTAAACCTTTCTAAGCTGAGTGTACCGTAAACCTCACACATACATTGCACGAGCGAACAGAGACGCGATGTGAAACTGCGTTCAATTATATACAATGTGTATGTATATTTCAAAGTTATATTGTTAACTACATTGAAATAGGTTGTTTTTCAATTCGTTGATTTCGTCTGAAGCTCAGACTTAGAAACTTATACGAGCTACATATTTCAAACATACTAATGTTTGTTATAAAATCTATCGTAATGAATGTTTTGTTTATGTTGTTTATGTTGTTCACCATATGGCGATCCTGTTCTCCTCGTATTACATTTAAATACATTTGTTTGAATATTATATTTCTAGACTTTCTTGACAGAATCATTGTGGAATTTAAATATGTGAGAAACTTGTGATCGAAGGTGAGAAATGACTAAATATGTAAAAATATAAAATAATGAAATTGCCTATTCAACTTGTCGTTACGAACTTGATGGTCGTCAACGATTAACCTCGGAGACTAAAGTTACTGGTGGTGCATGTCAACCTAGTTCATGCTTGAGCAGTACTATATGTCTTATAAGTAAACAAATATAGGACTGGAATACAAATTTAAAATCCTACATCTAATTAAACATAAAAAAACCGTGACCACCACTAGTTATTATTGGTGTACTTAACTACTACCTTTAACCGTACAAAGTCTAAACATGAGACTCGGCTAACACACGTTTTCACGTTTGCTGACTTACCACGTTTATCCAAACAATATTTAATTATTGTCTTGGTTGTAAGGTATGTGGCGGGCAGCCAACACTACAATGCAAGAAGGCACTGCATGAACAATACCAAAGTTGGTGTCCAGTTTAATGATAACTACAAACTATTTCTTTTTCTCGCAACGTCCTGGAAATGTAAACTTATTTATTTCATTGTTGCTGCAATTACAATTGTTTTAAAAAATACAGTAGAAATTCATCTTTGTTCTTGGCCCTGTACCCCAGTCAAAGTTTACAAGCTATTTTATGTTGTTTGGGTGAATGGCTAGCCCTGACCTCCATAGCATCAAAGCCAACAAGTCGACCAACGAGCCATAGTGGCTTATACTAACTTTTACTTTTTCGCGTGGCATGATATAATTATGTATTTAAAAGGGAATTAACGCGATCACGAAAAGGTACATACCTCTGAATTGCCTGACGTTCCGACCAGGTTGCACTGGCCGTGATCACAGGCTGACTGGCTCAGCGGTGCACGCCCTCCGTTCGTCGAGATCGTGAGGTTGAACATTTTCGATATTTTTGATATTTTGGTTTCGCCATGTATCGTCACATACTATACTAACAGTCTCCCTATTCTGTAAGTAAACCGATGTGTCCTTATTCTGGTGTTTACCTGACTGCGCATAAAAGCAAAGTGGCGTGTTGTTTATCACTGGATTCCACGCTGTAGATCATTTGAAACCATCTTCCCGATTGAAAGTTTTGTGTTTTTTATTTCAATCGCTTCACGTACAATTCTTGAGTAAAAGTGAGGTTCCGTAGAGAGGACTTGTGCATGATGAAACTCAATCCAATTGGTGCTCCAATGATTGGTGCCCGCTTCAAGTGCATGTTTTGCAATAGCTGATTTGCTAATCTGTCGGTTCTTTACAGCAGCGATATGTTCTTTGACCCTTTCAGCAATAGTCCGCTTTGTTTAGCCTATGTAGGAACTACCGCAGTTGCAGTTTATTTTGTAGACACCTGGAGTTTGTAACGGCAAGACATCCTTCGGTGTGCCCACGATGTTTTGAATCTTTATGCCACCAGGCATAAAGGTTTTGCACAAGCGAACAGAGATGCGATGTGAAACTGCGTTCAATCATATATAATGTGTTACAACCTATAACTTAATGTCCAATCAAATTCAACGCTTGATGCACTCGTATATTTCAAAGTGAAATTTTTAACTACATTGAAATAGGGTACTCCATTCCGACAGTGAACATGCGTAACAATTGGCCGCTAAGGCCAATTGTTACGCATGTTCACTGTCGGAATATACTTAACATAAACCAAGCCTTAAAGTGCACACAATAGGACTCGGATTCACTGAGTATGGGGTAGGTTGGATCACAATAATACCCAGACATTTATCTCTTAGATGCCGAGGATTACAAAGAAGCATCTTTCATAGCTGTACCGGGCCTTATTATTTTAAATATGTTAAGAAGTCTGTTATGAAATTTAAGGAAGATTTTGTAAAAATCTAAGAAAGGAAAAATGAGAAATTTTTTATTAAAGTTAAGGTGGGCAAACTGTTATTCTGTAAAATGTTTTATTTGAGCTTGTCATTAAAACTTAGTAAGTTAAAAAAAATGGAATTCATCTTTCATCAAGTCGAGTTAAAACAATACCCAACGAACAAAATGATATTACCTGAGATTGATCGAGTACGAGAGACGTATGGACTAGACCGATCAAATGAGGAGAGACGTTACAGTCCTATCAATTTAACTGTATTGCATCTCCAATATCAGACCAATGCGAATTTGAACTATAATTCAACGTTATACAGATGAACATAATTATTATATATATAAGGTTGTATATGTACAAGCACATTTTGGGGCAGCCCAACCAATTTCGGGCGGAAGCAACCACACTAAATGCATTGCCCGACTGTGATGCTACTGGTCAGTACACTTCTTGATAAAAAATTCGTTATGGGCTTGCAACTATTTGGTCTTCCCCAAAATTCACATGTGTGTAACTTAACGTGTAAGACACTATAGGGGCGTTAACTGTAAATATATAAATTAACCTTATATAGAATAAATATTTGGTTACATGCTTTTATACTATTAGCTGCACTTGTAACTTACTAACATTGTAAACAACTCTTGTAAGTTAATTTCAACCTGCTTCTAACTGTCGTATGGAAATGAATCTTTGTACCTACCTATGTAGTTCGGATGACAATTATAATTTGGCATCTTGGAATTTATCTGATGATAGAGCCAGGAAATGGATAGCGAAACTCTTCTTGTTTTGGCTACGAGTGAACCTCTTGAGTTTGGGCTGATATCATTCGTTTTGACGAGTCCAACAGATTGGAATTGTAACGGTGGTAGAACCAGAAGTTGAACGATAAAACTCGTTTTTTTGTATTTATTCGGTTTGCTATTAAATCATATTTTTTTAGTATTTCTGGAATATAATTTATTGGCTTTGATAACACGCTCCCAGCAAGTTGCAATTGTGAAAATGTAAAAAAAACAGTCAAAATTAAAACAATCAAGTGCCGACAACCTATTCTTTATCTTTTTATTTTACTTTAACACTCCTTAATCCTTTTTACGCTGCTTGATCTTGTAATAAGTAATTGTAGAACTTCTATAAGGTCATTAACTTAGCTTGTATTTAGAAAAGTTAATCAGATCAAAAACGAATTTAATTTAATAATGAATAATTTATTTCTTTTATATTTGCAGATTTTGTGACAGTACATTGCCACTAGTTATCATATCAGTGGTAATGCTCTATTTTATGTAATAGATCCTGTCTCTCAAACTACGTAAGAATTTGTATTTGTGACTGTATGGGTGGGTATGTTCTTCGTCATCAAAAAAAGAAATCAAACTAGAATTTAGCGTCAAATTCTACCATGTAAATCGTGTGAATGGTTTAAGGTGGTAGTCAGTAGTTTTCCTTTTGCTAGGCAGGTTACAAACCAATGCTAAAAATTGATTTCAATGGGTTTATCCGATTTTGCGTTACAGGAGGTCTGAAAATTGCTCAAAATGGCTCGTGTAAATATAACACTAGAGTGCTTTGTACTCGAGAACTCGCCGTCCTCCTCCCGAGCGCATAGATTATTTAGTATTAATGTAATCCCCAATATAACCTGCGTATAGATTCTACTTAGGGTTACACTTCATACTTCCAAGAAATAGTGATAAAGCAGACATTAGGTGGAATTGCACGATATTAAATAAACCAGAGAGCTTAGCTTTGTTACAACTTCACCCACAATTACGTAGCTGGCCGCTAAAACAAAATCTCTAGCAATACAGTCCACATTCATTAGCAGTGGGAGCGCGTGTCGCACAACGATCAAACGACACACTGACTCGAACAAGTCGAACATTATCGAACACAATACGATATTATGTAACCTATTATTATTTATCAATTTGTTGAGACTTTAATAATTACATATTAACAGTGTATTTATCACATTGCTTATTGAACGTAGATAATGAACATATAATGCCTACGCAATACCTAAATAATTAATTTTAATATAATATATTTTCACACAGTTACTCACAGTCTGATTTACAAAATGATTTATATATTTACCGTATGGTAGTCCCTACGCTCTCTACGCTCAAAGAACTTACCCGTTCATAATTAGAAACAGATGTTCTCATAAGCCTATATCAACTACAATTTTAAGGTGTGTTGATTGCAGTTCCTATAGGAATGATCATGAATTTATGGCTCTTGCTTTGATCATACAGGACTTTGATTAAATAGTAGGTAGTGGTAATTCTTTTTTTTAACTTTCACTGTATCTTTACGAATAATTATCACAATACTTTTAGGGCCCGTTGTTCAATCCTGAGATAAAAAGTCAGGTAGCATTTATTCCACAGTTAACGTAATTTTGGATTTTTCAACGGTCAGATAGCTGTTATCTGAAGAATAAAGCTCATATCTGAGAAATAACTTTATCTGTCTCTTTATCTGCCTCATCTAGTGATATTATCTGTAGAATAGTGTTTATGACGTTTATTTTTACGTTTTTGATATTGAGTTCAATTTAAGTTTCCATACGTGAATTTGGATGATTTGACTCGATCAACGATATAACTATCGAAGAAGACCATCTGATGCTTAACTTTTTGTGTCCTGAGAGAAACGAAAGGGTTTTTAGAAAAAAATCTGACAATACCTTATGGGACAATGAACAATTTCATTATTTCATAGTAGATTACGATTAGCAAAAGAAACCGTCCAGATATTACTATGCTTGATCAAGAAGAATATTGCCAATCCTACAGACAGGTCTGTATGCTTCTATCTACACAAAATGTTTTCAGATTGATAAAAACTTCATTCACAGCAGTTGATAAAAACTTCATTTAACAGTAGCTAAATAACATATTTATTTTCCAGAAATCCATCATAAATCAAAACGCAAGAAAAAGATTTCTGAGAAAAGAACACAAAGAATGTGGTTATGTTTTTTTAACAAAAAATTTAACCGACGAAAAGAACTAAAAAGCAAAAAATAAATAAACCTTAAGTCTTAAGTATTGAGCTTATTTACATAAACTATCAAATTTTATATAAACCTATTTTGAGTCGGCGCCAAACAACAAACTGATTAATTATCAAAATTTTATATGTACCTACGTAAGTAATTAATCATTTTATTATTTGGCGCCGACTCAAAATAAGTTTATATTAAATTTGATAGTTTATATAAATAAGCTCAATACTTAGACTTTTTTATTTTTTTTTTATTTTTTTTTTTATCGTGTGGAAACCCCCACGGGTCATCACCTCACCGGGGCTGGCAGTGAAGTGGTATGTCGGAATCGAACCGGCCCTCCTAAGTTCGGCAGCAGTTGTGAAAGAGCAGCCGCCGTCCTCGTAAGTTTGGGGGCCAGATTCCGGAAGTGATAACCGAAATCCCATCGGCTATCGAGTACGAGCCCTAGATATCTCATCGAGGGCTCAATGCCGATGCGAACGCCTCCCACGATAAGGCTAGATCCCGCTGGTGGCCTCTTCCGAGGCCCGTGAAAATATAGGGCCTCCGATTTATGCAGGGCCACCTCGAGACTCAGCCGCCGAATCCTTCCAACGACTAGAGCAACCCCTGCCGTGGCTTTTATGGTAGCCTCGCGGTATGTCTTGCCTCTCGCCGTCACAAGGGTGTCATCAGCGTAGCAAGTGACGGCGACACCTCCTAAAAGCATTCCGCGAAGCACCCAGTCGTAACCGATGTTCCACAAGAGAGGCCCTAACACCGAGCCCTGTGGAACACCGCACGACATATCTCGCCGACCGTAACCTGCCCGACTCGGGTAGATAACGGCTCTCTCAGACAAATAAGCCCCGACAATACGGCGGAAGTAGAGAGGAACTCTGTGAAAAACTAGCGCCTCTCTAATGCAAATCCAGGGCAAGGTATTAAAAGCGTTAATAATACTTAAGACTTAAGGTTTATTTATTTTTTGCTTTTAAGTTCTTTTCGTCGGTTTAATTTTTTGTTAAAAAGATTTTATTTTATGGTTTTTTCATCATCAGCTCAGCTACATGATGTGATGATTTCTAAACGCAATACCTGATAAAGTAATGAAAAGTAAACAGAAACACTATTCGTTCCTACAATTTTCGAAGGTTTCTCTCAATTTTTTCAGGATCCCATCATCAGATCCTGACTTTCTTGACATGGGACCACCCTTGAGGTATAAATAACGGAGTGAGGGCTGAACAGACATAAAAAAAAAAAAAATATTATACGGTCGAATTGAGAACCTCCTTTTTTTCGTCGGTTAAAAAATTACACAACACAAATGTCAAGTCTAATAATTTGTGATCCTTATCTAACGTGTTACAAACTGTATGGCTGCATCTCGCTTGCACATAAACCTAGCTATGAAAGACCATCAAGTAACCATAATCTATTTATTAAAAAAAAATCTATATAATTATTGTAATAGTCAAAAAATTAAATTCAGTCCAGGGTTCTAGAAATTAGAATATGTTCAATGTGTTCTACAGAAATGTTATGCCTATCTGAACATCGTTCGTTTCTTCTCTTGGTTGATTTATAGCCTGAATCAATGTATTAATGTACTGAGAAAAAACTTATTAAAGTTTATGTGGAGTAGTTTTTTTTTAGTTACACAGTAATATCCCTCCCGCCGCCCAGAACTAAGCAGAATTTAACTAATTGTGACCCACCTTCCGAAATATAACGGCCCTATACGTACAATAACGAAAAAATAACTTGTTTATGTCCATACCGCCAGTCTCAATCATAACAGTAATTAAAATAAAATAGTATGTGGTCAAAGAGTTTAAATTGTTACCAACGAATAATTACTGACAGATTGACTGAATGAGTTTCGGGCCGTGAAAATTGTGGGATTTTAATTAATGTCCTTTGTCAATAGCGTGTGGAGTGCATGTGAGGCTAAAAATGATTTTTTATTTATATATATTATGTACTATATGACCCTGTGAACCTACAATTTATTTCAGAACTATCACATAAACGCCCGAGAGACCCCGGTTATATCTCCTTAATCCGGTCCTGTCGCAAAATACGTCCTAAGGTAATGTTTTCTACCTATAAACTACTACTCTATTAGAAAAAAATATGGAATGTCACATAATCTCGTGAGAGCCCTTAGACCACATTAATCCGGCCTTATTGTAAAAATCGTTCTTGGCTGATATTTTTGCCTGTAAAGTACCTCTCTTCCAAATTTAAGGTTTCTAATATAAAAACCCAAGCCTTATATGTAAGCTTGCGAGAGCCCTTAGGACTACAAACCTCTCTGCCAAATTTCAGGTCTCTAGTACAAAAAACCCATTTATTTAGTCTCGCGAGAGCCCTTAATCCGGCCCTGTCGTAAAATCGTTCTTAGCTGACACTCTTGCCTATAAACTACCTCTCATCCAAATTTCAGGTCTCAAGTCGAAAAAAATAAGGACTGTCATAAAACGAGGCGAGAGCCGTAAGACCTCCTTAATCCGGCCCTGTTGTAAATTCCATTTTTAGCTGACATGACTTACCTATACTACATTCTTGTCATGTGACAACAATTCAGGTTTCTAGTAGAAAAAACTAATTAATATCATACACGCCCTAACTCTACAAGCCCTGACTTCACCAACTCTACACCTTAGGCAAAATATCTGGCCGTTTCGCTACCGACACATGGGCGTAAAGTAAAAAATGTATTCACTGTTCGTAACTTTTCTGTTATACAATAGTTCTTGTAGTAACGAAACGACCAGACCACATATTTTAACTTTGTGAAGTCAGGGCGTGTAGAGTTAGAAGCTTGGCTCTACATGAGATCTGATAACTTTTTGACAGTACGAGTCATTTGGTCTCGTCTTGACAACATTTAACTTTGTGAAGTCAGGGCGTGTAGAGTTAGAAGCTTGGCTCTACATGAGATCTGATAACTTTTTGACAGTACGAGTCATTTGGTCTCGTCTTGACAACATTTAACTTTGTGAAGTCAGGGCGTGTAGAGTTAGAAGCTTGGCTCTACATGAGATCTGATAACTTTTTGACAGTGCGAGTCATTTGGTCTCGTCTTGACAACATTTTACATGAAAATATTTTACTGGGATTTTACTTCTTTTTGTAAGATCCTTATTAGAATATTTTTTATTTTGTTAATTTTAACTTAATTTATATTTTGTTCTTCCTGAAATATGTATTTTATTATTTATAACAAGAAGTCCCTATAACTCAATTTTCAGAACTCTAGCATCAAAATTTACGGAATTGAAAAATTGTTTGTTGTTTGTGTACTACCACTAGCTTACATACTCAATTTCAGCTTTCTAGGACTTCCGAAAGTACCCTAAGAATTTAGATGATCATCAGTGAGCCAGTGACGAAATCGGAGTTTTTTAGATATCAATAAAATCTAAAGTATAAGAGCTATGCAATTGAAACTTTATACGTTTAATAGGTTTACTATTGACATCATATTCCGAGCATTTAGTGTATCTCGTATAATCCAAACCCAAGTTATGAGGGTTCAAAAAAACGACGAAGCACTTCGAGAAAAGGTAGGAAGTGCTCTTGCGCTTCGCTTGGAACGTCTTGGCGGGGTCACTTCGGTACCCCCAGATCAGTACAGGCGATTTCAATACAAAATTACCAATTTAATTTTTTTCCATTTTTAGGGTTCCGTACCTCGAAAGGAAAAAACGGAACCCTAATAGGATCACTTTGTTGTCCGTCCGTTCGTCTGTCTGTCTGTCAAGACCCTTTTTCCGTGGAGGTATCAAGCTGGAATTTATATCAAATACTCAAGTCTACTGTCCCTTGGAGCTGTGAAAAAATCAAAGTTCTAAGCTAACTTACAGGGTACTTCCCGTGAACTCAAAATCTTGAAATTTTGGTACGAAGCAACGTCTTATTGCACATATAAAGGAAAAATCGCGAAAACCGTAAATTTTTAGTTACATCATGTAATAAAAATATTTTACAATTGGCCGGTTTTTATCTGTTCTTTTGGATTTTTTCTATATTTTTTTCTTTTTAAACCACCTCTGAGTGCGAACAAATCAAAACAAAAATTATTCAAATCCGTTCACCCATATTTGATCTTTAGGGGGACTAACGAACAACATTTCATTTTTATATATAAAAAGAAGATTATCATTCAAAATTAAGTTATTTCCGATTTAATTTTGAATGATTATCTTCTTCTTATATATAAAAACTAGCTGACCCGGCACACGTTGTTTTGCCATATTAATTATTTCTAATGAATATTTTGGTAGTCAAACAAAAAATAACTAACTTATTGTGGGGATAGGGTCTATGACTGAAAGAAGAATAGAGCGCTGTGGTCTATTGACGACCTATAAAAATAACAAAACACCAACCATTCATTTTCTTAATTCAAAGTATTTCATTCACTTAACTGACAAATTTAAAGTTTAACAGTGGGAGAGCCATGCTTCGACACGTAGGGGCCGGCTCGAAAGGAGTGATATCATGGCCTCACAGAAAACCGGCAGTGAAGCAATGCTTCATTGAACTTCGCCAAGCGAGTGAAGTTACCGGTGGCCCTAACCCTTCCGTCTCTCTATCTTCCCCCCTATCTCTCCATTTCCTTTGCAGGTGCCCATGGGCGGCGGTAGTCACTTACGTCTGCTCGTTAATCTATTATTACAATCGATTATAACAATCGCACTTTCTATTTTCACTGGGTTAAATACTTTAAAACAATTGTACCAATGAAAATAAAAATACTAATATCGCTTAAAAAAAACAGGGGTTGATCGTAGAGGGTTGAAAATTCAGGGTTGTATGTATTTTCTAATAATCAAAAATTAAAAAAAAAAATTTGGGGCGGACTGCCTGATGCCTGATGACGTGACTGTGATGTTGTCCTATATGCACACAAAATTTCATGAGAATCGGTCAAGCCGTTTCGGAGGAGTTTAATTACAAACACCGCGACACGAGAATTTTATATATTAGATAAAATGTTATTCGTTAGTCTCGCTAAAGCTCAAATAAATAATTATTTATTTACATTATGTCAAGTATTCAGCACTTGTGCGATTCTTTATTTTCCGTTACCTTGATACACTCCATTAATTTCACATGTACCCGTATATTTGATTGAGTCTTAGTCTGAAATAAAAAAAAGTGATTGCGCAACATTAAAATTATTTTAGTGACTTATTTCAATAAACCCCATGAATATTCAGTTGAGAGTTATCTCGTTGGAATATGGAAATTTGAATTTAATATGCCTTTTTATTATTATATCTGTGGAGATCACTGACCAACTGTTTGTACTTTTCAGTGTCACGTCAATTGCATTTAGCTTATTTCAATTTCGCATCAATGTGCGAAGTTAGACTCAACATTTTAACAACAACATTTTCTTTACGGATTTGTTCAACAAATCTCAATACGCAAGTGATTCCATAGAATGCCAGTATGCAAAATAACTATCCCAAATTAAAATCTGTTTATAACTTTAGTTAGTGGTGGATGCTTAACCCTCTGAGAGGCGGGTGCGACGTTAAACTTATTAGGAAAACCGGCCACGATGGTTATCAGCTAACTGCCTCTTAAACCCAATTTATATTTCTTATAACGAAAACAAAGTATCCATATTCAAAGAATAGAAACAATGCGCTTCTTCGTGTTCGTGTTACTCAGTTTGCAAACTAGCTTTTAAAGTGTATATCGGTGGGGGAGGTTGACGTTCAGGGACGTTGTCGCCATGTTCACAAGTTGTCAGCCCCGGGCGCCTGTTTTACCCAGTTCCATTGAGTGCCGTTCCCAAGATCCTCCTTACCGATGCAGTTAATTTAAGTTTGCCGCCGGTCTTTGAGTAATTGCCGGAGTATTTACTTATGCATGTCGTGGTCGGTATATGTGTTTAAAGCCTCCGAGCGGTATTGTGTGCCAATGACGTTGCCGCACAATCGCCTCGATAATATTAAATGAAGTACCAATTAAGATTTTCAGAGTGTCTCGGCGTGCCTTGTGCTAGATATGCAACAAAGCACTCACCGAGTGAATAAAGTGCCTCGTACTTAGCAATAGCCCTGATGTATGTATGTATGCATCACAGGTATTCGACCCCCCCCCCCACCTATTGCCAACATTCCGTATAATATCCTTCCATTACCTTCTCTTCTTAACTACCGTTTCCTTCATTGTTTGGAGTTTATTGAAGGAAACGGTAGGTATTTTACCATCTTTAATTCCCAAAATGCCCGGTTGAGCAATACGCCTCCGCCTATTCCTTCGGGGATACAGGCGTGGTTGAAAACGGTATACGTTTACTTAACAAAGCCGAACAAGCCGAAGAAGTCCGAAAACATGTAATTGGTAACTAGCTATATTATTTGTTCTTAACTTTAAGTTGTTATTACTGTTTGTTTTTCGATTAAAAAAAAAAATTTAAAATAAATAATCTCTTATAGTAATCAGCATCGTTTGCGGCTGCAGCGGGCCCGCCATCGCCACTGCAAATAATGAACGGCGGATAGAAGAACGTTTAATATTTCCGAAACAAATTGACCAATAAAACAAAAAGTTGGCAAGTCTTGATTTCCTCGGAGCTCGAACTTGTTCAAAGTTCCAATTGTAGTCCGATTGTTTTTTAAAGTATTCTGCGAGTCCGTCCCGGGGGCCCGCGGGGCGAACGCGGTGGTGAGGGACGGTGCGAAGAGGAAAACGGCGAATGAGACGAGTCATGGAGGCGCCCGTTTCACTCAATAAAAAACCAGCACGGCGTTGGTTACGGGAACGTTTTCATTCGCTAATCTCCGGCGAGGCGCAAGGCGGCCGCCAGCGACTAATCCTACGTGACGGACGGGCCTATGTTTATTTTATTCCCTTTCAAAATTTATTAAAGCCGAAGGATTCGGTTAGGACGCAAGCTAAGTTTTTAATAGAATTTGCAAAAGTATAAATAAGTTAGTGTTATTGTTGGGGCAACTGACGTCGCGCCCATAGTCTGTCAATATTAGATAATTCCCTTGAATTAATAACCAAATCTTCTTACAACGACACACCAGACGTTTCAAACGAATTTGAAAATAACTTTTACACTTTTTTTTCAATAGATATTACTTGAATAACTGAATAAGTCGTGCCAAATCGACTAACGTAACTCCTAACACAAGCATTTTAGCTTAACTGGAGGGGTAACAAGAATACTAGTAATGTGAAACCCACATTACTAGTATTCTTAAAAAAAGAAATGTGATTGACGACAGCTGCACCGAGCGTGGGTTTTTCTTTTTTTATGGGCTAATAAGCAGACGAATCACCTGATGGTAAGTGACTACCACCGCCCATGGACACCTGCAACTCAAGAGTCACAAGTGCATTACCAGCCTTTAAGGTGGAGTGCCAGATATCAGTTTTGACGCATTGAACAACGCCGGCTAGCTGCGGCTTATATAAGTTCGAACAATTCTTCGGAGCCCTCCTTATAATACAAGCCATAGATAATGCAGAGTGAATCAAAGAAGAAACAGCGTGGGTGACAGCACACAGACTTATGGGCACCGGCATTGATAGACTTGGAGTCGGAGCATGCTGGTGGTCTTCTAAGTATCAAAGAAGCTGGCAGTTGAATTATCAACTGACAGCTTCTGGAATCTATTAGGATTCCATAATCTTAGAGATAAAAAAGGTCCCAGTCATTCAAAGTCCAATTGGACGCAAAGAGTTGAAGATTGTCTTTCTTCTGAGCGAAAAGCAAAACAGTTTGGGCAGAAACCAAAATTCAGGACTTTCCGAAGGGAGACTCATCAGTCTCTCACCAATGCTAATCTAAGCCTAACGGACTTTTGTCTGTAATTGTCACTGTAGTTAACCCTGGTAGCAAACATTTTTTTATTATTTAAACAATTATAACTTTCGTGAAAGTTATTAATAGCATTGTAACGTCATCCACGAAGACAACCTGAACTACCTAGTAACGACTGTCGCATTGCCACGCTGGTTTATGTTTGTATATGCAAATTCCCAACATCAACCAATAGGCCGCAGCCCGCCACGCATGACCCCCCAGCCTGGTTGGACAATCTCGCCTTGGTGTCAGAGGAACATAAAACCCGTCCCTCACACTCCTCCACAGCAAGATAATAGAAAAATCAGACTATAATCATCATCCCCACTTTAAGCAGATCTAAATATGATCTGAAGGCTTACGAGATTTACTTTCCCAGTTAGCTGATTAAAATCTATTAATTAAATGTAAAAACACTCTATTTCCGTAACAATAAGGGATCTGAGTTCTACCTATGTCCCTAATTTGTATATCGTGCGAGTATCAATCAGGACCCTTTCAATGAATGTTATATTTAACTACAAATGCTACACATAGTCGAGTCATCGAACTTCCAATATTAATTTTCATTTTATTTAAAAAGACAACTCTGTTACTGAAGGTTTCCGCACCATGGTAAAAGATTTAATACTCTGTAGAGTAGGGGAGCCCCCTTTAATTTTTAATTTATCTTTATCACTTGTTATTATAGCGACATCAGAAATACACACTCTGTAAAAAATTGAACTGTCTACCTATTACGGATCATGAGATACAGCCCACTGAGAGACAGACTGACTAACGGATGGATAGCAGAGGCTTAGTAATAGAGTCCCGTTGGTTACCCTTCGGGTACGGAACCCTAAAAATAAGTATTAATAAAAGCACAATTTATTACAAGCAAATTCAAATATTTTAATGAAAATAATAGTTAAGTACCTACTTCGAAATGCTAATACAGTGGACAGTGCTAAAAATTTAAGAAAGACAAATTGAAAGTTTGGCTATAATTGGTGCTAACCCGGCTTTCAGAAAGGGATTTGCCATTTGGTAAAGAGCTTTTGGCCCAACGACGCCCATGAATGATATAAATTGTAGGCATTGTAGTTGAAACCGTAGATATAGGAATCGCTAATATTTTTTATATAGGACTAGGACATAATTAAAAATTAAGTCCATTTTAGTAATGAAAGTCGTCGGATATATATCAGTTACAAAAGAATGTAGAAAAGATAACAAGTCGTAAGCGCACAGCTAGAAACGAAATGCGATTGCGCAATATCATAATTGAACATTTAGACGTAGAGATGGCGCTATTAGAACGATTTAATTATTTAAAACACAGAAACGTTTATTTTGTACATACATATGTAGATTCTGGTAGTCCAGATAGTCGTTATTTTTTATTGTTAATTCTAAACAAAATAACGATAACAAAAAAACAACAAGACAAGTATTAAAAAAGAATACGTTTTCATAACCGC
The DNA here is from genome assembly GCA_949752705.1 of Callimorpha dominula. NCBI lineage: Eukaryota > Metazoa > Arthropoda > Insecta > Lepidoptera > Erebidae > Callimorpha > Callimorpha dominula. Next base: position 22,069,367 of record OX457005.1, read on the forward strand.
ATTTATGTGTATCGATTTCTAGGGCGAAATACCCGCACTTTCTCAACAAGATTCTCACAGTGGGCGAGCGGAAATGTCAAATAATGCATTGATTTATTGAGAATTTTATTTTTATTGACTTTAGACTTCGTAGTTCTTCGACCTTATTAATAGCAATCATTTAGTTACAAAATGGATAATTTTTTTTTATTCACCACATTTCTGGGCAAAAAAAAGCCATAAGTGGGCATATCCCTTTATACAAAGACATTGAATCTGTTACCACTGAACCCTGCTTTACTAAAGGAATTAAAAAAACGAGTAGACAACTGTGTTTTTCTACAAGTTTTAATTTGACACAAGTAAGCATAGAAATACATAAATAAAATATAATTTCTACAGGGTCGTGGAAATTAATTAAAGTTGTTGTAAAAGTTGCGTTTGTTTTTTTAATGCTTACTCAATATAGTATGCAGTATACATTACAGATCATAAATTGAAGAAAAGATTAATTAATGAATTTACCTGAAGACAATATCTTAAAAGAAAAAATTGAAAACAGATTATAGGCATGAGGCCATGACATGTGACATGCCATGACAACTTACGTGAAAAATCCGATTTGGAAAAATCCATATCCCTTCCATCTCTACGGGCAAAGCTACAAGAGAAAATTAGGGGACGAAACAAAATGATGGGACATGTGACGCGACATTTTTCGAAGAAATTCAAAAGCTGTAATTCCATATATTACTTTAGCTTCCGTGGCTCATTGCCACCAGCAAAAGAAGTCCTTGAAGCTGCAATTTCGAAGTTGTTTGGTACGATAAATAATGTACTCGTATCTATCATGTTTTTTTTACAATATTGTTGGTCCTATTATGTCATCCTATTGGACGCACGAGTGATCCTATAAGGATTGTCATTGTTTTTTCATACGGACGTAAGACCCTAAAAATCATTGAAACTATATAAAAAAATATAAAAAATCACGCCGAACCGAACTAACAAGTACACATTCAATTTGAATTATTAAAAGTAAGTTCTACAGCTATAGAAAGTCCAGTAATTAATTATAATAAAGTAATAACTACGAAATAAGAATTTAATAATTGCGTTGCAGTTTGCTTTGCTTAAAAGCCTATTTATAAATTGAATGTTATTTGATCTACAAATATAGTAAAACCCTTTTTACAACCGACTTGACTTCATTCGTAATGCTAGCTATTAGTTCAGTTGAAGGGCTTAGCAATTAAAATTAAAATAGTAATGTGGTGACCATCTTTATTGCTAAGCTTGAAAAAAATTAAAAGGAAAGACTACGCCAATTGGTCGATAAAATAACTCATATCTACTCTGAAGACTAGTTCGGCTTCTCTTTGTGTGTTCTGTGGTAGACCACTTTAATAACAGTCTATGTTCTCAAGTTATTGACTTGAAGTTCTCAGCCACTGTCTACTGTTCCGCTCGCCACCTAGAGGGGATACACCCTCATATTTTCAAACTCCAAAACATGGAAAGAAATGCCTCCGTCAGATATCGTGGAATACGCCTGCTCTTGCAAGCGAATATGGTACTCGGTAACTACTTACTGAAAGGCCCTGCGCTTATTTATTATCTTATATCCATAAGGTAATAAAAAAATAAAAAGCTGTAATTTTTTTAGCTTTCGAAACGATATCCCAGAAAAGGTGTGTCCGATTAATATGTGGCATACGATCCACCGATAGCTGTAAACCGTTTTTTATAAATGTTCGGATACTGACCCTACCATGCTTATACATTTATGAAATAGCCATTTTTGTAAAAAAGAATTTTCATTTGTTAGAGACACTGAACTATTCGTGACATAAACATGATATACGGTTCAGACAACACAAAAAAGCTATATTTAACAAGAGTTTCTCCGGCATGGCTCCATAGATGTATAATAAATTACCATAATCTTTATTAGAGTCTAATAACTTTAGCAGGTTTCAAACCAACTTAAAACATTGTTAGTAAATAAGGCATACTAATGAATACTTATCAGATATTAATTTTAAATAACTATATTAGTGATATTTTGGTTGTAACTTCATAAGTCCTATTGACCCGAGTGCAAGTTTAATATTATATTTTGAGGATTGTATCCATGTGACAAATTGTTTGTTGTTGTTAATTTGATATAATATATTTCATGCTAATTTTTTGACATATTCACTCCATTTTGCATGCCCGATGACTATGCGTTGTTCTTACACCTGTAATGCACATTATTGTTTATGTTCCGCAATAAATGAATCTGAATCTGAATTAACACCGGCAAAGACCACAGGTGTAATTGCTGTTGTTATGGCACGATGTACAGTTAAAAATGTAATAATAATAAATTATTTCCTTATAAATATAATTAAATAATTAATTAATAGGTATAAATAAAACGAAAGTGCTAATGTGATACATTGAAAGTAATGTCATTGCTCCCAAACTATTGGCAGATAAAACATAACTACGTGAGTCGTATTCGACACAATAGTCGATAAAGGAATGTGTACCTCTCTGAGAAAGAATAAGGTGTTCCTCTTTATCGAATAGAAATAAAATATACATTACGTGTGGAAGGAAGAGTCGTTTGTTAGAGGCTTTTCAACACACTATAAGCCCCCAGCCCTAACTTTAAATTAGTAATTGTAATAATTAGTAAGTTTATCTAAATATTTTCAATATCAAAGAAATTCCAACATCAAAGTTTACTGCCGACCATTCCAACGATAAAATGATATCAGAAGCAAGCAATTATTAAATATTAAAGTTATCCCCGATCGTTTATTATTACGTTCGGAACATATTACCGAAATCCGGGCCCAAAAGTAAAAATAATGGAGCCAAATATATGGTTTTCATTCCGCCGTAATTACGTCACAATAGAGTTGAATTGAATAGCACTCAAGCAAAGATAAGAACACGGCCTGCTCGTCCCGCGGGGATCCGCTTAACTCATCCTCCCCCTATCCCGCTTCATAAGGTCACCATTCCTTTTGCCTAACTAGTTGCGTAACCTTAAGGTTTTATATTACTAAAACTTTTCAAAGAAACTAAATACAAAAATTATGTGTCACCTTGTTACAGGACAAATGGCAGCCGCAAATCCTTACATTGTATTGGAGAGTGTTATAAAATACGTTGAATTAAATTCCAAAGCTTAGCTATTTGTTGCGGGCCGCGAGGCTACGAGCGTCCGTGAACACGCGCTACGTAGCAGGGACAAGCTACGACAGGCTACGCAGAGCACTGCGCCCCGAAGCTGCTAGTTCTTTTGCAAGTAGAAAGTTTGTCATGGGCGCCTTATACAGTGTATTTCAAACTTTGCCAATAAAACAAAAACATTGTAAGCATGTTGAAATATTTATAATTTTATGTGATGTTTGCAATTTCGAATTCCTCGTTGAGACACAAATTGAATCTGAAGCGATAGTTTTAACTACTTTAGTTATGCATCTAACAACACGAATTTGGTAATAAATTGTCTATGAACAAATCTCCATGAATAGTAACGAAGAATGTAATTCATTCTTGTAAAATGAACTATCTGAGTAGTAAGAATTCAATTCTTCATCATCATCTATCAATAATCGTTATCGGAGAATCGGTGGCATATCAATAAATTTCCAAAATAATTATCGGAGCTCAACAAAGGAAACCCTCGTCGAATCGAATAATTTTCGTGCCCCCGACAAAAATTCCGATTCTCGTTATTCAAATACGAAACCGGAACACGATTCCGGAACTCATTCGAAGCTCGCGCCGCCACGTCGTCGAAGGCCGCTCAATCGAAAATTGAATTTCAATGTCACAACAGTGCAGATGTAAAAATCGTCGGAGGCTCGAGCGCGATCGTTGGGGCGGATGTGCGCGCGCAGGGCGGGGTAGCGGGGCGCCGGGCAGAGGGGCTGGGGTGGCGGGGGTGCGCGCGCCGGCCCGCGGCGCCGGCGGCAGTGTCCCGGGCGGCCTGCGTCCGCCGCACGTGTGCCGTGATGCGCCCCCCCGTTCCGCGCCCCGCGCCCCCTCCGACTCGCGCGTGATCGTGCTGTGACCGCAGTGAGTGCTTATGTGGACGCCTGCCCCCGGCGCGACTGTGGCGCGATGCTCGCGCGACCAGTCGCCCACTGATGCGATTTGTCGCATTTACGGATTTCTGTACCTACAGTAAGTGTCGGTGTTGTCGCTGGTCCGACGGATGCACAGCGCACCGTGACTCGGCCGCGTGTTGGTAAACTTTTGAGCTATCTCTAATAGAGCGTTTGTCAGTCAAACGTTTGAAGTGTCGACAAGGAAGATCGCACGAGGCCTACCTAAGCTCAGTTCTATCTGTGATCTTGCCCCATCCGAGCGGGCTGTCTCGAGAGAGATCGAGGCCGGAACTTCTGGAGCCTCTGTCAGCCGTCGTCAGTGTCACTAGGTACCATACAATTTTGTGACGCCTAAAAACTAACTTTTGTACTAAAAAACCTAACTTACGTTTTTTAGCGTAAGTTCAACGAAATTTCAATCATTCATTTAATTCATAGCGCTCTTGTAAGCTGTTATCAAAAGAATGAAACCTCAGAAAAATTTGAAGAAAAATATTAATAATATCTGATTAATACTCGTATACGACTCGTTGCGGTACAGCAGATGCTGCAGCGGTAATTAAATTTTACCGCGCTGTACGGCCACAGCGCCGTACTGAGCCGCACCGCTCGGCTCCCCGACGCTCGGCAGCTACCCGCGTAAAACTTTATGAGCGGTTTAAAGTGAACATTAGCTGCCGAGCACTCGGCACAGATAACACCGGTCTCTGAATAAAACATTCAATCTGCGAGAGGAACCACTCTATTTGATTAACGTCGTAATTACTTATATAACTTTACAGACAGCTCGGAGCTACCGATACTTTAAGCGTAAAGCCGATAGAATCACTCCCAAAAATAAAATCACCAACCGTTATCAAAAGGAAATTTCAATGGAATACCTCAGAAGAAATTTCATTTACAAACTTTAAACTTGGTAAAACTGGCACCGGCGGCTGGCGTTCGCTGTGGTTATACACCAAGTGTAGCGCCACAAACTAGAAATATGCAAAGTAGCCGACGAAGTAACCGCAAACTGAGCAAAGAGGATTCCCTTTTTAATCCAACGCCTGAATGGTAAAGTTTGAATAGCGAGAGGGCGAACCCGAGAAATAGTTGTAACCTTATTGCAGGACGAGCGGCCACCATTGAGACCGTTCTCGGCTCCGGCTACGGAATCGCTTTAGCGAGGGTTGAATGGGATTAGCCCTTTCGAGGGGACGCGATAAACTAATATGGGGACTAGAATTGGCTTCAAATAGCCCTGCATAATGCGCAGTCGAAGCTTAAAGCTGACAATCCAACACAATTTATCGTACCGTCAGTTAACAATAGCGCCGTCACTGACCAGTACCAGGCCCAACACGTAAAAGCGGTCTTAATTTAACCTAACATTGCAAGTGAAAAATCCAATTATTTGCTGAAAGAACGCAGCCACAACAAAGCAAACTTCATAAAAAACTTTTTTATAAGAATGTAAACTCGTAAAGACGAGATCAAACGGGCGCCTACAGTTGCGCTGCGAGCGCCAGTGGCATGAGCTTTAACCAAACGATGATTAATTAGATGATAATTTGAGAACATTAGACTGAGACGATACTCGCGACAAGTGTTTGGAAAACGTTGATACACAAATTGCAGATCTAATACAATATAATCTTAACACAAGTATCGCAGTGAGATTGTAGTTTAGAAGTAGTTTTACGCACACAATAATACACGCTTTGGTTACACACGCACACACTTGTGATACTGCGAATGTATTGAATAAATAATGATCACTTAATGCGTGTGCCCAAGTGTATAAAAGTTTAAAAGTCTTTGAGACTAATCCAGGTTGGTAGCGTTTTCATTAGGTACACTATATACTGTATTTAATCCCTCGATAACCACATTTTCACTTCGGTGGCTATTGAGATAAACAACTTTAGTAACGAATTGTTCATTTACAAAACATTGGTTTGCTTAGATCCCAACATATTTTTATTTTAACTCGCTTTTGTCAGATATTGACTGTTAAGCAATTTAACCAAATTTGAAACTAAAAGATGTTTATACATTAATTGATTACATGGACATGGACTTCTTGTGCCGAATACATTTAGTGTTTTTATTTTAATCCTGAAACATTACAGCTTAAAATAGATTTTATTTATTACAATACATTTTTAATTATTAAAGAATTATAGCCTTATACTTAAGTATAATGCTTTTTATTTACTTATTATTGTAATTGTTTATTATTAATTTAAATTAATAATAAACAATTACAATCAACTTTTGATTAAAATAAAAGGCCCACTTTAAACATTTCGCAATTAAAGATTTTGTCCGTTCGGCTCATCGTAACTGGATCCCATCGTTGTTTTATCCAAATTCACTGTCGTGTTAATGAGTATGTGGCTATTAGCACCAGCAGCCTTTTGTACATCGTGAATAATGTAGTGAAGCGGAGCGGAGCGAGGCACATTTAGCGACGGGCCTGTGTCATCTCAATCGCACCGCTCCCCCGGGGACAGATAAGCCAATCCCGCTGCGTTACATAAACCTTCACTATTTTATGACGCGATTTAACGCCACCAAGCCTCGGGATAAAGTTATGTTTGTTGTTCTCTCTATCTCGTCTTTCATAAGCCTTCGGCCTCGTCAAACTCGATATCTGACAACTTGGGAGATCCAATTATTTATGTGTCACTGTAAGCCGTTCGGTGAGGCTATGACGTCACTGTTTCTCTAATCCTGGGCCACTTTACTATTAACAACCTTTAATATATTTTATAATTATGATGTCCTGGGTAATCTCTTTTAACTACCCGAATCAGATTCCGTTTTATTAACTTGATTGTTATGAAAATTGAGAAAGAATGAGTTGAATTGAATGAGAAAGATTCTCGTATTCATTAGTTCGAGAATCTTTCAGTATACAGTTAACTGTCGATGAAATAAAATTACCTACTTATTATAGTCATTAACCATTTGTTTTGAGTTTTTTTTTTAATAGTCTTCTTTTAGAAAGTAGTATCTAATTAGTTTGAACTGTAAATACTTTGCACCGGAAATTTACTTCTACAAACTTAAAATATCGGAAACGCAATTGCTTTCTTTAATATCATTTCCTTTGAAGTAGCCAGCGTGTTAATAAATCTTCAACTACGTTTAGTGAGTTCATTAGAAGTAGACAAACATTTACTTGTTGAGTAGCCCTTACACTATCCACGGAGAACAAATAGCTCTTAAGATAAAAAGGGTTTAATATCATTATCTAAAAACATTCAGTTTCCTTTTTCGAATGCTTGTGTTCCATATTAGGGGTTGTATACATTACTCTATCGTAGTTTCTTCTCTGAAACAAACAATGTGAATCTGGGGGCACGGAAGTGCCCCCGCCAAGTCGAGCAAAAAAGCGGCTCGGCCGTACCATCCTTTTCTCGAAGCAGTTCTGGTCATTTTCAACCTCCTATAACTTCGTTGTGGATAAAACCAGAAGCCTGACTTTTCAGTAACCAAGCAGGCATTGTTTATACACGGTATATTTCAAATTTCATTCCATTTGAACCAGTATCTTAAGAATTATAACTAGTCAAAGTTTCTTAATTTTGTCACTCACTGACTGACTGACCGATCATCAAACTTCTAAGGCACTTCTAGCAGACATAGCAGCTTCAAGTTGAGAATAAAATTAGTGTTTAGTGTATAAATCAACGAGAAACTAAAATGTTTTGTTTTTCGGTTTAGTTTTCTTTACTCCAACAGCATACATAACTTTGTATCCCATATAAATATATAGGACTACAAAGTTACATTTGCAGTTAATCAGTGTCTGTCTGCATATGTATAAAATGGAATAATAGGTGTAGATATAATTATGTTCAAAGGTAACTTGCAAAATGGTCTACGGAATGAAAAAGCAAGAATGGGACATGTCTTATGAAGTTGAATAAATATACCAAATTTTTTTTTTTTTTTGTGAATTAAAAAACGTGGAAGAGACCAATTATAAAAATAGGAGTAAAATTCATGGTAAGGCGAAATATTGATGTGAGTCTTAGTTTAGTTAATGGTTCTATCGGTATAGTGAAAAGAGTAAAGGTTGATCCTGAAAATACAAAAAAAAAGGAAATATACATTACATTTAATAAAGAACATGTTTACGAGCTTGGTCCGGTCAAAACTAAATTTGAAATAATTAATAGGGCTTATGCACAGAATACATAATAATACCAGTAGCTTATGTTCATGTTATTCATATGTATAGCCTACGCTATAACTATACATAAAAGTCAAGGCCTAAGTCTAAATAATGCGCTGATGGATATCGGTTCTGCAGTATTCACATCCGGTCAAGCTTACGTGGCACTTTCGATAGTTACAAGTCGGGGCCGTTTACATCTAGTTAATGTCGATTTTTGAAGTATTAAAGCGCAGGAATCCTCAATTTGTGATTACAATAGACTAAGAATCATTTAGCGTCCAGACTTGTCAAAAATTGTAACATCAAAGCCTTCGAGAAAAACCAATAGAGACAGGGAGTGGGCTTTGAGAAAAACTGTAGCTGAAGCTCAAAAAGTAGTACCGGAAAAGAGAAATGAGATGCCATCGAAAACAAAACTTGTAAAAAAAAACCAAGTCTCGCCACTCAGTAATTAGCTAACCTAACAACACCTTATAGTGACCATGTCAATAATAAACATCATTTATGTTTTAAATAAAATAGATTGACTTTGCCATCGCATAAAAACACAATGTATCTCATATATATTAAATAAGATTGTTTAGTGCGATTGCAAAGACAATCTATTTTATTTAAAACATAAAAGATTTTCAATATTGATATGGTCACTATAAGATGTTGTTAAGTTAGCTAATTACATACACGTGACCCTGGTCGTAAGACGAAGCCGAGTTTGTTATATTTAAAAAAATATGACATTCGAAATTCAAACATTTATGAGCGGCCAGGAGCGCAGAACTTCCAGTATACCCTATGTATACATCCTACTAATATTATAAACGTGAAAGTTTGTGAGGATGTATGGATGTTTGTTACTCTTTCACGCCAAAACTACTGAACCGTATGCGATAAAACTTGGTATGTAGATAGCTTTAGACCTGGATTAACATATAGGCTACTTTTTATCCCGATATTCCCACGGGATCGGGGCTTACGCGGGTGAAACCGCGGGGCGCAGCTAGTTTAGATAATATATGTCATTACCTACTTTTTATTTTTAACCTAATTATACATATACAGATGAGTGTGTGTGTGTATGTATATGCAAATACATGTGAAGTACAGTGAAGTTATGTTTTCACTTCTGACGTGCAGTCCCACGACTGACTTTTTTTTTTTTTAGTCTGATTATTCCTGTTCGGATTGAGGTGACAAACCAGCTTTATGTTTTCAGTATTTTTTTGTAAGATTAGACATAAACTTTATCTTATTCTTTTCTCCACTTGTCAAAATCTGTAAAATGTCTGTATTATATTGTATAAAGTGAAATATTTAAAAAGCCGTTATTAATCTTAATGGCGATGCTAATTGCAGCGCGACCGACTTCAAAATACCCCGTTTACATTGAGTTGTGGCAGAAAGTAATCAATTTATATAATTAAATAATTATATAGACCGCGTTCGTAACGACCCAACCATTTGACCGTCACAATTTGAATAATCCGTTATTGCAGACTATATTACCATCATCTGATATTTGAAGTTCATTATTGGTAGTAAGTTTTACAACGTTATCGTACGAGTTATTATCTGGTTAGGGGTATCTAAATGTCGTAAGTACTTGTTCCCTTTCCTTGCATCTAGCTGAGTAACTTTAGTGTACATGTCTGTTAGTGATGTAGGATAAAGACTATATCTATGTTAAGATCGAAATATGTAAATAAAAAACCTGCAACAACGAAATAAATTCAAATATTTTTAAAGTGTTATTTTAACAACATACTAATAATAACAGTAACAAGTTATATTGCCTTTATATATTGCTTTGTCAATAGCTAGAAATATCAATAACAAAACTATAGATTAATACAGTTTTACATGAAATTAACTTAAGTAATTTAATATAGATTCACTAGACTACACTCTTACATCTTGATACTTGAAATCCTTGATTCTTAAATTATCGTTTTAATTATTATAATTAAATGTTAGCTTTTAGTTTTTAAATAACCTAAATAAGTAATATGACTATGAATATGAATATTTATCAAGAAGTTTAGGTAACACCAAAACTCTGAAATCTAGGACAACACTTTTAACTTTCTTTTTCTCTGTTTAAACCAGCATAAAATGTTTAGTTTCATAAGGAACAATCTAACATTAAAAACAATAAGTAGGTAAATCATATTAGGTACTGTAGTTCTAGAATATCGCCAACAATATGTTGTAATGTATGTCTGCAGATATGATTTAGACTTAAACTAGCGAATATAAAACAATACATTACTTAACTATAGCAGATATGAGGTCGCCGTGAAAGTGCTCCTGTATTATCATTGTCTAGGTTTGGAACATCGCCCAATAGGTCATAAGGTGCCCCTATTTTGTCACTGTACCTTTAAGGTTTCTATTTTATAAATTATCTTTACTCTAAATAAAAAGATAGAAAGAAAAATGTTTATTTCTGCATAGCACAATACATATAAATACCAGTTTTTGATAAACAATAAAAAAATATACACACTTAACCTAATAAAAAAATAGGCATTGTGCCAGAAATGCCTCGGTTAAATATCTAATCTTGATACTTGAAATCCTTGATTCTTAGATTATCGTTTTAATTATTAAATGTTAGCTTTTAGTTTTTAAATAACTTAAATAAGTAATATGACTATGAATATGAATATGAATATTTATCAAGAAGTTTAGGTAACATCAAAGGTATTTAAATATAACTAAGTGCTTGTGTTAGGAGTGAGTTCACGTCGGTAGTGCACTGGCTGAAGTTCGAACTCACAACCACTTGATTGCAAGTCCGTATTACATACGGAGTATGTAGTATTTTTGATGTTCCGTAAGTTATTTCGTCGACTTAAAAATAGTAATTAGTAAAAGATTTATGGAAGGGATTTGGACGAAACATTTGCACAAGTAACGGTAATAGACATTGAATATTTAGACGAAGGGTTTTAACTATATTTCAACATTATTACAATAAAACATACTATTAAAAAACAGTAAACTAAATAAATCAGTATTAACAAACATTATTACAATATATGAGTTACACAAATAAGTATTGAGAAAACCAATTCTTAAAATGGTGAGCTATAAGAAAACTAATTCTTTTAACCACCGTTTTAAATACCTACATATCTAGTTCTATAAACCATTATATTCTCTCTAGATAACAATGCCTCTGAATTTGCACACATTAATTATATCGCAGACAAGAGTATATATTATGTAGTCATGTGTAAATTATATTTCACTACCATTATTGTAAACGCCTGACTTCGGCATATGATGTTTTCTTTCTTTTTTAATGTGTGTTTGTTGTGTTTCTTTTTCTAAAACTTCCTGTTTATATTTACTCTTTTCTTCTCCTCACACATTTGCTTTTAAGAGTTTTTCTCCTATTGTTTCATTTTTGTGTGTTAATTTTGGTTTTTGCTTCATGCATTACGTATAATTTTACCATAAAAATATAGTACATACATACCTACTAATAACTTCCTTATTCAACAAAAATTAAGTACAATAACAAAAATGTTGTACATATTTTGTACATATTTCGAAATACGAAACGTCTTTCAAGTATTTTTTCACATCTCATTTTCTCACGTATATAATGTTGACTGTTATCCAATACTGGAATACGTTCTCGCTGCGGCTCGTGATGGATCGTCGTCCATCGCGCGCCAAATGCCACTTTATTGGACATTAATCGTTCTCGTGTAGCTATGGTCACGCGACACCGAGAAATGGTGTCCGGTTTATATGTCAACAGTGTATTGTGTACATAGACCATATCTATCATCATGATTACGGATGTGTGTGGACATGTTTTTATTTATTTATATATTATACTTTAATTTCATAAGTGTCGTCTGTCCAGATGATTAGAGAGAATCATTAACATGTCGTAAAGTGATTAATTTCGCTCCAGTAACAATGTCAGTAACAGAATCAGGAAGGAATAGCTCTCGATGAATATAAGTTTTTTTTACTTAATTAGTACGTTAATCTGAAAGGTAGTACAGTAACTTTAGATACTGAAGTCGTGTAATCAAATTGAAGTATAACGTGCATTGTGAGGAAAAAGAAACACAACAAACACACATTAAATAAAAGAAAGAAAACATCATATGCCGAAGCCAGGCGTTTAGGATAATGTTAGTGAAATATAATTTACACATGAGTACATATATACCCTTGTCTACGATATGATTGATGTGTACAAATTCAGAGGCACTTTTATCTAGAGAGAATATAATGCTTTATAAGTGTAGGATGTGTAGGTCTTTAGCAGCTTAGATCACAGTAGTTAAAATAATTAGTTTTCTTAAAGCATAACAATTAAAAAAATTGGGTTTCCCAATATTGTTTGTGTAACCCATATATTATAATAATGTTTGTATGAATATGCATAGGCCCTTGTAATGACTGGGATTTTTTCAGTTTGCAGTGATACAAATGGATTTATTAATGGTGTTATAAGTTTACATATTGTGTATTTGTGTAATATTTTGCATCATAGCTCCTAAACAGATGGACTGATTTTGATTGTTTTCAAAAGGTTTTGATCACTTGATCTAAGGTGTGCTTAGCTGTAATTCAAGAACATCTGTTCAGCCGTTGAAAGATGGATTTTTGATGGGGGGTACTTAATTTTTTTTATTAATGTTGTAATAAAAGATATCGTCATTAAGCTGATGTTCAAATATAATTAAAAACCTCCGTCTAAATAATCAATGTCTATAATCGTTAGTTGTGCAAATGGTTCAACCAAATCCCCCTCATCAATCTTTTACTAATTACCGTTTTTTAGTCTATGAAATAAATTGCAGAACATCAAAAACTGTAATGTTAGGCAAAACAAATTGAGGTATATTTACGAGAATCTGTTTGTGAGCCGTAATATATTGGGTAATTAAAGGTTAGTAAATAGTTTATGGTTTGGTGTACAATGGCGATGTAATCGGCGCACTATTAATAACAATGGGCACAATTGAATCGCGTTTTGTAACGGTGTGGCGCGGCGAAAAGTGGCGGGGTGCACACCGGCCAATGTCGGCGTACGTCGGTGTACACCCGCTTTATCTGCCATCTGACTAATGACAGAATGACCCACCTTTGGGTACCATACGCTGCTTATGGCTGACATATTAGCTACCTTTTTTAGGCAACTCAAATGATTTATCTTCCATACACCGGAGCAGTTAACTTAATTTATTTGCCAATAATTATAAATACATAATAAATTATGGTGTATGGAACTTGAATGTGTTTTCGCAACTGAATTTCGGTAACATATTTATCTACATATACATGTAACTATTTGGCGCACAAGAATCTCTCGCAGGTATAACCTATAAGATTTTATCTGATAAATTAAATAAGAAAAAAACCAAGCATTACGATAATTACTATAAAATATTCATGACTTCAGGAAAAATAACGATATTTAGTGGCAGCAGGATTAGAGAAATTAAAAACTAAAGTTATATATTTCACTTGCATCTAGTTCCACTAGCGTGAGTGATAGCGTCACGGAACGCGCCCAACCGCGCTGCGAGCGTCCTCGTCAACGTTACAACTTTTAATGTGCAAATATTAAAGTTAATCTGCATTCAGTTCGGATTATTTAAACTGGACACAATATAAAATCAAATATTACAAATTTTCGGTAAATTGTAAAATCTTTTTTTGTTAAGATTTTTGGCAGAGAAAGTCTTTTTACCAGAGCTAATATTGTTCACTATGACTATGAAACAAGAGTGACAATGTATGTCCCAGATAAGAGTGCTGCATTGTCGACCGTCTCAAATTGCAGGTCAAGAAACTATCCGGTGAACTGATTTAGATCTATCCACAACCATTTTCTTAAATGATTAAGATTGTTAGCAACTGAAAGCAGATAAGGGATGATTATTAAAAACTTGGTAGTTTTGGAACTAGCACTAAGAAATTTATTTAAGGTAATGTAATATATATATTTTTTTATTAAGTCACTGTATTTATTTCATATACGAGTAGACTGGTTTTAAGTATTCGTCTCGTTAAATTATATCGTTCGAGACGTTTAACTAAATCACCTATATAACTAACAAAATATAAAAAATGATTGAAAAGACTAGACTGAGTGATCGCGTCCATATTTTAAGAGACTTCGACGCAGTCTCCTTTAATGTAAACCAATTCATTCAAAGTAAATGTAAGACTTCTTGCCGTTTTGGAAATACATATTATAAAGTGTAGATAAGTACGAGTACTTTATTATTTAAATACACCTTTATTTTAAGTCGAATTCTAAAATGAAACTAGTATTAACTAACTATCTATAATACTCGTATGTATAATGTATTATAACTATATATAACTCTCTGGAACTGGAGTTGTATTAGAGCGAACATAGAATGGATTTAAAAAGGCTGATTGCCCCATGGGATTTGGACTCTTTATAAATAAAAATGTAATTAGAAGAAACGATTTAATTAACGTGGGCATTCCCCTCATTACTTTGAATGAATGTCAAATATATCATACGTAAGCGTTCAATATGACGATTATAATCTTGTTTCCGCTGATTATCCCTCAGGCTCTGCTTATGGACGTTAATTTATTTCGCTCATTGTTTATTTATCGCCCACCTTCGTTCACCCCTAGAAATTGAATATATTGTGAGTATAGTTTGTGTAACGGACCTAGAACTTGTGTTTTTATTTACAGTTATCATTATTGTTGTTCATATATGTTTTCCGTTCAATTCTGTATTATAATATTTTGTCGCTCGTCGTCCTTATGACAATATATCTTATCTTCTTCACATATTATGTTTACCAAAATATCCATAATACGAATCTAGATTAATTTGAAATATACAGGGTGTATTTGAAATATACAGGGTGTATTTGAAATATACAGGGTGTATTTGAAATATACAGGGTGTATTTGAAATATACAGGGTGTATTTGAAATATACAGGGTGTATTTGAAATATACAGGGTGTATTTGAAAAAGGACCACTTACTTACACCACTGAAATGACTCTATCTATCATGCAGTTACAATAATAATTAAAAAAAAACTATCCGTTTACAAGTTATGACCATTTGAGTTTCCAGGTACCTATATATTTTCCTGAGTTTTTCATAAAAGTAGATGGAATGTGTAAAGTTAAAGATTTTAAATCGTATGTATTTTTTGATTTTGGATTTTTTCATTCCATTACTAAGAAAATCCATATTATCTTTGAAAAAAAGTATCACCGACTTCAATGTGCTTTTAAGTGGAAAGTAGATGTATTTTGTTTAAATATAATATGGGTAGGTCACCTAAACGGACTGCTCCAATGAGACAGCGAGGTTTCGGAGTAAACTAAAATATCATCGATGTATACAATTTTTAGATATTTGATAATTTTTAAAAACCGCTCCACTGATTTCGATAAAATTTAAATAGGACCACCTGGGAAGTATACCCTATGAAAGAAAAAAAAATCCAAATTGGTTCAGGCGTCTTCGAGTAATCGGTGAACATACATAAAAAAATGGTTCCTACGAATTGAGAACCTCCTCCTTTTTTGAAGTCGGTTAAAAAACTAACTTCGAAAAATTTTTAAGTTAGTTATTATGGATTTTCTCAAAAACTGAGTGAACAGTTCCAAAAAAAAAAAAAAAATATGTGCGAAGTCAGGCTTTAAATTTACACGTTCGACCTGCTTTTATGAGATGAGACACCGAGTAAAAAATACCTGGAAATTCAAATGGTTATAACTTGTAAACGGATAGATAGATTTGTAACGTGGGAGAGCCAGACTCCGCTTGATACCACGGCCTCACAGAAAAACCGGCAGTAAAGCAATGCATTGCATTTCGCCGCGTGAGTGAGGTTATCGGAGGCCTAACCTAACCCTTCCCTCTCCCCTATTCCCGTCCTTCCCGTCTCCCCCCCCCCCCCCCCCGTCTTTACCGCTCACCCTCTTCTCCTACTCCCACCTTAAAGGATGGCAATGCACTTGTGACTTTTGAGTTACAGGTGCCCGTCGGCGGTGATAGTCATTTACTATCAGGTAACCCGTCTGCTCGTTTGCCCCATATACCATAAAAAAAAATTCATGTAACTGGTGGCTTAAGTAAGTATTCCTTTTTCAAATATATAGTATATAGTATAGTATATTTTCAAAAATGTCACAAAGAGTTCTCGAAGCGGATTGTTGTAGATACAAGTTAAACTTAACTGGTAGCAAAAAAAAATATTTAGAATCTCTATTCAAAATATTTTTTTACATTACATCACTCACTCTGTCTAGCAAACGCAAAACACCGTTTCAATTTTTAATACACTGCTTTAAACTTTCTAATAAATAAGATAACTCCGACACAAGCCCTGTCACAAATCAAGCGCCGAAAGTAAGCACAAAAGAACGCTTTGGTATTATAATTTTACAAAATACAAATAAAAAACCAAACATGTTTGTTATTGTGGCATTTTTGATATATCTCCAACAAAGGTGAATGTTGTGTTAGGACAGCAATAGGTTACAAGAGGTCGTCTCAAAGAAAACTTATTGTTGAATATGCTTTTATTTGTGTAGGGCACTCTGTATCAGGATGAAACAAGATTGACAGAAGTTAGCCAAGAAAATTAGCTTCAAACAATTTAGCTTTATCGAGCGCACAATGAGTCTAAAAATATTGATATAATTTAAATGATAAGACAAATCACGGGAACGATTGCAAAAAGTCAAACTTTTTCATAACTTTTATTCCAGTGAATTATTTAGATGTCTGGATTTTTAAATAAAAGACTAGCTCATCTATTAGATCAAATTATTTAATGAATAACATTAAAATATAAAGTGGTTTGTAAGTTACAACGATAGTCAGTGATGAATAAATAATACAGATGTGCCTAGTCCTATTGTATGATCTGGTACAGAGTTATGTAAATGGCTACATCAGGATTTGTAAAGGGCGTACAGAAAAAAAAAACCATCTTCTTGCGTTTGTCCATTGCCTTGTTCTTGTTTCTTCAACTATTGGCATGAAGTGTGCTATTATAACTAAATGCTAGAATTTGTGACACCAAATGTATTTTTAAACATGAATTTTGTCAGTTATGTTGTAGGCGACACTTACCTTGTCCTCTGACAAGAGAAGATTCCAACCGCCGCCCGGTGCCTAACTCGGCCAAATAAAAACTCGATTTACAACAAAAAGTGTGATGAATCTGTGATTGAATTTGATGTGTTATGTCTATATCTTAGCTTGATTGTCTGTATGTTATACAAATACCGGTATTACTTACGTTTCTTACTTACTACCCTACACTCACTATCAAAAAATAATGTATGTAACAAAATATATAATTTTCTTGTATATTATGATAATGTAGTTCCAAAATCAAAATTAAAATCAAATTTATTTATTTCAAGTAAACCCATTGTAGATATTTTTGAATTGCTATCTAATATATTCCCATTTTAAATGCAATTATGCATAATAATTTGTCGTAGATATACTAAGCTCGGTATTACACAAATTCGAACTTGTAGCGGAACAAACAGCTCCCGTTGTGTTACAAGCGCTGCTAAGTAGGGTTTCGTGTATCACACGCTCATCCTATCAAATTAATAGGCTTTGACACGCCAAGCCATTTACCAATATCCATAAGTATTAACGGCTAAATTAGTGTGCTTTCTGAGAGTAACGCAGGGGCAACAGATCGGTGCCCTTTGAGGCAATTATTCTATTTTGAAATGGAATTAATAGTACTTAGGACAGTAGGCAAGGAACGTGACGTGTGATTCCCTTAGCTTTTGTATTAATGTAAGCCACATAAGAAAGAAGTATGAAATTTGTAAGAGCTTACATGTAAATGCTTTATGAACGTTAACGCTCTAGCAGGTCTAAGTTTACTTTTGCCAGCTTTTATAGCGAATACACAACTGTATTTAACTTTTTCTAGGAGAAAGATGATCGTATTGACTACTACTATTAAAATATAAATAAATAATAGTTAAAAAAAACCTAAAAAGACACGCTTTTATAGAAAATCCAACTAAAAAATCTTTTTAACAAAAAATTAAACCGACGAAAAGAACTAAAAAGCAAAAAATAAATAAACCTTAAGTCTTAAGTATTGAGCTTATTTACATCAACTATCTAATTTTATACAAACTTATTTTGAGTCGGCGCCAAACAACAAACTGATTAATTATCAAAATTTTATATGTACCTACGTAAGTGATAAATCATTTTATTATTTGTTCCTTTCCGGTTTGTTTCTTTTTTTATTAGATAGGGTGGCCTATCTAATAAAAAAAGAATAATCAAAATCGGTTCATAAATAACGGAGTGAGGGCTGAACAGACATAAAAAATAAAAAAAATGTTATACGGTCGAATTGAGAACCTCCTTTTTTTTTCGTCGGTTAAAAATAGAAAATAAATTTGGATTAAGAATAGTGTAAATAAGAAATAAATGTAAATTATTGGAAAAAAAAGCGTGGGGTGCATATGGTGGCAATAGTTATAAACATTTTATTGACACTATATGCACCCCACGCTTTTTTCCAAATGAAATTCATTTTGAAAAATTATAGATTCTGATAAAATTTAAGGCGTGTCTTGTTTGCAAGATATCGGCAACTTGCTCGTAGTGTTAAGACAAGCATTCGAGAAAGTTGCGGATCTCCAAACCGTTGCCAAAATTTACATACTTCATGCATCTTATATTTAAACGAATAGTGCCAAATGTTCGCGTTTGGAATAATAATTGTCTTGAATATCCGGAATATTTGGATTGAATCTATGTAGATATAAACTAAGCCATGGAGTGATTGACCAAAGTATCTGCTAAATTCAAGTGCTTGCTAAACTCATTTATTTTTATACCAAATGTCTACATAAAAGAATGGTGATCAAACTATTTAATGACTTTTTCACAGTATTATTTTTAATAGTCGGACTAGTATAAAAAATTAAATAAAAATGATTTTGTCACAAATATACAAGGGCAATGATTTATATAATACGATACATTATGGTATCTAAGGCGCTTAAGGTACCGAAACCGTGTCTGTGAAACTTCCAAACTAGGCTTGAGCCTATATTTTGGGAGACAGTGTTCAGTCGTGGATGTTATTACACAGTTGTGAATTTAAGTAGCAGCTCTCACTGTGCGGCGCATTACAAGTATTAGCAGGGCTACATCAGTCGCTCGAGGTCGCATTTTATATACCTACCAATTTAGCTTGCCGTGGACGGCAATAGTGTCAGTACAACGTGTATAGTGTATTATCTATGACAACGCGTAGCTGAGAGCACGCACGCATGAACGTAAATAAAAACAAAATGCCAAATCGAACTTATTGTACAGTGGACGTGTTATGTTATTGGTAAATGTATTTATTATGTTAAATTGCGTTATTGCTAGATGTTAGTGATCTGTTAAATGCTTTAAAAATAAGTCGGAATAATTATTTAAGTTATTACTTATTTTGTCAATATAATTTAACAAATACTTTAGGTGTTTGTTCTTTACTCGCCATTGCCCCGTGGCTGTGCTTATATTAAATAATAGTTATCTTCTTAACAAAAAAATAGATGTTGCTTATTCATATTCTATACAATGTATAGTACAAACTGTACTAAATCAGGTTTAGAGTATTTGGCCAGGGTGAATGTTGTTGTAATAAATGTAGTCTATTAAACTGTAAATAATAAACCCATAACATCTAGAAAAGGCGACGAACTTTGTAACGTAACGTAAGGCGAACTGTCGGCTGCTTCTCTCACACAACATGGTACCTACCTATAGGATTTTCTTAAAATACTAATTAAATTAGGACTAGGTGACTGAAATGTAAAATATATTGAGAGCGGCACGGATAGAGGTATTTATTCGAGTAGGTAGTTATTTGTTAATTTATACTTTTGTATAACATAATATGTTATACAAAAGTATTCAATTGAAGCACATATCATAAAACGGGTTGCCGATTTAAGGGCTCTCATAAAATACAAACAATTACAGGTAGCAGGCAGATACCTATTGTCTTTAATGCTCCTGTAATTGTAGACTTTCGTTGTAATAGTAAAAATGTTCATAATGATAATATCTATGATATATTACTGAAGATTCTGAACATCGTTGGTTTATTATAAATCATACTCGCGCTATTATAAACTGACGAAAAAAATGTGAACTGCAACAAGGATTGCCAACTTTTTGTATGACAAATAAAGTATATTAAAGTTGGAGAGTAAAAAAAAAAGGTATTTTAGAAAAATAAACAGTATTGTTTTTTTTAAATTGAGAAACATATTTTTGGAGCTTCTCGCACAAATCAATATGTTACTGTCAGTTTTTACATATTAAACCTCTCCACATATTAAATCTTAATTAAAAAACATGATTAGCAAATTTTTTTTAAAGCCCTTTTACTGTAAGTAATCCGGCCACTTGAAAAAAACTTGACACATCTCACACACGGCCGTCTGATCCCAAACTAGGCAGAGCCTGTACTATGGTGACCAGACCGCTGATAAACATACTAATATATTTCAAAATACATACATATTATAGATAAATTACACCCAGACACAAAAAAAAGATCATGCTCATCACACAATTATTTGTCCTGAGTAGGAATCGAACCCAATATTAAAAGTGAAGAATATTTTAATTACTTATAAAAATTATACTTATATCATTACCTATATAAAACTCAACACCCATAAATTTGATTGTCAAATAAATAATCTATTTCATTATTTGTGTATTTTGTACAACCTTGAAGTGTCTGGCAAAGCGGTTACACACACAGACAAAGGTCACGCGGTGGGTAAGGCGTTCTCAACTTTCGAAATGCGTAAATAAGATATATTTCTGGTCGCAGCTAACGCCGGGTATTATTAATTAAATTTTGTAGGCTAATATAGCATAGGTATTTTCACTTTTGTATGGGAGTGATGTATCTGTTACGAAGTAACTATTATCTTATCTGTGGTATTAGTAAGTATAAATGTGTGTGTGTGTGTGTGTGTGTGTGTGTGTGTGTGTGTGTGTATAGGTGTGTGTGTGTGTGTGTGTGTCATATTGTAGTCAAGTTGTTGTATCCCAGTACTCACCCTGTTTTTGATTTCATATATTAAGTCCTGCAATGTTAAATTTCTTGTTAGCCGTATTATATATCTAAATGCATAAACTTTTGTATTATTGTCTGCCAAAAGATGTTTTGCGATTAATATTAGAGAAAACTGTTTTTTTGGTTTTCTGTTAGGATCAGGAGGAGGTACGGATGGATGCTTCTTCATTATGACTTTGAGCACAAAGAGCTGACGAACTGACAGGAGCACGCAATCTGAGTACAGTTGTACAGTAAGGCTTTCTTGTCATTACCTTCAGTATTGGCTGCCCCACCGCATACTGTAATGCAATATTTAACAACGGACTGAAATAAAGCTATATAAATCAATTTTAGTTGTTCTAGGTTTGCTACATCTCTTATATTTTTAAAGGTGTGTATCAGTCAACTTGTCCGCGTTATCATTAGGGCTATGTGTCTGTCCCATTTCAGTTCGCTGTCCAGTTGCACACCTAGGTAGTACAGTCGACCCTAGCAAGTTCAAGGCAATTGCAGTTGTTCTGGGAGGAACAAGTGTGAGCCCTAATGCTAAAGTCTCGTGGTGGGTTTTCTATTTTTGTTATTGAAACGGGTACATAAGTTATTTTTGGAAGATTTAGGGTAAGTAAATTACTCTTGAGCCAATGCATTATCTTTGCAATGGAGTATTCCGTTCTCTCTTTAACCAACCGCCATTTGGGTCCCGAAACTAATACCCCATACAGTACAAATACAGGTCATGATCCTAATATATAGAAGCGACATAGTGCAGAGGTCGTTTATGTATATTTGAAAGAGAGTTGCACTAAGAATACTCCCCTGTGGAACCCCGTAAATTTTTACAGATTGCTTTCGACCACCTAAATAGTTTTTGAAGATGTCATGTGCTGTGCCTCTTATGCCATTTTTTTTTTAATTTTACAAATAGGATGGAGACAGAGACCGTGTCGAAAGCCTTAGAAAGATCCATGAATACACACAGGCACTTCACTTTTTTGTTAAGATTTTCAACTATTGTACTTGTCAAGTCATGTACAGCGTCTTCAGTAGATACACCTTGACGAAATCCGTACTGGTTATTAGCTAGGATATTATATTTATTAAGATATTTTTGAAGTGCACTATTCAGTATCTTCTCAAGAATTTTTGAGAGGGCAGATAGTACCGCAATAGGCCGGTAATTACTAACGCAATCTCTATCCCTGTTTTTGTATATTGGGTGTACAATAGCTTTCTTGGAAACATCGGGAAATATTCCAGTGCATATAGCTCGGTTACAAATATGAGTGATGGGAGGGATTAACACTTGTTGAGACTATCTCAATACATGCGAGGGAGTGCCATCCCATCCTACTGCACAGTCTACACGGAGTCGAAAATAATAGCTTCTAAGTCTGCCTCGGACACCTCCAAAAAGGCTATCGAGTTTAGGGGACTTTTTATGTTACTTAGGTAATTGGGTAGATCAGTAGGTGAAGTAGGAGACGATGTTAGAATTTTATCAGCTAGTCTTTTGCCTGTGTCGGTAAAATATTTACAGACGTAACTACGTCTGTCAACTGGCAGATATTTGTGGGCTTGTGGATATTTGAAGGAGTTCCAGAGGACTAACATTAATTGTATTTGTGTTGTTAAAGTCTTAATGGCTTTCCAGAAGGCTTTCGTATCTTTCCCTGCGTTATCAATCAGACTTTCAACTTACGAAGAAGTGAGAAGTGCTAAAAATTTCTATAACGTGAATAAGTAATTTAAAGTGTCATGTTGTTAGGAGCTTTATTGGATGTTATGTGTAGCCTATCACGACTATTGATGCAACGAAATAAGCCTGAGTCATCCACGGTTTGAGCATTCTATTTCTTTTACTTTGTCGTGTTATTCGAGTATGTTTAGTTATTACAGATGAAATCATAGTTACTAAATCGTTCGCGGCCCGGCTGGGATCATCTATCGCTAACATCATCATACTCGAGGTTTCCTAAGTCGTCTTTAATTTTTAGGTAATCAATTGAAGTCTTAATATAGGAATGGTGAAGAAAGGGGTTCACGTTTTCAACAATTATCACAAGGAGCAAGTGATCATGTGTGATTATGTGAGATTCTAGTATGAAAGTAGTAGTTGGGAGAGTTGTTTTTGTTAGTAGGTGATCTAAGCAGGTAAACATTCGTGTAGGATAGGTGTGGGTCGCAAAAAAATCGTGAATTGAATTAAAGGTAAGGTATTCTTCACAAAAAGGTCTTTATTGTTAGTCCTTATATCAATATTAATATCACCTACGAGTACCATTTGTTTCGTTAAAAATCACTAAAAATATTATTGAGGCTATTGATAAAACTATTAAATATTTCTCTAGTTTTTTAGGATGGAGAGCGGTATATAGCAACTATAGTTATTTTATTTTTAAGCTGGCAGACCAGATAGTTAGCGTTGCTGAACACTGGCTCGTATATTTTATAGGAGAGCTTCATACTTATGAACATAATTGTACCATCGTTTTGGTTTGAAGTAGATTTTGTAGCATGTATATTTATTATTTATTTATTAGGATCTCTAACGGAGAATACACATAACATGTTTATTTACATTTATTGTTCTTTTTTATAAATCTGGTGCTTCTACAATTATAAGAGAACACATCATGCAGTCTTAATAAAAGTAATCAAACAATTCTATAAAATGAAACTTAAAATCAGTGTAATAAATAAAAATAAAATATGTCTAATCAAATCAAATCAAAAGCAATTAAACAAATAGGTACATTCAAGCGAAATAAATTAAATAGTAAAATTAGTAGTAGTTGTTACAATTAGTAGTAGTTGTTACAATTAGTAGTAGTTGTTACAATTAGTAGTAGTTGTTACAATTAGTAGTA
The DNA here is from genome assembly GCA_949752705.1 of Callimorpha dominula. Classification (NCBI taxonomy): domain Eukaryota; kingdom Metazoa; phylum Arthropoda; class Insecta; order Lepidoptera; family Erebidae; genus Callimorpha; species Callimorpha dominula. The sequence goes on from OX457005.1 coordinate 22,093,612, forward strand.
GTTGTTACAATTAGTAGTAGTTGTTACAATTAGTAGTAGTTGTTACAATTAGTAGTAGTTGTTACAATTAGTAGTAGTTGTTACAATTAGTAGTAGTTGTTACAATTAGTAGTAGTTGTTACAATTAGTAGTAGTTGTTACAATTAAGTCAAGTCAAGCAAAACCACATTAAAGAAATGTGTTGTGTAACCGTTGAGTATGGGCAGGTTGCAAACCTTACTTAGCCAGCACTCCGTAAGTACAATTATGTCGTATGTAAGTTTAGTTTGCGATAATAATAAACGTAATTGATCAAAATTTTTATTTACACTACGAATATTAATATGAAACATGGTAATAGCTTTGCTGCATTTTTTAAGGTATTTATGACATTCCTCTGGCTTACAAATAATCCCTTTTTTTAATTAGTTTTAGTATATTCTGACAATTATTAAAATCTTATTATCTTACTATTACTACTATTAGAAATGTTAAAGTTTAGGTGGATGTAGGGATGGATGTTTGTTACTCATTAATGCCAGAACGGCTGAACAGATGTGGATGAAATTTGGCACAGAGACAGATTATAGTCGGAAATAGCACAATGGTTATATTTTTATCCCGCAAAAATGTACGGTTCCCGTGGAATATTTACAAGAACGAAAAGAACTAAATAAAAGACTAATAGTGAACTCAAACAATAATTCCCCATTTTTTGTCATTATCAGATAAATTGTAGCAACATGACGACTCTTAACGTCCTATTCGCATTTGAGGTACATTTGAAAATGTGTTTTTGTTTGAAACAAAGTAATTTTCAAGCTTTTCTACTGTATCGTGAGGTAGGATAAAAATTTCTCTTACAATATTATTTTAGATAAATGTACTTTTAAATAAATATGACAATCACCAATTACAACAGCATAAACTGTTTATGTTAGCTTGTCTTTGTCTTAATTTGAGCACTTATTAATTGTAAAGGAAACTTAAACTCTAAATATAATATTAATTTTTTGTCATCCAATTAGAAACTAGATGGTGCTCTTCGGTTTTAATTCGAGTTATCGATTGGTTCTCAGCTTTGATTTTATATTTAGTAAAATATTTTGTGGGACACTAGGTTGAAATTCTAGATATTGGTTTAATTGCAAAAGGGGTGTTTATAGGGAAAGGTTTTTTTGGATCAAACGTGTTTCTCGGATATACCTGTGTTTTAATTATTATTGGCAGAGGTGATTTATAGTATCCTTGGATTTACCCTGGAATCGGGTACATTAATTGTAAACATTACAAGTTGGAACTATTAAATCGTTTTTTGAATTTGATTATTTAATAACATCATTTATTTGTTTTACACTGTTTACTTAGAGAGATAAACCAAATAACAACTTTATGTCTGAGTGCAATAATTTGATTACATTCTATTAAAAACAGTCAAAGCAACAGAGACACAGCTCAGCAATTCTGCAATTAAATCAATCGAAAGTATTTCAAAACCATTGCTAAGTTGATTATTTGCGCCGCGCGCCGTCGCCTGCACCTATTACTTTTATTCATATCTCGGCAATTCCATCGTCGGCTGAATCCGTTTATAGTTCAAGTGAAAGATCCATTTATCCGAACCCGACTATTGCCATTTGCGAACCACAAATACCATTATTTTATTCTCGAGACGTTTGACTAAACGGAATTTTCTGAAAAACCGATTTCAAATAAATGTAGACACATACCTACCTATAAGGGACTCCTTATAGGTAGGTATCTACATTTATTTGAAATCGATTTTTAAGAAAATTTATTATAGACATTCATCAATGAGATTAATTGTTATCAAAAATTTTCGCTACAAATTAATTGTTTCTGAGACATAAAAGAGACTCGTAGTAGTTTTATAGTCTGATTTGAAGTCGCCTGAAGTTTCATTCCAAACAAATGCACCTTTCTGATTGTAACAATTTTATTAGCAAAATAAAGTTTGTAACTCCAAGATGACTTACAAACACGCAATCAGGTTGATATAGCCGTTACCATAATTTCAAGTTATTATAATAGCATTTTGCAATCTTTTAGAACCTAAAAAAGTATAAAAAGAGCTGTTGGAAAACGCCTCTACTGCCATTACGACACAACAGATTAGATTCATTCCAATCGAGATTACATTAACATAATTTTGAAGTCATGATCAGTAAATAGATTTGCGAAAGAGAATAACATCTTCAAGCGCTCAACCCACTTGAATATTAACCAAAGTTTGCAAGCTTCTACTTGCATTTGGCCGAAAATGATGATGAAGATTGATTGAAGAGTGGTTTAAAAAAATATACGCTTTCTGAACGTAGGGCAAATGAAGTACGTTATATATAATGAATAGAAAACGACCTACATGTAACCCGACTAACAATAGACACGTTTTGCACAAAAACACCCATTATCTTCGAGAACTTCACCAAACTTACTTATCTCATTACATTAAACCTACTGAGAACTATTAAGCTTTATTTTGATCTGACATCTTTAGATTAAAGGTTAATCCTTTACATGTACGAGGACTATTGAGTAATTATAAGACAACAAATAGAGACTAACAGAGAGCTATTTGTTCGATAAGTGCTTTATATTATAAGTAAACAACAATTATTTATGAAGAAAGAAGGTACCATTGTCAAAGATGTGTTAAACGCATACAAGGCAACAGTTCAAATTAAATTTTGCATTTGCATGATATTTTAAAACCCTTTAGTGAATCTTGTATTACTTGAACTTCTAATTTACTTCACAATAACTCGCTATCGAAGAAGAATCCTTTATCCCGAGTAATATTTTCCTAACGCTATATTTCACCAACAGATTATAGAAATAATAAACCGATCCCGCCTGTGAAATCTCTAAACGCAGAAAACGATTCGTCGGTGATGTACGCAAGAGATAAGCGGCTGTCAAACCCCGCGTTATCCGTAGATCAGCAGAAATAAGTAACGGAGTGTTTGTGCTATCTACACGAGGTGTACGAGGTGACGGGATGGCTCGCGTCACACGCCCTCCTCACACCTAAGCTCGTATAAAATGTTTAAGACAGGCTGTTCGAATAATTTTATCGACTCGTTGGCAAGGCACGTACCGCCACTTTGTTCTGTTGGAGGGTGAGGGGAGCGCGAAGGTCCTCTCAACTTTGACAAAGAGTGGCAACCTCTTAGCTGTCAAAATTAAGAACGACGCAGGTGCCTCGTGGAAATAATTAGGGTGTACTCGATTGGCCCTCTCGGCAATAGCGGGATAGACTCAGGAGCGAAGGTCGGAAAGTAGTCGACGCAACATTTAAGCGTAACGTCTCATTGTTATCTCATCGCTTGGAATTATTCAACTTTGGACAAGTACAAATTGCCCTTGTTACGGTTATTAAGTGCGGTTCCAAACAAACGTTCGCATTGTGCGCTCGAGATTTATTTATTTTATTTTCAAAGTTTTTACGACTGCTGTAGAACAACGGTCTAAACAAATATTTGTAACAGTAAAAGTACATTTTTTTGTGATTAATATTAAAAAATGGCCCCAGTTTATCTATTTAATAAGACATTCGTTCGCTGCACATCGCCATACCCTAAAGTCCCTCTAATTGTATTGCATATTGGACCTACCATGCTATGAATGATTTGTACTGTACCATAAAACGTAACGTTTACTGAAAAATACATGAATGACAATGAAACGACGAATGTACCTATATGTGTTGATAAAATGCGTCCCTTATCGAATATCTGCTCAAGATCACACCTCTTTTTAATGTTCTCGCCAGTTGCATTAGGCGTTATTACGAGAAGGTGTAATACTGTCTCGATTAGTTTCACTTTTACGTTGATAGACGAGAAAAGTAAGATATAATACCAAGTTAAATAGACAACACGAATATAAATACTTTCACTAATAAATTCGACATATATTATATTCACGTTCACGGAACGTAGTCGGACTGTACACGGAACATAGTCGTAAGGTATTACATTTGCACCATGCACGTCATTGGAGTGTGAACTTAGTGAGATTAAGAGATAATTAAGTTAGGTGTACTGAGTGTACGGGATGGTTACAGATTATGGAAATAGACTCCTGACGATTAGAAAGTAGCCGCTCACCGCCATCGCCGCATCAGTAGGCTTATAGGGCGGACTGTGTGGCAGTTTCATAAGACATGTATAAAAAAGTGCATAAAAGTTTACAACTTGTTCTTTGTGTTTTATCTGCCTTGTGGGTGTTTTTTCTTAGGGAATCTATATATTTACCTTAGGCAGACAACATACTTTTGATGATATTTTAAATGTGACCGTATACTCGGTCCATTAATTTATTTTCATTGACTTTTCGATAAATAGTCAATGAGTGATGACCAAAAATGTTGCCGGTTCGATTTAAAATAACAAACGATTTCACTTAAGAGGAAGTTTCAATGGTTTCGAAAAAAGTGAAGGTTAAATTAAGATAAAAAATACTCAACTTGTTTAATAAATTCTACTACCCCCGTTTAATATGTTATACATAAGAATTAATAAGAACTCAAGTGACAAATCTAGTGTGAATCATCTTTCATTTGTTCGTTAGTCTGAGTTTAACCTTGAATATCAATCATTTTCAAGGCATTTAACGCAAATATAATTATTCATAACTGTGGACGAAAGGTTTTTTCGTTCTGATTTAGAAATAGTTAATATCGATTTTTGAAGGCAGTCAGTAGAAACATTTGTTCACATTATTACGTACAATAGAAGGTAAAAAAAAATATTGCGTAAAACACTAGATATTCATTTATTTAAAAATAAATATTACATGTGTAGTGTTATAATGTCTACGAATTGGTATAAATAGTATAAAGTGACAATAGTGAAGTTATATAAAGTGACAATAGTGAAGTTATATAGACAAGTTAAGGTAATATTTCTTAATTACTAGACTCGTGGACTGACTAATTCTATATAATAAAATCTTTTCTTATATACTAAATAACAATCAAAAGACATACACATTGTACATGGAGCGGGTACAAGCCGGAACATGTCAAACTAACATGTTTGCACGTATTTCATAATAATTACAACTTAATTAAATAATAATTTCATCTCGTACATGCGTACTGATGATGGCCATATTTACAAACTCTGGCACAGTTACATTTTCAAGCAACTGTCAATGCATGGCAGTTCTAAAAAGTCAAGAGGTAACTACAAAGCAGCAAAATAATACATTTGTCCAAAATGCTTATTTTTTTAAATCTTATATCGCTTTGTCGATATCATCGTTTTAATCAAGCGAATATATGACCGTATAGTAACTTCTGTTTCCTTTAAGAACTTTTATTATCTGACATACATATATGATTATTTTACATTGGACTTGAATCCGTCTTATACCTAGTCGACGTCATAAATATTTATCGGATGGAGATCAAACCTGCAGCCATTAGCATATAAGGTGAGGATTTCTCAGCACCATTTACATCATGACTTTTTAAAACTATTCTAATAATGGTGGCTTCTATTGAACCTTTATTGACTGAGGGTAGACGGTAAACTTCAAAACTTCTTGCACCATCTACCTTCATGTGTGGTAACCCTATTGTCAATATTGTACATTACTAACTAAAAATAAGGGGACTAAAATTTAGAATTTATCTACGAAAACATTTCTGAAAAGAAAACCAATAACACTTATCCCAACGTAGGAATGGAGCCCTCAAAACCCCATCCATTGCTTTTGTAGCCGAATAACGCAGTCTAATAAATCTTTTGGTAGAAATTACATTATTCACGATATTTCGTGAAATTTTTATGAGCAATAAGTTACGAGCGAAGAGAGATTCACAAATTAATATTTGAGTTGATCAAACTAAGGGAAGATTAGGAATGTTCCAACTGTCATGTGAAATATTAAACAACCTTAAAATTTACGTTCATCAATTCATTACCTTAGGGCATGTGTATAAAGGAGATATTAATATATTCCTTATGTCTTTGTACCGAATGAAAATATTTTGGACTAGCTTTTGCCCACGGCCTCGCTCGGGTAAAACCAATTTTTAAATACCTCGAAAACATCAGTTTTTTTTTAAAAGTTAACCCTATGTTCTTTTCTGTATCCCTAGAGACATGTATAAAAAATTCACATTCACGTCTAACTTTTAACTTATATAGGAACATAAAATATATGTTTAACAAGCCGATCGCCGTAGTTCCACCTGCGTTTATGGTCACTGCTCACTCCTAAGGGTCGTAGCCTACTAATACATACTATTCCTCGTGATGGCTATCATATACAAAAAGATATTTGAAAAAAAATTGACTTTCGCATTAATAATATTAAAATTAAATTTGAATTTGAACAGAACAGTTTGAACAAATAAATAAAGTAAATTTTAAGTTTAGTAGTCCTTAGAAGTAGGCTTACATTACGAATAGTCATTAATATGGGCAAATGCGCAGTGCTCACGACATCTCCGCGAAGAGTGCGCCAGAGTCATAAACATCAGTAAAGCTGTTTAAAAGAAGCTATTAAAAGTTGCCCAGTTAAAACTCGCATGCATTAGAATAATCGTTGTAGTCATTTATATCGCACCGTGTACTGCTACCGCTGCCACTACTAGCAGCCAGTCTGAGCCTTAAATTATGTAATGTACAAGCTCGAGGCAGATTCCTGTCTACCGCAAAATTGTTAGATACGAAGTATTTTTCTTCACATACATAAGAAAGTAAATATGTCAAGAATCTTCACAGAATATTGAACATCCTTATAATAATATTAATTCGTTCCACAAACATAAAAGTTACGTTACGATCTCCTAAATATATAAAATACCATATTTTAACATTTGTTTTGAAATTTATATATTTCGAACTATTAATACTTTTAAAATTCCTATTTTATGTTACATCATCATCATCATCATTTCAGCCGGTTGACGCCCACTGGGGCGTAGGTCTCGCCCAAAGATCGCCGCAACGTTCGGTCCTGTGCTGCTCGCATCCTGTTACATAGTTATGCTTTAAAAGACATCTGTAATATAAAATTTAACGTTTAGTCTAGAATCTGTTAGCTTCAGATGAGCACGAAAGGTTCACTGTATAGACGATTCACAAAACAAAACAAAATATTTAAGTTAACGTCAGTCTTTTATTAAAATTTAAAGTTGAGTTGGTTGAGTTGTTTCATTAGAGAGAGAGCGAGAGATATTATAACTAAGAAAGTAGCACCACAAATGTGTCGTTGTTGGAATTCGTCTTAACCTGTCGCTCTAACTACATCGTTACAAAGTTCAATCAATAAAAACCAGTTCATGGGGCTCCAGCTAAAAATGTACCAAGCATTATTTTGTGAGAACACGTATAGATCACTAATAATTAATAGATTGTTGGGTGACGATTAATTATTTAACAGCTGCTACAGTCACAAGAAACTTGTTTGTCGAGGATAGATTTATTCTTGCTAAGCGACTTATGATCTTCGGTTTTATTTATAAAATCGATCTGGTTTCATTTGGATTGTACTTTTGTCACTAAAGATAAATAAACACTGTAATATAATAGGGAATATGCATGTATTATTTTTTTATCTTTTATTGACTTGTTCCATCATTCTACCCTAATAAAAAATAATAAATAACCTTGGCAATGTTCAGATTAATTTTTAAAATAACATTGAAAACATCGATAAAATTTGATCTGTTTGAACGCCGCCATATTTCGCGGGCCTTGGATGACGTCACATGCCAATTTCGCTCCCTTATTTTGCATATTTTTATCAATATTTTTTTGCAATTAAAGACGAACTAAATAAGAACATAATTGGTTAGGCATAATATCTGGACAACAAAGATTCAAGGGAAAATTAATCAAGTAAATTTAAACAACATGCATATTCCCTATTCATATTTCGGATTGTAGTTTAGTTTATCCTCCGGATCATTGTAACAAGCACTAGCCTCCTCTCCAGGGTATAATGTGGCATACATTCCTTGCAATATTAGTCGTAAGTGCCACCTACCATCCCGAGGAACAAACAGTACCTACAGTCACACAATCAATTATTTTAGTTTTAGATAGATAGATAGATTCTTTATTGTACACACACAGTTGAACAGAAATTAAACATAGTGTTGTTGTTAACTTGTTTTAATTATTGTTCTGTTTTTTTTTACTTGCAATAAAAGAGTGTTCAACTTATCTACCTTTAAATGACAGCGCTTGATAAAGAGCCCCTGACGGGTTCGAAACTAGCCTGGCATCCCCCAAATACACACTTAATTAAAACCTTATATATTTAATCAATATGAAAGTAACAGTGTTGGAAATTAAAAAAAAATTAAGCGTTACGTGTAAACAATGGTCTACTGACATAACACATGACTTTTAACAATCAAAACATCGCGTCGTGCCGTTAAAACAACTGCAAATGTGCCAGCGAACGGTGGACGATAATAAAGTTGGAGGCAGTATGGCGTATGCTATCAATGTTATTTGTGTTTCAAATACCCATTGTTGCATGCGACGAGAAATATACGCCAACTTCGTATTTAGCCAAAAGCTGTACGATGAAAATCAACATCCTTTTTAACTGCGGTAAATGTCTTCATTAATAGAAATCATTGTTACTCTTTGAACTACCATAATAATTCAATCCTTTATATAAATATTTTGACATGTAATTTTTTCCTGAATTTAATATTTGTTGATTACGCTTTAGCCAACAGACTAGTCTACTAGTTTAATAATATCACTACTAATCATGAATCTTTATCATTATCTTAGCCGAGAGACATCTACTATTGAACATAGACTGATAAATGCCAGAATAATCTTCTCATCAGCCAGCCGCCCTGTATTAGGGAATGATAATTTGGCAGAATAATGATAACTAGCTGTCACTGGGCGGAGAAGACATGGCACCGTGGCTAACAAAGTAAATATTATTTTATCTGTGCCGTGGCTACTAATCCAGTTGGGACTCCTGGCAGTTGTAGTGGCTGTTGTCTTAAAAGATGCGCACACACAAATGAATTATTTCTTAACAATAAAAGATTAATATTTGTGTCCAGCGGCTAACTGCATTGCGCGAAGAACCCCAAGTGATCATTTACATTTAGGATAGAGGTAGAACCAGTAGAACTGTTCCGAGAATAGTTATTTTATCTTATATCGGATCTTATAGATAACTGACGTATTGATAATATTAATATACATGATTATGATAAGAAATTAAAAGCATGTTTTACTAACGAAGACTATATTCTGGTTAATAAGTGTCGCCCTTGTACAAAAGGTTACAATTAAAATAGTTTACTGTGGTATTTTTGTCATTAATAGTACATACAAGGTTTTTTGAAGCTCCCTAGAAAAACATGTTGTAAATCTAATGAAGCTAGAAAACATTTACAATAAAGCCTAGTGAACAAAGGCAACAGTTCAGTAAGTAAATATATATGTTGACAGCTAACGATACGTGGCGTTATCGTCATGCTGTTCCCGTGCTGCACTTAAAAACACTTTAGGAAAAAGCTGATTAAATATAAATAGCAGGTCGGTTCGCGTGAACCTCGAGTTTATCGAGTGTTGGACATTGTGAACCGGTTAGAGCAAAATGCCGTCCGTTTTCGCGGGTGAGACTAGGGCTGACAAACCACAAATTACTGTTGTTATTATTATTGCATGCAATAATGCATATGAGTTTGTTTTAAGGTAAACCGTTTTTAAAGTTTCTTGTTTTCAGCTATAAACGTATCTCTTGGTAAAAATATTACCTATATTCAATTGAATTTAGAAGACTTAAAACTAGCGTGTCTTACGTGCAAAATTAAAATTTACATTTGTTACAGGTTGGCATAAACTGTTCCATTTTAATATCACCTCGAGAGTCTATGTCACAGTCATTACTTTGCTAAAATACATCTTTCCGTTACAAAGTTTATAAACTGTTCCATTGTCACATGTCCATGTCCATGTCCATGTCACAGTCATTACTTTGCTAAAATACATCTTTCCGTTACAAAGTTTATAAACTGTTCCATTGTCACATGTCCATGTCCATGTCCATGTCACAGTCATTACTTTGCTAAAATACATCTTTCCGTTACAAAGTTTATAAACTGTTCCATTGTCACATGTCCATGTCCATGTCCATGTCACAGTCATTACTTTGCTAAAATACATCTTTCCGTTACAAAGTTTATAAACTGTTCCATTGTCACATGTCCATGTCCATGTCCATGTCACAGTCATTACTTTGCTAAAATACATCTTTCCGTTACAAAGTTTATAAACTGTTCCATTGTCACATGTCCATGTCCATGTCCATGTCACAGTCATTACTTTGCTAAAATACATCTTTCCATTACAAAGTTTATAAACTGTTCCATTGTCACATGTCCATGTCCATGTCCATGTCACAGTCATTACTTTGCTAAAATACATCTTTCCGTTACAAAGTTTATAAACTGTTCCATTGTCACATGTCCATGTCCATGTCCATGTCACAGTCATTACTTTGCTAAAATACATCTTTCCGTTACAAAGTTTATAAACTGTTCCATTGTCACATGTCCATGTCCATGTCCATGTCACAGTCATTACTTTGCTAAAATACATCTTTCCGTTACAAAGTTTACTTGCCTTTTGTTGAAATAAATCAAAACGGAAATACAATTAAGTAATATGTTACATGTAATATGTGTATATGGGTGTATAATAAAGAATATTTTATTTATATAAGACAGACAATAGCACAATAATAACTTTTGTCAAATCATTTCTATTGTGATATCATTGCCATTGTGAGGTATATTTATATTTGAACGGGGCTCCGACGTGAGCACTTACCGTCCAACCTACTCATCCCTTCGCCCCATCATGTTGAATAATATGACAAAGTGTTCTTTCATTTCATTTCACAATTAGGTACATTTATAATATTATCTACGTATTTACGGGAATAAACGCGATCCAGAACTAGGTTGCACTGGCCGTGGTCACAGGCTGACCGAAACGTCAGGCAATTCAGAGGTATGTAATACCTTTTCGTGATCACGTTTATTCCCGTAGATACGTAGATAATATTATATCATGGAACGCGAAAGTTCAAAAGTCACTATAGATACATTTATTCTAAATTTAAGATAATTTTCTTATTCTATAACATCCCCTTGGTCTACTTGTCTCGATATTTAATTTTTTAAACACCTATATAGTTTTGGTTCAAGTATCCAATTTGCAGGTACGATATCGCTAGATCAAATCTCAAAACAAATCCGCTACTGGCGACATGAACACTGTTCTAGCACAGGTATTTAGTTCGCCTCCGCATTATTAGTTCGTAATAACATTCATATTAAGCAATTAATGTTCTTTATGTATTTCAAGAGACAATTAGCTATCGTGTAATATTATTTAGTTGAGGCCATGGTCCTGAAACTCACTCCTTGAAACTGGAATCTTCCAAAGATTTTAAGCAAATTTAAAGTACATACGTACCTACCTTACAGTACGTACATTGCCTCTAAGTAGCACGAACCTGTGGCGCCCGGCGAGTGGCGACCCTACACATAGCGTGTCGTGTCAAACGAGTGCATTATGTCACTGCGAATCACTGACATCACGCGCCCACCGCCTTCAGCCCGGCCCTCACTGGCACATTTGTAACAGCGACACATTCAACACTTTTAACACTTTATAATATGTCTAAAATCATATATTAATAAGTAAAACACTTGTATTACTTAGTACTTATTGAAATGTGATTTTGTTTAATCTTGTATATTGAAACATGGACGATTGCAAATGGAAACCAAATTATTTTAAGACCTAAATAAGTACGTTAATTTGTTTACCCATTTTATCCATCATCAAAATATTAGATGTGTAACTCGAGACTTAATCGCGATAATATGTATAAGGTACAATACCTTTGTTGGATACCCGACATTTCGATTAAATTGCATCAATCATGGTCACGAATGGACTGACATGTATAAAAGGTTATGAAAGTCTATTGAACGTGTTGGTACCAGTAGCATCATTACTTGCGAGTACATATAGACCAAAGCTTAATACCGCGTAAAATTTTCGTTGAAAAGCAAAACGAATCGTGTCTTGTTTATTGGAAGGCGGCATAAGTGAACGAGTCAAGAGTTTTTGACATATCAAAATATAGTTATTAATTTCACTTATTTTGCTTCAAGTTAATGGTCAATAAATGTTTTTCACTTTTTGTCCCATGGTTCCTTTATTCACATGCACAACATATCATATACCTACTATTTTCGGATTGAAGCCAAACTCAGTGTTTCAAAGATAAGTATCATTTTTAGTAAAGTTTAATCAATATCAATACAGTTTGAACGACCGAAACATCAACATGTGCTTAAAATTCAAAGCAAACAGTCCTGTTGCAGGAGTTAGGTCTTAAATTAGATTTCAGATAACGCTAAATATATTTGACAGTCACGTGATGCTAATCTAAACATGTTATGTGACGTACCGCTCGCAGAGTTCTCATGTGTGGGGGAGCTCGGGCCAAACTCAAAACTACTACATTACGAAATAAAGAGAAATCGTAGCTGCCAGTTTATAACACGTACAACGAGAAATATGGTATTAGAGCTGTTTCGGTATCTTGTAAGTAGTTTATAAACCCTCTCTCTCTTTCTCTCTCTCTCTCTCTCTCTCTCTCCTCTCTCACTGTTAGTCATAAGGCGTCCATTGCTGAACATACCTAGGTCTGTCCTAAGAACTTCCACAACGAGCATTATTCCACCGTCTCAATGAAACGCGAAAAAAATCCTAAAATAAACTTACTTTATACCTTCAATGACACCTATTTTATTGATCTTTCGTGTTTCGCTAATTAAAGTTGAATTATTTGAATCTCATAAATATTGTAGTGCTCTCAGACCAACTAGACAGGACTGGATTTGATTAGTAGGCATAGGAATTTTTAATATTTATAAATTGTATTTGGCTAAAGAGGTTTGTACTCCAATGTAGACTAGTTAACGTTACAAGGTCGCCTAATCTATTATTTTTCGTTAAGCGTATTATTTCATACTTACTGTTTGAAGTTAAACTAGTTTCGTTGCAGTATACCGTCGTGTCTCAACATATTATGTGGAGTAGCCTGACTATTATAGGTATAGAATATAAATATCGTAACAACGGGAAGGAAGTAGCGAGGTAGGGAGCGTATGACAAGGTACTAACTTATGTAAAATTTGGATAATATTGTATATGTGTATGAATTGTAAAAGGGGAAAACCAACTTTCACACTACATTCACGTATGTTAAGGATACGTAGGTCCCCTATCAATTTCAAATTCAAAGAAATATTTTAAGATTCGGTCTTATCTAGAATACAAATCTTTACATCATAGATATAGAAATTTGGTATTGAATTAAAAAAGACATTCACACATTACAATCTAACATGATGTCATATGAAGTGTGTATAGTGGTGTTGAATTTTATACATAGGTAGGTATAGGTAGGTACAACGTACTCGACGTTGCGTATCTTAGAAATAAACTTTTTTGTTATCTGTTATCTTTGAAAACGACTTACGTAAACTAATGTAGAATACTGATAATATTTGCTTATTAAATATACATTACTTTGAAATTGCAAGCTTCCACACAAGAAAAGTATTTATTTACCATATGGATTATTCTATGTGTTAGCAATGGGTTTAAGTTATATAGTTCCCTATAAAATTGTACATACATACATATTTTATATCCTATCCTACTTCCTACTAATATTATAAACGTGAAAGTTTGTGAGTATGTATGGATGTATGGATGTTTGTTACTTTTTAACGCAAAAAGTACTGTATGGATTTTAATGAAACTTTACAACAATATAGCTTATATATCAGAATAACACATAGGCTATAATTTATGAAGATATTGTGTATATTGGCCAAAATATAACGATAAGTGTTAAGTAAGTCGGAAAAAAAACTGATAGCTGCGAGCTATTCTGGCGTGCGGTGGGAAAACTGTAAGAGTTACACGAATATAATGTACGGTGGGATTGTTTCTCCTAAATAGTTCTACAAAAAAGTCCGCGACAGTATATATCTATCTTTTATGTGTAAGCCATTATTACCAAAATAGTGAACCATAAATACAATAAAATTTTATTTTTTATTTCCAATTCACATTTAGCAGTAACAAATTGATTTTTTATGAAAACAAATACTTTTATCGCTTCTGATATTCAAAGTAGATAAACTTTGTCTTTTAAAGTACGTAATTTGGTCAAATATTTTAAAAGTTACGACGATATAAAATTAATATAAAAATGTGCGGTGCGGTGGAGGGGGGGACATCGCTCATCGCCGCGAGCCATCCGAAATTCTGAACGCGGGCGCGTGCAGGTAGACGCGTGAGGGCAGACGTTGTTGACGGTTGTGTCTGTAATGGGAATTTTCAAGACACTAGCGATTTGTTAAAAGGCTCTGTTTACATACATTTATATAATACTAGCAACACGCCCCGGCTTTGCACGGGTACAAATTATATACCTAAACCTTCCTCATGAATCACTTTGTCTAATAGTGAAAACCGCATGAAAATCCGTTCAGTATTTCCTTAGTTTATCGCAAACAGAAAGACAGACAGACAAACGCAGAGGGGGACTTTGTTTTATAATTTATAATATGTAGTGAAGATATTGAATGTGAAAGAAAATTGAAAGTTTGTGAGGAGGTTTGGATGTTTGTTACTCTTTCACGCAAAAACTACTGAACCGATTTCGATGATACTTCTTATGTAGATAGTTGGAGACCTGGATTAACACATAGGCTACTTTTTATCCCGATATCCCCATGGCATCTTAGTTACGCGGGTGAAAACGCGGAGCACAGCTAGTATATTATAAAACAAAGTCCCCCAGCCGCGTAAACTGAAAAACTGCTAAACGGATTTTCATGCGGTTTTCACTAATAGACAGAGTGATTCATGAGAAAGGTTTAGGTGTATAATTTGTTAAGATTCTGTGTAAATTGATTGAAATAATAAATGTTGATGATTGTTGATGATGCCTCTGCTACCCGTGCGAAGCCGGGGCCAGTTGCTAGTGTATGTATAAACGTTAACAAATAGAAATCTTTAAATTCTAACTTAACATAATTTAATAAAAGCTACATTTATATTATTCAAGAGGATTCTTCTTGAAGTTTGATTGAATACTTCAACGTACTTAAACCTCAATAGAAAAACGAATGTGGTATATATTGTATATATGTAGATTGATAATATAATTGAATTGACTCTTGCTTGAGGGAAGGTGAAGCAGTATTGTTCAGTTTCCTAAAAAAGCCAGGTATTGTCAATAATAATATTAATACCTGCTAATTCTAGAAGTGCCATGCAATCCATTGATTGGCGTTTCTGGTGTAAGCAGCGAGGAAATGTAACATGCTGATAAACATAGTTATATATTATTGGAACGAAGTTCCGCGTCCCACGTTACTAAAAGGCGCTCGGCGGATTGGAGCTATGCGAAAAAAAAGTGTTAGCGTAACGAAAAATGCTGGCCGTGAGTTGATTTATTTTATTTACGCCATCTGTGGGTTCTGCGCAATAATACTGTATTTTGATGTTGTTCTATACTGTTAGACATATATTAGTTCAGGCGACTGTCACAGATGGCGCAATTTTAATTAAATATATTTATATATAGCGAAAGGATGTTTGTTCCAACCGGGACGGGAGTCCGAAACACACCTCACGCTTTTTTTTTTAGTACATATAACGTCTGTACATTATTTTTACTTTGTTCGTCGGCCATAGATTTGTAGGGTTGTTAGTGCGTATGTGTCTGTAGGAAATAAAGTGAACACAGAAATAAAGAAAAAACAGCTATTGTCCCGAGCAATTACATAACAAAAAAATTACTAACTATTTAGCTATTTAGGCCACTACGGATCGCGATACAGTTACCATGACGACGGTTCTATTCAACCGCTGCAACAAGATTGTCTCCGGGCGTTGTCGTACATCGGCTCACATGGCTCACAGACTCAGTCGAGCACCAACAGATGGCGCTTGCGTCCCATGTTGACAGCGAAGTATCCGTGTCGGCTGCCAATTACTATTGCCGATTCCGACATATATGTACCGTCGTACGGTCTGTACATTAGTTTCACTTTGTTATATACGTATTTATTAATACATCAATACAAATAAATAAAATTGAAGTGTCTGTTTGTAATATCAAAATAAAAGTTTATTTAAGCTCATATAGTTATTTGCACGATACGTATGACTAAAAGTAAGTTTTAATTTTTTTTGTCTTTCTGTTCTGTTTCCACGTCAGATAGCTAGTGTTATAAGGAGTAACTTAGGCTTCTTTTACTTTGGAATAGAAAAAATTAGGGTTCCGCGCAAAATATAAAAATACACACGCGAGCGAAGCCGCGCGGGAACTGCTAGTTACAAAATATAAAAGGTCGGTGAAAAGGTGTTTTCGTATTTTGTATGTATAAAATTAAAGAATCTTTGGTGTACAACCAAAGATTCTTTAATTTTATTATATCTAGTAATAGTTAATAAAAATTGACAAATATTTATAATCATTGATTTATCGATAGTTCATCAACTATATATGGCGCGTTTTCGACCGGAGGCACCGGTTGACCTGAAGTGATTCTGTGACCGCGCACTCTCCGCCCTCTATCTCGAAAACGGTTCACCGTATAAAAATTTTTTTTTAAACAAAATTTTTAGAGAATTTTGTATTCTGCAATATTGATCATAAATACAAATAGCAAAAAACCCATAGGAAATTAGATATTTACAAAAAAGCGTAAAAATACGATTTTTGTGACCTTGAAATTTAATAGTTGCGTACACCCTACCATATGTAGGTTTTGAGACAACTTTTAGGGTGTCAATATACAAGTATTTACAGACTTACAGCTGGGTATCTCGAACTCCGAGGTGAACTTACTATAATGACTGGACTATATAGGACATTAAGAAAAAGAAAAATAAAAAGTAAACTTGCCTGCCATTTTTTCAATTGTTGTTCAGTCCGCCAAAATTAGTGAATCTAACGAAGAAATTCGATACATTCTACAGTTTTATTACAAAAAAAGTGAAAAATGCGGCTCAAACCACGAAAAATTTTTGAGACGTTTCTGGACCTACCGCAGTGTCAGTAAGAGTAGCACAAAGTTGGTTCAAGTGTTTTCAGTCCGGGAATTGGGATGTCAAAGATGCAGCTCGCTCTGGCCCTCATACGGATTAAGTCGATGCCAAGTTTGAAAGAGTGGAGCAAAATCGGCATATTAGTGGTTACGACATAGCCGAGGAACTGAAGATTGACCACAAAACAGTTTTGAGCCATTTGAAGATACAAGAAAGCTTGATATTTGTGTGCCACACGAGCACACCTAAAGAAACCTAATGAATCGTGTACTAATTTGCAATTATCTATTGAAACGTAATGAAACTGAACCATTGCAAAAATTAAAACTAGCCAAGTCAAATCTTGAGCTTCAATTTTCCATAAGTTATCTGATTTGTGTAATAAATTTAACCGTTTAAAATTAAGACGTTATATTTTTAAATACCAAAAATTGTGGTAGAATTTGTGTTTTAAATTTATTTTAATTGTATGTTCTCATAAATCAATTTCCGGATTATCTACAGAACTTGGCATCTATTTAGATCTAAGTTCTTTTGTAGGCTAAAATCGGGAACCGCGCATGTTCTTGGTATTGAACTTGTCTCCCATTTTCACATTTATGTTTTTGATGGGATATCGTTACTTTTTGCAAAGAAATTTTTATTATTCCACATTCAAAAGTGACTAGTACAATATTTATCACTTTTTCTGTACTTACGCTGTATCGTTTTCTTTTCCGTGCTATTTTTTTCCTTGAACGTTAGAAATATTAGAGCGTATTGCCCATTCATTGATTCTGTACATTTTCGAATTGTCTATTAAACGTAACAGGCATCTAATCTGCGCTCTCTTAAATCAGAAACTTTACTATTTTCAAATATAAGTAGCAAGATTGTCAGGATTTATATCTTTCGTAACACTATTGTTCCAATCTATCGCCGAGCCAGCGCTACCAGCTTCAGTTTGTGTTATTATAGGTTATCCAAATTTTATAAATAATCTAATATAGATAATGGTACTAGCGACATTGCATCAAGAAACCCATTCTCCTGCGAAATAAAGTTTTGGTTTTCCGAAAGGCGTTAGGCACTAGAAATTGATTACTTTGAAAATATTTCAAGTCGGTAAAAATTCATTGTTTTCTGTTTTTTTCCTTTTGTATACGCACAATTGCCCAGCTGGACGCCAAATTTCAACTTTCAGGGTCTATATGTCAATCAGTTAGTGATAAAAATGACGATTTTTAGACGTTCATATCTCAATAGCCGTTCTTCAAATTCAAATTATTTATTTGCTTTAAATGGGGTTTATATAAGGTGGTAATTCAAGTGTGATATAAGGCGAACAGGACAGGACGAAAGGCCCATTTAGCCATAAAAATAGCATGCAAATTTAACATATTATTAAAATAACACAGTAGAATTGTTCATCAGTTTTTGTGTATTGATCATAATTTGCTTTTTATTCATCATACCTACTACCATTAAAAAATTCTTTGACCGAATAAAATGTATTAATAATTAACCAATCTTTCAGTGCTGGGATAAACTTATTTAAGGGTAGTTTTTTGAAGCGTTCTGAAATTTTATTGAGTACTTTAACGCACATCGCGTAACTATTTTTTTGAAACCTGATCGTCCTAGGTACCATGTTTAATACAAGTCAATTTGGATTCCTAATGTTTGAGCTGTATTTATGAAATTTGGGGTTCTAGTTAATCTAAGCGGTTTCAAGAAATAAACCAAATTCCATGTTTTTCTGTAAAATAGATTTTGAGTTATTAAGGCGTCAAAAGTGGCTTAAACACAGAACAAATGATCGTGCTCATCAAACAATTATTTTTCCTTGGTGGGAATCGAAACCACCACTCTGGCTCAGAAGTCAGTATCACTAACCACTAAACCAACAAGTCTAATGGAATAAAGTTACTTGACGTTGAGTATATTGAAATTAGAAAACTTTTGCGGACCACTGTTTTTGAATAAGAAACCTGGAACCTTTTCTTGGATGCTGTAACTAAGGCGGACAAAGAAACCCGTATCAATTATGTTATTCCTGTAAATTACAAAGTAGTGCTAAGATTTCTTTGTTTTGTTTCAATGTTCACTCATCATAGTGGCATTATTGTAGTAGCAACCTACAAGTGTAAATTTAAGGCTATGAAAAATGTATTTATAATTTCCTGAAATGTATACAGTTTAACTTTTTCAAAGTTTGTAGTTTATCTTTCAGCAGTTGCAATTACTGTATCGGTTAGAAAATCTGTTTATAATAGTTAGATATAAACACATCGCCGTGTATGTAGTATCAGTAGTAGCAACCAACTTGAGCGTTACCGCCTACAAGTAAAACTCACTGAAACTTACATAGCAAAGATATAGAACAGTTTGCCTCTACCAACTCGTAATTTACCGCCTTATTAAAACTTTTATGTTATTTTCTTAAGTGAGCTGCCATATGACTGATATTTACTGTGTGCAAATGAGATGTGAGTGACAGTTAAATATCGTGCCTATATATATTGAACTGTAGCGACCAATGACATTCACTATTTATCTATAAAAATCTGTCTTAGAAAATTTTGACAAAATGCACTATGATTATATGGAAGCTAGATTAGATTTTTAAACATTTGCACTCTCATAAGAAACGGTAATGAAAACACGTAGAAGATGATGAGGTATGAAGATGAAATGAAAAACAATGCTCATAAATTTAAACGTGTCGTGTTTAGTTTAGAGTTGTTGTCGCACGTCAATTATCTAGTTCTAGTGTTGTGTGTAATGTAAACTGCATTTAATACAAGCCCGGGCGTAATTAAACACTTGTGATAAACATCCCCATTATTAATTTACATTGTAGTTAGGAGTGAACAGGGCAATAAACAGTGGGAGGACAATACGACCACCAGCAGACACGACATCCAATGTGGAACATGAACCCACACACTAACCTAACCTCTTGTTACATTTACATAAACACACAATTAATAAAATACGTCGTATCGCCGCCTGTAACACCGTTATGAGTGCTCGTGATTATTGAAAACGCAGTAGTACCCATACTACCCATCATGAATGTTTTTATTCTAGTTACGGTGTACCTAAAGTGTGGTTAAAATAAAATACAGAGTTTATCGTACTATAAAAATATCCTAAGCTAAATTCGGTAGCTTAAGGATGGTTTATTTTTAGCAACACTGACTTGTGTTGTTCGACTATCTAAATGTATTGTGATCTTTCCTTATCGCAGAGAGGGAAAGCTTAGTGGGTTTACCGTACTTATGTTTAAAGTACCGCACTTATATTTGTATTGAAGCAAATATTGTGTTTGATGCTTTGCTAGCTAATCTTTAATAAAATATAGGTTTATAGATATCTATAGTTTTATAATATGTAGTGATTAATACCATATACTATATACCTACCTACACTCACGGATACAAGAACAAACTTGATAAAAGTGCTGTCACTAACTAAGTAACTAATGGACTAACGACATTTTATAGACTGAATAATTAACATACGTATTGTTCTGATTAAACGTGGAACTGTTTACTAAGTTTCACTTAACTTTGACTCGTTTTGATTTCTGTAATTACGTTGTTCCCGACAACTTAATTAGTGCAAAGCCTACCAAGTTTATTTTACTTATTTGTTCAGCATATAGAATAAATATTTAATCATTCGTTTGAAACAAAGTTTTGAACTAATTAGCTTAGAAATGTCATTCAAAGTGTAGGAGCAACATTTCCTGTTTGAAATAAAAATGTCGTTTTAGTAAGGAGATTGTAATTTAGGAAAGAATTTATAGTTCGGGCTTCACAAGGCGGTAATATATCTACACTTCCACATCGCACATATTTTTACACACATATTTTAGAACATATTATCATGAACGTCGTTTATACCTAGATACAAATAGATGTACATACAGCGTGTATCACCGTCGCGAATAACTTACAAAAACTTCTTTCTTTGGATACTTATCACAATGCAAAAGTCAGCTCATCATAAAAATGCAAGATTAAGGATTTACAGTCAATAGTTGGATTTTACGCTACGCAATGTATCGCAATACGCGTACTTTGCGGTACGGTGAATGATCTTAAACGCTCGGCGCCGTCAATGCAGCTGATTGCATAAATGTTGTTTAATTGATTACATTGCAGTTTTCGGCCAAATGGGGTATTTACTGATTTTTTTCGGTAAAATGTTCTGTTTAATCATTGTGCTATCACTTTTAAACGAAAAATAAAATTGTGAATTTTCCAGCAGGAATTTCCAATGATTTTCGACTCAGAATGATGGTCTGAATACACTATTACTAGGATTCGGTACGGTGTCACTTACACCCTGTCTACTATGTAGCAACAAACACCCAATCTAGATCAGCCTACATAGTACGGCTTACGCCAAGGCTGTGTCGAATTACGAACTATCGTCGACAATTTTAACAAGTACAGATTGATTCCTAATTAACTATTCTAGTTTGCAAAATACCGTTTTAAATTCTTTTGGTATTGCACAGAAATAACTTCCAAGGGTTATAGTTACACATTCATATATATGTATGTATCTATACCGATCCGTACTGTGTGGATTCAGAAGGAAGGCTGCAAGGAAACTTTATTGCTTTCCTCAAGAATACGATAGGAAGCCTTCGGTGAGTAGGGAGGCTTTAAACACGAGCCGATATTACTGGTATTACTAGCGTAGATAAACAATATCGATATCCATAGTAAGGGTTGCTTTAAATTCAAATGTCTTTCTATTTTTATGCATAATGTCTAGATGATTATAATTTCTTAGTTTGAAATAAAAGGCTTTTTCTTCCTCTATAAATAACAAGTACAATCAGTCGACTAGTTACGGTAAATATAACTAATCGAGGCTATGGTTCGTGTCTCGTCACTGGCGGTGACGCTTCTATTATCTGTTGATTTTGTTGTATTTGTTTACATGTAAACTACATTTGTTTAAAGTAACATCGACATTAAATTTATGTGTGATCGTTTTGATGAATTTGTTGATGATCATTCATCAAAGTAGGCACTCCTAGCGTTCCGTTTGAATCACAACAAAGCTATATATTAGATAGCAGGGATGGACTGGATGTGGTAGGCGGAGGACCGGGTGTTACAATCCGGTAAATAATCCTCACATCGTGTTTATCATTTAGGTAAAAAAAAATCTTAACCATGACACGGTTGACAATTTAGCTACAGTTAACTACATGATATATTATATTTTTTCTATTCAACTGATGATTCTTGTACTTGTTCGCTATCTTAAATATATAAAAGATATTAAACAAGTACATTTCTTTGAATCATTTTGTTGTTGAGACACTATAGAATTTTAATTTAAACTTCCACATATTATGCTATATAACTGCTTTGAACTATGAAATCATAGAATGAATCAGTTGAAGCATGAAGTATTCTAGAGCCCAATAACAGACGTAATTTGTACGCAGATCAATGCATTAAAGAATGCCGAAGCCGATATTTGCACTGGCTGGGTAATGAGGTTCACGACCCGATAGACTGGCAACTTTTTGTTGCAAGACTTATTGCAATTTCTTATACGTTTAAAAGAATCACTTTTATTTATTTATTTATTTGGTTCACCAACATTTGTTAACACTTATTAAACACAATTAAAACATAGGTAGTTTAACAACCGTGTTATAAACACTTAGAGGTAAATACCGCATACGAATATTAAATATTAAATGTGCGGAAGTCAACACTAAGCACTTACAACATAGCAACTATGTGTAATAATTATAACTTATGAATAAATATCAACCATGAATACTACCAAGTATAAGGTTTTGTAAACAAAAATTAAGACAACTGAAAATATAAAAAATAAATTTAGAAGAAAACTCTAACCGGGTAAATTAGTATTCCCCTTAGCTTAACGAAGGAGTCACAGACTGTGACTCACAGTGTAGGTCTATGTATTCACTGTATCTGTTTACGACTTTGCACATTCTTGCATAAGGGGAATTTGCGAATAACACTGTCCTTCTCTGTGGTGTGCAAAGTGGTGTTATACAGCTCCGTGGAATTCTAAATGGAGCACGAAATTTAAATAAAGCTAACAATTGAGAAGAATCTATTTTATTTTTTTTAAACTTTAATTGCAAACATTGCGTCATTAAGACATCCGCGCTTGTCCAACGAGTTGTAAAGTGTTGTAATCTATTTTTATATGATCTTATTTTTTTAACTATTCCCGTAGAAAACGCTAAATGCCAAACGAACACTTCACTTTTTATGCGCCATAATATCGGGTAAGTTTTACTTAAAACATGCAGGGCTCGCAGGTTCGAACCTCACTTAGTACAAAAACGACGGGAATGAACTCCGAACACAAACATTTCGTTTAGCTGTATGGGTTAACAAGGATACTAACAATCTAGTAATGCGTGAACCACTTTCGATTACATATTGACGTTATGACGTAACGACGTGAACACGACAAGAAAGAGTCTTTTTTAAATAAACATCTTTTGTAATGTTCTTTTTTATATTTAGATGTTTATATTTGTTGATGCTTGAATCATGAAAAGTAAGTATGACATAGGTATTCAAACCCGTAGGACGAAGTGGTTAGTGTACAAAACCAGTTGCTGGTAATACAATGCGCTCCATGAATAGCTAATTTTGCGTTATAAGTCGGTGATGAATGAAAGCTTTTGATGTCCCTCGCTTATTGCCCCGTCGGAGGAGCTGCGACGATTCAATATTTGTTGCTACGCTCCGTACTTGAGACGTCTACAATTTCTCGACTCGACGTCATATTTTTGTAACTCATTATAAATGGATAGTGCGACAGTTTTATTTTATAACCAATTCATGTTGAATATCAATTGGGTAGATAATAACGTCGGCTCTATATCATTTATTTTAGAGAATCCTAATCCTGACTCTTGAATCCTATCCTAATACTGAATATAAATGCGAAAGTGTATTTGTTTGTTTTTTACGGTTTCACTCCCTAACTACTTAAATGAACTGATCATCATGAAATTTTATATAGACGCTGTCGGGGGTTTAGAAAAGGAGAGATTGCTTTCCTGTCATCCCGAAGAAATTACATCCGAATCGATTGACAAAATGTACATCAACGCATGCGAAGCCGGTGTCAAATGCTCGTTGTTACTAAAAGAGTAATACATAACCGAACATTGACTCTTATTTCTTCGCAAAGCACTCAGTTAGTATATTTTCTTCAACAGTATCATTTCCCATAGGTATACTTATATTTTACTCGCGACCCGTCCCTGCTTCGCCCTGCTTCGCCCTGCTTCGCACGGATACCAAAAAAGCGAAAACAAAAATCTGTTCATCCGATCGCTTCTGAACTTGACCGTGTTACCCGCTGGGCTAATCTAATAAAAAATCATTAAATTTTATACCCATCGATTTATATATATAGATTACAGGACTGTGCTACTGCAATTACTGCATTATTTTGCGGTCCCGCAGGCTAATCGTTGCAAAATACCAATAACGCGGACGTTAATAATGTCGCAGCTAAACCTATTGGTTTAACCGATAGAGAACAATAATGGATTGCTCAGGTATTCCTGAGCAATCCATTATTATCCTCTCCTGGTGTTTCATTCATTTCAAAGGTTCAAAACTATCTTTTCAAAAATCGAGCTGGATTATGGAAGGATTTTCCATTACAGAAAATCACATAAAACACTAATGAAAGGCTTAATACAATAGATGCTTGTGTGAAGCGTAGATAACATCAGTCATTTGGGCACGCCGCGCACAATACGCTTATTCTGTTTGTGGAAGAAAAAAACGTGTTCGAGAATATATATTCTCAACTTTGGTTTAAAATAAGTAGCTAATCCTAACTTTACAGAAATGTGCTCTTTTATGATTGTACAGTAAACGGAAAAAGTATTTTGGCACAGTATACATTTTTATTAAAGATACACCTTTGTACTCACATGTATTTTCGGGAATGGGCGACTAGACTAAGCCAGACCCTTTGTTAAGGGGTTAAGCGAAGACTTATGTTGGGAGTTGGTTGACGAAAGAAGTTCAAACCCTCAAATACTGTGCACTCGATCACAAGCAACCCTAACTTTTTATTTATTTATTTCATTTATACTTATTTTTCTCATAAGTTTTAAAAAATATATCGATAAATTTAAAGAACACCTAATTAAGTAAACCATTTTGGATACAGATGAAAAAATTAAAATACATTTCTTTTAACTTTTATTTCTTACTAAAGTTTGATTAGTTACTAGTAAAAATATATCTGGCTATTTAAATATTCTATATCTATGCTGTCTAATACATTTAATACAATATGTATAAATATAGTTATACTTTAAGCGTTGACTGCACTTTAGGGATATTTATGATATTAATGATAAAGGTCGCCTAGCTCCCGGGGAATGCAAAACAAACAGTACATAAACAGAGAGTGGAGTTTATCGGCGGCCGATATCTCACGCCTCCTCTGTCACGGGCGGGCCGTCGATCCACTTACAGTTTACAGACTGTGTGACGTGTGCACCAAAGATACAGTAAACGGACTTATGTTGTCCTAGAGATGCCATGTACACACCGCATTACTGGAGTGGTGTTTTAGCAGATTCTTCGGGTATTTGATGACTGATTTTGGGTAAAAATTCTACTATTATTGCCATTCTAAAATATATTCTACAAGGTAGGTAGAAGGTAGAAAATGTTTTATTTAGATAATAATGTTTAACTTTCCAATTAAATGTTGTGACATGTGTTTAAACATAACGCATACAACATAACTAATCCAGAGTATCACCTAAGATTGGCAGCTTCAATAAATGCTGTATGCCTCAGATGGTGTGCTCCATTTTTCTCTAAGTTTGAACTCACTTGACTGTTCAAAGACCACGTTTGTGCAACAGACTATATGTAAGTGAATAGATGTAAAACGCACATATCCGTAAGCTTCTGTTTGAGTCATAAACAAATGGTTCTATTCATTAAATTATTCATCGCACAGAACTTCCTACCTGTACCTACTACTTAAAATTAGAAGGTGGAAGAGTTTGTTAACACGAATGTTTCAACGAACGTTTGGTAGGTGATAGGTATCAAGCGTATTTTCAAGATAGTAATGATACACTACAACCCATAAAAGCAGAGAAGTTACCCTAAATGATGCAGTACTGTCTCCGTAAATAATTTAATTTCTCAAATAAAAAGCTACTTAAGTAAATGTTCTTCTGTATTCTGTATATTTATAAATATTTACAGAATAACTTTTCAATACGTTTTTCAGATAATGGTGGTGGTGGTTTTATCTTCAGATAAGTTTGAAAGATATTTCACTAATATTGACTTAAAACCGAGTACGGTTTTAAGTCAATATATATACAACCTGCATACACTTGAATGGGGTCATTTAAAATGCGGCGTTATATTGTACTGGTTAATGCGCAAGAATAGTTAAGGTTTAAGAACACTATTCGACGTCAGAGCAATGTTTATACAACACAAATATAGTATAGTTATATGGTTTAAAAAACTCAGCGCACTCTGAAACAGATAAAGTCTTCCATACTATTTCGAGATTTCGACATACAAATAATATTTCAGTACGATTGTATAGACACACGCGACTGTCGGGGACTCTTTTTTTATTCGGTTCAGTTTCAAACCGATATAGTACCAACCCTGGACACTGAGGCTGTCACAAAATTGTCAGAACAAAATAGCTTTAGGATTTTAGTGCACACAATGCTTCGGGTTTTATAGTTTACCAAAATGTCAGTCGTACGACTTTATAGGTAGAAATTTTGAAGCGGAATTCAAGGCCTTGTATGCGGAGTTAGGACATCCGGTACTAGGGCCGGCTTACGCGTACTTGAGCCTTTGTTGATTGCTCAAACTATGACAGTCCCTTTGAAATCCCATGTCGGAACTCACTTGAGCTTCCACTTGCTCGTCGTAGCCATAAACGTGCGTACGTACATCGGGGAATGTGTTCTTAGATTAAGCACTAGCTGTGTACTTACGACGTTTATTGTCAAAGCGTGGTCGGTAACAAAGCGTCATTCGGCCCTCGCCGGGTCCGGGTTATGTCCAGCGGCAGCTGCAAGACGAATATGATTCGTTATGGCCGACGATTACTATTCTGCGTGCGTGGTGCGGGATTGCCTTATACAATTTCAGGGCCATTTCTATCTGTGACCGTAAAAGTGACCGCTATAACTCTTCGTCCACTAGTAGGGACGCTCGGCCTATTTCGACGCATGTTTTAGTTCGGTAAATGGATGGTGGTCGTAAATTGTAGCCCTCGTCAATTTCTCCTTGTCATATAGTTAAACATTACGTTACAAATTTTCCAAAACGATATTCTTTTTGGTCGAGGATAACATTCCCCATTCATCATCGTAACAACACTATTTCAGCAATATACATTTGCAATATTGCGCGCGCAATGTGTGAGTGCGCGCGTCATGTCCACTGTCGTATATGTCCGTTGTTGCGCGCCGCGTGCACTTTATTTCGTCCATTACTGTAATGAACTGTGAAATAGCGCCTTCGCTGAAATATAGCGCAATTATTTTTTTGCGAGGCGGTATGATTGCGCCGAGACGCGGGCCCTATATCACGTTGAGCGACAAACCCGCCCCCCACGCCCGCCAGCCTTCCCTCGGTTCCGCACAATGTGCGCCCTCGGTCCTAACATATGCGTCTACACCGTATTTTAAATGACTCGAAAAAGAACCGTTTCGCTTCACAAGCGAAAAATATAAACACTTTTTTTTAAACCTTAGTTTAGTAACGACGAAAGCTGCACAAAAACAAAAAAGCTATGAACGAGAATTCTGCGCGATACGGAACGCTCTTGCCCTTTGTGTTTGGAAGGGTTCGACTCGCATCGAGTTTTGATGAAATGGCGGGCCGCGTAGTTACATCCACAAAAACTATTCTCGCAAACGTCATCCGACCCGCGGAGCTAGACGCGCCTGACGCAGTATAATTCCGCTAAGTTATTTTTGATGGCCAGTGTCGTAACGAGATTAATAGAGGCCTTTGTAACGACAGTGGGACCTTAACAGTGATGTGCGCCAATTTATATTCTTTTTATGGAGCTGAGTCGGAGAGTTGTAAAGTTTAGTAAAGAAACAAAAACAACTTTTGGTCCGATGTGGGGAGGGTTTCGAGCTGCACCCGACTTGTGTCCACGCCCTTATCACTGACAACTCAGGGAGTAAACAAAACTTAGTTGTTAGTTCACATCGTCCTTTATATAGAACTAGCAACCCGCCCCGGCTTCGCACGGATAGTAGAGACGTCTTCAACAATTATCATCATATTTCAACCAATTTACACAAAACGTTAACAAATTACACACCTAAACCTTCCTCATAAATCACTCTGTCTATTGGTGAAAACGGCATAAAAATCCGTTCAGTAGTTTTTTAGTTTATCGCGAACAGACAGACAGACGCGGCGGGGGACTTTGTTTTATAATATGTAGTGATATAGAAATACGAGCTTCACTGAAACTATAACTATGGATATGTACTTTATACATTTTTTGGTTTAATTCTATACATTTTTTTTAAATGAACTAAGTAGGTATGTTTTATGCAGTGTTGCAAAAACCATTATTACCAAATTCAATGCACAGTATAATATAATAAAAATACGATACTAGTTAAATATATTATATATTTATAAATAGCATATTATGAATAGCAATATTTTATAAATAGCCATTAAAAAAGTAGCAAAATTTTTTTTAACTAACAACCTTCCACCACACTGTATCCTCATTTAAAACAATTAAAGTGTTTGTATTTGTATTTAGTGGAAGCACAAACCGCTAAATTTATTTACTGCTGGTAACTCAAGTTACCAAGTTAATACTACAGGTATTAACTTGGTAACTTGGTGCAACGAACATTTTCAGATTTCAAATGAAGTTATGACTTTATTTTGTGTATTTATTAATGAAAAAATAATCGTACAGGTAACATGGAGGTGCATTTAATATGACTCACACACGTATACTAATATAAACTTTAGCTCTCTCCATCCGCGGTGGTGGGAGTGAACAAACCTCTATTTAATATGACTCACACACGTATACTAATATAAACTTTAGCTCTCTCCACCCGCGGTGGTGGGAGTGAACAAACCTCTATTTAATATGACTCACACACGTATACTAATATAAACTTTAGCTCTCTCCACCCGCGGTGGTGGGAGTGAACAAACCTCTATTTAATATGACTCACACACATATACTAATATAAACTTTAGCTCTCTCCACCCGCGGTGGTGGGAGTGAACAAACCTCTATTTAATATGACTCACACACATATACTAATATAAACTTTAGCTCTCTCCACCCGCGGTGGTGGGAGTGAACAAACCTCTATTTAATATGACTCACACACATATACTAATATAAACTTTAGCTCTCTCCACCCGCGGTGGTGGGAGTGAACAAACCTCTATTTAATATGACTCACACACATATACTAATATAAACTTTAGCTCTCTCCACCCGCGGTGGTGGGAGTGAACAAACCTCTATTTAATATGACTCACACACATATACTAATATAAACTTTAGCTCTCTCCACCCGCGGTGGTGGGAGTGAACAAACCTCTATTTAATATGACTCACACACATATACTAATATAAACTTTAGCTCTCTCCACCCGCGGTGGTGGGAGTGAACAAACCTCTATTTAATATGACTCACACACATATACTAATATAAACTTTAGCTCTCTCCACCCGCGGTGGTGGGAGTGAACAAACCTCTATTTAATATGACTCACACACATATACTAATATAAACTTTAGCTCTCTCCACCCGCGGTGGTGGGAGTGAACAAACCTCTATTTAATATGACTCACACACATATACTGATATAAACTTTAGCTCTCTCCACCCGCGGTGGTGGGAGTGAACAAACCTCTATTTAATATGACTCACACACATATACTGATATAAACTTTAGCTCTCTCCACCCGCGGTGGTGGGAGTGAACAAACCTCTATTTAATATGACTCACACACATATACTGATATAAACTTTAGCTCTCTCCACCCGCGGTGGTGGGAGTGAACAAACCTCTATTTAATATGACTCACACACATATACTGATATAAACTTTAGCTCTCTCCACCCGCGGTGGTGGGAGTGAACAAACCTCTATTTAATATGACTCACACACATATACTGATATAAACTTTAGCTCTCTCCACCCGCGGTGGTGGGAGTGAACATTTAATATGACTCACACACATATACTGATATAAACTTTAGCTCTCTCCACCCGCGGTGGTGGGAGTGAACATTTAATATGACTCACACACATATACTGATATAAACTTTAGCTCTCTCCACCCGCGGTGGTGGGAGTGAACATTTAATATGACTCACACACATATACTGATATAAACTTTAGCTCTCTCCACCCGCGGTGGTGGGAGTGAACAAACCTCTATTTAATATGACTCACACACATATACTGATATAAACTTTAGCTCTCTCCACCCGCGGTGGTGGGAGTGAACATTTAATATGACTCACACACATATACTGATATAAACTTTAGCTCTCTCCACCCGCGGTGGTGGGAGTGAACAAACCTCTATTTAATATGACTCACACACATATACTGATATAAACTTTAGCTCTCTCCACCCGCGGTGGTGGGAGTGAACATTTAATATGACTCACACACATATACTGATATAAACTTTAGCTCTCTCCACCCGCGGTGGTGGGAGTGAACAAACCTCTATTTAATATGACTCACACACATATACTGATATAAACTTTAGCTCTCTCCACCCGCGGTGGTGGGAGTGAACATTTAATATGACTCACACACATATACTGATATAAACTTTAGCTCTCTCCACCCGCGGTGGTGATAGGGAACAAACCTCTATTTAATATGACTCACACACATATACTGATATAAACTTTAGCTCTCTGGACCCGCGGTGGTGGGAGTGAACATTTAATATGACTCACACACATATACTGATATAAACTTTAGCTCTCTCCACCCGCGGTGGTGGGAGGGAACAAACCTCTATTTAATATGACTCACACACATATACTGATATAAACTTTAGCTCTCTCCACCCGCGGTGGTGGGAGGGAACAAACCTCTATTTAATATGACTCACACACATATACTGATATAAACTTTAGCTCTCTCCACCCGCGGTGGTGGGAGGGAACAAACCTCTATTTAATATGACTCACAAACATATACTGATATAAACTTTAGCTCTCTCCACCCGCGGTGGTGGGAGTGAACATTTAATATGACTCACACACATATACTGATATAAACTTTAGCTCTCTCCACCCGCGGTGGTAGGAGGAAACAAACCTCTATTTAATATGACTCACACACATATACTGATATAAACTTTAGCTCTCTCCACCCGCGGTGGTGGGAGTGAACATTTAATATGACTCACACACATATACTGATATAAACTTTAGCTCTCTCCACCCGCGGTGGTGGGAGGGAACAAACCTCTATTTAATATGACTCACACACATATACTGATATAAACTTTAGCTCTCTCCACCCGCGGTGGTGGGAGGGAACAAACCTCTATTTAATATGACTCACACACATATACTGATATAAACTTTAGCTCTCTCCACCCGCGGTGGTGGGAGGGAACAAACCTCTATTTAATATGACTCACACACATATACTGATATAAACTTTAGCTCTCTCCACCCGCGGTGGTGGGAGTGAACATTTAATATGACTCACACACATATACTGATATAAACTTTAGCTCTCTCCACCCGCGGTGGTGGGAGGGAACAAACCTCTATTTAATATGACTCACACACATATACTGATATAAACTTTAGCTCTCTCCACCCGCGGTGGTGGGAGGGAACAAACCTCTATTTAATATGACTCACACACATATACTGATATAAACTTTAGCTCTCTCCACCCGCGGTGGTGGGAGGGAACAAACCTCTATTTAATATGACTCACACACATATACTGATATAAACTTTAGCTCTCTCCACCCGCGGTGGTGGGAGTGAACATTTAATATGACTCACACACATATACTGATATAAACTTTAGCTCTCTCCACCCGCGGTGGTGGGAGTGAACATTTAATATGACTCACACACATATACTGATATAAACTTTAGCTCTCTCCACCCGCGGTGGTGGGAGTGAACATTTAATATGACTCACACACATATACTGATATAAACTTTAGCTCTCTCCACCCGCGGTGGTGGGAGGGAACAAACCTCTATTTAATATGACTCACACACATATACTGATATAAACTTTAGCTCTCTCCACCCGCGGTGGTGGGAGGGAACAAACCTCTATTTAATATGACTCACACACATATACTGATATAAACTTTAGCTCTCTCCACCCGCGGTGGTGGGAGGGAACAAACCTCTATTTAATATGACTCACACACATATACTGATATAAACTTTAGCTCTCTCCACCCGCGGTGGTGGGAGTGAACATTTAATATGACTCACACACATATACTGATATAAACTTTAGCTCTCTCCACCCGCGGTGGTGGGAGGGAACAAACCTCTATTTAATATGACTCACACACATATACTGATATAAACTTTAGCTCTCTCCACCCGCGGTGGTGGGAGGGAACAAACCTCTATTTAATATGACTCACACACATATACTGATATAAACTTTAGCTCTCTCCACCCGCGGTGGTGGGAGGGAACAAACCTCTATTTAATATGACTCACACACATATACTGATATAAACTTTAGCTCTCTCCACCCGCGGTGGTGGGAGTGAACATTTAATATGACTCACACACATATACTGATATAAACTTTAGCTCTCTCCACCCGCGGTGGTGGGAGGGAACAAACCTCTATTTAATATGACTCACACACATATACTGATATAAACTTTAGCTCTCTCCACCCGCGGTGGTGGGAGTGAACATTTAATATGACTCACACACATATACTGATATAAACTTTAGCTCTCTCCACCCGCGGTGGTGGGAGTGAACATTTAATATGACTCACACACATATACTGATATAAACTTTAGCTCTCTCCACCCGCGGTGGTGGGAGTGAACATTTAATATGACTCACACACATATACTGATATAAACTTTAGCTCTCTCCACCCGCGGTGGTGGGAGGGAACAAACCTCTATTTAATATGACTCACACACATATACTGATATAAACTTTAGCTCTCTCCACCCGCGGTGGTGGGAGGGAACAAACCTCTATTTAATATGACTCACACACATATACTGATATAAACTTTAGCTCTCTCCACCCGCGGTGGTGGGAGGGAATAAACCTCTATTTAATATGACTCACACACATATACTGATATAAACTTTAGCTCTCTCCACCCGCGGTTGTGGGAGGGAACAAACCTCTATTTAATATGACTCACACACATATACTGATATAAACTTTAGCTCTCTCCACCCGCGGTGGTGGGAGGGAACAAACCTCTATTTAATATGACTCACACACATATACTGATATAAACTTTAGCTCTCTCCACCCGCGGTGGTGGGAGTGAACAAACCTCTATTTAATATGACTCACACACATATACTGATATAAACTTTAGCTCTCTCCACCCGCGGTGGTGGGAGTGAACAAACCTCTATTTAATATGACTCACACACATATACTGATATAAACTTTAGCTCTCTCCACCCGCGGTGGTGGGAGGGAACAAACCTCTATTTAATATGACTCACACACATATACTGATATAAACTTTAGCTCTCTCCACCCGCGGTGGTGGGAGGGAACAAACCTCTATTTAATATGACTCACACACATATACTGATATAAACTTTAGCTCTCTCCACCCGCGGTGGTGGGAGTGAACATTTAATATGACTCACACACATATACTGATATAAACTTTAGCTCTCTCCACCCGCGGTGGTGGGAGGGAACAAACCTCTATTTAATATGACTCACACACATATACTGATATAAACTTTAGCTCTCTCCACCCGCGGTGGTGGGAGTGAACATTTAATATGACTCACACACATATACTGATATAAACTTTAGCTCTCTCCACCCGCGGTGGTGGGAGGGAACAAGCCTCTATTTAATATGACTCACACACATATACTGATATAAACTTTAGCTCTCTCCACCCGCGGTGGTGGGAGTGAACATTTAATATGACTCACACACATATACTGATATAAACTTTAGCTCTCTCCACCCGCGGTGGTGGGAGGGAACAAACCTCTATTTAATATGACTCACACACATATACTGATATAAACTTTAGCTCTCTCCACCCGCGGTGGTGGGAGGGAACAAACCTCTATTTAATATGACTCACACACATATACTGATATAAACTTTAGCTCTCTCCACCCGCGGTGGTGGGAGGGAATAAACCTCTATTTAATATGACTCACACACATATACTGATATAAACTTTAGCTCTCTCCACCCGCGGTTGTGGGAGGGAACAAACCTCTATTTAATATGACTCACACACATATACTGATATAAACTTTAGCTCTCTCCACCCGCGGTGGTGGGAGGGAACAAACCTCTATTTAATATGACTCACACACATATACTGATATAAACTTTAGCTCTCTCCACCCGCGGTGGTGGGAGTGAACAAACCTCTATTTAATATGACTCACACACATATACTGATATAAACTTTAGCTCTCTCCACCCGCGGTGGTGGGAGTGAACAAACCTCTATTTAATATGACTCACACACATATACTGATATAAACTTTAGCTCTCTCCACCCGCGGTGGTGGGAGTGAACATTTAATATGACTCACACACATATACTGATATAAACTTTAGCTCTCTCCACCCGCGGTGGTGGGAGGGAACAAACCTCTATTTAATATGACTCACACACATATACTGATATAAACTTTAGCTCTCTCCACCCGCGGTGGTGGGAGGGAACAAACCTCTATTTAATATGACTCACACACATATACTGATATAAACTTTAGCTCTCTCCACCCGCGGTGGTGGGAGGGAACAAACCTCTATTTAATATGACTCACACACATATACTGATATAAACTTTAGCTCTCTCCACCCGCGGTGGTGGGAGTGAACATTTAATATGACTCACACACATATACTGATATAAACTTTAGCTCTCTCCACCCGCGGTGGTGGGAGTGAACATTTAATATGACTCACACACATATACTGATATAAACTTTAGCTCTCTCCACCCGCGGTGGTGGGAGTGAACATTTAATATGACTCACACACATATACTGATATAAACTTTAGCTCTCTCCACCCGCGGTGGTGGGAGGGAACAAACCTCTATTTGCTTTCGTTTTCACATACATAACGAGCTTTCTTTACTTATTTACAATGTACTTCACATTGTAACAATAAAATAGATTTTTCATTATAACTCGCATGATATGATAGTGTTGATGATAATGTTATAGCAACTAATAAAGTTGCTTGCATTCCTACTGATAGTTGCAATAATATTATCTACGTATGAACGGGAATTAACGCGATCACGAAAAGGTATCACATACCTCTGAATTGCCTGACGTTTCGACCAGGTTGCACTGGCCGTGGTCACAGGCTGACTGGCTCAGCGGTGCACGCCCTCCGTCGCCGACATCGTGAGGTAGAAGGTTCTTCATCCACCTCCACTTTTTTGATATTTTTGATATTTTCGTTTCGCCATGTACCGTCACATACTATACTAACAGTGTCCCTATTCTGTAAGCAAACCGATGTGGCCCTATTCTGGTGTTCACCCGACTGCGCATAAAAGCGACGTGGCATGTTTTTTATCACTGGATTCCACGCTGTAGATAATTTGAAACCATCTTCCCGATTGAAAGTTTTGTGTTTTTTAATTTCAATCGCTTCACGTACAACTCTTGAGTAAAAGTGACGTTCCGTGGAGAGGACTTGCGTACGGTGAAATTCAATCCAGTGATTGGTGCCCGCTTCGAGTGCATGTTCTGCAATCGCTGATTTGCTAATCTGTCGGTTCTTCACAGCAGCGATGTGTTCTTTGACCCTTTCAGCAATGGTCCGCTTTGTTTGGCCTATGTAGGAACTACCACAGCTGCAGTTTATTTTGTAGACACCTGGAGTTTGTAACGGCAAGACGTCCTTCGGTGTACCTACGATGTTTTGAACCTTTATGCCTGGTGTGTATACTGTCGGAATGGAGTATTTCTTTAATACGGAGCCGATCTTATCCGTTACTCCTTTCACATATGGCATGTAGGCTGGTTGTCTGTTCACCTCCGGATGCTTGCGTCTCATTGTCGGTTGCTTCCGTGTTCCATTCACCTGATATCCGTTACTTTTAAGTACCTCCTGAACATGATCCAGCTCTCGCTCCAAATGTTCAGGGTCACAAAGATCGTATGCTCTGTTCTTGAGTGAAGTCATAACAGACTGCAGGTGTCGGGGATGATGATGAGACGTGGCGTGTAGGTACCTATCCGTATGAGTAGGCTTGCGGTACACACAGTGCGACAAGGACCCATCTGACCTCGCGGTTACTTTGACATCTAAAAATGACAATGACCTATCCGCCTCCACCTCATATGTGAACCTTATCTTGGGGTGAATGGAGTTGAGGTGTTGTAAATATTGATCTAAGAATACCGAAGACCGTTAGGCTTTGGAAGCGATTCGTGGATGACATCTTTAGTATCGTCAAGGGAAATAAACAGGAAGTAGATCACACATAGATACAGCGTGGAATCCAGTGATAAAAAACATGCCACCTCGCTTTTATGCGCAGTCGGGTGAACACCAGAATAGGGCCACATCGGTTTGCTTACAGAATAGGGACACTGTTAGTATAGTATGTGACGGTACATGGCGAAACGAAAATATCAAAAATATCAAAAAAGTGGAGGTGGATGAAGAACCTTCTACCTCACGATGTCGGCGACGGAGGGCGTGCACCGCTGAGCCAGTCAGCCTGTGACCACGGCCAGTGCAACCTGGTCGAAACGTCAGGCAATTCAGAGGTATGTAATACCTTTTCGTGATCGCGTTAATTCCCGTTCATACGTAGATAATATTATATCATGGAACGCGAAAGTTTAAAAGTTAGTGATAGTTGCAAGTTTATATCATGATCTTTGTGGATATTTTATAATCAAACAAATGTATAAATTGACTTCTTCGTCGTTTTATAACATTTATTGGGATCAAGTTTTTGTTAGCACAAGTAACAAGTAAAACCAAATTAAACAACTTAAGTGTAACGACGTTCGTTAACAGTGACATGAAGCCGTGACGAACTTTACAGGTTTATGTACTATTTATTCTGATTCAGGAATCAATAAACATATTATAATGTTGTGTGCTACTGAAAATTGTCCATACACGAGTCAGTGCGACTGAAAGTCACATTTGATCCATTAATTGTTATAAAATTTATTCCATACTCACTTGTACACAATAAATAAATAAATATGTGTAAATATTCTCTCACATATATTGAATAATTATAATAATACCCGAAATACAATTACTTCCAACAAACTATAATACCGAACACTAGTATTCATACAATGTACAAACGCAATCTCTGTAGTGTAATTAAATGTGAGATTCTCGGCGAATCGGCTCAGACATCGCGACGAATCCCCTCGCAGCTTTGTAACTCGGTGGTCACGGCGAACAGACCTCCCGCGGCACCGAACTGTACTTAAGGGATATGTGGAGGAAGCGTCGCCGCGTCGTCCAGGTCACACCTGTTCGTGTAATGCATAGTTAATGTCTTGCGATTGCTGGCGTGTGTTGCGGCGGCTGAATGTTGCGAATATTGTAGTTAAATGCGACTTGTGACTTTACACGCTCATCCCGTGTCATTAATTAACTTTATATGTAGGTCCGCTAAAAGGTTGTTTTCTTAGCACGATAACAATAAGCTTATCTTATGCCCAAGTATTTTAATGGTATATATGACGGTGTAGACTAAACTGGTCTGCTTTCCACCTGGACAGTTCATCAATATTTATTAAAGCACTACTAACACAGTGTTTGTTACTCTTGGTGAACAGGGTGGCTAGGGGCTCGAATATATGATGCTGGAGGGAGCAATGTGCATATTGTGCATTTA
This sequence comes from Callimorpha dominula, assembly GCA_949752705.1. Taxonomy (NCBI): domain Eukaryota; kingdom Metazoa; phylum Arthropoda; class Insecta; order Lepidoptera; family Erebidae; genus Callimorpha; species Callimorpha dominula. The sequence goes on from OX457005.1 coordinate 22,131,926, forward strand.
TTAAACATCATGTTCCAAGAGTTCACTACAGATTACCAGTAATGACCATGTGATTTTACTAACATACTCGTATATCAGAATTTTCCGAAACTTCAATAAAAAAACAGGTCAAGGCAAAAAAAGGTCGGCTGGTAAGGTCGAGGTAAACTGACTGAACGTCGTGGGTGACTTTAAAATTTTCTTTTTATATTATTTCTCCTTATTAGGTACTTAATCATAAAACTTTTGTACCAATTTTTATCTACCATTTAACCTGTTATCAACATTATGTTCGATATTCCTAAATGAATCTAGTCGTGTCACAAAATATATCTACAAACGTTTAATAATACTTTACCGTTATTTAGAAATATAATGACGCCGCGTACGCGTGAAGGACACACCTGAGAGATAAGTAAATCGCTTTCTGATCGCACACAGCTTAAGCGGGTATCGCGTAGGTGTAGTGACAATCGTGACGTCACAAGATGGCGGTCCGGGCTCTCGTACCCTTGGATGATGAGTTAGAATTTGTTTTATTTATTAAAGATTTTTTACACAAAGCTGAGGTGGAAACCTTAAGACAGTGGAGTCGCCAGCCACCTGCATGGCTTGAAGTGGAATGTTTTACTATTTTTCTTTTCACCCCATCCGTGATAAAAGTTTTGGAGAATAAGCTCTAAAATTGAATAATTTTAACAACCCGGCATGCTACGATAGCTAGTAATCGTAGCGTAGAAAATAACTGTAGTATGTCGCTAGGAAAATAAAGCAAAATAAAACATTTTAATGCCGAAGTCTGCTCCGGTTTCCGATATTAATATTCCCAAACAATGTAATATTACATGGTGAAAGAACTTTTCAAATCTATTTAAAAAATTGTAGAGTTTCCAAAGATTACCCTTCATATAAACCAAAATACTAATATAGATTAAGTTTAATATAAAACAACGGACTAAACAAAAAGAAAACATGTCAAAAATATTTTTCTTTTCTTTGAGCTGTCCGAAGTCTGCCAATCAGTCTTTACAAGCTAACTTCAGCTTGGAACAACAGAAAAGAGTCGTGTTTCAAGTTGTAACTAGACCCAAAAAAAATGGAATGCCATACTAGCTAATTTTGTATACCAAAAGTGTAGCGCAGTTGATCCAGGTTATGAGGTAGTTTTTAACACTCCATAATACAATCGAGTGGTTTCACCAGTGGTTGACACTACGGTACTAGCAGGTGTGCACTGCGAGGCGCTGGACATAATACCCCGAGACTAATGTGTGGTGCGATTAGTTCCCGCACACTACATTATTTGTAATGCACTCGTATAGACTTTACTATCAAAGGAGCAGTGCTGATCTCTCTGTAATTAGGATAAATCTCAATCGTGACTCACTCATGTCGATTTGAGATCCTGTCAAAAAGCCAACATTCTTTTCTATTTGAAAACTCCTTCCTTTAACGTTCATGGTATTTAAGCAATTATTATACTCTATTTCATCAACATACATGTAAAATGTTAGAAGTTCCGAACACGTAATGTACCTACAGATTCTATTCCGAAGTTATGCATTTTAATAGAACAGTCTCCGAGGCCGACCCCCGGGAGTACAGAATAAAGTTGTAACAGAACATCTCCACACACTATTCTAAAGTATTCCTTTGAACGAATATAAATTACGTCCTGATTTGAATAACAAACAAGGATGGTGGCTCACGACTTGTTACATTAATCCCCGAGAGCAATAAATACACACGCAATTATTTATCACGACATTGCTCACCAAAATAGCAAAAATTGAGACATTTTTTATTGTTTCATAGTTTATTTTGTGAAAATTTATGAGATTGACATTAAAGCTTTGTAAAAGTAAGTAAAGTTTGGAAACAAAAAGAATTAGTTTTGAATGAGATAGCGAAAACATAATGTGTGTTTTATATCAGTTAATTGTTTTTAATAAGTAAAGAAGATGTATGTGTTGTATATATTAGACGGTATGTACTTATGTTTACCGATTGCTGAGAAACTGAGCTAGATCGATTAAATGGTTGAAATTCTAATAATTCCAAAACTGGTGCCTAGTGACGTCACAGTCTAAAGTACAAGAAGAGTGTTTGATATTGCCAATGTTTACATTGTAACCCAGTTGTAGTAGTAGTATAAAAACACCGGACAAGTGCGAGTCTGACTCGCACACCGAGGGCTGTATTAGCAAAAAAACTTGTATTTGGAATCAATTCGCGAAGAAGTTTGTCCGTTGTTGCCTACACACAAACTTAACTTCGCAGTTTTAAAAATACTCTCTAAGAAACAGACTTTTTTTTTCAGCTCCAAGGGACCGTAGACTTGGACTTGGTATACATTTCAACTTGATGCGTCCACGGGTTCTTGAGAAAAAGGTTTTGACTGACAGACAGACGGACAACAAAGTGATCCTATAAGGGTTTCTTTTTTTCCTTTTGAGGAACGGCACCCTAAAACAGATGTTTTGGAGAAAACACCGTTTCTCATATCACATGAGTTGCACATAATCCTCTGGTGACCCATTTTTTGGATAAGTTTTGGACTAATTATTTAAATAAGAAGAATTGTAGTAACATTTTAATTTAGTTACATGAGGCAGTCATTTACTAATATATTGTAATTTGTGTGGGAAGAAGCGAGACCTATCGAAACGAAAAGAATTACTTGTAAATTCCATGCTATTGAAAATAAGGTATTTTCAATAGCATGGAATTTATTATTTACAAGTAACTCCTTTCGTTTCGATAGGTCTCGCTTCTTCCCACACAAATTACAATATATTAGTAAATGACTGCCTCATGTACCTTCGCCCTCAAAAAGTGCTACTAATCGTGTCATTTGTTTAGGTAGGTACCTTTAATTTGTAGGTAATCCGTAGTATCAAGGATTCGCAACTCAATACTTAAACTAACTTCGATAAAGCTCTTCGAATAGTCTACGAATACAACAAATTAGAACACTAAAAGTTTTTTATAATAAGTTAAATAATATAAATAATATCTTAAAATGGTTAGTAGAATATAGACTCTTACGTGAAGTTGCGCGTAATTGTTACGATATAGGTGTTTTAGGTGTATTGAACTCTGATCGATATTGTGCATAGTAGGTATGATTCTAAGCATTTGACAAGACATAGCATTTGTTTACGTCCAAAATAAAGAACTATATTCTATACCGGGTGGATTTCAATCGACATTCTATAAATATTCAAATGTCTTATATTTATTAACCGACATCAAAAGTACAAGATTATTTTGAACAGGTGCACCTTAGAATGCACCTGGAACACGTATTTGCAAATGTTGCTGATCGCGTGAAAAACATATGTAAAAAATGATTTTTTTCTAACAAAAACGTTCACAGGCGAATGTGGTTAAAACTTTTAATGTGGTTACTTTTTATCCCGATATTCCTACGGGATCGGGACTTACGCGGGTGAAACCGCGGGGCGCTGCTAGTATTATAAATGTGAAAGTTTGAATGGATGGATGGATGGTTTTTTGTTACTCTTTCACGCAAAAACTACTAAACCGATTGCAATGAAACTTGGTATGTAGATAGCTGGAGACCTGGATTTACATATAGGATACTTTTTATCCCGATATTCTCACGGGATCGGGACTTACGTTGGTAAAACCGCGGGGCGCTCCTAGTAGTTTACATATCTAACTCCATGTACAACGGTGTTCCACATTCGCTGAATTGTACGCTTATTGCTCCATTTCAATGTGTATGTAGTCTCTACACATTAATAATTATACCAATGTGACTACAATAATACACTATAATGACACTTCATTCGTCAAAAATGGAGTCTGTAGTTTCTTAGGCGCTACAGTTAAACATCTTTAAAATAAGCTCGACATATAGAAACATGAAAGCCTCTGTCTTTCTTTATATACTAGGGTTTTTGTGAAAGGATCAAGATAATAAAAAACAAGATAAAATATATAATAATAATATACATTTTTATTGTACATCAAAAACATTTAAAAGAGCGAGAGTACAGCAATGTTGGGTGGCTTATACGGTTGGCGGCAATCCCTCACAGGTAACCATAGGATGGATATAACATAGGAAATCCATAAATGTATTTTTATATCACTAAATTCCGTAAAACTTGTTTTAAGAAATTAGCAATTAATTTCAATTAAACCCCTTACCCGGTAACGGATAAGAATTTGCTTTTTAAACCAGTAGCTAAAACTTTTGCATCTGAGTTATTGCAAACACTATGCCACATCGAGTTGTAACTGAGAATGAAAAGAACAGAAACAGCAACGGTTGAAACAAACAATTATGCCAATCACATTACATACACACAATACTAAAGAAGTACGAAATAAGAAGCTAAAATACATTTTTGTTCCAATAGGAGTTTTCTGACAAAAAAACTACTCCAAAGAAGATTTAAGTTTCTGGTGAAGAGTATTGTAGCGAGAGTCGGGTATGGCAGAAAAAATATTGGAATTCAGAATGTTATAATAACAATAATAATAATAACGTTTATTTTTCTCTGCCATAAAGCTATCTTTAATCTAACAAACATACATACTGCAAAATAAAAGTATATTAAAGTAGAATAAATGCTGTTGAGATGAAATCATTGCTCGTGCGTGTCACGTGCAGAGTAACAAATTCTGACAGGTAGCGAAATGTAGATTTTCGAGAGCAGTGAGAGGAGAGGAGGGGAGGTAAGGGTTAGGCCTTCCGCTAACCTAACTCACTTGGCGAAAAGCAATGTAATCATTTCTTGACTGCTGGTCTGTGAGGCCGTGGTATCACTCCGGTCGAGCCGGTCCATACGTGCCGAAGCATAGCTCTCCCACGTAAAAAGGTCGAAAGAGTGTGTGGCCGAAGAGGTCGTAGTGACGTAAATTGAATAGGATATGCTGAACGATGATAACAAATGAGAAAACAAGTATAAAGTATATAAGGCGACTGATAGTCGAATTGGTGATGCTCTGAAGAAAGCGCAGTTAGTACCTCAGTTAATTACTGTTACGGAAGGTTGTCAGGTATGTAAGGATAGAAGCATGTAGCGGGCTGTTGTCTCTGCCTATCCCAAGAGGAGAAAGGTGTGAGTTTATGTATGTAATTGTACATATTATGTATTGATAAATATACAGGGCTTCTTAAAAAGCTCTCTATAATATTAAACCTTCTGACTTTGAATAAGACAAATAAATCACAAAAGTCTAAAACTGTAAATTTAGACTAAGTTGGTGCTTAAAATCTCCTTTGATACCTGATGAGAGTTCGTTAGTGGAATTCTTAGAGTCGGTTTAAATAGAAACAATGACCTAAGTGTAATCATTAGACAGTCTAGCCAACTCGATTGTATTATTTCTTAACTATATATATTTAGTAGGGCGCTACATAAGTTTTGTCGTTTGGCATTATAATATTGTGACTTGAAGTCATTTCTATAAACTCTAAATAATATAAAAAAAGACAAATATAAAAGAATACAATCGTTTGTTCGATTTTTAAATTAATTTTCTAAATGAAAATGGTGGGCTTCTCTAGTTATGACATTCTTGTAATTATTTTGTATAAGTAACTTTACTTGGCTTAAGTAAACAAAAATGTTTCGAGAAAACGCGTTTGTCCATCTCTAAAGACCATGGAACGGTGGTATATTCATTTCAATTACGGCAACTTAGAGTGGAGGAACCTTACCCCGTTAAAAGATTGAGACTGTACCAAAGTTATTGGAGGTAGACGGACAAGTGACATATCGACAGATCAAGGAAACCCTTAAGTTAAGTGCACCAACTGATCATCGGATTCTTCACGACCATTTCAGAATACGAAAACTTTGTTAACTCTGAATACCGCACTTGATGACTGATACGTTGAGTGAGCACCGCGTGACTTGGTCTCGTGATATGTTAAAATAAAATTGAAGACGGCCGATCTAACTACGTAAACTCGTTTCATACCCGACTGTATTATTTCAAAGTTCCTACTAAATCCCAGAGTAAAGTGTGGATGTTTGAAGATGAACCATCGCCGACGTCGGTAAAAATGTCACCTCCATAAATCTGTCAAATCCGTAAAGAAAAGAATATTCGCTTTGGTTGTGCATAATAAAGGTAAGACTGTTACTGCTGCACGGTGTACGGAGGAATGTTTTCCTCAAGTATTCTAAACTCAAGACTAGATACTCTTGACTTTGGCATCAAGATAACGCCTCTGCAAATCGAGCCGGCTAAACCACGAGATATTTGCACCAAGCAGGAATTCAATTGCTCGGCTCCTTATAGTCCGGATTTAGCGCCATGAGGCTTTACGCTATTCCCGTATGTAAAGAACAACTGAAGTGACATATGTTTTTGAACGACGAAGAGCCTCTAAGAGCCTTTAAGGAGATATGATAAGGCGGCTGTGTCCCAGAAGGATAGTGGACCAATATGTTCTGTTACGTGTAAATCAACACGTATAAAGTCCTGTATTACCGCCAGTGGAGAAAGTAAGATAAAGCTTATGTAGCGCCCTTGCATGTATACTTGTATAGGATTAAGGTCTAATGATTGAAAATAAAACATCAGTAGAAGATTCTTGTGGTAATTCTTGTAATCTCCATTGTGTATGGTCTAATAGTGCAATGCAAGATATTTAACACTTGTATAAAAGGATCACTCAATTTTATAGTACTAGTAGAGGGGCTCGTGGCTAAGTGGTAACCGAGTAGGTTAACACATTACAAAGTTAAGTATTACAAGCCAGGTCAATCCAGGATGGGTGACCAATCTTAACATATTGAGACCCCTCCGTGCCTTGGAGAGCACGTTAAACCGTCAGTCTCGGGTGCCATACTAACATCTGTGGCATTCGTTACAGGTAGTTGGAGCCCTAAAAAAGTCCAACAACCTGTAGTACTTGGGTTGTGGAGGTCTAATGGCAGTCGCTTCACGTAAAATATCAAAGTTCGGCCGTATCGTAGTTAGATTGAAAGCCGACCCCAACTTAGTTAGGAAAAGGCGCGGAGGAGGATGAGGATGTCAATTTTATAGTACTTCTTTGTCTTGAATATTTTGTACCACACTCTTGATTAATGCTCATGTTGATAGATCCAAGTAGTGTTAATCGTTTATCACAAAAGTTGAATATCAAAATATGTATTTTTTGACGTCACATTAATAGAAATGACGAGTCTCTAGTTCACAGGCCTGTATGAGAAGTGCGAGAGCTTTAACAGTCAAACACCCACCCAATTGCCTAAATTTATGTTATTACAATCCTTTTTTTTTTTCTTTGTATCGTGTTGGAATACCCTCGCATCATCACTCCACTGGGGCTGCCAGTAAAGTGGTATGTCGGAATCGAACCGACTAAAACCACACGGTGTTCCGTCATAAATTGGAAGGGACTCGGGTATACCCTAGGAAGGAAGTCCCCGAGAACCCTGGCAGACCTTGGCCGCCTCTTAAACAAAAGGCAGCCACGCTCGCTAGCGGGGGGCCTTGCCCCCCTTCCAGTGTAGAGAGGTGCGCGCGGAACACGTCGCGCCACCGTCTTGGGCCTGCTTCTGCAAGGGTAACGGTCAGCCCGACCCATTACCCCCAGGCCAGCGCTCATGGAGGCCGGAGATCATTTTGCGCTCTCCGGCGCCTGGTGCGTCTTCTGCGGAATAGGAGAGTGCTTGTTCTCTCCCGTTCCCGTTCCGCCGCCTCTTTAGCCAACATCACCTCCTCGCAAAACGAGACGGCGGAATCCCACGCACTCTCACTTTGGACCATGGACAGAACCATGGTCTCTAGCGAGAGGCGTGTTATTACAATCCTACTTTTTTTGGTTTACACTTATACAGAATGCTAAACTTGAATTAAAAATTAGTTATTTGATTAACTTTTCTGTTTGTTTAAAACTAAACTCATATACCTATATCATTTACGTCCAGCACTAACGCGAAGTATATTCTAGTAAAGTGCCCTTTTACATACATAGTTAATTTTTTTATTTTTTTTATGATACGGGTTATTCAATCTTGAACATAATTTAATTTTTGTGCATGATTTGTAGAGTATTCAAAGATGTGCCGATTTATTAATAAGACATATAAAACAAAAAAATAGTTAAATTGTTATTTCGAACAAGTCTTACTGAAACAAATAATATTCTCTAATGTTTTATTGGTATGCTAAAAGAAATGTTTCAAAGGTTTATTAATAAAATATACTACTAGTACTTTTAACAGTACTGTATAGTATAGTCTCGCATAAATAACGATGCTTTGTTGCGTTGAATGTATGAGCCATTGTACGTTTCATCATATAGCACATATAGCACATATAGCACATATAGCACATATAGCACATATAGCACATATAGCACATATAGCACATATTCAAACAATAAAAGGAAAGTTCCACAAAATGGGCACCATTCATTTCGTATGTTGCGGTATTTGTATTACTCGGAAGAGAAAAACCGCGTCACGACACAATTTACATTGTTCTTGTGTCGAATGCCGCGTGCCGCCCGGCGGCTGCCGCGCGTCACGTCCGCCGCAAGAGTTATCACGGCACAGCACCGATACGTGCTAACACCCAAATACGCACCATAATGTGAGATAGGGTTGTCGCCTGCTTCGTAGGGATGTGGAAATAATATCATACATTCAAAATTCATTATTTAAGTATTTAGGCCTAAATTATCTTTATTTCTAGCGACTAACACCGGTATTTACAAACAATACTTTGAGCAGTGTGGAAGCAACGCTAAGCTAAATAAGGCGTTCGTTGTGGTCAGCCTAGTCATTCACAAACGATATTCAAGTTAGAGCGTCCGCTTAGCAAATGGTTACTTGAATTTTGTTTGTAAATGACTAAGCTGGCAACAACGAACGCTGTGAGAAATTCCTTATTTAGCTTAGCGGTGCTACCACGCTACTAGAGTATTGTTTCTGAATACGGGCGTAAGTCTGTGTAGAATTAGTGTTTTGAATAGTATTGTCAATTTTATCTTGATTGGTCAAAAAGGCAGAAACATTCTTCATTTATTAAAACAGATATTATGTTTTTTTATAGTATGGAGGATATGCGGTTTTACTCACGTATATTATGGCACCTGCAACTGACGCGGTAGAACGCCTCACCCCTTGAAAATGGACCCCGTTGGGTCCGAAACTAGTCAGGCATCCGCGGAACGTGAGAAAAACCGTATATGCCTAATTAATATGAAAATCACTCACGAAAGTTATTAGGTTTTTTTATATCTCTAAACTTGACAAATGATTGATCTCTACATACTCTCATCCCGTAGTTCACTCTTTCAAGTTTTATTTTGGGATAAAAAGTAGCCTATGTCCTTCTCCGAGGCCCCGTCTAATTCTGTGCTAAATTTCATAAAAACTTTTTCAGCGGTTTAGGCCTGAAAATATAACAGACACATAGACAGACCGAGTTACTTTGATACCCGAAACTAGATGACCCGGTGAACTTCGTATCACCTACAATTTATTTGAGGACTTTCATATAAACTTTCGAGAGTCCTCGGTTATATTTCTTTAACCCGGTCCGGTCCGGTAATGTGCCCTACCAAATTTAAGGTCTCTATTAGAAAAAATAAAGTCTTTCATAAAAAGAGTCAGGGTGATCTTACGAAAGGGCTGGATTTAGGAGGTCCTTGACATGTCTTACGTATATACTACCGTCTTGTCAAACTTCTGGTATCTAGTAGAAAAAACATAGGACTTCCAAATAAACTCGTGAGAGCCCTTGAACCATATGAATCCAGCCCTGTTGCAAAATCCCTTCTTAGCTGACGTGTTCGGCCTATAAAGTACCTCCCTTCCAAATTTCAGGCTTCTAGTACAAAAAATCCAGTTTTAGCTGACGTTTCCTAACTATATACTATCTCCCTGTAAAAATTCAGGTGTCTCTAAGGATTTATGTTGCAAAATCTGTTCTTACCTAACATCTCCTACTCATAAACTACCTCTCTGCCAAATTTCAGGTATCTAGATCAAAAAGCCAACGCCATTCATATAATCTCGCGAGAGCCCTTAGACCACCTTAATCCGGCCCTATCGTAAAAATCGTTCGTAGCTAAGGTCTTTTACCTATAAATTACCTCCCTGCCAAATTTCAGATTTCAAGTAGAAAAAAAATAAGGACTTTCATAAAAACAGGTGAGAGCCGTAAGATCTCCTGAATCCGGCCCTGTAATAAAATCTAATTTTAACTGACGTGACTTATCTATACTACATTCTTGCCAAATTTCAGGTTTGTAGACAAAAAAAACAATGATCAACAATGATGAGAAACAATGATGATCATGATTTTTATGTAAACTTGCGAGAGCCCTTAGAACTCCTTAAACCAGCCCTGTCGTAAATCTGTTAGCTAACGTCTCCTACCTATGTATGAGCTACCTCCCTGCCAAAGTTAATACGACTATTATCAATATCTGGTCATCGCTGATCATCATTGCTGTTTGCATGTGACATAACTCCTCGCACATTTCATCGACGACAGTTCGTCTTTTTCCTCGGGTATTGTAATGAACATTACAAAACGACACGGAAGTGTTTTTATAGTCAACCAAAACTTGAAAACCTCGAAGTAAGTTCTCGAGTAACGCTAAAATTTCTGGTAAGGTGTGTCTAACCTACAAAGTCAATTTAGGTGGATGGCAGGTAGATCAAAATTAACAATCGCAATGTGCAGCTTTAACTTTACTTCACTAATTAACTATGTATTTTACGAGGAAACAGAAAACTATAATAAATTTTACACAACCACAAGACATGACCACGAACCCCTTCTATTAAAAGTTAGTGGCGTTGGAAGCAATGACAGTTTTGTATAGCACGTCAGTTTAGCCGATAGGTCTGTCACGATCGTCATCTATTAAAAGTAATCCGAATGGACGATTTCCATACAAAATAACCAATTTTTATTTTTTCGATTTTTAACTGTTTTTTTTGGCTTTTAACGAATGAAAAAATTTATATAGCTTTTGATTAAAGATAGTTTTATATTTGTAAGTTTTCAACCACTATTTTAATCTTAGGGATTTAACGCGCGTGTTAGAATTTTAAGCTTATTTTATAACCCAAATAAAATCAAACTCAAAATTATTTATTTCAAGTTAACCCATTGTAGGTATTTTTAAATGGTCAGGAGTAGAAGTCAGTCAGTATAAGTAGGTCGTGAATCTAGTTGCCTGTTCCAATACGTAGATCCTTTGGAGAAGAACAAGGCAAGAAACTCCAAGGACACTCTTTTTCAACATGTTTTCTTTATAAGGTACTTGTTACATTGTTTATAATAATTGTGTATATCATATATTCGAATAAACATATAATCGTATAAGCATATTAACCATATAATAATATGATATACGGCAGAACGGCGGATATAGAATACTAATTAGAACAGTATCACACAGTAACAAATCATCACAACATAATTCTCCTATTTTATAATATAGGACATTAGTTTCATTATAGATCACCATCACCATCACCAACATAAAATATATTAGAAAAAGTATAACAGCTTACGTACGTTGCAATAGAATGCCCGATATTGGACCTAGACGGGGTATTTATAACAATTCAACCCTTTAACAAAGTAAAACCAACATACCCTACAATCGTATCTCATTATTTTAAATGTAGACATAATTTAAATACAAATACCGGCCACTTTGGCTTTGTGTAATAACGTCATGTTGGCACCTAAATTTACATATATTTTTAATAGAATCTAGAAGTACATCGAGTGACATAGGCCTGGTCTAGGTATAAACTAGTAAGCTCAAACAAATATGTCCTCTGCTTTGTGTCAAGCTCGTAGACTATAGCAATATTCAGAATATTGGGTTACGGTCAATGATCCTAAACTAGAATTAGGCTAGACACTTGACGATAGCAAGGCATAGTGATGATAAGTGGTGCTGAGAACTACAAAGCAAATAGAAAAAAAAACCAGCTTTGTAGACAAAAAGAGCCTTGATGAAGAAAATATAACAGTAAAATGTATAGAAATATAAATGCGAGCACATTTCAGATGAAAATATAACAGTGAAATGTATAGAAATATAAATGCGAGCACATTTCAGATGAAAATATAACAGTGAAATGTATAGAAATATAAATGCGAGCACATTTCAGATGAAAATATAACAGTGAAATGTATAGAAATATAAATGCGAGCACATTTCAGATGAAAATATAACAGTGAAATGTATAGAAATATAAATGCGAGCACATTTCAGATGAAAATATAACACTGAAATGTATAGAAATATAAATGCGAGCACATTTCAGATGAAAATATAACAGTGAAATGTATAGAAATATAAATGCGAGCACATTTCAGATGAAAATATAACAGTGAAATGTATAGAAATATAAATGCGAGCACATTTCAGATGAAAATATAACAGTGAAATGTATAGAAATATAAATGCGAGCACATTTCAGATGAAAATATAACAGTGAAATGTATAGAAATATAAATGCGAGCACATTTCAGATGAAAATATAACAGTGAAATGTATAGAAATATAAATGCGAGCACATTTCAGATGAAAATATAACAGTGAAATGTATAGAAATATAAATGCGAGCACATTTCAGATGAAAATAAACAACAGTTTCATTTGGTAGTTAACGATATATTGATCGCTGCCCAATCAAACACATTTGTTTGTTCGACTCGATGTAATATTTTGATGATGGCAGCATTTATTAACAAACGCCAGGAGCACATTAACGTGGAACAATACGAATACCTGTAAGTACTATACGCGACAACTATAATTACGGCGCACGATATTTATCCACCGTGTACATTATGCATATATTTATATTGCTGATATACTATGTATTGTGTGAGGGTAGATTAGCCTACCTTACCTAAGTAGAATAGTATTTTTTTTTTAATAGTTCCGAAGGACGTATTTACATTATTTATAATTGTCTCCTATGTCTGTAGAAGCTGGTGACGCCCCATCTATTACCCTATCAATAATTAACATTTCACGTTAATTTCATTCTTATAATAAAGGACTGACAAATGAAAAAATTATAAATGATAAAAACTAAAATCAAATCTACACTTTGAAAGTTCGAAACAAAAAATTGTTCTAGATTCAATAGAGGAAAGCCGTAGGCGCGTGCCATAATTGACCTGTTAAGTAGGTAACGCATACCTATACCTAGAGCAATGCTTTTTCTTTACTGACTTTTTCCACAACTCCGAAAACTTGTATATAATACCACAATAGAATATAATACGAAGTATTATATATATCATCGTTGACAGCACGATGTCAGGCAGGTTTCTTTATTTATACACACTGTGACTCATATGTTAAGTCTCTTACGTGCACGTTCTTAAAGGTATTTTAAAACCCCACTGTAGCAACGGGAAGACCCGTGCTACGAGAGTGGCTGGAGAGAGGGCATGGAGCCCTCACCTTCCGTATGACGCAGGTTCTTTCCGGACACGGTTGCTTGCAAGTACCTGTGTCAGATCGGCCGGGAACCGACGTCACGGTGCCATCATTGCGGTGACTGCCCCGATGACATGGCGCGTCACACACTAACGGAATGCTCAGCCTGGGCTAGCCAGCGTCGTGCTCTCGTCGCGGCAGTCGGTTCTATGGGTAGTCTCTCGCTACTGACCGTGGTTCTGTCCATGGTCTGGAGCGAGAGTGCATGGAACGTCGTCGCCGCCTTCTGTGAGGGGGTGATATCCGCAAAGGAGGCGATCGTACGAGAGAGAGAGTGAAGTACACCTCTCTCTCTCTGCACGCATTAGACTCACCAGGCACACTAAGGGCATGAACGAACATTTGGGGAAGTCGTCGTCCCAACAGGTAAGGGCCCGAGAGCCATAGCACAGTATTCCGCGTGGTTCTCAGAGGAGTGCGACCGACGTTTTCAGTTGGGAAGAGTCCAACAGACGCCTTCGGCTCCCCAAGGGCCTCCGTCCTTGCATGCATTAGGATCTTCCACTTCGTTCCAAAAAAAAAGGAAATTTAAAACCTTCATCAGCAACCAATCTTTAAACTGGTACTACTACTTTTAACTGGTCGTAAAATATATTGCATATAATATGTTGTGAAATGTCTAAATGACTAGTTAATAAATAATTTCAGTTATTACTTGTGCCATTGTATTGCATGTTTGATCACTGTTTGTGTACTTCATATTTAATTGGTCTGAAGCTGGGTGTACATACTTTATTTTTTTATTGTGCCATAGGTGCAAGGTCTAAGGACACAAGGATACAATATATTTTGTATTTAAACTCCTTAGATCCTCCTTAAAAAGTAGATTAAAATATAATATTCCTTATACCTACAAGGTATTTTTTTTTTGTGATGGGCGTCCGTGCCCACAACAAATAACGAGAGAATGAAAAACAATAATTCTTTTGTATCAAGCGATAAACTTTTAGTGGGTAATTCAAACAATGCCGAAACTGTAAAAAAACCTATTAAACGAACTGTTCGACTTGTTCAACCGCGCGAACAAGTCGAACTATAAGGGGCGGCCGCACTTTTGCTGACAGTCACTTCGCTACAGTGACAATGTGCCGAAGGGTTAAGACTTGAAATCTAAAATGTCTAGCTTTTGTAATAGGAGGAGGTCCTTTTAGAAGTCGCTTAAAAACAAAAGCTATACATTCTCGATCGCTTCTCAATTTGACTGCATATTGCATTTATTTGTGTGTTTGTTACGTGATACCACCGCCATTTGTGGACTGATATGAACAGTTCTTTTTGTAATTGAAATAAAAAAAAAATTTTTTTGTAATAAAAACAATCCTATTTGTTTTATGTAGCTTTATACCGTATCTGGTAGTGTTTGTATACTCTTTGGTATCTGGGTTGAATATTATTCAGAAAAATTTCGTGTTAGATTCTATTGTGAATAAATAAAAATGTCAGCTGGCTGTATCCCGGTGGAAAGATTGTCAGCTGATAACCTGAAAGTTGTAACGCAGGAGCCAGACGTTAACATCTATCGCCTATTTAAATGCACCAACTGACGAGTTTTCCCATATATATTTTTTACAATATAGGTTAGCAGTTGCTTCTGTTAAGTTTGAATGATTAGCATTATTAATATTATTTAAGATTTTGTTAGTAATTGTTATAATATATACATGTACATTGGTGGTTATATAATATGCCTTGTATTAGCAAAGATGCCTTTGGATGGTTATCCTACGAAGTTGATTGGTTGCGTTTATGCACGTCCTATGGGTATATTTCTTTTTCGTTGGTTCCATAATGTATGTGATGGTATATTCTTTGGTAGAGCATAGCGACTACCAGCACTTAAAGCCATATATAAACTGTTCATTATTCTCTGACATTTCCACTTGTGATATCTAGGAGTCGTAGTAAAGATTGTTAACTATCAAAGTAAGAAACTTTTGTATATCTTTAGAAAATCTTGTTGAATTATTTGTACTTAAATAGAAAATGATTTCTTCCGAACAACGTGTAAATTGGGAAAATATTTGGACGAAAATTAACTTCAACTAGGTAAGTAGCAGATTTTGTTTGAGAAGTCATTTATGCGAAAGTATTTTGAATAGCATAACGGAGTTCGGGAGCGAGAGATTGTGGGAGAGTCAGACTGCACGCCAACTTACAGCTCCAACTGCCTCATTGATATCTCACGGACATGTGCGCTTTTACAAAGTGCTTTATTTAAACGTTTTAAAGGCTCAACAAGTTGCCTTACAATTTCACTACAATTAGCATTTAAATGAAAACCTGTAAAAATACATTGTTAAGTGTCCATTTACATGCATAAAGGCATTTAAAAGTTAAATTCTCATTGCATCAATTTGATTACGTGGACGTTATAATAACCGAGTGGCGTGAAATTGACAATATCTTAATTTTTACGATAATCCCCGAGCACTGACCGTTACCACCATCCCTACGTGTTAGTTATACGTGGGCTCGGTTAAGCGCCGATTGAGTCGCGCTAACTGGACGTTAAATAGGCAATTGGTTTTAGGGCTGTCGAGTACATTAACTACTTATTTATGGTAATGACAATTACTACAAAAAAACTAAACCTGAACTTTATTCGCCTAAAGGAAAGACTAAACATAGATTTACAAGTGGATGACAAGTAACAATACAACAGTAAAAGTATTATAACTGTAGAAATCATGTTACACAAGAGAACACTGACAAAGCTTGGAATTGAATCTGAAGCAAGTGCGGTGAGGGCTTCAGATGAAATGGTTTACGAGCGAGCCGCGCGGCGAGTCGCGCGCCCGACGTCCGCGGACCCAACATGTAATTACGTTTAGATTTCAAATTGTGTCACGAATTGCTAAATGAGTGTTAACGGGACTAATGCTCTGCGAGTAAATTCTTACTGTTACTGCTAACATTGGCCAATTTACCTGAGGAGAACTATCACTATTGAATGGGTAACGATCTGTAGGAAGACATTCGATTTCTTCTCGAATTGGAGCTGATCACTGGGGATGTACCTCCAAATTACAGAAGACACTGTAGTACTGTTGTGGATATAGTCTGGAGGGAATAGGACACAAGGTTAACATTGTGCGAATGAACAGCGTCTACTAGTGTCTACTACACGGCCCTAAAATATGACCACATCTCTCTGTTACACCAGTTAAATGTATCTGACAAGCGTTTTCAAATTGTGTGAGAATAGCAGACGTAGCGTACCTTGAGGCCCTATTATTGGCGGCGGTTATACCGAAGAAGCCTTGCGCTCGTTCTTTATCTCAAACCATTGTTCTAACTAATTCGACGTCTTAGGTAATAGGTTTATCTTCCTTGTTGAGATAATTAATTACGACGGTATAAATTTCCCAAGTTATTGTGAAGTTGCTGAATAATGTGTGAGTTAGACTTGAGAATATATATTACAAAAAAATAGGACACTTTGACAACCCTAACACTGTATCCGCTTTGAAACAAAGCCCTCAGTAAAAACGTTTTGCTTCCTGTGTGGCGTGGCAGCAAAGGATTTGACTGCAACGTCGGTCGCTTTTATGATTCCAGCTCGAGGCAAATATTGGTATGCATGAATATGTCTATTGGCATTAATCAAAGTGTTTATCTATATGTATAAAAGGCTTTGTCGTGACTTACTGACGGATCAACGTTCAGCTGAAACCGCTGGTTCTAAAGACGTGAAATTTATATGATGTAGGCATCCCTTAAGAAATAATTTTTGAAACTTCTACTTCTAAAAGGCAGTAAAGAGGGCAAAGTTTGTATGGAAAAACGTGTTTGCTTGGACTGATCAACTTCTAAAGGGAGACAAATTCTTAAGAAAGGAGGAAGTACGGTATGTTGTTGCCATATCACAAACTCTTATTTATTTATTTAAAAATAGGGCCAAACTATAATAGATGATAACACAGTTTACTATTGAATAAAAACAAGTTTATAGACATTATTTTGCCTGGTTATACCGGTAACGCAATACTATTGGTTGATTGATAAATATTAACGAATAGTGGGATTATAAAAGGATAGAAATAAGTGGAGATCTATTGACTTGAGTGCGAATAGAGGAACGAACAACTTGGCAGTTACTGTTAGTTAGTCATTTTCATAGTTTATATCAGTGGTTGTGAGACTGTTTCTTACAGGTATGCTAAATGAAAGATGAACGTGATAGCAAAAAATAACTGTATTCAAGAAAAGGAGAAAACTGAACAGATTTACAACGGAATTGCTATATATCGATGCGCGGCGACTGGTGCGTCGTCGCCCGGAATGATATTGCAACAACAGCTGTTTTATCGTTGATCAATTAATTTTATATCGTAAATGAATTTGGCTGCGCGTTGATGTCAGCATAAAATTATAACTATCGAAACGGGTTTGCTCGTACAATACCTGTATACAACTTTTTGGAAGTCATTTCGGCGTTTTTAAATGTTAAAAGGAATAATCACTCACTCAATTTGGGAGTAGTAGTACGTCAGCTATAACGGATATTGTGACAGGGCCGGATGAAGGAGCGGTGGGCTCTCGCAAGTTTTTATGAAATCCTTTGAAACTAGAAACCTGAATTTTTTTTCACACATCTCACACACGGCCGTCTGATCCCAAACTAGGCAGAGCTTGTACTATGACAACCAGACTGCTGATAAATATACTTATATATTTCTAAATACATACAACGTTATAGATAAACTACACCCAGACACAACAAATGAACAAGCTATGTTAATTTTAGATCTAGATAGGATGGTATATACCATACCTACCATATTTTTACTGTCATTATGTTTGACTGTTAATTTGAAACTTTTTCAGAACGTTATAGTAACTATACAAATCCCCTCTTATAACAGCTCTTTCTTAAAAATGAGCTAATATATACTTTTTTATCTCTGGGTTTATGTAGGTTACCTATATGGATATATGCTATAAATATAATTTCAGTACCGTAACGTAGCGACCTATTTTTTACCTCCGTGTACCACACACAGACGCATTAACTGACCTTCACTCACCGTTCGCGTTACAATAGCACTTTTACTTCATAATTAACTAATCGAGATTATAAATTAAATGTAAAACGTCTTTGATCACGCAATTAAGGGCTTCACTGGAGTGATTACACCGGAAAACTAAGCGACGCCGTTACTCAACAAAACAACCTTGAATGCAACCTGCCGCCGTCCTTGGATTTTTAACACCTTGATTTAAGTGATTACCAGGTAATCACTAAAGAAATAGAAAAATTCTTTCTAATTAGAAAAACACTTGCCAACATACATACATATATACCTACATTCACTCCTATATCCCCGAAGAGTAGGTAGATATTAAACACCTACATGTTGATACCTATAGTTCGGTCCCACTCACGTAATAGGAGGCAAAGTTTATTGCCGACAACCGGCCACTTTGGGAATTAAAGATGCGAAAATTGCGAGTATATTGAAAGGGCAGGTGAGAAGGACAGGCAATGGAAGGACAGTGTGTATGTGACGCCCATCTCCGCTCTTTAATACTCGCTGCTCGGCTCTGTCCTACTAAAGTCAGTTAGTCGTGAATGTACCACCTTTACACGTGTCTTTTATAAATATAAATGACTGTGTCGCTGTAGTATAATTATGTCAAACAGAACGATGCAGTACTTTACATTGACAACACACGCTTGAAGTGAAACCGTAAACATACGTTGTCAGAAATAATGTATTGTGTTTTGTGTGTGTCAAATAATGCAAAAAAAAATTCAATTTCGAAAAAAACTTAATAAGCAAACGAAAAAATAAAGTTAGTTTTAAAATTGCCGGCTGAAACACTCGCAACGCCTTTTATTACATCACTAACTGATTAACTGACAGTTCTCCATATATTTGGTAGTAGGTATAAGTAAATATGTAGTTAAGAGTATGATACCAACTGACAGCTATCAGCTTGTTCATCTGTTCTTGGATCTGGTTGGGATTTGCAGTCATGTGATATTAGTTACTATTTTAGCCTTTTTCTATCAATTTTATAATATTTATTGTAGATTTTTAAATCAGAAAAATAGTTGAAGGTTTTAAAACATCACAATTAATCATTCAGTTACATACATTTGTGATGAGTGTTAACATCCCTATTGTTCGACATGATAGTCCAAACTTTCAGAGTGTACTCACCGTGTTTAATGTGTACCTACACCTGTTACACATTTGGTTAATTAAGCCTGTTTTGGGCCGAGTCTCGTTTACGATGGCTGACGTCAATATCTACTACTACTATGCCTCACTAAGAAAATATGAATGAAATCAATGATTTTTTTGACGTGTGAAGATCGGTAGATACCACACATAGAGGACAGAACAAAGCGGATATGACGAAATCAAAGCAATTAAATGTACATAGTGAACCCAACAAAAGAACTACTACCGAGACGTGATTTCATAACTTAACATTTTATCTAACAACATTTAATTTTTATTTATATAGATATACGTCAAGGAAACTGAACCCAGAAATATTGACACACGGGCCTGTTGGTCTAGTGGTTGATATATGGGTGATATATCTGTGTAGGAGCAGTAGCATCGTAAACAGATTTTTTTTAAATGTATTTGAATTCACAGGATTTATAACGTCAACTCCATCCCACGAAAAACATTTTCATGTAAGATGGTGCCAAGTGCCTCGGGCTCAACAGTCAGGGTACTACCCTGACTGCTGAGCCCGAGGCACTTGGCATGTTGGTTGGTTGTGGTTTCGATTACCTCTGGGAACATCTCAGGTAGGCTTTATATATTGTATAGTAACTTTACAACCACAAAGTTAGCCGAAAGTTCTCTAGAATCCTATGGAACATTCTAGAATATTAATATATGTTAATATTGCTACACATAAGATTATATTATTATATTACTAACATTTCAAATGTAAAAACATTTAATTTTTATTTATAAGATTACATAATTGTATTTCATATCTGGGGGCACGGCAGTGACCCCGCCAAGACGAGCCAAGCGAAATGCAAGGGCACTACCTTTTCTCGAAGCGGTTCGTCGTTTTTTTTAACCTTCATAAATTGGGTTTAAATTACACCAGATACATAAAATTCTCGGAATATGATGTCAATAGTGAACTCATTAAATATATAAGGTTTCAATTACATAGCTCTTATACTTTACATTTTATTGATATTTAAAAAACTCCGATTTTGTCGTTTAGAGTTAGGAGCTTGGCTCTACATGAGATCTGATAACTTTTTGACAGTGCGAGCCATATGGTCTCGTCTTGGCACCATCTTACATGAAAATGTTCTTCGTGGGATGGAGTTGACGTTATAAATCCTGTGAATTCAAATACATTTAAAAAAAAATCTGTTTACGATGCTACTGCACCTACACAGATATATCAAATAAAGGAACCTTTATTCCGAGGTGTTGAGAAGAGCAGCTTTTTTTAACGGAACGACAAGCTCTTTTGAACTGCAAGATACCTTATTCTTTTAATAATTTATGTTTGTGTTTGTGTTTGTATGAGCAAAAAAGTGCTTTAATTAGTGTATTTTTTAATAATCGATTAGTTTGGCCGCTGACTCGAAGGATAACTTTATACATTTTAGACATTGTGCATGTGAAAACTACCAGCTGCTAAATAGTGTTTTACCTGTTATTTTTATAGTGTGTATTTTTTTGTTAAGGTTAAAATATTGGAATGCTTTTATTTAACATGGAACACATTTCACTTTTGTGTATTTTATAAATTAAGGTGAAAATGTGTTGTTGAGATACCACGGCATTAGATGCGAAATATTTTAGTTGGTCCTAACTACCGTTGCTTAGCACGGCATAGCAATTTCATAGACCTTTTATATATATTTTTTTAATTTTTAAGGGGGTTTCATGATTACACACTGCTTGTTTTGGATCTGAACACTACACTATGTTTTGCTACCTTACACTTTGGCGTCGCATTTACTAATTATAGCAGATCAAGGATTATATATTTTTGTACTAAATCGTTGCATATTAAAGCTACGTACAGAAAATTGAGTTAACTTATGTATTTCGATATAATTTTGAGTAAGTTTTATATATTTTTTGAAGATATTGCAATAAGGCATTAATTTAAGATGTTTAAATATAGTAACGTGTCCATGGGCGAAGGTAGTCACTTACCATCAGGTGACCCGTCTGCTCGTTTGCCCCCTATAATAAAAAAAAAGAAATGTATTACTAAAAAATCGTTTTCTTTTTAATACTCGGAATTAGGAAACATTATTTATTAATCTAAAACAGTATTTTGATGTATACAAGTTGGAGTAAGGTTTAGGAGTACCTAATTCCGTGGTATTGACAAAAGTAAAATACAGAGTGTTCATTATTTCACTAAACTTGTTATGCCCTTTTATACGGTTTTAGTAACACAAAGTATCCTATTTAGTTATACTTATAAAGGTTCAGGAATTAAAACAATTATTAAAGACTATCACTTAACACTCTACCAGTTTTTATTAATTCATTGCATTCTTGCACCAACAAAGAAAAATAATTTCATAAGATCTTTGCCTACAGGAATATTCATATTATTAAAGTTGTAAAATAGTGAAGTAAAGAAAAAGTATCTACATGAAAGTATCTACATGAAAGTATCTACATGAAAGAGAATTTCCAAAATGCTTTATTAACTATATATTATTTTCCAACTATACTTAATTTAATTTTTCTTACCATATAAATTGTATACTGTGGTGTCTTTTTATAAATCTTGTAAGACAGAGACTGAGTTTTTGAACACCATGTATCATTCTCCCCACCCCCTTTCCTTTATACTTTGCGCACTCGGAATCAGGAACCAAATGCATAATTTATTTATTTTTATGTAGGTATATAAATATATTTATTTTGCAATATCAATTATACTATATACACAGTTTATACATTAATTTTATCTATTTCTATATATAAGCTATTTACATGCATGGGTCATAAAATTCCTCCGCATCGTCGCCTACTGGCAGTGTTCCCAGAAGGCTGGCAGCATTGCCACATTGAATGGCCTAATTCTCTGTGCAAGAAAAAAGCCCGCCTTCTGGTCACGAGAAGTGTCGACCAGTCGCTGTGCTAATTCCTTATAAACGGAACGAGCACTTAATTAGGATTTTGACATCGGAATTAGGTACCTAAGACTTATTTACATTTTACGTTATTTAACATAATAAATCAGTTTTCTACTGTCAAGGTTTCACTATTTCAAAAGTAAAATTAAAAACTCGTCTGATAAAAATAGCAAATTCTACAGAAAGGTGTAGTCAATGCTTAATTTTAATGCGTTTTAACTTATGATGAAAATACCGCTGAAGTTGTCTCATCATAACCAGTGTTTTAGCCAATAATAAATCATTTTTGAAATATTAAAAAAATAACTATAAATCTGGATAATGTATGAAGTTCTCTAAATTTCTTTTGTCCTTTTTGAACTAAATAAAATCTTTCGTTTGATTCATATTTTACATCAGTTCCACGATCAATTACAATCTTGTCTTTTCCAGTTGCGTCACGAGTTAATCATTACTAAAGAACTGAGATATATAATATTTGATGGAACACAAGTGTCAAAGTTCTCACAAAGCGGCACGCATGCCTCACCGGAGAATAAAGTTCTTTGTATTGCTCGTTGGGAAGATTTCCCTCGCAATAGAGAACAATGCGATCCTTATCAAAGTAGCCGTAGTCAGGAGGTAATGTGTTGGTACCTTGGCGCTCAGTCTCAAATAATATCCGCTTGGCTTTGTGTGTTCCGCTTATAGACTGCGACTAGACGCAATAAATGAAAATGCCAGTGTTGCAACGCTCAGTAACAGATAAACTATATTATGACATCAACAAAATACTGTAAAGAACTTTTTATAATACTTACTATCATTTGTTCTGTGTCTGGTTGTAACTTAGGTATCCATAACTTGTATGTATTTAGTAACATTTGAGTATGGTTATCAGCAGTCTGGTTACATGGTACAGGCTCTGCCTAGTTTTGGATCAATGTATGTACATAACAGGCTAGAAATTTACAACGACTTTTGTTGTTATTATACTCTGTAATAGATGCATTTGTTTATTTTCTGCAAGTGAAATATAATAGTTCTATAATTGAATTGATCCCCGGGGAGAGTCAAATGTCACTTAGCGTATATCCATAAAAATAACCATTTCATTGGTCGTTTCGGTTGTAGGTCTAGTAGTAATAAGGTAGCTTGGTTGTATAAAATACAATTTATACAACCATCCCCATGCCACTGCACAAACAAAAAGATTGCACAAAGGTTTTATATATTTTTAACAACAACGAAGTTATTTATCTCTCTAACAAGTTCTCGGCTGTTTCGCGAGCTGTTATTAACTATTATTAAGCTGTACACAAATGTTCGTGTCGGCTCGTATTTACGCTGTGATTCATTCGGTATGCGATATTAAGACGCTGCTGTGTGACTCGTTATTGTAGCTCATGTAGTGAATGTTGTACTGTGCAGAGATGTGGAATCGGTTATGTGCCTCTGTCACGCGCAACACGCACCGAAGAAGACCTTGAACAAAATGTCACATTAGGCAAGGTTCTTAATGTCGAAACAAGATGGTGCTATTTGTAAGAAGTGCACCGAGCTGTGGGGTTCAGTAACTACTGAGAGATTTATAAAAACGTTTCTTTGTAAAGAATAAAAGTTATGCGAAAATACATATATACGGATTGACTTGAGAACCTCTTCCGTTTTTTCGTCGGTTAAAAATAAAATATGAAATTATTTATTTATTACATACATATATATATTATAAAATACACATTGTGCCGTGTAATTTATTGATCGACATTGTACATTATGCATTGTGCATTAAAAAAATAAACGCGAAAAAGTTATTATTCATACATACATAACTAATTATTCATTTAGAAGATAATGTGAGTTGCAATATGTTACGATATGATACGGTACATAAAAAAAACTATAAAGTAATACATCTCGCCAATATACTAAGACATGGCTTTAAAAGATAACTGATGAAGTAATCTAAATGTAGCAGAACATTTTGTGAAGAAAATTAATAACCCAGAGAGCCTTTTGCCCCGAGCTATTGTTGTAAAAGTACAATACGAATTTATTTCCTGAGATTTGTAAGAATATCTAATTAGAGACGACCCGAAATACGAACATAGGCATAAATACATTAAATACATTCTTAATGGTGATAATGGTCATATTAGGCTTGAACCGACTAAAACCTCAAAGCGTATGTACTAAAACCTCAAGGCATTGATGTGGAGTCCAGGTACAATAAGAAAAAGAGACATATGATTCCGTCAGTTCCTACGGAACTCGTGTTTTCTTTTATGAGAGTCTAGACCTAGACAAACTAATGTAATAGCGCCGGTGACCTCAGGCTCGAGTTAGTTGTTATCTTTTGTGTAGGGGTCGGGTTTGATCTTATCTGAAAAGTATTTTACTATAAATTCGTTTTTTACATGAAAAAAATATATATTATGATAGAAATGTATTCTTCGTAAAAAATCTAGTTATGGTTATGAAAAATAATTCTAAATATATATTAATTCAAGATAACTACTAAGACGCCCTGATATGATACTAATACTATAAACGTAAGCTAGTGCTTTTTATTAGACTGACAATCCAATAACCCAACGTAATATAATAATATAATTATCTGTAATATCACTACAGCAACCTCGTTAAATAATATAAACATAAAAATATTGAGAATTATAATAAACTCCCAGACCAATAATTAGAATAAATTAAACCAGTCTAGATCTATTTAATGACGACCGCCCTCTTTGACCAATATGACCGTCACCGTCGAAATACAAACATTTAGTTTATTTCTATCTAGTGAAGAGTCCACACACAATATTACTTAAATGACAAGTTGGCGTCGGGTTTAAATTGTTATACTCTTAGATCATAGAAACAACTAGATTTGCCTTTTAGATCGGAATGTATGAAAACCGCTGTCTCCAAATTGTCCCTTCCATTAGCTTACAACTACATATATTATGCAATTCAAAAAACCAATAGATGCGTAGACTCACACGCACTTAAGTGTAAACGATATCAACAAGTCAATGAGTGCTTGACAGTCGAATAAACACATTAGCGTATAAGAAATAGCGTTTATTTAGAGTTACCGTCCGCCTTACCACGGTAATGTTATCTACACAGTATTGTGACTCGACCCTGTCATTGAAATAATTACCAACAACCGGGCGGTACGGAAACACGCGATAGGGCTGCCCATTATTTCATATACCTACTTGATTTTCTTTCTGGTTTTGTGATTGTAAATATTACATTTTTTTTGTGAAATTCGTTGTGAATGAAATGAGAAGTGCTCAATAAAAATACATGTAGTATTTTTTTATTAGTAGATTGAATAACAAAAACACACTCTAAATCTTACTAGGTACCTACCATTTTTAAACGGTTTTATTCAGCTTGCCCTTTTTGTTTATTTGGGTCAAATTTAGTAATTAAAATTTGATCACCTTTCTGTTGACAGATTGTTTACTCTTATAATCATTTCACAACGATATTTCGTCTAATTCAATCATATTTGTTAGTAACTAAATACATAAGTAAATATATCTATTTACTTTTCTAAGCTATCGCTTAGCCTAGGAAACTACGTACTAGTTTTATGTTACGTACTAGTTGGTAAGTCACTCGTGTGTCACTTTTGTCACCCTATCCACTTATTTATTTATTAATACAGGTATTTTACTCGGTGGAAAAAGCGAAATGCCTACCTATTGAAAAAAATCTCGCGGTCCGACCGTTTTTATGAAGATACAGTACTGTATAGATAGTATTACCCTGGCCTTACACTCGAATATATATAAATAATTATCGTTGTGCTGTGCAAAAGCAATTTAGTTTTCAGTACTTGGATGACCGAGCTTCATTTCATTCATTTCATTTTCACTTTTCTAAGCCCCCGAAACCCCCTGCATACTAAATTTCATGAAAATCGTTGGAGCCGTTTCCGAGATTCAGATTATATATATACATACATATATACAAGAATTGCTCGTTTCAAGGTATTAGATATACGCTAGTGCTTTCAATTACAAAAATAAAGAACAAATTTATCGATATTCTATCTTAGGAAAGGTCTATGGAACTTCTTGATGCTTTTTTTTTAATGTGAAACTTTTAGTTATTTTTGTTTGTTGTTTTTTGTTAATTAAGATAAAATATGATTAAATAAAACGGCACTAGTACTAATAAGCAAATGACTTTAATGACCACT
This sequence comes from Callimorpha dominula, assembly GCA_949752705.1. Classification (NCBI taxonomy): domain Eukaryota; kingdom Metazoa; phylum Arthropoda; class Insecta; order Lepidoptera; family Erebidae; genus Callimorpha; species Callimorpha dominula. Next base: position 22,158,695 of record OX457005.1, read on the forward strand.
GTACGGTTTACGTACACTTAGGTATAATATTGTTTAGCTGATTACGCAAATCGGTCGATTTTTTTCGTCGTAATAATTTATTTGACTCAGTGTGCACTTTAACTTACTAACTGAAGTACCTATGCAAGAATCACTTTATATTATATTATACTGTGTTTACGTAACTACTGACTAATAAACTTTGCAATACTACGAGAAGAGTTTCCTCTCACAAGCACACTCACAACTATATAATTTACAAACCAACAGTAGTGTACAGTTCACTACACTGTACAACCACTGTACCGGTTAACATATGCCACTTGAATTTTGTTTTTTTATAAGGCCCTGGCCTGTAGCATTTATCCACTTTTCTTGTTTTTTTGATATTTTGGATCTTTTGGAAATCTAAAATAAAAAACAACACAACACTAAAAGTATGTCTGCATAATTTGATACTATACATTTATATTCATATATTTTAAAGTTAATAAGGATATATTTAAGTCAATAAGGATAAGCTAAAATGTGTACTTGACTCGGCTTTCGGGCTTAATAAAAAAATCGTAAGAAACAAAAGCGACGTACGAGTATCATGTGCACATCCCTAGTTGACGGGAGCCAGCTGCGGCTGCACTACGAGCTTATCGTGCTAGTGAGATAATCGGCAAACAAACTCATACATTGCGTCGCTAACAGTATGATTTATTATGTAAGCCGTACTAGGCCAGCAATGGTTTTTGTTCAATAATATGTATCATAAATACCAGTGTACCATATTTTCTTATCGATTATTATGGCATAATATATTTTATTTCTTGTAGTTACGTATGAAATAAGATGTCATCTATCATATAATTCACCTTAAAGCTGTTATTTCCGCAAACAACCATTGAACAACGCGGCATTTCATAGTATTGACAAAATGTTAGAGAAGTGTCGCGGTCGCTGGTTGACACTCGAATAAATACAGAAATGAATAACAAGCACAATTTACGGCAGATACAGGCGCGAGCACCTCGCCTACTTAATAAATCGGCCTTGATTCTATGATCTGAGGTTATAATACTATATTGTGGACAATAAGATCGATCATAACTTTATATTTTTAATTTTGTATTTTAATCTAGGCACAATTGTACCTTGTGCTTGGAATCCGATTCAAAGACATTGCTTTGTAGGCCTTTGTATTTATGTAAGTAACGTAACGACATAATCCGTCGTGCTCTTGTTACCGCCGGCGTGCCAGCCGTGCGTGAACCCAATGGTCTGGTACGAGACGATGGGAAGAGACCAGATGGTATGTCGTTACTGCCATGGAAGATGGGTAGGCCTTTGGTGTGGGACGCAACCTGCGTTGACAGCCTCGCGCCATCACATCTTCCAAGTACAGCTGGGTGTGCTGGCGCTGCTGCTGCATTAATACAATAATTTAATTGGTAACTATGTTTTTAGCCATTTGGGGTCGAAACGCTAGGGTCATGGGGTTCGAGTGCTCGTTCCGTTTATAAGGAATTAGCTAAGCGACTGATCGACACTTCTCGTGACCAGAAGGCGGGCTTTTTTCTTGCACAGAGAATTAGCATTGCCATTCAACGTGGCAATACTGCCAGCCTACTGGGAATACTGCCAGTAGGCGACGATGCGGAAGAATTTTATGACGCATGCATGTAAATAGCCCGTATATATATACATTTTAATTAGTCTTATAATCACAGTAAATTTGTAAATAGATTAATAATTAGATAAACACCTCTCAAGTAACGTATTATTTACATTGACACTTAGTATTAATATCGCTTAACAATTAGGTTGAAGTCAAATGTAAGTTTAGTGTGATAAGTGACCACACTTAAGTACTAAATAAACTGTTGTGACGTTAACGTTTAACACAGTCGCAATTAACGCTGTGCTGGGGGACGCACTTAATGACTCGTAAGTGTCACAGTGCGTGATGCTCAAGTCCCTGTTCCTTTACACAGTTACCTACTTCACAGTTTCTTACAACTTATTAAACGATACACTTAAATACGTCCTCGGTGTATCATCATGTTTATTACTAAATGTCACGCGTTTTCCAGGAGTGAATTGAATATAAATTAAGAAAAATGCTAAATTACCTGTACAAATTATTCTTATTCTTCTTCGTAAGACCTTTTTCCGACTAGCGAAGGCTGACAGTCTTTTGCTAGGCAAAACAGTTCTACAGAATTCGCAACTCCTGTCCATTCGTCGGATATTGCTCGGCCAGGACGTTTTCCTATGCCCATCTTTTCTTTTGCCAACATGTTTGCCAATCATACTCAATTGCAAAAGTCCTTATCTTTCGTGTCTAAGCTCATGCCACAGGTAAACTACTCCTCTTTGTTTGATGGTTTGCCATCGACGTCTTTTTGTGCCGATACGACGCAGAACCTCCTCGTCGGTGGATTTCTGGGTCTAACTTATTCTTAACATCCGTCTGTAAGCCCACATTTCGAATGCTTCTAATCGTTTACTGAGGTGTTCTTTAATAGACTATGCCTCGCATTTGTAGAAAGGTATCCAGGCCAGAAATAGGAAAGATGTAACAATGTAACAGACGGGTACGTAGAGTTATGGAAAAGTTAATTGTGGATTACACGGAGGCTAAGAACATAACATTAATAGACAGGAAGTATATTTAGATCCGACTAACTGCCTGTCACAAATAATCATCATCGCTTGTTGAACTCACGACACGACATGTGCAGTGGTCTTAAATATGATCGTTTCTTGTTGCAGAGTGTGAGGTGGCGCGCGCAGGATGTGCGCGTGCGCGTGGCGCTTGCACGTCTTCACCGCCGTCATCGTGCTAGCCGCGCATCTTATTAAAGGTAACACCACATTCAACTTTACAATTTCCATACTTCAATAAAAAAGTTCCTAAAAATTAAAAAAGCTATCTAAAACGGAAATTGATAAGAGTTTGACATACCACTCTTCACCATAGGACTATGACCATTATCAATAAGAGATTACGCTTCTTTAGCATAATTTTGTAAGCTCTTTGCTCATATTTACTTTTATTATTTACTAAATGTACTTATGTAGCTTGCTCTAAATGCTACCATGACCTATTTGAAAGTAAATAAATCTATGCACATAATCCATTGTAGCGCAAAACTTTTGGTCTTTTTATTATTAATCAAAAATATCGACGCTCCAGATCAAAACAACAGTCGTAACTGTGTCCGCGAACACCAACATTCACCATGACCCACGGCTCCAATGCGCGCCAAATGCCACCCATTACCAGCATTTATTGTATGTTATCAAAAGAAATTGCACAGTCGGGCTGTAATCTCGGTCTTTGTGCCTCCCCTGACCGTAACGTCAGATTTGTAATGAATTTTATATAATGCCCGTTACGTCATGTTCTACTCCTGGATATTTTCATTGTGAAGATACTCGTTTGTGAATAAATAACGATAAGTGCTTGCAATACGAGTACATGTGTAAACGCTGCTATGTATGTATCGCGACGCGAACAATGACTAGTTATCGTATCGGCCGAATAGAATGTGTGTGATCAGTGCGCACTGCCAAAATGGTTTGGCGCCATTCGGATCTCCTCGGTGTAGATCAGCAACACTCGGGAATAACCGAGACATGCACTCAATCGCTCCACTAGTTTTAATGAATTAATAACCGTTCACAGAGACGTCATTTGAAAGGTGAAAATTTGCGACATTCGTTTAAAACTTTGACTTTGGAGTTTATGTGTTAACTTGTCGCCAGAATCATAAACAAGTTATAATGGGAATAAAAGGAAATGTTTCAAAGTAACGAATTTAAGCGCAGACCTCGTTGCTCGGTGGACAAACATAGACTCGAACGCGCCTTGCCAATTTTTTTTAACTAAAGGGTTTGTTCTGTGTTCTGTGGAATGTTTAGGTTAGTTTACGCTGCAATATGCAATACTTGCAGGAGACAAACTCAGTAAAATGTGTATTTTTACAGAAATTTCGAAAAAAAATACTTCAGCGTTAATTGCAGATCGATATAATCTAGACAAGCCACCAACGTATAATGTAATGAATATACAATATGGGGCCGGCCTGGCCACCACTATTAACAAATCAAACAGAGTACAGAGGAGCACAGACCCGTCTCGGTTATTTATGATGACATTAGGTTACACCTGCCCGTGCTGCAACGTGCTGCACCACATCGAGTGTTACGATGCCTTAATGTGTAGTGCCGTGCCTCTAAATAATGGTGCAGAATCTAGGTCAAATATAACGCGAGGTATCGTGGCACTGCACAGCGAGGACTTATATGAGATATAAACTTCTTATGATTTAATATTTTGGAAGTAGTTCAAAAGTATTTACTTCTTGTATCGCACGTTAATGTAATTTCAATATTATATGAGTGCCTTCGCAGGACAAGTAAACAACGGATAACAATATTTTATAGAAATGAAATAGGAATATGAAACAACTATTCACTGTTCGTTTTCTGTTTTTTTTAAATATATCAGTTAAGTTAACCCATTCTATATTTTTATTATATTTTTATTCTATCATAAACATATAAGTATGTGAATGTGTGGACAAGTTCTTCGTAACTAAAATAAAGAAACCCAACTGTTAGCAAGGAAGTCGTGGGACACTATAGAATCGCATAGCATGTTTTTTTTTCCTCCTGGGTCCAGAATCATAGATGGAAATAATATCAAAAAATTTTGCCAAGTCCTAGCATTGTATTAATTTTCATGTTTCTAGGTAGCTTAGAAGCTGGGATATCGATTTCTGGTGATCGAAAGTTAGAGAGTTTAAACTTGGCATATGTTGTAGTGAGAACAATTACTTTACAAAATTGTATTTCAATACGTTTATTCGATCATAAGTTGGAAGGGGTCTGAAAATGGTTCCAAATATTTCGGGTACATATTTATAGCACTGCAGTGCTTTGGGATCGAGAACTTGCCCTAGCACTCCCGTGCACATAGATTTACATATGTCACTCGCATAGTACGATTACGTCCGTAATTGGCAAATGTATCAGATGGACTATTTATAGTAACTTAGTATTAAATCATGTGTTCACAGCAAGTGCAGTGGCAGTGGCAACATCATTTTAAACGTAATTAATTTAACTCATTTGTTGTTATGTTCATGAACAATTAATAAATACATCATACAATATAATCAGTGTGTTATCGAGTGACTTTGAATTATAATTATTTACCAGGTAATGGAATGTGCGTACGTATTGTGGAAAACAGTTAGTAAGTATTGTTTGTGATATAATTAGAGCGGAACAAAAGTGTGAATATAACCAGCCATTACGAACTATTTACCGCGAGTGTAATTAAGGCTGTATAGCGCATTTATATTTCACTATCTTTTGACCGCGTGTTAAAAGTAATTGTTCTATTCAACGATAACAGTATTTTTTTTTTATTTGGTAAATTATGTCCTTTTCTATACACCTGGCAACGTGTATTAAAAAAATTGTGACGATCGGTTCAGTAGTGAAGCCGTGAACGCTACAAACAAACAAACTCACTTTCGCATTTATAACATTAGTTAGGATATTGCTATGATTCAAATTCCCATGCTTAAACTTCGTCAAGAATGTGCCATTGAAGTCTAATACTACATGCAAGTCTAGCATTTAAGTAGCACAAATAATAAAGGTAAAGAAAAAGCTTCACAAGTTGAAAATAGTGGGCATAAATATCTAAATGTTCAGCGCGCTTTGAATTGAATTACGAGTAACTGGTAGACCTATGAGTGTTTTTGATGACAGCAGAGTATTTAGGCCCTTCAATGTGCTGTGTGCTCAATAGGACAGCATTTTGCAACTAATATATAGCATTGTTTACTGATAGTAATAGTTACCGACAGAGAGAGAGAGGTACTCTAGTTTTTACGAAAACGTTATATGGACAATATTATGTAACTATGTTTTTGTTAATAAAAAGCATTTTGTATAGCATATAGAGATTGACAAATAACCGCTATTGTTCAATAATTTCCACGTAGGATTTTTAATTAAAACCATCATATACATATAACAATTGTGTTAAAGTTTACATTCGCAATGAAATTTATAAAATACATACTCTAAGGGTACCATTGTATTCTGGCTCCGTCAATATTTTACTTTGGAACATTTATAAAAAGTCAACAAACACAATTGCTCATGAAGTACTCGATATACTTCCTACTTTAGAATACAATATGTATAGCCCAAAAATTAAAGCAGGCGCTGAAAGGTTTTTTGTTAAGAATAGTAGCGAACGTCATACCGTGCTAAGATGCTTTGGGAGTTAGTCACGAGAAGCCCACAAAAAGCTTCTTCATAAATGTCGGCTTTTGACACGCACCGCTTTTTCATTGAAATTCATTATATCCACGTGTAAATTAAAAGTATATAGAGGGCGCAGCATTGTTCCTCAGCCCTCATGAACACTCCCCTCCTAGGCCCTCTCGCCGGATAAACACGAATCTTTTGATGTAACCTTTTAACTGTAGCTCTTTTAGAGGCTCCTGGTTTTGTCCCTAATCTCCCTCGCGACCCTTAGTCACCACCCACTGATGTAAGATAGATAGATAGATAGATATAAGATATTTCAGCTTTTTTTCGATCCCGTCGAACACAAAACAAAATGTTGTAATGAGCAGGTTATTAAAACGTGACGAAAACATAATGTTAAAAGGTTCCTTAACTTGTACTTAAGCAATGTATGAGTTTGTACAGTACTGTGACGCATGTGTATCTACCTGCATTGTTAATTGCTATAATTTCGCCACCAAACGTAAATAATAAACTGTTTCAAATTGAATGATTTAACGCTCCAACAACATTATTTTCTCAGTGTGTAAACTCAACGTGAGTAATGAAGTAAACAATGTTATATTTTAAATAGACATGTATTTATTATAGAGTAAAAAAACCGGACAAGTGCGGGTCTGACTCGCGCACCGAGGGTTCCGTAAGCAAACAAACTTGTATACGTCCATCTCGGGAGTCATTTCTCAAAGACTTTTGCCTGTCTTTTTCGAAAGACAAACTTAACTTTGCGGTTGCGATGTACGACAAAGTGAACAATCCATCTCGTATCAACGAATCAAGAAAGCAGAATAAACAAGTTTGAGAGCATTACGCATTGGTAACAGGAAGCCTCGTAAATTAAATTGAGCCTATAGTCAAATTTTTCAAATATAAATATAACATCAAAAATATAACATGTAAAAAATGCAAGTTTCGCGACGCAGTTTTGCGACGGCAAAAAGTTGTAAGAAATTATTGTGACCTAATTCGTTAACAGACAACATTTTATGGGGACCGTATCAATGTTAGACATATTATTTCTTTAATAAATATAATGATTTGGCCATCGCATGGCTACATGAATAGAACATAACGCTAGCAGACCAAATTAACGCATACACAATCATTAATCATTAATGGATAGATAGATAAATAAACTCTTTATTGGACAAAACATATGAAATTATATAAGAAGGATATACATAATCTTATAAACTATAAACATTGTACAAATGGCGGCCTTATCGCGTTCTACGATCTCTTCCAGGCAACCATTGGATGGAAATAATATACAATGCAAATAAATAATATACAATACAAATAAAGAAATCTCTCTGTTTGTAATGTCAAAATGATAGTTTTTTTTAAGCTCATACAGTTATTTGCACAATACCTATACCTAAAAATCAGTTTTTTTTATTCTGTCTGTCTATCTGTCTGTATGTCTGTTTGTTCATAAATAAAACGCTTAGAGCGCTAATATTAGGTAGATTTCATTGTATGTAGACTGTTTGCCTTGTCCAATTGCCAAGTAATTCTGTTTCTTTTTACGTTTTTGCTTGACTTGGCGAAGGCACTTTCATGCCCACAGATATTAAAATTATAACATAAGTTGTTCAACGCCTAGTACAGTCACAGCTTGCTGCTACTTCTGCCGGATATATATATGAATATATATGTATATGGCTGATGGTACAATATCGTAAGGTTTTAGTTGAACCCAATAAAATTATATAGTTGCTTCAATATCCAACCAATTTGCTTAAGGAGTGGTTTATGACCAACCAATACCGACCAGGTTCTGGTTCCATTTCCAGTGATCGTGTCTATTAGGAAGTCAGCAAAATCTAAAGTTTACCGTTTACCTTCTGTCATGTGTCGTAAAAAAGGAAACAGGCGTTGCTGCTTTGGTAGTCCATTACCAATGGGCTGATTGAACGTAGTTTTCACTAAATTGTTAAGCTAGAGTTGAGTCCACTAAATATCAAATTGAATATCAATATAGTGATGGTTCAAAATTGCCCGTTAAAGCTATATTAAACCGTGAGGACTTAAATTCCACAGTAATCCACCTCATGTGCCATTCTCCACAAACGTTCCGAGTTGGGAAAAGTTGATAAAGTTTATGAATGTACCTCAACTCTGTTACCACTTCCCTTAGAATTAGTTGGACACATCAAACTTTTTTCTATTACTTACTACGCGAACAAGCACATAACCCGTCTGATGGTTAGTGTTTGGTTTAGTTTCTTTAGCGTGTAACTCGCCACACCGGTGGTGTCCTCTTTTCTCAAGCACCTGTAGCGACTCACGCAAAAGCTCTACAATGCAAGTAATGCCGACCGACTATTTTCAGTTAGTGTGGAGGTAGCTTACCAATGAGGCGGCTTCAATTCCAATAGAAATTTACTATGCCTCACCTCCTTATACCCAATTATTAATACACAACCTTCCGTTTTTAAGAAGTAATATTTCAACATGAATTTCACTTTATTTATAATTTATTTACTAATCATTAGGAATCACAGGGTGCCTAAATGTCCTGACGAGGCATGGAAGTATAATGTTTCGTGAATATTTTTTGTTAAAAGACATTTATTTCTGTCTCAACGGTATTATCGTGGTGTTGTTAATTTACTTTAATGTGTCACTCGCACTAACCTGCGATAATATTTATATTGAGCGACGCGGCGCAGCCCGACACCAGAGCACGCAACCTTCACGCGAATTGTGGCTCAGTTAATTGTCCCGCACAATAAACACTGGATTAATGGTTAGACGACTTTCTCAATGGGCTGTTGAGATACAAGCTGAGATGAACTCCAACACTTTATATGAACAGCAGTAAACAAACTTCAAATACTACAATATCTTTTATGCAATTTAAAGTATTATACCTATTTTTATAATAACATCCAAAATATTTTATTAATCTTATCAATGCAACCAATTAGAATGTGGCTCCCAGTAATAAACACACTGTCTGTATACCTATTTACATATGTATATGTAGGTATACCAATTGTGTAACAATTTAAAGGCCGCAATTGTCATATAGCATATCGAGGAGAGAAGGAAACCGATCTCCTTAATATTAGTAAATACTCTTTAATAATTGTTTAAATAACATATTGACGTATTATAATTGAGGACCTTATTATTTAATGATTTTACTTTTGACCTGTCGTATAATTTTGTCATTAATTAATTAATTTGTATTAGACGTCAATATGATTGAGTTTCCTAATTCAATATCATCATCACCATCATCAATAATAATAATAATAATAATAATAATAATAATAATAGCCTTTATTTAACAATCTTTCTTACAATATAGTTACAATGATTTTATTTAATTTCTGACACCGATACGTGAAGATTGTCTTGCCGTCCAGCATAGGCCTCCCCTAGATTTCGCCAACGAATGCGATTCTGCGCCTGTCTTTTCCAGGTATGTCCCTCTATTTTTTTAATATCGTCTTCCCATCTACGACGCTGTCTCCCTTTCCTTCTTTTATATTGTCTAGGGCACCAGTCTGTAACATCCTTAGACCATTTATCCTTATTACTCCTAATCATATGTCCTGCCCACCTCCATTTTAGTTTCTTAATACAGTAAGTAACATCCGTGAGTCTAGTTTTCTGCCTTATAGTATCTAGTTTTATTTTATCTTTTAATTTAATGTTAAGTATGCTTCTTTTCATACTGTGTTGGCAAGTTTCTAATTTATGTATGTTATGATTAGTAAAGCTCCAGGTTTGGCATCCATATGTCATGACAGGCAGAATACACGAATTAAATATTTTGCTCTTCGCTTTCAGTGGTACATGTGGGTTTTTCATTATCTCCTTGAGAGACCAATATCTTTTCCATGCTAAAGTGACTCTGTTATTAATTTCTTTCGTTGTTAGGTCTATTGGAGAAATGATCTGCCCGAGGTACGTGTATTCCATCACATATTCTATCTATTCATATTCTATTTACAGTTATAGGGATGTTTTCCGAGTTAGACATAATTTTGGTTTTCGTAGTATTCATTGACAGTCCTACTTTACCACTTTCATACACCAGTTGTTCTAACATTTTTTGTAAGCTTTTTGGATCTTCAGAAATTATTATTAGATCGTCTGCAAACCTTAGGTGGTTTAGTCGCACTCCGTTGATAATTAAACCGTAGTTATCCCATTCTAGGCGTCTAAACACGTGTTCGAGAACAGCTGAGAAAAGTTTGGGTGACAAAGGATCACCTTGTCTAACTCCTCTTTTTATCGGGAAAAATTCTCCCTCTCTTTCAGTTCTTATTTTTGCTTTCATGTTGTTATATATGTTGGTAATCAATCGAATATATTTTTTTTCCACTCCTTGTGTGTCTAAGGCTTCCCAAATTTTTGCGTGTTTTAAGGAGTCGAACACTTTATTATAATCCACGAACGCAAGGTAAAAGGTAATGTTGTATTCGCTACACTTCTGGGTTACTTGTTTTATAGAGTGGATGTGATCGATTGTTGAGAACTCACTGCGAAAACCTGCTTGTTCTTTGGGTTGGTTTTCATCCAAAGTCTTTGTTAAACGATCTAGCAGTACTTTTGAAAATATTTTGTACACATTGGACATTAAGCTGATGGGTCTGTAGTTGGCTATATCATCTTTCTTTCCTTTTTTGTGTAGTAATATAATAGTTGATATAGTCCATTGCTGAGGTATATATTCTGTACGCAAAATTTCGTTAAATATCTCTGTGATAATGTTTAACGTTGATTCGGATGATCCTATCATCAGTTCATTAGATATGCAATCTCCTCCAGGCGTTTTTCCTTTCTTCTGTGATTTGATAGCCTTATTGACTTCGTCTCTGAGTATACAGGGGGTCTCTTCTTCGTCAGTTTTAGCGCTGTCTGCTAGCTGGTTGGGTTCCTCTTTTGTTACGTCGTTGTTGTATAATTCGCGGTAATATTCTGTTGCTACTTCTAATATTTCAATTCTATTTGTGTTATTTTTCTTGTTACTGTGGTGTTTCATGTTATGGATCCAAGTTAGATTGTCTCTCAATTCGGTCCATGCTTTCTTGACTCCGCCTGATTTTTCTAAATGGTAATTAAGTGTTTCCGTTCTTAGTTTCTCTCTATGTTTACGTATTTTCAGATTTATTTCTTTGCTCAAATTTGTTATTTGTTTTTTGTTGTTTTTCCTGTCTCCAATCAAAGTTTTCCTTTGCATGATCATCTTCCTTGCTTCTGGACCTAGTTTGTCTTTTACCTCTCTTGTTGTTCTCATTTTACTTTCCGTTTTTTGTAATTCCTTTTCTAAAGCGTCGTATTTTACTTGAACTTCTTTAAGATTATCTATTTTTTTTAAATTAGTGTGTAAGCACTCTATAATGTTCTCTGGGATTGGTAAAGCTACTGGTTTCGTATTGTAAATATTTTTCCTTGATGTCTTTGGTTCACATGTATACAGTTGTCCTCTAAGTAGTCTGTGATCTGTGTTGTAGTTAAAATGGTTGACTATATTTATGTTTAAGAACAATCTTGGTTTATTTGTGGTAATGTAGTCTATTTCGTTTCTTATCTTACCATTCGGTGAAACCCATGTCCATTTCCTATTAGGACTCCTATTATCGTAGCTGTTCATGATACGTAGGTTGTTTTCTAAAGCAAAGTTTATCAATCTTTGCCCATTGTCGTTCCTTTTGCCTGTTGTATGTGGTCCAAGTACCTTGTCTTCGTTGATTCTTCTCTTTCCTATTTGGCCATTGAAGTCACCTAATACAATTATGGTTTTATACAAAGTTGGCATTATTTCGTTGAGTTTGTTGTAGAAATCGTTTTTTATTTCTTCTTTGGTGATATCAGTTGGTGCATATATTTGAACGATGGAAGATGGTTGTTTGTGGCCAGGTAATTTAATATTTAAGACTGCTATCCTATCCGATATGCCTCGAAACTCTATTATTTTATTTTTGAGATATTTTTTGACCATAAATCCTACGCCATGAAGGCCAGCTATTACGTTTTTGTAGTAAAGTATATAATTATCATTTTCTTCAGTTTTTTCATCAGCTCTCCTCACTTCGCTTAAGCCTAAAATATCCCAGTGTACGGTTTCCAATGCATTTTCTAATTCGAGTAGGGATTCTCGGGATTTTAACGATCTTGTGTTTAGTGTTGCTATATTTAGTCTTGTTCTTTGTTTTTGTTTATTTTTCGGAATTTCGGAATAGTGTTTGTAAGGAATCTTGGATCTATTTACTATATGCTCTTGGGGGGTACGGTCTATCTCCCCGCGGTGACCAACCGTATTGGGGATCTTTTTATTTATTGCTAGAATTGTTTTTGTAATATTTAGTTTCTTCTCGTTTCCGGTGTCAGACAATTTCTATGCCTTATGAGGTTGTGTTTGTTTCTCTGTCATTGAGAAAGATCTGGCTCTCATGTATGCGAATGCATCAGTTTTGAGCATTTTAGACGGGGCAGTAATATTGTTCCCCTCTGTGGAGTGAGGTTGTTTTTGTATGTTTTTGGGTGACATAGAAATTTCTCTTTTTCTTTTTTCGGCTTCTGGTTTTCCTCTTACAATAAGTTTATTATTCTTGATGAAAGCTTCGTTTCCTTTTTCCTTTTCTTCTTTTCATTGTTTCTGTAGATTTTTACGTAGTTCAAGCGTTTCTTTTGAAAAATCTTCAGTAAGAAAAGTTTTATGTGGCATTTTCGCTTTATTTTTCATTATTTCTACCTTCCTATGATATGACGTAAAGGAGATAAGTATGGGTCTGATTTTGCTTTCATCTTGTTTCCTTCCCAATCTGTAATATTTATTTATTTCAAATTATTCTATTTTAAAATTCATTATTTGGAAAATATCCGTTATTGTGTTAAATAACTCTGCGTAATTATTCTCAGTTTCCTTGACACCATGTAGAATTATATTATTCTTCTTATTCATCTCTTCTAAATATTTTACTTTACTGTTCAATGTTTGCACCTCAGATTTTAGGTGTTTATTTTCTTCCAATAACGGTTGTATTTTATCATCTATTGTGCGCATTAAGGTGTCAGTTAAGTTCTGTGTAATCGTTGTTGTTTGTTTTTCTAATTCTATTTTCATCATTTGAAATAGTTGTAGCATTTCCTCTGACATACCTTTACTACCCATAATGCAATAACAAAACGTGTCAGTATACGTGTATACGAACGTTAGTGTTTCGTCCGTTGTGTTGGTATTACTGCGATTGTGTACGTCAGTGAGATGTGCCAAGTATATCGTCAAGTAGGACAATGAAGTAGTTAAAGGATTTCTAACCTCCAATCTGTGGTATTGTTGGTGGTATTTTCCAATATAATTATTTCAAATTGTTTTGGCCTTGGTGTGGTGATTTTGTAAAAATAAATCCTCTTTTTAAATAATTTTCTTCTAAGCGCAATTATTTTTTTACTTATGGTATCATTAATTGAATTTGTTTCTGCTATTCGCTGTGGGATGGCGCGAGTAATAAGCTAAAGTTACCCGACTGTTAACGGTTACTATCAAAAATTGTTGATAATTCAATTTTTTTTTGTTGCGGTATCACTGTAAGGTTTTGGTTTGGCTACTTGCCACTTCGTGACTCTGGTAGTCGGCAATTTCAAAATATTTTTTATCAACGTTTTTGTTATAGACTGAATTACAGTTTTGACTATACTGCAAAGTAGATCGCACTTATTAAAGTCACTGTCTTCAAATTATTTTATAGTTCCAGTAATTTATTGGATTATAGTACACATTTTACACTTAGATTCCTTTTTATTGTTTTAATAGTAAAATGTTTGTCACTTTTTTAACACTGGTTTAAAGTTGTTGCGCACAATAGCACTTAGTCAAAATAATGCTCGCACTTTATTCCACCACTTTTTTCACAGTTTTAACTACTATTTCCAATATTTATAAATTTAAAATACGCAGACTATGTATAGGTATCAGTGTTGCCACACAAACCCTATCCATCATCAATACATCAATACAAATAAATAAAATTGAAGTGTCTGTTTGTAATGTCAAAATAATAGCTTTTTTTAAGCTCATACAGTTATTTGCACGTTACCTATGCCTAAAAATTCAGTTTTTAATTTTTTTGCCAGTCTGTTTGTTCAGACTAATATCCGGAACGGGTAAACCGATTTTGACGGGACTTATACTAGCAGATAGCTTGTGATATAAGGAGTAACTTAGGCTACTTTTATTTTGCGAAAAGAATTAGGGTTCCGCGCAAAATATATAAATATGTACACGCGAGCGAAGACGCGCGGAAACTGCTAGTATCATATAAGATTAAACTTTGTACACCGACGTTCCGGCCAATAAAGGCATTTGAATGTGTTATTAGCTCGCAATAGTTTATTTAGCTTATAAGCTTCAGAATTATGTTTATATGTATGTAGATTAAGTAGATGGTTATCAAGAGTTACGCTTCATCATTTATTAAAACCAGGCGCCTTACTAAAGTGGTTACGGTCGTACCTTCATGAACGTACTTTCTCTGTAGTCGTTAACGGTTTTGAACCCGGTACTCGAGCTATTACATCCAGCGTACCACAGGGTTCCCATATCGGCCCAATATTGTTCAGTCTCTTTGTAAATGATATGCCCACATGTTTCCATTTCTCTGAGAACTATATGTATGCAGATGACTTGAAATTTGGCAGAATAGTTGAATCCCTGGACGATGCCTCTTTGCTTCAAGATGATCTAAACAGATTGTGTGAATGGTGTGACCAAAACGAGATGCAACTTAATGCCGAAAAATGTTTTCATATCAAATTCTCTCGAAAGGTCAACCTATTAGACTGTAACTACTATGTGGGCAATGAGAAGATTCAGGAAGTTGATCAAATAAAAGACCTTGGTGTAATCATGGATAGGAAGCTAACATTTGTTTCTCACATAGAAAGTATCATTAAACGAGCGTCTAGAACGCTAGAATTTGTGATACGTAACGCCAAAATTTTCCGTAGTATCTCGGAATACTGCTGTGTTGTCTGGAGACTACATTTTGCTGTTCACTCGTTGCGCTTAGAACGAATTCAAAACAGATTCTTATGGCATTTATCAAACATTATCTTTCAAATTTTGATCCACACTATCGGAATATTATAAGGACAAAGTAATGTAAATTGTTTCTTGCCATTAACAGTTTGTTTTGTATACTATTGTATTTTCATTTCATTTCATTTCATTTTCATTATTTAAAAAGACAAGGAATTACTCCTGTGTCGCGGGGGACTTAACAAACACATTGCCCTCTCCTCCTCACGACTACGTATTTTGTTTATACTGCCCCCACCCCAGCCAACTTTACGTTATATGAGCAGGGTCAGTATACCTGCATCAAGTTCCCCAAACCAAGGTCCCGGGAGGCAGGGACCTTTATACGGCAGGTCTTACCTCCAACGCCATGGCGCCGGTACTAATTAAGGCTAGTTACCCGTATGCCTATCGGTCACAGAAGATCGCCACTCGTGAAACCACACTCGCAGCGACCCCCCATTCGCAACCAGCACACTCCTTATTGTCCAGATAGGTACTGGAGCTGTAAGGCACGCTCACATCCTGCATATTTGCATTTGCTCGCGGTAACACCGCTAAGTTTGTCAGAGAAGCCGACTGCCAGTATCCAGCTGGTACCGGAGCTGTCAGCACGCTCACATCCCGATCTACAATCAAGTGTAGGTCTACCCTGGCCTACGGTCGGGTGTCCGGATCAGTGTCTAGTCACCTTTCTACTTGCTAAGCAGGCAAGTACCCGAGCTGCATCGGTCCGACGGGACCTCTGCTAAAGGACACTCCAAGCCTCGCAGCGGAAAACCAAGGAGCCCTTCGCCTTAGACCGGTTAATTCCGCTGCTCGCTGAGCGCGAGAACCGACGCTCCACCGACAATAGTGGAGCAGACGAACGTGCCTGTTCTCTGCAGCTAACCACAATACCCCCACGAGTCCAACTCCAAAACCGGTATCTGATAGCTTTCGCCATCAGAGGGCTCAGGATCCGGTTCCCGTGGTACCCTGATCTAACAGCCGGACCCGTAGTTCCGGCTGCGAACCTATCTACTCCGGGTGACTAGTAGATAGGGGGAGCTTTTCTTTTTTTTGTTTATTTTTTTTTGTTTTTTTTTTTTTAAAAGACAACTCCCGCATTAGGAATTACTCCTGTGTCGCGGGGGACTTTGCAAACAAACAAACAATGGGCACAAAGAATGGGGGGAAAGAGCGGGTGGGAATCGAACCCACGACCTATGGCATAGCAGTCAGGGTCACTAACCACTAGACCAACAGGCCAGTTTTGTACGTATAGCTGTGGTATAGGTCACAAAAATGTTGAGAAAATAAGTAAGTAAGTAAAATAAGTTTGAGTACCTACCTACCTAGTTCAGTATGGCATGCTGTATTTACCTGTAATTATTCGTTACACTCAATTTAAAACTGATTTGAATGTAATTGTTATTGCTTGTAACCGTGTAAACAAATGTTGGTAAATCATAATAAATAAATAAATAAATTAAACAAAAATCACAAAATCATAAACTAACACTGATGAATCTTCTTTTTATTTTTTAATGTCAGAAAAAAAAGTATTGTAGAATACAACTACAAAGATGCATTCTATGGTATGTATAAAATCATATTGATATCATATCACAGTGACATTCTGAGGTTAGGTCGGAAACGTTACTGCAAGGGTCACAGAGGGAGCATACATTAATAACTTATGTTAAGACGAATTTTGATTATGATTTTGTTAGTTTTTTCTAAAAATGTAAGATGTTATTATACAATATTGTAGCTGTAGTAAGACACATGTTGAACTTTCCATGCAAGTACGTTACATTCGGGCAGTAATTCGTCCTACATCAAATATTTGGCGAAGTGAATAATTAACCAACCGAGTAACGTCGACGACTTGTTTAATTAAACAAATGTATTAAAGCGGTGGCCCATAAGCAAATAAGCATGGCATCGTTAATTCATTGTTCCAATGAGGCTGATTTGAATAACTTTTATAAAATAGGTAATATACTTCTAGAATAGAATTATTATTGAAAATTCTAAGTATTTCGTGTATGGCCTACAGCTCTTTAAGTTGACACACTTTTTAACAATATTAATAGGGCATGATTATGTTTAAGAAATACTGAAATAACAAATAACAATGAATTCGTTTGTTCACTGAACTCTTACGTATCGTGTTGTTTTGTTATAAGATAGTCTAACATCGTAAGGCGTTGTCCGGGGGAGCAAAGTAGACGTGAATGAGGCAGTAATCTCCACGATCAATCGCTTGCGGCGAGCACCGGAAGCGAGCCGTAACGCGCTCTCAGCACGCGAACCGCCTCACCTCGCCCCACCTCGCCCCACCTCGCTTGCCCCAATACCCACTGTGTGTTTGTATAAAAGAATAAACTGCTTTATACTTCAGAATAATCGTAAGTTTTAATGTTAGCATTTCCTTTAAAAGTATATAATTCGAAATGAATATCCTACCAAAAACATTTATATGTAAAATGTTGCCAAGACGACACCATAGGGCTCGCACTGTCAAAAAGTTATCAGATCTCATGTAGAGCTAAGTTTCTAACTCTACACGCTAGGGCGTGTAGAGTTAGAAGCTCTACAAGCCCTAACTTCACAAATTGTACACCTTAGTCATATTATTATGTGGTCTGGCCGTTTTGTTACTACAAGAACTTTTGTATAACAGAAAAGTAATGAACAATGAATAAATTTTTCACCTTACGCCCATGTGACAGTAGCGGCCTGCCTCCACCGACGGCCTGCGATCTTTACTTGGTTGTCTGTCCACCGCGATAATGAACGTCCTACGCTGCGCTTTCCGATCCGTGGTCTATACTAGAGAACTTTCGGGTTCATTGACCATCCCATCTACATGCTATGCGCCATGCCCTTTGTCACTTTAATTTGCTGACCCGTTCCGCTATATCCGTAACCTTCGTTCGTCTGCGTATCTCCTCATTTCTGATTCGATCGCGCAGAGAAACACCAAGCATAGCCGTCTCCATAGCTCGTTGTGCGACTCTGAGCTTGCTTATCAAGCCCATATTGAGAGACCACGTTTGCGTTTACAGGCCCCCAAATAATCAAAACTATTCTACCTTTGAGACAACAATAGAAGATGTTATGGCAAAAGTCTCTACTAATAATAAATCTGTTAAAATCGGCGGTGATTTTAACAGTAATATAACTACTTGATAACGCTGGATTCTACATAACAATGAGACTCTCACTTAATATCTCTCTCTAAGCGGCTAAGGTCTGCAGCATATGCGGTAAGAAAAGTCCGCCAATTAACAGACACAGATACTGCACGATTAGTTTATTTTAGTTATTTCCACAGTGTCATGTCTTATGGTATTTTATTGTAGGGTGCGCTGCAGATATAGAATATATTCATTCTGCAGAAAAGAGCTATCTAATAGCTATAAGAAATAATATGCAGATAAATTTAAACGTGTGACATGTAGTGTGTATCGTGACGATCGTTTATTGTGTATTAAAATTGCTTCATATTTTTATAAACCGCAAAATATTATCCATAGACAACCAGGAATTAAGTTGAGACTCGATGCCAATAGCTTTCCTATCGGCTACAACTGAACACAGTGTGCGAGGACTAATAAAAGCTGTAGTAGATTGAACTTGAGTCAGGTTTTTTACAGAAATTTCAATTTATCATTATTAAATGAATTTAGTGTCATGTATACTTGTTAAGCCATCGAACACACACAATTCCTCACATCAGGGAAAAGTATTTTAGAGCTTGACATTAATCCCCTACCCAAAGCGCGATTGGCGTATGCAAATAGTCACGTCAATTTGTATTAGTGAAAGTAGACAATCGCGCCATTAGCGACGTCATGTCAGGGACGGGATTACAAGCACGTTAGTTATTTATAGGTACGCAGAATTATTTTGTAGCCAGCACTTGATGCATTTGTTTAATTTTTTCGAAGAACCTCCCTTTTTTCGCGTGTGTTAGTCCTCTAGAGTCAGCACCTGATCGAGGGTTATGGTAAAATTTTATGAAAGAATCACCCCGACTAAAACCACACGGTGTTCCGGTACAAATGTAGAAACCAATTGAAATAAGTTTAACTTTAAGGTAAGCGAGACTGGCTATTATTCCTTGACGTTGACAATAGTTCAGTAGTCGTGACTCGCGAGCACCGGGTGTGGCCATTTGTTTGATATTCATTAGTAAATTACATCGGCCTGGATCGCGAATTAAGAAAATAATTTTTACAAAGTTACAAAGTTTATTTGATTGCTTAGATAGACTTGTTGAAAGCCATTAAATCACCTTTCACCAATCTTTATTAGTTCCATTGTAGTCGGTGCTGTAAGTCCGTCCCAGCAACAAATGGATGATTAACGAGTGACTTTCAAGCCGGACCCGCCCCGTGCTGATCCGTGAACAAAGCAAAAGAACAGAAGCGAAATTAAAATCTTTATGATTGTGTCTGTTGTTGTGTATCGTTTTATTCGCGGCATTGTTTATCAACAACAAACAAATTCATCTCGGATACAAAGGAATTCATAATCCTTTCCATAAAAATTGGCCTGTCCCCCCTCTCCAGTCCGCGCCGCCCGCGGCCAACCGCACCGGTGCCGCTTCGTGGATGTAATACGCACAGACGTGTTTGTTTACATTCTACGCAATGTTTGTAATAACAACACTAACCTTTACGGTCATGAGTGTTTCAGAATATTTGCTATTACGTCCACGTATTAATAGCTTCCACATACTCTCCGAATATTCGCGATGGTTTCGAATGCAACAGCCTATTTTAGATAATTACGGAAACAAAAGTGAGCGGTTTTTATAGTCCCGTAGTCAGCGGCGCGGAGAGACTGCGTCCGGGATTACCGCCTTTGTTCGCGGGCAGGCCCCGGGCGAGCCGGTGCCAGAGCGGAGCCGCGCGGCCTCGCATTGTTCCTAATTAATCACGAGCTGAGGTTCTCGGCAAGTCCACATTGTGTTTCTTTTCTATTATGTACGCCCGCCGTGCTTACAGCTCGAGTACGTGTGTACGCGCCTCTATTCGCCTCCTGCCTCATGCGGCAGGCCGGCGCAGCGGTAGCTAGAATCACCGCAGGATATTGAGTTTTATTTTAGTGTAAACACGAGCCGCTCGGTCGGTGCCACCGACGCGCGTTCATAATTTCTTGAATATATGGATGTAGTTAAGCCGGCACGTATCGCCGCGGTTCACTTACGTGGTGTTTGTATCGCATACTAACATCCGCTGTTTCGGTGAATAATTATGAAAAACCTTGAGCCAACGTCGCGTTGTAGCTGTAAACACCGCAACTGTTAGCAACACAGTATTTCATAGCTGTGTAAGTTTTTAGAAGCATTTAACACGTAACGAAATGTCGCTAGAATATACCTTCGATACACACCTGTCATATGGTTCCACAGTAATTACAATAAGAAAATAATACCGTCAGCTTCGATAGTACATTAGGGGCTAGCCTATTAGGGTCTACCACACATGTGTGTAGTGAGTATACTCCGCGGTGCTACTCAGAATTTCCTAACAGAAAACTCTATAAAAATTTGATCTCAAAGGGAATCCAACTCATACAAGGCAGGTTTGCCAACACTACCTAAGAATATTTATTTTTATGTGTTTACTCCCAGCATAAGTGGATACGACACGGATACGAGGTCGTACTGTATGATATTCCAAAAACACTTACGCTTGTTGTAGAAGTATGGTTTCATTAATACGACACGGTTCAGTGAGTAAATAAGTAGTCAAATGATATCTTCCTTATCACCGTAACTTCAATATTGTTTCTTCTAATTCATTCACAATCTGATCTTTTTTCTTTCAAATAATTAATATTTTATCTATAATCTGAATTCGTCATCAGAGACAGATAGTTTCAGAAACTTTTTATACGGTTAACGACCTAAAAAGCTCCGAATCATTGCTCTAGTCAACCGAGATCTTTGACACCAGATAAAACTGGTGCTACTAAGTGAAAAAATAAGAAACATCCTTTTTGCTTTTGTACATCACTGTGTCAATATATATGAGGTTTCTTTCCTAATGAAACTTCTTACCTACACTAGTGATTAGTGAACCAAACCCAGGCCCCCGTTAAAACAATAACAAAAAATACCTTATGGCGGCAGGTTTTTGTTCGCATCGCATGAACAACAGTATTATGAAAAAAAAAAATAGGTAGGCAGGTACAGATTCGACGAAAAGTGAAAACTTAGGACAAAAAATATAGCGTGCAAATTGTACATGTAAAACACTTTTTCTTATCTCTAAAATATATATTTTTTTAATCTGATAGTGCTAGAGCCTATTAAATCTTACAGCAATAATAGTTACACGAGCATGTGGACTGCCCTAATCCCCGTATTATGTGTGGTAAGTCGCCACATTATCAGATAACGTCAGTTGCGAACATTGGCCATTCCAGAGATTGTCCTGGCAAGATTACCCTGGCTAACACAGAACTATTAAAAATAACGTTACCTGCGACTAGTGGTCACTTCCCTCTCAATACATACTTCTCACAGGCACAGTGTCTCACGTACACTCGATAGCACAAATACTAGACGACGCACAAAATTGAACTTTACATTAAACCGGGTGTTTGAAACGTATTATTTTCTCGTATTTGTACCTCCGTAATGGAACACTGATAACATGAGGTTTAAAGGCTAAATGTTGGACGGTATAGATACTTTCACCAGGCACTTTGCTCGCTTAAGTGATATAACTTAGCACGTAAGCTACGAGTGTCTTCATCATGACTACATTGTATGAAGCAGTTCACCCACCTGATGGGAAGTGGTTAGACGAATGATGTCGCGTTACTAAAGCTTACATCTCGACAGTGTTCACAAGAAGTATAAAACTATGGTCTTTTGTCGGGATATATTTAAATTAGAAATCTGTAGTTCCCTAGCTCTTCTTATATTGGGACTTAGTTCAAGAGCAATTAAAGTGTTAAAGCGCGACATTAAATGTTATAACTTGGCTTTTAAGAAGAAAAAAATCTTTGACCGTTTGTGACCCATGAATTGTCGTTTTCGAAGTGATTGAATAGTCAAAATCCCACACTATGCACAATATAGGAGAACTACCATTGTTACAGTAGTCATAGTATCTCCACGTATCATTTTATGAAAAATAAATGTTATTTTTAAACAACGGACACAAAGGACACCCAGACCTTACATAGGGGCAACTACCATTCGCCCTATATGATATAGGTGTCCAGCCAAATGTGACTGAGGTAGAAACCCATCTCAGTATACCAGTATTTGCGCTGGACGTCGCTACATTAGTGGAAGAGCCATGCTTCGGCACGTATAGGCCGGCTCGACCGAAGTGATACCACGGCCTTACAGAACACCGGCAGTGAAGCAATGTTTGCACTACTTTTCGCCGCGTGAGTGAGGTTACCGGAAGGCAATAACCCTTCCCTCTCCCCTATTCCCGTCCTTTTCCTCTCCCCCCTCTCCTACCCTCTAATCCCCCTCTCTCGTCTTCCCGCTCTTCCTCCCTCTCCACCTCTTCCCACCTTAAAGGGCGGCAACACACTTGTGTCTCTTAAGTTCCAGGTGCCCATGGGCGGCGGTAGTCATCAGGTGAACCGTCTGCTCGTTTGCCCCCTATACCATAAAAAAAATGCCTTTTTCTCTTATTTACTTCTATCTTACACCAAAACTACCCGTTATTCTTTTATCTATTATCGATTTAATCCATCCAAAGGTTTCCTGTAAGAGATCGCTCTTAGCGATAAGGCCGCCTGTACATATCCACTTCGTGTATTTTTTTAAGCAATATGTCTGGTGTACAATAAAGATTATTCTATTCTATGTCCCGTAAACTTTAACGTGCATCATTTTTAACCGACAATTAATCGAAAATTAGGGATGAAGGACACAGCTTATTACAATTTATCATGATTAAGGGGCATCGGTCGTCGGTGATATTTTTTTAAGGTTAATTTGAAGTTCTCTTGCAGCCGGTATGCCTTCTACTCGTAGGTCTATTGTCTCCAGCTTAGCTGAGAGGTGCACAGTTCAACTATTCCCAAGACTAACTAATCAAAAGTTTCGAAAAAAAATCGCTGCGGGTTTCAAGACAGTCTAAGTTGCCCTTAAACTTGTATCTATTTAGATAGGAGTGAGTCCACGTCGTTAGTGTACTGGTCTAGTATTGAACAAACATCTGTGTGATTGTGGGGTTTCGATTTAAAGTGGAGGTGTAACCGTTAACGTTTATGCTCACGCTATGGTAGTTCACGTTATGTTATCGCTGTAACGTCATATGGTAACCCTACTCTTTTCTCTTCCTCCACGAACCTGAAATTGTTAACATCAAAATTAGGTATTACAGCTTCCGAGTAAGATTGCGTTTAAACTGCATGCATAATACATATAGTGAGTAAACAATATGTGTAGCGTGGGTCGCGCGAGTCATAGGCACAATGAGCGCAGTTTACGAGCGATCGCGGTCACGTGCCGCTATGGCCGCACTTTACATATTTATACCTTAAACACGTTGAGGAACCATCCACGTACCGATAATCAACTTTAAGTTACTATATATAAAACATGATTAAAAAACATGGATTTTGTTCAGTAAAACAAGACGGGCTAAGTATTATTTTACAAGATTTATTCCTTTCTGTGTTAGAAAAGTTTACAATACCTTAGATTTCCTTCTAATAAACAGCGGCTGTTTATTAGATTTGTAACAGTAAACGAAAAATCAAGAAAACGGAAAATAGATATTATTTAACGATTACTTTGTGTGCTTTCTAATACCAAGTACGACATTGTTATACCACTAAAACGGTTATCAAGCGTACGCATTCTATGGCAAGCAGTAAGTGCAGCCTATGGATATTCGCAATATCGTAAACAGATGGTGACACAAATCGCTAAATGTGTTTAAACTTTTTACATTTATGTTATAGATATATTTCGGTTTAAAGATCTTTATTTCTCAATAAGACAAAATGTCACTTACATGAGAACAATAAATGCTATTTTAAAACATATTAACCCGATATAGGTGGGTACTTAAAAATAAATGATAAACGACGTACTGGTCTGTGAGATGCGAGTTCGCTGCGTTCAAAGTAGTGTGGCTCAAGTTATGGATTATAAGCGATTTATATTTTGAATATTATACTTTACTTAAAATATGATTGTAAAGCTTTTTCTTAAATATATTCAGCGAGGTCGCTTCTTTTATGTCTGCTGGAAGTACATTGTATAGCTGTGCTCCCACAAATGTCAAAGTGTTTTTACCGTAGTTAGTTCTTATTGATGGTAATACTACCTAGTATAATATACCTAGTAGATTTGCGCGACGAGATGAATACTTTTGTGTCTTTCCTTTTGTTGTGAAAGTGATGTGTGAATGTATGTGTTTGAGAATAATTTTGTATATTAGTATGCATGTGTTGTATGTATAGAGTTGCTGGATATTCATTAGCTTGGTTTCTTCAAATATAGTTTTTGTTGGTGTTAAGTAGTCATAGTGGTATAGGATTTTTATTATTTTATTTTGTAGTATTTGGATCGGTTTTAAATTGGTTTTAGCTGCGCTACCCCATATTTCAATGAGATAAAGTAGGTGAAGTTTTGCTAGTGCATTATATATGAGCGGTCGAGCTTGTTGTGGAATGCATCTTGCCATGTCGTGTAGTGATCCCACTAGAGATGAAAGTTTGTTTTGTATGCGTTGTATGTGTGCATTCCATGTCATGTTTGTGTCCAATGTTAGGCCAAGGTACTTTTTTTGAGTCGTATTTTTAAGAATTTGTCCATTTATGGATAAATTGTCATGACTGGGGAGTTTCTTATTTTTAGCGGCAAAAATTATATATGACATTTTTGAAATATTTATTATTAGGAGGTTGTATTGGAACCATTTGTGCAAAATATTTAAGTCATCTTGAGCTTGTTTAATAATAACGTTCAGATTATGACCAAAGTAGAACATACACGTGTCATCTGCATATAGTGAGACTTGTCCGTGTAGACTTAATTCGGAGATGTTATTAATATAAATTAAGAATAATAAAGGCCCGAGTATAGAGCCTTGTGGTACGCCGCAAATTAAAGGTTGAAGAGAACTTTGATGGCTTCCAAGCTGTAAGACCTGGTATCTGTTAGATAGGTAAGACTGGATCATATTATATGCTTTCCCAGTCATGGCAATGCTCCGTAACTTTTTTAGTAGCAAACTATGACAAACCGTGTCGAATGCCTTTTTTAAATCAATGAAAACTCTACTGCAATTTGTTTTTGGTCTATTTTTGTCTTAATAGTCGTTATCAAGTCTACGGTGGCACCAAGTGTATTGGACTTCGAACGAAAACCATATTGTTTTTTTTATAAAAAGTTTATTTTGGTTAGGTACTGATCTAATCTTTTATACATAATTTTTTCTAATATTTTTGATAGTACTGGCAACACTGAGATTGGACGATAGTTTGCTGGTTCAGATTTTGTACCATTTTTATATATAGGAGTGATTCTAGCCATTTTTAAACTATCTGGAAACGTGCCTTCGGTCAATTTTCTATTCACACAGTCCGTTAAATTTTGAAGAATTAGATTTTTTATACATTTTAGGGCCTTGGTACTTATGCCGTCAATACCTGTGCTTGTGTTTGTGTCTAAGATGTCTATGATTTTGGAAATTTCGTTAATTATGCACGGAGAGACTTGAGAAAGAGTATGGTGTTTAGTGTTATCTCTTGGTAGCGTGTATGCGTCACTATTATTGTGAAATCTTGATGGAATATTTTCAGCTCATTGTGTCCCTATATTCGCAAAAAAACTGTTAAATATCTTACAGATTTGTGTGGGATTCGAAACTGTTTCTCCATTTCCGTTTTTAATGTTGGGGGAACACAGCTATTCATAATTTTGTTGGTTGAGAGAGTGTTAATTAGCTTCCACATCTTCTTTGGTTTGTTTTTACACTTCACCAACTCTTCGTAGAAATATTTGTCCTTTGTGTTTCTTATAGTCTGTGTTATGCAATCTCTTTTAGCTTTAAAGTTGTTCGTAGTTTCTCATCTCCAGGATTTTGCTTTAGTTTATTCCATAATTCGTTTCTCTCATTGATTCCGGCTATGATTTGTCTATTTATCCACTCGTTTTGAGGTTTATTGATAATTTTAAATTTTCGTGTTTTGTTTTTTACTATCATCTTCTTGATAAAATCTTCCAATTGGTTGAAATCATGTTGTGTTTTATCAAATATACTGTTTTCAGTCATGGTGTATAATTTTTTATAATTGATAGCCTCATATTGGATTCTTTGTTTCTGAGTGGTTGCATATGCTTTATTTCTACATAAATGTTCTTGTGATCTGATATAGAAGAGTCGATAAGAGCAAAATGGAAAATGTTTTCTCTCAGGTTGGTGGCAACATGATCTATAATTGTTTTGCTTGTTGATGTTTCACGTGTGCAGTGTTTGATGTCTTTCTTGTTAATTATTTTATACCCAGATGCCATTAGCATGTTGTTATATCGCTTTGTTTCGCTATCTGATACTAATAGGTCGATATTAATGTCACCAAATATTATAGCTCTTCTCTTTTGTGATAATTGTGTTTCATATTTGATGAGAAAGTCACTAAAATTTGAGTGTCCAGGTTTATACACAACTCCGACTTCAAGTGCATACTTGTGAAGGTTTTATCCATAAATAGTTGTTTTCACCAATGAAGGTGGTTGATGTCACTTCGTGTTTTAAATTGTTATGTATGTAGATTGATACACCACCACCTATTACATCAGGTCTAATATTGTAGTGATGTGTATAGTTTTGTAGTTGAAATTGTTGAGCTTGTTGTTCTGACCGAAACCAAGTTTCAGATAGCAATACAATGTGTATACATTTTTTAAAAGAATTAATTATACATTTTAGCTCATCGAACTTACCAGACTTACAAATGCTTCTGAACTTTGTATAGAAGAAATTTAGACTTGATTTAGCGATCGGTATATCCTGGTAATTATTTAGTACCTGATAGGTTGTAGTAGCACCGGTTTTATTTTGAGTAATATGAGGATTTATTAGTTTTTTGTGTTCTTCTTGGTAACAATATTTGGTCTCCCTTTGACGTATTTTATTGTTATGTTGTTCTCACCATTTTCAATCCGTTGCTCTAGTTCATCCTTTAGATCCTTCAGATAATTCTGCTGTGCAGGAGTAAGGTCTGAATGGATTTTTATGCCACTTGGTAGTTTTTCTTTTCCACGCAGTATAGATTTTGCTGGATGTGGCGAATCAAAACACATTTTTATTTTGCGGTTATTGGTAGGGTTGTATTTTCCAAGTCTAAAAATTCTGCTGGGCATTGGACAATCTTCCACTGCTGTATTAATAATTTTAGAAACTTCAACCATATCGGAGGAGTGGCTTTCATCGGCGGATGACCCTCTGCGTTCCGGTATTCCCACTAAAATAACATTTTTATCCCTGAATGTACGCTCTTGTAGCTCACGAATTATGCTTTCATTGTTATTAAGGGTAGATTTAGAAACTGGAACGGGTTTTTTATTTCTGTGAGCTCTGTTTCAAGCGCTTTCATTTTCTTTTGGGTATCATTATTTGTGTTAACCAGGTCCAGGTGTTAAACAGGTTGATAATTTTGTTCATTATTGAGAGTGTCGATAGAAATTTTTATCTCATTCATATTGGTTTTCAGGTCAACAATAGTATCACGCATGAATTTCAAAGTATCTTCTTGAGCGGTTGTAAATTTATCCAACATGCTGGTAATATCTTTGCGAAAATTTTGTATTTCTAGTACACAGTTACAACATTGTTCAGGTTTCTTACGTTTTCTAAAGGTGACTTTTTTGGCCATTGTTTCCTCAATTTGTGTCGGTAGGTCACTCAGTAAACCACTAAGGCTAGGCGGGGAGCGCGCTGAATGTTTTGTACCACACGCCAACAACGTCACTAGAAAGAATACAATTACGGGAAACGAAATATTAAATATAAATATAATTTAAGTTCTATGGAGGCCCGGCCGGCCGAGAAAATCAATGCAAACCTCTGAATATTCACACGTAGCGCTCTGTTCAATATTGACGTAGCTCGGGCGGACAAATACTAATCAGCTACGCGATTGCCTACGAGCACGTTACGGCGTGCTACGAAGTGCTACGACACGTAACACTATCTCGGTGTTACAATGCGGTACAATGTTACGATACGGTGTTACAATATAAAAACTACTATATAAGCACAGATAAATAGTAAAATTATTTAAAATATCATTGATAACCATAGATAAGACAGTTTAAGTATACAATACATAAGACACTGTACTTTTTATAATTATCTTAAAGTACACAAGACATTACATATTTTACTATAATTTTAAATTTTTATCTTATAAGAAATTCGTAATACACACACTTTATTATTGTTTTTACTGTGCCATCTAAAGCAATACATTACATAAATTTAAACACAAATAAAAGAAAAAATACATGAATTAGTTATTTATTGTGGCATAGGATATAGTTAACTCTTAGTTTTATTCTTATAAAAAGCTCTCTTCCTTCTCTCTCCTAATGAAAACTTTGCTGTGCCCAACAGGGTCCATAATTGGTTCTACCTTTAGATTTAACATCCTATGAATGTAATTATGGAATGCAATAAAGTAATGAGTAATGCTTTAACTTGACAATGTATGGGTGCGTTGAAGACTGTGAGTTCGATTTCTATACGGGACAAAAGTTGACACTACAGATAAACTATTTAAAGTATTTATTCTCAGTTTTGTTATTAAATAGAAAGTAAATATATGTTAGAAGGCTGGAATTCAGTTTCTTGCACTCCTCATTTTTTTAATTTTTTTTATATTATAGGGGGCAAACGAGCAGACGGGTCACCTAATGGTAAGTGACTACCGTCGCCCATAGACACCTGCAACTTAAGAGTCACGAGTGCGTTGCCGGCCTTTGAGATAGGAGTACGCTCTTTTCTTGAAAGTTTGAAGGTCGTATCGGGTACCTTCGGGATATAGATAAAATATATAAAAAAGTTGAGTTTACGAAATGGTATAGGTAAGTACATTTAGTAGTATTACTTAGGTATTTGTCGCAGCAGCAGGTAATTATGTGATGTAATCTGTACAAGCGCAGGGTCCGAGCGGCGCCTTTGTCGCGCCCCGCTGCGCTAAGGGCGATCCAATTTTTGCTTGTCTTTGTTGTGTGTAATCGAATAACTCTTGTTTAGTTGCCGGCGACGTAATTAGATAAAAACAAAGAGAACGAAACTCTGCAACCTGCGCCTCGCATACACGCACACCTGCCCTCATACACGCACCCAACGACCCTCGGGGTCTGAAGTCGTTTGTAGTTACTTCGGAAGTCTATCCATCTCGCCGCGCGTCCCAGGAACGCTGTACTCAGTTGAGGCTCTCGGCGTCCTTGTAACATATGTCTTGTCAAAACGTTTTATGTTTGTCAATCATAAATTATATTCTGAATATTTATTTATTTAAGTCTATGGAAGATTTATAGCAAAAAAACAGAAAGTTTATAACAACTTATAAAATTCTACAACATATATATATATATATATATATATATATATATATATATATATATATATATATATATATATATATATATACTAGATTGTATATGGTCATAGGTATACACTAGCAGTTCTACACGTAACCATATACTTATGTTACAATATATGGGTTTTCTAGTTACGTTTAGTTTTTAATAAAAAAGCTAATTTTTAATTAGTAGTAGTGTAAGTTAAATTATTTAAAAATATACTTATGTAATGGTAGACCCCAGGGTATTTAACAGATAATAAAATTAAAATATGCTAGTTTGTTTAAATTATTCAATTGAAACGACCCCCTCAATATAGACTGTTTTATATTCAAATTAAAACATAATAAGTATTTGAGTATGCCTTATTTTCAGCGTTGAATGTTTCAAGGTTAGCCATTGATCACCTTCAAGGCCTAGAAAACTCTCTCAGCAAGCCTTTTTTGTATTTTGCAATCTTACTAAAACCGAAACATCAGGATAATACAAACCATATTAATTAGTTTTTTGCTTTCTTTAGAGATTAATGTTCGGTGCTTGTTCTTAAACTAGTTTTCTTCCAGCTAATTAATATATATTGTTTCAATTCTCATAGTGTATTAGCTACAGAATGAGGTATTCGTGCTGTAGCTAATATACACTCAAATTCTTACTTGTTGTGTACTTAAAAATAAAGTAATCAGAAAGAGGGAGCAGTGAGTTTTGATGACTGACTTACGACCTACAGATATTAAAATAAAGCAAATGTGTCCAAATGGCCCCAATACTACATAATACGAACATATTAAAATTCTTCTAAATTAATAACGCAAAGACTTAACAAACTTATTTTAATAGACGTGACTGAGTGCAGTGAACTTGAGCAGTGCACTTTAACACGGTAATCATAAATTATATGAAAGACAAGCAATTTATTTATATTTATTTTCAATTCACAATAGCCTTTTAAAGTTTTCCGTTTAACGGTTTAAGTAGTCGTATGAAGTACAGTAGTATCTTGTTTTCCGAAAGTAGTACTCTGAATTTCTGAATAACACGTCTTTTGTGACATATGACACAAACTCCACTATCTTGTAAACATACGCTCCAGTCGTCTATCCACCACACGCTGTGACAAATGTCCCACATTAGCGGCGTCGAGCGAAACCTCAACGTCTTACATTAAGCTACCAGGAGCTACACATGTTGCGGTACGAAAGAAATATTCCCGTCCAAGGACGCCTGTCGTGTGATCTTCCGTCCGTCACTCACTCTCCAAGTAGACGAAGCGAATGACGGCCTCCTGTATGACCAATGATTGTCTGGCCTGTTGGTCTAGTGGTTAGTGACCCTGACTGCTATGCCATAGGTTGTGGGTTCGATTCTCACCCGAGGCTGGGTGTTCTTTGTGTCCGTTGTTTGTATGTTTGTAAAGTCCCCCGCGACACAGGAGTAATTCCTAATGCGGGAGTTGGGTTTTAAATTTAAAAAAAATGAGGCAATAAACCTACAGTAATGTAGGACAGCAAATTATGAAGCCTGATAAATGTGTTGTATCAAACGGAATATTATAATTATTTTAAACACAAACGAACGAACAAAACTAAACAATATGTTATACGTTGTATTCATAGCATACATACAATTCACACAAAAATTATTCCAATGTTTTAAATATTGTAGTCATCCATCAACTTTCAGTAGACAACGAATACAGCTTTAATCTGTATTATCACCGAAATGGAACACGACCTGTTCATTTGTATCGGACGGGCTAAACTCCAATCACCAAACTCGACTATTGAATTTGTGTAGATAGTGATGCACAGAATGGAATTGTGTAATAAATGATAAGAATTCGATAAGTTGTGCCCATTGAAACCAACCGCTGGCATATCGCTCGGCGATCCGGGAGGGCGCTTGGCACGTATTCACGCGGGGCGCTTCTCCAGGGCCTATTTATGTGTGCAATAAGCAATAACAGCGGGCCGGCGGCCTCTCCCTCCTCCAACGTTCCACCGCACAGCACTAAAAGTGGCCAATTGTGGCGCGTGACGCGAATCTCTATAGAAGCGGCGCGGCCGGACCCTAGGTGCCGCCCACATACACTATTTGCATACACACCAGCCTCATTACTGGAAATAACAGAGAACCGCAGAATTAGCCCCTGCCACACAAATTGCGGCTAAACTTGTCTGCTTACAACGATACGTCTTTGGATCAACATAAACGTACATATTTTTGTGTATCCATTTGATCGTCATGTACATCTCATCTTTGATATTGAGAGTTCTGAGGTCGAGGTCCTCGCGCGGGACTAACGTCGCCAAGTTAGTCTGGCAATATTGAAGGTATTTCATTTATATAATATATTTGCAGTTACATTTACAAACGTATGCACCCTTTTTATTGAAATTTTGCAGTTCTTCGTACACGTCAATTTTGGCAGTGGATATTTATTTCTTTGCATATAGAAAGAAGACGATTTATACACAAAAAACATATCGTGCCTTATCTCTATATAGTATAAAACAAAGTCGCTTCCGCCGTCTGTACGCTTAGATCTATTAAACTACGCAACGGATTTCAATTCGGTTTTCACAAATAGATAGAACAATTCAAGAGGAAGGTTTATACGCATAGTTACGTACTGTTTTGTTTTAATTTGTATAATAATATGACGATAACGGTTTACCACATTAGTGTCTACATTGCGCCCGTTGCACCTCGTACAAATCTAAACTACTCGTAATGTTTCTTAGTTTCGTTTCAGAAAAAAATTGTAAGTTGCCTAGAAGACACATTTTGGTTTTGGATGGTGGTGAAACAGAACGATGTAACGAATCACATAAGGATAGTAAGGGTGACTTTTCTTTTTTTATAGCGTCAAAAATCTTATTCTCAGGAAAAGGGAAATCGGATATTAAAAATGAAACTGAAGCCATAACGCGAGCGCTGCGATGCTGAACGCTCTTCACGCTCCGGTTGACTTTCGGTTAATCTTATCAATCGTGCGCGTTGGCTTTTAACGGAAACAGAAAAACCAAAAATGTAAAACAACCTTTTGTGGCTTCTATTACATTCGTAAAAAACCTATCTCCAATGTTACCGTACAGACATCGACCAGTTATATTTTTATTTGTGCCCCGAGTATAATATTATCGTGGCGTTCTGTCATCTGAGCTTAAGACGATGAGCGGCTCCACTCTTTCTCGTTCTTTAAGCGTAAGTTTAAATTGTAAATAGACAGCTAGGGTGCAACTCAACTTTCAGTTTTTCAGTTTTTCGCACTCCTTCTCGTTTTCACAGCATGAAGCCCTCAAAGCACATTAAAACAAGTCAACATTACTCTCCTTGTAACCTCACCACAGTCGCGCCAAAATAGAGCGCACCACGTCAAGCGTAGAACCTACATGCATTACGCCGCTCTACTTCGTAGCACCAATATGCTTTACATGAGCACGTAGCTCGTAGCAAGCGTAGAAGCATTCTCGCAGACTGCACTCGAGCTCGAATAACTGTGTGTGACACGTGACGGACGAGCTCCCACTCGGCTACGACGCGCCGCGGCCACCACAAACTGTCGCTAATGTTGCTTTAATGATGATTAACTGCTGTTAACGCTATTTCATCCATTTGGGTGTATCATATTGCCTCTTAAACATGTTTCTATCATAAATTGTAATGTGTGATTAAAATTTATTAAAACTAAAACTGCTTTTATTGTTGAATATATCCCACCAAAAACATTTTCATGTAAAATGTTGCCAAGACGAGACCATATTATGGCTCGCACTGTCAAAAAGTAATCAGCTCTTATGTAGAGCCAAGCTTCTAACTCTACACGTCCTAACTCTACAAGCCCTAACTTCACAAACTCTACACCTGAGTCGAAATATGTATTGTGGCCCGCGGGCAAAACCTATTCTAAACTGACGTGATTTATCTATACTACATTCTTGCCAAATTTCAGGTTTCTAGTAAAAAACCCATGATTTTCATGTAAACTTGCGAGAGCCCTTAGTACTCCTGAAACTAGCAATGTGGCAAACCTGTTAGCTAACGTCTCCTACTATACTATAAGCTACCTCCCTGCTAAATTTAATACGACTATTATCAATATCTGTTCTTCGCTGATCATCAGTGCGGTTTGCACGTGACGTAACTCCTCGCACATTTAATTGACTTCGACGACCTATGACAGTTCGTCTTTTCCTCGGCATTATAATGAACACTACAAAACGATATGGATTGTTTTTACCAAATCGGTCAACTTGAAAACTTCGAAGTAAGTGCTCGAGTCATGCTAAAATTTCTGGTTAGGTGTGTCTAAACCTACAAAGTCTAAAATTTCTGGTTAGGTGTGTCTAAACCTACAAAGTCTAAAATTTCTGGTTAGGTGTGTCTAAACCTACAAAGTCTAAAATTTCTGGTTAGGTGTGTCTAAACCTACAAAGTCTAAAATTTCTGGTTAGGTGTGTCTAAACCTACAAAGTCTAAAATTTCTGGTTAGGTGTGTCTAAACCTACAAAGTCTAAAATTTCTGGTTAGGTGTGTCTAAACCTACAAAGTCTAAAATTTCTGGTTAGGTGTGTCTAAACCTACAAAGTCTAAAATTTCTGGTTAGGCAAAATTAACAATCGCAATGTGTAGCTTCAACTTCACTTCATAGCCCAGTCAAGGAACTAAAATAACTAAATTTTGGATTACCACGCATTTTTATTTTTGGATAAATAGTAAAAAAATGCACTAATTATGAATTTCGATACCCGCAGCCTGGAAAAGTGAGGCATACTTTTTTTTTCAATTTCATGAAAAAAAATCATTTCATTAACTTGACTAATACTCCTACAATTCAGAAAAACAATTCTTCAGCTCAATACGCATATCATTAACAAAAAAATAGTAATTAAATTTTTCTTACACCAACTGATGAAACTGACATTTTTAAAGTAATAAACTTCTTGAAATTAACAAAATCCACTGGCTATGACCAGGTCGACACAAAGATTTTAAAGCTATCTGCTAAAATACTGTCAGCCCCACTTACTCATATTATTAATCTATCTTTTATGCAGGGCAAATTTCCAAAAAGATTGAAAAAATCTGTTGTTAAGCCAATCCATAAAACTAGGCCTACTTATGACGTTATTAATTACCGCCCTGTAACCCTCATATCGGTGATCTCAAAGATTTTTGAAAAAATCATGCATAAAAAAATATATAGTTTTATAAATAAACATAATATATTAAAAGCTGAACAGTATGGCTTCAGAAAAAAACTGATCAACAACCCTCGCTAGTTTCCAACTTATGAGACATATAACATGTAGTCTTAACAAAAAAAATCACGTTGTGTCTATTCTATTGGACATGACAAAAGCGTTCGATTTTGTAAACCATGAGTTACTACTACATAAACAAGAAAATTCTGGCATTAGAGGCCTAGTGCTAGATTGGATCAATAGTTATCTTGAGGATCGATGGCAATGTGTCGAAATACCTAGTCTCGAAGATAGACATGTAGTATACCAGAAATCTACAAATTGTCTTAATAAATTTGGGGTGCCACAAGGAAGCATACTAGGTCCTTTGTTATTCCTTTTGTACATTAATGACTTACCTGACATAACAAGACATAAATGTATTTTATATGCCGATGACACAACAGTAATAGTTGAGAGTAAAAATAAATACAATCTAGAAAATGATATAAATGAGGTGCTAGTGGTTATAACTAACTGGTTAAAAGCCAACAATTTACATATTAACATAGCTAAAACAAAGTTCATTCCGTTCCTAACATATAATAAGACACCATTACAACTTGACATAAATTATGAAAATAAAAAAGTTATAGCAACGTACTTTACTAAATTCCTAGGAATAATAATTGACTATAATTGCAATTGGAAGCTTCATATTGACTCTTTGTGTAACAGGCTGGATAAATTTGTTTTCGTCCTAAATCGTCTACGGCAGGTAACAACTCTAAGCGCGACCTTATGTGCTTATCACGGTTATGTATCATCGCTACTTCGTTATGGTGTAATATTGTGGGGTAATTCGAGACCTAATAAGAGCATTTAGGGTCCAAAAAAAAATGTGTTAGTTCGAAAGCTGCAAACTGTTTTTCAAATAATTTAATATCCTACCATTGCCTAGCCTGTACATTTATGAAACTTGTATCTTTGTGCATAAACACAATGCAATATTTGAAAAACACAACAATGTAGTTGTACATCAGAGTCGCCACATTTACAAACTAAATTTTCCAAAACAACGAATAGATTTATTTGGCAAAAATTCCTACTGCATGGCAATTCGAATTTAGAACAAATTACCGAATATTTATAAAACACTGCCTACCCTGAAGTTTAAAAAACAACTACACGCAATTTTAATTAACAAATGTTACTATGATGTAAAAGATTACCTTAATGACAAAGACATTTAATAACTACTTTTGTTCTTCAATGCCACTACCATGTACCTAATAAAATAGCAAAATCTTTCTAATAATTTGAAATTTTAATAATGTGTTCTAATTTTTGACATGCATGTCAATGAAATTTATTACTGACAATATTTTAAAGTTAAGAAAAATATTTCTACGCCGATTAACGGTAGAATATGTGAACACAATTTTGAAACATAACACCTTAAATGTACCATACTCTAAAAAATAAATATATTATTATTATTCTCTTTATTCATTTAAATATACGTATACATTACATTTTTAAATACATTCAGATTATATCAGAAATACATTTAAAAATATAAAAAATAGTGCCCCACCGGTATCGGGTACAGGGACCAAGCTACCGGTGGTTAAGGTTCCAGAGACAGAAACCTCCTCATAATACGTGCCGTATCAAGAAGGACCGCCTTCTGCTTCAGGCCCTTAGTCCAGCTGCCTAACGAGAGCCTCTGAAGGTGTTGGTCGAGGCTCTTTGCAATCAACCCATGGGCTGATATGACTATTGGTACAATGATTGCTGAATTCATATCCCACGTGTCGACCACCTCGTGGGCCAAATCCAAATATTTCATTTGTTTTTCTTTTTCAGCCCTTAAGAGTCTGTCGTCATGGGGAATGGTAATATCAATAATTAATTATTGCTCGCCGCTCTAATCGGTCTATTACCACTATATCAGGCTTATTGGCAATAATAGTCCTGTCAGTGATAATAGACCGATCCCAGTACAATGTTACACGACCATTTTCAAGAACTGGGTCGGGCACATTTAAGGCCCGATAAAAACGTCCATGCAGCTCTTTGCTCTTCCATATCTCTCTGCGATCTGTAATATTGAGTACTGCAGGTTTGCGCCAGTTCTCTCTACCTAGAGCAAGCGGAGTGAGTCCGTTGTCCACTACCACAACATCCCGATGCATCTCCACGTCAACAGAGAGGAAGTAATCTCTAAGATTGCATACCTCGCGGTTATGTAGTGTCCTGGCATTTAAAAAACCACGACCCCCACATTTCCGCGGGATATACAATCTCATAATCGATGAACGTGGATGGTGCATTCGGTACGCGGTTAGCAATGTTTATTATTATTATTATAAAAAGTTTTTTTTTTATATTTCGTGTAAATCTCGTTTCCAGTACGTTTTTCATCATATGTGCCAAATAGACATGTGTAGTTCCGGAGCGTAATAGTTCCTGGAACTATGTCCGCAGTCGGAACTATGTCAGTTCTTTCCGACTTGCTCAACCCAATAGTTCCATTTCCACAGTTCTTCGGAACGACGCGGATTGAAGGAGCGGCCGGAGCGGTATTGAATGGTGGAACGAATAACAAACTGTCCGTGTGACGTATGCCGCGAGCGTTGCGCTCCGGGCCGTCATCAACTACTTCTGTTCTGTGCAAGGGTGTATTTCGAAAAGCAGGACTTACTTTTATGAACAGAAGGCAACGATTGAAGGCATCAAAGGTGCCTGAGCTACTTTTTATGTTAGCAATTATAAATAAAATACTTATATATTATATAATATGTATTATGATCTACAAATTTAAATATAACTTAATTATGTATATGTATATACTATCAATTGATTTTTAAAGACCAAGCCAATACATTAATTTAAAATATTTTAAGTCTAAATAAACAATATCATTGTTAACAACCATGTATGTCCGAGGAACTGTCTGAACCGATATAAAACTGTTAACTACAATGTCCGGATAAAACTAAGGAACCAGATAGTTCCTCGGACATGTTTCCTGGAACTAGTTCCGACAAGGAAAGGAACCGTTCCAGGTTCAATACCATGTCGGACATGGTTTGCGCATGTCTAGTGCCAAAGGTTTTTTGTTCTCCATTAAATTATGTACAAAATGAGACCGGTTAAAAGTAGCGAAGTGCTTTCATTGAACAGCAAATGAAGGTCAAAGTTGAAGAAGAGCGTTTTTTTTGACAATTAATAACTTTGAAAGGAACGTACATAGACGTCTGAAACTTTTTGACAATTAATAACTTTGAAAGGAACGTACATAGACGTCTGAAACTTTTTGACAATTGATAACTTTGAAAGGAACGTACATAGACGTCTGAAACTTTTTGACAATTAATAACTTTGAAAGGAACGTACATAGACGTCTGAAACTTTTTGACAATTAATAACTTTGAAAGGAACGTACATAGACGTCTGAAACTTTTTGACAATTAATAACTTTGAAAGGAACGTACATAGACGTCTGAAACTTTTTGACAATTAATAACTTTGAAAGGAACGTACATAGACGTCTGAAACTTTTTGACAATTAATAACTTTGAAAGGAACGTACATAGACGTCTGAAACTTTTTGACAATTAATAACTTTGAAAGGAACGTACATAGACGTCTGAAACTTTTTGACAATTAATAACTTTGAAAGGAACGTACATAGACGTCTGAAACTTTTTGACAATTAATAACTTTGAAAGGAACGTACATAGACGTCTGAAACTTTTTGACAATTAATAACTTTGAAAGGAACGTACATAGACGTCTGAAACTTTTGACAATTAATAACTTTGAAAGAAACGTACATAGACGTCTGAAACTTTTTGACAATTAATAACTTTGAAAGGAACGTACATAGACGTCTGAAACTTTTTGGAATTGCAGCTGATCCGACCAGTTTTAGTAGTTTAGAAGAAAAATGGCGCATAAATTGTATAAATGATCGTTAATAAATTAAAAAGTTAAAAAAAGAACTCGCTGAAATTTATAGTACTTTTTAATATCATCACAAGCTACAATTTTAAAAAGTTTCAGACTTCTACATTCGATCCTTTCAAAGTTATTAAATGTAAAAAAAAACTCTCTTTTTATAGCTTTGACCTTCATTTGCTGTTAATCAAAAGTACTTAGCGACTTTGAACATTTTGTAGGGCATTTAATGGAAAACAAAAAACCTTTGAGAAGACGAAAAACAAACTGGAAACGTGATATCAAACGAAATGTAAAAAAAAGTCTTCTCATTTCGTTAAATTGTTAAAAAAAAAATGTTGTCTGACTGCGGGTATCGAAATTCTTAATCAGCGCATTTATTCACTATTTATACAAAAATAAAAATGCGTGGTAATCGAAATGTCCATTTTTGATCATAAAACAGCTAGGTTGACAGGGATATCACTAATTAACCATGTATCAACAACATGATCGTCATCTATTAAAAGTAATCCGAATTTGTCGATTTTAATACAAAATTTTAAATTTTGATTTTTTCGATTTTTAACTGTTTTTTTTTTCGAGTTTTCTTAAAATTTTTCTTTTTAAACCACTCCAGCAGTAGAACGAACCAAACAAACCTAAAATTATTCAAATCCGTTCAGAAATATTTTAGTTTTAGCGAGACTAACGAACAGCTATTAATTTTTATATATAAGAAGAGAATCTTCTTTTTCTTTATCCTTTGTTTGTTTATATTTACTATTGTACATATATTCGTGGCATCGAAGCAGTGCGCTACATCGAACACTAGTATCGGAAGATGTATTGCTACGCGGCGTAGCGGCTATACGGCGTAGCTATTCGTTACAGTGAGCACACAAAGCGGCTCTGACGTGTAATTCAATTGTGCCGCGCAGCTTCCGACACTGGTTTATGATCAATTTGCTAGAACAACATTACAGCCGTACACCGGCACGATAACATTTAGTTATGCTCCGTTGTTCCAGGCAGCGCTGGCTGTTCCGTTAAGCTCCCGGACTGTTTGGAAACTTTAACGAGTTTTCAATTAACTAATTTTTGACACAGTATGTTTGTATATGTTGGTGTGCCACCCTTTAGTATCACGAAACAGTATTGTAACTTTCAGCATTTCATTATAAGCTTTGATATTTTTTAGTATTGTATTTAAGATGAAACTAAACAGATGACACTTCTTTTCATCCTCACTAATAATTTCTTTTTCTTACATTGACTTGTAAATTTCACTCTTATATTATTTAATTTGTAAAACAAACTTGTTGTTCTGCTACTAAAGTTACTATCTGATTGACAAGAAGCACGTGGCTGATCGCACCCTCCTCAGGAGCACCATATATCATATCACTTCAGCTCTGCGGTGAGACAGCTCACTAATGTGGAAACAACTGGAACGGCTTGAGTTAGCCATTTTGTGTACATTACTCATGGTTGGCTCTCACCACCGCTTACTAGAAAGTTTATCATTCTTTCATAGCCATAAACGCACCGGGCACTAAATGCAAATGTAATGTCTGACGTGCAACAAAAACAACTACCGATATAAAAAAAAAAATTCCAGGGGGTGCATGCGATCTCACTCTCTGCTCATGAGCCATAGCCAGTTTACGCTGCGCTCTGCGGCGGAAGCTGCAGGCGCCAGCCTCGCGACGTAAGATAGTAATAACATTAGATGAGTGCGTAGTTTAGCTTCACTGCCAATCTCTTGTTAACTACCATTAATTTTTCTTTTAAATACCTATATGAGAAACTTGAAATACTTTTAGAGAAGGAAGTACAGAAAAGGAAACTAATTACTACTTAATTATTATCAATGACGTTAATGTGAATTAACTCTAATGAAATTCAGTACATTTATTTGGCCTTTCACATTAACGTGTGTAGTCGTACTTAACGCAAATAAGAGCCATCAAAACATGCGTAGTCCACTGCATAATCATATGAGCTTCTAATGTGTTTGGCCAATTGGCTAATGAGTGAATAGCGTACCGCGTACACCGCGCGCGACACTGCTGTTAGCTAATGTATCTGTATCGCATTAGCGACACACAAACGGACCACGAGCACGGCCATTAAGACGAACATATTTAGTGTCAAGAAGCTTTTTGTTTGTTTGTACTCATACGTTTTAGTCTAAATAAGAGTAAATTATGATGAAGATGAGGTAATTAAATAATCGAGATCGGTTTGCACGCAAGCTCTCCAGCAACTTTCAAAAAGAACATAAACAA
This sequence comes from Callimorpha dominula, assembly GCA_949752705.1. Classification (NCBI taxonomy): domain Eukaryota; kingdom Metazoa; phylum Arthropoda; class Insecta; order Lepidoptera; family Erebidae; genus Callimorpha; species Callimorpha dominula. The sequence goes on from OX457005.1 coordinate 22,200,041, forward strand.
ATGGACAGAGTATAGTGTGGGGATGGTATGAGAGAGTGAGAGATAGAGAGAATGTAAAAGGGAGAGAGAGACGTGGAGTGGAAAATACATGCTTCACTGCAGCTGTATGTACTAAACTTTCTTTACGATGTTTGTAACTTCGGCTTGTGGAAATGGGCAAATTATATGTTTTCTGTTAACTTGAATTATTTCCTTCAAAATAAAAAAAAAAATCGACAATTTATTTTTGCAAGTTTGTAACCTTCCCACTGCTTGTGTCACGCTCAAATCGTCAGATTATCAAAATGTACACTTGTCAGCATGTAATTAACCCACCGTATCTTAATCTAACGCGCTCGACAATGATGCAAATGATCAAATGATCGAAATGTTTTTGCAAGTTAGTAACCTTCCCACTGCCTTGCGTCACGCTCAAATTGTCAGATTATCAAAATGTACACTTGTCAGGATGTAATTAGCCCCCCTTATAATAATCTGCCGCGCAGGAGTTAATCCAAAAAATCCCTTAATGGCCTCCCCTAATATTAGCACAGACCTCTCAGTTATATAAAGTGTAGTATATTAACATTGACTGTAAAGGTCATGAACGGTTTAATATTACAGTTAAAGTCTATTTTGAATCTTTTAAGCAAAGACAAATGTGAAAGATCAGAGTGCTCCTGTTGTCTTGTACATTTACACACCATCCATGTAATGTTTCAAGTCCTACACACGAAAAATGTCACCAAGAAGATACTAATGCTAGAGTAATATATTTTAGCTTAACGAATACAATAAATACTTAGTTATGAATATGAACCCTGAACAACGTAAATCAGAGTTTTTCCTTTAAAGCTTATTTATACATATACCACAGAACGGCCAAACAGACTAAACAGGCACTGGCCTGTTTCTACTACAAGTATGTGTATTATTTACCATAATCTCATACAAATGTAGTCAATCAATCGAATTGTACAATATGTTACTAGCTGAATATCCTCTCTACGAGAACCACGTGCACTCGCAACTACTCTAGAAGAAACAGATGTGCGTGTGTAAGTAACCCTGTCTCAATAACAGAGCGATAAAGGGCGGCTTTGTCCGCTGCTAGGAAATAAAACATTCATCAACAGCGGTTCGTTAGGAACAAAAGCGACGCGCTGCCATCAAAAACCAATGAAATTATAAGAGCGACGAACAAATTGGAAAACTATTATGTGTCCGTCGGGCGGGCTCGTTATTTACTGAGCAATTTGCCGAATGGAATTAACTTGTACGCGAGTCGGACAACAACTGGCCTCCAATTTGCGCCGCCGCCTGCTCCCGACCCGCGCCATGGGGGCTGCACGCTACACACGAGACACTACGTACCGATGTACTCACACAGAAAAACGCCACCCACGAACATTCGCATGCGTTGCGCGCCCTTTTATCATTTTGATTGTAACAAGGTTTAAGATTAAATTATAAAAATGCCGGCTCGTGAAATGAATCCGCGCCAGTGCGTGACGTGAATCTGTGAAACGTGCACAATAAAAACTGTGTCCGATGTGTTCCCACGATCCTCTGCTCTCCTCCCTCCCCCCCCTCTTTCTCTCGTCCCTTCGTCCCCACCTCGACCCGGGACCTCGCTGGTTATACGGCTAACACAGGTACTCGTGACCTTAAGGGATTATTCTGCTCACATTGTATAAACAAAGCTCTTTACACAAAGTTTTATTTTGACGACGTTACACAAATTGGCGGTCGCGGTAATTTGTAGAGCACACAACGTGGAGACCGTATCTTATTATGTACCTCACTTTTTAGATACGACCCATCTATATACATATACATATGTATGTAATAATACGGGTTATTTGCTTTCAAGACTATTAGCTTAAAACACACAATCATAAAAAAATTGGTTCACAAATACAAGAGGTAGTAACAAATAAGTAAACTTTGAGTTCACGGTACAAAGCATTGAACAACAGCCCTCTACTGTGTACTCAAATATGAAAATGTCCATTCAACCGCGAACTGCTGTGAACTTCAGATTCACGGGTGACCGATCTCGCTGCACGTAACATCACATGTGCGCAACGTTGACATATTTCATTAACCTATATCTTGTGTGGCTGAGGGCAGGGCTCGGCGCGGAGCGACGGATGTTCGTCTGCATGTAACAAACAAAAATCCAATTTGTCTTCATTCGCCAGGCGGCAGTGATCACTCGACCTCAAAGCCCACGCTTTAATTTGCTATTTGTCGCAAAGGCACGGCACTCGCAACCTGTTCTTGCTACCCTAGAATGCATCTTTTGCTACATGAATAATGATTAGTAGTAAATGACTCACTCATGGGTACCCAGCTCACAAATTAAAATATACTCACAATCTTGGAGACAACTTCACACCTTTGTTAAATGGAGGGGCACCTACGTAATAACTGTCACAGGCATACTTTACGATAACCGTAAAGTGTTATTTAATGCTTCACTGATACCTTAACAAGTAGTAGCATGACATGGCACAGCAAGTAATCATGGAGTTCACGCGCTGCGCCAGCTACTCAGAGATTTTACTTTGAGTTTTTTTTCAAGTTTAGGGTTTGGTTTGTGCAGAACAAACTGAACAATTATTATTTGTGGGATCTCCTCAGCAACTGCCAAAAAAAAACACCACACCACCATAATTACAAATATTCTAAATAGCCATGGCTGATTGGTAATTATGTGGTATGAAAGAAGCAGGGGTACTGCTATTATAATACTCGAGTGGCAAATAAGCGCCAGATGGTAACCTAGCCTATCACCAATTCCAACACACGTAGTTTTTTATTGGCTATCCAAATGAAAATGAAAGAGAGGTCCACTCTACATCACGGCTAGATCAACTGACAGAGGTCGCTTTAATCATTAAGTCAATAAATCCACCCTTGCACAATCAACCATGAAGTTTCTCACTTGTACTAAGGATGTACTCGAGAACAACAAATGAGGCACTTCCTTATATCTCTACGATGAATATTTGATGATTACGTGTAATTTCGACCAAGGCAAGGAACCAACAACTCGTAAATACATAACCGACTCACATCGAGTCAATATTGTTTAATATTTACGGACCGAGGTACTCTCGCACTGGTAATGAGCTTTACGGTAAAAAATAAACAAGCAGGAGAGAGTTTCGCCCGAGATAGAATAAACAAGAAAATTTGTACATAGTGAAGAGACTTAAGTCGTGAACTGAGGATCAGAAGTTCAATCTATTAAGCGCGCGGTCACACCAACTACGTGCAACTATCGCTTTTTTACATTTCTTTTGTAAGGAAATTGAATTGAACATTGAATTAGTAAAAGTTGTGCTTTGGAGCTGTGAGCACATTGCAAGTCGAAGTTTATTTCCCTTTGAAGATTTTATTCTTACACTTACAAATACTCATAGACCTGTCTATTTTCGACGCAAGATCTACGAGGAGATCCTGCAGCAAAGTAGTTATTGAAGTCTCATATTTATTATGTACATTTTAAGTTCAAACTTGCGTATGTCGACATCAACCAATCGTTGTCAGATGCGATCCCGTACGTCAAAATAGGGTTCGTGATCTGCTTGATACAAAAGTGTCAAATGTCGATTTCGTAACGTAACGTGGCGATATGAAAGGAGTTCTTGTCACTAACAACTAGTAGTCCGACAGAGCGCTGTACAAATCCCTCACAAATATTGTACGTGACGATAGAAATACGTCCTCGACAGTTATTCGTGTCTGTCCTTCCGCCGAGTGACTGTGTAATTGCTGAAATCGATCGGTGTACATGACGTCATTTTAAAATAATTATGTGATTGTAAGCTGTAGTCGGTAGTGTGTGAAAGGTACTAGTATTATGACTAAAAAGTTAAAATTGGCCTCGAGGGCCTAAGTTTATTTATGTAGGTTACCAACCAAGGTAAATCTTGTGACTAGTTTAATTAATTTATACAATTTTAATTCATGAAATTGGCTCGTTTTATTTTTGCGTAACTATTTTACACTTACTTGCTTATGTATATGAAAAACCCTCACAGTTAACATTAACCAGACATGAGTAAGAGGGGGTCTAAAAATTACTTGAAATGGTTAGTGTAAATACATTCGTAGCACTGTATTGGTTTGGGTTCGAGAACCTGCCCGTACACTCCCGTGCGCATAGATAACACTTATAAAAGTCAGAAGTTGCATCTTTGTGCCAGGTTTTTATTGCGACAAGTACGAGTATAGCACGCAGCGAGAACAGAACCTGGCATTTAGGACTCACTTCCATAATTTTGTAATCGCTATTAATTCCAAGGCTTACTATCCAAAAAAACACAGAGCTGAGATTCCTCGTAAGAAACGATATATTGGATCCTCACTGTAGCTTAGTATCCAAGGTAGATAATCCCTAAAAATATCGTACATTCACCGTTTTGGTGCCATTCAATTTCTAGCATGTTTTATTGTAGCTTACTGACCTGAAAGAACTCAACTCATAATATCGCACAACTCTATAGTTAGAAAAATAGTAGTGATCTTAACTAGGAATACTGAAATCAGTCATCACAGCTAAATTTCATTTACAAGTGATTAAAATATCCAATACAAAAACTAAGAAATATTGCATCAGACATTAATGAAAAATTTCACGGAATTCCGATACTAGACTAGAGAAATAGACTAGGTACAACACATTCCTATAATATTTTGATACTCTTTAAGGCATAAGAAATATCAATTTAACTACATGTTGTAAAGCAACTAAAGTCCAATGCCATTCCTCAGAAGATATATTTTACTTTACAAAAATACCGAACATAGGCTACATGGTAACATATTTTTGTAAAATTCAGTAGGATATCCGTAAGGGAGACCGCGTCATTGACATTGATTAACAGACAGCCATTACGGTGGCAAGCAATGCGGAGCCGATATTACGAAAAAGAGCTTTGCATTCTGCTTGTGTCACTAATGAATATATGAGACGTAATAAATTCTGTAAGTTGATAAAATAAATGGCCCATTAGCGCAGTACATGTGCGGACTTCGCCCCAGGTACTCAGTTCGACACTCGTGACCTGAAACTGTATTGCATTATTATTCGTACATTTACCTTCTGTCGGTGTCTAGAGGGCTTGTGAGATGTTATTTGATTCCTAGTATGTATGTTTTTGCTTATTTATTTTTCTTAACTTGTTCAAAAGAAATTGTACTTGTGTAGTTTAGTTAATTGCACTTTTACTGTGAGCAAAAGGACAGCGTTATATAACCGCAGTTTTTTTCCTTGGCGGAGGTATGTGTTAGATCAGCCCGTCACGTCTCGGCTTAATTTCAAATAGAAATCTTCTGTCACTACCTCATCCTAAATTTCAATAGGTGATATTGTTCAAAGTTGTATATATTAATAGTGGTTACAGTATAAAAAAATATAATGATATCACACTTTACAAAATATATGCAGATACATTTGTTACTTCCTGATTTTGCAAAAAATTTACTAAATTGAAGAAAAATGGCAATGTTTAGTTAGGCATGCACCTATTGGGTATTATAGGATATTAGACGTAATCGTGATACCTGTAGCATGTTATCTAAGTCTAAGACAGTTTGTCGAGAAAAGTCAGTCCTTGCGTTTCCTTAAAACGATCAGTTGACTAGTGAGGGTTGTTCCTTTGAGATTCGCCATCATGGCTCAAAGTCGTGGCACTAGATTTATAAAGTTGTTCTGATTACACCATGAATTGCCCACCGAACAGTTACAACTATATATTCAATATATGCAATGCATGGCCTCCGTCTTTCAGGCTGAGCTCTCTACATTAAATATATGCGTGGAGATCAACCTTGAAAGAAAAGAAAAAAATCAACACATCTACATCCACTCAGACAGCCAAGCGGTGCTATTGGCACTATACAATTTCGAGACTAGCTCAAAGCTAATAGAAAATTGCAAGGAAAACCTGAACACACTGGGTCAATCAAACAAAACTGGACAATCAAACAAAATTACATTAAGATGGGTACCAGGCCAATTACATTAAGATTACCATCGGGTAATGAAAAAGCCGATGGACTCGCCAGAGCCGGTGTGGACAACCGACAGCATGGCCCAGAACCATTCTGCGGCATAAGCAAACAGCGAGCGTATTCTATCATAAACGCCCAATATACATCATTGGTTTTGGAAGACCATGACTGGTCTAAGACACTCGAAAGCTTTAATAAAGAGCTATGATAATAAAGTATCCAAAGAACTTCTGGAGCTGAAAAGACACAAAACCTGTGCAGTAACAAGAGTCCTCACCAGACACTGCAAACTGAACAAACATATGTTCAACCTAAAATAGAGACAGAAAAAACTGCAATGCATATTTTATGCTCATGTGGCCCACTAATGCGGCAGCGAAGTATTAACCTAGGGTTGCACATCATGCAACCGAAGGAAATACAAACAATCACTACTGATAGGATCTGAAGGTTTCTAGAAGCCATAAGTCTAAGTAGTGAACTGTAAAGCAAAAGTGCGCTACTAAAGACCAGAAATGGTTGAGGTAGCACTAGGCACTTAAAACAATAATAATAATATATGTTTCACAAAATGGACTTCCACAATTATTTTTGAAACATTATTATTTAGCCTTACCAGTCGTCGTTGCGACTCATCAACGAAACGTTTCGACTTAAAAAGCAATTAAACCTCAGCCTTTCAAATGCAGCACTGATATTTGAAATTATCTCTCGTATTCAATGTTACTCTCATTTTAGCGGTCTCCATTCCAGCTTCTCCTACCGGATGACGCTGGTACTTACTGGACACGGCTGTTTTGGGAAGTATCTGTGTCGGATAGGCCGGGAGCCAACGCCTGTGTGCCACCACAGTGGGGGCTGCCGTGAGGGTGCCGCACTCTACACTCTAGTGGAGTGCCTTGCATGGACGCAGCAGCGTGCTGACCTCGCGACGGCCGTAGGTGTGGGTAGCCTCTCGCTGGAGACCATGACTATGTCCATGGTCCAGAGCGAGAGCGTAGCTCATTTTGCGAAGAGGCGGCGGAAAGAGAACCTGAGAGAACTAGTACTCTCCCGTCCCGCCACAGAACGCTTGCTCTCTCCGGCCTCCATTGCCTGGGGGCGACGGACAGGTTTATTCGGCTCCCTAGCAGAAGCAGGCCCGAGACGGTGGCGCCGTGTGCGGCGCGTGCCTCTCTTACTGACAGGGGATAAAATCCCCCACAACACAGTGGGGTCGCCTGTTACTATACTAGGTCCTCTACTTTTTCGCATATATATAAACGATTTACCTTATTATTTAAAAGATCTCTGTGATATAGTTCTATTTGCTGATGACACGTCACTTATTTTTAAAGTCGATCGTAAGAAAACAGTTTTTGACGATGTGAATAGAGCACTAAATGATGTATTGTATTGGTTTTCAACTAACAATCTCCTACAAAATTCAAATAAAACAAAGTGTGTGAGATTTACTATGCCAAATGTAAAACAGCTAGGTACTAATTTAACTCTAAATAATGAAATGTTAAGTATTGTAGACTCAACAGTATTCTTAGGAATTACATTAGACGGTAAACTACTATGGGGAGCCCAGATAGACAGCCTTGCTGGTAGGCTTAGTTCGGCAGCTTTTGCAGTATGGAAGGTACGTCAGCTCACTGATACGGACACAGCTAGGCTAGTTTATTTTAGCTACTTTCACAGCGTCATGTCCTGTGGTAAACTACTTTGGGGCAAGGCGGCTGATGTTGAAACGATTTTTATTCTCCAAAAACGAGCCATCCGCTCCATATATAATTTAGGTGCTAGAGTCTCTCTTCGAGAGTTTTTTAAGGATATAGGTATTTTAACTGTTGCATCACAGTATATATTTGCAAATATTATGTTTGTTAGGCACAACATTATTGACTATAAGAAAAATAGTGATATAAACAATATTAATACAAGGAACAAGTCTAAACTCGTTGGTACCTATCATCGCTTGCATAAAGTACACAACTCGTTCGAAGGTCTTGGTATACGTTTTTATAATAAAATTCCTATACATGTAAGCGACCTTCCTGTAGATAAATTCAAGCAAACTGTAAAAAATCACCTTATTAGGAAATCCTACTATACGATCAACGATTATCTAAACGACAAACAGTCTTGGGCTTAAGGTGTCATTAGGTATATACACACAAACTTCTTTGCCTTATAATTAAGCTAAATTATTACGAAACCATTGTCAGTTGAAAGTAATGCGTGACGATTATTATGGTAATTTGACTAGTAGTGATTTTTATCAGTATCTCGACTATGGTTCATCATGCTCACTAAAATGTCATTGCTTGCGGCGTCGTCATGGGGCGGGTCATTTCTTTCCCTCTGATATGGCGAAGGAGATGATGGCTGGTCCATGCGTCATACTCGTGAACCGGTGCTGCTTTGGGTGACTGGTCGGCCTAGTCAGCGATGCTTTAGCCTATACTATTATTTTGGTTCGATCAACTGCAACTCTAGTCTCTTAATCCAGTCACGAATTATTTTTAACAGTAGATTTTGTAACTGAATGAAGGTAGATGTGCACCTTGAATGATTTCTATGTTTAATAGGTTCAAACCTTCAACGGTATCACTGAGTGATTTTTATTTTTTAGTACGTTAGCTTTTGGAGCATTTCAATAAAATGAAATTCAGGTGGCACCAGCTTGCATCCTGTTTACCTTTCGTGTAACAGTAACACTATTGTACCTGAAGATCTGACTTTTAAAAAGAGTGGCCATGAGTTTCTTTGCCAGTATTCTTCTCATAAGGCTCTACGCATTTTGGAAACTGGAAGTTATAGATCAACACAAGCAGGCAGTAGATTTTGGTGTTTTCATCTAATTTACCTCGACAATCCAGTACATGCTGTGGCGTCTGTTTGCGCCGATCTATGATTTTAACTCTAGCTTCAATTTAACGTTCATAAATGGACGCTGATAAGCAATACAGTGTCAAGCCACATATACTTTATTTAGAGAAAATTGCGTTTTAAGATGTCATACCAATTCCTAATCAATTTGTTTGAATAATATCTAAAAATCTACATAAAAGGTGAATAGATATTTTTTGAAACAAATTGATTAGGAATTGGTATGACATCTTAAAACGCAATTTTCTCTAAATAAAGTATATGTGGCTTGACACTGTATTGCTTATCAGCGTCCAAATGTCACTTAGTGTCTTAATTGAATAAATGATTTTGAATTTGAATTTGGATTTGTTACTTAACAGGCGGCTAAAGTCTGCCAGGGTTCACAGGGATTTCCTTGTAAACCGACAAATATAATAAATAGATGGTTTTAGTTTTGTTTAATTTTCTTGTTGTGTTTGCTTACGGAACCCCCGGTGCGCGTGTCAATTATTTTTATTTTATATTTTTGCGTTGGAACTTAGACATATAAATATTACACTTGCCCATTTAATCAAGTAAATTTTAAAGGTTTTCAAAATTGGATGCAATTGTTCTGCTTCTTGATCTAGGAAATATAATAACAGATACACAAAGTACTCGGAATATGATGTCAATAGTAAACCTATTAAACATATAAAGTTTGAATAGCATAGCTCTTATACTTTAGATTTTATTGAAATCTAAAAAACTCCGACTTCGTCACTGACTCACTGATGATCATTCTGAAGTCCTAGAAAGCTGAAATTTGGTATGTAAGCTAGTTTTAACACACAAACTTTTGTTGTTTGTAATGAATTAAAAATAAAATAAAAAGACTTGGAACTTTTACCCCCCAATTCCATAAACTAGGGGATGGAAGTTTGAATGAGACTTCCGCAAATTTTGATGTACTGTTATAAATAATAAAATACATATTTTTAGTAAATCAGCCCCCACCATTTAAATTAAGGGAAATGCCTAATATGTACCCGCTGTGATTGATGATGAAACAAATACGCTAATATTGGGTCATCCACGTTATTTGTGGTCTGGCCGTTTCGTTGCTGCAAGAACTATTGTATAACAGAAAAGTAATAAACTGTGAATAAATTTTTCACCTTACGCCCATGTGACGGTAGCGACACATATTTTGATTAAGGTGTAGAGTTTGTGAAGTTAGGGCTTGTAGAGTTAGGGCGTGTAGAGTTAGAAGCTTGACTCTACATGAAATCTCATAACTTTTTCTTATAACTAGTTTTACCAGGATCACTCCACTAGATGCTAACAAAATATACGTGTTAGTAGGAAAATGTTGGAAGTTACATTACATTACATTGCAATATGAAATATTTAGAGACTCGGTTGGCAACAATATCATTACATGGCATAACCTAGAAACATTAGGTAACCGCGTGATTCTGTTAGTAATAAAACTTTTTTCATTTTTATTATAACTTATTATAAATATCACAATACAAGAGTACGCGCACAAGAAAACCACAAACGCACACACACATACACGGACAGATTCGCGGAGTTCACAATAAAAGTCATTGTCGTCTCTCATCATACGTCTGCGGCGCACCGAGATGTTGCTGACGCGGCAGCCAATGCTCCCCTCTGCGCACTCCACACCCTCGCGCCCCGCTCCCCTCTGTCCTCGCGGCACGATTTCAATAGAATAGGGGAGGAGTTGAAAAATATCTAAGAGCAGCAGAATATCTGGCAGCCGCTCGCCTTTCATAAATTATCGCTTTAAATCTCCACTTATTCAGTTCACAAGTGCTCCGCAGTTTGAATTAGTATTATCGCCGCGACGTTATGTAAGACGTCCTCGTCAAAGGAAATATTATTGCCATAAGTAAATTATAAACGTAATATGATAATCTGCCTGAACGAATACCAAAAGAGTACACTTCAAAGGCAGCTTTTGGTCTACCGCAAGTTTTGTCCGTGAATTTATTGTAACGGATTAATTTACGTTTCATTAATGTACTATCGAATGTCTAAATGTCTCGTCTATCGAAATATATTTTTTTACATTGCCTCTTAAATTCCTAAATGGTTATAAAATGTACAGCCGATGCGATGGTCGGGAATTAAAAAAAAAATACAAATATATACAAACAAGGAAGTAGTTGATGATAGATATCTGCTACAATCAAGATCGCTATACTGGGAAAGCACTTCGATTCTACAGGAGACTACGATTAAAGACACTAGTATGAATGGGCCTAGCTGTTTGCTACATATATGTTATATAGATATATATTAAATAAGATACTTTGCGATATAATTATTATTAAGGGCTTAATGTTAAATTGGTTGCTTGTGGTGACCTTGTAGTACGTCTAGGGAAAGCCTGGCTGGTCAAAAGTGACAGGTGACAGGAAAGTTAATTGATATTGACTGGTTTAAAAGTATACATTAAATGTTCATCCAACCTTTCTCGCTTTTGTAATTTGATACTACTACTCGACAAGACCAATGGCTTTAACACTTGACAAACGTTGACTGTTTTAATACCCAAGTGTATCATACGCAGTACTGAGCTTTTGTCTTGTTTGTAAAATGCAAATTCTGTACCTTGGCAATTGGAATACACTGGCCGCAAGGTTTGATTGGCTGTCTTTGATTGTTTCTCATAGGCTCTACGTGTTGCATTGCAACACGAATTCAATAAAAATATATATTCAGAATTTAATAACAAGATTTTATGAGCCACGTAATGAAACAATCGTATCATGTTTCAGTTAAGTCGACAGAGCCCAGTATAGTTTTGAAAGTGTTAATAAAAAAACGGACTTTTTGTTGCAAATAAAACATTACAAGCATACTCTTTCTCTATAAAAGTCAGTTGTCAATGCCTAGGACTAGACGTGTGAATATGTGAGGTTCGCTGGGAACGGCATGCAGTTACTGTGTACGTGTTATTCCTGACTCGCCTTTACGTGGGAGAGCCATGCTTCGTCACGTATGGGCCGGCTCGACTCCGCTCGATACCACGGCCTCACAGAAAACCGGCTGTGAAACAATGATTACATTGCTTTTCGCCGCGTGAATGAGGTTACCGGAGGCCCTAACCCTTCCCTCTCCCCTATTCCCGTCCTTCCCTTCTCCCCCCTCTCCTCCCCTCTAATCACCCTCTCCCGTCTTCCCGCTCTTCTCCCCTCTTCCCCTATTCCCACCTTTAAGGGCGGGCACTTGTGACTCTTGAGTTATAGGTGCCCATGGGCGGCGGTAGTCATTTACCATCAGGTGACCCGTCTGCTCGTTTGCCCCCTATACCATAAAAAAAAAAAAAACTCGCGCGCTGCACAATGTTTCACGTACTAGAAACAACAAATCGTGTGTCCCGTCATCCATGAAAATGACATTCCGCATTAAAAACTACGTTCCTTAGTGTTTGTGCGTGTATTTTTCTATAAAATCACATTGTAATGCGGTAACTCTTTCGATCCGAGGTTCAGTAGTATCCAGGCGACTGACATGACGGTTGTGGAATTTGTGATGTGTGTATGTAGGTGTCACGAGACTAAACATTCGCTGTGAAAGTAGGATAGTGATAGCGTGAATTGCTAAAATAGTTGAGATTTAGGGAAGGGCACAAGTAGTAGGTCTTGGAGACCGTCAGATCATGAAGTTGTCGAGAACAAGTTTGGGTACGTGTGTATGGGATATACATATGTACATCTACAAAATCCTTTCTCTAAAACAAAAAAAATCACTACGGAACTAGACCCCAAATTTCATAAATACAGCTCTAACGGTAATTGAGATATTAACAGCTAATAATCAGCATTTTTATCACTTACTGATAAATAGATCAAAAACCTAACCCACTTCCAGATGACCTAGGCAGTTGAAATTTGGCGTCCAGCTAGGTAATTATGTGTATGTACAAATGAAAAATCTGAAAACAGTAAAGAAGATTGTCCAAATTAGCCTATGAAGCAAAAGCTAAATTATATTGGTTTTAGATAACATACCCAATTATTACAATCTTACGGACAGTATTGCATCTCGAAAACATTTAAAAAGTGTTAACACGACTTCAACGATTTCGGTGCCTCTGTAACACAACCAGTGTTGTCAGTCCTACAGTTTCAATAAAGAGTTACGGGTATTCCTTATAAAATGTTCTAGTGTTTAGTTTGTGTTTCAAGTATATATATATAGTTCTTTTATATGATGTATGATTGATCATTTTGATAATACTTTTGAATGTTGTAGAGAATATGACCGTCTAAAAACCAAAATAATTATTTAAATAATTATTTTGTCAGTTGTTTTGATTATAGGGCTGGCAACACTAGGCGGCACTTGACGGTCATTCAACAATGTTGACAAAACTATTGAAATTTATTTAAATAATTATTTTGATTTTTAGACGTTAATATTCTCAACAACATTCAACACAATTATGTTTAAATATTATTGCGCTTAAAATTGATTTGTGAAGTTTTCATTTAGACGATTTTAATAACAATGTGGATTGAAAATGGATTCAGACTCTCGTGTTGACGAGCAGATTCTTCAGAATGGAATGGATTGGTAAGTTGAATCTTTTGTAATAATACCACGCAACCGGTTTTTAAGTCCACCTATATTTGGTTTTTGCAGAGCTATCTCATAATCTAATCTATTAGGTTACAATACCTGCCAAATATAACATCTACGTCTTGAAATACTTGATTTTGATTTGATTTATTTGCTTGATATGATCTCATTTCCACAATTTCCACAACGTGTTGGACAGAGGCTAGAGCAACGGAACCTCTTCAAAATGTTTCTTATTTATGCTATAGATGTGCTCTTTGCCAAGTTTAATAATTGTGACTTTGGATTCATTCTCATCAAGTAATAGCGATGAAGACACACACTAAACATTACACATTAATAAACATGAAACATATCATCATAGAACGGCTCTTTCAATAATAGGCATGTACCTGATTACTGTTCTTAGTCAAAATAATTTGTTTTATTAATATTTAAATCATTTCCTTATAATAGTTTTTACTTTTAGGTTCTATCATCACATTTCATTTACCATCCTCGTTAGCAAAGAGCTGATAGTGCAGCAAATACTATTCAACTGCATCTACTTCAATGGCTTCTGCAAGTACCACCTCCCAAATGAGTTGTGGTTTACCTAACTATAATATTAACATGATTAGGATATGAGACACCACATTGTACATGACATAATTCTACAAAAATTACAGCAACAGGTTACACCGCAAGTGGTGAGTATTAATTTAATTATATCATATAAATAGTATGTTGTTATTAATAAATTATAATATGGCAGATAATTTTTACTAATTGTCAAAACGGGAGGTTTGGTCCATTTTTATATGAAACAACTAGACAATGACTACATGTTCAGTGTTGTTAAATCGCTTACTTTGAATGTGGATTTAGTGATTATAAAATAATTTAAAACCTTTAAAATAAAGACTAGTATTACTTTAAGAAGAATAAGATGTTACACTTGACTGTGGTGAAATAATTTATTTTTATCATAGGAATCATCCCAATAGTAGAAGATTTTGCACCCTTGTTAATTTAAAAAATAATTGAAATCATTATATTTCAGGTGACTGCAACTGACTGTAAATGTGATGGCTGCCATTAATTAATTGATCTTGAGTGGACAACTGCTGCTGATAAGTTTTTCTGTAAAATAAATATAAAATGTGCTTGGTCTAAACAAAATAATATTATTTTCTTAACTTCTGTATTGTTTTTTTCCCCTCTGCTGTCGTGAGCCCTGCACCAGAACCTAATCCGTCATTCGGGAGGTAAACCAGTTAGCAGGTGCAGATGGCTTGTGCCTGAAGGTCTTAGTGGGTGGTCTATTGATGGTAATAAAACACCTATATTATAAAAAGTTGTTTAGGTTCTACCTACTCCAACCTAAATCCTAAATGCCCACCTAAGAAGCGAAGAATTTAACATGATATTGAAATCTTCCACATAGCAAAAAGGCTGATAAGTAGTCCCATAACTATTTATTATATTCGTTATCAATTTCGTAGAATGAATTTGCAGTTGTTTTTAAGCTAAAATACAGGGTAAAATATTACTTTTGTATATACATTTCTTTAAAATAAGTGACATTATTATACTAACATTGTTACATTATTATAACCTCAAAATGTGAAAGTATTTTGAATAATTAGGAAATTATTGAAAGTGTAACTGACTTTCATTTAATTTAAATCAAATGTAGAGTTCATTAACCACACGGGAAGCATAATCTTGTGTCTGCTGGTTCTTGAACATGGTCCTTTTTACGATTTAAAACATTTTCTAAGCAATCGATTATTATTTACACCTAGCACTTTTCAAAATTATAATAGCATTTTTTTTTCTATCACAGGAGAATAGGTTCCATGATGAAAGATCGCTTTTATTATCATTTTGTATACCAGATTGAATATATAAAACTTAAACAACCAATAAAAACATAAACTGCAACTGGCAGCGCGCCCGGCTCAGATTAACAGACATTTTAAAAATGTAAAGAATCACTACAAAAAATGTAGGTTACGTAAGAAAGGATTCATCAATGAACGGACAATGCACTCAAATGTTTGTAACCATCAAAAAAAATTTATAAAATAGCACAAAAAAAGGAAAACTATACAACCTAAACGCAGGAAAAAGATTAATGCTACAGATCACTTGAATAATGAATAATAATAATATCTTTGCAAAAAAATAATGATATCCCATTAAAAACATAAATTTGAAAATGGGAGCCAAGTTTGGTATTAACAATATCCATGCTTATCGATTACGCCTACAAAAGAATTGAGATCTAAATGGGTACCAAATTCTGTACATAATCCTGAATTTTATAGAAATTTAAGAAGTTATATTTCTAATTCGAAAACATTGTGTGAAAGAAAAAGAATTTGTGTTTTTAATTTAGTTTAGAATATTGTATGTTCTTATCTATTAATTATTATTTTTATTATTAGAATTAAAAATATAACGTCTTAAATTTGAACAGTCGATTTTTTTACACAAATCAGATAACTTCCGAAAAATTTAAGCTCAAGCTTTGACTTAGCTAGTTTTCACATACAAATTATCTTATATATGGCTTACCAACTCATCTTCTTTATTTAATATGTAAGGAACTGTATTTGTACTGTTAGGTCAACATACTTTACTCTTCTTATCATCTGGCCCCGAACGCAAACCAATTACTTTTTTAATTTACCAGCTGTAATGAGAAGAGTGAATGAAGGCCGTTCCTTACACATTGCACGGCGGATGAGTTGCACCGCAGTCATGAAGGCCCATCTTTAAGATGTGGAATGATTATATGGTTTGAAAACATTTTTTTATAAATATTCCTTACTTTCTTTGTAATTTAAAACGGTAAACTAGGTCGAACGCTCCATCCCATTGTTTTGATTAAGGATAACATATATTCAGGGTCCATCAGAATGAAAACAAAGCACTAAAAATTACTTAGTTTATTTTACATAACCGCCACCACAGTACTAATCTTCTTTTTCACAATTCAAACGTTTTTATAAATAACCTTACAATCACTTTTTTAAAATGATAAGCTACTACAACCTCTTTTATTACTAACTAGCACATCCCGCGCGGCTACGCTCCCATGTACATATTTATATATTTTGCGCGGAACCCTAACTCTTTTCCGTACATAAAAGTAGCCTAAGTTACTCCTTATAACACCAGCTATCTGGTAGTGAAAGTCCCGTGGAAATCGGTACACCCGTTCCGGAGATTAGCCTGAACAAACAGACAGACAAACAGACAAAAATTTTAAAAACTGATTTTTAGGCATAGGCAACGTGCAAATAACTGTATGAGCTTAAAAAAAGGTATTATTTTGACATTACAAACAGACACTTTTATTTATTTGTATGTAATGACGATGATGATGTTGATGACTAAAAATAGTTCTTGATATATGACTTAATATTCCAAACAAATCTGTTAATAAGTTTAACACAACTTTAAATCATTTCTTTTAGACAAATTACATTTAATTAATATAAATAAATATTACTTTTATACAGATCGTCAGCAGATGGCGCTGCAATTAGGATTCAATAGAAATTAAGTTTTATTTAATGCATTAAATAATAAAATTTTATAGAGAATAATAATATTAATTTTAATAGACTTTATTTTGCACATTTACACAATTATTTGAATATATTATTATTTCAAACGAGTATTTTGTATTGAATCATAAGTTCAACTTTGAACAGTCAAAACAGTGTCTATTAGAACTAAATATTAGAGCTTGATAAATAATTGTTTCACTGTTTACTAATTAATTATTTTAATTTAAATCTAATGTATTTTAGATATTTCTATAATAATATAATCACTTAAAAAAAACAATATTTGAAGATTTGCGGCAATATATCTTATCTTCTTCTTCTTATTATAATAATATATATAATATATATAATAATAATATATATATAAATCTCGTGTCACAATGTTTGTCCTCAATGGACTCCTAAACCACTTAACCGATTATAATAAAATTCGCACACCATGTGCAGTTCGATCCAACTTGAGAGATAGGATAGTTTAAATCTCAAATTATAGTCGCAATTTTAATTTATTGCTAATTATTTGTCTGTTATTATTTGACAGTCACAATTATCTGTTAACTCCAAATGATTCTAACAGATGTCGATACCTTTCGACTGGGTTGAGTAAGAAATCAATAGATGGCGCTGCTATGGTAAATCTACGAACGTGTCATATAAGCTACATTTTAACAGCATAATTACCACGTGTTGTTGACGCTATAAAATTAATTAAATTTATTTTGTAGTGAACGAAATACCGTATAATTCAGCTAATTATTTGTCTGTTATTTGCGATTTAACATCTGATGGACGAGTCATTTTGTACAACAGTATGAATTTTTCAATTGAGTACTTTAGTTTTATTTTCAATTTAGCTAATTAGATTTTACCGGAAGGGTTTTATTTCCTTAGTTGCGATTAGAGAAATAAAATATGGCGGTACGAAGTTCGCCGGGTCAGCTATCTGATGGACGAGTCATTTTGTACAACAATATGAATTTTTCAATTGAGTACTTTAGTTTTATTTTCAATTTAGCTAATTAGATTTTACCGGAAGGGTTTTATTTCCTTAGTTGCGATTAGAGAAATAAAATATGGCGGTATGAAGTTCGCCGGGTCAGCTAGTACTAATATATACATATGCATGTATTTCAGACAAATAATACCTTTCAATTAATACATATACAAGTTTGGTGTCAAGTGTCAACAAAAATATTGTGAAGTCGATCAAATTCAAAATATTAATTCAATTGATAAATACATGAATATGTTGACATGTCTAAAATTGCTATTTGACAGGGTGGCCATTTTTAAGTTTTAACGGTTAATATGTTTGTTGAGATTTCAAGTAACGAATATTATTATGGTGACTGAGTGTAAGTTGATATAAGAAAATATCAATGTTCATTCACAAAATCATGTGAATTGTTCATTTGACATGAGGTTTTGTCAAGTTAGACACGTTAAAATGCGAGATGTCAACATGTTTCCAAAGTCGATTGCTCCAAAATTTATGTATATTTGAAACTGTAAATTTTTTCATATAAATTCCTAATGCGTGGGAAGTATAACGCCAATAAAAAAAAAGATGCAAATCGACATGTCAATGTGTTCACGCCAGCCACGGAATTATAGTCTCGATTTAATTATTATCCTTGCATTTTTAACACCTCATATCTGTGAAACTACTTAGTAAAAAAAGTTGTTACATATATTATGGTAACACTAAGCACAGAGAACATAACATTTAAAGACTTAATAGGTTTGTAAAGTTTTAAACGTCTCGCTACGGGACACTTGAACATAATGTATGTCGACAGCTTGTCGCCGCGTCATTACCGGCAGTTGTTGCGGAACTAAATAACAAGCATTCCAGTAAGTATACACGTGTCATAAATGTACGAAATACCGCCCCGTCGCGTCGCACCGCGCCATGAGCTACCGCGCCGCGTCGTGCCGCACCACATTTGCGCTGGCACGACCGTTCCTCGTGGTATTTATTGTTAGGCGTGTATAACATCTTCTACAATAATAACGGGTAATGAGATTCGCCACAAATTTTGTAATACCATACCCACTCCCACTCCACCCGACTTTCTTTAAGCTTTATTTCAAGCAGTGAGCAAGGGCAAAAGCGGCGGTAGCGTAATGGCTAAGGTATCGGACTTGCGATCAAGTGGTTGGGGATACCAACTCCACCCAGTGCACTACCGAAGTGAACTCACTTCTAACACAAGCAAATGATATCCTCATCAAATGAGATACATATGCAGTCATATAAAGAGCTTAAGTACCTGGTCCGAGCTGCTGTGGAAAGTGAAAAACAAGCATATTTTACAACACACATAGACATCAACATTCACAATCCTAGAAAGCTATGGAGGAATCTAAAGTCAACACTATCTGTAAATAAAAAACAAGACCCTGACCTACCACCCTCCTTTTTTTCTTTTTTTTTTGCGTGTGGAAACCCCCTCGGGCCGTCACCCCACCGGGGTTTCGGTGGGGCAGTGTGTCGGAATCGAACCGACTAAAACCACACGGTGTACCATACTGCGCCTAATATAGGAGGGATCCGGGAACAGCTTTTATTAAGACATCCGGAGCCCTCCTAGCGTCTGCCCGCAAAACGCGGGCACCACCTTCGGGTTAAAACCTCTTAATTAGGTGACGTCCAGGCACACGCGGACGTCACCTCCTCGCGGATGGCCACGATAGCAGGTGGAAAGGAAAAACCCCTCCAGTCCACCTGCGGCCACACTCAGGGCGGCATGAGGCGCTGGAAAGCGCGCCTTCGCCGCCCGGTTCGCCGGCGGCGAATTAGGTCCGAGTGGAGATCCTCCTCCCGGGCCCTCTCCGCCACCTCCTTCCGCGAGATGACATCCTCGCAAAAGGAGCGACCGCGGTAAAACTACTCTCGCTACCGGCCATGGAGCGTATGACGGCCGGTAGCGAGAGATCCTCTCCGATGACTGCAGTGAGTTCCCGACGCTGCGTCGCCCAGGCGGAGCAAACCGCCAGCGTATGCTGAGCCGAGTCCTCACTGCAGTCGCAGTGGTGACAGGCGGGACTCAATTCCCTCCTAGCGACCGAGTGCAGGTACTTCCCGAAGCAGCCGTGCCCGGAAAGAACCTGCGTCAGTCGGAAGGAAAGGGTCCCGTGCTGCCGCCCTGCCCACTCGACGATGACCGGCTGGAGCGCCTCCACGGCGGCAAAGCCAGCACGTGGAGCCTCCAGCCGGGACGACCAACGAGCCATGGTGGCTCGGCGAGCGGCCTCACGCCACTCGCGCACCTCTTCAGGCGGGGGCCGACTGCCGCTTCCCGCCCGGAACTCAGTCGTCCGCCGATAAACTTCGGCGAGCACTTCCGCCTCCAAATCCCACGGGGGTGTCCTGGCCAACGCGCACGCCGCCTCCGTCGATACGGTGCGGTAACCGCGTATGGCTCTAACCGCCATAACCCTCTGAGGGCGCCAGAGGCGCGCCCTATTCTGGGCGGTCAGAGCCTCCGCCCACACCGGTGCACCGTACAGTGCCATTGACCGGACAACCCCCGTGTACAGCCGTCGCGTAGCGACGCTAGGTCCACCCAAGTTGGGCAAAAGTCGCCCCAGGGCGGACGCAGCGCCGACCAGCTTTGGACCAAGCTGCCGGAAGTGCTCGTCGAAGCGCCACCTTCCGTCAAGGATCAGGCCCAGATACTTCATGTGGGCCTGAACCGGTACGAAGACCGAGTTGACCTCGATGTAGGCGCCAGGGGGTGGACCACGACGGGGCCCATGGAATAAAAGGGCCTCCGTCTTATCCAGGGCCACCCGTAAGCCCAGCGCCTCAATGCGCCCGGTCACCAAAGAGACTCCCCTGGTGGCCAGGCGCGCAGCCTCTTGAAAGTTCTCCCCCCGGGCAACCTACCACCCTCCTGTAGCAACCTAGACCATCTAAATCAACATTTTCTGGATGTCCCTGGCTGTGATTATGTTACCATCACTGACCTCACATATTTTAAATATCACAGGTTCGGCACAGGCAGCTTTCACCTTGAGCCAGTAAGTGAAGACTATGTGTTGAAAATCATACGGAGTCTCAAGTCAAATGCTTTAGGGGTTGATGATGTCTCCCTGCAGATGATCTCCATGACGCTATCGCAATCACTTCCAACGATCACTACCATCATTAACACTTCAATAGCAAACTCTACATTTCCAGACTTGTGGAAGATTGCAGTAATCAGACCAATCCCTAAAGTCTCCAACCCTATGTGCGCAAAGGATCTTCGACCCATCAGCTTGCTGCCTTGTTTGTCCAAAGTCTTAGAGAGAGTGGTATGCAACCAGCTGACTAAATATTTGGAAGACAATAATCTGTTACCTAGCCACCAATCGGGGTTTCGTAAAGGTCATAGCACCACCACTGCACTACTCGATGTTGTGGATAATATCCTAGAAGCTAGAGACCGGGGCATGGGCACCATTTTGACTCTCCTAGACTTTTCCCGTGCATTTGATAGTATCAACATTAACCTCCTCCTCTCCAAGCTGTCATACTATGGGGTGTCCAGACAGACGGTTCAGTGGTTTAGTAGCTATCTGAGTAACAGACATCAGTTTGTGCAAGTCTCTAGTGATAATGAATGCAATAAAATCTCGTCTTCTTACCAGCAGCTGAACAGAGGGGTCCCGCAGGGCTCCATACTCGGCCCAATATTGTTCATTCTATATAGTGCAGATGTGATAAACTGCATCACACATTGTGTATTTCGACGATCTTCAGATTTATCATTCCTTCCATCCACCAGACAGTCTTAGTGCTGTAAACAAAATAAACAAGGATTTCGACAGTATCTCACAGTGGGCAAAAAGAAATTGCCTAGTATTAAACCCAAGTAAATCTAAGTATCTGATCATGGGCACAAGAAACGTGATACATCAAATTACTAGCCAACAACCAAACATTAGGTAAGACAACTGTTCACTAGAACATGTAACTGAAGCTCGCAACCTTGGAGTAGTCTTTGATGGTCAACTGCAGTTTGAAACTCATGTACGCGAAGCTGTATGCAACTGTTTTTACCGACTGAAGCTACTCTATAGGATTCGTCCCTACATCAGTGTCAACATGCGCATAATGCTCTGTGAATCACTCATATTATCCAAGCTCAACTACGCTGACACTGTGTTTGGGGCCTGCTTGCTGAGTAGAACTGAGAGACTCATACAACGAGTACAAAATGCATGTGCTCGATACTGCTTCAACATCCCTCATCGCTCACATGTCACGTCTTTCTTAAATCGTGGAAACTTGATGAAGATGACGTCGCGAAGGAAGCTTCATTTAGCAACGTTACTATTCGGAACAGTACTGACCGGTAAGCCGGACTATTTATATAAAAAACTGTCATGGTCCAAGGAACATAACCAATATGCGACTAGAGCATCGTCTTACCTCATGAGTACACCGAGACACAGGACTGCTGCCTTTAGAGGCAGTTTCAAACTCGCAGCAACCCGCTGCTGGAATGACCTGCCACCACCACTTCGTACCCTGAAATCAGTCTACAGTTTTAATATTAAATATAAAACGTACTTGCTTGACCTTCAAAAACAACATATTTGATACCATACCTTCCTCTGTAGCTACACGTCATCTAATTGTACGGCTTATGTGATCACCGGAGGCCCCTCTCCGCAATTTCTCCTCCATAATGCCTCACAAACTGTACCACATTATTGTCCTATTACCACACTGAACACTTCACAAGTTACACGACAACAGACAGTACATAACACGGAAATAAACAAAGCTCAAATCACTTCCCGAACTTGTCACGACTCCTTTTACAATGTAATACAATCATTATATATAACAAAATAAACATTGGCCATTCCTTACTAACCTAGTCTAATCGTCATAACCAAATATGCATTTTTGTTCGACAGATGAATGAATGAATTGAAGGTATAAACAGGTATAAATAAACCAAAATAAACACTTTACGTTCTCGCGGCGCGGTTTCCCCTCCATTGTCATAGACAAGGGAGGTGGAGACGCTATAGTGAAGTACTGTTCATGCGGGCCGTAGATTAAATATGACAGTATTTGATCTGTCGCTGGCCCGCAAATCGGTCGACCTGAAATTTATTTAGATATTTGTTTATGTATGTGTATTTATATATATATGTATATGCATGTATATATTAGTTTTTATAAAATTTTTAATTATTTATTTTAATTTTTTTAGGTTTTTTCTCTATTTATTTTTACACGCCTATATTGACACCTCACTACACTGCTCACACGAGATGTCGCCGGGCGTAGGCCCTATCAGAATATCAGCGCTGCAATCTTTATGGCTGTCTAATTATGCTGAGATAGGTGCCTTTTCTGGCGTTGCACAGGGCAATAGTTATTTACAGTTTTATCTCTTTCCATTTTTTATTGTAATAATTGTGTGCGATCCTGTGAATGTCAGAATAAATGTTTCTCTTTCTTTCTTTCTTTCTGCCTCAGGGATTAACAAAAATACCAGTTATGTGTACCACTCAGGCTGTATTTTTCATAAAAAAAAATAATAATCAGTTTGTGGCCGTCAGTTAAAAGTCTTATTACGTATGCTACATATATAGTTACATCAGTGAAACAATTTTCTCGAACATGCTCGTAAATATGGGGCTCCGTTACCGGCTCCTAATTAAATAACTGTTAGGTCACGTCTGCGTCCAGTTATTGTTATCGAATTAGACACGCTAAGGCCGCGCGCGCATGTGCGACTGCCCTCGCTATGATTACAGCTGCAACTGCACAACTGTCCTCACCTAGAATATCATCGTTCTTGTTAATTGCTGCAATACAAGGCCAGACGCCTCTAATTCTTCCCATAAAATGATAAATAAAGAACCGTAAAAAATATATTTATAGGATCGAATCGAATGTAAACTTTTCGAACACTCACCACGATAAAATTCTACGCCTTTGTTGCTATATACCTTCGATGATATATTTGATGAAGTTACATTTCACACCGAGTTTACTATAACCTCAGTATTGTCCTGAAATATTTCTTGCTACAAATAAATGGGACCCGGGTTGCACATCACAAACAAAAGCGCAGAATATAGATTCCGGTTGTAACAGTGATTGGCTGTGACCTATTGTGTCGTACATGTACGTTGGCGCGCCTGCAAACGAACGCGACCTACATCTCGTACGAGCGCCGGACGTCATAATGACGGATTGATGACGCGACGCGCCTCGTGAGCGTCATTGCTGACGCTGACTAACTGGTGCAATAGGAAATGTCTCTTATATATTTTTTATGTAAAATATCAAAACCATTTACACCCCGCTCTTCTGTGCCTAAGTCTTTGGATCTGAGGACCTGATTGGTATGAAGCTACGTGTAATTGCATTGCATTGCTGCCATGTGCCTTTGCTTCGATGTGCAGATTTGTGACGCGGAAATAGAAAGCCGATTATGGCCGGTGGAGGTGTCACCATACCTTGCACCATACAATTGTTCAGCCGGATTGCACCGGATCGTTTTGGCGTCACCCTCCAAGGAATACAAACAACCAGCCTCAATATATACCAGAGATGAACTGATGCTAATCTTTCGTAACATTGATTTCTTTGATCTCAATGTTTTGATTCTCAACTTTTTACATTGTAAAGTATAATATGTATTTATATTACTAGATGACCCGGTGAACTTCGTATCACTTACAATTTGTTTGAGGACTTCCATATAAACTTTCGAGAGTCCTCGGTTATATCTCCTTATCCGGTCTGGTCAAGTAATTTGCTCTACCTATAAACTACCTACCTGCCAAATTTCAGGTCTCTATTAGAAAACAATAAGGACTTTCACAAATCTTTTCAAAAAAAGGATTTTACAAAAGGGCTGGATTGAGGAGTTCCTTGACGAGGCTTACGTATATACTACCTCCTTGCCAAATTTCAGGTTTCTAGTAAAAAAACCCATGGTTTTCATGTAAACTTGCGGGAGCCCTTACAACTCCTTAAACCATAAATCCGTTAGCTAACGGATTTACGACAAGCTACCTCCCTGCCAAATTTAATACGACTATTGGTGCCGATTCTATTGTACACTCGACTAAACTAAAACCTGACTTAATTTCTTCATATGAAATCAACCTTGTGTTCTTCGGAATAAGGTCTGTTTGTTACTGGCATCTATTTCTCAACCACTACATTATTATATTAAAACCTGTCAACGTATATTAAACTTTATTTCCACGCTGCGAAGGTCTCCATTTATTCAAATGCTGTCTAATTGCCGTATAAAAACTTGTTCAAAACGAACTAAGATGACGATATTTTAATCGACATCTACGAATACGCTTACTAAAAACGCAGAGCAAAAGAGATGGCATTCAACGGATAGCGGCTCTCGCTACGTTACGTGGTATTAAAGTTTATTTAAGCGTATTAGACTTTAGTCGACAAATAAATTGCTTATTTCGTTAGCGACATATGTTACCTACTTGTTTCAATTTGAAATAAGACCTTGTTTTCAAGTGTACAAGGTTTACATCTTATATGAAGAAAATTTTGTGAATTTTCTTTAATCTAGTTTTAAAACTGTTTTTGTTGTTTGCCGATTTTATGGGGGGTGGTGTGTCGTTCCAGCAGCGAGTTGCGGAGTACTTAAAATATCTCCTGAACGCGGTAGTCCTATACTTGGGTATGGTAAAGGGATTGGATGTTAACCGGATAGGGATGGGATAGGGTAACCATAAGTAAGGTAAGTGGCGATGAAAGCAATGACAGTTTTGTATAGCACGTCAGTTTAGCCGATAGGTCTGTCACGATCGTCATCTATTAAAAGTAATCCAAATGGACGATTTCCATACAAAATTATCAATTTTTATATTTTCGATTTTTAACTGTTTTTTTTTTGGGTTTTCTCTATATTTTTTTCTTTTTTAAACCACCTGGTAGTAGAACGAACCATACAAATCTAAAATTATTCAAATCCTTTCAGAAATATTTTAGTTTTAGCTAGACTAACGAACAGTCATTCATTTTTATATGTAAGAAAATAAGTCTTCGTCAAATCTAATAAAATCAGTCTTTATTTCCTTACTAGCAACCCGCAACGGCTTCGCACGGGTACAAATTATACACCTAAACCTTCCTCATGAATCACTCTGTCTATTAGTGAAAACCGATTGAAAATCCGTTGTGTGGATTTTCAGTTTATCGCGAACAGACAAACTTGGCGGGGGACTTTGTTTTATAATATTTAGTGAAGAGTATGGTATTAGTAGGTTTTACATTAATATAAGTGCAACATATTCTGCCATGTATAGCGTGGAAATAAATCTAAACGGTTATACAGTACATAGATTTATGATGACCATACATAAATATAAAATATCACGGGTCATCAATGACACGGGATATAACGGACGTTATGCTTAACTATTTTGAAAATAAAGCTATTTTTAAAGTTCGAAAATTAACAGCCGATTAAATAATTTTCAACGGGACCTATTTCATTGCTTAACCGTCTTATTGCAACCATGAAGCGATAAAGTTGCGACACGACGAGGTACGAGGTACGGGGTGAGGGACTGCGGCCAGTAATCAGTATCAGATTAAACGCGCAGTTCATTAGTCAGTGCGTGTGATTGTGGCGCGATGGCGGCAGTCCGCGTAACGTGCTCACTGCACAGCACAATTATTTTATTTTGTATAGCGTTTTATTTTTTTCGGAAAACAGCAATTTGTCGCTTATTGCATAGTACCTCTTTCTCCAGGCAGGATTTTTTATACGGTATTGGCGGTGAAACAACCTGGAGTGTACAAAAAAGTTTGTTTTGGTTGCTTACACGTGAAATAACGAAATAATTTGGCCGTGGCAACATTACTCATTTGTTTTTCGTGTGGAAGCTCACCTCACCGGGCTATTGGTGAAGCCGTATATCAGGCTTAAACCAACTAAAACCACACGGTGTGCCTCACAGCACCGTTTATGAGTTGACCGTCGGTACGGCGACGTTTTGCCTCCAATGATCCACCCAGCGCTGGCTAGCGGACGGCAACTGGGCGATGTCCAGACACCCTCTTCACTGGAGACTCTGCTTCGGGTGAAGAACATAAAACTCGTCACATACACCCACGGCCACTCTTAGCGTACGCATGAGAGCGCGAGTGAAAAGGTTCCACCTGAAAGTTTTTCTACCGAATCCACACCGTCACCTCCTCCTTGCGCGAGATGTTCTCCTCGCAGAAAACCGTCATAAAACAACTGTGACGATCTAATATCTCGATTCGTCCGACCAATTGGGAATATCCTCTTGCTGTAGTCAGTCAGTCAGTGCCGCTTCCTAGAAACTATGGGCCCCCTCGGTATACCTAACAGATAAATGTTTGCTTCTGAGCTTTGTTTAGTCACGGTGGAACCTTAGGTTTCACACTACTGTAACCGAACGGAAAATAGATGGTCTAAAAGTGTTAAAAAAATTTCACCGGTTACATGTCAATATTTCAGCTTAGATGTAATTTTTTGGCGATAGTGTCTGCTATGCATTTAATATAGTAAAATACTGTAATACTAACAAAGTGTTAAGTTAAACTAACAACTAAGTCATAGATGCTTTAAATAAAAATTCTTTTCTATTCTAATATAATCATGTTGACGGGAATCAACGCGATCACGTATTGAAAACATATCTTTGCTTTGCCGTGGTCGTGGCCGTGATCACAGGCCTGTAGGTACTGTAATACTTTTTAAATACGTGATCGCGTGCATTCCCGTCAACATAATTATATTATCATGGAACGCTAAAGTTTAAAAGTTTGGATCTTCTTTTTCTATAACTCTATAAATATATGTATATTTACTGGACTGGCCTGATGGTCTAGTGGTTGGTGACCCTGACTGCTGAGCCAGAGGTCATGGGTTCGATTTCCACCCAGGAATTATTCTCTGTCTGGGTGTAATTTATTTATAATATGTATGTATTTAGAAATATATAAATATGTTTATCAGCAGTCTGGTTACCATAGTACAGGCTCTGCCTAGTTTAGGATCAGATGGCCGTGTATGAGGTGTGTGAAGTTGTTGTTATTATTAATGCCCTGAAACATATTTATGAATTTAATGGCTGGGAGAGGCCAAATAGCTCGTTGGCATAGTCAAGAACCAGCTATCGATTACTCTGGGATCACCAAACAAAGAAATAAAAACTCCTGCTGCTTCAGCAATCACCACAGAAAATCACATTCCCCTATGATATCCTACGATTGAAAATATACATTCACTCGAAATCCTTCAATCAGACATGACTATTTGAAGGTGAAATCTAATGTAACTAATAATATTTATTTAAATCACAGCTAAAAATCGATTCTTTGTACTCTTAATATTTATTTGTTAATTAAATTGAGTGGTTTTATAAAAAATATAAAAAAAATAATTAAACCGACGAAAAGAACTAAAACTCAAAAAATAAATAAACCTTTTAAGTATTAAGCTTATTTAAAAGGTTTATTTATTTTTTGCTTTTTAGTTTTTTTTCTTCGGTTTAATTTTTTGTTAAAAAGGTTATTATTTATTTTTTTTTTTTCATCATCAGCTCGGCTACATGATGTGATGATTTCTAAACGCAAATACCTGATAAAGTAATGAAAAGTAAACAGAAACACTATTCGTTTGTACAATTTTCGAGGGTTTCTCTCAATTTTATCAGAATCCCATCATCAGATCCTGACTTTCTTGACATGGGGCCACCCTTGAGGTATACCCTATCTAACAAAAAAGAATAATCAAAATCAGTTCATAAATAACGGAGAGGGCTGAACATACATAAAAAGAAGAATATGTATAAAAACGGTCGAATTGAGAACCTCCTTTTTTTCCTCGGTTAAAAACGATACCTAATTTAAAAAAGTAAATTAGTTTATATATTAAAAAAAAGTGCAAAAAAAGAAAAGACTGTCAAAGAGGAATTCGATCCGGCACCCAACCTAGTAGAAATCGTACTCTACACCAGATAAGCTAAACGTTCGCTGAAATGTGCTTTGATATATACATTAATTTCATAAAATTGAGATTTTATATTTTTGAGCATAGATTTTTTTTAAATATATTCAATGTACAGAATTCATCCTGCTACAGATTTATTATAAGTATAGATTATACTGACTAAGCCCGCGAAATTAATTCACTTCCCGCTTTTTTTTTTTTTTTCGTTGACGAGGTGGAAGATCCTACATGGATGTCCTCCGCCTTGGGGAGGCGAAGGGGTCTGTCGGACTCTTACCGACTAAAAACCACCCCGGTGTTCCACTACTTGCCTATGATCAGGGGAGCGAGAATCGCTATTGCATTCTTCCGCAACCCCCGACAGGCATTGACCCGTCTCACCCTAGACGGGTCCCGTCACCCGGTGCGACCATCACCCATCGGCCGCACGCCTCTGAGAGCGCGCGCGGAACACTGCGTGCTGCCGGCCTGTATCTGTTCGGACGACGACTTCCCCAAAAAGTTCGCCGCCCGCAGGCCACTTCCTAAGGTGGCTGGAGGTCATTAAGCGCCCTCCGGTGCCCGGTGCGTCTGCTGCGGGCAGAGAGAGTCGTACTCCGCTCTCTGTCTCCCGTTCCGCCGCCTCCTTTGCGGACATCACCTCCTCACAGAAGAAGCCATCAGACCTCGTTCTTACTAAATTTGATTCTAGGTCAATTGGGGGTACCCATTGACCATTGCTAGGATTCTATAGGTTTTGATGTATCTGTAAATTTACTTTTGATCTAATCTAAGGCTTAAAGGTCCGTATGTTTTGATTGCGTTAACTAAGAAGCTTGATTTCTTTACAGCTGCAAGACATAAGTATTTAGTATAATTTCAACTTTATGCGTCTACAGGTTCCTAAGAAAAAAGGTCTTGACAGACATACAGACAGAAAAATAGACAAACGGACAACAAAGTGTTCCTACAAGGGTTCCTTTTATTTATTTTGAGGAGCGGAACCCTAAAAATTAAAAAGATATAACAGGTGTTTTCAGTCGATCTAGGCCAAAACAATCAATAACATGTGGGTTGAAATTAGTAAATCTAGGTCAGTATTATCAATAGACGATGTCATGAACAGAGGATTTTGAAAATTACAGTTGTAACCAATGAAATGTATCAAGGCGTGAAATACCGGCCTCTGCAGTCTACGGCGGCACCTAGTGGCCGCGCGGGGCTCGTTTGCGCCTCCAATTTACAATACTGCCGTTTTTACTGGCCATCACAACAACAACAGTTATCTCTGAAACATGAGTGCCTACACAATTTATGTACCTGATACTTTATATATTTATTGAAACCTACTACCAGCGGTACAAGTAATTTGTTTCCTATATTTTCTTTTTTTCTCATTACATAAATAAACAAATTGTTATTTACTTGTTACCTCTAATGTCTAATCTATACCTCTCTAATGTGTACCTCTAATCCTCGTTTCCTCTCTTCCTACTCTTCCCCCCTATCCCCCTTAACCGTAACGTTGAGTGTTGTGGTGCGAGTGTGACCGAGGAGAGCACACACAGTCTCACACAGAGCAAGAGAAGAGTGAGGAGTACCAACAATAAAAGGTGACGATAACGAACGAACATGTAGAAGCGCATACTTTCTTCGGTGGATGTAGTGTCAACTAGGAAACAATGTCACGGCGCAATACATTTACAGCAAGTAATAAATAAGGTCATAATACGTCGCAGCTCACTGACGACTACCGCAGATACTTTCACACGATCTAAACTTAACGTTCTTTGGTGTTACATTTACCTTGTTTCGGTATTTATATTTTTATTAGTTATTGTGCCCGCGTGTAAAATTTATAGTATTTTAGAGCGTTATATGTGTATTTTTCCACATTTACAAACCACAAATAAACGTAACAAATTAACAAACGGAGGATTCAACAAAATTGAATCAGATAGCGCGCGAAGTTCCACTCTAACCGCGCCCGCAGGCGACACTGAGCAAGCAATCTACTTGACGCGATGATATAATATGACTCACGCACGCTCACTTACTCTCACGGAAATAGAACATAATCTGCAAAGTAATACAATACCTACTGAACTTTAATTAATCAAATTATTATATATATTTTATAATTAAAAAATTGTTAATATTATATATATAAACAAGTATTATAATTATTATAAACAAGGAATTTTTTCATTTTAATTAGGTACTCAATTACATAACTATTAATATTATACTACCAATAATGTGAAATACCTATCTAAACTAATATTATTAATGGTATTCGTATGTTTGTAATGTTTTCACACAAAAACTACTGCGATTGAGACCTGGATTAACGCATAGGTTACTCTTTATCCCGACATTCCCACGGGATCGGGACTTACGCGGGTGAAATCGCGAGGCGCTGCTAGTAATAAAACTATTGTTGCGGTGACTCTGTGTGTGTTGATCTATAATTTTTAATTATAATAATTATTTATTAAATCGACGATTTCGAAAATTAAATGGTCAATTTTATGAAATAAAGATTTTTTGTGAATTTGAATTAATAAATAATAAATAACCGACATGCTAATGTCGTTGAAGCGACACGTCGTTTTAAGTTTTCACTTCTGTCGGCAGTCCCATGACTGCCTATTTTTTTTTCAAATGAGCAAGGGACTAAATACAAAGTATTTGAAATACAAGAAATGTGTTAATGTATGTAGCTTTTCACGAATTTATTTCCAGCCGTTACAAACATGCACTCTTCGTTTACAAACGTCAATATCCATATTACCTAGGTGCGCAATTACGTGACTAAATTGTTGACCCTCTGCATGGAGATGGGAGTGTATGGCTGCCGACCGCATCGTAAACCGTGCTCAGTACTGCGGGGTTGGGTCGTTTTGCCGCTGTGCCGAGAACTTATATTGTAGAATTGCGCACACCTGGTCATCTCACAACGTCGTATAAGGTCCGCAGTACCGATAGCCACTGAGTTATAGTAAATCAAATTATCCGGCGTAGGCGCACTCTCTACCCACAAACTGATTGCCTGAGTGGGCGGATGACTAAAGACGAGCTTCGATATTAATCACTGCCTATCACCAGTCGTTGCTTAATATTTACACTATTATACACAATGGTTAAACAAAATGGTTTTACACACAAAATATAGCTCGGCGTTTATGAAATGCGCATACTGCGCTTCACTCATTGCCTCAATTCATATATCCGTCAGGACCAGCCACACGTGCTTGCCGTTGACAGCATAAGTAAAGTATAATTTGCTTTTTTACTTCAATACGATGATAGTTTAATCTCCCTCTCAATCCCCGCCGTCCCCGGGCAAGCCGCCAAACCCGATATCATTTTAATATTTAAACTTCGATTCCAATGGAAGTTAAAAAAATATCTCGCTATAAATTTTCCTCTTTGGGTGCATGAATAGTTCGGATCGCCGCGGGAAATTCACATTCGAACTGGAAAAGAAATATTGTAAAGGGAATCCGTTTTAGAGCCATGCGGAGTTACACCGGGGCACCGGGTGCACGCGGGTGCAAGGGGTGGGCCGCGCCACCCACACCCCAGCCTCGCCCTGTAAAACTTCAACGTTATGACAGAAATAAAATTATTGCTTTTCGCTGTACTGTACTGGTAACTTTACAAACACACCTTACAGAGAGTATGTAAACGGATGTATCTCGATAGTGAACCATCGTCGAAAAACAACAGGTGTGCACTCTCTGAGCACGTCGGTTATCTACTCTGATTCGTAATGCAGTAGCGACACTTGACGGGCCCCGGGTATCGGGTCGACTGGTGACTTGGAGTTAGTCATTATTATTTATTAACTAATGAAAAAAAAGAATCTATAAATCCTGCGTGAAGGAGAATATGGCTAGAAAGGGAGTCAGCAGTGAACTGACCAATGATGAGGAGAATGAAAGAAGAAAACACATTGCACTGATACCTAAATAAAATTATGAATAGGGCAAGAAAATACTGGTGCTTGTCGATTACATAATAATAATAATATATTTTTTTTTCAGAAAACTGGTTCCATAGACAAAAAATAATAATAATAATAATTTATTACATCAGTTACATTTCAACATAACAATCACAATACGTGTGACGTATAATGTTATGAATTGGAAGTTTATACATTCCTAGCATTCCTTTAAGTGAATAATATTGTGATGTCATAGATACGTAACACACTACGTATGATAACCTAGATTAATTCCTATATAAGATCATGTATTCAATCAGAAAATATAGTTATTCTACAGTTCTAACAAGAAGTGGTTTCATTCCAATCAGAGATAATCTCCACGTAATAGGCTATAAAAAATTATTTCATTAGTTCATTGTTTAAATTAAGACAAGTCATAAACTCATTAAATAGTCGCAATATAGGTAGCTAAGCCTCACCCAAACAGCATAGTCGACCAATGGTGGCTAATACGACACTTGTACTTTCCACCTACTGCTCTCCAGATACTGTTGCGGCTGCCGCTCACTCTGTTAATAAAAGAGGATACTTTGTAGCTCATAATTGCATCAAAGTCATTAATCGTAGGAGAGCCATGCTTAGGCACGTATGGGCCGGCTCGAACTGAGTGATACCACAGCCTCAGAGAAACCCGGTAGTGAAGCAATGATTGCATTGCTTTTTGCCAAGTGAGTAAGGTTACCGGAGGCCGTAACCCTTCCCTCCTCCCTCACCCCTCTTCCACCCTTACCCTACTCCCACCTCAAAGGCCGGCAACGCACTTGTGACTTTTGAGTTGCAGGTGCCCATGGGCGGCGGTAGTCAAAAGTTGTAGGCCTTCTGCGTATATTGCACCCATGGACTTCCAGAGTAAAAAGATTGACAATAAGCTTTAAAAAGAGTTATCTTTACAATCATATTGCTTCTGACCACCAACGCCCTATGCTCACTCGCAATGTCTTGGTCATCGTTCAGGTCTTCCGTTACAATGTGACCTAGGTATCTGAACTGCCTCACTTTAGATTAGGCTGTTCCGTTTAGTTTGACAGAAAGTATGACCTGTGGATTATAATTGGACGCGGTGAAAACCATGAACTCGCTCTTTTTACAGTTATATTTTAACCCATGAGCCAGCGCATAGCTGTCACACCTCCGGCAAAATCCTTTCTTCCTCAAGTAAAGTTAAGTACCTAGGGGCCACACTTGACCAAAAGTTAACCTGGAACTCTCACACCACAGTACAACATAGTCCATAAAGTGGTAGTGGTGCTCGTATACTTTAGTTATTTTCAGTGTCATGTCTTACGGTATTTTATTATGGGGGCGTGCTGCAGATATAGAATCAATATTCATTCTGCAAAAAAGAGCTATCAGATCCATTTATAATCTACGTAGTCGCAAATCCCTTAAGGATCTATTTAAGGAAATTAATATGCCGGTGCCTTGTCAATATATTTATGAAAACATCATGTAGGTCAGAAAATATATGCATCTCTTTACAAAACGGTGTGAAAGACATAATTATATTACTAAATCAAAATCAATCAAAATCATTTATTTCAACTAAACCATTATGGGTATTTTTGAATTGTCAGGAGTAGTAGTCAGTCAGACTAAGTCAGTCGTGCAGCTAGTTGCCTGTTCCGACTAGAGATGGACATAAATTAGTTCAACCAAAATTTAGGCTAGCAAAAGTGCAAACATCTTTTATGGGGTATTGCGTTCAATTCTATAATAAAATACCTGATAATATTCTTCAACTAAATGAGAAGAAATTTAAAACTTGTATAAAACGCACGCTATGTAAACGAGCATATTATAAACTAGATCATTATTTAGATGATAAAAGTGCTTGGCAAAATGCCGGTCCTGCTCCACAGTCACACTCTCAATTTGTAGGTACTCGTCTTGTTTCTTATCTGACGCCTCTATAAATTTATTGATATTTTGATTATTATTTATTATTGACATTATTAATTTTATAGAACATTGAAATTATTTTATGCACTGCTAACATTGTAGTTATGGTACGCTTTTTATACCTTGTTAATTAGAAAAAAATTAATTGTACATGTGAGAACTGTATAGTCACTTAAGTATTGAGTTAATTTTCTGTGTTGCCTAGCAGCTCTGTGGTTTTCTTTTTCATTTTCGAACAATATTATGTTGCTTTGTCCTCACATTAAATTGCACTTATAAACAATGTAACAATTAACTATGTAAAAAAAACATGTTGAAAAAGAGTGTCCTTAGAGTTTCCTTTTTTTTATGGTAACCTGATGGTAAATGACTACCGATGACATGAGCACCTGTAACTCAAAGAGTCATAAGTGCGTTGCCGCCCTTTAAGGTGGGAGTAGGAGAAGAGGGGGAGGGGGGAAGAGGGGAGAAGGGAAGGACGGGAATAGGGGAGAGGGAAGGGTTAGGGCCTCCGGTAACCTCACTCACGCGGCGAAATGCAATGCAAACATTGCTTCACTACCGGTTTTCTGTGAGGCCGAGGTATCGAGCGGAGTCGAGCCGGCCCATACGTGCCGAAGCATGGCTATCCCACGTATTATTCTTGCCTGTTCACCTACATAGAATCTACGTTTACTTATACTGACTGACTCCTCCTGACAATTCAAAAATACCTACAGTGGGTTTAATTGAAATAAATAATTTTGATTTGATTGATTTGATTTAAAAGCAAAAATGGCATTATGGATGAGCTGTCGCATGGCTGGGGGTAGATGGGGACTTCAGCCCAAGGCTGCCCTATGGCTATATATGGCGATTGCAAGGCCAATCGTAACTACTCGTAGACTACCTCAAACAAATTAGACAGCCTACATCGTACGGCTTGTTTAATAACCACTGGTGCGCTATCTTCGACGCCAGGGGAAGCTCTGAACGCACTCCTAAGCCTGACTCCGCTCAACATCTATGTGCAAAAAGAAGCTGCCAAAGTTATATATAGGATATGTACACAGACACTAAACCCATTAAAAGAGTCGGTTTTCGGAATGAAATCTCTAAACATGCCAGCGGATGACATGCAAACAGAGATCGACTTCGTGAAAAGGTACACGGTAGACATACCACAGAGGAACACCTGGCTGGAAGGCCTCCAATCCAACAAAAATGGTAGTCACGATTGGTACACCGATGGTCCAAAAAAAGGCCTTGATGTGAGTTGTGGAATTTACAGAGAGAGGCCAAAATTCAGGTTCAGCGCCAACCGGGAGTAGAGGCCTCCGTCTTTCAGGCTGAGCTCTCTGCATTAAATATATGCGTGGAGATCACCCTTGAAAGGAAGGTAAAAAATCAACACATCTTCATCAACTCAGGCACTAAACAATTTTGAGACCACCTTAAAGCTAATACAAAATTGCAAGGATAACCTGAGCACACTGGGGTAATCAAACAAAATTACTTTAAGATGGGTAGCAGGCCACTCAAGTATCGATGGCACAGAAAAAGCCGATGAACTCGCCAGAGCCGGTGCAGACAACCGACAGCATGGTCCAGAACCATTCTGCGGCATCAGCAAACAGCGAGCGTATTTTATCGTAAACGCCCAATTGGGGTGTTTTGAGTATTTTTGGATATTTTTAGAAAGAATATACATCATTGGCTATTAAGAGATGGAAGACCACGACTGGTCTAAGACACTCGAAAGTCTTAATAATATGATAATAAAGTATCCAAAGAACTTCTGGAGCTCAAAAGATACAAAACCTGTGCAGTAACAAGAGTCCTCACCGGACACTGCAAACTGAACACACATATGTTCAACCTTACCTTCAATTGGGCGAGAACACAATACGCAGATTCTGTCAAGAGACAGAAGAGACTGCAACGCATATTTTATGCTCTTGTGGCCCACTAATGCGGTACCGAAGTATTAACCTAGGGTTGCACATCATGCAAGCACAGGAAATACAAACAATCACTGCTGATAGGATCTGGAGGTTTCTCGAAGCCATAAGTCTGAGCGGTGAACTGTAAAGTAGAAGTGCGCCATAAAAGACGAGAGAGACAGAGTCGAAGTAGCAC
The DNA here is from genome assembly GCA_949752705.1 of Callimorpha dominula. NCBI lineage: Eukaryota > Metazoa > Arthropoda > Insecta > Lepidoptera > Erebidae > Callimorpha > Callimorpha dominula. The sequence goes on from OX457005.1 coordinate 22,237,069, forward strand.
TAGGCACTTAAAACAATAATAATAGTACTAACAATCTCCGAGTCCACTGATCGATGGGCTCAGCAACACCATATCGTCCACGTAACTGATGTTATTGACGTTGACGCCATCAATTGAACATCCCGCATGCATGCTGCTGAGCTCTCGGATCATCCGGTCGACGTAAAGGTTGAAAAGCCTAGGAGAGCTCAACCCCCCCTGCCTCACCCCGCACTCCAGCCTATACTCCGCCGAGCACTCATCCCCCCATCTCACACATTTATCCTGATTCACGTACCAATGCCTTAAGACGCCCGTGAACTCAAGCGGGACACAAAACTTATTCAGCTTATCACATAATACTGAATATGTCACCAGATCGAAGGCCTTGGACAAATCTTGGAAGCACGCATACACTGGTATGCTTCTATCAGTATAGTACCTGACGGTCTGCTTGAGTGCCAGGTGGGCACTCTCGGTTGATAATCCCTCCCAAAAAATCGAACTGGGCATCATGGAGATTAATATGCTCATCCAAGCGATTACCAAGCATACCATTAAGCGATCATCCGATCACAACCATCACCGATTAAAAAAATCCTTCATCCCGCTGCGAACGTAAGCGTTACCTCTTTCATAAATATTTTTATAAAAAAAATAACAATTATTACGTAAATAAAGTACTTAACGCTTATTTTTTATTTCGAATGTTTTAGTGTACAAAAATCCTACATGTGTTTTATTTTTCTGTAAAGATTAATAAACTACTTCCCTTTTCTAAAATCGAAACTGTATGGTGGAAAATATTCTAAATGTAACAAAAGTTTTAATTAATAATTTGAAGGATAACTACATAAATAACGCTGCTGCTCTGCCGCTCTTTTTCCCTTTTACTTTATCTACATTCTTATATTACACATAAAGAACCATGTCAATTTTTACTATGAATTTTACAGTATTTAAAGAATATATCAATTTGATCTCGAATTATGTTTTTTGTACTTTAAAAATAAAAGCGTGAGCACGCGATGCAGCTGTTAGCAACCCACTGCGCGAGACTGCGTATAAGGTCCGCCGGCCGACGAGCGGCCGGTAAGTATTTAGCGCGCGCAAGTACACAGTACAGTGACATAGGCCTAGTGCTTGTGCGAGTATGTTTTGTGAGTGGATGTATCATAAACTTATATATATTATACTGGAAGGATATATGTAGGCGTAATTTATTTATGAAAATCTAAGGCATTGTTGTCTACTTTTTTTTATTTACTGAACTATATGTAGTAGTAGTTCAGTCTCTTCATAGTTGAGCTTTAGTAAGTACTCACTTATCTGTTTCTTTAATTACAATTTTGTCAAAGGATATTTATTAAATAGGTTTATTAATTTTATTATAGATAAAACATATTAATAAAACGCTGGGCAAATTTCGTTTTACAAGTGGTTAATCGGGGACAAACAATATCTTTCCTTCGTTTCTCCAAAAGGTGTGGGTCAAAGATCTGCTTTTTATTTTGTAGGAGACAAGCACTCAGTATAAATAGTTGTCGAATAGTCAGAACTCCGGCAATCTGGTATATCATCGTAGTAGGGAAGCATATAGGCTTAAAGGCACAAACCTTTAATATCGCACGCTGCGCGATCTCGATCGGTTTCATCATTGCTATAAGGCGCCACCCCAGTTAGAGATGCAGTACGCCAAAAGCGATTGAGAGAGTAAATAGTGTATCTGTTTCAGCAACTCGGGGCAGCAATATGCCTGAGATTTTTGAAGATTGTTCGGACTTATACCGGCCGCAACGTTTCGTCATCATTCAACGCGACAAAACTTTCATCCCCATCACCTGGATAATTGACAATCCACCACTGTGCGGTTTTCCAGAATTTTTTTGCCTCGCACAACCAATCTTTGGACCAAATTGTCGCCTGCGGTATTTCCTGACCGATAAGACCTTCAAACTTTCAATAAAAGCGCTAACCTACTCCTATCTCATAGGCCGGCAATGCACTTGTGACTCTTGAGTTGCAGGTGTCCATGGGCGACGGTAGTCACTTACTATCAGGTGACCCGTCTGCTCGTTTGCCCCTATAATATAAAAAAAAACTGATATATATTAACTTTCTTACTCTACCACACAATAGTTTTATATGCTCCTTAAAGTTAGGACTGCTGTCAATGGTAATGCCTAACTATTGTATTGCACGTACACGTTCCAGTGCATGGGGCATGAGCAGTTACAGCCGAATTGACATTGACAGTTGACAGAAAGGACGTCAAAAATTACGTGCAAGCCGCCATTAGCAAACTGTGTAAAGTTTCTGTTGTTCGTCAGAAAATATTTTTTGTGCAAAAAAGGAGGATAAAATCGAGGATATGAATAAAACTGGTTTATATTTTTAATTTTATTTTTTTGTGCAGTGTACAATGACTCATTCCGTGCTCCAAAATACATAATAAGAAATCTGGACCACGTTCTTTAAATTTTAAGTTTCGACAAATCGATTAATTAAAGGGGCTCCCACATTAATTATCTTGATGATGCAAAAACACATTACCGCTACTGCTAGCGCAACACTAAACCTTTATACAATAGACAAGTGTGGGATTGTAAGGAAGCGTCGCCAAAATACATCAGAAGACACCGCACGTAAGGACGCAGTGCATCTGCGTGACGCGGGGTGCGAGGGTGTGGCCACGCGGTCTATTGTTGGCAACAACGCTGTTGTTCGCGCCAATTCTTTTCACAAATGATCCGTCCATTTGTAAAGCGGATGCGTCATAACTTCACTCATATATTGTCAAATAACGCATGAACTGGCAAGTAATCTCTGCTAAGTACTTTTTATATCAAAGTATATTAGAGGAAAAAAAAACAATGTATGTAGTAGTATAGTTTACAGCAAAATGTGAGCAACGGATTAAATGCTGGTGATTTATAGCGCCTTCAACTAGAAACAATATAATTATTGAGATACCTACCCAACATATTGATAACTGCATTCTACAGTAATCTATGGGACGTCCTACAGAACCCATTGCATGATTGGGTTGTCGTGAAACGACAAGGCGACGTACGAGCAAGTGCCACTTACGTCTGATCTGTAATCCTAACTAATATCATAAATGCGAACGTGAGTTCCTCTGTTGGCTACGCTGCAGCGCTGACACGCCAAAACTACTCAACCGATCATAATGAACTTTTGCATACACGTTGTCAGGGGTGCAGAAAAAGATAGAAGCCTTACTTTACCTTTGATCTAGAAAAAGTACTATCTAATAGCCAGATAAATATTAAACAGCATGTAATAAGAAGTGTACCCCTCCCCCCCTACGGGCACTGTATATTATGTGAAACGTATCCCATGGCAGCGACAACAATGACTACTCGTGTTACATATATGAATTTTTTATAAGCCGCACTAACTAAATATAGTCATGATGATTACAAATAAAGCATTCTGATTCTGAGGATGGCTGGGACTACTCATATATCATCAGTCGTCCTATTCAAATATTTGATTTCTGGCGAGAGTAAGCGAATTTACTCTATGAAATATCAAATATTTCAACTCTGCGACAACATCAACAACATTTACATTTACAAAAACAAGGAGCAACCACACTTCGCGTAGTGTCATAGTGCCGCTGCTGCACCGTGCGTGTTTGCGCCACGGCATTCAATGTAGTTGTCATCATTAGTCATTAGCAAGCACTGAATAATTAATAATTCATACGTTTGGACAGCTTTTGCAATTTACGTAGGATACTAACAACTGACTTGACTTGACGACTTCTCGTATTTTCTGACTATAGTCGCGGATGTGAGCCTTGAGTGAAATATTCAAAGTTATGTAATCCTGTACTCATATGGATTTCAATGTGTGTCCACTACGAGCGCTGAATGTTCGTAGATGAAATAAAAACCCATTGTAAATATTATCATGTGCTGGCATATTTGTTTCGTTATAGTGTAGGGGCGCCACAGTATAAATTTAATATCACTCTCGAGCAAACGAATGATTTACGTTCGTGTTGTGTGTTGCAAATTAAAGGCAACACTCTCTATTACACAACACTACAAGGCAGTAAATGCGCGCTCGGCATGCTAGCCCCGGTGGCCTGTTCGTAGACGGTGGCCGGGGCGGACCTGGAGTGACGCGAGCGTCTAGGGCCGCGCTACGCTCTACTGTAGCTAAATTAAAATTAATTCAAATTAAAAACGCAACCAACCGGCGTGTTAACCTGTTGTTTGTAATATGAGTCACGCTCACGACTCGAGCCATTATGCTAAATTACACGTGCCATAATTTAAAACTTGAACGCGTTCAGCCGATATACATCACCTGCCTGTATCGTGATCCACGTCGTTTATATACAGTGCACAAGTAATGTAGTCTAGAAATCACTGCCACTTCATCAAGTTTGGTTTATTAGTTGACCAGTATAACTTGAGCTGTCATTGTATAGACTTACGTAACATGACAAGTCAACATATATGTATATGGACGTGTGTAGCTTGCTATAGCCGTTTTCACGTAATTTTGGAATATCTAACACATTGTCTTTTCTATACGTTGGCAAAATTTTCTTAAAAATACGTAGAAAGAAGTCTCTTCACGTATTAATATTTTATATACCGGTTGTCCCAGAAAGAATGGATCATCCAGGAGCACCTAATAGTATCCTACCAGATAGGCGCTCAAAAAATAATATAGAAAAAAAATCCAAATAAATGGATTGGTCATTTGTCCACCACCTCCCACGTCCTCCACATTCTTCGGACCTAAATCTTCTAGATTTTTGTATTGGGGTTGTCCAAATGAAGAAGCACTCAAAACTAATATCAAATATGGGCGAATTACTCAGCCATGTCCAGAAAACCGATTCAAAAATAACGCATCATTTATTAGTAGAAACTGATCTTCTAATAAATGGTAAGTAGCGTGTCAGTGTCAGTATGTATCGGAGTCGGTGACAGTCAATTTGAACACTTATTATAAGTCAGATTGCATAAAGAAACTAGAAGGATCATTATTCCGTAAGAAATTGTATGGAACCTTAAGTGAAAAAAATTACTATAATGTTATTGGCTATTTGGAAAATAGAATAATCTATGAAATCTAATGTTATCCATTTTATAATGAAATTATCTGCAATTCTGATTTATCCGATATTTTACTTGATTACTGACATTCACTTAATAATTTATATAACTTCTTGACATCTCACCAGAATTAGTTAATCTTGTGACATTTTTACATTTATGTGTGGTCATCATAAACTATGTACTGTATAACCGTTTAGATATATTTATACGCCATACATGGCATAATATGTTACACTTATATTACTGTAAAACCTACTAATATTATACTCTTGAAGAAATAAAACTGATTTGATTTGATTTGAAGTTATTAAATTTAATAAAGGTTTATTTATTTGTAACCTAACGCTTTTATTAATATTACAATTTTAGACAAGATAAGACACATTTCTGCATCTTAATAACAATGACTTCGTTATTACATAAGATATAAGATATAAGGATGTATTATACCATTTCGTAAACTGATTAACTACGCATATTTTTGAAATAGTTGGCCACTTAGGTATTCATACTTTTATTTCAGGAAAGACTCTTAAACTTCGTCAAAATATTTTTTTTTTCATATTTTATGCTAAAAATTGAAGTTTATATTATTTTTCCAAAATGTACAATGTATGTGTACTCATACTATTTACTGCATTTCTATTAGTATCTCTGTGACGAATAAGATAACACCAAAAACATAATAAATTTCATTTATTTGTGTAATTTAATTCATTTATTAATGTACAGTAATGACAAAAATCATTTATTTTTTAAAACTTCATATTTTAGGTAATACTTGGATTATGTGTGTATTTTTTTGAGTGCCTGATAGCTGTACTACAGATTACTAAGTAGTTTGGCTGTACTATTAGGTGCTCCATGATTAACCATTGTTTCTGGGAGACCCTGTATAAAAATTAATTGCTGTTCGTTAGTCTCGCTAAAACTAAAAAATGGCTGTTATGTGACTATTTGCATGTGTGCGTGGGCTGCAACCCCGCCCAATAACTATGACGATTAAAGAGTGTGCTTATAGCTATCGGTGCTTTCACTTGACTCCCGTAGTATACTTAACAGTGGCGATCCCATCCTCGGATGTCATAAAGATTCAACGGGAAACTCTCAGGAGCATGCTTCATTGAGAGAGAAAAGGGTTGAACCAGATGTACAACCGTCGTAGTCACCCACGTCTGAGACAGTGCCGGGTCCGGTATCGAGGTGTCCAGATAGATTGTTGCGAAACATTCCCAGAGTGGATTACAAGCGTTTTTTGTAACAATCTATTGTGTAAAATAGAGGGAGGAAATGTTACGTGTGTGTAACTATTTGCTCGTGTGCGTGAGCTGCGACCCCGCCCAATAACTATGACGATTAAAGAGTGTGCTTACTTATAGCTATCGGTGTCTTCACTTGTCTCCCGTAGTATCCTTAACAATGGCTTGTTTGGTTCGTTCTACTACCAGGTGGTTTAAAAAAAAAAAATAGAGAAAACCCAAAAAAAAACAAGTAAAGATCGAAAAAATAAAAATTGCTAATTTTGTATGGTAATTGCCCATTCGGATTAATTTTAATACCTACCTATTAGTGATGTAAGGAATATTCGCATTCGCATTCGCATTCGCGAATATTCGCATAATTTTTGACATTCGCATTCGCATTCGCATTCGCAAAAAAGATGCGAATGTTTGTGCGAATGTCTCTGACAAACGAAAAGAAATTATTTATTTGCGGTAATTCATCTGCTACCGTTAATATTTTTTTAGTTATATTATAATAAATAAAAATGGAACGGTCTTGAGAAGACTTACTAAATTGAAAACACTTTCTCTTTTGTTCTTGTTACTTTCATTAAAATATTAACGAAACTAAAAAAATATTATAATACATAATAATATCTTTATAGAAAAGGACTTGGAAGGCCTAATAAAATAATAATATCTAATAAGCCTAATGTATATGTATATACACTCAAGGCACATTTAACCGGCCGCTTATTACATGTTGATTCCTTCAAATCTCCTTTATAATTAAATTGTTTTTGATACAATGCTAAAAGTGAACCCTTTACATACATAATGGAACAGGAGTCAGATTTAGAGTTTCCTTCCTAAAAACAACATTGACTAAAATATTGATCTCAAAGAAAATCTGCATTTTAATTGTCACATTAATAATCGATATTTGGTCTCCTGGCATAAATTACTACTTGTAATTGATTTGGAAGCCCGTCCAATATATGTTGAAGCTAGTACTAGTGTCAGTACCCTTGTTTCTCCGGCTCTGCCTAGTGGCATTTTGTTGATATAAAGAAAACTACGACACCCCAAACCTTCATCAATGAAAAAAAAAACCGGACGAGTGCGACTCTGACTCGCGCACCGAGGGTTCCGTAAGCAAACAAACTTGTATACGTCCATCTCGGGAATCAATTCTTAAAGAATTTTGCCCGTATTCTTCAAAAGACAAACTTAAGTTTGCGGTTGCGATGTACAACAAAGTGAACTATCCAACCGCAGAATATAAGTTTGTAATCACAAAAACTTTTTTTATGTGATATAACAACAAATTAACGACTTTCGGATTTTTTCCTTTACTTGTGCTGTCAGACCTTGCTTTTTACCAAATTTCATGGTGCTAGGTAAATGGGAAGTACCCTATTAGTTTTCGGCTCAAAACCTATAGGGTACTTCCGGTTGACCTAGAATTGTTAATTTTGGTTAAATGTAAGGTCTTATAGCACAAGTAAAGGGAAAATTGCAAAAAATAAAAAAAGTTGAAAATTAATTTAAATTTTGGTACCTACAAGTTTTTGCGAAAATCTAAATTGCCCATATCGTTTTATCTTGTTGACTCAGGACCTTGATTTTTATACACCTAATTGGGATTATAGACCTCAGTATCTGGTATAAATTTCAACTTGCTAGGTCTACTCGTTCTTGAGAAAATTGGTGGTGACTCACGGACAGACAGACAGACAAGAGAGTGATCTTATAAGGGTTACTTTTTTTACCTTTCGAGGTACGGAACCAAACTTACTGTTACGCAAAACGGACAGTGAGGGTCTTAAACTTCAACTAAACAGGCTAATGTGCGACAAAACATCAAAAATAAAATAAAATTCGGTTATATTTATTGCATAAGTACCCACTTCTACAAATACACCTATTAACCTTAACATACGTTATCGTAAATCGTCGGTTTGCAGTTTTAGAGGAGTGGACAGTTGCCTATATGCCTCTGAGTGTATTATTATAATATATTAGTTGGTTTGTTCTTACTGTATTGTAAATAACGTCATTTTAAAAAAAGAAATAAAAATTAATCCAGTCAATTAAGCAAAAAAAAAAGAGTCGACCTCCGAATGAGAGATAATAAGCTTTGAACTCGTATGAACTGTTATTTTGACATTCTAAATGTTGTCTAAAAGTCTCATAAAACCAGTGTTCACGTCGTCACATATTCAAGATCATTGTGTTTATTCAAAAAAGATATAAAATTTTATCAAAATCGATAGAGCCGTTTTCGAGATACGCAAAATAAATTTAAATACAGTATTTGCTAAAATATATTATAGTGATTAAGTTACTTTATATGAGGTATTATACACCGGGACTCCCGGTTGGCCTAGCATTATTGTTTTCCGCCCTCTATTGCAAAAATGGTTAGAGGCATTAGTACAAATTTAAAACAACGTTTGTAGATAATTTTATGCTCTACAGTTTTATAATAGATTTCAATAGCTTTTAAGCCATAGAAAATAAAATATTTGCAAAAACTCATTTTATGACCGTTGACCTTGAACATCTGAAGACACGCACATGAAATTTTTTAAGACTTGAGACAACATTTAGAAAGCCAAAATAATACTTATATGGGTTTTAAGCTTCTTTTCTCTCATTTCCAAGTGAATTTGATTATTAAACTATTCACTGTGCCCCACAAAGACGTGCTGCGTGAATCGTCGACGATCCTAAACTCACAAGCGATATTGAGCCCGTTTACAAATACACATTTTTGCTACCAATTAAACATAATAGAATATAACCTCAAAAACCAACTGAAGTGTGTAAAGAAGTCTAGTGTCATTAAAAACTCTTTTAGTGGTACACTTGTGGGTGGTTGGTGGAGTAACCAAATATTTTCAGGTCATTTTCTCTCTAACCATACACAACAGAAGTCTTCATCATTCAAAAAAAAATCTACAACACATCTTTTAAAAAAATTAAAAATTTGTTCCTGTTTTGGATCTATAAAAGGCAATGCAAAATGTCAAGCCATTCATACATTTTGATTGCTCTTTAGTTGAAAATTCAATATTCGCATTCGCTTTCGCATTCGCGAATATTAGAAATAAATATTCGCATTCGCATTCGCGAAGGTGAAAAATCGACATTCGTTACGTCACTACTATCTATCGGCTAAACTGACGTGCTATATAAAACTATCATTGCTTCCATTGCCATTTACTTTTAATAGATGGCGTTCGTGGTCATTTCCTCCGAGTGGTTGTGTAAAATTTATTAAATAGTTTTCTGTTTTTTCGTAAAATAGTTAATTAGTGAAGTGCGATTACTGATTTTGATCTGCCATGCCATCTACCTATATTAACTTTGTACGTTTAGACACACCTAACCAGAAATTTTAGCTTATTTTACTTCGAAGTTTTCAAGTTCACCGATTAGGTTGACTGTAAAATCAATCCATATCATTATGTAGTGTTCATTATAATGCCGAGGAAAAGACGAACTGTCATAGGTCGTCGAAGTCAATTAAATGTGCGAGGAGTTACGTCACGTGCAAACCGCACTGATGATCAGCGAAGAACAGATATTGATAGTACTACTAAGGGCTCTCGCAAGTCAACATGAAAATCATGGGTTTTTTTTTACTAGAAACCTGAAATTTGGCAAGAATGTAGTATAGATAAGTCACCTCAGTTAAGAATGGATTTTACGACAGGACCGGATTCAGGAGGTCTTACAGCTGTCACCTTTTTTTTATGAAAGTCCTTATTTTTTCTACTTGAGATCTGAAATTTGGCAGGGAGGTAATGTATAGGTAAGCGACGTCAGCTACGAACGATTTTTACGATAGGGCCGGATTAAGGAGGTCTAAGGGCTCTCGCGAGATTATTATATTATATTGCATGCAGTTGCAAAAAGACTAGTTTGCCTTTTTGTAACTGTATGCAATATCATACCCTTGCATTGTCATAATACACTCTGTATATGCGCGGTTGTCAGTGTCAATCTGTATCGTTCAGTCCTATGTTTATGTAACTTTTGCATATTATTATTACTATTAATCTTACGTTTCATAAGTAAACACTGTTTTAGGGAAGTGCTCTCTTTTGACATAAAGGTATACGAAGATGTGATCGGGCGCGAGTTGTGAGCGACAGGAAATTGACAAAGTTGTAGCCTAAGTTGTGCGGCGAGGACGCGACGCAATCACAAGTACACGCGGCGTGCCGCCCGACTGACTGAATACTTGCGCCAACTTGCTTAGGCCGAATTAACTATCTATATGCATACGTTATGTCACAGCTTGTTCATGCCGAGCCATGTTACTTACATACATACACGTAAACTTACATCCTCATTTTAATTTATTATAATTTAATACTGTATTTTTACAAAGGAGGAAGAATATAATGGAATTGCCTATATAAATTCGACTCTGCCTCCTGAGAAAAACAGTCAAAAAAAGTACATTAACAATAAACATATATGTTTATTTATGAATATAATATAATATATTCCTATTAATTTAACGGTGCGCTTTAATTGTAAAACGTCTTCCCTAAAAACCAAAATCAAAAACTGATCAGAACACAGTTTATATGTGGGTACTTTTTAGTGTAAGGTTTTGTTATTCAGTGTTCCCCTAGTAATCTCCTATCAGCAATAACCGCTTGTTTCTGTTCAAATAATACTGTTGAAAGTACGGTGTTCAATACGATTAAATACAGACCAAATAAAAATATATATATGAAAGGGGTTTTGAGGCCACCACGTTTAGGCCATTTAATGTAGGGAGTCGATGCTCAGCTGTGAGGTATAGCACAGTGTCAACGTGTCATCGCGCCACGCCGTCGCCCCGGCCCTGTCCCTAGAGACAGATTGCATTTGTGATTGCAACTGTAATTACAGTTTGAACCGGCTACTTCCCCCCCACTGTCTGTACTGTCAGCGTTGTCGTCTCTGAGCGTCCACCGCTCTTGTCAGTGCGCACCGTCTCACTATGAACAACTACTGAATCAGTATTTTGTAAGATTATAAAAACTTGCACCTACACTATACCAAACACGACATTCAGCTCACATGAATCATAAATATGAAGATGACCACTAACGAAATATTTACTCACTGGCGAGAATATTAAAGCAACTTCAATTTATCCTAATTAATGATCATTAAATGTAATTAATTTACATAATTGGAAGAGAATTACAGCATTGAAATGCTAAATAGTCGAAGGAAACAGAAGTCGAAAGGGAAATTTGCATAACGATGGAATTAATTGCGAGGCGACGGAGACTGACACCGGCGACGCGCGCCGGTCGCTTCTCAGTACCGCGGGCTGCAAGCAGACCACTATACCTGTTGTAGCTAACCTGACGAGTGTTTGTGCTCACTCATCACTTATCGTTATGCGTCAATGTAGCTGCAGCGACAGCAAAGTAAGGATGGCTGTTATTTTACCTTCAAGAAGAAAACATAAAGCAGAGAGCTAGCTCATCTAGGTACCGCGTCGCATCGTGCTACTTTCGGGTGATAGGAGGGTTAATTAACAGATTTAAAAATATAGCTCTGTTATTAATATACATATGTAAAATAATGTATGTGTGTTTCAACTTGGTGCACTACTTTTCAATACCTTCCTTTCCTAAGTCCTTTTCTAGTTTGAAATTACTTTTAAGTAATAATCCGTTACAGATATAAACCCAAAACATATTTTACTTAAAGAATTGTAGTACCGAAGTTCACACAGTATTACCTAAGTACGCGGGGTACACTCAAAGATTTGCGTAACTCATTAATAAAACAATTTACATTTAAAGTAATATATAAACTGCTTGTCGAAGTATTTTCCATTACATTTTAAACACTTTTTCATTCGGTCAAACCGTTTTTGAAAAATATGAGGACCATTGGTCTAAGGGCTTGTATTTCACGTGCTGGTTGAAAGCTATCACGGCCTCTTCCGGTCTCGTAAATGTCATATCTCTCATCAAATCTTTAATTTTTGGGAAAATAGAGAAATCGCATGGTGCCAGGTCTGGACTATGTGCGGGATGGGTCACTTAGCTCTACTTTTCCGGAAGCCAAAAATTACTTTGTCTTGTTCGCGATGTGCGCCGAAGCAATGGTGCGAGGTCTTCTGGATTACCTGTTACTATGGGCGTTCCTCAGGGCTCTATACTAGGTCCTCTGCTTTTTCGCATATAATTATATAAACTATTTAATTTATTATTTAAAAGATCTCTGTGATATAGTTCTATTTGCTGATGATACGTCACTTATTTTTAAAGTCGATCGTAAGAAAACAGTTTTTGACGATGTGAATAGGGCACTAAATGATGTATTGTATTGGTTTTCAACTAACAATCTCCTACTAAATTCAAGTAAAACAAATTGTGTGATATTTACTATGCCAAATGTAAAACAGCTAGGTACTAATTTAACTCTAAATAATGAAATGTTAAGTATTGTAGACTCAACAGTATTCTTAGGAATTACACTAGACAGTAAACTACAATGGGGAGCCCAGATAGACAGCCTTGCAGGTAGGCTTAGTTCGGCAGTTTATGCAGTATGAAAGGTACGTCAGCTCACTGATACGGACACAGCTAGGCTAGTTTATTTTAGCTACTTTTACAGCGTCATGTCCTATGGTATACTACTTTGGGGCAAGACGGTTGATGTTGAAACGATTTTTATTCTCCAAAAACGAGCCATCCACTCCATATACAATTTAGGTGCTAGAGTCTCTCTTCGAGAGTAGTTTAAGGATATAGGTATTTTAACTGTTGCATCACAGTATATATTTGCAAATATTATGTTTGTTAGGCACAACATTAATAACTATAATAAAAACAGTGATATACACAATATTAATACAAGAAACAAGTCTAAACTCGTTGGTACCTATCATCGCTCACATAAAGTACACAACTCGTTCGAAGGTCTTGGTATACGTTTTTATAATAAAATTCCTATACCGATGTAACCGACCTTCCTGTAGATAAATTCAAGCAAACTGTAAAAAATCACCTTATTAGGAAATCCTACTATACGATCAACGATTATCTAAACGACAAACAGTCTGGGGCTTAAGGTGTCATTAGGTATATACACAAAAACTTCTTTGTCTTATAATTAAGCTAAATTATTAAGAAACCGTTGTCAGTTGAAAGTAATGCGTGATTATTATGGTAATTTGACTAGTAGTGATTTTTATCAGTATCTCGACTATGGTTCGTCATGCTCACTAAAATGTCATTGCTTGCGGCGTCGTCATGGGGCGGGTCATTTCTTTCCCTCTGATATGGCGAAGGCGATGATGGCTGGTCCATGCGTCATACTCGTGAACGGGTGCTGCTTTGGGTGACTGGTCGGCCTAGTCAGCGTTGCTTTAGCCTATACTATTATTTTGGTTCGATCAACTGCAACTCTAGCCTCTTAATCCAGTCACGAATTATTTTTAACAGTAGATTTTGTAACTGAATGAAGGTAGATGTGCACCTTGAATGATTTCTATATTTAATAGATTCAAACCTTCAACGGTATCACTGAGTGATTTTTATTTTTTAGTAGGTTAGCTTTTGGAGCATTTCAATAAAATGAAATTTAGGTGGCATCAGCTTGCATCCTGTTTACCTTTCGTGTAACACTAACACTATTGTACCTGAAGATCTGACTTTTAAAAAGAGTAGCCATGAGTTTCTTTGACAGTATTCTTTTCATAAGGCTCTACGCATTTTGGAAACTGAAAGTTATAGATCGACACAAGCAGTTGCTCATAGCCTTAGGGCTGCTTGCAAATGCACGTAAAGGGAAAACAAATATATATCCAACCGCGTGTCCAAAGACACTTCACACGTTTTTTATATAATTACATAGCTGCAGCTCACATAAATAGTAAGCCCACCAGAAAGTAGCTAACACACTTTCAGCCTTAATTATTACTTAACAATTTTAATTAAATACAATTTATATATTTTAACTTGTTACACGCTTATCTAGTCTTAAACAATCTAAAACTATATCCGAACTTCGTGTAGTAACCATCCCTGTGCCCGAGATATACTACTTATGTACTAGTATATATGGTACCAGAGACTTTTCTAAAGCTAACAAAAGCTCTTACCTTTATTAGCCTTACAAAACAGTCTGTGCTTTTTTATAAATGTCAACAGTTATATCAGCAAGGAAATTTCGTTGAGATGACGTTTTCTTTAACCTATCTTATATTTGTTTTCTTTTTGCATTTGATTGATTTATCAATTACAGTATACTTGGAGAAGACCAGCTTTAATACGCGATGCGGAGGAGTTCTCGAAACTTACAAAAATAATATATCACAAACGCGCTTAGAGAGTCTAGTACTGAACGCTTGCAGCGGCTTACTACCCAAAACATTAGAACATTCCAGGCCCGTGTTAGGGATTCTAATACTTCCAGCGTCGAGTGGCTCGCTAGCTTTAGACAGCACGTCTCAGATGCAGGATAAGGAATCCAACACTAAACGCTTGCAGAGACTCGCAAGCTAAAATTAACTACTTGAACTAGAGAATCTAGCTGTGTGTGTGTCAGCACGCACAACTGGAGTTTACAATTTACTGGAGGCTCTCTCTCTCTCTCTCTCTCTCTCTCACCCTCTCCCTCTTTATCTCTCTCATCATTTGCAGACGCTGTACAGTATATATTATATATATATATATACTTATATATAACATAAAGGTATATACACATATCTACTTAGATGCGTCAAGGATAAGGAGGAAACTCCAATAAAGCACAAAAAGCACTGTTTGAAGTAACGTTTAGTTCTTTTAGTTAACATTCTGGTCGATAAGCGGCGCTGTACCAAATTCTTAAAATTAAATGGCGGTGTTAAAATTTTCCGTCGTTTAATGTGTGAACCTAGTGATATTTTTTATTGTTTTATTTCTTAAATAAAACAATATTTTCGTTGGCATAGTTCCGAGTATTATTCATCCTTTTAACAAGTAACTAGTTCATGCCTGATCAAGGACAAAAAAGTGTTAAAGCGTTACGCTGCCCTCCGATCACAAAATTTTACTCTTCATATTTTTTTTTCATACCGGGTGCCTTATTTGAAAATCGATTCTTATGGAGTAAACTCCAAAAATCGTTTAAATTCTCATTGTCAAAACTGATTTTTTTCTGGCAAAGAGCAACTTAACCAGAAAGTCTAAATCGATCCAACAATGTTTATTCAAACGTAAATGATACTGAATTGCCCTAGTGGTGAACTGGGGGTGGGTCGCTAGTACACTGTCACGGAATTTTCTGCAATCTTGACAGCACAGATACGATAATAATTACTATTTAACAGGTACATCACGCCATACAAAGGCCTACAACATTTTAATAATAATCTGTTACATGCAAACAGAAATATGCATACCTTCTGTGCATATAACGAGAGTTGAGTGCGCTTTGCCATCTGTCTGTATCCTTTTTTTCCTGTTAAATCAATTTGGTTCTTTCTTTCAACAAAGGCCACTACATTCAAATGTTTTATATCTGCAAAGATTGTGCAATAATCTCTAGCCTCACAAGTTTAACACTTATCTGCGTCAAATTCGTAAACACCTTCCGCCGGTTGATCCTAAGTTTGTTGTCGCGTTCCTTGAACACAGCAAATATATTTTTTGGGAAAGTTTCCACTTCTATTCAAGTGCAACGGCTGAACCAAAGAGTAAAGTAATACTAGGGGAAAAGAGAGCCCACTCTTGGCAAAATTTTGCATTCTAATATGAAGCGCCATCCACCATATATATATATATATATATCTGTACGTAGAATGCAGTACAATATGTACGTAAGTAGTTATAGTTTGTTGATATACACTATCATATATTTATATATGATAGTGTATATCAACATAACTATAACTACCTACGTACATATTGTACTGCATTTTTTCTATAGATTTACCAATGATTTCAAATTTATAGCAATATTAAGAAATTTACACGAGTTGGTTGGGTTAGTGTAAACTAAGAAGTCTAAGTATTACAATAATTTTGGGCTGCAATCTTAATTTCATCCTCACCGTTATATGTTAGTTTCCCAGTCAAAATACGATTGACTGACCTTTTTTTTTTTTTTTTTTTGTGCGTGTGGAAACCCCCTCGGGCCGTCACCCCATCGGGGTTTACGATGGGGCGGTGTGTCGGAATCGAACCGACTAAAACCACACGGTGTGCCGTACTGCGCCTTAAATAGGAGGGATCCGGGAACAGCTTTTATTAAGACATCCGGAACCCTCCTAGCGCCTGCCCGCAAAAGCGCGGGCACCACCTTCGGGTAAAAACCTCTCATTTAGGCGACGTCCAGGCACACGCGGACGCCGCCTCCTCGCGGGGGGCCACTATAGCGGGTGAAGGGGAAAACCCGTCCCGTCCACCCGCGGCCACACTCAGGGCGGCATGAGGCGCTGGTAAGCGCGCCTCCGCCGCCCGGTTCGCCGGCGGCGAATTAGGTCCGAGTGGAGGTCGTCCTCCCGGACCCTTTCCGCCGCCTCCTTCTGCGAGATGACTTCCTCACAGAAGGTTGCGACCGCGGTAAAATTCCTGTCGCTACCGGCCATGGAGCGAATGACAGCCGGTAGCGACAGATCCACTCCGATGACTGCAGTGAGGGCCCGACGCTGCGTCGCCCAACTGGGGCAAACCGCCAGCGTGTGCTGAGCCGAGTCCTCACTGCAGTCGCAGTGGTGACAGGCGGGACTCAATTCCCTCCTAGCGACCGAGTGCAGGTACTTCCCGAAGCAGCCGTGCCCGGAAAGAACCTGCGTCAGTCGGAAGGAAAGGGTCCCGTGCTGCCGCCCTGCCCACTCGACGATGACCGGCTGGAGCGCCTCCACGGCGGCAAAGCCAGCACGTGGAGCCTCCAGCCGGGATGACCAACGAGCCATGGTGGCTCGGCGAGCGGCCTCACGCCATTCGCGTACCTCTTCGGGCGGGGGCCGACTGCCGCTTCCCGCCCGGAACTCAGCCGTTCGCCGATATACTTCGGCGAGCACTTCCGCCTCCAAATCCCACGGGGGAGTCCCGGCCAACGCGCACGCCGCCTCTGTTGACACGGTGCGGTATCCGCGTATGGCTCTAACCGCCATCACCCTCTGAGGGCGCCAGAGGCGCGCCCTATTCTGGGCGGTCAGAGCCTCCGCCCACACCGGTGCACCGTACAATGCCATTGACCGGACAACCCCCGTGTACAGCCGTCTTGTAGCGACGCTGGGTCCACCCAAATTGGGCAAGAGTCGCCCAAGGGCGGACGCAGCGGCGACCAGCCTTGGAGCAAGCTGCAGGAAGTGCTCGTCGAAGCGCCACCTACCGTCGAGGATCAGGCCCAGATATTTTATGTGGGCCTGAACCGGTACGAGGACCGAGTTGACCTCGATAGAGGCGCCAGGGGGTGGACCACGACGGGGCCCATGAAATAACAGGGCCTCCGTCTTATCCAGGGCCACCCGCAAACCCAGCGCCTCGATGCGCCCGACCACCAGAGAGACTCCCCTGGTAGCCAGGCACGCCGCCTCCTGAAAGTTTACCCCCCGGGCTGTGACCAAAGTGTCATCGGCGTAACAGATTACGCCGAGCCCGGGGGGGAAGTCGCCTCGAAGGGCCCAGTCGTACCCCATGTTCCACAGGAGTGGTCCAAGGACAGACCCCTGCGGAACACCGCACGACATGGGCCGACGACTCAAAACTCCATCTCGGTCCTCGTACATGACGGTACGCTCCTCTAAATAGTCTGCCACTAGCCGCCTCAGGTACCCTGGCACTCCGTGATAGTGGAGTGCTTCCCTGATGCAGCTAAATGGCAGACTGTTGAACGCGTTGGCGATGTCCAGCGACACCGCCAACAGCACGCCGCCACAGCTCACTACCTCTTCGGTCACGGCCCTCAGGCGCAACATAGCACCGACCGTCGAACGCCCCGCTCGAAAACCGAATTGTGCGTCCGACAAATCGGGGCCGACCTCGCACAGGTGCCGGACGATGCGGGCAGAGAGGACCCTCTCAAACAATTTACCCGCCTCGTCCAACAACACGATGGGCCTGTAGGCCGCAACCGAGTCGGTAGGCCGTCCCGGCTTCCTTAAAAGGACCAGCTTCCCGCTCTTCCAGCAGTACGATTGACTGACCTGCACCAACTGTAAATTATAACGTTAAGAACGTCTATGAAATACTTATTTAGTGGACCGTCGTGCTTTTTACAGGTCGACGTCTGATGTAGAGAAAATACTAAGAATTTCAACAATTACACATAAAATGGACAAACACAAATCAAGCGCTAGCGCAGGTTTTGGCGGCCATTTCATATGTAACTGTCAAATTGTATCGTCTAGGATATCTATGTACCTACGTAAAGCCTAGTTGGAGGCAGTTGGTGGCATATCTTTGTAACCAATATTAATTTACTATCCTTCATGAATTGATACATATTGAAATAATTAGCATTATGAAAAAAACAAAATATAATAGTTCCATATTTATTAAGATGGTTTGTAGCGACATCTATTAACTCCTTCTTGGTTCAAACAAAGAGATGGCGACGTGCAAACTGTCAAAAATGTCATTGGGCCCTTTCCTCTAAGTGTCCCCCCCCTGGGCTGAACTGAATGCTCCTGACAATCCTGACATTAGGCACGATTTAGCAGATGGCTATAGGGTTGTCCTTATTATTCAGCTGAGTAACGTTTTTGAAGTTTATGGTTGTAATAAAAATTTAACCTGCGTGCACATGTCACATCACTATGAACGCTTCGTGGGTAGGACGATTAATTTAAGAAGCCTATTTGCTTCGAAGCGGTTTTTAATCGATTTCAAAAAAGAGTAGGTTCTCAATATGGATTTTTATTTATATTTTTTATGTATGTTTGGGCCTAACTCCCATAAAATATATACGGATTTGCAAAATTATTTTTTTGTTTGAAAGAGGTTTATATCGGAATGGTCCTATTGAAATTTCGTAAAGATCTGATGATGAGTTTACTTTTTATCATGATTTAGGCACATTGAACTTGAAGATACTTTTCTTAAAGTTTGGCTTAAGTTGGGTTTCCCAGTTTGGATAAGTCTAGTGACCCTTATAACATGTGTAACTTTATATTATTATGTTCTCTCTATGACTATCAATGAATACCACAAACCTGACCGGAGTGTCTAGCATGTCCACATAGAATGTTATGAACCCACAGATTGACAGTCGCACCCGTTCCTTGCAATGTTGTATTTTAATTTTATTTACAAACGTTTCAATTACGCAAGGGAACGTACGGCGTCTCAGCAGTCTTAACTGGATGATTTGTCTCAGTACTTAGGTATGATAAACAGCTATTTCTGTTATGATATTACTAAACATTCATCGATTTTCGATAACCGCAAACTGTATTCTACGCAATTATTTAATTATGTCTTAAATATATATATGACCTAAACAATGAGCCAACATGACGTCGAAATAGAGTAGGATAAGACTACATACGTGGTGGGCAAAAACAAGGAGAATCTAATTAAAATTGAGGTAGATGGTGAATTTCCATTTTCAGTTGTGGCTTATTGCGCAGTAATTACAGTCTCTAAGGAAAAACTAGGTTCTTCAATACTCTTAAATAAATCCTATCCAATCTTTCATTGGCTGTTTTTAACCGACTTCAATAAGAATATTTTTACTTTTCAAATATACCTATGAATAGGTGTTTAACTCACCCAATACATAAGTTTATTCAGGTAAAAGATTACGTTGTTAATCAAGATACGCAAAAAAAAAAGGATGAATTGAGAACTATATTTATATATTATAATGTTGAATTGAATGAATTGAGAACTATATTTATATATTATAATGTGAGTTAGGTACTTCTTAGATCCTTCAAGTTATTTTGAATCACACAAGCTCTACAGCTTGTATTAGTTTTGTTCAACAAATAACCACAGACGAGGTCATGCCACAAAAATATGATTTAAATATGTTGCCTTATGCGATATTCACGCGCGTCGTGACACGTCACGGCGGCGTGTCGTGACACGTGTCACGCGAAGCTGACACGCCGTGTATATGTAGCAGCAGCAGCAGCTGTCACTCCGATGCATGAATAATGAATTACAAATCATCTGTTAAAGGTGACCTTCTCGTGCCGAATAACGTTTTTTGATCATGTCAATAAACACCGCATTCCCCAAAAATTTATATGTCATGGTCTTCCAAATATACACCACAAAGGGTATATGTACATATCATTATAATATTTAGACTTTTTACACAGATGTATCTTATAGGTCTAGATAGTTCAAAAACAAATATGCACGGTCTAATCTAAGGTACAGGCGCCAATGAAGGCCCACTTAATGTAAAAACTACGTAAAATCTCGCAGATGAGTAAAGTAAAGAAAAAACACAATGGAAGTTGTAATATATTTATTTTTCAAACGAGATATCTAAAAAAGTAGTACAGTTTTTGGCATTTTAACACAAATGTAAACACTTTTTAGAAACTTGGTATTGGGCTATCTTGGGAAGCTGGTCGCTGAAGATGGCCTGAAAAATATTAATGAAAGTATATGCATTATAAACACTTTTAACATAAAAAATCAAAATAAAAACACATCCTTCTCATAACATTATTCATAAAAGTAAAAAAATCAATTAAAAATTTCAATGTAAATTTAAATCTTAAATCTATCAAAATGAAAATCAACTATAAAATAAAAACAAATTGCTAAATAAAATAAAATTTATCATTGAGATCAACTTTGAAAGTAACTTATCAAAAATAAAAATAAATCAGTTTCCCGCCCTAACAAGAATGACATTAAAACAAAATTTTTAAGAAAAAAGAACTGATTTATTTTTTTGTAATTTTTGAAAATTTTGTTTTAATGTCATTCTTGTTAGGGCGGGAATTATAGCATACTATAATTCCCGCCCTAACAAGAATGACATTAAAACAAAATTTTTAAGAAAAAAGAACTGATTTATTTTTATTTTTGATAAGTTACTTTCAAAGTTGATCTCAATGTTAAATTTTATTTTATTTAGCAATTTGTTTTTATTTTATAGTTGATTTTCATTTTGATAGATTTAAGATTTAAATTAACATTGAAATTTTTAGTTGATTTTTTTACTTTTATGAATAATGTTATGAGAAGGATGTGTTTTTATTTTGATTTTTTTATTGCGGGAATTATTGTATGCTATAATTCCCGCCCTAACAAGAATGACATTAAAACAAAATTTTTAAGAAAAAAGAACTGATTTATTTTTATTTTTGATAAGTTACTTTCATGATGGCCCATAGGCCATGATAGGAAATTACACCCGGGTTGAGTATAATCTCGTAAAAATACACAAAAAGAATTAAAATAATAACACTCACCTGTAATTCGCTGATAAATAGATTAAATAAGAATTTTCACAGTTTAGAGCAGAGATTTGTTTTAAAGTTAATTTTCAGCTAAATATTGACCTAATACGTAATGAGGACTTTATGTCTTCTTTGGTATAACTTGCCTTAGGTCAGGTGTCGGAATTGCAGTTGGATTTTAGCATTGTTTCAAAAATTCGTGTACTATTTCTTCGACAGTAAATAACCTATAAATAAATCCAATAATATACGGATTTAATGACACTAATATTCTCTTATTACCTTTTTTTTTGTTTTTTTTTTTTCTTGTGGAAACTCCCACGGGTCATCACTTCACCGGAGCTAACGGTGAAGTGGTATGTCGAAATCGAACCGACTAAAACCACACGGTGTTCCGTCACAAGTGGGTCTATTGCAAGGGACCCGAGATACCCTAAGAAGGAAGCCTCCAGGAACCCCTGCAGACCTTGGCCGCCTCTTGAAAAGGCGGCCACATCGTGGTGTACGGGGGGCCTTGCCCCCCTCCGATTTAGAGAAGCGCGCTCGGAACACGTCGCGCCGCCGTCTCAGGCCTGCTTCTGCCAGAGTAACGGATAGCCCCATCCGTCACCCCCAGGCCAGCTCTCATGGAGCCCGGAGGTCGTTCTGCGCTCTCCGGCGCCTGGTGCGTATACTGCGGAACGGGAGAGTACTCGTTCTCTCCCGTACCCTTTCCGACGCCTTTTTAGCCATCATTACGTCCTCGCAAAATGAGGCAGTGGATTTCCACGCACTCTCGCTTCGGACCGTGGACAAAACCATGGTCTCAAGCGAAAGGCTTCCCGCGCCTGGTTACTCTCGCCGTCATTCATTCATTCATTCGTTGTCTGTGATCTGTACTGTTTTGAATTCTGCCGCGATTTGTTGCGTTCAAATTCCGCGGCTGGACTGAGTGAACGGTTCGATGGTGATGCGCGCCCCCCGACCGGCACTTCCGCACGACCCGCAAACTCGCACGCATCGACGGCCGTCGAAGAATTTAATGAAATTTAAGAAAATTAAGAATCTATAAACTGCTCTGTTGTGCTATCAAGTACTGTGCCGTGACCAGATTATCGTCGGTGGTGCCGCCAGTTTCTTCACCAGATCAGAACTGCAGGTGAGTCTAGCTTTGTGGTTTTTAGCGTGACTTAGTCGTGGCAGAACCGAATCAGCAAGTAAATATGAGAATTAATACAGTCCACTTAGCTAAATTGATTATTCGCAGCGCCCACGCTTGGCACTCCCCTAAGGTGTGGAGTGCAGTGTCCTCGCGACAACCTCCGCAGTGGTGGCACGCAGACGTTGGCTCCCGGCCTATACGACACAGATACTTACCGAAACAGCCGTGTCCATTGAGTATTTGCGTCAGCCGGTAGGAGAGGCTGCCATGTCGCCTCTCTCGCCAATCCTCCATGACGGGTCTTACCGCCACAATTGTGGCGTGAGTCTTGCGGACGTCCCACCTTCTGGATAAAGACCAGTTTCCCCGTCTTCCACAGTTTCGGAAACTGGCCCTGCTCTAAGCATGCGCTAAAGAGCCCTTTTAGTCGAGGTCTGAGAGCCTTAAGGGCCAGAACCCAAGCTCGGCCTGGGATGCCGTCAGGGCCTGGGGCGGTGTTTTTGAATTGGAGCCGTTGCACCGCCGCCCTTAATTCTACCCAAGTAACTTCGGGGGCGTCGTCGTCTTCGGCGTAGGGCGCCTGAGGTGGAGCCATCGGTGGAGGTATGTGCTCCTCTGCTCGCATTGGAAACAAGGAGCCAACAACTCCTTCAAGCAGCTCAGGCTGGAGACTCTGAGTCAGCGGGGGAGCCCAAGGACGCAGTTTGCCTCTTACCATAAGATAGGGCGTCCCCATGGATTTCCTTCCAGAGTCTCCATTAAAACGGGCGGGCCTCTGATTTGGCCCGCTTTATAGCCCAAGCAAGCCAACCAGAAGGTCCTGAGCAGTAGCGCAGTGGTTTAGATTTCCCTGCAAGATGCGGAGATATGGATCCATTATTGGACGTCCATTTCAACATTCCGCTGCGAATCAGTTGCCTCGTTGGCACTCATAGCTGGTACTGTAGGTTGTGTAGCCTGGCTCCTATTTTTATTTTTGGGCTTAGGCTTAGCCGCGGTGCAGGCTTTGGTGGTGTTCAGTTGGCTTACCTTCAGCCGCGTGGCATCGCAAGAAGCGGCCTTGTGACCGGGATGGCCACATCGAATTCTCCTATTACCCGAATATTAGACAGAAATTATAAACTTTATTTTTTTTCAGTAAATCGTAAATTATTGCATAATCTTATTACTTTAAACGAGCAATTCTCATATGTATATATTTATTTATGTATGTATTTATATTTCGGGTGTCTCGAAAACGGCTCTAACGATTTTGATGAAATTTTGTATACAGATACAGTTTTGCATTTTAATACAGTTTTCCTGTAAAAACGCAATTTTCCAAAAAAAAAATAACAAGGTTACAAAGGTCTCCCAGGTACTTGATATTTTACATTTTTGGGCCTTGAAAACAAAATGATACCGCCGAACAAGTATTGAGAATATCTTCTGTAGGTAAAAAAGAGCCTTTTTTGTGTGTATTATTTTAATTGCGTATGTAATTAAAATAATTATTATTTCATTAAAATTTAAAGATTCATTGCACCACGTTTTTTAATAATTATTTTCTTTTGTTTCAGGTAATAATAATGTTAACAAAACTGATGTTGTACTTGTGCAACGTCAGCGCTGAGGGTGCCGTTCGGAGCTACTAATTTTATATTATCACTAGTTGTGCCCCGCGGTTCACCCGCGTTAATTTGAGGAAAAAATCCTTACAATAATAATTCCATTACTTTAAAGAGTATACTTAAGATACTTATTACATTACTTTAAGAACATATTTTATATAGAAACATGCAAAAGCCAAGTATCGAGTTTTTAGTAAGGTCGTACATTTTTTAAGGCTTCTAATACTAAACTTGAGGTAAACATTCCTCTGTACACCATGCAGCAGTAACAGTCTTCATTTTATAAATCGAGTTATCATAGTTGGATAACACCCAAGCCGCCGGGATTCGTGGTCGACAGCTCAGTGGTCGTGTTCCGGGGTGGCGAAAATCGTCGAAAACGTCAATTTTTTACACGATTACTTTAATAATGTAACTCTGACACTCCGAATATTACTTTCTTACTGATTCTGAGCTGAACAATGATAATCAGATGAATTTTCTGAACTTTTAACACAACCGTTCGCGTCCAGGGATGACCAATGTTGCCATTCATAGATAATTAATCCTAAAGTTACCACAGAGTTTAAAATGATCTAAATCGATAATGACAATATAAAGTTACTAAGAACACATTATGATTTGAAAAAATATGTTAATTTTATTAAATATTTACGAGTAGATCTTCAAATTTTTTTAACATATCACGTGACCAAGTCACACGCTGCTCCCACACTCAGTCATCGAGTGCGGTGACCAGAGTGAACAAAGTTTCTGTACTTTTAAAAGATCGTGAAGAATCTGATGAATAGTTGGCGCACTTACTTGAGGGTTTCCTCGATCTATCGGTATGTCACACGTCGATCTTCGTCCAATAATTTTCGTAGGGTCTCAGCGTTCTCATCGGTGGTCCCTTCTATCGGTAGTCATTTTATCCTCCAAGTTAAAATTGTCGCGTTTGATTTGAATATACAACAGTTTTATGGTCCTTAGAGATGGACAAGCTTCCCTCAGTGCACTACTGATTTCCTCGAAATATTCTTTTAAGTTAAGCCACGCTTCAAGTTATACAAAATAATTACATGCATGTCAAAAATCGAACAATCTAGTTCTTTACATCTAAATTTGTTTTTTTATCACTACATATTATAAAACAAAGTCCTCTGTCTATCTGTTCGCGATAAACTGAAAAACTACTAAACGGATTTTCATGCGGTTCACTAATAGACAGAGTGATTAATGAGGAAGGTTTAGGTGTATAATTTGTACCCATGCAAAGCTGTGGCGGGTTGCTAGTTTTTAAATTAAACTTACAGTTTATCGATACGACTTCACATTATTATGACATTATCCAATTTACATACGACAAAACTCATGTACCTAATACGTATGCAGAAAGGACCGCACCGTTGACTGTTAATCGTAGTGTTGGTCCGCTTTGGCACATTTAGCATTGCACGGTAGTCCGTATTATAGCAAGATAGATCGAGTGCGCTATTCGTGATTATAGCAGATGAAACAATGTTTAAATTCTAATCCAAATTATATTCTTATGACTTGCTCATACTTTTTAAATAAATTCATTATCAAACACAATAAACATCTTAGATTCCTCAAACCAACGTTCATTTTACAGTTGCTTGAAAAATCTCTTCTCTCAATATCAACTCAACACTTCACTCAAACAGAATATCAGTGAATCTGAAATAGATATTCCTCGCCTGTGCCTGTTACATATTTGTGTGATCCCGAAGGAGTGTCCGCAGCCACAGCCCGAAACTAATTTAATATTGTTTTTTTTTTGTGATTCAAACTGTCAAATGGGCTGAGTTACGTTTGAAGTTATAACGTCAGCAGATTAGAATTGAATATTTTATGTTGCATATTTCTTTGCACTTAAAAAAAGATCCGCAATTTTTTTACAACACTATATGAATTTCACATTTACTTTGTTGTCAAATAGTTGCCCGCGACTTCGTTTGTGTGGAAATATTTTTGAAATCTATCCCAAGGGAACCGTACACTTTCCAGGATAAAAAGTGCTATTTCAGACTAAAATCTATATCTATGCCGAATTTCATCCAAACCCATTCAGCCGTTTTTGCGTGAAAGAGTAGCGAACCATACAAGACTAATCTGTCAAGTTTAATCCCACCAAAAACATTTTCATGTAAAAGGTTGCCAAGACAAGACCATATGACTTGTACTGTCAAAAAGTTATCAGACCTCATGTAGAGCCAAGCTTCTCTATCTTACTACAAGAACTATTGTATACCAGAAAAGTAATGAACAGTGAATACATTTTTCATCTTACGCCCATGTGACGGTAGCGAGACGCCAGACCACATATTTGGCTAACGTGTAGAGTTTGTAGAGTTAGAAGGTTTGCTCTACATGAGATCTGATAACTTTTTGACAGTGCAAGTCATATGGTCTCGTCTTGGCAACATTTTACATGAAAATGTTTTTGGTGGGATTTAACTTCTTTTGTAAGTTGCTTACGAGTATGACAATATTTTTTTATTTTGTTCATTTTTCTTTCTTTTTTTGGGGTGTATTTCTCATCACAGCGGGTACACATTAGGCGTTTTGTGCGCGCTTAATACCATCCCCTAATTTAAAGGGTGGGGGTGATTTACAAAAAATGCCTAAATATGTAGTTCATTATTTAGAACAAGGAGTCCCTATATCATCAATTTTCAGACCTCTAGCATCAAAATTTAATGGAATTTTTAATTTAATCTAGTTTATTCAAGTCTCATGCAAACTTACATCCCCTAGTTTAAGGGGTTAGGGGGTAAAACTTCCAAGTTTTAGATTTTTTTTGTTGTTTGTATACTAATACTAGCTTACATACCTAATTTCAGCTTTCTAGGACTTCAGAAAGTACCTTGAGAATTTTGATGATCATCACTAAGTCAGTGACGAAGTCGGAGTTTTTTTGATATCAATAAAATCTAAAGTATAAGAGCGACGAGTATGCATTTAACACTTCATACGTTTAATAAGTTACTATTGACATCATATTCTGAGAATGTTGTGTATCTGGTATAATCCAAACCCAAGTTATAATGGTTCAAAAAACGACAAAGCGCTTCGAGAAAAGGTAGGTAATGTTTGTTCGGTTACTAAGACCTTAGTATATATAAATAAAAGATGGTGGACTGTATAAATTGTATTGAACGTTACACATTAAAAATGATCGAGCGAGTGTCGCGGGCGAATGTGTTGCGCGGAGTGTCCTATCGCACCCCTCCTCGCGCCGCTGTCCTTCCCCCGTTCCTGTTCCGATCCGTTCCCCCGTTGCTGGTGCGCTGACATACTGCCCGGGTTGAAGTATAACAATAAATACTTCAATGAATAGGTAAAGGACAGATAGAGTTGAAACCTCGTGTGATGCAGCCCGTCTTCGTCCTGATTCGGGCACTCGTGTGACCCCGTCGCTGCCAGGGAAAACCTTGGTGACCCGGCCAAGTGACCACGATAGAGGTGGCTGCGCCTTGTCTCTGATCAGCACCAACATGCCCGGCTCCAGTGTTCCCGTAGAAGCGCTCCACTTCGACCTTTGCTGCAGTGTAGAAACATATTCATTAGCAAAGCGTTGCCAAAAGTGTTGTTTTATCATTTCCACTCGCTGGATGTGTGATGATCTCGTTCGGTGTGACCTGTGGGTGCGGAACAGACGTGAGTGGTCGTCCAATCAGAAAGTGGGCAGGTGTCAAAGCGGAAAAATCTAATGGATCACAGGAAGCAACGGTGAGAGGACGGGAATTAAGAATGGCCTCAATTTGGACCAAACAGGTCGCCATTTCCTCATATGTGAGGTGAGTAGAGCCTAAGACTCTTTTGAGGTGGCCTTTAGCAGACTTGACGGCTGCTTCGGCGATGCCATTGAAGTGAGGAGAATATGGAGGAGCAAAATAAAATTCTATGCCCTCTTGGGCTATGTCCGAAGCAACGTCTGGACCCGAAAGGAAGCTACGCAAC
This sequence comes from Callimorpha dominula, assembly GCA_949752705.1. Lineage (NCBI taxonomy): Eukaryota > Metazoa > Arthropoda > Insecta > Lepidoptera > Erebidae > Callimorpha > Callimorpha dominula. The sequence goes on from OX457005.1 coordinate 22,265,484, forward strand.
TCGTTACAAGCTCCAACGAAGTTGGTCCCATTGTCCGACCAGATGCTGCAGGGTTTGCCGCGACGCGACACAAACCGTCTTAGAGCAGCCATGTACGCTTCTTTTGTCAATGCTGTGACAAGCTCGAGGTGAACGGCTTTTACTGCAAGGCACACAAAAATGCATAAATATGACTTAAGCAATCTACAGCCTCGCCCTTTCCGGTCAGCGATCAAAATTGGCCCTGCATAGTCCACAATACAATTAAGAAAGGGGTATTGAAGGTCAGTGCGAGACGGGGGTAATTGACCCATGATAGGTTGTACATTTTGTGCCCTATATCTAAAGCATTCTATGCACTTTCTAACAATTGCTTTAGATAAATTTCTACCTCCTAGAGGCCAGTATCGCTGACGTATATTCGTCAATAAAAGCTGTGGTCCAGCATGTAAAAGCTTTAAATGTTCCCATTCACATAATAATTTAGTAAAGGGATGCTTACAACAAATTAGAATTGGATGCCTTATATTAAAGTCATAAGGAGAATTGTCGAGCCTACCGCCAACCCGTAGAATGCTATTAGAGTCTATAAATGGAGATAAAGAAATGAGACGATTGTTATGCTGTAGGGACTTCCCTGTACGCAAAGTAGTGTATTCGTCAGGAAACATTTGAAGTTGAGAATTATAAATAAGACAATTTAATGATATTTGCAGTTCTTGTGTTGAAAGGAAATTTGTATTTCTATGTCGTGAATATTTAAAATTGTGAATAGCTCTAAATACATAAGCAATTACTCTTTGTAAATAGTTTAATTTAGAATATTTAAGGAATAAATCACTAACTATAGAACCAGCTGGCATTTGATTAGTACTAAGCTGATTATCAACGCTACTAACTACATGACAAACTACTTCTGGTAGATCTTGTTTAGCGTAACTGTTGGGCTTTTGTGGCCAATCATTTTCTGATTTTAATAAAAATGTGGGACCAGACCACGACAGGGAACTGTTGCTGATAGCATCAGCCCTCAGCCCTCGGGAAACAAGATCTGCCGGGTTGTCCTTCGACGGAACGTAGCCCCAGGTACAATCAACAGTACCTTCTTGGATTTCGTTGACTCTGTTTCGTACAAATGGTTTTAAATGATTAGGTGATGTACATAGCCACGCCAGTACAATTGTGGAATCGGACCAAAGATAAATTTTATCGATTTGCATCGTAAGAGAGTCACGAACCTTTGTACACAGTCTTGTGGCTACTAAAGCACCGCATAGTTCGAGTCTTGGTATTGTAGTAGGATTAATAGGAGCTACACGATTTTTAGACACTAACATTTTTATGTGAATGGAACCTGAATTATTAATAGATCTAATGTAAAGACATGCTCCATATGCTTTCTCTGAAGCATCGGCAAAGACGTGAATTTCGTTTCTTATAGAGTTATTGCACGATACAAATCTAGGTATTTTTAGTTGATTAAGACATGACAACGTACATGCAAATGAAGACCAAAGATCATTTATGTCTGTGGAAACTATGTCATCCCAGTCATATTTTTCGATCCAAAGCCGTTGCATAATTATCTTGGCTTCGACCACGCACGGGCCTATTAGACCCAGTGGGTCGAAAATCTGACTTATAACAGACAGTACGTGACGTTTTGTAATTTTTTCGGTATTTTGATCGGTATTAATTGAAAAAGAAAGTGAGTCTGAATCACATAACCAGTGCAAACCTAACATTTTAGAAGAAGCATTAATGTTACTATTGTTAAAATCTAAGACATTACTAAAAGAAGGAATTTCTGCATTGTAATTAATTTGTTGTAAAATACTAGGTTCGTTTGATTGAAATTTTCGTAAATTAAAGTTTGCCGATGATAGAGTGCTTATGACGCCCTTATATAACTCAACTGCGCCAGAGATCGAGTCACTCCCACTGAGATAATCGTCATGCTTAACTCGCTCATTATCAGCTGATGTGGCTAGACTAGTTAGACATTTAGTCGCTAAGTATGGCGCTGAAGCAGTACCATTCGTCACCGTATTTAAGGTATAGACTTTAAGCGGCTCCTTCGCATCATAACGAAAAACTATACGCTGAAGTGATCTCTGAGAGGGATTTATGTCTATAGCCCTGTACATCTTCTCGATGTCGCCCGATATAACATATCTATGCTGACGGAAGCGCAACAATATAGAGAGAAGATCATCTTGGACTACGGGGCCGACCATTTGGATGTCGTTGAATGAAAGACCGGAGGTAGTGGCTGCAGAGGCATCAAACACCGTACGTAATTTAGTTGTTGTGCTAGACTCACGTATAACTCCGTGGTGAGGTAGAAAATAACTAATTTCTTTATCACGAGTTGCGGAAAAGTTCCGAACCGTAGTCTCATATGTCATAAGTCCTAACTGCTCGTATTCACGCATGAAGTCTAAGTACCGTTCTTTGAATACGGAGTCGCGTTGAAAACGTCGTTCGAGAGACAAAAAACGTTTTATAGCCATTTGCAAAGAATCACCTAAAAGGTTTGGGTCTTTTTTAAGAGGGATTGTGACTACAAAGCTCCCTTCAGTGTTACGATATGTATTAACTGAGAAATTATGTTCGCATGAGTTTTCCTCTGCAGTTAATACATGTTTAACTGGCACTGAGTCTAGTTCCCAGAAACGATTAATATTGACTTCGTCTTTCACAGAATTACAAAAATGAGACGCAGCTTGTGACGTAGGACAACAGCTGTTTGAATATGATATGTGCCCAGAAATTATCCAACCTAACTTCGTTTCATGAAGCTTAGGTTGATTTTTGCCTAAATTAATAGAATTGGACCCTAAGACGTCCCAAAATATTTCTGCCCCGACCAGAATGTTTATTTCTGATGGTATATTAAATGAAGGATCAGCTAGACGTACTCCTGAGGGAAGAGGGACTTTATTGACGTTAATGAAACGCGATGGTAGCACTTTTGTTATCTCAGGTAAAATAAGACAACCGAAGTCGACCAAATAAGTAGCGCAATAAGACTCAAGCGTGAGATTACAAGACTGTGTACTATAAGAGGTTTGGTTGTTAATACCTGTGACTGTTGAGCCAGTACCGTGTCGTGACAAACCCAGCTTGCTACATAAAGCTTGTGAAATAAAGTTAGTGGTACTCCCGTTATCCAGCAATAGTCGTGCGGAGTGCTTAGTGCCATTGACACCACGCACTCTCACCAAGGCTGTGGAAAGGAAGACAAAAGAAGATGAATCATCGTGCTCAAAATTAGTTGAAAAGGCAACATTATCTTTGTTTGGCATTGTATTAGGAGATCTACGTTCTGGTTCTACATGTAAAAGGGTGTTATGCCGTGTTTTGCAATATTTGCAGTGTGACAATCTGCACATTTTATTTGTATGGCCTGAACGCAGGCAATTCATGCAAACCTTGAACTGTTTTGCCTTTTCAATGCGTGTTTCTACTGGTAAGCTCCTGAATGTTTCACAGCTGTAAAGCAAATAATTAAAGCACATAATAGACATTTATTTATAGATTCAATTGTATTACCATTAGATGCTATAACGAAACTTTTAGATTTGTTTACATTATTGTTTTCTGTTACTTTAGATTTAAGGTTGATTTTACTATTCTCTTCTAATTTTTCTAATAAGTTAATCTGATTCTCTATAAATTTAATAAATTGATCTAAAGTTTGAGGCTTTAATAATGTATTACGATGCTCTTCCCAGTAACGGCTTGTGCTGTTATCTAGTTTTTGAGACATCATAAATATAATGAGCGTGTCCCAATGTTCCGTCGGTTGTTTTAATGTTTTTAACGCTCGAATGTTCTTATTAGTAACATCTATCAAGTAACGCAAGCTTTTACTGGACTCTTTTGAACACGGCTGAACACTGAACAATGCTTGTACATGATTGTGTATAAGCAGGTGACTATTATCATATCGCTGATACAGCAAATCCCAAGCATTTACATAGTTGTCGCTCGTAAAATCTAGATTTTTTATAACTAAAGCTGCACTACCGCATAAACATGAACGTAAATAATGAAATTTCATTATGTCGTCATTGCAACTATTGTTATGAATTAGAGAAATGTATGTGTCCTTGAACTCGAGCCAACCCTGAACGCTGCCATCAAAATGTGGTAAGTCAATTTTAGGTAGACGGACATTTTTGTGTGCCTTACCTGACCCTTCAAAGCTAGGATTGGCAGAAAGTAAGCTCCGAGCCAGGGCTGCAGCGGCGTGGTACTGTGCTTCGAAGTCGCACCGGCCTTTAAATTCCTCCTCGGGCGTGTCCAACAGCACCTCAATCTCCGTCTGTAACGCGTCGAAGTCACTATATAAGATTTGGAGTCGTTCATAACGTCCTTCCAGTTCACGCTGCAAATCGGACATGCTAGAAGCACTACTAAGAGGATAAATATAGTTTTTAAAAATGGTTAACTTGGCTTTAAGTGCACCGCGTCGTTTTTTTAATGTTTCAATAGTCTCACTCATTGTGAAGAAAATAAAGCGGACAGCTGTTTAAAGTGTTTACAAATGAATAAGAACTGGTTTCTATGCAAAGGAATGCGGCCCTTGACCTTGAAACGGCTCGGTTAGATACGACGCATTAACTACCGTTAGAATAAAAGGATGCACAGCTGTTAAGCAAATGAAAATAAATAACTATTATGAATACGCTTTTACGAGAATTAAAAATATAAGAATGCAGAAATGAAACTAGCAATTTGAATATTAGCAATGTGCAGGTAGGTACCTATCACTAAAAAATAATTTAATCTCAGCGCTTAAGCCTACACAAATACAAATAAGCGCAAAAATATGTGATGGCAAGCAAGACCCAGCGTTAAATTAAATGTTTAACCCAAATTGAGGCGAGAAGTGGTATAAAATATAAAAAAGAATGACGATTTAAAAATCCTGAATTTGAAGCAGAAAAAGGGAAATCTGATTGGAACGAACTCACTCAATTATCCAAATCCGTCCCACTAAGTCAGATGTCCTCAGCTCCGTAGTGTAGCAGGAACGTGGCGTAGCGGGCGATCCAACGTCCGTGCCGGGTTCAAAGTCCGCCAACGCCGACTTGTAGGTAACTCGCTGGTTTTATTTCGAATCGGTTTTATTAAAAAACTTAAGGACCAATGTTTGAATCCGGCTCGAAGGACCAATGTTTGTTCGGTTACTAAGACCTTAGTATATATAAATAAAAGATGGTGGACTGTATAAATTGTATTGAACGTTACACATTAAAAATGATCGAGCGAGTGTGGCGGGCGAATGTGTTGCGCGGAGTGTCCTATCGCACCCCTCCTCGCGCCGTTGTCCTTCCCCCGTTCCTGTTCCGATCCGTTGGCTCGTCTTGGCGGGGTCACTACCGTACCCCCAGATAGAACATTAAACTGAAAAATCATATGATTTACCCGTCGTAATCGCCTATAGTTTATAATGATAAAGGGGTATTAAATTATTACAAAACTTTAGTGTAAAAAAATGAAATTTGAATTTGAAATTTGCACGAAAGAGGTGGCGCAAAGGGAACTGGGGACTATCAGCACTTTCGTTGCACGTTCGGAAGCATAAGCCTGCAGCGGTGGCCCATGCGTGACTCCACACATTATTGGACGCCACCTAACTTTCTGACAGGCAGGCGTAGTTTATCGGGGATGAAGAGCCCATTCGCCTAGAGCATACCTAGACTCCCGACTATAGGCTGACTTAAATATAATGGCGTAAACCGAGAGTAGTGGCAAGTATTGACCTCAGTACCATCTGCTTATCGTGTGGTCAACTCTTTTGCTTTTTCCTATCTCTCGAAACTCACCTTGGCTCGATGTGAAGCCAGTTTTGAATATACGTCTAATTAAAATGTGCGAGTACACGGGGTTAAAAGCAATAAAATCTAATTAAAGAAGTAAGTTTAACCAAAAAGTAGACTCTAGTGTTGTTGTAAGTTGTAACGTCATGATCAATGCAACTGCTTACACTTCTAGACCAAGGTAATCTATAAGTTACACCATTACCAGACAGCCTTAAACAAGTTAGTTTACAGGTGGGAGTGTAGGACAGGTGACGAGCGAAGTCGCGCGTTAAATTACCAAACTGTTTGTCGTTGGATCGTGTCATGTTTTGAAGCTTTGTTTGCACTCTCACTCACTCTCTAGTAAGCGTATGGCCGCGCATTTCGGTCATTTGAACTGAGTACCGACCATCGATCGTCACCTGAGAAGAGTCTGTTTCTAGTCCTCGAGATCCTCGAGCGCCCTTACTCTTATCTAAAATGGAGTTACTTCTCTAGTTTTGCTCTGATTTGTGATATTTTATTTTATATTTTCAGAAAAACTTACAGCTAAAATACAGCTTACAAACGATTACAGTGTAAAAAGGCCAATTACAAGTTTTATATAGTACTAGCAGCGTCCCGCGGTTTCACCCGCGTAAGTCCCGATCCCGTGGGAATATCAGGATAAAAAGTAGCCTATATGTTAATTCAGGTCTCCAGCTATCTACATACCAAGTATCATCGCAATCGGTTTAAACTAGTTTTTGCGTGAAAGAGTAACAAACATCTATCCATCCATCCAAACTTTCACATTTATAATATTATTGGCTCTCAAGGTGTGACTTTTTCTTTATTTATTATGTAACTAATTCTCCAATTGTTAAGAACTAAAAACATAAAAATAAGCTTTCAAACCCTGTCCCTTATGATAATGAATGAGTTTTTAATTTTAAACACTGTAAAATCTGTAGTTAGCAAGGTATAATGAGTTTCTTGCGATGCGTCTATTCATTGCGGCATCATTACGGCCGCAGCCCCCTGCCTCGGCACGCGCTTGTGCTCTGTGGCGCGGGAGAGCAAACACCTGCCGCCGCTAATGGAGAGCCCATTCATTCAATTGCGCGCTCACTGTGCCTCTTTTAGTCGACACACACACCGACACCTTATCATCCATACCTATCGTATCGTTATCTCAAATGTGGGACTCTATGTTGTTGCTGTTTAAATTCAGTCATCTATACTTAAAATAAATTGTTGTCTGTCTGTCTGTCTGCATCATGGCCGCGCATCACGCCGAAGCTACTGAATGGATTCAAATAAAACTTAAACTTAACCACGAGGTACGATATAGGATACTTTTCATGCCGAAATTTAGGACGATTTCCTTGAGAGGGGATCCCCCTCTCAAGGAAAACGTGTCAAAATGTGTACTTAGTTGTAATTCATTAACACATAGTCCGATTGTAATCATTCTTTTTATTGGGAAAAAGGAACTTAGAAGATTCTCACGTAATCTTTTTTCTTCTATATCTATATGTACCTATAATTAATCTGTAGACGTGTTTGATTGTGCACATATCACTTAAAAGTACAGAATAATCGTGGAAACTTTTAATGCTCAAGTATTGTGTATAATTCGCTGTGGCATTAAGTATTTGATTTATCGCAATCGGTTCTCTCTATCAACAGAAAAAATAACCTAAAACTTTCAAGAAAAAATGTAACGCGCAACACACAACGACATCTATTGGGTAATACTAACCGTAAAACCATTACGTTAAGTGGTCGTTTATATCCCACTATAAACATTTTCATGTAAAATGTTGCCAAGACTAGACCATATGGCTCGCACTGTCAAAAAGTTATCAGATCTCATGTAGAGGCAAGCTTCTAACTCTACACGCCCTAGTTCTACAAGCCAACTTCACAAACTCTTCTTACTAACTTTCATATAAACCACTACTAAAAAGTAAAGTATGGTTTTTGTGGACTTAAATTAGTTTAAATTAATTTTGATGTTATTATAAAATCCCACACATTGACCACGATAAATGATAAATGATAATAGAATTTATTTCGCAAATAGGTCAAATACATGTTATAAACATGGTTTTAAATCATTTACTACGTAAAAACTAGAGAGGGAGGGGGGTCTTGGCATATACTACGGGTGGTCACCGAGGGGGATAGGTATAAAAAATTGTAAAAAATGGATCACGTACTCGTAGTATGGGTACGTTCCCTTACCTAATAAACTAAAATATTTTAAATGCACCACTTCCTGTTTTCCCTGCATCACCCGAAGGTTGACTCGCAGAGACTGTCTATGGCATAGAGCAAAGACAAGAGAGGGCAAAGATAGAGAGTAAAAAGGCACCTCTGTGCCCTTTTACTCACTATCTTTGCCTTTTTAGGGTTCCGTACCTCAAAAGGTAAAAAAAAGAACCCTTATAAGATCACTCTCTTGTCCGTCTGTCTGTCCGAGTGTCACCACCGATTTTCTCAGGAACGGGTAGATCTATCAAGTTGAAATTTATACCAGATACTAAGGTTTATACTCTTTATTAGGTGTATAAAAATCAAGGTCTTGAGTTTACATGATAAAAAGAAATGGGCAAATTTAGATTTTCGCGAAAATTTGTAAGTACTAAAATTTACCTTAACTTTCAGCTTTTGTTTATTTTTCGGAATTTTATCTTTACTTGTGCTGTAATACCTTGCTTTTAACTAACATTGACCATTCTAGGTCAACCGGAAGTACCCTATACGTTTTGGATCGAAAACCTACAGGGTACTGCCCATTTACCTAGAATCATGAAATTCGGTAATAAGCAAGGTCTGACAGCACAAGTGAAGAAAAAAATCCGAAAGACGTTAATTAATAAATATAATATATAATAATCTTCTAATTAAGAAGATTATTAGATGCTTACAAGATCCAGGGCAAAAGCGCAAATACCATCCCCGGACTCGTCGCTCAGCTCCGCCTCGCGGCCCCCGGAAACCACATCAAGTGTACCGGCCGCTGCTGAGGCGTCGAGCTCGACATCGAGTGACAAGTTTTTCTCTTCGCCGACGTCGCCAACACCTGTGCGTCGGTAGGGAGAGGCCGGCCACCGTCCTGCTTAGGACCCCGAGGACCACTGACCTCGAATAGGGCCCCCGCTGCCGGTGGTGATGTGCGCCGCATGATCTTATTCAATAAATGAAAACGTCATGCGGGCATATTATCGGGCTACAGAGTTGGGATCTAACCTTACTGCGTACCGTGTTCGATTAGTGTCTCTGTTTTAGGAGCTTGAACCAGCTGTCAACGTATCCGCTCAACGACTGTCGGATCAAGTACGGGCTATACAGCGCTGTCACCTGCTGGATGATACCGTACTTGAGAGGCTACGCTCTGACGTACGGAACAGCTTTATTATCCCTTCTTCATTGCAAGTTGTGGGTCTGGTGACCAATCACACACCGCCATTGGCACCACAGTTACATGTTGATAAAATTGTGGATAGTGAAGCTATATCTGTAAGTACCCAATACAACGAAAGGTTAAGGAGCGCCTTGGAGGATGCGAAGAATCGCATCCTCCAAGGCGCTCCTTAACCTTCTGGAATATTGGTTTGTGAACCACATTAATAGACCCCATTTATCCCGTTTGCCTATTCATAGACGAAATATAGCGCTGGTGTGTGCCCTGGATTCGTTATTGTCTGACTATTTAGACAATTGCGAAGATCTTAGTGATACACACTCTATTCTCTACTGTGCGGCTGTCGCAGCATGTCGAGTAGCTGGAGTACATTTCTCTGTAAATACCGCTACTACTCAATCCAAGCCTGCTGTGCCAGCCTGGCAGTGTAGAATCGAGCGTCGTATTGCTGAGGCCAGGACACTCATCGGTAAGCTAATCTGCTTTAGATCGGGTAACACGTGGCCGAGAGTGATGAGCTTTGTGAAACAGGCATTCTTGGGGACTGACATTAGTCCTCAACAATATATGTCATGTGTCACAGAGTGCATAGACTTTCTAAAGCAGAAAGTTTATGCATGGGCAAATAGGATTTGAAGATACAAAAAGCGAATAGATTGGTATAATCAGAATCGTATGTTCCAAAGAAATGAGAGGTGGGTTTACCGAAAATGGGAACAATCGGATCCCAGTGTGAGGGACGGGCATTTTCCGATGCTACAAACGCATTTTGGCGTAATATCTGGTGGTTGCCCGTCACTCATTGAGAAGGTGATTGGATACGAGATGTCCGGCGCTCGTGCGAGTCTATACAAGTAATGGAACCAATTTCCATAGCCACAGGTAACGTAAGTAGTGCGGTCCAGTCATTATCAAACTGGAAACCGGCTGGACTAGACGGACTGCTAACCAGAATAACTTTTGGCTTAAATGGTTCCGAAGTTCGCATGCTCGTTTGGCATCTCAGTTCCAAGCAGCATTGAACTCCGGTTCATTACCCCAATTTTTGACAACGTGCGTAACCCACTTACTCTATAAATCTGGTAGTGCCATGGATCCCAAAAATTATAGACCAATTACATGCCTACCAACTATGTATAAGCTTCTAACATCTATTCTGAGACTCAAAATTACTACACATATCAATGAAAATTCGATCATTTCTATTTCTTAGAATGGATGTAGAAGCGGGACCCGTGGACTAAAGAGCTCCTCACTCCTCAGAAAGACGATCAAGTTATAGCTCACCTTCTGTACATGGATGATTTGAAACTTTATGCCCCCACTTATTTGCATTTGACAGCGTTACTGAAGGTGACTGAAACCTTTAGTAACTCTATCAAGATGGAATTTGGTGTGGACAAGTGTGCAGTCATGAATGTAAAGAAAGGTGTGATAGTAGAATCTGAAAGAGTCGAACTTTCAGATTCAACAAAATTTAGATCTCTTTCTGCCTCTACAAGTATCTAGGTATATCACAGTCATGGGGAATACCTGAATCTCATATGAAACAAGCGCTGCAGGGGCGCTTCTTTGGCCGCCTGAAAAAAGTACTTAAAAGTTTTTTATCAGGGGGTAACAAAATGCGTGCCTGCAACAGTTGGGTCATGCCGGTTCTGATGTATTCCTTTGGTATACTTAGATGGACTCAGACCGAATTAGATGCCTTGGACAGGAGAGTCCGTACACTGTTGACTGCATTCCGAATGCACCACCCACGTTCATCGGTAATGAGGTTGTATATCCCGCAAAAATTTGGGGGTCGTGGACTCTTAAACATTAAGTCCCTACATAATCGCGAGATATACAACCTTAGAGAATATTTTCTTCATACTGATTACGATGCACTACGCATCGTAATGTGGTCGCAGCTGACAACGGACTCACTCCGCTCGCTCTGGATAAAGAGAACTGGCGCAAGCCTGTAGTACTTAGTACTAATGATCGCAGGGAGGTATGGAAGGGCTGAGAACTTCATGGTCGTTTTTATGGGGCCCTAAATGGGCCTGATATAGACTTTAAAGCCTCTACATCTTGGCTACGGTTTGGTGATCTTTTCGGAGAAACCGAAGGCTTTGTCTTAGCAATTATGGACGAAGTTGTAATGACGAATAACTATCGGAAATATATCTTGAAAGATAGTACGGTGGACATCTGTCGGGCATGCTACCGTCCCGGTGAACCTATCAATCATATTATTTCTGGTTGTTCTCGTCTTGCCAACGGGGAGTATTTGCATAGACACAATCAAGTGGCCAGGATTGTACATCAACAACTTGCCCTTTAATACAATCTTGTGGATTCAGAGGTGCCATATTACAGGTATGTGCCCGACCCAGTTCTCGAAAATAGTCGTGCCACATTGTATTTTGATCGATCTATCATCACTAACAGAACTATTGTTGCCAATAAACCTGATTTAGTACTGATAGACCGATTAGAGCGCCGTGCAATGATTGTTTATATCGGTGTTCTTCATGACGAGAACCTCGTGAAAGTAGAAAAAGAAAAACAAATAAAATATTTGGATTTGTCTCACGAGATTGTCGATATGTGGAATGTCGATTCGGCGATTATTGTTCCGACTGTTATATCTGGTCATGGATTAATAGCCAAGAGCCTCGATCAACACCTTAAGAGGCTCGCGTTAGACGGCTGGATCAAGGGACTGATGCAGAAGGCAGTTCTTCTCGACACGGCCCGTATAGTGTTAGTCTTTTAGAATTGATTCCCGTATGGATGGACGTATACAAGTTTATTATTATTCTCCTTATTTATTTAATATACATATAAATTACATTTTTAAATACATTTCCAAAAAAAAAATACAAATATATTTAAAATTATAAAAAATAGTGTCCCACCGGTATCGGGTACAGGGACCAAGCTACCGGTGGTTAGGGTTCCAGAGACAGAAACCTCCTCACTATGCGTGCCGTTTCGAGTAGGACTGCCTTCTGTATTAGGCTCTTAATCCAGCTGCCTAACGTGAGCCTCTAAAGGTGTTGGTCGAGGCTCTTAGCAATTAACCCATAGGCCGAAATGACTGTCGGTACAATGATTGCTGAATCCACATCCCACATGTCGACAATCTCGTGGGATAAGTCCAAATATTTTCTTTGTTTATCTTTTTCTGCTTTTAAGAGATTGTCGTCATTAGGAATGGTGATGTCAATAATCATTGCTCGTAGTCCTGGCAGTGATGATAGATCGATCCCAGTACAATGTTGCACGACCATTTTCGAGAACTGGGTCAAGCACATACCTGTAGTATGGTAACTCGACAGTCACAAGGTTATATTTAAGAGCAAGTTGCTGATGGACTATCCTGGCCACTTGGTTATGTCTATGCAAGTACTCGCCGTTGGCAAGACGAGAACAACCGGAAATTATATGCCTGACGCTTTCTCCCGGACGATGACATGCCCGACAAATGTCAATCGTGCCGTCCTTCAGGATATGTTTCCGATAGTTGTTCGTCATAACAACTTCGTCCGTAATTGCACAGACAAAACCTTCAGTTTCTCCGAAGAGGTCACCGAACCGTAGCCAGGATACTGATGCTAGTAAATCTACATCGGGCCCATTTAAGGCCCGATAAAAACATCCATGCAACTCCTTGCTCTTCCATATCTCCTTGCGATCTGTAATACTAAGTACTGCTGGTTTGCGCCAGTTCTCTTTTGCTAGAGCAAGCGGAGTGAGTCCGTTGTCAACTGCCACCGCATCCCGATACACATCCAGGTCAACGGAGAGGAAGTAATCTCTAAGGTTGCATACCTCGTGGTTGTGGAGGGTCTTGGCATTTAAAAAACCACGACCCCCACATTTCCGCGGGATATACAATCTCATGACCGATGAACGCGGATGGTGCATTCGGTACGCGGTAAGCAGTGTACGAACTCTTCTATCCAGGGCATCTAGTTCAGTTTGAGTCCATCTAAGTATGCCAAAGGTACTCCTTTGGCATACTTAGATGGACTCAAACAGGTTAGAACTGGTATGACCCAATCATTATAGGCCCGCACCTTGTTACTACCTGACAAAAGACTTAAATACATTTTTCAAGCGGCCAAAGAAGCGCTCCTGTAACGATTGCTTCATAGACAATTCATTTAACCCTAACGACTGTGACATACCTAGATACTTGTAAGTTTCGTTGGCGGAAAGACATCTAAGGTGTGTGGAATCTGAGAGTTCCATCCCGTCAGATTCCACAATCCTGCCTCTTTTTACATGCATGACTGCACATTTATCAACACCAAATTCCATACTGATACATTTACTAAAGTTTTCAGTTACCTCTAGTAATCTTATCAATTCGGATTTGCTGCAGGCAAAAAGTTTCAAATCGTCCATGTAAAGGAGAGGGGATATTACCCGACCTCCTCTCCGCAAACAATAGCCTAGTCCTGAACCCTCCAGCAAAGTGCTAAGAGGATTCAAAGCTAAGCAGAACCACAAGGGACTCAAACTGTCACCCTGGAATATACCCCGCCTGATCTTTATATATTCGCCGTCACCCTGACACCGCCGACATCCTGGATAGCAAAGGACGGTTCTCCATTGCCGCATACATGCCTTCAAGAAAGTGCATAGAGTTGTATCAATCTTGTACAACTCCATCACCCTCAAGAGCCACGTATGCGGCACAGAGTCATAGGCCTTTTTATAATCTATCCAACATGTCGCCAAATCCTTTCGGTTACGGCGAACTTGTTGGTTAATGATCGTGTCAAGTATAGGAGCTCTTTAGTGCCACGGGCCCCACTTCGACATCCATTCTGAGGGTAAGCCATAACGGTGTTTTTGGATAAAGGTGATGTTATCTTTACGCTCAGAATGGACGTGAGTAATTTATAAACTGTTGGTAGACACGTTATTGGTCTGTTTATAGAGCAGATGAGTTATGCCTGTGGTCATAAAAGTCGGCAGCGAACCTGATTCTAAGCATGATTGAAATTGAGAAGCCAAACATACATGTGAGCTATGGAGCCACTTTAACCAAAAGTTATGCAGTCCGTCCGGTCCCGCTGCTTTCCAGTTCGGCAGCGAACGAACTGCACAAGCTATATCAATGTCAGATATTGATATTGGCTCCATGTTATCAATCGACTCACATGAACGTTTGACAGCTCGCATCCAATCACGGTCTGTATGAGTGACAGACATTGCCCAGATGTTACGCCAAAATGTATTTGTGATTTCAGCTTCTGGGAAATGTGTGTCACTCACTAAATCAGGCTGCTCCCACCTTCTATAAACCCACCTCTCATCCCTTTGGAATGAACGATTCTGAGTATATCGGTCCACTCTTTTCTTGTACCTCCGGATACGGTTTGCCCATGCATAAACTTTCTGTTTCAGAAAGTCAATGCGTTCTGTGACTCGTGCTGCATAATCACAGGAACTGATACCAGTTCCCGAAAAAGTCCGATTCACAAAACGCATTACTCTGGGGCGTGTGTTACCCGATCTGAAACAGATAAGCTTGCCAAGAAGTGCCCTCGCCTCAGCGATATTATTATTATTATTATTTGCTTACGGAACTCAGACTCGCACTTGTCTGGTTTTTTTTCTTTGTTGGTTTACTGTTTATAATCAGTCACAGCGGGTACACATTATACTTTTTGCGCGTGCTAAATTCCATCCCCTAATTCAAAAGGTGGGGGGTGATTTACTAAAAATGAAGAAAAATGTATTTTGTTTTTTATAACAAGAAGTCCCTATATCAGCAATTTTCAGACCTCTAGCTTCAAAATTTGCAGAAGTCTCATTCAACCTTCCATCCCCTAGTTTAGGGGTTGGGGGGGAAAAGTTCAAAGTTTTAAATTTTTTTTATTGTTTCTGTACTAATACCAGCTTATACACCAAATTTCAGCTTTCTAGAATTTCTGAAAGTACCCTAAGAATTTTGATGATCATCAGTGAGTCAGTGACGAAATCTGAGTTTTTTTGATATCAATAAAATCTAAAGTATAAGAGCTATGTAATTAAAACCATATATGTTTAATAAATCTACTCTTGGCATCATATCTTGAGAATTTATTGTATCTGGTATAATCCAAACCCAAGTTATGGGGTTCAAAAAAACGACGAAGCGCTTCGAGAAGAAGGGGATTGTGTCCTTGCGCTTCACTTTGGGGGTTTGGGATCATAACTATACCTCCTGTGAAGAAATTTTTAGAAAACTGGACAACTGGTACAAAACCAATAGAAAGAAAGAAAGAGAATCATTTATTCTGGCATTCACAGGACCGCACACAATTATTACAATAAAAAATTAAAAGAAATAAAACTGTAAATAACTATTGTCCTGTGCAACGCCAGAAAAGGCACCTATCTCAGCATATTGCTGCAGCCATAAAGATTGCAGCGTTGATATTCTGATAGGGCCTACGCCCGGCGACATCTCGTGTGAGCAGTGTAGTGAGGTGTCAATATAGGCGTGTAAAAATGAATAGAGAAAACTAAAAAAAAAAAAAAAAATGTAATAAAAACTAACATATACATGCATATACATATATATTAAAAACTTACTTCTTCGAACATCTTCGAAAAATCTACCTAAAAGTTTATATATATGTATATATGTATGTACCTTAATTTTACCGATTTTACCCTAAATGATTCTATCCTTAACTTGAGGAAAAACCAAAATTTGTTGGAAAAAAATTCGTAACTCCGAAACTGTAAACTGAAAGCTAATTTTTTTTTCTCTACAATGTAGACTAAAAAGTTTTTAATGCGACTTATATTTTTGGAGAAAAAAATTTAAAAACCACGAAATCTACCTGTGCGGGCCGGGCCTGCTGCGGGACCGGATTATTTTTTAATATGTTTTACATAATTTAAAAAATTTTATGGTTTGTATACACACGGACAAGCAAATTTCGTATTGTATTAAATATAAAACAAGGCCGAGCGAACATTGTATTCTGCGC
The DNA here is from genome assembly GCA_949752705.1 of Callimorpha dominula. Taxonomy (NCBI): domain Eukaryota; kingdom Metazoa; phylum Arthropoda; class Insecta; order Lepidoptera; family Erebidae; genus Callimorpha; species Callimorpha dominula. Next base: position 22,281,671 of record OX457005.1, read on the forward strand.
GCGGTGGGGCTAGCATACCTGAGCCGCGCGCGCGCTTCTTTCATCGCCGACGACCAGTCAGTAAACATTGTATAACGCTGTAAACCTAGCTTTCAGTTCTCCCTATATTCTACTGTTCTCACTGTGCTTTCTCTTCCGTGTCCTTCTGAATATTTTTTGTCTCTTAAACTAATTGTGAACCTGTGTTGTATGCTTACTAAATAAACTTTTATTTTCTTATTCAAAACAAACTTTTATTCTGGAAACCCGAGAGTCAGTGCTACGTCTTCAATTATGTGTAATTGATTCTGGAAGATAAATTCACTGTTGAAGAAGTGTGATACGTATTTTTTGTTAAAATGATCTGTCCACATACCCATGCACTATGGATCCTTCAAATGATAGCGTGGACTTGTTAACAAATATTTTATTCCCAAAACAGGGATACCACAGATATTTCACAATAACATAAATTTCATAATGAATTATACTTAATTATTTTTAATCGGTAAGTTGAAGTTGTTCAATCCAGGTGTCGTCTACCGTTGCAGACAAGTCTTGTCTGCATTGAATTACGTCAACTACGGACGTTATAACGTCATACATTTCGTTTGCAAATAATTCCAACTACGATCCACTTATAGCTAGGCTACGAATGTATATTGGTCCGGTAAACTGAGCGCTCTACTAAATGGCAGTGACTCAATGGTGGTAGATACCAATACTAACGAACAAGAATGGATCTTCAAGCTCTGGTTGTATGCTAATGATTAAACTCAAAACAATACTTATACAAGAAGTCATAAAATGTACATACATGCACTAATTCCTGTATCCCTAAAGGGGTAAGCAGAGGCGTGTTAAACACCCAAATTTTGCCAACTGTAATTTGATCCCTCACTTACGTAATAGGGGGCGAGCCTATTGTCGCCAACGGGGCTCTTTGGGAATCAAAAGATCTGAAAATTTGGAGTATATTGAAAGGGTCAGATGGGCAGAAGGGATGGCAATGGATGGAAAGAATATTGCTTATCCGTATTGATTGGGGAAAGTAATTCGAAAAGGTTAGGATATATACCTTTAACTAGAACTGGCTTTCGCTAGTAAGCCCAAGCGTTCTAATGTATCCAAGCACACTAACATTTCATAAAATTTTAGCAAATCTTATTAAAAATTTAAAAAATTCTCGATATGTTTCCGTAAACAAATCAGAGCATTTTTACCCTGTACTTTTACCAAAATTAATTGGTTAAGTTCCAATATGGCGTTTGCTGAGGAACAAAAAGACTGCGGCGAAACTGACTAAACCAAACAAGCACTGGCTACCATGACACGGTCATCACGGGAAGAGTATGCAGTAGTAATGCAGGCAAGACGACGACCGTCAGAGACGCCGGCGGGGGGAGACCCTAATGCCTAATGAATACTAGACATTTATTACGGGGTGCGGATCTAGGCCGAGATGGAACAAGAAACCATTTGTAATGTTCGCTTTGTCTTGGATCTCAGCTCGGCTATATTTCACTCCGAAATAATGTGTTGTTGTGCCGCGACGCGGTTATTAATGGAGCGTCGTCTGTTCAGTATTGCCGGATTGCCTTCACACTAATTATTTCGTTTGCTGAGCTTCTATTACACCACATCATTATATTTCTTCAGCGCTGAGATGACTAATTCTATATAATTTACCAGTAGGAAGGCACTTGTGAGTGTTAAACAGATTAAAACTGCCTATGCCGGATATGTGGTCTATATTTGTCGATTACAAGAAAATTTATATTATATATCGTCATAATAGATTACCAGAATCCACAACTAACTGTTTTCAAGATTGTTAATAGACGCTGGCCTAAAAGTTCCTATTAATCAAAGCTTGAAGAGGTTGTAGAGGAAGAGAATTAATGAAGTTTAGGAACACGGCTAATGGAACCGAAGCCAAAAGTAATCGTGACATCCAATCAAAAGAATATAAGTTAATTACCAGCCACGTACCGAGAGCCTGAGACATTTGACTTTAGAATCCTGAAAAAGTATTAAAATACGAGTATGTCAGATCGTGGTTGACTGAAGATTAGAACAACACTGAAATAAATGTTGCAATCGCAGTCACAAAACTTCTTACGTACCTAAATATTATAGTGCTATGTCTGGGCTATTTTAGGACGGTTATTAACTCTGGAAAATTAAGGCGAAGTTGAGTAGACGTATGGAAAATAGTCACTGGTAAATCCTCGCCTAACGTTAACAGGAGCATGTAAGTTCGGTGTTCTTCTATAGTTTTCTATTACGAGATAAAATATTGAATCTTGAGACTAGTAAACATTTTATAATCATTTTATATTTTCTTTGATGCCAACACACACATAATTAAGACAAAATGCACTGTTACGATATCTAATAGTACTCGAATAAACCGCATGCGCCATGTAGGGGACGTGTGAGCTCGCTTAGAGCCCATTTAAGCCGACGCGACATGGGATCATTTGGGATTTCATTTCCATCCTCAATATCCGGTGCAGACGAGTGGCATCGATAAAAACCAAATGTATTCCGGGATCCGACCTCCGAGACCGCCCCTAGACCGTGTTCGTCGTACACTGGCATCGCAGCTCTCGCCTTCTCGACGAACGACGCTATTTTCGAGGCTGTTGTTAAATTCTAATTTATACTTTTTTTTTTAGTAGACAAAATAAGAAAAATTAAAGCAAAATAATATTGTGTATAATATCGGTGGTACTACTTTATACGCTTACACCGTTCACACACAAAAACAAGATGTGATACTACTTTTGCAATAAGTCTTTTAAAAAGATTCCAAAACCAGTTATGAACGTGAACTAGTGTTAACATTGTTTCAAACATGTTTTGTGAATCTTATATTTTAATAATATAATATGATCTTTTATATATTTGTTTTCGACTCGTATAACTAGTCTAGATGTAAGTAATAAACGCGAAGGTTAACACGTTGTGAAACCATTCTAAGTGCAATATTGCAACTTGGCAATTAACAAATACTAGCTGTGAGTTTATTAGTACCCTACATATTGGTGGTGTACATGGTGCTACATGCAGAACTGACTTTCATAAGTGTAACTTTATTATCGAAATTGTTTAATTATTTTCATGCCACAGTCATTCACTTCATTCGCGGTGTTTAAATAAACTATTGTAATCTGTATATAGTATGGTTATAGTAAGGTTGGTTTAACTGTTTATTTATTATTTACTACCTCGTTAATTATCTACGGTGGATACAATCGATAAGTTCTTTTACCGTTTAAGGCACGGTACTGTATCCTGTACGGTCAGGATTACAAGTTTGTATTACGAGTATAAGTACTTTCATACTAACTGCATCATAATCGGACATATGACACTAGGGACTGTTAGGAACAGTCTCACAACTATTGCTATAAACTATCAAAACCACTAAATTACAGTAACTGCTATGTTGTTTGAACCTCAATCCCTACTCAAGTGATAGTTAACCACTATTTTTTTTTCTTCTTCTTTATAACCCCACTATTCATCTATATTTATTAACTGACTAATAGCATTGCGTAACTAGTCATAATAATGTCTATTAACATTTTTTATTAAATAGTGAACTTTTTTATCATATATTATAGTTTGCCCCTTTTTTTAATGAAATAAATAAGAGCTTTTGATGTGGCGACAACAGTACATAGTCTCATTCTAGCGACCCTTGCAATCAGGGGTCCTCCTTACATTGTCACTAAAGCAATGATTTTGAATTAACTGAACAAGTAGACGACGAGTAGAGAAGTGACACCTTGTTGCAGTATAATCATCCAACTAATTAAATCTGGATCCCGTGACTCGCCCGCCAACGGTGGAAGCTCACATAAATCTCCTTCTTATTGGGTCCCCGCTCCGGAAATCGAGGATGGAAATGAAGGCACCCGATCGCCGGACACACCATTGGCTCTCTAACCCAGCTCTGACGAACGCTACACGTTACTAAATATACATAAACTATAAAAAGTACACGTAGTTTATCAATAACTAAACCTTAATAAGAACTTGTTCTGCCTGACTTGACAATTTAACGCCAAAACTAAATTATTTGTGGTAAAAACCAGACTTAATAATTGGAAAGCTGGGTCATATTTAACTAGCTTCAAAAAAAGATGAGGATCTCTACTCACCGTATAATAGTAGCTGTGCCCGCGGCTTCGTCCGCGTGGAAATCAGTTTGTGACTATAAGAGATGTATGTCTCGGATCGGAAAAATTGCGATACTATGTATAGTATCACGATAGCGCTACAAAAGAGCAGAAAGGGTCGAGGTGGCAGTAAGTACTCAAACAATAATAATAGAATCACGATTTTTCCGGGCTTTGATTTAAACGGTGTGGTAAACCTGCCCTTCGACCTTAAAAGTAATAAAGTTCCTTTTCTTAATTTATTTTAATTCAAACGAAGTCATCTGAAAGAGACTATTAACGATCATTTTTCAAAAAATGTGCGGACAAAGGATGTTTGTCCGTCAAGGGATATTTAATCGGTTGTTGTAGTTCCTGAAAGGCAAAGTGATTCTTCCCAATAGAAGAAGCACTTTGCCTGATACACACCACATACTGTTCACTTCTGTTAGAAACAGTCTCAAAACCACTGATATAAACTATGAAAATCACTAACTAACAGCAACTGCCAATATGTTCGTATCTCTGTCTGCACTCAAGTCAATCGTTCTAAACACATTCCTACCCTTTTATAATCCCACAATTTGCTAATATTTATCCATCGATCAATAGCATTGCGTTACCGGTATAACCAGTCAAAATAATATCTATTAACTTATTTTTATTAAATAGTGAACTGTGTTATCAACTATTATAGTTTGTCCCTATTTTTAATAAAATAAATAAGAGTTTTTAATGTGGCGACAACACGGCCCTCCTGCGTACGCATCCGTCCCGGATACTACTAGAACCTTACTGCTTACATAACTGTTCCATCGGTGGTCAGTTATACAGCCAACGTTAAGACTCGAAGTTTACCCTAGGCGATGCCTTTGGCCAACCCTAGTTGCATATCACAACAAGTCTCAACATCTGGCTGTAAGAATACACACACACACACACACACACACACACACACACACACACACACACACACACACACACACACACACACACACACACACACACACACACACACACAAACACCACAAACCCTCGTACGTCAACTGACCCGAACAATTCCATAATATTGTTAAAAATTCTTAATTTATTTTTATATTCAACTAGTAGGTAACAAAAAAAAAACTTAATTTGTAAATGTAGAACTAAATACTTTTTGTCTTCCTGAGGTGGGCTGCAACACAGTTATATAACTATAGCAGCCATTATCAACCATATGTTTACTGTGCATTTTGTTATTTTTAGGTTCAAAATAAATAGTTTCAAAATAAAAAAATAAAAAAAATAAAAATAATGAACTTATAATACCAAATTAGAACAAATGATATTTAATATTATTTTGAAATTATATAGATTGATAATTATGTATTTATATTAGATTAACCCAATATATGTTTGTATTGTGTATGTTAACGACATTTAATATCATATTAATATTATAATATAACAATTAATATTAACATTGAATATACCCAACTTATTTTTGTACATAAACATGTAAATGATTATTTTAATAAAATATAATATTGACTAAATATAAAAATACTATCAAAAACAAATTAATATGATTTAAGAATGTTTATATACCTGTGTGAATGAAATTTAATATCAGTCAGATTATTAAAATGCACACTTGTCAGCATGTAATTAACCCACCTTATGTTAATCTGACGCGCTCCAGTATGTCAAATGATATTTTTTTTTTTATTTATTTAATAACTTTATGCCCATTTGTACAAAGGTGGATTCAATGCCTAGGGCATTCTCTACTAGTCAACATTTAAGTGATGTAGAACTTCTATAAGGTAGGTGCAAAGATATATTTGAAATTATTCAAAATACAAACTAAAATTTACATTACTTACATGTACAGATTTCTAAATATCATTACAACATAATATACAGTTTCATATAAACACAAATATACGAAAGTACTTATATTATATACAGATTACATAAATTATATTCATACATATCATAAATAAACATATGGTATATATAAGTAAATACACTACTAATACCATTATAAAGTCGTGTACTATCGTTGTGGCTATTCCGCTAATTCATTGTGGAGGAGTTCTCGTACTTTCTTCTTAAACATAAAACGGTTTGTGGTCATCCTGACTTCGAGAAGGAACGCATTTCATAGAAGGACTGATTGTACATAGAAAGAAGAGTTGATGAAGTCGGAGCTGTGAGAGTTTACTATTTTGATTGGCTGCCCTAAACGCCCGGCTCTAGACATAGGGCTTTATAATTTGTGGAGGTACTTACTAGGATACAAGGTATCCCCCTTATTTTAATCTGCCGCACTGAAGTAAATCCAAAAATCCCTTAATGGGCTCCCTATTAGGGCAAATCTTCCTCATTCCTACATATTTGCGGTAGTCTTCTGAGAATAAAATCGATGTTTGAATCATTACTGAAAGCCAACCTATTATGAGAGCTAAAGTTATACTGCGCGCTCTAGATAGATAGATACATAGATAAACTCTTTATTGGACAAAACATACGAAATGACACAACTCTGTATATAGATATTCTTACAAAGTAAAAGTAGAGATCTTGTACAATTAAACGAGAGTTTATGTTTGGCAAGAGGAGTTGGCGAATGGGTAACCACTTAAGCTTATTTCGATATTCAGAAACATGATCAAGTTTGCGCAATCCAAAGATGAACCGTATACAAGTTTTGAAGACACTTAAGTTTGTTAAATTGGTCCTCGGTGAGATCAGGAAAGCTGGCATCTGCGTAATCAAGAATTGGAAGAAGAAGGAATTCTGCTGCTGACAACAGTAGCTTGTGTTTTAAACGGATTTACGTTCAATCCATGCTGCCTACTCCATACACAAATATTCTCTATGTCCTTATTTACATTAAGAATAGCTTCTGATGGCCGCTCCACAGGTGCTTGGGTATAAATCTATAAATTATCTGTATAAAGGTGGTAGGATGAAATTATCTTATTGGATACAGAGTTTATAAAAACTGCGAAGAGCAAGGGAGATAGAACGCCACACCGGCAGGCGTAGTACTCTAACTTGAGAATCTATCATCAATGCGAATACACTGTCGGCGCCCGCATGGGTAACTAAACTAATCAACTGCCGTCGTCTAGATGTCCTTACTCGTTGTCTTTCTTTTTGTACCGTGAGCCGCTGTGAACGGGCGGCTGGTGCTTGATTCTCTGGCGCGGGCCTGCAAAATCTAAAATTTTGTGCAGTGAGACGTCGTGATTCCTTCACGCGGCCTTGCGAGATCCTAATACTTTGTGCAGTGAGACGTTGCGAGAGTTCAATGCTCGATTCCCTGACGCGAACCTGTGACATTTTAGCATTTTGTTCGCTTAATCGCTGCGAACGTTCGACGCTAGACTCTCTATCTCGTGACTGCGACGCGTACTCTCTCTGACTTGCAAGACGATCCTCTCTTTCAGAGGAAGACTCTCACATACGACGCATTTTGGCTGCCCTACACTGGGAGCTCTGTTTAGAAAGTTGTGACCCTCTTCTAGGCATAGTCAGAGTATTTATAAGTATATAAGCATATAATATATAAGTATATATAATAATAAGTCAAAACTATATTTTTTTTCATTTGTGTATGTCTGTCTGTCTATCTGTCTGTCTGTCTGTATCATGGCCGCGCATCACGCCGAAACTACTGAACGGATTTAAATGAAACTTGCATGATTTGAGTTCATACTACGAGGTAACATTTAGGATACCTTTTATCAAGAAATTTAGGTCAGTTTCCTTGAGAGGGGGGATTAAAGTCAAAACGTGTACTTAGTTGTAATTCATTTACACGTAGTCCGATTGCAATCATTCTTTATTTGTTGGAAAGAAGGTATTTTGAAGATTGTCACTAATTAGGTGTTGAGAGGTCACATCACTAATCTTTTTTCTTCTATATCTATATCTTTATATATTATATATATTTCTTCCATGCGTGTGTATGTCACTGAACTCCTCCTAAACGGCTGGACCGATTTTAATGTTTTTTTTTGTGTATCAGGTTTAGATTTACCATTGGACCGGTAGATGGCACTGCGATAGGGTTATTGGTATTGGTATTGGTATATGGCTCTGTTTCCGCATTTAGACTCATAGGCGGTCCATTATGCGTTCCAATAAGCTGACTAGTTGAGCCAGCCTAGCTCTTTCCAGAAACACAGAAGCCTCCTGGGGCTTTCACAGGCTTCTAAGAGCGACCTCGCACCTGCGAGGATACGTGCCCGTTGTGTGGCCACTCCCTCGCACTCTAGGATAACGTGGGCGGCCGTTTCCTCCGCTTTGAGACATCCTCTGCATAGGGGACTGTCTGTCGCACTGATGGTGAATAGGTGCCGGTTTAGGGCCAAGTGGCCCGTAATGGTTCCTACAACTATTCTGATTTCAAGTCGGTTAAGACTAGCAGTCTGCAAGTTAAACGTGGTGAGATCTTCGTCAACACCAGTTTAGACTGAGTACAGCCAGGTGTGTCGGTCCAGCGACCGTTGTGCGCTTCACGAGTCCGTTGCCTTACCTATGAGCGAAGTTCATTAAAGGGAAATGGCAGCAGTATAGTTGGACCTGCCACTGACGTTACAGATCCCTTTCTTGCCAGCTCATCGGCGGCGTCGTTCCCGAGTGAATTACTATGCCCTTTGATCTATTGAAGAATTTCCCCATTGGCAGAGGCTAAGTGCTCGAGCGTGGCATTCATAAATGTGGCCGGAGTTGCCCTCCAAGGCCTTCAGGATGGCCATACTGTCTGACAATGTACGGATGTTGTACTCCTTTATACCTTTTGACATGAAAACGGTGGCGGCGTAGGTTATCGCAACACACTCACATTGAAATATGGAACTGTGTTGACCCAACGCCAGTGATATTTTTATATTTAAGTCTTGTGAGAAAACTCCAGCTCCCTGACCCCATCTTGGAACCGTCCGTGTAGATCCGGACTTCATTTATGCCAGACTGATCTCGGTCGTTTTCGTATAGTTGTAATCGGTACTTTCTTTCGAAAATGTGTTGTTTAGGGATCCTGTCGCATGGGGCAGCTATTAGTGGTTGATATTCCACTAATTGATTCCATAGTTTGGAATGGGGACCCTCTCGATTGTACCACAGGCCCAGGTGTTTAAGTCTGATGGCTGCCACAGCTGCTTCCTGTTGTATATACAGGTCTAGTGGTGCTAGATCAAGTACCACTTCAAGGGCAGCCGTGGGAGTAGTGCGCATGCAACCAGTGACGGCAGTACATGCGAGTCTCTGAAATTGCTGCAGTTTATTTCTGTCAGTGCTTAGTTCTGTTCTCTGCCACCAGGCAATAGCACCATATGTGATGATTGGCCCTATGACCGTTTTGTACAGCCATAGTGTTATTTTTGGTGATAGTCCCCAGCTTTTGCCGAGTAGTCGCTTGCATTGACTGGCCTGTTGGTCTAGTGGTTAGTGACCCTGACTGCTAAGCCAGAGGTCGTGGGTTCGATTCCCACCCAGGACAAATAATTGTGTGATGAGCACGATAATTTGTTCTGTGTCTGGGTGTAATTTATCTATAATATGTATGTATTTAGAAATATATAAGTATGTTTATCAGCAGTCTGATTATAATAGTACAGGCTCTGCCTATTTTGGGATCAGACGGCCGTGTGTGAAATGTGTGAAGTTATTATTATTATTATTGGCAGAAAATAATGCAAGCCTTGTCCAGTTTTGCGTCCAGGTGCCTGTTCCATAGGAGTTTGCTGTCAAGTATAACTCCTAGATACTTGACCTCCTTGGTTAGGGCTAGACGGGTGCCAAATAATTTAGGTAGTCTCAGTTCTCCTAAACTACGTTTGTTTGTGAACATAATCAACTCTGTCTTCGTCGGATTCACTGTTAGGTCGTGTTTTTCACACCACTGTTCAACGACCTTTAATGCAGACCTCATTCGGTCACATATCACACTCTCAAAGGGGCCGCTTATGAGGATGGTCAGGTCGTCTGCATAGCCCACTGTGAGGAACTTGTGGTCATTGAGCTGAGTAATAAGCTCATTGACCACAATATTCCACAGGAAAGGAGAGAGAACTCCGCCTTGCGGACACCCTCTGGCCACCACCCCTCTTGTTGTGTCACTGCGATAGGGTTACATTAATAATATTTTTTACGTTCCGGTACAACGTCTGTCGGGTCCGCTAGTGTATAATAAATCTGTAGACGTGTTTGACTGCGCACATATCAAGTAAAGGTATAAAATAATCGTGGAAACGTTTAATGATCATGTATTGTATATTATTCGGTGTAGCTTTAAGTATTTGATTTATCGCAATCGGTTCTCTCTCGGAAATCGGAAAAAACTAAAGTTAAGTAATACTAGCCAGGTCAGTCTTATGATGGGTGACCATTCTTAACACATTTAAACCCCTCCGTGCCTCGAAGAGCACCTTAAGCCGTCGGTCCCGGTTGTCATACAAATATCTATGGCTCGTTGGTTGGAGCCCTAAAAAGTCCGACAATCTGGTCTAACTACAGAACTTCGATATCGCCTAGTACTTGGGTTGTGGCGGTCTAAAGGCAGTCGCTTCACTTAAAATATCGAAGTTCAGCCGTATCGTAGTTAGACTCAATGCCGACCCTAGCTTAGTTGGGTAAAGGCGAGGAGGATGATTTATTATTAGCATATAATACTTGAATGAGGAGTTAAAAAATCCTACTAATATTATAAACGTGAAAGTTTGTGAGGATGTCTGGATGTAGGGATGTATGGATGTGTAGATGTATGGATGTATGGATGTTTGTTACTCTTTCACACTAAAACTACTGAACCGTTTGCAATAAAACTTGGTATGTAGATAGCTGGAGACCTGGATTAATGTATAGGCTACTATTTATCCCGATATTCCCACGGGATCGGGACTTACGCGGGTGAAACCGTGGGGCGCTGCTAGTTTAATATAAACATATTCGATGTGTTCCGCGCGCGCCTATTATTTAACAGGCGGCCGAGGTCTGCCGGGGTTCTCGGGGACTTCCTTCCTAGGATATACCCGAGTCCCTTGCAATAGACCCACGCACTTACGCAAATATGATCATGTATCCGAATATCGCAACTCGCTCAAGTGGCTCCCGGTCCGTCTTGGACGGAATACTCACATCCTTTCTCTACTTTATAACTTATTGTTTAACCCCCTCACTCCCTCTTATCTCAAAGAACGCTTTAGGTTCTTAAGTGACACACATTCCAGGTTCTTGAGATCACCTGAAAACTTGCGACTGCAAATTCCAGTGCATTCTACAAGGTTCGTAGACAAATCTTTTACTGTTGAAGACGTGCTGCACGTCTTTGGAATGCACTACCACTCTCTATCAGACGAGCTCAAACACTATCATCTTTCAAAAAAATGGTAAAAGAATATTATCTGGTAAAATAAATATGTTTACTTTTCTTAGTTAAAATAGATAATTATAATGTATGTATTTATGTATAAATGTGTTATGTATAAATATATATGTAATTAAGTAGGTAGGTATATGTATTTGTATGTGTGCTGTACTAATATAACATATAATACAATTAAAATATGAATGTAAAAATATTATTTATGCAATCCATTCACAGATTGCATAAATCCCTACAAGCTCTTCCTTGGCATTGTGACACCAAAACCACCCACGTATATCATAACACTCCTGTCCATCCTAAGGTTGCCTGGAAGATATTGCTTCTAGCGATAAGGCCGCCCATTGTGCATTTTGTGTATAATTTGTTTGTGTATTGTTTCCTTTTTGGTGTACAATAAAGAGTATGTATTATTATTATTTATTATGTCGGAACACCGTATGGTTTTCAAAATAATAATAATAATACCCTTTGTGCATTTATTTCCTTAAATTGACGTACCTATGATTTCTCTAAGCGATTATAAAATTACATGTCTACGGTTACAAAATAATAAATTCGTTCCATTATGGCAGATTTTCAATCGAAAAATAGTATAGGGGAACACAGAGCGCGGCGGCTTTTCAATAAAATCACAACTGCCGGGGGTTGTAAGGAATATACTTACCTAGTTCATAAATACGGGTATAGAACAAGAAGATCCCACACACTATCTCCTACTAAATTACATCTAAGCTGAAATATTAACAGATAGCCGGAGAAGTTTTTATACATTTATAGACCATTGATTTTCCTTTCGGTTACATTAGTGTGAAATCTTATGTTACACCGTGACTAAATAAAGCTCGGCACATAACATTTCTTTGTTGCAAGGTTGTACCTTAGTATTGTCTGGGAGTAATCTGTTAGGCATACCGAAGGGGCCCATAGTTTCTAGGAAACGGCACTGACTGACTGACTACAGCAAGAGTCTACCTATTGATAGGACAAATCGAGGCAGAAGGTCGTCACAGTTGTTCTGCGATGATAAATAAGATTATCTTGATAATAAAATAACTTTTTTTGTAAGCATTAAAATGCTATGCCTAATAATGACATTTGAAAATAATATTTTAACTTTTATCTTATTGTCGACAGAAAATGTGTTATTGTGGCTTATTTATAAATGATACGTATATAGTATCGCAAAATTTGTTTTAAGATCTACTAAAGACCAACATTTTTGTAATACATAGTTTTTATGTATGATTGACCAAATAGTCAGTGCACGCGGATAAAGCGGCTCGGAAGGGCTTTATCTTCTGGCTTGCATCACGAATACCATTATTTCAGGCTGAAATCTTATAATTACTGGTATAAAATATAGCCTATGTTACTCGCTGATAATGTAGCTATCTATAGGTGAAAGAATTTTTTAAATAAGTCAAGTAGTTTCGGAGCGTATCCATTACAAACAAACAAAAAATCAAATCATTCCTCTTTATAATACTAGTGTAGATCACGGGGGACTACGATGGTTTTCGTGACCATAGAGTTAGTTTGTAATGCGTGGACACACGTATTTTTCACCTAAGCCTAGCCTCACTATACATATTAAATACCCTAAAAAAAGAACAAAATTGCCTTTACAGTGCTGTCGTGTGGCGAAGCGGGAGGCGGGCCGCGGCTGACGAAGCGTTACGTAGGACTGTATACGGGTCCGTACTTTGACCCCACGGCACCAAACAACATCACCACGCAACTGGGCACGCACGCTTATCTACCGTGCAAGGTAAGCTTTCAATAATAATTGTAACTAACCTCACTCCTCCACGTCTGTCAAACATGCTATTATCTAATAAAAGATTACTTGATTTTTTTTGCGTAGTGTAAAAAGTGGCATCGAGTGCCCATTTCAAAGAGCTACGGTAATGTAGGACCAATTGCTTAACATTTATGAAACCTATGTCATGTGAACGTTTTTGTGTAGTATTATCTAATTCTCCCTGTGATAGCCAAGTCGAAATCGAGCGCGTACATTGTTTTAGAACATTTTTAACCGACTTCAATCTTCGCCATTTGTAAACTGATTTAAATCATTCTTTTAAACTAAATAGGTTGTGTTCAAGGTTGGTCCCATATAAATGTAACGAAACTGTTATCACCACCACCGCCTCTAAGGATAGACAATTAAAGTATAAAGAATGCAGCCTATTACAATAATATAATGATTTAGGCGCATTGAAAGGAGTGATACCTTTTTTTTAAAGTTCATGAATACTAAGAAAGCATAACTTCATAGGGTCACAACTGTAAATGAAATGTTTTTGCTGTTATTTTTGTAAACATACGCAAATAAATAGCATAATATAAATACATTTTAGAGGTCCTAAACTTGGCATAGGTTTCATGACTGTTGGGAATTTGGCCTAGACTCCATACAAATTTTCCCTTCGTCCTTTATTGGCATAAGAACAGAAATGTACTAGTACGTGCTTGGTAATTCCAGGTTCGACAACTAAGCAACAAATCAGTCTCTTGGATTCGTCGTCGCGACGCACACATCCTTACAGTGGACAGATTTACGTTTATAGCTGACGAGCGCTTCCAGGCCTTCCTCGTCGAGGCCACGGACACCTGGACTCTACAGGTATAGCTTGCCGTTTTTTGATAATTTACCATAATCATCAAGGAACAAAATTTAATAGGCTAAGGGCCTCGTTCACCATCTCCAAGTAGTGTGTTGATTAGTTAATCGTCAATTAACGTTACGTGCCAAGTAAAAGTTCTGAGTAACTTCAGTCAATTTCACAAACGAAATTAAAGCTTCGAGTAATAACTTGCAGGTTAATTGAATGATGTAACAAAACATACGTTTCAGTCGTTCAAATTTACGTCAAGTGTCATCCGTCAAACGTCATTGCGATTTTCAGTTGTCATTTTTGTGTTATTATTGTCTTTGTCGGGAGAAGCTTACGCGTGTGATTTAATTATTATTTGTTATTCTAGTCTTAGTTAGTAAAGTAGGATCCAGTAGCGAGATACCTTAACGTTAATAGTAGGCATGATTTTGTTGAAACTGCTTGATTTCTGAAATTATATTTGTAAGGGATAACATATGTACCTATTTGAAATTCACTAACTACACTACCACACTTCACTAAAAATATGGGTAATTCCACTCACCTTGGCGTTTTAGGCATGATTTTGTGTTTTATAAGGTTATGCACTTGGGTTACTGCAATCTTCGACAGACGAAATCTAGCAAAGCAATCCATTTCATCTAGATCCTTGAAATAATCAACATGGATTTTAAATGCACGCATCCTCGGCATCCTTCACGTTGAAGAACGTTCTAATTCATCCAATTGATGATCAATCAAATCAAATAAATCCATTTTTATGGTGTATGCGTTAGAAACACGCACAAAATGACAACGTGGTATATATAAAACCGTCAAGTAATCACGCTACTTGGTACGTGGCAAGTAAGTTACTGGTCGGTTAATCCTTTGAGCAGCCCTACTTAAAGGTCGTGAAATTGACACCTTAAGTTACTGGTTATTTTAACCGGTGAGCAGTCTACTCGACACTTTAATTGAGGATGGTGAAAGAGGCCCTAAATATAACGGAATTCTTCGTTTCAGTCTAAAAATGTTTGCATGATAATATCATTGGGCTATTGTTTTTCACTACGTGTATAGATGTACTAAAATGATATTATAATGTGTACTATTTGTAGGTGAAGTACGTGCAGGCTCGCGACGCAGGCCTGTACGAGTGTCAAGTCGGCACTGAGCCCAAAATGAGCCACTTCGTGCAGCTCAATGTCGTTGGTGAGTAACTTAAATTACATCATTCGTAATCTTCTTTTTCCTTGCTCTTAGAGGTGGAATGTTAATTTTAACAGTAAACACAATGTTATCTTTTAATATATCCACAATTCGAAACTACTATTGCGCTGTTTTTCTAAGATGGAACATTTTGATGTTTCATATTGTGCGTATGAACTGTATATATGCTACATTCTCAGTTAAAAAAATATACAGCTGAGTTTAATAAATTATGTTTCATGTTCATTTTTTAATAACAAAAAATCTATGTACAGTTAATACCAAAGAGTCAAGTTAACCCATTAGCGTTCAAAAAATGTTAGAGTACTAATATTCCAAAACTATTTAGATTATATAGATTATCAGTATTATCACAGACCAAAATATATCTATGTAAGTGAGACATCATTAAATATGTGTAGGTGTAAGTAATCCAGAAATATCTAGTCAGTCAAACAAACAAAAAAACGTAGTTTCTTTTAAAATATGTACAGGTTAAAAACAACAAAAGAAATGTTTATTGACATGAAATAAGATCAGTTGTAGTTTTACTGGACTGCAGTAAGGTAATGATTTTTATTTTTCTGAATATTGCATTAAAAAGTAAATAAGTAACCAATTACTATATTCTATTCTATACTGTTCTACTAAAAATAATTGACAATCTTTTGTTAGGACACATATTTCTCCCATTGCAACTTGTATACAGGATGTATTCTAAAAAGAAACACTTACTAAAATCGCTGAAAGGACCTGACTCTAGGATGCAGTTACAATGAGAATTTTTGAAAAAAACTATCTATGAAAACGAAACTTCCACACAGCAGCATGAACATCGACTCAATATCATTTATGAGCGTTTAAAAGCGAACTTCGACTTGGTTTTATTCGTGAACATTTGAGTCGCAAAAGTCCGGAGCAACGCGTACATCGACTAGATGTTATTTGTTAACGTCTGAGTAATGAAAGTTTAGAGCAATGCCAAGAACATTATTCGTGGTTTTTTCTATGGAGTCTTGCCTTTCTTATTTTTCTCTATTGCAGCCGCCTCAACTCAGTAAAATTCCAACGAACTGTATTTGATTGACCAAGCTAAGAAAATAAAACCTTAGAGCCCAAAGTAAAGCCTGCTCCTTTTTTTTAAGTCGGTTAAAAATTGTTAGTTACTTTCACTTGTGCTTTGTCTATGCATTCCATGGGGATAGATCCAAAACCAATAGCAAAAATTGTACTTCCAGCAAAATACTATCTAACCTTGGAGTTCTGTACAGTAGAGGTATAGTGGAGGAGGAGGTTGACGAATCGGCAGCTTCATCATCAGATCATGCTTTCTGTATCATAGCTTTCTGTTCTGTAAGAACTAGATGCATGAAACATATTGGAACAAACAACAATGACGGTGAGGTGACGTTTGGACGTAATATATTTCCAGTGCCAAAGATCGAGATAGTGGGCGAGTCGGAGTTGTACGTGAAGGCCGGTACGACGGTTAGCCTCAAGTGCGTGATCACGCAGGCACTCGAGGAGCCCGCCTACATATTCTGGTACCACAACGATGAGCGCGTGCTCAACTACGACAAGAGCCTTGTCGAGATCCGCATGGAGCGCGTCGCACCAGACACTACGGTCAGTACCTCCACCGAGACTAACAAATTTTGTAATAATCTTTTGCGTTTTCTGAATATCGTCAATAATTCTTTCACAAACGCTATTTTCAGGTGGGCAATCTGATAATCTACAGTCCGCGGCGTGAGGACTCCGGTAACTACTCGTGCTCACCCTCCAACTTGGATTCGGCATCGGTGATGCTGCACGTGCTCAGCGGTCAGTTTACTTTTCAACTCCAAACTATACTTTCACGTTTTACTATTTTAAATATATAAAATACTATTATGAAAATCTTAAACAGAATCATCGTTTTACGAATGTTGTCTCCCTAGAGCAGGATTCCTCAATATTCCTCATACTTATATACATTTTCCAGAACAAAAGATGTACCCCTTTTAAAAGTAAAAGTAGCTATAGATAGAATGCAATCAAGTTATTTATTAAAAAGAAAATACAGTAACTACGAAAAATAGATATTTGTTAGTAATTATTTAATATAATGGGCAAGCTTATTTTTTTTTCTTAATTCAGACTCAACATTTAGTCGATTCCTGTATTTCGTTTTTATATTGACCAACCCACTATTAAAAACCCCACTCCCATATAAATATGTCGTCACAAAGAGTATCAGAATTAATAAATAAATCCCGTTGTCCCCATTGTGCTGTCCCCATGAACGGAGGTATTTATTGTTCCCGTTGTACCCATTACCCTGAACTAGCAATGGGGACCACGAGAAGTCGCCAATTTTGTTCCCGTTGTCCCTTTGCCATATGGATATTAATAGAGAAAGTAGGAATTCATTTTATTTGTCTATAAAAGTAAGTACCTACATCTTGCATAAAAAACGGTGAGAATCGGAAACGGTGGAGATCATTAGAACATTAAATTTAATAAAAAATAAATGATACGTAAATATTTTTTGAAATGTTTAAAAAATTATTTACTTTTATATGCCATCCACTTGATGGGTTTTATGGGTTCAATAGTTAAATACTGTGTTAACACAGTATTTAACAGACATACAAAAATAATAAAAAAAGGAAATGACTTATATGTAGTGTTTTTTCGGATCTTGTATCCTCGACACTACTCTCCTTGGGTCGTGGCATGCATGCGAAATGAAAAATTAAACGATTCAAGTATGTATTCATAATCATTCAGTCATTTAAAATTTTTTTTGTGAAATAAAATGCGAGATAAACGTTCCAAATATGGGTCCAATTACGGTTTAAAATCACAGAATTCACTTTCTAAAACTTTACAAATGTTAAACACAGTTTATTAATTATAAATTATCAGAATTACAAAATCACAACTTAGATTCTACTATTATACACATGCAAAAAAGGGCTCATTCCCAAAGCTCCAACATTCTATTGCTCGTATATTCCCAACAGCTCCAAAATTATATAAATAAATAAAAATCCAAATCATTAAATGTTTTTAAAAATTAATACATGAATTCGCAGCGGTTCTCAGCATTGATGAAAGTTCATACATTGATTCCCAAAGACTCCAAGAGATTTCTTGAATATTTTATTCTTTTCTTTCCCAACGGCCCCATGGAATTATTCGGTATAGTTAGCAGGTTCAGGTAAAAACATAAATAAGTAATGAAATTCATGAAATAAGATAAGTAAGGGTGTATTGTAAGTCTCAGGCTCAACAACCATTCGGAAGGCTCAACCATTTGGAAACGGGCGGTTATAGATCGAAACAGGCAGATGTGATATTATGTTATCCATTTTTGTTTTCTTTAATCATTTTACATTTGACGAAGCAAACTATTGTTGCGGTGACTCTGTGTGAGTTGATCTATAATTTTTAATTATAATAATTATTTATTAAATCGACGATTTCGAATAATTGATGGTCAATTTTATGAAATAAAGATTTTTTTGAATTGAATTGAATTGAATCAGAATAATCACACTCATCTCTATCTTAGATTAAATAGCCTTTAACATTGAATATTTAATATCATCTCAAGGCACCTCACACTTATATTAACTTAAACATTTTAAAATCACGTGTCGTGTCTTTCTTTAATGGCTATCTACTTTACATATACAATTACATATAAGCTGTAAAGAATCTTGTAATTTTCACTGACTGTACTTTTGATAAATCTCATGAAGCCGTTGTAAATTCATGTATAAACCTTATTAAAATATTTAGTTATTTAAAATATATGTTTGGAACTGTTGGTAATAAAAGAACAATATAATCTAAAATAATATTTTATCTGATTTAAAATAAATATATCTTAATCTCTGTGCATCTACCTCGTTTTGTCTCTGCATCGCCCAAAGTCAACTGGGAGAAAATGCCTCTGCATTAAGTCCACCTTTGACACATTTTGTGCATAAAGTATAAATGAAAAAAATAAAAAAAAAATAATCTTGAAGTTCATGAAAAACTGCATGCCATTTGTACCTTACAGGTAGTAATAATTATAACATAAATGTATCAAACAAACGTAAATATAATTATTGTAATTTCAATAATTACGTACCTATATAGAATATAATACAATAAAATAAATAAACAAATGTATAATACGCATCTCTACCTGTTTTTTATAATTATTTTTGATTATTTTATCCAAGTCTAGCTGTCCCCATCAATGGGAAAAGAGCAATGGGGTTACTAAATTCTTTAATTATTTTATTCAAATCCCACCGTCTCCCTTATTGCGTTCAGAGTAGGAGGAACAGCGGTAATAATTTTCAATTATTTTATTCAAGTCCCGCTGTCCCCATTAACGAAGGCAGAGCAATGGGGACAACGGAAACAATTTTTTATTATTTTATTCAAATCCCGCTGTCCCCATTAATGGGAACACGGGTGATGGGATTGAGAAATGATTTGCAAGTCAGGTGCGTTCGGTTGGGTGCGAGTTCAATTCCCTAGTCTAGTCAACAAGTTAAAAAACGTGTTAATTCTTGATACTGCGAATTAAAATACGTCCGATAGCTCGTTGGACTCGTCACAACGTCTAGAAAAATGTGCATAAATTTGCAACCCGCACATTAACAATTGCAAAAGTTGTAAACAATTAAAGATTCTAATAAAAGGGGGTCTACTTTTTCGGGAATAACTCAAAAGCTATTGATGCTAGAGAAATGAAACAAAACATTCTGAAAGTGTCCGTACATCGTTCACCCCAGAACCAACAGCAATGGAAAAATGCTTGTTATATTTGGAATCATGTATGAATTCTTATCACATTTTATTTAAACGGCGAACTAGCTAGTAAAGCGCAAAAATGCAGAAAATATATCCGATTTTGAGATTATGTTTGATTCATTCATTTTTTATGTGACATATATTTTAATCGCCCTGAATAGATTTCGAGACTTTCAAATAAATTTTATAGATAGGTACTATTGATAGATTACGAGACAATCAATAGCATATCTATAAATACGGTAAGTATTTATAGATAGTTGTTTAAAGGTAAACAGAACAAAGACATGTTCATCACACAACGATTTGCAGTGGTGTGGGAATCAAATCCATAACATAAAACTTAACAGTAAGGGTCAATACCTACATCATTTTATGTTAGGATTTCTCTGTGTAGGTGGGTATATGTATATAATAAATACGACTAAATAAAAAAATACAACTTTTTCTTTATTTATTAGTATTAATTTTCTATATTAGCAATTAGAATATTGTAGAAAAAATTGGGCAGGGGTTTACTATTTTGTTACCTTGAGTAACTTAAGTAACTTAACTTGACTGGCCTGTTGGTCTAGTGGTTAGTGACCCTGACTGCTAAGCCAGAGGTCGTGGGTTCGATTCCCACCCAGGACAAATAATTGTGTGATGAGCACGATAATTTGTTCTGTGTCTGGGTATAATTTATCTATAATATTTATGTATTTAGAAATATATAAGTATGTTTATCAGCAGTCTGGTTACCATAGTACAGGCTCTGCCTAGTTTGGGATCAGACAGCCGTGTGTGAGATGAGTATGTCAGTTGTATGTCAGTTGATGTGCCTCCAATGGTGCAAGCTTTTCTATAATTATGTTTTGTGATAAGATGATGAGGAGTATCTGTTCATAGTGAAATTAGTTGATGTGAACGAGTATGAGAGTCCAACATGCAGTGCATAATAAGATCATTATCTTGAACGTGAAAAAAAAAATGGGTGCGTGTACTTACGAGTACGTACGCGCGTGACAAGTTATACTTCTTTGACATCATTAAAAAAGTATATAAGCACAATTTTTAACTAATATTTACGAATAGTCAATAATATTAATCAAATATTCAATTTAAATTACTACTGAATATAATTTATTAGCACATATATAATTCGCACTTGTATGAAACTAAAACACGTGTTGTGAATGTATAAACTAGAAACATGTGCATAAATATTATAAATATGAAAACAGTGATCAGAGGCGACGAGCGTGCCAACATGCGCGATTAATAGAGGTGCTATTTCTATTTTGTTGCTAGCTTTTTTCGAGACTTAATGAGCGGTTTAGCGGACAACTTCAACTTGTTACTTTTCTCTCATCATTTTTTCATAACGCGCCTAAAGAAGTATAACTTCAAGAGTATATTGTTTACTCCTATGCTACATATATTTGTCTCATAAATGTTATGTAGCCATAATCTAAAAAATAATATGATCGAAAACTTTGGTTGAGATAATAATTAGCAGTAAATTTCTGAGCGTTATTAAAGGCTGTAAAGGGCATAGTGTGCCTACCAAACGAGGTGCTGTTTATTTGTATACAGAGAAGAATTTGCTCATCTTTTAAAACCACAGAACCGCCTGCATATCAGCAATTAGCGCAATATACACATTCCATTTCGTAGTCTTATATCCGTTATCAAAGCCAGGTCTCATGAAAGTAGTACACAAAGTCCAGAAATCACAGCTAGAGTATGTCGGTATTGCAAGTAAAGAGAGTCCGTTAGAGTAGTCGAGTAGTAAAATAAATATCCAAAATATCAGAAGAAAACAAAAGTACACACCGAACTCTTGAAGTGACAGCTACTTGAGGCTAGGATTACAGATTTGAATTGATAATATTGATTGTGTCAGAAATCGATTTCAGTTTGGCGCAAAGTCCTAAATACATGTGAATCGATAATATAGATTTCGGGAAAAAAATATTTTGATCTTGCCCAATGTCATAAATATGGATCATTGGATTATTCACTTTTAGGTATGTACCTAAATGTGAAAAAAAATGCTATTTCATTTAAATAATAAACGATAGCTACTTTCATAACGATGCTATTGTTATTGCGGAATGTACGAGTATGAATCAGTTATGTACTTGTTCACGATAAATTAAACAAAGGTTTCTTGATTTTAGATATACTTCAAAAACGGAAATTTACAAATTTGAAAACGTGTTTTAACGATGAGTAGTTAGCGAGAGAATATGCCTTGTACATAATGTAATATAAAAGTGAATGAAAAACGAATGGCGAATGGAATCGAACAAGTTCGATGAAAGTGTCGTAGACATCCTCGGGGGCCTTGAAAGCTGTAGGTGCAGCTTTCAACTTCAGTGATTTAGGTCTTCATCCGGAGAGGGCAGTAGACACAGTCTGTTAATAGCTCTTCGCAATGAGCCCTGTGAGGTAGTTACGTCGGCAACTCGAGGCACACCATCACTGCCGGGAAATAACTTTGAGACTCTTCCGAGGCGCCAGCATAAAGGAGGGGAGCTTTCCTCCTTGATTAGGACTAGGTCATCAACCTTCAGATCTCTGCATCGCACCTTCCATTTTGTCCTTTGTTGGAGCTCCGAGACGTACTCTGTGGACCACCTCCTCCAAAAGTGCTGACGAGCTTGTTCTAGACGCTGAAACCGGTCAAGGCGACTTGTGCTATAGTCTAGCAAGTACGGCGATGGCAATGACGTCAAAGGCCTACCAATTAAAAAGTGACCCGGGGTAAGGGGAGATAGGTCTTGAGGTGAAGGACTTAAAGGACATAAAGGTCGGCTGTTTAGTATCGCCTCAATCTGAGCGAACAACGAACTCAGTTCCTCGAAAGTCAAGTGAACATTTTTTATGGTTCAATTTAAGTGAAATTTCGCAGACTTGACCCCGGCCTCCCAGAGACCACCAAAGTGAGGAGCGTATGCTGGCGAGAAGCGAAATTCAATGCCTTCGCGAGATGCATAGTCAATGATAGACTCACTGTTAGTCTGCAAAAATGAATTTATTTCTTTCGCTGCTGCAACAAAATTTCTACCATTGTCGCAATATATGACCTTAGGTTTACCTCTACGGGCTATAAATCTTTTTAATGTCAATACAAATGCACCCATTGTTAAGTCACTAACTAACTCTAAATGGACACACTTGTACCGAAAACAAATAAAGATGCACAGGTAACTTTTAGTTATTTTGCAACCGCGTCCTTTGCGATCTGTAATAAGAAAAGGACCGGCAAAGTCGGTACCTATTGTGCTGAAAGGAAAGTCAGGTTCTACGCGATCTGCAGGTAAGTTTCCCATAATGTTATCCATAGTTCGAGCATTAAAACGACGACAGATTACGCAATCGCGCGCTACACGTCTAGCTAAAGTTCTACCTCCTACAGGCCAGTAGCGTTCTCTAATAGATGCCAAGAGGTGCTGCGGACCAGCGTGCAACAAGCGTAGATGCTCCTGTTTGAATAGGAGCTTGGTTAAGTAATGAGTGGAATTTAGTAAAATAGGGTGACGTTTGTCATATTGGTAAACTGATGAATCGATGCGCCCGCCGACTCGAATAATGCCATCCTCATCTAAAAATGGGTTAAGAGACGTAAGCGCGGCTTTAGAATTTAGAGATTTGCCCTTTTGTAGTAATCCTAACTCTATAGGGAAGGCGTCTTCTTGAGCTAACTTTAAAGAAAATTTGTGAGCATTTTCTATCTCAGAAACCAGGAGGGGACCTTGTATTCTATCTGCTTTATTGTGTGCTTTACAATTATTTATAAATCTAAAAAGTCTTGCTAACACTCTAACAACAGCAGTTAAGGAAGAATACGTAGCAAAAACTACAGACAAATCGGGCATAGAAACTGCCTCCTCCCCACCCAAAGTATGATGGGACTTTAGCTCTGGTAATTCTATTGAGCCTAAATCATAAGCAGGCGGCCAGGAAACTTCTGATTCTAAAAGAAAAGATGGACCATTCCACCATATAGAAATGTCTGCCTGGTCTGGATCGACGCCACGCGAGACCAGGTCTGCTGGATTAAGAGAGGTGGGTACGTAACGCCAGTCAGTGGGATTTGTCAGCTCATTTATAGCAGCTACTCTGTGGGCAACAAAGACTTTAGTTTTATTAGAGTTAATCCAACCCAAAACAACAATAGAATCTGTCCAATATACTTGACGCTCTATAGGGCAGCGTAATGCAGCTGTGACAGTAGCAGTCAGTTGAGCCCCTAATAGGGCAGCGCAAAGTTCGAGCCGTGGTATAGTGGTAGGCTTGATGGGTGCAACCCGTGATTTGGCGCATACCAGGCTAACTTGTATTGCGCCCGTACTAGAAACTGACCTCAAATAGACACAGCTACCGTAGGCGCATAGCGAAGCGTCGGAAAAGCAATGCATTTCTACAGAAATATAATTATCAATTAAAATGAGTCGTGGAATTCTGAGAGAGGATAAATTTGAAGATTTTGTTGAGAACTGTAACCAAGAAGACTTTATTTCTAAAGGAACAGGTTCGTCCCAATCCATTTTGTAACTCCATAGTTTTTGTAACAGAATTTTTGGTTTAATTGTGAAGATTGATAGAAGACCAAGAGGATCGAATATTTTAAAGGTAGAAGAAAGTATAGTCCTCTTTGTGACATTTTCGGAAGTTGAAATATCGTGCTGATAGTGGAATTCGTCGGTAGAAGGCGTCCAACCCACACCTAGTGTACTAGTGGCATTACTAATCATAAGGTTTCCATGTTCCAGGTTAACGGAGTCTTCGAGTAACTCAGGTAAGTTCGAACGATATTTACGTAAGTGAAAGCCTCCTTTAGCTAACTCAGAAGAGACGGCGAGACGGATATGACGTAATTCCTCCCCAGTGCTCGCTCCGGTAAGCAAATCATCGCAATATAGATCATCCTGGATTATAGTTTTGATCTTGTGATCTTCACACTCTTCACCAAGCTGCCAAAGAGAGCGAGTAGTAAGGAAAGATGCACTAGCAAATCCGTAAGTAACTGTGTTTAAACGTAGGGTCCTAATAGGCTTATCTTCACTATCGCGCCACAAAATGAGTTGAAGATTGCGATCAGCATCCCTGAGGAGCACAGAGCGAAACATTTTCTCGATGTCTCCTGTCAAAACAAACTTATGTTGTCGAAAACGAACTAATATATTAAATAATGATTCTTGCACTACTGGTCCAACAATTTGTAAATCGTTGACGGAAATCCCAGATGTAGTACGAGACGATGCGTCAAAAACAACGCGTAATTTAGTTGACTCGCTTTGTTCCTTTATCACTGGATGGTGGGGCAAGAAATAAGCATTCAAAGGTCTAGACTCCGGGGATTCGGATAGGTGACATAATGCTTCATATTCATTAATAAATTGACAATATTGTAATTTTAACTCTGGTTGTTTTCGAAAACGAGCCTCTAAATTGAAAAACCTCTTTTTCGCTAAATTATAGGAATCACCTAAACAATCCGTGTTGTCACGAAGTGGCAACCCTACACAAAATTGACCATTACTAGTGCGAGTAGTGTTGGTGAGAAAATGCTGCTCGCACAATTTTTCTTCGTTACTAAGGGGTTTTTTCTGAGGGAAACTCTCTAGTTCCCAAAATCTAGTTAACTCGTCGTGTATATTAGACAAACTATCATCATTACAGACAAAGTTGCATGTGATAGATTTAATTTTATTTTCAGTAAAATTAGGCAAAGGTCCCGTGACGAGCCATCCCAATTTCGAAGCTTGGAGTTTAGGACAACTATGTCCTAACGAATGCTGCTGAGCACCTATGATGTCCCAGAATAAGTCAGCACCGATTAAAATATCTACGGGGGATGGTTCATTAAAAGAGGGATCTGCTAACTGAAATTGACTAAGATTTAATTTTTTAATATCGAAGTATACTTTAGGTAGGTGGCCTGAAATTTGAGGTAAAACTAAACATGAAACAATTACATTAAATTTACTAGTTTCTGAATTGATGCGTATAATACAGCGTTCTGTGTTAAAATTTAATTTTTTGTTACCAATGCCTATTATGCTAACGTCGGATGGCTGAGGAGTCAGGTTTAGGTGGCGTTTTACAGCCTGGGTGATGATAGTCGTCTGACTCCCGCTGTCGAGTAGCGCTCGAACTATTATAGACTCGTTGGTGGCCAGGTTGGTAACTTTTACTCTAGCAGTACATAAGAGTACTTCAAAAGGGTATATAGAAGAAGACATAGTGACAGAATTAATTGAATTCGCACTTTCGATTTCATCTGGTTTGTGAAGAAGAGAATTATGACGTAATTTGCAATGACGACAGGTACCTGGAAGTCGACAACGTTTAACAATATGGCCGGGTCTTAAACAATTTTCACACAATTTGTTAGAAGAAACAAAGGCTAATTTTTCCTGAAGAGACTTTGCCTTAAAGGACGAACACTCATAAAGGCGATGCTTATTTTTACAATAAAAACACTCTGGTAATTTAGATGAAAAAGTGTTGTCTTCGTTCGGCAAAACGACTAATGACCTTGAGCTAGTGTGTTTATGTTGATTACTAAAAAACTGTTTCTGTTTGTTATCCTGATTATCGTGCTTATGACGATAAACAGTCTCTAAAACATCAGCGCGAGCTTTTAGAAAACTGAAGAAATCGTTGAGTGTAGGTATGTCGCTTAAATTATTTCGGTGTTCTTCCCACTTAAAATATGTGCTACTATTTAATTTTCCTGCAATCATATATATGATAAGAACATCCCATTTGTCAGTCGGGAGCCCTAGGGAATTAAGAGCGCGTAAATTCTTTGTGACATGGTCAATAATAAATCTTAAGGATTTATCATTTTCCTGTACTGCATTAATATTAAATAATGCCTTAAGATGGTTGTTTATCAATTGGCGCTTATTGTCGTAACGATCGCATAATAGTTTCCATGCTTCAGAATAGTTGCTATGGGAAACCTCCAAATTGGCAATCACTCGAGCGGCTTCTCCCTCAAGATATGATTGTAAATAATGATATTTGTGAATACTTTCAATTTTTTCGTTAGCGTGAACTAACGAAACAAATGTTTCTTTAAATTCCAACCACTTAAAATAGGTACCGTCGAAATTTGGAATCTTAATCACCGGTAATTTAAAACCTAGTGCATTACAACTGTGATCATTATGATAACACGTAGCCATAGATGATTTATTTTGAATTTGATCTAACGTATTTTTCTTAATTAAATCTTGAGAAAATGCAATACAATGGTAGAAATCCTGTTCAATTAAATCCCTCGTAACTAACTCACTATCTAGACTATCGGGGTTAAGGGTTTCTATAAGACTTTGCACCTCGTCAAATTCAATAAATAACGCCTCACATTTTGATAACTTCATCGAGAGTTTACTCACTTCTAAATCAGAAATATTTTCTAAAGACGACAAAACATCGAGACTTAATTTAAATTTTGTTACGCGTCCTCTGATTGAACCGCGTTTACTAATTAACTCTTTTAACTTTAAAGATTCCGACATTTTATAAGTTGAACTCTCAACGAGCTACCACAATATGTTTGAATGATTGCGTAATAAATAGATAACAAAACAGCATACGATACGCTCCTCCCTCTGTCGATCAAACTGATGCACGCGAGCGGCCCTCGTAGTCTGCGTTATGTTGTTTACAATATAGGTAGGGCCGGCCAGTAGTCAGGTAGCAGCGATGCACTAGCGATGCCGTGTACAAGTATCACTGAAATAGATTAATTCCGTACGCCTAAGTTTACCAATAATAATAACTCGTGAGAAAAAACGTTATTTTGCAAAACTTGTAAGTTTAATCGAGAAGATATGTATCCTTATTATATTTATGGGGAGAATTAGATAATATACTATTAAAGGAAGCTATTGTAGTGCTATAGTTATTGAAATAGTGCCTGGTTGAACAAGTAATCACAAGAACTAGTCACGTTGAAAATTATAAGTGCATGAATTAAGATGGCGGGTAAGTTAATTGATGAGTGAGTGAACACTGAAGTGAAATTAATTAACTACATTTGTGCTTTGCCTAATTCAATATAGGCTTCTTTGGTGACTAGGCAGACTAGACACAAATAGAAAAGAATAAAATTTCACTTGCTCTCGAGAAACAAAACCCGCTAAAGGCACAGATCGAACGATTTAGATAGGTAAATTAGTAAGATGGAACGGGCTCACTTTTTAAGTAAATAGGCAGGACCCCTTGTCCTTCTTTTGACTGGTTTATGGTGAATTTCGCTTGATCGGAGTTCCGTAGTCTCAGCAACGTTCCCAGAGTAGATTGGCGAAGGTATGGTTGTTTGACCCAGGTAAATAGGTTTCCAGTATACGCAGCGCGGCGATATTAAAATATTAGGCACAGCCTTCCCTTGGTAAGATTTTCGTCTGGTGTCGATTATGTCCTTCTAATACCCTTGACACAGGAACATTCGGAGTAGATATTTGCTTCAATCCGACGATTGAGGTCCTGTCACGGTCGCCAATTTTGTTCACGATAAATTAAACAAAGGTTTCTTGATTTTAGATATACTTCAAAAACGGAAATTTACAAATTTGAAAACGTGTTTTAACGATGAGTAGTTAGCGAGAGAATATGCCTTGTACATAATGTAATATAAAAGTGAATGAAAAACGAATGGCGAATGGAATCGAACAAGTTCGATGAAAGTGTCGTAGACAGTACTTATTGCGGAATGTATGAATCAGTTATGTACTTATTGCGGAATGTATGAATCAGTTATGTACTTATTTGTAAGCAATTTAATCGTTATCCTTAAAACCAGTAGTTATGTGTTAGATTTAAAAATGTAACCGAAACCACCATTGAATTATAGTTAATAAGGTAATAATATTACTTAGTAATCGAATTCTTTCAGTTTGATTTGGATTGAGTTGCGCATCCTTAGCCGGTTGATATTGATTGAAAATGTAGGCAACTAAAAATCGTTACAATATTCTTAATTATTAATTGAGAATAGCTGCTGGTCCGTTTGATACAAATATTTGCCTGTAATTCATTAAAATAGATAAATAATTATGGTGTAACCTACATGTTTGTTGGTTTTGGGGCGAGATTTGGCGATGTTCTTTTTGAAAAAAAAAGCTGACTCCCAAATCTTCTTAATATCTTTTGTTAATATGCAATTTTAGACAACGTGTTTAATGAAACAGTGCCTTACATCAAACCATCGTTGTATAACAGCAACTACCCTCCGTGGTATAATCGTGAAATAATTCATTGCTTAAAACTTAAAAATTCATATCATAAACTTTATAAAATCTCCGGAGGAAATCAATTATATTACGCTTTTTTTAGTTACTGCCGTAAACAGTACAAACAACAATTAGATAAAAATTTACAAACATACTACAACAAAATAGAAAACAGTATAATACATAATCCTAATACCTTTTGGTCCTATATAAAATACAATAGAACGTCTAATGAATCTTCTACATTTGGCCTATCCGACCCACAGCAAACACCTGGTGCAATCGCGTCGTATTTTAAAAGTGTATTCCTATCGAGTACACCTGTACTGGACCCGCGCGCCGCGCTGTCAGCCGCGCGCTCCGCGCCGCCGCCGCCGCCGCGCCTTGCGCTAGCGCCCGACGTGTGCGTGAACATTAGCTGCATACAGGAGTGCGATGTACGTCCCGCCATAAAAAAAACTTAGACCAAAATTTTGTGCATGGAAATATTCTAAAGTCCTACCTATTTACAAGAATGGGTCTAAGCATGAAATAAAAAACTACCCTGCAGTAGCAGTATTATCTGTTTTTGGGAAAATAATGGAATCCATACTGTACAACTTAATCTATACACAATTACAAAACTGGATTTGCGATCATCAACATGGGTTTGTACCCGACCGTTCCACTTCCTCTAATTTATTAAACATTACAACATTACTTACTAACGAAATAGATGCCAAAAAACAGGTCGATGTAGCATATCTCGATTTTCAAAAAGCCTTTGATCAAGTGGATAACGATGTTCTGCTTATCAAAATAGCTAAAATAGGTTTTGCTGATAATCTCATTTATTTCTTTTCAAACTATTTAAAGAACCGCCAACAGTTTGTTTTATTTGAAAACACAAAATCTGCGACATATACCGTCAACTCGGGCATAGGACAAGGAAGCTGTTTGGGTCCTTTGTTGTTTTTAATATTAATTAACGACCTACCCTCTGTTATTCAATATAGTACGTGCCTAATGTTTGCGGATGACGTAAAACTGGCTCTAACCATCAACTCAGCTGCTGACTGCGAACTGCTACAAATTGATTTAAATAATGTATTCAATTGGGGTATTGAAAATAGCTTAAATCTCAATGTAAATAAATGCGCTATTATGTCATACACTCGCACTCGCTCACCTGTACTTGAAAATTATTCAATAGCTAATAATGGATTACCACGAGTAACCACCATTAAAGACCTAGGGACATGGTTCGACAGCCACCTGACGTTCCATGACAACATTAATAAATTATGCAGTAAAACACGTAAAAGTTTAGGATTCGTATTAAGGCAAACAAAGTGCTTTCATAATAAATTAACATTAACATATATATAATTATAACATATTATATAATTCTTATGTTCGTAGTAACCTTGAAACTAATGCAGTAGTTTGGAATCCGCACCAAATCAGTTACACACAAAAGATAGAAAGAGTACAGAAAACTTTCGTTCGATACTTATTTAAGAAACTTTATTATTATTATCCGTATTTATACCCAACCCTTTACATCGTAGGAATTGTAGACTACAGAATGCTAGCAGTACGTCGGAATGTCACCCTCGTCACATACTTTTTCCGTCTACTTCGGATGTTACCTATAACCCGAGTCTATTAGCACAAGTGAATTGGCGCGTGCCGCGACGCGGAAGCTGTGCGGTGCGTGAGCGCCACCAGCGCCTACTAGCGGCGCCGGCCGCGCGTTCTAACCTCGGTCAGTTCGCGCCGCTGTCGTGTGCTGTTAGATACATTAATGAAATTTTGATTTTTGATCAGACACTAGACATATTCATATGCTCTGAATATCTGTTTATGAAGGCAGCAGGGCGTTACCTCGAGACACTGACGATTTCTAGTTCTGTTACCTAGCTATAGTACCTATTTGTAACCCAGCTGCTTATATTGTTTCACTTATATTGTTTCATTTATTTATTACCTACCAAAGTTTTTATAGATATTACTAAGTACCTACTTATATACTATTGTGTAAGGATTATCTGTAAACAAAATGTATCTTTCTGATAATAAATAAATAAAAATAGTTTTTATTTAATGTTCAAAATAGGACTTCGCGCGGCTAAAGCACTACCGTAACGCTGCCTGGAATCCGGCCGCTAATTACAAAAAATATTTTTTCTTTTATTTAATATTGATTAAAACATTTTAAAATAGTGTCATCTAGACTTGAACGAAAAAAAAATCTGCAGAAAGAAAGGTTATTAAATGACACATTTGTTAATTAATGCATTTTTTAAACTCTTACTAACATTGTAACTTCGATAATATAATTGTTAAACTAAAGGTCTTAAATTATTTCGCTTCTTGTAGACCTTTTAGTAACTATACTAAATGAAGTGGTCCGTATGCGGTATTTTTAATTATTATTATCTATTAGTTGTGAATATTTAAAGCAATAAAAAACCCATAAAGGCCAAAAAGGGTACAAACATTTGATTTTGACTATTGATTTTAATTTTTTCAGCAATTTAATACATATTTTAGAAAAATGTTTTTTGTCATGTAGTTAGCTGAACAATGTAAAAAGATTTTTTTTAATGGTTTAAAAATGTTTTTTTTTTTTTTATATTGTTTGAACAAGATATTAAGTCATTTTTTTTATCATATAATTGTACAGGTACCGCTGTTTTTGTTATTTTTTTTCCCGAAAAATATATAAACATATACTTTAATTGTTTATAACAAATTCTTAATTTAATAAACAAATAGATGCGTTTAGTAGCAGTAGTCCGGTTGATCGAACTACTGCAACTCTTCAGTTGCATTAGTTCGGCTGCAAAAAAACATCGAACTATTGCTACTGTTTTTTGTAGCAACAGTTGGTTAATAATTTAAACAAATCAAACTTTTTATAATTGAAAGGAAACAAGTAAATAGGGAATATGCATGTATTTTTTTTTATCTTTTATTGACTTGTTCCATTATTCTACCCTAACAAAAAATATAAATAACCTTGGCAATGTTCAAATCAATTTTTAAAATAACATTGAAAACATCGATAAAATTTGATCTGTTTGAACGCCGCCATATTTCGCGGGCCTTGGATGACGTCACGTTCCACGCTTAGTGTTTGTTTCATAAACTTACTTGAAGTGTTACAATAATTTTATACCGACTTCCAGTTGTAATTACTATTTATTGTAATTGTACTGGCCACTAGTGGGCAGTAGGTCGAAGTCATTCAATATTACTCGCCTATTATCTCAATTATTTATCCTTTGAACGTTACTTGCTACACAAATGCGTGGTCCGGACCACTTTTCGTAACTTTTTACCTCATTTATAAGCCCAATAATAAATTCTTTATTCAATTCATTTTTTAATATGCATATTTCACTCCTTTTACCTCAGCGGATGTAAAATCTGGATTTGATGCAAAATATATAGTCATCATGAATGCACCTATTTTCGGTAGATTGTCCGATTGTGCTTTGACAAAACTACATTCAGTCATTGTCGTAGATGATTTCTAATATCACTAGAATGCCCAAATTGCACTAGCTAAGAGCATAAACCACAGGACCACCTATCTTTCTCCGTAACACTACGAATATAGGCGCCGATAATGACAGAACGTGGAATATCACGTCATGTTTTGTTTCGACCAATGGTGAAGCGTTTTGCAAAGTTGATTCCGCGCCCTTATTTTGCATATTTTAATTAATATTTTTTTTGCAATTAAACACGAACTAAATTAGAAAATAATTGTTTAGGCATAATATCTGGACAATAAAGATTCAAGGGAAAATTAATCAAGTAAATTTAAACAATATGCATATTCCCTATTGAAAGAAAACAAATGTATATTTTAAAAGGAACATGTATTATGTATATGGATTTTGTAGAAAATCGAAAATAATGAATTTTAAAATGAATAAATTTACTTAATGTATTGTTTAAACAATAAGAAAATAAAAACGAGACAGCGTTACGGCAGTGCGTTAGCCGCACGGAGTCCTATTAAATAAAAGCTATAAACAATAGAGATCAAGTCCGGGAGTCAACCTTTTTTTTTTTGGAAATTTCCTCTTCTTCATATATTCCCAAAAAAGTAGACCCTCTTTTTATTGTTTATAACTTTTGCATTTGTTAATGTGCGGGTTTGAATTTTATGACGAATCCAAAAAGAATTAACACGTTTTTCAACTGGTTGGCTAGACTACCCGCTCAGTTCAACATTTATTCAATTAATTCAATATTATTAAAACGTCTATTTGCATTAGTTTAAATGTTTCTATGAATAATATGAATTAATTTACAAAAAAAGTAAGTATGTTTATCCGTGTTTTAGAATCCACATTGCAGCAATATGTTATATGTTCCAGCATATTATTATATTTGAGGTTACAGGCGAGCAGCCCGCAGCAATGCAACACGGCAACCTCGCCGCGCGCGTCTCTCCTGCGGCGAGCGCGGCGCTGCTGGCACTGCCGGCTCTCGCCGCGCGCGACACGCGCACCGCCCTGCTCAGGCTACTAATGATCGTGGCGTGCGCCCTAGTTTTTCCGTTAGTATCTATATACTGCACTTATATTGTACAATTTCTACATTCTTATCTCATAAGATAACCATGAATAAAATTATAATATAATTAAATTGTGCATATAGATTCAACACATAATTTCATTATTACAACAAAAAATAATTAACTTTTTACTGAATCTACCCGTTGTTATTACCCGTCATTAAAACATGAATCTCGAATCAGATGATTACCCGGAGGCACAACAAATTTCATTGCGAGAAATAGTTCACGCATTGAAAAGGTGAAAAGGTGAAAATATCATGCATTCCTGTATTTTTTGGTTTATGGAATGTCATTGCAAAAAGAAAGAAACGTATTTAAGTAGCCAAGCTAGACAGAAAATCCGCCTTTAGGTAAAATTATATCAAACTTTTTTTTTAATATTTTCACTATATTGTTCTCATTTGTACGCATGCAGATTATTCGTAATTGTACGATCCTTTCCTTCATTTCTTGTGGTTTAAATTGAATGTCACCTAAACTGGGAAGAGAAAATAATCAGCTCCATCGAGTTGAAAACAAAAAGACGGCATTGCCTAAAATTGCACCTACCATTTATTATGATCCCATAAAGTTGGAACCTGTGAGCGCTGTTTGTTGAGACCAATGTTATGTAATGTAATTTACTAA
Organism: Callimorpha dominula; assembly: GCA_949752705.1. Taxonomy (NCBI): domain Eukaryota; kingdom Metazoa; phylum Arthropoda; class Insecta; order Lepidoptera; family Erebidae; genus Callimorpha; species Callimorpha dominula. Next base: position 22,316,251 of record OX457005.1, read on the forward strand.
AGTGAATTCTGTAACTTAGTAAAGTAGCAAAAAATCAACAAATCTCCTCAGAGTGAGTGAATACGATCACAGTATTGCACACACAGTATTGATCACAACATGTATTTATCAAGCTGTGCCAACACCTATCTAGCGCGAGCTGCCTCGCTCCTAAACCTTTGACTAATAGATGCACAATCCGGTACTAAATTAAAAATAGCTGGTATAATGATTAAATTCAAAATCAATTAATTGGTTGAGTTTCATGTTAGAGGTATAAAGAAATCCAGAAAAAAAGTCTTTTCGCTCCTTAGATACCAAGTTACATCTATCGTGTGTAATAAGATATAAGACTAGCATTTGCATTCAAACAGTATCATTTAGTGCAATAGAACTGATGAAGTTTTGATTGTGAATTATGTCAAAACTGTCGCGTTTAAGTAGATTTCTTCGTCTATTTTTTCCGCTTAAGCTCAGTAAGTCGGGGAAAAAGTATCTTCTTATTTTATATACAAATTCAAGACATTTTGTTTCAAAGTTTAATTACATTAATTATAATAATATATATGTTCCATTTTGTTCGATAACTTGTTGCCATCTTGTAGATAGTGACATAATCCCGTTGCTGTAGAAATCTTGGGATTTTTTTATCCAAAAACTGCGACAAGTAGTTTTGACAGTTCTCTCTTGATGTTAACCTAACACTACCCAAAGAATTCTGAAGAGACCGAAACAGGTGAAAATCTGAAAATGCCAGGTCAGGATTATATGGTGGATGCATTAACACTTCCCAACCAAGCTCTCTCATTTTTGCTGAGTGGCCAAAGATGTGTGTGGTCTAGCGTTGTCATGATGAAAAACCACTCCTTTTCTGTTGATCAATTCCGGCCGTTTTTTTCCTTAATTTCTTGCTTAAGTCTCATTAGTTGTTGGCAATAGAGATCCCAATCGATGGTTTTACTCGGCGGTAATAGCTCATAATGAACGATACCCTTCAAATGCCACCAAACACACAGCATCACCTTATTGCGTGTTAATCCGCGTTTTGCTACATTCTGTGGAGCTTGACTTTGACCCAGATCTTTTTCACTCCACTGGTGATCCACTTTCCGCCACCACTGTGGTCACTGAGGCCACTGTGGCAGTGTAGATCACCACTGGTGATCCACCAATGGTTCGGTTTCATTACATTTTGGCAGAGATTCGCAAATGAGTACACGATTCATTAGGTTCATTTCAGTGAGCTCGTATGGCACCCAAATGTCGAGCTTTTTCTTGTATAGCCAGACTTTTTCAAATGGGTCAAAACTGTTTTGTGGTCAATCCTCAGTTCCTCGGCTTTGTCGTAACTACTAATATCTTGTATAGTATCTTGCGAAAATGGCATCGACTTTAGCAATATGAGGGCGACCAGAGTGCTTTGTGCTACTCTTCCTTACACTGCATTAGGTCCACAAAATTTTTCGCGACTTGAGTGGCCTTTTCCCCTCTCTTGTAATAAAACTTCCGAATGTATCGAATTTCTTCGTTAGATTCACTCATTTTGGCGGACAGAAAAGCAATTAAAAAATGGCGGGAAAGTATTTTTTACTTTTAATTTTTCTTTTTCTTAATGTGCTATATTTATTGATATTAAAACTAGCTAGATACAAACAGTACAACCAAAGAGATTTTTCTTTAATTTTATATATACAAAATACGAAAATACTTTTTCCCCTACCTGTTATTATCACTACATATTATAAAACAAAGTCCCCCACCGCGTCTGTCTGTCTGCTGGCAATAAACTGAAAAACTACTGAACGGATTTTCATGCGGTTTTCACTGACAGAGTGTTTCATGAGGATGGTATAAGTGTATAATTTGGTAAGATTTTGTGTAAATTTATTGAAATATGTTGATGATTGTCGCCTGCGGTATTTCCGGACCGATACGACCTTCAAACCTTCAAGAAAAGAGCGTACTCCTATCTCAAAGGCCGGCAACGCACTTGTGACTCTTGAGTTGCATGTGTCCATGGGCGGCGGTAGTCACTTACCATCAGGTGACCCGTCTGCTCGTTTGCCCCCTATAATATAAAAAAAAGATGTCTCTGCTACCCGTGCGAAGCCGGGGCGAGTAGTTACTATTCCAAGATGTACTGAAAGGCTTCTCTGTAAACAATATTATGTAGTATGTAGAACCGGGGATCAAACTATAGAGTTTTCTAGACTTGCTACCATGCGACAGAGCTATATAAAGCTGGCCGTCCAAAAAAAAAACACTGGTACTTTAATCCCCACCTGCAAGTGTCAGCGTTCCGGCCTTGGGTTTTGGTTAATCGTTATGGTGTAACATAAGAGAGTCAAATTTCACTAAAAATTAGGAAAAAAGACTTGTTTAAAACCAAACGGAAAATTGTTTAGAATAGAATCACGGCTACAAAAACACTATCACCTACGCCATCTTTACCTTCTACTTCTTCTTTATACATTTCTTCTTCTATCAGGTTTCGCTGTAAATTGTTCACTTTAATCTGGTACCGTTACATGGCTTTGGTGGGCTTAAATTTCTAAGGAGCATTACAGGTACGCCCACTTTTAAATTTATCTTATAAACTGGCAGTCATGCAGTGCTCAAGGATTCTAAAAATTCAACGGGATATTTATTAAATTCATCTTTTTCCATAACTGTGTAAATAGAGATAATTATACTTTACGTTATCCCCTGGGAGATATCTTAGAATTAATGTGTTTGTTGCAAATTCAAATTCAAAATCATTTATTCAATTAAGACACTAAGTGACATTTATGAACGTTAAATTGAAGCTAGAGTTAAAATCATAGATCGGCACAAACAGACGCCACAGCATATACTGGATTGTCAAGGTAAATTTGGTGAAAAACACCAAAATCTACTGCCCGTTTGTGTTGATCTATAACTTCCAGTTTCCAAAATGCGTAGGGCCTTATGAGAAGAATACTGGCAAAGAAACTCATGGCCACTCTTTTTAAAAGTCAGATCTTCAGGTACAATAGTGTTAGTGTTACACGAGAGGTAAACAGGATGCAGGTTGATGCCACCTGAATTTCATTTTATTGAAATGCTCCAAAAGCTAACGTACTAAAAAATAAAAATCACTCAGTGATACCGTTGAAGGTTTGAACCTATTAAACATAGAAATCATTCAAGGTGCACATCTACCTTCATTCAGTTGCAAAATCTACTGATAAAAATAATTCGTGACTGGATTAAGAGGCTAGATTTGCAGTTGATCGAACCAAAATAATAGTATAGGCTAAAGCATCGCTGACTAGGCCGACCAGTCACCCCAAGCAGCACCCGTTCACGAGTATGACGCATGGACCAGCCATCATCTCCTTCGCCATATCAGAGGGAAAGAAATGACCCGCCCCATGACGACGCCGCAAGCAATGACATTTTAGTGAGCATGACGAACCATAGTCGAGATACTGATAAAAATCACTAATAGTCAAATTACCATAATAATCGTCACGCATTACTTTCAACTGACAATGGTTTGTTAATAATTTAGCTTAATTATAAGACAAAGAAGTTTGTGTGTATATACCTAATGACACCTTAAGCCCACGACTGTTTGTCGTTTAGATAATCGTTGATCGTATAGTAGGATTTCCTAATAAGGTGATTTTTTACCGTTCGCTCGAATTTATCTACAGGAAGGTCGATTACATGTATAGGAATTTTATTATAAAAACGTATACCAAGACCTTCGAACGAGTTGTGTACTTTATGTAAGCGATGATAGGTCCCAACGAGTTTAGACTTGTTTCTTGTATTAATATTGTGTATATCACTGTTTTTCTTATAATTATTAATGTTGTGCCTAACAAACATAATATTTGCAAATATATACTGTGATGCAACAGTTAAAATACTTATATCCTTAAACAACTCTCGAAGAGAGACTCTAGCACCTAAGTTGTATATGGAGCGGATGGCTCGTTTTTGGAGAATAAAAATCGTTTCAACATCAGCCGCCTTGCCCCAAAGTAGTATACCATAGGACATAACGCTGTGAAAGTAACTAAAATAAACTAGCCTAGCTGTGTCCGCATCAGTGAGCTGACGTACCTTCCAAACTGCATAAGCTGCCGAACTAAGCCTACCTGCAAGGCTGTCTATCTGGGCTCCCCATTGTAGTTTACTGTCTAATGTAATTCCTAAGAATACTGTTGAGTCTACAATACTTAACATTTCATTATTTAGAGTTAAATTAGTACCTGGCTGTTTTACATTTGGCATAGTAAATCTCACACACTTTGTTTTATTTGCATTTAGTAAGAGATTGTTAGTTGAAAATCAATATAATACATCATTTAGTGCCCTATTCACATCGTCAAAAACTGTTTTCTTACGATCGACTTTAAAAATAAGTGACGTATCATCAGCAAATAGAACTATATCACAGAGATCTTTTAAATAATAAGGTAAATCGTTTATATAAATGCGAAAAAGTAGAGGACCTAATATAGAGCCCTGAGGAACGCCCATAGTAACCGGTAATCCAGAAGACCTCGCACCATTTACATCTACATGTTGAATTCTATCCTTCAAGTAGGAAACAATTAGTTCCAAAGCAATACCGTTAACACCCTAATGTTTAAGTTTAAGAAAAAGCGTGTTATGTTCTACACAGTCAAAAGCTTTTGAGAGATCGCAAAATACACCTATCGCATCTTGCGAATTCTCCCATGCATTAAATATATGTCTCACAAGAGTTGCACCAGCATCAATTGTTGAACGACCCTTTGTAAAGCCAAATTGTTCTTTGTGAAATAGATTATTTAGATTAAAATGGCTTTCTAGTTGTTGCAAAATAACTTTTTCTAAAATTTTACTAATAGCCGGCAACATTGAGATTGGCCTAAAGTTACTTGGTTCAGTTGTACAACCCTTCTTGAATAAAGGTATTACTTTACTATACTTCATCAGGTTAGGAAAAACACCAGAATCAACACATCGATTGAATGTTATAGCTAGAAATGGTGCTATATCAATTATAATAGTTTCTATTAATTTAACAGAAATTCCCCATAAATCCCCTGAATTCTTAGAATTAGGAGACTTAAACGTTTTTATAATGTCTGTGGGGTTTATGAATTCAAATTCAAATAAATTCTTACATTCGTTTACATTGGCCCTTAACAACAATTCAGACCTTGACGCACAAGAATTCAAGGTACTGGTTGTACTAATTGGTATATTTGTGAAAAAGGTATTAAAAGATTCAGCTATGTCTGAGTTGTTTGTTATAAACCTATTATTAATATTTAATTTTAAATCATTATCTCGAGGTTTACTACGTCCAGTTTCATTATTAATAATGTTCCATGTAGCTGTTATTTTATTATTTGAAGACTTAATCTTATTACTTATGTATAAAGACTTTGCCATAGTACATGTTTTCCTAAAAATCTTTGAGTAATTTTTGACATATTCTTGAAATTTTGGGTCAAAATTACTTTGTTTCATAGCATATAAATCATATAGCTTTTCTCTACTTTTGTATATTCCTGTTGTCGCCCAGTCACAGAATGTCGTTTTTGGCCTTTGCATTATTGTTTTTGACTTAAATATACTGTTAAATTCGATTTCTATCATATTGAATAAGTAGCCGTAAAGCTTATCCGGATCTCTTTGAGTCCAATCTAAATTGGAAACCTTATCACTAATGTTATTACTAAAATTCGATAATCGGTTACTAGTCATGGGCCTGCATATAGTTTTGTTTATTCTATTTTCTTTCATACAAGGAAATGTAACAAATTGCCCACAGTGATCAGATGTTAAATCACTTAATATTGACCTATTTAAATATTCACCATTGCTAAAGATGTTATCTAAGCAAGTTGCCGAGTGAGAAGTAATTCTTGTTGGCTCAGAAAATAAATAATTCAAGTCAAATGATTCAAATAGGCTCACTAATCTTATACTGATAGGACACTTTTCTAATATATTAATATTGAAATCTCCGCAAACTACCAAAACCTTACTACTGACACATAAACGCTTCAAAACTTCCATACCTTCCATAACTATCTCAAATATGCTAAAGTCACTCTGTGGTGGCCTATACACACTAACTATAATATGGTGTTCCAGTTCTACACAAGAAAGTTCTACAGTGCGCTCAGCAGACAAATTTACAAATTTACAATCTTTCCGGTTTTTGCACTTAATACTATTACGAACAAAAATTAACGACCCTCCATGAATTGACTTCCTTCTTACATACACACTTCTAGCAGAATAAAGTTCATTATCAAGTATTAACTGGTGTGCCTGTAGCCAATGCTCTGTGATACAGAGCACATCAACATTATATTTATCAAAAAATAATTCTACTTCTAAGTCTTTCCTAGATAATCATTGAATATTTTGCTGCCGCCTAATTGTAACGTGGGGTTTAAAATAGCTCGTTTGCAAAGCCATGAGTTTTCATAACCTGCTGTTCGCATTCAGCACAGCACAGGTTTTCATGTAAGACGTCTTTGACAAAACATGCCATACCACTCTCGAGTAACAAAAAAAAAACTCGGAAAATTCCTGTGCGTATTCTTTACCTTCGATTCGCGCCCATTTATTTATTATCAAAAATACATAGGTATAATGTAGCGCCATTGACTGAAACTGTTTAAATAGGTATGGTATAACAAGCAGAAGCTGAAAAAAAATCGCCACAAAAATATTCGTATACGTAATTGGTATTGGTATAGAGCTCTATTTCCGCATTTAGACTCATAGACGGTCCATTATGCTTTCAGACAGGCTGACTAGTTGAGCTAGCCTAGCTCCTTCCAGAAGCAGAAGCCTCCTGGGCCTTTAGCAGGCTTCTAGGAGCGATCCTTATATTGTTAAGAACAACCTTGAGATAGTGTTGTTTGCGGATTATACTTCACTCTTATTTAGGCTAAAACGCATGTGTACAAATTTTGACGACATAAACGATGCTATTTCGAAAGTGGTTCGCTGGTTTAACGTTAACAATTTAATGGAGAAAAAACTAAATGTATCCGTTTCACTACTCCAAACGTTAAACAGGTGAAAACGACTATACTACTTAATGAAGATGAATTGGAACTAGTGGACACCACAAAATTTTTAGCCATTACTCTTGATTCTAAGCTTCAGTGGGGCACTCACATTGATAAATTATATCGAATAGACTCAGCTCAGCAGCATACGCAGTTAGAAAAATTCGTGAACTGACTGATGTTGAAACAGCCAGATTCGTTTATTTTAGTTATTGTATTCTACTTGAGGGAATGCCGCCGATATTCAATCTATTTGAGCAATTTATAACCTAGGCAATCGTGATTCACTGAGGTGGAAATTTAAAGGAATTGACACGGTAGCGTGCCAATATATTTATGAAAATCTAATTTACCTTCATAAAAATAAAGTTCATTTCTATAAAAAAAGTTCCTTCCGAAGATGTCTTGTTTAGGCATGGGGCAGCTATTAGTGGTTGATATCCCACTAATTGATTCTATAGTTTGGAATGGGGGGAATGTTTAAGTCTGATGACTGCCAGAGCTGCTTCTTGTTGTATAAAATATACAGGTTTATTGGTGTTAGCTCTAGAGTCACTTCAAGGGCAGTTCTGGAAGTTGTGCGCGCAGACGCACGACGGCAGTACATGCGAGTCTCTGGAATTGCTGCTGTTTGTTTCTGACAGTGCTTAGTTCTATTCTCTGTCGTATACGTAATATTCTATTCTTCTACCGCTTTACGGTTTGCACTACTGGATTCATCTCACATAATAATGCTACAATCACGTAAATCTTGGCTTTGCCGCTATTTCTAGAAATATTACAAACAGGGCTCTCTGTGCGGTCTAAGTAGATCGGGATCTTAAACAATAACACATTGTGGCAGATTTCCTATAGCAGCAATGTAGCTGCTGTACCCTAAGAGGTGAGAGCAAGACCAATTTTACTTTGACTTCTTACTTTTGCAAACATGACTTTGGTGTGGAAAGTCTTTCCTGATAAACCTGGAGCATCTGCAAACAGCATTTCTCCCAAAGTAGTGTCTACGCTGCGACAAACTTGATCGAATATTAAACGCGCTCTGTTTGTTCTTATTTATCATCATAATATTTTTTTTGGAAATCTCTTTGTAATAACGTATAGACACGGCGGGTCTACGTTTGTTTTACATGTATACATAATATGTAGTTAATCATACAGATCACCCGTCTAATGTTTCAGCTAATGAAATGTAAAAAAATTCCAGGTTGCTGTGCCACGACGAGGACGAGGGCAAATAGCGGAGCTTGGTGTGAGTGAGCCGTGGACACGTGACTGTCACTGTGTGCTGCCGGGACATTAGTACGTCAGTGTGTGTATTGTACTCGAATGTGAGTGTGTGTGTGTACGAGTGTGTGCGTGCGCCGTTGCGGTGCCTCACGTCCAACAAACACTACGCATCCGATGCATAGTGGATTAATTTAATTATATTGTAAAAATTTCAAATGTATTACTTAGATAATGGAAACGGTCTGTCGTACGCGTTGTGATATGAACGATATGTGAGAAGATAAATTAACTTGCGAAATTATTCGTATTGGTACCTACCTACTAAAATTTATATTACCTACGGGAAACAAATCTATGTACATAGGGCGGAGGAGTGGTCGAGGCTGGCAGATGAGTCACGACACCGTGACGTCACATGCTACCGCCATTCGCTCGTCTTTCCAATTTGTAAAGTTGTACATAATTATTATAAACAATTACAATTAATTACATTTTAGTACCATCGGTTTAAATAAGCGCGGGCGTCGCGTTGCGTCGCGTCACATCATGTGTCAGATGCGACGCGCGGCTTTGCTCGACTACTATGTAATAGAGACATCGAAAACGTTTTGAAGGTCTCGCAGTTCTGCCGTGAGTTCGTAGTACTCGTCAGTACAAATATGCAATGGAATTGTGCTACCACATGTGAATTATTTTGAATTGACTATCATCGGCCATGTTATAACATATATTTATCGTTGCCAGATGCGAGTCGGCTCACTCCCTCTCCCCTGTCATTTATTAACCACCGAAATTAATATTTATTTATTCAAATCCTTACATTTTTTTATCACGAGTAGTAAAAAAGAAGGAAATTAATCCTCATAATTTTCAGCTTTATTTGATGGGTATAGGCCTCTTTGTTATAGCGTAAATCTTAACGCTGCTTTGCCGGCCACGTGCAGTGTCTCCAATAACCGCACGATGTCGGATGATCACTGAACTAATGTTTGACACAATGATCTTGTCGCTCCTCTTGTCCATCTTTGGCTACCAATTTTCTTTCTTTTTTAACCGCTTACCATTTTTGGCGAATATACATATTTAAAAATCATGTTGACTCATGAGCGTGGCGAAACGCCTTCAGCGTAAATTCTGTAAGAAACAAACTGTCTGAAACGCGTAACATTTATGATGCTGGTGGAAGACACCCTAAACTTCTTTTGTCATAATAATAGTGTAAGTTCATCGGTGTTTTGTAAAGGTGGTGTGGTGAGATAATTTAACATGTCTCTGGAAGATGTTTCTAGTGAACATTTAGCTACTTACCCATTCCGCATTTTAGACGTCACGTTCATGATTTGTTGTTTTATTTATATCTGACAACTATCCAATATACTTATATAATGAAGTCGGTGGTATAAGCACCTTGCAAAGGGAGAGGAAATAGAGGGAGTGCGCCAGTCGCAGGTACAATCTGTTTGTTAATTTAATGTAACGCAAGTCGTCGAACTGTATGTTCACAGTTGTATAAGTTTGGTTCGTTGACACTGTTACTGCCTCACTTGTAAATATATAAATGTAAGTAATACAAAATAAAGATGAAATCGTTGAAACATTGTTGGTGCTCTAACTACTTGATGTTCCCTGCGTTGTTTCCCTTCCCGCTGGCGTGAGATTCTTACTTAATCTATATTACAGCATTATTAATAGGAGTAATAAAGTACCTAAACTTACGATAATCAATTAAAGTGAACATTACTTTAATGAATATAACTTTGACTTGTTTTCATGGTATCGATTGAACAGTCGGCATCAAAAGACGACGACCTCTTTCAAAATTACATAATATCTGAAGTGTGAAAAAGTGATTTTCTTGACTTTATGTATATGGCGTTGATATAAAGACGATTTATAATTTGGAACCCACTAAAACTTTCAGTTTAGTGTAAAGCTATAAAACTTTCTGATGTAAACGAGGACCAATATCGCGTCTTTACTTCTGATAAGATGTTTTCATTGCTTTTACGTTAGGAATTATACAACAAGTCAACCTTTTATTATTCTCCATTTTAAACTAATTTATTAACGTTAAACCAAGGAACAACTCTCGAGACAGCAATGTTAACATCTTGAGTCGCTTGTCGTTTTATTGTAAGAACAAGAAGTAAGTAAGTAAAGTAAGAAGGACGTTAGTGTTAGATGTTAAAGTAATGGATGAGAAAATCGAGGAAGTATGTGAGATGACGAAAGCAAAAAAGTTGAAGTTTTGTGTACGAATGAGACGAAAAGAAAATAAAAGAGCATGTCAAGTCTTAGGGCTACATCGTCTGGAGTACCTAGTAGACCTAAGAGTAGACCGAAGAGTCGAGGTGTCGATGAGAGTGGCAATAATGGCATTGGTATTTTTCTTTCTCACCGAAAGACAATGTGCTTAAGAGAGTATGAAGGCCAGGACCAACAGTTGGTCTTGCTTCAGAAAATGCTTCTCAGCCGGTCCTTATGAATTATAATTTCATTAGTAGATAGGATTGACATATTCTCTTGTCAATGGAGTGAGCTCGCTAAGGTGATGTTACATGTTATATGTTACAGTAATTCATAGTTTGTAAGTATTTTTTTTATTTTTGAGAAATGTAAAATCTATCGTGGGAGAGCCATGCTATCGTGGGAGAGCCATGCTATCGTGGGAGAGCCATAGCACTCGGCACGGCATTCGGCACGTATGGGCCTGGCTCGACCGGAGCGATACCACGGCCTCTGTCACGTTTTATTTTAGAGTTTAAATAAAACGAAACAAAGTTTTAGGAGAATGAATTGTTATATTAACAAAATATAAATAACAAAAAGTGGGTAGTGAGTTCGGTTAGGCCGGTACAAAAGGTTGGTCACCGTATAAGGCCCACAATACCGCACTCCCCTGGTCGGTGTCAGCTGGCAAGGCCCCGGCGTAGTCCGGTGAAGCGAGGACCCGGGAGACGGAAGTAGTGGCTGGGGCGAAGAGAGTAGCAGAGGCCTGGCGTGGCCTGGCGGAGCGTAGCCCAGGAGGACTGAGGTAACACCTCAGTCGAAGAGAGCAGCAGAGGTTCCCGAGAGCTATAGTCGAGCGCAGCTCTCAAGCCCCATAGGAGTTCCTGCAAACCGTTCCAACTAGCATCAGCAGCTAATACAGACAGCTTGCCATGAAAAGCCCTTCACCTAACAGGAGGGGATTGGCATCTACTAGATGGCTAATCCAGGTTCAGTAGGCAATAACAACAATTAATAAATTACCATTAAAATATCTAAAGGAATAAATAACAAAACAAGAAAATAGAAGGTATTATGTAAAAATACTGGTGTCCGTAATCGTTTACAACATTACCACCACTATATATGATATTATAGTAACTAGACAGTGCTAAACAATAAGTGGGTGAAAGATATAATGTTCACAATTCATACGAGGCAACTTACAGTGACGAATAGTTATTTACATTGGTCAGCTACACAATATAGTTAATTTGTACAACTTACCCAGTACGGGAACAAATTAGGCACTTAGAAACGACTGTTATAATTATTAACAGATTTAGGAGCGTAGAGGTTTAATAGTTTAACTGTCGGTTACACTGGGGGTCGGCACCGAGCTGAAGTACGTGTCATGTCTCAAGCGCAGTGTTGAGACGACTGATGGCTGCGTGCGCGCCACCGAACTCGCGGGTTAGTATCAGAAGGTCAAGATATCAGAATGGCAAAGTATCACAAAGTACACATCTCAAAAAACCTATATATCGAGATTATCTTCATATCATAATTACTAAGTAGCATAACGACTTCATTGCAAAATACATTAGTAGTAAAATGACTTTATCTTAAAAAGACTAAGTAGCAAAATTACCAGACGGCAAATTGTAGGTATATTTAGGTACAAAATTGACGTCCTCACTCCGATCTTCGTAAATACATATGTCATGTATTATGCATATCCTTATATTTATCGTGCGTTGCAGTGCGTTGTTTTGTGCCATAAATAATTAATATCCTAAATATGGAGTCTGAAATAGTATTTGTGAAAAGCAATAAGAAGAAGCAAGCAGTTTTGTACAAGGGGTACAGATATAATCATGTGTGCGATAATGCAAACGGGACTACATTTTGGAGGTGTAACAAAAGGCAAGAATGCAGTGCCTCTATTACAAACAAAATGAATAGAGACATAATTATCAATAAGGCCAAGGATTTAGTTTGTAAAAACTAAATCCGTAATAAAATTAGTTTGTAAAAAACGGCTTTCAGCCGTGGAAAAAAATTACGAGAAAGTTATGACTCAACATATAAATAGTTTAAATGAACCTGAATCATTACAAATGCCATGTTTCCAGTCTGTTAAGGACACTCTACATAGAGCAAGACGCAAGTTTTTAAATGTAAAAAGTACAGAATATTCGAAGTCCATTGACGTAGATATCCCACTGATGATAAAAGATAACTTTTTAGTTGCTCAACACGAATTAGACAAAGCAAATAAGTTAATTTTGTTTTGCCGTCAAACGAGCCAAAGCACCATTAGAAGTTAAGCTGAGCAAAATAAATGTTTCTTTGGTGACGGCACCTTTAAACGCATACCAAAACCTTTCTATCAGTTATTTTCTGTGCATGTCGATACAGGAAGCTGTGAAAACTCAACAAATATAGTACCCGTTTTATTTGCCTTACTCCCAAATAAATGTGAAAGTACGTATGCGGCTCTGTTTTTGTTAATACGGGACGTACTTCAACTAAATATCAAGAAATACAAATGTAATTTTCAGTTAGGCCAAATAATTGCTTTAAAATCTATTTTTACTACTGTAAGTGTTCCAGGATGTTACTACCATTTCAATAAAAGCATTTGGAAGAAAGCTAACGAAATTGGCCTGGCATCTACATACGAAAGAAATAAATATGTCAGAATGATAGCAAATCTACCAATTTTACCAGCATCTAATTTCGGACGGATGGCAGCCTATTGTGAAAAGTGCTCCGGTTTGTGATGAAATGGAAGTATTTAAAGGTTACTACTTTGGTTAAAAGGTTACTACGTCACTTACTTTGAGAGATACTGGATGAAAAACAAATATTGTTTTCTTGTTGTAATGAGACTCATAGAGCTAACGACGCTTTGGAGGCATGGCATCGCCGTTTAAATATTAGGTTGCAGTACAAGCCAACATTGATTCTACTCTTGCATACATTAAAAAAATAGGCCCATTACAAGTTTTTAAAAAGATCAATTTTCAATAGAGCAAATCGAAAAATAAATGACATTATTTTCGACCGCAAATATAAGAAGCAATTCGTTTTATTTGAGAATGAAGAAATTAGCGCAATCAAATCCTGAGTAATATTACTGAAATGAAGAAATTAGCGCAATCAAATCCTGAGTAATATTACTGAAATGAAGAAATTAGCGCAATCAAATCCTGAGTAATATTACTGAAATGAAGAAATTAGCGCAATCAAATCCTGAGTAATATTACTGAAATGAAGAAATTAGCGCAATCAAATCCTGAGTAATATTACTGAAATGAAGAAATTAGCGCAATCAAATCCTGAGTAATATTACTGAAATGAAGAAATTAGCGCAATCAAATCCTGAGTAATATTACTGAAATGAAGAAATTAGCGCAATCAAATCCTGAGTAATATTACTGAAATGAAGAAATTAGCGCAATCAAATCCTGAGTAATATTACTGAAATGAAGAAATTAGCGCAATCAAATCCTGAGTAATATTACTGAAATGAAGAAATTAGCGCAATCAAATCCTGAGTAATATTACTGAAATGAAGAAATTAGCGCAATCAAATCCTGAGTAATATTACTGAAATGAAGAAATTAGCGCAATCAAATCCTGAGTAATATTACTGAAATGAAGAAATTAGCGCAATCAAATCCTGAGTAATATTACTGAAATGAAGAAATTAGCGCAATCAAATCCTGAGTAATATTACTGAAATAATACATTTACTTTAAAATATGACAAATGAATTTAGTTACAACAAATAAGAACTTTGATTTTTAGTTAATATTTAGTAAGGAAGTACACCATTTACGTTAGTTAAAAAATAAAGTCTTGTTTTAAAATTCTTCTTTTTTATTTTATTTCGTCGTGATTGTACTTGTAATTTATTCTATCCTGTGATTATGAAATATGGTCGTCTAACGATATGGTCATTTAGATAACCAGTCATTTTGCTACCTTGTTAATTTTATACAAAGACTTCTTGCAGTCTAAAAAGCTACGGCAAAATTTCAAATTACAAAACAATTTTAAATACTTGCGGTCGCTTAATTTAAATTATTAAATGCGGAAAAGTTAAAAGTTATGCAATGAAACATTTATTTATAAAAATTGATTGATTAATGATTAGTATGAATATCTATTATAGAAAGTATGTGTAAGGGAAATGTAATTTAAAATATTTTGTGTCACAAATGTTACCTTAGCTTCTGCTAAGGTAACATTTGTGACACAAAATATTTCTATATAAAATACATGAATATTCACAAACGCGTACAAGTAATCAGAATCTAGTCATTTCCTATACATAAGTGCGTAAAACACGCGCTTTAATTTCGTACCTCAATCATTACTAATGCAGAATATTTCGTGTGTACATTTCCGCTAATGTACCTCCTAATAAGAGCAATATTAAAATTATAAATAACATGACATTTAAATAAGTACACGTTATAACCCAGACATTATTTCATTCTCGTACTCGAACTTGATTTACATTTATTTATATTAACATGCATGCATGCATGTCTAAGTGCAGACCAACTTTAAGAATACAACCTTTACTGTTTATAGAGTTACATGTACACAAATAATATCAAAAGCGCGTTTAGCTGAAACGACAAATAAGAGCGTCTCATTTGTCGAGCTCGTCACGCGTGAACTGTCGCAGTCGGTCGCGCAGTGCGTAGTTGGGCAGGGCTCGCGAGTTGCGCAGGCGCCGCGACGACATCGGCGATACAGCACCATCTGCACACGTTACTTAATAAGCACTGAATTCATCACCAACAAAATATTGATTAAAGAAAATAGTGTAAAGATAAGAACGTAAAAGTAAAATCCATAAACGTCTAAAGTTAATGAAGTTTGTAACAAGGTGTCGATAGACACTTGGTGAAATTGTCTATGAGTAAACTACATTCATTAGTTCGTTAACTGGGCTGATTTTAGTGTTATGCTAGAATACCTCCTTGAGATGCTATCTCAGGCAAGGGAAACAGAAAGGCCTCTTACTTTCCTTGGGTGTTACATTCTTTAACGGCATGCAACGATTAGTATTGCAGATAAATAAAGGTGTATGTACCGACAGCGATGAACCAGTCGAGTATGTTGGCGCGCTCGTACGTGTAGCCGTCGGCGGCTCGCGCTGGCTCGCGCATCATGCGGTGCGACAGCGGGCACAGCAGCGCGTGCGGCGCCACACGCTCCTGCGCACAACAATCAACTTTCACGTGACACACATACACCCTGCTGCCTTTAAATATACTGGTAGTTATTTCTTTATTGAAGTGAAGTGGTAAAAACACTGAACTCGTTACCGTCACGCTAATACTACATAATATATATAGATCGACTAGAGAGCGTTAATCTAAACATTGAGTTTTGTCAGCTCCTTATTAATTATTGTGTGGCTGTGTGGGTGTGAGTGGGTGTGTGTGGATGTGTCTTCTTACAGTGGTGTTTATTTTTAGGAACAATATTCAATACTTTGTTTAGATTCTTATACAAGCAGCGGGCGAGAAAGCAAAAAAATCTTTGACTGAATGTTGTCTTGCGAATCTCATTGAGGGGTAGTCTAAACCTACGTGTTGGTTGACTTCGGGATGTTTTAGAAGAATATTCATAATCAGTTGTTAAAGTATGTTGTCTAAGAATAACCTGGAGAATGAACAGTTGTCGCACAATTAAGACTTCGCAGTGGTTCTTTGGTAGGATATACAGCTCTTTGTGCTGTCCTAATTGTATCAAACCCCTACCCACCACCCCTCCGGTAACCTCACTCATGCGGCGAAAAGCAGTGCAAGTATTGTTTTACTGCCGGTTTTCTGTGAGGCCGTGGGTCGAGCGAAGTCGAGCCGGTCCATACGTGCCGAAGCATGGCTCTCCCACGTGAAAAGTTTTTATGAACTACATAAAAGATCATTTCAATTTAGATCTAATGAATGAGCCACTTTTTTACTTCACTACATATTATAAAACAAAGACCCCCGTTGCGTCTGTCTGTCTGTTCGCGATAAACTCAATAACTACCGAACGCATTTTCGTACGGTTTTCACCAATAGACGGAGTGATTCCTGAGGAAGGTTTAAGTGTATAATTGATTAAGATTTTCTGTAAAACGGCTGAAATATCGTCATCGTCAATGATTGTTGAAGATGTCGGAAAAAACATCAATTACACATGCTTTGCTACTCGTGCGAATCCGGGGCGAGTTACTAGTTTATTATAAATGAAAATGCGAGATTTAGGTTGTTTTAAAACATTTTTTATTAATATATTTTTTCATTTTTTTTCAGGAAATGAATTGATTTTGAACTGAAGTTTGTTTCTATTGTTTTAATTTTATGAACGAAAGTTCCACGTAGCCCAAATCTAAAGCAAAACCTGTCCATTTTCTGTAAAGTTTGGCTAAGTTAAAAAAATTTTTACTCAAAAGTGTTACATACATTGTATAGACGACTTTTACAGCAATACATTGTAATAATAATAATACTCTTTATTGTACACCAGGTATTGAAAAAAATAAAACAAAAAACTTACAACTATAGACAGGTTTGCACAATTATCGGCCTTATCGCACAAGGCAATCTCTTCCAGGCAACCATGGGATGGAGAGAATACGTCAAAGGGAGTTGTGGGGCAGTGTCTGGCGTATAAAGATAAAATATGATAAAAATAACATATCATAGATACATATAAGATACATAAATACAGCATAAGAATATATTAAATATATAGTAAACGCATACCTTATATACGAAATAGTAGTGGCATAGACAGGGTTTCCTCGTGTAACTGAAATAGGTAGGATTGGAAAGGGGCAATGATACGGCTAGTTTCCTTGCAGGTAGTGAGCTTTGACCATTTTTTTTAAAAACTGGCAATGACTGTGCACGTCTGATACCAACCGGCAGGGAATTCCATTACCAAACAGCTTGAATGGAAAATGATTTGTCCATAAAGTTAGTCGAATGTACTGAAATTAATGCTAAAATGTTGAATGTTCAACCTCAAATTGTCCGATGATCTCAAGGATTTTGAGTGTGTTTCACAGATGTAAGCAAAACGTTATTTTAGATACGACGGAGTATACGGGTTAAACATGATGTTGTACAAAAGGAAAAGAATGTGGGCATTCCAGCGAAGGCGTATGGGTAACCGTTTTAGTTTTGTGTGATACTCAGAAACATGGTCATATTTGCGAAGTCCAAATTTAAATCTTATACAAAAGTTCTGGAGTCTCTCAAGTTTATTCAGTTGGTCCACGGTGAGATCTCGATAACTGGTATCGGCATAATCAAGAATGGGGAAAAGAAGGGATTGTGCAAGTGCTATTTTCGTGGCAATAGGTAGAAAATTGACCCAGCTGAGGCAAACATTTTACTACTAGTCTCTTGCAGCTGAGGACCCCAGGACAAGCATTTATCGATGTATATACTATTCGATATTTGTACAACCACAAGATACTTGAAGGAGTAGAGACCAGTGGCGAGGTGACTATTTAAACCATTGCGCCATCCGTGAAGTCAATCAGTGTTATGAATATTCATTGCAGATCTAACAGTAGTAGTGGCTGGGTAAGGTTATCTTGGCAAGATTGAAAAGATAACCTTACCCAGCCACTATTACTTAAATCGTGGAGTTATGATATAATTTGCCATAAAAAGTCACTTTAACTGTTTATTTTGCATTTTTATTAGGGAATTACTCAAACTCCGTCCCAACTATTTACTAACCTGTGCAATGGAGGTCGGCTCGCGGCGCAACCACAGCAGCTCAGTTTGAAGCCGCGCTCGCATAGCATCTTGTTCCTTTTCACTACCCTCATGCAAATCTGCGCTACCTGTAGTTCAAAATAACCTTTGCAGTTTAAACTTACATTCCTTAAGGACCTCTATTATAAAATAATAAATTCAATAAGTACCATAACCAAGATTCTCGAGTAGTTCATCGATGGGAGCGTTCATAAGTGTCGAGCCAGTGACGTTTGCATCTTGTGACTTAAGTATCAATTCCGATTCCTGTTCTGGAGTTGCTCGCGATCCTGACGACGCACAAACAAGTTATAATTGGTTCATTCCAAAGTCTTTAATTATTTCACTAGTCTAGAATGAGCATTCCAAACGAGTGATACCCATGTAACGGGCGACAGCTATGTGCAACCAGAGATGGACGGCGGGAAAATACCCGTTGGGTTAAAACCCGGGTAAATTTTCTATTGGGAATTTACCGGGTATAAAACCTGAGCATGGGTAATATCATTCTGTACTATGTAGAACAATTGTTTTAGAACGGCTGCACTGTAACTTCGTATTGAACATTTCCAAAATATCTTAGTAAAGTTTTATGAAAGTATTTACATATTGGCAACAGAAACAATAATTCAGTTAATTTTTTTTAAACTTAACTTGTAATTAAAATTCTTAACAGATATTATCTGCCAATTACCAGTTTTTTTAAATGAAATCTTTTTTAGGCACGTTGGACACTTTTGGTATGGGGAAAAAGCACTGAACTCGGTTGACCGTCATGCTCAGATGACATATATACAGCTGTGTGTGTGTATATATACGTATGTGTATGTGTTTTCACTTCTGACGAGCAATCCTTCGACTGACAGTTTTATTTATTTAAAAAGCAACATTATACTAGGAAGAAATAAATATCTCTTGACCACCTTAAGCCGTCCCTGTAAATAAAACGCTTACTAACTTATTTATTTTATACTGTAAACCAGAATAACTAAATCTGTATGACTGGACTGTTGTTTTGGCAGTTAGTGATGGGGACTGCTGAGCCAGAGGTCGTGGGTTCGATTCCCACCTAGGACAAATAATTGTGTGATGAGCACGATCATTTGTTCTGTAACTGAGTGTAATTTTTGCCTGAGGACGGTCGATTGGTGACCTTTTGATATACGCCACCCACCTGTAGAGCGAGGCCTTGGAGAGTTATGGCGAGGCAATAGCCGTATCCATATTAATGACTTCTTAACACCTGGCATTGGCTTAGAGGAAAGTAGAAAAGAAGCTCATGGGGATTACGCTGAGAGACCGTAAGACAAATATCTGGCTTAGAGAGCAAAGTAAGGTACCGATGCCGTTAAAACGAGTCTAAGATGGCAGTGGATAAGATACATAGCCCGGGGGGCAAAGCTGTCTTAGAATGGAGGCCTTGGTTTGAAAAGCGACCTAGAGGGAGACCACAAATGCGATAGAAGGATGACGTCAAGAAAATTACAGGGAGGAACTGGATGGAAGTAGTGCAAGACCGGTTTAGATGGCGCAATCTGAAGAAACCCTACATCAATCTGGTTGAAAATGGCTGAGATTTGTATACTGACTTTAATTTGAGAACCTGGCATTATTGGCTACCTCGATGACAGCACCGTTGCAGAGAGATATATTTTCAATGCGCGAGCAAGTTCACAAGAAATCCAGTCTTTGGAAGAGTCCATGATTGAACGCGTTAATTTGACATTACAGCGGGTGTCCGATTGGGGTGACGCCAATCTTGTAAATTTTAACACTTCCAAAACACAGGCTTAACTCTTCTCTACGAAAAAGAGTACTTTCGAAAGAATACCTACTTTCAAAGGTCTATCCTTACCGATTACTGACCATCTAGGACTTCTGAGCATCACCGTTAAATCTAAACTTAACTTCGGTCAACAAATCGAGTCCATGGCACAAACAACTTTCAAAAGAATTGGAGTCACTTCGAAAGTCCGGCGATACTTCAGCTCTGAACAGCTGCTTCATCTTTATACAGCCCAAGTTTGATCTTGCATGGAGTGCTGCAGTCACCTTTAGGATGGCTTTGGCTAAGTACCATCTAGACACTCTGTTGACCAAAGTTTCCGTAGGCTTATAAATGAAGATGTGCTCTTAGGCATCGTCATAAAGATCGTTTTTCATAGGATCCACTTTGGTGAGTGTGCAAAGCTCTCTTTAAATTAATTGAACTCTCACCCTTCCTTTATCGGACCACTAAATGCAGACAGAGGTTCCATCCGTTCGTTGTCGAAACACCAAAAATTCGAAATAAACGCTTTGACAGCTCATTTTTGGTTCGAGTCGCCAAGTTGTGAAATGAGCTGCCTGCGACTATTTTTCTAGATAATTATAATCCTTGAACGTTTAAGCGTAGAATGAATGGATTTCTCTTGGATCGGCGTGTACCATCTTTGTCTTCATTGGCACTTTCTATCAGGTGATATATATTTAATAATCGCCAAGTCGAGCCAAGCGAAGCGCAAGGGCACTATCTACCTTTCTCGAAGCGCTTCTTTGATTTTTTTAACCCTTATAACTTGGGTTTGGATTATACCAGAAACACAATATTCTCGGGACATGATGTCAATAGTGAACTTATTAAACACAAGCACCCCGCCCCGGCTACGCACGGGTACCAGAGACATCAACATAATATGTCAATCAATTTACACAAAATCTTAACAACTTAGACACCTAAACCTTTCTCGTGGATCTCTCTGTCTATTAGTGAAAATCGCATGAAAATCCGTTCGGTAGCTTTTCAGTTTATCGCGAATAGACAGACAGACAGATTCCGATTTCGTCACTGACTCACTGATGATCATCAAAATTCTTAGGGTGCTTTCTGAAGTCCTAGAAAGCTAAATTTTGGTATGTAAGCCCGTATTAGTACACAAACAACCAAAAAAATTCTAAAACTTGGAACTTTTACCCACCAACCCATTAAACTAGGCGATGGAAGTTTGTATGAGACTTCCATCGCCCAGAGGTCTGAAAACTTATGATATAGGGACTCCTTGTTGTAAATAACAAAATACATATATTTCATATATATATTATAAAAAATATTGTCATAAGCATCTTACGAAATAATTCGGGCCCGCAGCAGGCCCGTAGAGGTAGATTTCGTGTTTTTGATTTTTTTGGAAAATCTACCCCCCAAAGGGGGGGACCCTTTGGGGGAATATCCCCATTCACGAATTTAACCTTCATTTTTGCCCTGTTGATTTGTCGTCCAAGTTTGAAAGCAATCGGTGCATAATTGCGACCTCTATCGTGCCGGTAAAATTGAGGTACATACATATATGCGCATACACTTTATATAAACTTTGTAACTGGCGGTTGTTTTGGGGTCTAGGGATCATAACTAGACCTCCTGTAAAGATTTTTTTGGAAATTTGACGACTGGTACAAAATCAATAGGTAGACTTTTCTTCGAAATCTACCTAAAAGCAATGGAATCCCACTAAAAACATTTTCATGGTAAATGTTGCCAATACGAGACCATATGACTCCCACTGTCAAAAAGTTATCAGATCTCATGTTAAGCCAAGCTTCTAACAATACTCGGCCTAACTCTACAAGCCCTAACTTCACGAACTCATATGGTCTCGTCTTGGCAATATATATATATATTTTTTATTTAATGCATGGAAGACTTACAGCTCTATATTTATTTATTTAGCCCGTTAAACTGGGTTAGAGTTTTAATCTTTATGGCTGCATCGTTTGGTTCGTTTGGCTAAAGAATGTCTCTCAACTCAGTGTGCCTTTTAGAAAAGGCCTCCTCCAGTAGTTTCCATTGCTTCCTGTCTTGAGCAACTCTCCTTCATTTGGGTTCCGCAGTAAGTTTCAGCTCATCTTCCCAGCGCATTAGTTGTCGTTTCCGACGTCTCTTGCCATCTCTCGGATACCAATTCGTTGTAATTTGGCTCTACTTTTCTTGTGTGTGTGACCAACATCATCAACATATGGCCGGTCCATCTCTATTTTTGGAGGTAAATTTTTTCCAGGATGTCGGTTAATTTAGTTTTTGCTCTTAATTGCACATTGCTAGTTCTATCTTGCTTTCTTGTGCCTGTCATGCTTCGTTATTGTAACCTGCCATACCTCTTTGGCACTTTCCTAGTTTGTCTCTATGGTGTTTTGTACGGAACCATGTACCGCAGCCGTAGGTGATGCATGGAAGAATACAAGCGTTGAATAATTTTCTTTTCGTTGCCATGTTGTGGTCTTTAGATGTAACAATTTCCATTAGAGACCAATAGCTTTTCCAGCTATATTACAATACAATAAAAATGGAGAATTTAGTTTTCAGAGAGCCAATAATAAGTCCTTACTTATAGTAATTGAATAACAAACAATATGCAAACAAACTCAATGAAACACATCACGCGTAACACCAAGAAACTTAAATATATAATTAGTTAATCAAAAACAACACGTCACATACGTTATTTTTTTTAAGGAATAGGGGGGAAACGAGCAATCGGCTCGCCTGATGGTAAGTGACTACTGCCGCCCATGGGCACTTGCAACTCGAGTCACAAGTGCGTTGCCGGCCATTAAGGTTGGAGAAGGGGAAGGAGTAAGAGGGGGAGAGGGAGGGAGGGAGGGTGAGGGGAAAGGGGAAGGGTTAGGGCCTCCGGTAACCTCACTCACTCGGTGAAAAGCAATGAAAACATTGCTTCACTGCCGGTTTTCTGTGAGGCCGTGGTATCACTCCGGTCGAGCCGGTCGATACGTGCCGAAGTATGGCTCCCACTAACAAAAAACAAATTTACTTCGCAATGAAACATAACATCAATTTGCAGGTTTGAAAAATGTTAGACTCAAACACCTTCTTGCCGCGGGCACACTGGTCCAAAATGGGTTAACATCGCAGTGTCTACATAGCCTGTTAATGTTTCTACTTGCTCTCACAATAAAACTATTTTGCCTATAGTTTGTAGTAGCACTTGGTATTTGCAGCGGTGGGTTAAAACGGATTGACTTACAGGGTTATTAAAGGAAAACTTAGATAAGAGTTTAGGGCTATTAATATTATATTATAAGGACGAAGATAAAATCAGCTATCTCACGACGATTATGAAGAGGTAAAAGATGAAATTTACGACAAACTTGATAATAATTGCTAGACTGATATGGAATATGTTGGTGGATGCAGAGGTGTGGCGAGTATAAATATTTTATACTTGGACCGCCACCTTTCACAATGCCGAGTTGCAGCGAATCGCTCCGCTTATAAATATTGGACCAAGCCCTTACAAGTAGAACATTCGAGATGTTACGCATGAACGCGCTTGTACGGCGGTAGAGGACACAGCAGGCACGCGCTTCCAGACCATTCGGGACTCGACACTCGCTGCGCGCGCTCATAGCTCTTAACATATACTATATACTTTTTGTAATTTTGTAATCATTCTTAGTGCAGTAAAGCTTTCTATCATTTATAACAATTAATTCATTTTCGCCTTTCTCATATTCATTTCATTCTCATCCTAAAGTTCATTATAATTCTATAGCTATTAATTACTAAATTCACTTTATCTTCGCTGTGCTTACTAAGCTACGAGCTCGATATATTTCTACATTGGTGACCCCGACTACAAGAATAAATACAAGACACATTGGATAAAGCGCTTTTGAGCATTTTCAATACGGTCGATATATTTGTGATAACAGGTGTTCCATATCTAGCCATTCCATATTTTAGCTTCAGTAAAATTATTGAATAGTCTTATTATAAAGCTAAGTGCTATCAACGCTTTTTTGACAATAATACCAACATGTGTCTCAAAGGAAAGCTTGCAGTCATGGTATACACGTAAGTCACGTACAATGGTACGTTTTGGTAAGGTTCTTGTGTGTATTTAGTGGATAAAGGTGCCAATTTCCTGGTATATGTCAGCACTAAGCATTTTGAGGGGTTTAGGTACACTTTGTAAGTTCGACAATAATCTTAAAGACGGCAGAGGTCATTTTGAAGAGCTGTCACATCATTAGGTGATGATATAGTGTTAAATATTTTCATATCATCTGCAATGCACAGGAATGAGGACGAATGCAAATATAGCTCGATGTCGTTGACATATATGATGAATAATAAGGGACCAAGCAGAGAACCTTGAGGAACTCCACTAGGCACAAGAACCCAGCTAGAAATGTAGTTGTTAAGTACAACTGCTTCTGATCTGTTATTTATATATGACGAGAACCATCTCAGTAGATCCCCATGTATTCCGATGTCATGTAATTTCTTTAATAAGATATTGTGTTAAATTCTATCAAATGCCTTGCTGTAGTCTGTATACACATCATCGATATGTCCACCATCATCCATAGCCTGAGTGAGATAGTCATTAAATAAAGCTAGGTTGGTTAAAGTTGACCGATTCTTCAGAAAACCATGCTGGAACGGTAAACCCTATTGTAATTTCAGCGTGTGCTTACCAGGTGTACGGGTAATATTTTCTTTAATCCAACGTGTTACGCCTGCTGACCCCCAAAGGGAAGGCGACGTACCCTCGTCCTCGTCTTCATCGTCCAACTCATCAAGCGGAAGCTGCCACATTGCGAGCTCACCCGCCAGCGTACCAGACACCAAAAGTGGTGGACCTGGCGAAGATCGTGACAATAACGCCACTGCCAACACACCCCCGGCTCCAGCCGCTGGTGCTGCGGCCACCGTACGCAGAGCCATAGTTTGCGGTGCCACTCGCCAAACGCGCGCCCAGCCGTCGGCCCCTGCGCTCGCCAACAGCGCACCCCCCACCCCCATCGCCATAGACCATCGCGCACTCGCTGCGCCACCGCCATGTGCCTCTACCTGCCGCGCCAGACGCACGGTCGCACTTTGCACCTCTCCATCTTCCTTGCAACAGATAATTGCACATTTCAAAATAGAGTCTTTTATTTATATATATGTTTCACCTCATTGTACCTTTATGTATATGTTAAGGAACTGGTTGTTGTTTATGAATAATGATAAACTAACTTTTGCCCGCGACTTCATCCGCGTGGTAGCCCACATCATACATCG
Organism: Callimorpha dominula; assembly: GCA_949752705.1. Lineage (NCBI taxonomy): Eukaryota > Metazoa > Arthropoda > Insecta > Lepidoptera > Erebidae > Callimorpha > Callimorpha dominula. The sequence goes on from OX457005.1 coordinate 22,341,573, forward strand.
TAGAGTGTAGATAACCAATAAATCAAAATCTACTTAATAAAGAAATAACTTGTTAATCTAATTTCAATTTATATTTCTTTATTATTTATTTAACAACATTTAGTAGGTTAGGGCACACCGCAATTAGTTAATCACAGTCACAATTAAATTAATTGAATTAAGCGTTTCGTGGCGGCAATTCATAGTTAGATAGTTATTAGTGAAGAATTCACTGTATATTTACAATAGATATCTATTTGTATAGATCCATTCTGCGTGCCATTTTCCAACAATATATTACATTATTTCCTACAGAAAATAATTTTACTTTGATTTTTGATTGCAATCAGTAACACAGTTTCATAATCTTACATGTAATAGCTTAAATTAACTATATTAAATCCTCCACTTTCCATTGTTACACATTTTTATTTTTTCTGCGCTTTTCTTATTGACAAGCGTCATGATTTCAAAACATTGTATTGAAAACCACAGATAACTATATATTGTACTACGTACAGATAGGACAGTTGTTGAAAACCCCGCGTCGCCGGCGTCTATCTTTCACCATAGAAAAAGAGAATGTAACCATAGATTTTCTTTTTGTTAAAGTTTAGATAGATAGATAGATAGAATAATCTATATTGTACACCATTAATAAAAAACAGTTGAAAATAAATAACTTACAAACTAGAGTACAATGGGCGGTCTTATCGCTAACAGCGATCTCTACCAGACAACCTTTAGGATGGAGATAATTTCAAAATTATTTAATAAAAACATAGTAGTTGATGGCGTACTATTCTAAATATTGACAAATACTAATTAATTACATACATATACACATTCACACACATTACAGCTACTTAGTGGATATAATTATAGTGACAGATAATGTTGCTTTACCAAATTTTTAAAAGATGTAAGGGTTTCAGCTTGTCGAATTTGTACCGGTAATTCATTCCACAAACGAACGGAGAGACCCATAAATGATTTATCAAAGAAAGTTGTTGAATGTACCGGCACTTTCAATATCAGATTTTCTGATGATCGTAAGAATTTCGTATGCGTATCGTGAAGGAACTCAAATCGTCCTTTTAAATAGGCAGGTGTATGAGGGTTAAACAGTATATATATATATTTTTGTATATATATATATATATATATATATATATATATATATATATATATATATATATATATATATATATATATATATATATATATATATATATATATATATATATATATATATATATATATATATACAAAGAGAGAATATGAGCGTTCCGGCGAAAACGAATAGGTAACCACTTGAGCTTTTTTCGGAATTCAGAGACATGATCATATTTACGCAGTCCAAATATGAATATAATACAAAAGTTTTGAAGTCGCTCTAGTTTATCTAATTGGTTTTCGGTGAGGTCTGGATAGCTGGCATCCGCATAGTCAAGTATGGGAAGAAGAAGTGAATTGGCAAGGGCAGTTTTGGTGGCAGTTGGTAAAAAAATTCTCAATCGTTTTAGAGAACCCGCAAAAGCAAATACCTTACGACTTATTTCCTGCATTTGAGGAGCCCAGGATAGTTCTGAGTCGATAAGTAATCCTAAATTCTTTACCTTATTACTAAAGGGTATGACAGAACCATTGAAAATGATCGAAGGAACATGAGACCACTCAATCTTTGTCACTTTCGTAGAGCTCGAAACGATAATGTCTTTGAAAGGTTCACTGTAAGTCTGTAGGATTCGCGTCAAGCACTTATCTTAGCCAGATCTCTATTGACGATGTCAATAGCATTAGCAATATTGCCCATTGGTGCTTGGGAGTATATTTGAAGATCATCTGCGTAAAGGTGGAAGGAAGTGAGAAGTTGATCAGTGATGGAATTTATGAATAACGCAAAGAGTAAAGGAGATAGAACGCCACCCTGGGGCACACCAACAGATGTATTACACCAAGAAGAGAGGGTGTTATCAATGCGTATACATTGTCGGCGTCCGCACAGGTAACTTCGAAGCCAGTCAATCACCATTGGAGATACGTTAAGTGAGCGAGCAATGTTTATCAGTATGTCGAAGTCCACCGTGTTAAAAGCGTTGGAAAAATCTAGTAGTGCGAGAACAGTTAGACTTCCACATTCCATACCGTATCTGATGTTTTTCATAATCATAATCATAATCATAATCATAATCATAATCATAATCATAATCATAGTTTATTTGCGAATACAGGTACAGTAAGATATTACACAGATTTGTAAGTTTGTTCATTCCATATTCCACCATATTGGTATGCAAATTTTCAAAGAAATTTAAAAATAAATAAATAAAATAGAAGTCAATAAAATTAAATTACTCAAACTGATTTACAAAATACGAAATAAATGAAATTAATTATGTCAAAACTATAGAACAATGTCAATATCAAAATCGTAAGCAACCATCAATGTTTGTAAAATTAAATTTAATATAGTAATGAAATTTATTTTTAATACATTTTTGAATTATAAGATGTCTGTCAGATATTCATCAACACTGTAGTATGCCTTCGTTAAAAGTAAGTGAAGAACATTTTTCTTAAATACATTTGGTTTGTCAAGTTCTAAAATACGTCTTGGCAATTTATTATATAAGCGAGGAGCCATACAGAAAACACTCTTGTCGTATTGCGCTGTTCTATGTTGAGGGATACATATTCTATAGCGATTTCGGACACTATTATACGCAGTGAAACGGCTTATATTATTTTTTACAAAATTTACAGTTTCATATATATACAGACAAGGTAAAGTTAGTATTTTTAATTTAATGAAGTGTGGTTTGCATGTGTCTGTCTGTTGCAATTTACATACTGCTCGTATACATCTTTTCTGTGCCTTAAACGCCCTATCCCTGTCGGTTGAATTGCCCCAGAATATAATCCCATATCTTAATATTGATGTTACGTGGGCATGATATGCTGTTATTACCGCATTTTGATTGACTACTTTTGACATCATATAGAGCGCATATGAGAAACTATTTAATTTAGGACATATCATATCAATGTGCACTTTCCAATTTAAATTTGCGTCAATATGTATTCCTAAAAATTTGGTACTTCCGATGTCAACATTAGTTTTATTTAAATGTGTTATATTCATGTCATTTAATTTCCTTATGTTATTTCCGAATGTCATAATGTTTGTTTTGTCAAGATTTATTAGAAGATTATTTGATGTCAGCCATTTGATTATTTTGTCTATAGTGTAGTTTATGCTATCTTCCACCCTATTCACAATTTCTTGCCCCGAAAAAATCACAGTACTATCGTCTGCAAAAAGGATCATCGGGTAACCTATTGACCGTGGGAAATCATTGATGTACAATATGAACAGCAATGGGCCAAGAACGCTTCCTTGCGGTACACCTTCTGTGACGGTTCTCATTTCTGATGAATATTTTACTTCCATCTTATATTTAGGACATATTCTACTTATTTGTGTAATCTGCTTTCTACCTTGAAGATATGATTTCAATAGATCTAACGCATTTCCTCTTATTCCATATGTATATAACTTATCTATTAGAATGGAGTGATCCACATAATCGAATGCTCGCGTTAAATCCATATACATAGCATATACTGGTAGTTTACTCTCTAGGTTCCCCATGACCTTTGAAAGGAAATTATAAATAGCTATGTTTATATTTCTATTTTTTCTAAACCCTACCTGTTCATCGGTTAATACTCCGTTTTTGTCTAGGTACTCATATAAACATTGATGAATGAATTTTTCCAAGATTTTTGAGAATATAGAAATTAGCGCTACGGGTCTATAAAATTTCATATTTTCTTTATCTTCCTTTTTAAAAATAGGGATAGTTATTGTTATTTTCAACTTGTCAGGGAAAGTACCACAACTAATGCATAAATTCATGATATGGCTTAATGGGTTTGCTATGTTCATAGAAACGAATTTTATAACTTTTGTACATATGCCGTCATAGCCTGTACTGGAAGTATTCTTGAGGTCGTTCATGATTCTATGCATATCATAAGGAGTTGCTGGGCTGATAAATATCGAATTCTCTTTGTTCCACGTTAACGTAGCTTTGTAGTTTTTGGAATTATCTCCCGATGAAGGCTGAAACTTAGTTAAGAAGAAATCATTGAATGCCTGTGATATCTGTTGAGGATCACTAATTATTATGTTATCTAGTTTTATACATCTTATTTCTTCTTTGGGAGTATTTGATTTGCATATTTGATTTTATATTTCTAGTTATTTTTAATTTTATAATAGGGAAACACAAATTATAGAATAAAGTAAAAATGTCAAGAAAGCTATTATATGCGATATTTGGATCATTTGAATTATAAATGTCACTAAAACTAAGATTTGTCAAACACTGTTTAAATTTCGTCATATTACCTAATCTGTAGTCTCGCTTTGCTATGTACCAATAAGGTAGAGTGCAGTATTCCCTAACTGGGCAAGTTAATATTTGTGCCAAATGATCAGATAACGCTAGTTCCTTTACCTCAGATTGACAGCCGCGTACGCTGTAAATTATGTTGTCAATGCATTTACCACTGACTGGTCGAGTGGGCTGATTTATGGCAAGTTTGAGATTGAAGGACGTGCATATTTCCTCAAATTGAACACTGGTTTTGGTTGTTATCAATCTGTCAATGTTAAAGTCACCGCAAATAACCACTTTTTTGTATTTTAGACAGTATCTTTGTAGCAATTCTTGTAACTTTTGAAAGAATGTGTTTAAACTATTACTATCCTTCTCTGGTGGTCTGTATATACATAAAACTAAGACATCATGCTCTATTAATTTTACTGCGCTACACTCTATGATATTAGACACACTAAACTCATTTATGTCATTTATTGATTGATATTTGTGACTATTTCGTACTAGAATACATGATCCTCCTCGTCTATTAGCTCTAGAATAAGATGACGCAAGTTCATAATTGTCTATTCTTAATATATTCATATCAAATTTAAGCATATTGTGTTCTGTAATGCACAATACATCAATAATCTTACTCTGTTTTGAGAAATTATCAATATGAACTGCTAACAAATCAGATTTGCCCATAAGGCCATTAATATTCTGATGAAGTATGTTAATAACATGCTTTTTAGAGACGAAAATTATGTAAACCATTATCTGCAAGCTCTGGCGGGGACTCTAATATCGGAGCCTGATCCTCGCTTTCTTTATTAGTCTGTGTACATTTATCTAGTGTAAGTTTAGTCTTACTAATCAGAGCTTGTTTATTTTTATACGCAGTCATTTTAGCTCTATATGTTATGCGTAATATTTCCTGAAGCAATGACCTAGATAGGTTTATAGCAAAGTATTTCGAAAGTGGATAATAGTTGCAATAATTCACGTCAACATATGATACATGTGGGTATTGACCACACATGAAATTTAGTTCATAATTTAGCTTTGTTTCACTTAGATTCCTATTGCATGGTATTTCGCATATCAAGATGTTCGTATTTTTGTAACAATGTATAAAATTAATAAAATGAGATTTAAATTCGTAGGGATTTACATCATTAATTCCGCCCAATATTACAACATAATCATTATCTGTGAGATTTCTTATTGTATTTGTCTCTGTATTACTAAGAATGTCAGTAATCCTAGCGCCAGGCTTCCAAAAACTTGTGACAGCATAATTTGTTCCTACTAGCTTTTGTAGTGTAGTCTGCATTCCCCGCCCTTGTTGATCCGCAATAATTATAACCTTTTTTACTTGCTGTTTCTCAGTGTCAATGTAAGCAGTTTTTTGGCATTTTGTTAGACGTACGTTGCTAGTATTTGTCTGTTTCTCTTCGTTTATATCTTTCCGTTTTTTTATATGATTTGGCTCTTTATCTTCCGGTTCCATCTTATTCTGCAGCTGTGTTATATTTCTCGCCTCCTTCGACACTATATGTTTTGGTGAATCAACTATTGTTGTGTTTGAAAATAGTTTTAAGGGCGTTGATGTCAGGCTGCATATCTTGGGTTTACCTCGCATTGTCGATCGCTTTGATCCCGGTGTAGAGTATTTTGGATCACCGGTTTCAATTTTTTTATATAATTCTACCAATTTAATACTTTTGTCTAGATCGGATTTGAGCTGAATATTTTCACAAACTAAATGGTCAATCTCTTGGTGTGCACTGTTTAATTCAGCAGTCAACTGTTCAATTTTTTCGGTGAGAACCTTAATTCTTTCGTCTTCTATTGAGTCATTTGGCAAACTTCTCATAGTGGTATCGAACAAGGTTGACTCCGAAAGTGATAACGACCTATGTGTTCTTTGTTTTCTACAAGTGATATTTTCATTCTCCATTTTACTTTATTTTCCACTAATTCAGTTATATTTTTTTTTGTATGGTATCCCCAATTCGTGACTATTTATATTTCAACGTTGACAACACTGAAGTTAGTGTCAGTTTTAGTTCGGCTTTTCATTCATAGATGGCGTTACTCAATTTTAGCTTTCTATTTGGGTTTATTAGGTGTAGCAATACCATCCGTAATGTCAAATTGTTTCAATAATGTCAATATTTATTTTTCTACTCACCACTTGATGGCGTTAGTGGTAGTTTTGTCTTCAATAACTGTCATATACGAAGTATGAAAAATTTTCAAAATACCGTGATAACGGTTGATAATAAAATATTTTAAATGTTTTTTGCACTTATAGAATACTATAGCTGAAATATCACTGTACTATGGTTCAAAGTTATCTTATAGGTTGTATTGTTCGAAATCAACACTTAATGTTTACCTATATGTAGTGGTTTTACAGTTAAGTTCTTGTTCACTATAACACTATAATATACGTTTGTGTCGATAGATATTGCCCACAAATAATGTCACTTGAGTAATATGAACACTGCTTTAGATTTCACTATAACATAACTTATTTAAACAATTAAATATTTAAATTTAATATTTTATGTACACAGGGGATGTTTACAATGTCAGTGTTGCCACTTTTTTTGATGTCATCCGTAATATTCACCAAGGCTGAAACGGTACTGTGTCCAGGCCGAAAACCTGACTGGTAAGGATTCAGAAGCTTGTTTTTGTTAAAAAACATACTAAGCTGATTATGGACAAGTCTTTCCAGTACTTTAGAAAGGAACGGTAATATTGGAATAGGACGATAGTCAGAGAAACAGGAAGGGTTATTTTTTTTAGGTAGAGGAACGATCTGTGCATTTTTCTATGAGGACGGAAACACACCTTTGGACAGGGAAGAATTTAGGATGAGACAGATGACTGAAAGAACCTCATCAAGAATAGGAAGGATCATTTAACGACTGACACAGTCACTTCTAACAGCATTGGATGTGATTGACATAATACTCTTCTTAACCTACCTACCAAGTACTGAATTGACTAAAGACGAATGATGGATAACTAGGGGCTGGCAGAGATGAAAAATAGTTTATCGTGTTAACCTTGGTAGTCCTATTAAAATTGGACGAAGCCGAGAAATGTTGATTCAGTAGATCAATGTTTAAATTTTTAGGAATCGTGTCTTGTCGCAACTTGCCGACCCCTAATGTTCTAAGAAATTTCCAGACTTTCGCTGGATCACCGTTTTGAACGGAATTGTGAATGTGTTGGCGTTGTGCATCTCTATACACCTTATTGCAGTGATTTCGTATGCGAGTATACCTCTCCCAATTCGAAGTGGTAGGTCTTATTTTAACTTTCAATTTGGCTGCAGCTTTTTTAGATATTAGAGATCGTATAGTATCTGTTAACCAAGGAGAAGGAGCGTGTTTGATTTTAACTGGCCGTACAGGAGCATGTTTGTCGTATAGCTCTATTAGATTTGAGGTAAAAATTTCAACTTGCTCATCTACGGTATCTGAAGTAAGCAGCGGCGACCAGTCAATGTTGCTGGCGTCTTTACGGAGCGCTTGTATATCCATACCACCAAAATTGCGCTGCATCAGGATTTTGGACTTGGATTTAGGTGGGCGAATTGTGTAGGAAAGAAAGATTACATCATGAAAAGAGAAAACGTCAGCAGGACATTGTCCATGCTTGGCTACGTAATCTATAGAAGAAACTAGGATTAGGTCTAGAAGTGACGGAATAGAATTAGGAAAATGGTGAGTTGGATTTAGGGAAAGGATTGAGAGGTTGCAAGACTCTGAAATTGCCCGCAATTGTGAAGAGCGACGATCATTCTTCACAAGGCATGTATTGAAGTCACCCATAATAATGTTGTGACTGCAGTGTGGGTTGAGGTTTTCAAGAATACTTTCGAAGGAGGAAAAGAAGTCTATGCGTAGTGAGGGACTATAGTATACACCGAGTAGGATCTTGGTATGTTGGAGTTCCACTTCCAAAACGAGATGCTCGCCAGCATTAGAAGGAGGTGGCTGTGGTGACATATTGAGGATAGTGTATGGAATATAAGAGCGAAGGTATATGGCAACACCGCCACCACTGCCAGCCACGCCATCATTTCTAATTAGTTGGAATCCGGGTAGGGAATACAAGATGGAGGGGAGACAGGGTTTGAGCCAAGACTCTGATATAAGAACTGCGTGTACATTCTTACAGTCGAGACTCGCCAGCATATCTGGAAAATGTGCCGGAACACTTTGAGCATTGATGTGTACAACATTAAAATTCCTAGGAACATCAGAAAAAAGCGGTTTCCAGAGTGTCGTTTAAGGATGGAAGGCTTACAAAACTACTATTGCTACCACTTAACGAATAAAAACTCTCATCATCACTGTCGGGCAGATCAGTCATAGATTTTTAGTAAAAAAAAAACTGTAAATGTATGAAAAAGAAAGAAAGATCGATTATACTAAACTGTAAGAAAATATATATATATATATATATATATGTATAATTATACAACAAAATATTATAATATCCACCTGCCAGTTCTGTTCTATAAAAAATAATAATAATTAATAGGTAACCACAACAGAATGACATTAAAGAGTTCGCTTGCATTTGTCCAAGCATTTTTACAATTACATTTGTACAAGTCCATAATAATAAAGTAGTAGTAGGTAGAAAGGTATGCAGTCATGTTATTTATAATGGCACTTGTCTATTATGAAAAACATAAACAATTAACTCGTATCCAGAACAGAACGGGAAAATAAAAATATTTGACAGATGTCATACGTCATGTCGTTACAAGACAAGGTTATTGTCTACAGAAATGTAACTAATAATAATGAATAGACCCAAGTTAATAGCGTTAAAGTGTAGGTAGGGAAAAAAATTAGTAACGTGCCTCTGCCTCGTCAAAATTCTGACACAGTCACACCAGAACCCTTTAAATTTGTTTTGGCAAACCAGACCTTGTCCCGGGTTGCAGTGGACTCGAATTTTATAGCTGTAGGTCTAGCCTTAGTGCCACTAGAGGAGCGTCCCATGCGGTGACACCTTCTGACGTTAATGGCAGTGAAATCAGGAAGTTTTATTTCTTTTTTACACAATTAACCACCACAGTCAAAGTGTCCTCCTTGTTTTCTTAGGGCACTCCATGAAGAAGTAACATCTTCCTCCGGCTGAGTGTCTCCATGGTATCAACTTGATTTACAAGAAGCTCAATCTGGCGCTGGAGGGTGCTCAGTGTCTCCTTAACAAAGCACTTGAAAGAGGCAAAGTCGGCTGCTAATGTGGATGTTGTGTTCGAAGTGTTGGCTTCCGGTAACTTGGCTTCAAAACTCTCCATCCGTTTGTGGAAAGCTGCGTTCATCTCCGCCAAAGACATTTTTAACAATTCAGCGTCCATGGTCACTAAGAGACTGGTTGTAGTGCTGTGTAAGTGAATTAAAGTATGGAGATAACACTGGCAGGTACTGTTTACAAGTATACTATTTTACTCATAAAAACCGGTAAAAAGTGTTGAAAATTAACTAAAATATATTTTTAATGCAAGAGTAAAACTTTTTGTGTTTAGCCTTCAACTCCAGTTTAGTTATTTGTAACTATAAAATTTGGTTTGTCTTTAATGTTAATCGTTGTTTTAAGTTTAGTCTCATATAATTATTTGATGCATGATGCCGTTCCTATGTCACTAATCGCTTATCGTGCGAAGTAGCATAATGCTGAGTTAAGGACCATTTTTGTCTCATGCAGAGGTATTCTATTATTTATTTATTCTTATTTTTTCTTGCGCAAAACCATGTACCATGTATGAGTCAGAATAAAAAATATTTCTTTCTTTCTTTCTTTAATTGAGGAGGAAAATGCAGCATTCACCCTTTGTTTGTAGCCCCGAACGATGACAACAGCCGAGGATAAACCTCAACAAATTGCCACAGACATATTTTACATTGCTTTCGAATATTCCGCCTCGATCGACAGGTGTTTCGCCTATATACAATAGGCGAAACACCTGTCGATCTATTATTACATGCAAGATATCTGCCACGCCTGGTAAGTATATTTTACTGTGGAGGGTGTCCGCTTTCGGTTCCCTGTGTATTGCAATTCGTTGAGGCTTATCCTCGGATATTGACATTCTTAAGGTCTTCAAACCGAGGGCAAGTGGTGGGGTCTCCCTCCTCAGTTATTATCACACAATAGTGGCAGTAAGAACCATCATGGAGGATGGACTAGAGAGGCTATTGGGTGGAAAGGCTATTGTTAAACACTGTGTCCATACTCCAAAGTGAAAGTGCTTGGGGTTCTGCCAGTGGAAAAACGTATATTATAAAACGGTTACAATATTAAAAATGTCTCTGTCGTGTCGTGTCGAGAACGGGTCACTCGGGGCGTGTCGCCCCTGCGTTGGGCGGTGCAATACGCCGTTCCTCCACCCACCATATCTGTTGAAGCTCGTACCCTTAACATACTCCAGGCACTGAAAGCTCTCGGGTTCCAGTAGCATCAGCAGGTGAAGCAGGTGTCTCAATAGGAAGATAACAAATTTTAGAATAGGCGCGCTGGACCTCTCCAGCTGCGGTGCGGATTCTTGCCACACGTGAAACACCATCCTTTTCTGTATATACTTGTACTACTCGCCCCAGGCGTTATTTTAACGGAGGTATGTTGTCATCCTTGATAAGAACAAGCCGGTTGATAGGATATCACTCTTGTTGATCTTCCGCTTTGTTCTCGTCTGCAGTTCACTTATGTATTCTTTAGAACACCGCTGCCAAAACTACTGACGCATGTGCTCGTTTCGATGGGGTAGACGGCCGGTGAATACATTGCTTACATCTTGGGAAGACGATGCTGTAAGTGGACGCACAATCAAGAAGTGCCCAGGTGTGCTTGCTTGCTTGAAGACCGCTGGCATCAACTGAAAGAGGAGTTAGCGGAAGGGAGTTTAGGACAGCCTCGATCTGTATCAATACCGTGTTAAACTCTTCAAACCTGACATTAGAATTTCCAACTATGCATTTCAAGTGATACTTGCAAGACTTCACTACGGCCTCCCAAAGGCCACCAAAATGTGGGGTATATGGGGGAATAAATTTAAAAGAAATATTGTCCAAAGCTACCTTTGCAATAATTTTTTCAAAAGAGTTTTTGTTAAGAAATCGCCTAACTCATTAGCCGCTCCGACATATTTTTTTCCATTATCGGAATATATTTCAGCTGGTTTACCTCTACTTCAGAGAAATCTTTTAAGACAAAGGAGATAACCATCAGTGAACAAAATTGTCACCAACTCAAGATACAACATATATATATATGGACCTATGTATAATCTAAGATAAAAAGCGACGTGAATGTGCGTTTGCTACAGAGCAGTATAGGATCATTCTTGTCATAAGAAAACTCATTACAGTTACTTAATCGTACTCCTACTCTGATTAATAAATCAACAACCAAGCGCAACTGCAACTGAACAATATCCCGAAGAGTGTAAACCTACTACGCAAATTTTCTCGTTTTTTATTAAATCGCGTAACTTGAAATGTTAATTTTTTCACTACCTAATACTAATGAAATACTTGGCGACTTTGGACAACTTTTTGTTCGGACATTTTGGTGGCAATGAAAACCAAATATGAGTACTTACAAGTAGCACTGAGAGGAAGGCTGCCGGCGTACACTGTAACGTAATTAAATACCGTAATATTACACCTCGAAACTTATCCGTTATCCACCCGCGGTTACCTCTTCCTCGTGGCAATTCTTGTGTAATTCTGGAACGATGCTGTTTGATTCGGCTCCGAAGGTCCAATGTTAGGTTAGTAATCCGGTAGAAAACGTATATTATAAAACGGTTACAATATTAAAAATGTAAAACGAATCTGTCGAGTCGTTATCGAGAACGGGTCAATCAGGGAGTGTCGCCCCTACGTTGGGCGATGCAATACGCCGTTCCCAGTTCCCCCACCCATTATATCTGTTTAAACTTCGTAGACTTAACAATAACTTTAACTAAAGAAAGCTAAGAAATGTGTTACGTATACAGCTATGCAATATGCATGACAAGGCTACATATATATCTAAAATATCTCAAGTAATATTTTCTGTGCTTTAGAAACAAATTAGTACTTACTCCGTGTATTTCGATGATCCATAGTTTTATGAAAGAGTCGGAGCCTGCCGTCGCTAGTACGTGTGTGTCCTCCGAAAGTTCGAAATCAGCAGAAGACGGTGCAAAATCACAGCTTTGCACTCCTGACACAAAATATTTAATCTGTTAGATGTGTGACTGTGCACCTCTGTCTACGAGACTATGATACATGTAATGTTCAAAATGTCTTAGGAAACATATCTACATAACTACATAAGAAGTACAACATTTCCTTACCATTACCATGTGTGCCGATTTTTTTTGTTATAATACATACGTATATAGAACTAAATGAAATGTAGCTATTATACATACAAGGTGTTACAAAAGGATGTGATCATATTCTAGTAGCGTAACATATAGCGTAAAATAGTTGACTTAGCCTGAAAAAAAAAACGAATTGAACTCGCGTGAATGGGGTTCCGTGCGATGCATATATGTATCTACCATGTTTTTTTTTCACAGTGTTACACTACACACACGCACTAATACAAATAACAGGTATTGCTATCGCTACCGTCACATGGGCGTAAGGTGAAATATTTATTCACTGTTCATTACTTTTAAAATATTTCTTGTAGTAACGAAACGGCCAGACCACATATTTCGACTAAGGTGTAGAGTTTGTGAAGTTGGGGCTTGTAGAGTTAGAAGCTTGGCTCTACATGAGATCTGATAACTTTTTGATAGTGCGAGCCATATGGTCTCGTCTTGGCAATTTTACATGAAAATGTTTTTGGTGGGATTTCACTTCTTTTTGTAAGTTGCTTATGACAATTTTATTTTATTTTATTCATTTTTTCTTTCTTCTTTTGGATTGTATTTCTTGCACTTCAGAGGTGCCTTTTTTATAGCCCACTCTCTATCTTTGCCTTTTTTCTTTGTTTGTTTACTGATTATAATAAGTGATAAATCAGGGCGATACTTGGCTCTTAGGCGATTATATTCGACTATAGCTGACTGTTGGGATTTAATTACTACCAAAGTCAATATTTATATCTTATAAATTAGTCATCTATCTAGAGAGTGCTACATAAGCCTGCCCACAAGAGAACGGGGATGACACAATATTAGCGTATTTGGTTCATTCCATCCCCTAATTTAAAGGGTGGGGATGATTTACTAAAAATCCTGAAATATGTATTTTATTCACTGACCTCTATTGTACAAGTACGCTGGACTAAATATTCTATATGAAATGATAGTTGTTTTTGTGCCGATTTGAAGCGACGTCCTGGTCGTCCTGGTTACTAAAATTTACATCTGTTGCAAGAAGCCATTGTGTTCTGTTGACGCGTCTCTGTTGCTTTATTTATTAACCGTAAAATAAGACTTTACTTTTTGTGTTTTAGTGTTTGCTAAATAATATACAAAACATTTATACAATGAGAGTTTGTGTATTTTGTAAAACTCGGTACCAAAAATGCAGCGGAATAAAGTTTCACAAGTAAGTGAATTTCTTGGCTACAAATGTTGGCAATAAGAACTGTGACGGGACACTGTGTGATGTTTGTCGGTTCGAGGCCCGCGTAGGTCCGGTGCTGTGATGACCACTGGGGGTTTCCAGACGTAAAAAAAAACATCTCTTACGAAATATTAACTTTAGCGGTCAAATTTCGAGTTCAATTTGTCAGTTCCAAAGTGTTTTTAACTACTATACGACCCTACACCTTTTTGTAACACTTTGTACTTACATATAATAGATTACAATTTTAACAAGTCGAATACAATACACTTGGCGACGATGGTCTGTAAAGCGTGTTTTTTAGTATTTTAAACTTTAATATTTTTTTTACTGTGCAATCGAATTTTGTCATGTAAACATTTTTCGAATGTAAACGTAAGCCCATTATTTTCTAAAAGGTTTGAAAATAGTTACTAATATGTTATACTATACAGGTACGTTAAGACGTTTTAAGAGCACCTGAGTGTTTTTTTAGTGTAAATGAAGGTATGAGTTCACCTAGATCGTGCGCATGCGCCTCGTGATGTAGCAGCGCGGCGAGCGGCGGCGGCGCGATCACCCGAAGCTCGCCGCTCGCCGCGCCCGTCGCGGCCACGCGGCCGTCCCGCGACCACGCGCAGCACAGCACCGCCTCCGTGTGGCCAGCGTACACACTGACCGGTAACAATACACCATGATTTATTTAAGGACCTCTAATTTCAGTAACAACAGTCAACAAATAAATAATATTTAACGGTTAATACGACTATCTTTTGAAAAAAAATATTTTAGAAATAATGTTATATTTCTTCCGTGGTCCGAATGGCAGTAAAGTATGCTGATATGTTTAGGCATAGGTAATACCTGCTATGAAAGAATAGATAATATTTATAAGGAGTAGGACTGTAGGACTTCATCTCATGCTTCACGGAGGGGGTGATAAAGTGATGTCTGTCACGTGGTCACAGGTTACTAACTATGTAGGGCGCGGGTCGGCGCTGTCGAGGCTCCAGAGCGGTGCGATTCCGTCGTCGGTAGCGAGCAGGAGTCGCGGCGGGCGGTGCGGGGAGACGCGGGCCCCACGCACCCCCCCGCCCCCGGCCTCGCCGAATGCTGCTTCATCCGCGCCTACACTCAGCACGCGCAGCTGCACCCCCGACTGTGCATCCAAGATATATTTAGTATCCTTTAGTACTGCCATAAATTAAACAATATAATACATTCAAATTACACAATTAAATAAATATCAATTTACTAACAAACTGTTTTTGTGCACTATTAGCAATAGGTATAAACCTGGACGTCCCACAAGCAGGCACATCCGTCAAGGCCGGCGCTGAGCAGCAGCGCACCACTCGCGCCGAAGTCTGCCGCCATCGCAGGATACTGGTGAGCTGCTAAAGAGTGTACCTCTACCAGCTCACTTAGCTCTTCGCACCAGTGGTACAGCCGCACCCACCCGTCGCTGTCGATAACATGCACAAGGGTGTAGAAAGAACAAGAAGTAGGGTGTAGAAGCAACACACTTCAAATATCTAATAAACGAACATCATCAGGCTGCCTAAAATATACATGTAAAGAATATCACTACACTAGTGTCGTTCCTTTTCTTTATGGTTTTATTATCTATAGATCTCGAGTAATAAGTAGATGGCGGTGTCAAATAGTTTCCTATTTAAATAAAAGTAAATAGATTAACTAAATTAGAAGTAAAGGCTTTAAATGTTGTTTTTTGTTATTTCAGAAAACGCAAATTTCGTCTTTATTTCATTTTTAAGGCATATTACTATTATAAAACAACATTTAAAGCCTTTACTTCTAGTTTAGTTATAGTATACTCAGATCATAAACCATTAGAGAATCTAAATATCAAGTCTAGAACTGATGAGGAACTAGGTGATTTGACATATTATTTATCCCAATACAATTTTAAGGTAAAATATAACCCGGGACAGTCAAATCAAGAAGCAGACTGCTTAAGCAGAAATCCAGTCTTAGAACCTCATGACAATACTGAAGATTTTTTAAAAGTTGTAAACTTAATAAATATAGAAGATATAAAAAAGGACCAAGACTTAAATCTAAACTTACAAGATGGAAAATCAAAGTGTATACTGGAGAATAACATTTATTACAAAACGAATAAAAGAAGTAAAAAAATTATACTATCAGAAGCATTTAGCAAAACACTAATTAGAGATGTCCACAATACTTACTGCCATATTGGGAGAACCCAGATGATAAATAAAATAACCCCTTTCTATACAGCAAAGAATATCATCACAAATATTGAGAAAATTTGTGATGAATGTGACATTTGTATAAAAAACAAATCAAGAAGGAATCCAAAATTTGGTTTGATGTCACATTTAGGCCCAGCAACACGCCCATTTGAAATTATATCAATTGATACAATTGGAAGGTTTGGAGGATCACGGTCTACAAAAAAATACTTACATCTCCTGGTCGATCATTTCACACGATATGCTTATATTTTGACGTAAAAAAATCAAAACTCCAATGATTTTATCAAGTTGATAAAAAATGTGACGCAAAGCAACAGCATTGATATGGTATTAACAGACCAATACCCTGGCATAAATTCCAAAGAATTTGAAGACTTCCTAAAAAAGAAAAATATAACACTGGTTTTCACTGCTGTTGACGCACCTTTTTCAAATGGACTTAATGAAAGGTTAAACCAAACTTTAGTTAATAGGATAAGGTGCAAAATAAACGAAGGGGACAAGAAAACAGCATGGACCACTATAGCACAAAAATGTGTAGAAAAATATAACGAAACAGAACATACAGTCACTAAGTTTACTCCAAAATATCTGTTGGAAGGGGAAAAAATGGATATTTTGCCACAGGAATTGAAATCAAGATGCACAATAGAAGATCTCAAAAGAGACAGAGAACTAGCATTTGAAAATTCAATAAAATCTCACAACTATAATAAAAAAATATATGATCTTCATAGAGAAGAATATAAATTCGAAGTAGGTGATAGAGTATATGTAGAAAACGGAAACCGACTAAATAGGAAGAAAATGGATGAATTAAGGATTGGACCATACAAAATCCTAAGAAAGATTTCAAATTCAATCTATGAAGTTGATGCTGGACATAAGAAGGCAGAGTCAAACTTCTACCACGTTACAAAGTTATCTCCAGTGAGGGTTGGCTCTAATCGAACAATCAATTTGATTTGTTCTCTCCGAGGGTGGGAGATGTAAAGAATATCACTACACTAGTGTCGTTCCTTTTCTTTATGGTTTTATTATCTATAGATCTCGAGTAATAAGTAGATGGCGGTGTCAAATAGTTTCCTATTTAAATAAAAGTAAATAGATTAACTAAACTAGAAGTAAAGGCTTTAAATGTTGTTTTTTGTTATTTCAGAAAACGCAAATTTCGTCTTTATTTCATTTTTAAGGCATATTACTATTATATACACTAAGCCATTACAATGATTCAAGAAGGATGTTTACAACGTGTCGTGGGCTTGCGGTTGGGTTTTTCTCGAAGAGCTATTCAAAATACTTGGAATCGCTTCCAGAAGACCGGCAGTGTTGCCAGAAGACCTGGTTAGGGTAGAATTCGTATAACAATGTCTCGCGAGCTTCGGTACGCCCAGTTAAGTGCTCTTTGGAATCGTCTAATGACGGCCCGTAAGTTGCAACACCATCCTACGTCTGACAACAGGTACCCGTGTAAGTGACCAAACTATTCGTAATCGATAAACGTCAAGACGACGCGTTTCGTTACTACAAGAACTATTGTATAACAGAAAATTAATGAACAGTGAATACATTTTTCACCTTTCGCCCATGTGTAGCGAAACGGTCAGACCACATATTTTACTAAGATGTAGACTTTGTGAAGTTAGGGCTTGTAGAGTTAGGGCGTGTAAAGTTAGAAGCTTGAATCTACATGAGATCTTATAACTTTTTGACAGTGCGAGCCATATGGTCTCGTCTTGGCAACATTTTATATGTAAAAATAATTTGGGATTAACTTAACTGTTTTCTTTAAACATCAAAAAAACTTAGTTTACCGTTTTTTGTTTTGATTGGTAGATTTGTATAAATATACCTCATTTAATAGTATACAATGAATACGGCTTACGAGCACGACGCCCAATTAGGTGCCCACCCGTACGACATGGGAATCGCGCCCGTCGAAACTAATGGTGTAGGGAACACTTGACATGGACCCAAGAGCAATGGGATAAAAATTTTATAATAATATATTAGCTGGTACCCGCGACTTCGTCTGCGCAGAAATTGTAATAATTTTTTTCTTTAATCTCTTCCATCCTTTGAGGAGAAGTAAGGTACTCGTAAGTTACTTTCGGTCTAGTGGTTAGTGACTACTGAGCCACAGGTCGTGGGTTCGATTACCACCCAGGACAAATAATTGTATTCCAAATGTACACTCACTTTCAAATTTCCCTTGCTTTCAGGGGAACTGTTAGTACTCTTTTCAACTGGAATGGCAAATCCGTTGGATTTTTTGATTACGGGGAATTAATCCACGTTCTGTCTTTGCTGTTCCTTTCATATCTATTACTCGAAAAGATCACCTTCAACATGTGACATGCTTTTGGTCGTTGGTCTGTCCCACAATTTCATTCATTGAATGTTTATATTGCTAAACTTGACAAATAATACGTCTCAAATATAAACTTTGATTCCCTATTTTCTGACCTTCAATGCTTATTATACAAAAATTAGCCTACATATGGCCTTTTCCAAGGCTTAGTTTATCTCTATAAGAACCTAAATTCATTCCAATAACTTGATAAATAACTTAAATGAAGGATCTTCTATACTTTCAAATTTTGATCTCCTATTTTGCCACCTTCAAGGTCTATTTGCGCGATACGATAAGTAGCCTGTCTTTCTCCAAGGGTTTGGATATTTCTGTACTAAATATCAACCAAAAATAAAATAAAACACCTGGTATTGGCTCAGAGGAAACTAAGGCAAAGCTGTCTTAGAATATAGGCCTTAGAGTGAAAAGCGATCTAGACGAAAACCACAAATGCGTTGGAAGGACAACGTCAAGAAAATTGCAGGGACGAATTGGATGGAAGTAGCGGAAGACCGGGCAATCTGAAGAAGGCCTACACCAAACTGGTTGAGAACGGCTGGGAAGAAGAAAAGAAGAAGACCACCTGGTATATTGGCTACCTCGATGACATCGGCGTTGTAGAGAGATATTTGTCAAATGCGCGAGCAAGTTTACAAGGAATCCAGTCTTTGAGAGAGTCCATGATTGATCGGGTTAATTTGACATTACAGCGGGTATCCGATTGGGGTGACGCGAACCTTGTGAATTTCAACCCTTCCAAACCACAGGCGTGTCTCTTCTCTACGAAAAAGAGAACTTTCGAAATTACACCCACTTTCCGAGGTGTATCCTTACCGATTACTGACTATCATCACTGTCACTTCCAAACTTAAAATCAGTCAACAAATCGAGTCTATGGCACAGATAGCTTCCAAGAAATTTGGAGTCATTTCGAAGCTATTGCGGTATTTCAGCTCTGAACAGCTGCTTCATCTGTATACAGCCTAAGTTCGATCTGGCATGAAGAGTTGCAGTCACCTTTGGGATAGCTCAGCGAAGTACCATCTAGAAACTCTTGACTCTGTTGACCGAAAAGTTCGTAGGCTCATAAATGACGATGTGCTCACGAATAGGGGACTACAAAGCCTTAAGTATCATCGTATAGTTGCCTGTTTATCGGTTTTTTATAGGATTCACTTTGGTGAGTGGGCAAAAGCTCTCTTTGAAATAAATGAACTCTCACTGTTCCATTATCGAACTCTCACTGTTCCATTATCGAACTATTATTCGCAGACAGAGGTTCCATCCTTTCGCTGTCGAAACACCAAGAGTCGAAATAAACGCTTTGACAGCTCCTTTTTGGTTCGAGTCGCCAAGGTGTGGAATGAGCTGCCTGCGACTATTTTTCTATGCAATTATAATCCTGGAACGTTTAAGTCTAGAGTGAATAGGTTTCTCTTGGAGAGGCGTGTACCATCTTCGTCTTCATCGTCACTTTCTATCAGGTGATTTTAAAAACAAACGCCTATTCCATTTCATAATAATAAAAAAATTGTTTATCTATAATATGTTTGTATTTAGTAATATACAAGTATGTTAGACAGTCTTTCAGGTTCAACTCTTTCTTAGCTGAGGTGCCCTGCCTTTTAACTATCTTCCCAACAAATTTCAGGTCTCTGGTACACAAAAGCAAGGACTTTGATCCAAATTTTCAAGAGCCCTTAGACCTACTTAAAACGGCCCTTTGCTGAAATTCTTTCTTAGCTGACGTGTCATACCTATAAAATACCTCCCTGCAAAATTTCAGGTCTCTAGTACATAAAACCAAGGACTTTTATGTAAACTTTCGAGAGCCCTAGAACCTTCTTAATCCGGCCCTGTCGTAAAATACGTTCTTAGCTGACGTGTTTTATCTATAAACTACCTATCTGACAAATTTCAAATCTCTAGTAGAAAACTACGGTCTTACGTATAAACTTTTGAAAACCCTTAGACCTCCTTAAACCGGGCCCAGTCGTAAACTCCAACGTGTGCTACCTATATGCAAATATAAATTGACGTGTGTTAACTATAAACTACCTCTCTGCCAAATTTCAAGTCTGTAGTACAAAAACCAAAGACTTTCATACAAACTTGAGAAGTCCTTGACCCCTAAATCCGGCCCTGTGGACTTTGCTAATATGCTTAAGGAATCAGTAAAATTGTAATTGACATATATAACAAAGTCTAATCTTGACTTATTCAACTATTTAGTTTATTATGTATATTAAATAGCATAGGAGGATAAGTTAGCCTTAGCATACATATATTATTACCTAGATGCAGTAGCGACCATTTTATCGTGTGTGTTAATACAGTTGATGGGCGCGGCGTGTGCTTGCGTCCCGCGCCACAAGCGCTTCGTCCCGCTCACCAGCGCCTCATCCTCCCTCGTAGCAACGTGCTCCTCCTCCAATGACTCCTCCAGTTTCTCGATCCCCTGGAACACAGTCACACGTGGCCATGCACAATCCACCCCTGCATCGCAACTGATTGGTCTGCTATTGAATACTTACCTCAAGATCTCCTAAAGCGAAGTGTTCAAGCGCCGCACATGGAGGCTCCAGCTCGTCTTCAAGTGTTAAAGAACCCAGCGACCACATTCTCACCGACTTGTCATTTGATCCTGTATAAACGTATTTTTTATATAATTGCATTTGTAGAATTTTCAGACATGCCGCGGATAAAATGTATTTTTACTGAATTCTAAAAATAGATGCAATATAATATTGCATGTTATTTTTGCTCCCACTTTAGACTTAGACGGAAAGGAATGCAAAGAAAAGTAGCACCGTAGCACAGTAGATTTGACAACATGACGTAAGCGTTAGACAGATGGTGCTTCTACATAGTCTGGACTGAAGTTCGTGCGGGTCGGCTTTCGTGTTAACGAGCAACGCCGAGTCAGTCACTGCGCTGCCAGCCTAGGAACTATACTACGGCTCCTTGTAATTTAAGTGTTACAACCTCTTAAAAATCTGTAATCTGGTTTGTAATTTTTTGTTTATTGCTCGTATCGAATACTGAGCTCACACGATTTGTCTAAACCATATCTTCAGGTAAAGATTACGAATCAGCGATCCCATTCTGGGATGTAACCTCTACCTCCTGTAACCTGCGATGTAAACAACCAACGTGGCAAGTGCTTATGTATATAACGCAAACAACGAATATGATATGACTGGCCTGTTAGTCTAGTGGTTAGTGACCCTGACTGCTAAGGCAGAGGTCGTGGATTCGATTCCCACCCAGGACAAATAATTGTGTGATGAGCACGATAATTTGTTCTGTGTCTGTGTGTAATTTATCTATAATATGTATGTATTTAGAAATATATAAGTATGTTTATCAGCGGTCTGGTTACCATGGTACAGGCTCTGCCTAGTTTGGGATCAGACGGCCGTGTGAGAGATGTGTGGAGTTATTATTATTATTATAATTATTATTATTATAGAATACGCACTAGTAACTGACGTGCGCGACTCTACGGTAAGCACGAGACAGCGCATAATACTAACTTTTAGTTCTACCCTACATACACCACACTACATAATATTAAAAATAATAAACATGTACTGAAATAAGAGTGAATAATTAATGTTGATGATGATTCAAAAGTATATTTTTTTCTTTCAGTAATTTTTTTATGGATGTCTTATTTGAAAAATAAAGAAAAAGTCTTGAAATTTAAGTCGGGAACTCAAAGGACTTAGAATTTCGAAATAATTAAGTTGAGGAGTGAGAAACCCTAGCTAAGCGGTATCACTTTCTGCCTTTCTTTAGATCTGTCTGAAATGAACCGGTTGCAATAAATCGTCTTCGTGAGTAATCCTCTTCAATAGAACTCGAAACTTCAATACAACAATACTCGTCATATTGCAGCCAATTTACACAAAACCTAAAGGATACACCATACACCTTAACATTTTTAATTCTATTTTATTTTAGAAACATTCTTTATTTTTTACTACAATAATATGATAATTTTTTTTTATTCTAAACTTGACACAATTAACTGGTTTCCTATACAAACTTTGATCCCCTATTTTGCCACCAATTTTCAAGGTTAATTTTCGCGATAAAAAGTAGCCTTTGTGCCTCCAAGGTCTTGTTTATTTCTATACCAAAATTCATCAAAATTGGTTCATCGGTTTGGACGTGAAAGCGTTACAATACAGTAACAAACAGTGTTACTTTCGGATTTATTAGTTATTAATATGGATTCTCAACTCTCTTACTAGGGAAATCCATACGTCCTGGGTTGTATTACAGACCTACAACTGATGGTCACAAACTACATGCCATTATCTAAGAAATGCTAATAGACAAAAACTAACCGGTGACCATGTAACTGTGATCAGGGGCGAATGTAATACAGGTGAGATAGCGTGCGTGCGCATGCACCACATGCAAACACATCGGCTCGGCGCCCACCGTCCACAGGCGCGCCGTGCGGTCCAGGGAGGCCGACGTGAGCAGCGTGCCACCGTGCGCCCAGCGAAGAGCGGTCACCGCTGCCGCGTGCCCCGTCAGCTCCCCCGCCGCCGCAAGCCCGCGCGAGCCCGCGCGCCACAAGCGCACTACTGCGTCGTGGCCGCCAGTCGCCGCCATGCCGCTGTCCTCAGCCGCATCCGCGCACAGCGCACCCAGGTCATGCGCGCCATCCACCCACGTCAACGGTGCAGGCGCTGGGCCGTCGTCTGCACCGCTACGGCAAACCTCTGACATCGACGTGCAACATTTATAAGTAAAACCGCACAACTCGTAAGTATAATTTAGAACAAGAATGAGCAGCAGATGAGTGAACTTCTATGAGCGGTGTACCTGCAAGATCGAACACTTTGAGCACACCGTCGGTACATGCGGTGAGGAGAAGCGCGCAGCGCGCGGGCGCCGCCACCGCGTACAACGCACCCTCATGCGCCTGCATGCGTGCGAGGAGCGTGGCTCGCGGTGCATGCCACACGCACAGTGTTCCGTCGTCGTGGCCCGCCAACAGGCGCGCGTGCCCCGCCCAGCACAGCGCGCGCACTGCGACTGAAGCCGGCGCAGCTAACGCACGACGCGGCGTCAGCGTGCGACTGCACCACACCTTGATGGCTCCATCCACACCTGCGGAGGCCAACAGCACGGCGCCCGGTGCGAACCGTGCAGCTGTGACGCTATAGCGGTGCGCGTTATCGACGCACGTGCCTTCGTCCCAACCGTGCGAAGCCACCCACCGCCACAGGCGCAGCGAACGGTCACCGCCACCGGTCACAAGAAGCGCACCTGCCGCATCCACGCATGTCACCTCGCTGCGGTGGCCGCGCAACGCCTGCAAAAGCGTAGGTTCTCGGATCTCCTCCATGACAAGCACGCGATTCTTCGTCGATCTCAGTAGCCCTCTCTAGCGTTTATCTTCCTGGCAATAGTTAAAAGTGTTATACTAGATAACTTTTGTAACAGCGAGCCGCTTTAAATAGACCGGTAATAATCGACAGGCGCTTGACGAGCGACCTCCCAGTGCCGCCTCTCGACCAACTATGTCACTTAACAAACAACATCGTACTGTATACACTGATTTAGTTTCCATGATTATGTGTTTTCAAATAAAGTGATCCGTAACCACTGAACGTGATAAAGAATCTCTTCACACTTCAACAGGCAGAAGGCACAAAGTGTATACATTTAATAAGTGATTATAAGGAAAGCTGTCATAGTGTAATGCGTTTAGTTTAATTAATTGAACAGACATTAACACATTACACTAGAGTACTTTGAGAATGAACGCGACAACAATGGCGATGAGTAGACGTGGTGGTTAACAACAGCGCGCAGGGTGTGTGGGACGGCTGGCAGTCGGTCGGTGATTGCGTCTGACGTGGCCGCTCCACAGTGAACTACGCATCGATCGCACACCCCCCACACCCCACACACACACACGTACGTGGATGACATTGGCCTAATAGGCTAATAATGTTTACTTTATGATCGTCCATAATCTAAGCGCACCATTTGATTATATTGACCACCGACTGCGGCCCATTTCGAACAACAACAATGTCTGACGTCGCACACTATTGACACTCGGGGACTGCCCCCACTTATTGATTACACATAATTACGAATACTGATCGTTTCAGCGCCAACACGCACACCGCTATTCATTTCACCGGTAGTAGCTATGTTATTACGGTTTGGTTGGAATAGTTGGAATAGGCTTTAAACCTGTTAGTATTTAGTTACAATTTATGAACCTTGAGAGGGCGCCATAAGCTAATTCTTATACTTCGATATCAGGCGATTGTTTATTCAAGTTTTGTTGTTAAATAAAAGTTAATGTCCAAATGTAACCATTTGTTGTAACACTAGCTTTTGCCCGCTGGTTCGCTCGCGTTTAGTTTTAGGTTCGAAGAATATATTAAAACTAACTTATAGAAAAAACGTAATTTACAAAATTATTTATAAGAGAATGTCGTTTTTGAAAAAAATAAATCTTGTCATAAATCGAAAGATCATATCGTCGGTTAAAAGGTAAACTCACTAAGTGACATTTTTGGTAAAAACTACTTTATTTCATTATCGTCTCCAATTCGGTTTAAGTTCATAGGAAAAACGCAGCAACTGTTCTACTAACTGAAGTATCAAAAAAAGAGTTTAGTAAAATACCTACTTTAAGACATTTTGTGGAAAGTTAATCGAGAAGAAAAAATCATCATAAATGTCATATAATAATAATAATAACTTTTGGCTTAAGTGGTTCCGAAGCTCACACACTCGTTTGGCATCTCAATTCCAATCAGCTTTAGATTCAGGGTTATTACCCCATTTTATGACCACTGGCATTACCCACTTACTCTACAAATCCGGTAATGTGACGGATCCCAAAAATTATAGACCTATCACATGCCTACCAACCGTGTATAAGCTTCTAACTTCCATTCTGAGACTCAAAATTACTTTATATTTAAATAAAAATTCGATCATTTCTATTTCTCAGAATGGATGTAGAAGCGGGACCCGTGGTACTAAAGAGCTCCTTATCATGGATATGGCCATTAGCCAACAGGTACGTCGTAACCGTAAGAATCTGTCGACATGTTGGATAGACTATAAGAAGGCCTATGACTCGGTTCCACATACGTGGCTTTTGAAGGTGCTAGAGTTGTATAAAATTGATATAACTCTTTGCACTTTCTTGAAGTCATGTATGAGGCAATGGAGGACGGTACTTCGCTATCCAGGATGTCGGCAGATTGAGGCAAGCAATGTACCAATAAAGATTGAGCGGGGCATATTTCAAGGTTATAGTCTGAGTCCCTTGTGGTTCTGCCTGGCTTTGAACCCTCTCAGTGCTCTGTTAGAGGGTTCAGGGCTAGGCTATAGGTTGCAGAAAGGTGATCTAGTTATATCTCACCTTCTATATATGGATGATTTGAAACTACTAGCCCCCACTAATTTGCAATTGATAGCGTTACTGAAGGTAACTGAAAACTTTAGTAACTCTATCAGGATGGAATTTGGTGTGGACAAGTGTGCAGTCATGCATGTAAAGAAGGGTGTGATAGTGGAATCTGAAGGAGTCGAACTTTCCGATTCAACAAAACTCCCACGTTGGGTCATGCCGGTTCTGATGTATTCCTTTGGTATACTTAGATGGACTCAGACGGAACTAGATGCCCTTGACAGGAGAGTCCGTACACTGCTTACTGCATTTCGAATGCACCACCCACGTTCATCGGTAATGAGGTTGTATATCCCACGAAAGTTTGGGGGTCATGGACTTTTAAACATTAAGACCTTACACAATCGTGAGATATACAACCTTAGAGAATATTTTCTTCATACTGATGTGGGTGTGCATTGTAATGTGGTTGCAGTGGACAACGGACTCACTCCGCTCGCTCTGGCTAAAGGGAACTGGCGCAAACCTGTAGTTCTTAGTATTAATGAGCGCAGGGAGGTATGAAAGGGCAAAGCACTTCATGGTCGTTTTTATCGGGCCCTAAATGGGCCTGATATAGACTTAAAAGCGTCCACATCTTGGCTACGGTTCGGTGATCTCTTCGGAGAAACCGAAGGTTTTGACTTTGCAATTATGGACGAAGTTGTTATGACAAATAACTATCGGAAATATATCCTGAAAGATGGTACGGTTGACATCTGTCGGGCGTGCCACCGCACCGGTGATTCTATCAGGTATATTATTTCTGGTTGTTCTTGTCTTGCCAATGGTGAATATATGCACAGACACAACCAAGTGGCCAGGATTGTACATCAACAGCTAGCCCTTAAATACAACCTTGTGAATTCAGAGGTGCCATATTACAGGTATGTGCCCGACCCAGTTCTTGAAAATGGTCGAGCCACATTGTATTGGGATCGATCTATCATCACTGACAGAACTATTGTTGCCAATAAACCTGATATAGTAGTGATAGATCGATTAGAGCGCCGTGCAATGATCATCGATATCGCTGTTCCTCATGACGAGAATCTCGTGAAAGTTGAAAATGATAAACAAATCAAATATTTGGATTTGTCTCACGAGATTGTCGATATGTGGAATGTCGAATCGGCGATCATTGTTCCGATTGTCATATCTGCTCATGGATTAATAGCCAAGAGCCTCGATCAACACCTTCAGAGCCTCGCGTTAGACGGTTGGATCAAGGGACTGATGCAGAAGGCAGTTCTTCTCGACACGGCCCGTATAGTGAGGAGGTTCCTGTCTTTGGAGCCATAACCACCGGTGTCTTGGTCCCTGTACCCGATGTCGGTCTACTATGTTTTTTATTTTTAAATACATATATTGTTTTGTACATATTTAAAAATGTAATTTTTAAGTATTAAGTTGAATAAAGAATAATAATAATAAAGCCTTTTTTATTTCCTATAAACCTTAAAAGTATATACTCGTAGTTAAAATATGTTTTTATATTTTTTTAATTCTTTGTTAGTGACTCTTAGTCTAAGTGATTCTAATATTAGTTTTTAATTAAGGTTATAGGAACCCCTGATAGGGTAAAGGCCTCCTCCAATTTCTTCCATTTTTGTCGGTTCTGTGCTATTTTTATCCAGTTTTTCCCCGCCACCGATACTATGTCGTCCGCCCATCGTTTCTGTGGTCTGCCCACGTTTCTTTTTCCTCCTGGCCGGTCCATTTCGTGCTCTTGAGAGTCCATCGCTGGTCTGTGATTTTTACACTTTGGGACAAGGCAATATATATAAAATGGTTTTTTAACTTTATCCATCACAATATTAGTCACATATTAATCACAATAAATAGTAATTACAACTGAAAATCGGTATAAAATTACTGTAACACTTCAAGTAAGTATATATATACTAAGTTTATGAAACAAACACTGAGCGTGGCATCTGACGTCATCCAAGGCCCGCGGAATATGGCGGCGTTTAAACAGATCAAATTTTATCGATGTTTTCAATGTTATTTAAAAAAATAATTTGAACATTGCCAAGGTTATTTATATTTTTTATTCAGGTAGAATGATGGAACAAGTCAATAAAAGATAAAAAAAAATACATGCATATTCCCTATTCTTGCTATCTTAGTTTAACATTACTTTCGGGTATAATAAATAACAGGGAAAACAAAATTTTAATAATTTATCCTCCTATACATTTAGACTTATTCTATGCTTTTTTTTTAACTCTACTCACAATTTTAATATCTAATTTCTAACTTAATTTTCCTTTAAATAATTACAATTTCTTATTCCTATCTTATCTTACAGAGCAGGGGCAGATATATTGTTGCTCTTACTTATCTATTTTTATTTATTCTAATCTTAATTCTATTTTAACATATTGCATAATATTTCCTATTTTTGCAAATTAAATTAACAGACTTTTACTACTATGCCAGCCACTAATATACACACTATATTATGACAGCATATTTACTTATGCGGTTTTGGTTCGTTTAATTACTATTTTAGCTATGTATTTGCAATATTCCAAGAATTTATCAGCGTTTTTACTTAACATTAATTTACGCCTTACTTAACACTTACACTTACGCCAATCGGTGTTATTTCTATGCCTAATATATCGGCCTCAAGTCGGCGCTTTGCGAACTGCGGGCAATCAAACAATATGTGCTGGACAGATTCGCTTTCCTCCGGGTCGCAAATACACATGTACTGTCCTTGCACTTGAATCGGTTAAGTACTCAGAGAATCCGCCGTGTCCTGTCATTATTTGCGTATTTTACCGCTTAGGCCCATCCTGCGTATTACACCGTAAGCCAACCGCTCAAATACCTTGGTTACTGGTGCTTTGTCGCTGGTTTAATATCTACGATTCCACTCATCAAGCGTCGCCATTCGTATGCTGCGCTTGATGAATGAGATCGGACATCGATCGTAGTCAGCCTTTCTTTTGGAGTTCCCAGCGGCCTCTTTCGCTAACTGGTCAGCTCTTTCATTTCCCAGCAGTCCAGCGTGGGCCTTGATGCAGAACAAGTTTACTACCTTGTTCTGGTGGGATGCTGATTTTATATTATCCCTAGCTTCTACAGCAAGAGGGTGGCGCGAACCGGGATTTGTAACTGTTTGGAGAGCCAAGAGAGCGAAGGTTTATGCCCAACCGAGGAGTCCGCAGGTGTCCCGGCTGGGAGTGCGCTTGCGACTGAACTACCCATCAGCCATGCATCCCCTGGTCACGCACCAGAACACGGGATTCGGGGTGATTTTTTAGAGAGGTTTTCTTCCTCGCAGTCCGGTCGGCTAAGCCAAGACCCTCGTCCCCGATCGGAGTCACGAAACATGACCACGACTCCATTCGGGATTGCGATATGCCGACGGTGGCCAGGAAACTAAATTCCCCATGCCTGCTCGGTGGCAGTGTGAGAGCACGCCGAGCCCGTCTTCCTTCTCCACTGAGGACAGCGGAGAAACTCCGACCCATGGAAGGGTCCCTCCTTCGTGATTTTTTACCGAGGTTTTCATCCTCATAGCTCCGAAGAGCGAAGAGCCAAGAGAGGAATCGGCAGAAACGCCCGCTCTGTTGGGCCAAGCCTCAACCAAGTGGCCCAAGAAAGATGGCCTCCTCTTCATACTAGAATATTAGCCGTTGGCGATGACGCCGTCCTCAAAACTGAGGAGCAAAAGGCAGCGTCATCGCCAACGTTTCCAGTTGGACCGTTGGCGGTTGTCCGGCAACCTGCTCCCTCCCCATCCCTCGTTCCGGATGCCCACTTGCGTAAAGTTATTGACGCAGTGTGGCGCATGATGGACGGACGCCTCGCTGGCCTGGAGGCAAGGCTGCCTCCGGCGACCATCATTCGGCCGCCACTCGCTGCGGCCAAGGCCGTGCCTGGTCCGTCCGCATCTGCCTCCTCCACAACTACCGCTTCCAGTGACGGGTGGCAGAAAGTCGGGGGAGACAAGAAGCGGTCCCGGAAGAGGAACAAGAAGAGTGAAAAAAGTACACCTTCTCCGACGCAGGCACCGACGGTGACCGCCAAGAACAAGCCGCGGAAACTGGCTACACCCAAAACGGCGGCTGTGGTGGTTACCGTATCACCGGCGGCAACAGACAGTGGGCTAACCTACGCAGCCGTATTTAAGAAGGCCCGGGATAGTCTCGCCGGTGAATTTAGTGGAGTAGGTGTCAGGATGCGCCTCGCCCAGACGGGAGCTCGAGTCCTCGAGTTCCCTGGGGCTGAAGGCGCAAAGACGGCGGACACCTTTGCCGAGAAGATGCGGGAGGTATTCGCAGCCACGGATGGTGTCAAGATCGCCAGGCCCACAAAGTGCGCGGAGTTGCGCATTTCGGGCCTGGACGATTCAGTGACGGTCGAGGATGTCCGCGTTGCAATTCGAGAGAAGACGGGATGCAACGCGGACAACATCAGGGACGGCACTATCCGCCCCGGTCCAGGGGGCCTTGGCGCGGTGTGAGCCAGTTGTCCCGTAGCGTCGGCCAAGTCCTTAAGCGACGCCGGAAGAATCCTCATCGGTTTCGTGAACGCCAGAGTCACACTCCTGGCGGCGAGACCGATGAGGTGCTTTAAATGCCTCTTCACGGGACACACCCGCGTCAAGTGCGCCAGCTGCTTTGACTGCAGCGAACTATGTTTCCGCTGCGGTCGACCGGGGCACAAGGCGGTGGAATGCTCTGCCGCCCCTCACTGCCCAGTGTGTGCGGCGGAAAATCTTCCCGCCAACCATCAGATGGGGCAGGGGGCAAGCCGCCCCGCACTTCTCGAGAATCTTCGGTGGTTAGCCAATCGACCCAGGCTGCCTCCGTTGTCAATCCTGCGTCGTCGTCGTCGCCCATGGAGGAGGTTGTAGAGACGGTCTAATAAATGGACCAAGTCTCCAACCTCCTTGTCCAGACGAACCTAAACCACTCTGCCGGTGCGTAGGATCTTTTCCTGGAAACCATGGCGGAGCGGTCGATAAGTGTCGCTGTAGCCGCGGAGCCCTATTACGTTCCTCCCCGTCCAAATTGGCTGGGTGACTGGGACGGCTCCGTGGCAGTCGTCAGCTCCACGGCGGCTCATTCCCCGCCCATGTCGCTAAGAGACAAGGGTACTGGATATGTTGCTGCCGAATGGGGGGGGATCACCATATATGGTGTCTACTTCTCCCCCAACCGGAGTCTGAGCGACTTCGAGGTCTTCCTCAATAACCTGGAGACATCGATCCGGCGACTAGCGTCTGGACACGTCCTAGTGCTGGGGGACTTCAACGCCAAGTCCGTTGCGTGGGGTTCCCCCAGGACAGACGCACGGGCTATGCCGTAGAGGAGTGGGCGGCATCGGTGGGCCTCTGTCTCCTAAACAGAGGCTCCACCAATACGTGTGTGCGACTGCAGGGGGGGTCGATAGTGGACCTTTCGTTCGCTACCCCTGCTCTCGCCGCACGAGTAAGGAACTGGTGTGTCCTGGAAGAGGTTGAGACGCTCTCGGATCACCTTTACATCCGATTTGAGCTCTCCCGGACCCAGGACCCTAGTAGGGGTCACGGGGCGCGACGTTCTTCCCGCTTCCCGCGGTGGGCTGTGTGAAAGCTGGATAGGGATCTACTGGAGGAGGCAGCCATCGTTTACTCTTGGCTGTCTCTACAGCCTCCGACCGAGGAGGTAGACATGGGGGCAGGCCGCTTTCGCGATGCGATCACGCAGATTTGCGATGCGGCCATGCCCCGCGTTCGAGGTCGTCGGCCTCCAAGGAAGGAGGTCTACTGGTGGTCCCAGGAGTTGGCGGACCTCCGCGCGGCCTGTACTCGTGCCCGGAGGTCTTACACCCGCAGCCGGCGTCGTCGCCGCGGGGAAGGTGAGGAGGACCAGCTTCATGAGGAGTACCGAGAGGCGCGGAAAACTCTGAAGCTGGCCATTAGCCGTGCCAAAGAGGAGAAGAGAAAGAAGATGCTGGAGGGTCTCGATCGTGACCCCTGGGGTCGCCCATATTGCGTGGCGCAACAAAAGCTTCGCGCGTCGGGCCCCCCCTTACAGAGACTCTCCAGCCCAGCTTCCTGCAGGAAGTGGTTGAGGGCCTTTTCCCGCAAAACACACCCCCGTCGATGGCCCTATTGGCCGGACACGACGGGGAGGTTGAAAATCATCAACATCAATCATCGTGAATGAATCATCGTGTTGCTGGACGAGGCGGGTAAATTGTTTGAGAGGGTCCTCTCTGCCCGCATCGTTCGGCACCTTGGCGAGGTTGGCCCCGATTTGTCGGACGCCCAATTCGGTTTTCGAGCGGGGCGTTCGACGGTCGGTGCTGTGTTGCGCCTGAGGGCTGTGACCGAAGACGTAGTGAGCTGTGGCGGCGTGCTGTTGGCGGTGTCGTTGGACATCGCCAAGGCATTCAATAGTCTGCCATTCAGCTGCATCAGGGAAGCACTCCTCTATCACGGGGTGCCACAGTACCTGAGGCGGCTAGTGGCAGACTATTTAGAGGAGCGTACCGTCATGTACGAGGACCGAGATGGAGTTTTGAGTAGTCGGCCCATGTCGTGCGGTGTTCCGCAGGGGTCTGTCCTTGGACCACTCCTGTGGTGCCGACGACACTTTGGTCACAGCCCGGGGGGTGAACTTTCAAGAGGCGGCGCGTTTGGCCACCAGGGTAGTGTCGCTGGTGGTCGGGCGCATCGAGGCGCTGGGCTTGCGGGTGGCCCTGGATAAGACGGAGGCCCTTTTATTCCATGGGCCCCGCCGTGGTCCACCCCCTGGCGCCTCTATCGTGGTCAACTCGGTCCTCGTATCGGTTCGGGCCCATATAAGGTATCTGGGCCTGATCCTCGACGGCAGGTGGCTCTTCGACGAGCACTTCCGACAGCTTGCTCCGAAGCTGGTTGGCGCTGCGTCCGCCCTTGGGCGACTCTTGCCCAATTTGGGCGGGCCCAGCGTCGCTACAAGACGGCTGTACACGGGGGTTGTCCGGTCAACGGCACTGTACGGTGCACCGGTGTGGCGAGCGGCACGATGGCTCGTTGGTCGTCCCGGCTGGAGGCTCCACGTGCTGGTTTTGCCGCCATGGAGGCGCTCCAGCCGGTCATCGTCGAGTGGGCAGGGCGGCAGCACGGGACCCTTTCCTTCCGACTGACGCAGGTTCTTTCCGGGCACGGCTGCTTCGGGAAGTACCTGCACTCGGTCGCTAGGAGGGAATTGAGTCCCGCCTGTCACCACTGCGACTGTAGTGAGGACTCGGCTCAGCACACGCTGGCGGTTTGCTCAGCCTGGGCGACGCAGCGTCGGGCCCTCACTGCAGTCATCGGAGGGGATCTCTCGCCTCCGGCCGTCATACGCTCCATGGCCGGTAGCGACAGGAATTTTGACGTCATCTCGCAGGGTCCGGGAGGACAATCTCCACTCGGACCTAATTCGCCGCCGGCGAACCGGGTGGCGGAGGCGCGCTTACCAGCGCCTCATGCCGCCCTGAGTGTGGCCGCGGGTGGACGGGATGGGTTTTTCCCCTCCACCCGCTATAGTGGCCCCCCGCGAGGAGGCGGCGTCCGCGTGTGCCTGGACGTTGCCTAATTGAGAGGTTTTTACCCTAAGGTGGTGCCCGCGCTTTTGCGGGCAGGCGCTAGGGGGGGTCCGGATGTCTTAATAAAAGCTGTTCCCGGATCCCTCCTACTTAAGGCGCAGTACGGCACACCGTGTGGTTTTAGTCGGTTCGATTCCGACACACCGCCCCACCGAAAACCCCGGTGGGGTGACGGCCCGAGGGGGTTTCCACACGCACAAAAGAAAAAAAAAAAAAGGTTAGGTTAGGTTAGGTTGGGGTGCCGTCTGGGGTGCTGTCTAGAAAACCTCCACGTGGTGCACCCTGGAAACGTAGGCGATGACGCTGCCTTTTCCTCCTCTGCTTTTGAGGAGGGCGTCATCGCCGGCGGCTAATATTCTAGCATGAAGAGGAGGCCATATTTCTTGGCCACTTGGTCGAGGCTTGGTCCAACAGAGTGGGCGTGTCTGCCGATTCCTCTGTTGGCTCTTTGCTCTTCGGAGCTATGAGGATGAAAACCTCCTTAAAAAATCACGAAGGAGGGACTCTTCCACGGGTCGGCGTTTCTCCGCTGTGCACAGTGGAGAAAGAGGACGGGCTCGGCGTGCATTCACACTGCCACCGAGCAGGCGTAAAATACAAGAGCCGGTGGTAGGGGGTTCTGTCCCCCAAACACCATCGACCATGCAGGAGAGAGCGAACGCGGCGGTGGCCATTATCCACAAAGTGGCCACCAAGTCCACGAACCTTAAGGGTTCCTTTGTTAGGGCCGTATCCTAGGCTTATCAGGCAGGCTTTTTCCTCTTGGGTATGTGTTAGGTAAAGGGTGTTTGGCTGATTTGCAGGTATTTGCGAGCCTGTGTATTTCTTGATGCTTAGGGATCGTGTTCGACAATTGGAGGAGTATATGCCGTAGTATATTTCCCTTAGGGCATATGCCACGTCTGCTGGATTTCGGTGCGTGCATAACAAATCCTCACTGATTCTTGCTACAGAACTGGGTCCGATGTACTGCATCGGGAAAACGTTCTCTCTGTCGATGAAGGGCAGGTGGTTAAGGTCTCCGACCAGGAGGACATCTCTGGCACCCGATAGTCTGATGGCCAAGCTCTGCATATGGCCAAGAGCTCGGCCTGGTAGACTGTGCAGTACGCTGGCAAGCACAGTTTCCGGCTTCTGGTTTCGGCCCGGCTGTCCCACATGGACAGCGCGGCACCGACCCTGCCCTGTAACTTGCTGCCGTCTGTAAAGATGCGGAGCGCCTGCACGTTATGCTGGTCTACCAGGCTTTGGTCGTCCAGACTCTGGAAACTCATGTCCATACGCAGAGCCGGATGCGGCAATTCTGCAAATCCCACCACACGTTCTACCTCACGGTCTCCCAGCACTAGCCGGGTTGACCCTTTGCGAGCTTCGTATAGACGAGCCGCTTCTTGGATACGGAGGTCCAAAGGCAGTAACCCGGCCAGTAACAGGGCCGAGTTAAGGGAGACAGTGCGGTAGGACTTGCAGATCTTCTGCGCGAATCCTCTCTGCACAGCGTTGAGGAGCTTGCGGACACCCAGCTTCTCGGTGGCGGGCGCGTATGCTGCTGCCGCGTATGTGATGACCGGCTCTACCGTCGCCGTGTATATAGTGCGTACTATTTCAGGGTGCAGCCCCCAGCTTATCTTCGCTGCTCTCGAGAGCTGTTTGTAGATATTTAGGGCCTTCCTACAGACGTTGCCGACGTGGGTGTTAAAAGTCAGCTTGTCGTCTATAGTAAGCCCCAAAATCCTCAGCCCTCGGGACATGCCAATGTCGACCCCGCCCATGCTCAGGAGCGGGGTGTCATGCTTCAACTTGTTCGTTATAAGCATGGCGCAGGTCTTGTGTGGCGCAAATTTTAATTTGTTTTTAACACCCCACCCCCGAACAAAGTCGAGGGCGGCATTGGCACGTCGCTGCACCTCTAGCGCTGTACACTCGGCGAACAGCAGAACCACGTCATCCGCAAACGCTTGGCAGGTGACGCCCCGTTCGTGCAGACCCTTAAGGAGAGGGTCTAGGAGGATATTCCACAGGATGGGTCCGCTAATGGACCCTTGGACGCAGCCTTTTAGTGTCGCCCTGCGATGTTCCGCACCGGCGTACCTGAGGTTTATACATCTGCCGTCGAGGTAGCTGTCCAGCAGCCGCCTGATATTGACCGGGCACTTTTCCTCAGCCAGTCTGACCTTGATGGCCGGCCACCATGCGCTATCGAAGGCACCCTCTATATCCAGTGAGACGAGCGTTACCAGTTTTTTCAATTTAACCTCCGCTTTAATTTGGTTCACTAGGGTATAGAGGGCGTCCTCGGTGCTTCTCTGGGGTTAGGTTAGGTTAGGTTAGGTTAGGTTAGGTTAGGTTGGGGTGCCGTCTAGAAAACCTCCACGTGGTGCACCCTGGAAACGTTGGCGATGACGCTGCCTTTTGTTCCTCAGTTTTTGAGGACAGCGTCATCGCCAACGGCTAATATTCTAGTATGAAGAGGAGGCCATCTTTCTTCGGCCACTTGGTTGAGGCTTGGCCCAACAGAGCGGGCGTGTCTGTCGATACCTCTGTTGGCTCTTCGCTCTTCGGAGCTAAGAGGATGAAAACCTCGGTAAAAAATCACGAAGGAGGGACCCTTCCATGGGTCGTAGTTTCTCCGCTGTCGTCAGTGGAGAAAGAGGGCGGGCTCGGCGTGCACTCACACTGCCACCGAGCAGGCATGGGAAGATTTAATTTCCTTGCCACCGTCGGCATATCGTAATCCCGAAAGGAGTCGTGGTCATGTTTTGCGACTCCGATCGGGGACGAGGGTCTTGGCTTAGCCGCCCGGACTGCGAGGAAGAAAACCTCTCTAAAAAATCACCCCGAATCCCGTGTTCTGGTGCGTGACCAGGGGATGCATGGCTGATGGGTAGTTCAGTCGCAAGCGCACTCCCAGCCGGGGCACCTGCGGAACCCTCGGTTGGGCATAAATCTTCGCTTGCCCGGGTATTGGGGATCTCTGCCCGGGTCGACTTTTAGTTCTCCCCGTCTCGTGGGTTTAGTTATGGAGTTATCAAATATTATGCAAACAAACAAACAAGAAGAAAAAAAGACGGAGAAGGATGTTAAGAAGAAGGAAAGGAGCAAGAAGGCGGACGACACCTCGTCCAACGACGATGGTACACGCAAGACGCCTATCTCGAAAGAGCTCCCAGAAGTCAATCTGACTTCTGGGAGCAGAAGACATTCGGAACGCTTGCGTTCCAGGTCTGTCCTGTCATTGGCCGAAAATTCAGGTTCGATGGCGGACACACAAGAGGTGATGGAAGTGGAGGTTCGCGACACCGAAAGTCGAAAACGCGGACGCTCCATGGATCAAGATGGCGACACGTCCCAGGAGATGCTGCCTCCCAAAGTGGCTAGCTGCCACAGAGGGAGGTCGCGTACACCGGTCTCGGCTTCGTCGGGCTCCTCCTTCTCTAGGAAGCAAGCCTATGTCCAAGTCAGAGCGGAGGGTGAAGACGTAGCGGAAGAGGAGATTGCGGATCTCCTGCTTAAAATTCGAGAGCCGGTGGTAGGGGGTTCTGTCCCCCAAACATCATCGACCATGCAGGAGAGAGCGAACGCGGCGGTGGCCGTCATCCACAAAGTGGCCACCAAGTCAACGAACCTTAAGGGTTCCTTTGTTAGGGCCCTTAAGGACTCCTCTTCCGCCATCTCAGGGGTCGTCGGGACCCTCATTGGGGACGTGGCGCGCCTCCAGGCCGCAAATGAACAGCTCACGGGGCGGGTCACCGAGCTCAGTGCTCAGTTCGCCCAATTTCGGGCACAGGTGAATTGCTCTGAGCAGCCGAACCCGGTTGCCCGGCAACCTACCCCTGTCATCTCCCCCGTTCCGGATGCCCACTTGCGTCAAGTTATTGACGCAGTGTGGCGCATGATGGACGGGCGCCTCGCAGGCCTGGAGGCAAGGCTGCCTCCAGCTCCCATCGTTCGGCCCCCACTTGCCGCGGCCAAGGCTAACGCTGCAACCGTCCCGACACCGCTTCCCGTCTCGAGTGGCCGCGTGACCGGGACGTATGCCGCGGCGACGTCAGCACCGGTGGCTGTAGCCGCATCGAAGGCTGGTCGACCGGCTAAGGCTGCGTCAAAAGCGGCTGCACCAAAGGCCGGGCAGACGCCGAAGGCCGCGGAAAAAGTGGCAGCAGAGTACCCTCCGCTTCCCACTCCGGCATCGAAGGGGATGACTACGGCTACTGCTCCCTCTAGTGAGCCCGTGCCTGGTCCGTCTATAACGGCCCCCTCCACGTCCACCCCCTCTAACGACGGGTGGAAAAAAGTCGAGGGAGGAAAGAAGCAGTCCCGAAGGGGAAAGAAAAAGGCTGCCAAGAGTGCACCTTCTCCGCCGCAGGCACCATCTGTGGTGGTGACTGCCACCAAAAAGCCCCGGAAACTGGTGACACCCAAAACGGCGGCTGTTGTGGTTTCCGTATCACCGGCGGCAACCGACGGCGGGCTATCTTACGCAGCCGTATTTAAGAAGGCCCGGGATACTCTCGCCGGTGAATTTGGTGGAGTAGGTGTCAGGATGCGCCTCGCCCAGACGGGAGCTCGAGTCCTCGAGTTCCCTGGGGCTGAAGGCGCAAAGACGGCGGACACCTTTGCCGAGAAGATGCGGGAGATTTTCGCAGCCACGGATGGTGTGAAGATCGCCAGGCCCATCAAGTGCGCGGAGCTGCGCATTTCGGGCCTGGACGATTCAGTCACGGTCGAGGATGTCCGCGTTGCGATTCGGGAGAGGACAGTATGCAACGCGGACAACATCAGGATCGGCACCATCCGCCCCGGTCCAGGGGGCCTTGGCGCGGTGTGGGCTAGTTGTCCCGTGGCGTCGGCCAAGACCTTGAGTGACGCCGGTAGAATCCTCATCGGTTTCGTGAACGCCAGAGTCACACTTCTGGCGGCGAGACCGATGAGGTGTTTTAAATGCCTCTCCGCGGGACACACCCGTGTCAAGTGCGCCAGTTGCTTTGACTGCAGCGGACTATGTTTCCGCTGCGGTCGACCGGGGCACAAAGCGGCGGAATGTTCTGCCGCCCCTCACTGCCCAGCGTGTGCGGCGGGAAATCTTCCCGCCAACCATCAGATGGGGCAGGGTGGCTGCAAGCCGCCCCGCACTTCTCGACAAACTTCGGGGGCTAGCCAATCGACCCAGGCTGCCCCCGAAGTCAATCCTGCGTCGTCGTCGTCGTCGCCCATGGAGGAGGTTGTAGAGACAGTCCAGTAATGGACCAAGTCTCCAACCTCCTTGTCCAGACGAATCTGAACCACTCTGCCGGTGCGCAGGATCTTTTCCTGCAAACTATGGCGGAGTGGTCGATAGGTGTCGCCGTAGCCGCGGAGCCCTATTATGTTCCTCCCCGTCCAAATTGGCTGGGTGATTGGGACAGCTCCGTGGCAGTCGTCGGCTCCACGGTGGCTCATTCCCCGCCCTTGTCGCTAAGAGACAAGGGTACTGGATATGTTGCTGCCGAATGGGGGGGTATCACCATATATGGTGTCTACTTCTCCCCCAACCGGAGTCTGAGCGACTTCGAGGTCTTCCTCAATAACCTGGAGACCTCGATCCGGCGACTAGCGTCTGGGCACGTCCTAGTGCTGGGGGACTTCAACGCCAAGTCCGTTGCGTGGGGTTCCCCCAGGACGGACGCACGGGGTGATGCCGTAGAGGAGTGGGCGGCATCGGTGGGCCTCTGTCTCCTAAACAGAGGCTCCACCAACACGTGCGTGCGACAGCAGGGGGGGTCGATAGTGGACCTTTCGTTCGCTACCCCAGCTCTCGCCGCACGAGTAAGGAACTGGCGTGTCCTGGAACAGGTTGAGACGCTCTCGGATCACCTGTATATCCGATTTGAGCTCTCCCGGACCCAGGACCCCAGAAGGGGTCACACGGCGCGGCTTTCTTCCCGCTTCCCGCGGTGGGCTGTTACGAAGATGGACAGGGACCTACTAGAGGAGGCAGCCATCATCTACTCTTGGCTGTCTCCACAGCCTCTGACTGAGGAGGTAGACATGGGGGCAGGCCGCTTTCGTGATGCGATTACGCAGATTTGCGATGCGGCCATGCCCCGCGTCCGAGGTCGTCGGCCTCCAAGGAAGGAGGTCTACTGGTGGTCCCAGGAGTTGGCGGACCTCCGTGCGGCCTGTACCCGTGCCCGGAGGTCCTACACCCGCAGCCGGCGTCGTCATCGCGAGGAGGGTGAAGAGGACCAGCTTCATGAGGAGTACCGAGAGGCGCGGAAAACTCTGAAGCTGGCCATTAGCCGCGCCAAAGAGGAGAAGAGAAAGGAGATGCTGGAGGGTCTCGATCGTGACCCCTGGGGTCGCCCATATCGCGCGGCGCAACGAAAGCTCCGCGCGTCGGGCCCCCCCCTTACGGAGACTCTCCAGCCCAGCTTCCTGCAGGAAGTGGTTGAGGGCCTTTTCCCGCAACGGGCGGAACACACACCCCCGTCGATGGCCCTGTTGGCCGGACACGACGGGGAGGTCGAAAGTGAGGACGTTCCGCCCGTCACAGAGGCGGAGGTAGGGGCGGCTGTTCTACGGATCCGTTCCAAGAACACCGCCCCCGGGCCAGACGGGATTCCTGCCCGAGCTTTGGCCCTCGCCCTCGACCACATGTCGGACCGCCTCAGGGAAGTGTTCGACGCTAGCCTGGTGTCCGGATGCTTCCCTGACTGCTGGAAGAGCGGGAAGCTGGTGCTTTTAACGAAGCCGGGACGGCCTACTGACTCGGTCGCAGCCTACAGGCCCATCGTGTTGCTGGACGAGGCGGGTAAATTGTTTGAGAGGGTCCTCTCTGCCCGCATCGTTCGGCACCTTGGCGAGGTCGGCCCCGATTTGTCGGACGCCCAATTCGGTTTTCGAGCGGGGCGTTCGACGGTCGGTGCTGTGTTGCGCCTGAGGGCTGTGACCGAAGACGTAGTGAGCTGTGGCGGCGTGCTGTTGGCGGTGTCATTGGACATCGCCAACGCATTCAATAGTCTGCCATTCAGCTGCATCAGGGAAGCACTCCTCTATCATGGGGTGCCACAGTACCTGAGGCGGCTAGTGGCAGACTATTTAGAGGAGCGTACCGTCATGTACGAGGACCGAGATGAAGTTTTAAGTAGTCGGCCCATGTCGTGCGGTGTTCCGCAGGGGTCTGTCCTTGGACCACTCCTGTGGAACATGGGGTACGACTGGGCCCTTCGAGGTGACTTCCCCGCCGGGCTGGGCGTAATCTGTTACGCCGATGACACGTTGGTCACAGCCCGGGGGGTGAACTTTCAGGAGGCGGCGCGCTTGGCTACCAGGGGAGTCTCTCTGGTGGTCGGGCGCATCGAGGCGCTGGGTTTGCGGGTGGCCCTGGATAAGACGGAGGCCCTTTTATTTCATGGGCCCCGTCGTGGTCCACCCCCTGGCGCCTCTATCGAGGTCAACTCGGTCCTCGTACCGGTTCGGGCCCACATAAGGTATCTGGGCCTGATCCTCGACGGCAGGTGGCTCTTCGACGAGCACTTCCGACAGCTTGCTCCGAAGCTGGTCGGCGCTGCGTCCGCCCTTGGGCGACTCTTGCCCAATTTGGGTGGACCCAGCGTCGCTACGAGACGGCTGTACACGGGGGTTGTCCGGTCAATGGCACTGTACGGTGCACCGGTGTGGGCGGGGGCTCTGACCGCCCAGAATAGGGCACGCCTCTGGCGCCCTCAGAGGGTTATGGCGGTTAGAGCCATACGCGGCTACCGCACCGTGTCGACGGAGGCGGCGTGCGCGTTGGCCGGGACTCCTCCGTGGGATTTGGAGGCGGAAGTGCTCGCCGAAGTTTATCGGCGGACGACTGAGTTCCGGGCGGGAAGCGGCAGTCGGCCCCCGCCCGAAGAGGTACGCGAGTGGCGTGAGGCCGCTCGCCGAGCCACGATGGCTCGTTGGTCGTCCCGGCTGGAGGCTCCACGTGCTGGCTTTGCCGCCGTGGAGGCGCTCCAGCCGGTCATCGTCGAGTGGGCAGGGCGGCAGCACGGGACCCTTTCCTTCCGACTGACGCAGGTTCTTTCCGGGCACGGCTGCTTCGGGAAGTACCTGCACTCGGTCGCTAGGAGGGAACTGAGTCCCGCCTGTCATCACTGCGACTGTAGTGAGGACTCGGCTCAGCACACGCTGGCGGTTTGCTCCGCCTGGGCGACGCAGCGTCGGGCCCTCACTGCAGTCATCGGAGGGGATCTCTCGCTACCGGCCGTCATACGCTCCATGGCCGGTAGCGACAGGAATTTTACCGCGGTCGCGACCTTCTGTGAGGACGTCATCTCGCAGAAGGAGGCGGCGGAAAGGGTCCGGGAGGACGATCTCCACTCGGACCTAATTCGCCGCCGGCGAACCGGGCGGCGGAGGCGCGCTTACCAGCGCCTCATGCCGCCCTGAGTGTGGCCGCGGGTGGACGGGACGGGTTTTTCCCCTTCACCCGCTATAGTGGCCCCCCGCGAGGAGGCGGCGTCCGCGTGTGCCTGGACGTCGCCTAATTGAGAGGTTTTTACCCGAAGGTGGTGCCCGCGCTTTTGCGGGCAGGCGCTAGGGGGGGTCCGGATGTCTTAATAAAAGCTGTTCCCGGATCCCTCCTACTTAGGGCGCAGTACGGCACACCGTGTGGTTTTAGTCGGTTCGATTCCGACACACCGCCCCACCGAAAACCCCGGTGGGGTGACGGCCCGAGGGGGTTTCCACACGCACAAAAAAAAAAAAAAAAAAAAAAAAAGGTTAGGTTAGGTTAGGTTAGGTTAGGTTAGGTTAGGTTGGGGTGCTGTCTAGAAAACCTCCACGTGGTGCACCCTGGAAACGTAGGCGATGACGCTGCCTTTTCCTCCTCTGCTTTTGAGGAGGGCGTCATCGCCGGCGGCTAATATTCTAGCATGAAGAGGAGGCCATATTTCTTTGGCCACTTGGTCGAGGCTTGGTCCAACAGAGTGGGCGTGTCTGTCGATCCCTCTGTTGGCTCTTCGCTCTTCGGAGCTATGAGGATGAAAACCTCGGTAAAAAATCACGAAGGAGGGACTCTTCCACGGGTCGGCGTTTCTCCGCTGTGCACAGTGGAGAAAGAGGACGGGCTCGGCGTGCATTCACACTGCCACCGAGCAGGCGTGGGAAGACTTAGTTCTTCTTGCCACCGTCGGCATATCGTAATCCCGAAAGGAGTCGTGGTCATGTCTCGCGACTTCGATCGGGGACGAGGGTCTTGGCTTAGCCGCCCGGACTGCGAGGAAGAAAACCTCTCTAAAAAATCACCCCGAATCCCGTGTTCTGGTGCGTGACCAGGGGATGCATGGCTGATGGGTAGTTCAGTCGCAAGCGCACTCCCAGCCGGGGCACCTGCGGACCCCTCGGTTGGGCATAAACCTTCGCTTGCCCGGGTATTGGGGATCTCTGCCCGGGTCGACCTTTAGTTCTCCCCAACTCGTGGGTTTAAAAATGGAATCTGAAATACAAAATAATAAACAAAATGAAGAACAAAAGAAGGAGAAAAATCAACCAAAGAAAAAAAATCAGAGGAGTCGGAGGACAGCATCTGAAGCTTCGTCAACCGACGATGAAGTTGCTTTTCAGGCGACTCGATCAGTGGAGCTCCCAGAAGTCGATCAGACTTCTGGGAGCAGTCGCAGGTCGGAACGGTTACGTTCCAAAGCGGACTCTCATGAGGTCGTAGAGATGGAGCTTGCGCTCCGTGACCTCGAGAGTAGAAAACGAGGCCACTCGGGGGACGATGATGCTCACACGTCCACAGATATGCTCCCTCCGAAAGTGGCTAGTAGCCACAGAGGGAGGTCCAGGTCGCGTACACCGATCCCGGCGCCAGCCGGTTCCGCCTTCTCTAAGGCGGAAGTGTATGCGCGAGCTCGTGCAGAGGGTGAAATCGTTGCGGAGGAGGAGATCGCTGATCTCCTAATGAAGATCCGTGCGCCGGTGGAAGGGGGTTCCGTCCCTCAAACACCAGTGACGTTGAAGGAGAGGACATGCGCGGCGGTGGCCATCATAAACAAAGTGGCCACCAAGTCCACTAATCTGAAGGGTTCTTTCGTTAGGGCCCTGAAGGACTCCTCCTCCGCCGTGTCTGGGGCCGTTGAAAGCCTCATCGAGGACGTGGCGCGCCTTCAAGAGGCGAATGACCGTCTTACGGCGTCAAACGACCGCCTGACAAAGCAGGTTGCCGATCTGAGCGCTCAGTTTGCCCAGTTTCGAGCGCGCTCGGAGTGCCCCGAGGCACCAAGCCTGGTTGCAGTGCAGCCTGCTTCCTCCGCCCACTCTCCCTCTGAAGTTCCTGATTCCCACCTGCGTCAGATTATTGACGCGGTGTGGAGGATGATGGATGGGCGCCTTGCGGGCCTGGAAGCAAGGCTGCCTCCGGCCCCCATTGTTCGGCCGCCGCTTGCTGGGGATGCGAAGAAGACCTCATCTGTCCCGACACCGCTTCCTGTTTCGGGTGGCCGTGTGACTGTGTCGTATGCCGCGGCGACATCAGCACCAGTGCCTGCTGCCGCACAGAAGGCTGCCGGACCAGCTAAAGCCGCCACAAAGGCGGCCACATCGAAGGCCAAGCAACTGCCCAAGGCTGCGACCAAAGTAGCGGCAGAATTCCCTCCGCTTGGCACTCCGGGACCTAAAAAGACGAGCCCACTCACTGTTCCCTCTGGTGTTGGGATCGTGCCTGGTCCCTCCTCATCTGCTTCCTCCAGCGAAGGGTGGCAGAAGGTCGGAGGAGGTAAGAAGCCGTCCCGGAATAGGAACAAAAAGGCTACGAAGAGCGCAGCTACTCCATCACAGGCGCCGACCGTGGCAGTGACCGCCAGGAAGAAGCCGAGAAAGTTGCAGCCACCAAAAACAGCGGCCGTTGTGGTTACCGTATTGCCGGCAGCAGGAGACGGCGGGCTATCCTACGCGGCCGTCTTCAAGAAGGCAAGGGATAGTCTCGCCGGTGAATTTGGTGGAGTAGGAGTGAGGATGCGTCTCGCCCAGACGGGGGCTCGAGTCCTCGAGTTCCCAGGGGCTGAAGGCGCAAAAACGGCAGACTCCTTTGCTGAGAAGCTGCGGGGAATTTTTGCAGCCTCGGATGGTGTCAAGATCGCCAGGCCCACCAAGTGTGCGGAGCTGCGCATCTCGGGCCTGGACGACTCCGTGACAATCGAAGATGTCCGCGTTGCAATTCAGCAGAACACAGGATGCAACGTGGAGAACATCAGGGTCGGCACCATCCGCCCCGGTCCAGGGGGCCTCGGCGCGGTGTGGGTAAGTTGTCCCGTAGCGTCGGCCAAAATTTTGG
Organism: Callimorpha dominula; assembly: GCA_949752705.1. Lineage (NCBI taxonomy): Eukaryota > Metazoa > Arthropoda > Insecta > Lepidoptera > Erebidae > Callimorpha > Callimorpha dominula. The sequence continues at coordinate 22,386,456 of OX457005.1, forward strand.
GCGACGCCGGCAGGGTCCTCATCGGTTTTGTGAACGCTAGAGTCACAGTCCTGACGGCAAGACCGATGAGGTGCTTTAAATGCTTATCATCGGGACACACCCGCATCAAATGCGCAAGTTGTTTTGATTGCAGCGGGCTTTGTTTCCGCTGCGGTCAACCGGGGCATAAGGCGGCGGAATGCTCCGCTGCCCCTCACTGCCCAGCATGTGCGGCGGGAAATCTTCCCGCCAGTCACCAGATGGGACAGGGGGGCTGCAAGCCTCCCCGCACTCAAAAATCATCAGGGGCTAGCCAATCGACCCAGGCTGCCACCGATATAATTCGGGCGTCGTCGTCGTCGCCCATGGAGGAGGTTGTAGAGACGGTCCAATAAATGGACCAAGTCTCTAGCCTCCTTGTCCAGACGAACCTAAACCACTCTGCCGGTGCCCAGGATCTTTTCCTGCAAACCATGGCGGAGTGGTCGATTGGTGTAGCCGTAGCCGCGGAGCCCTATTACGTTCCTCCCCGTCCAAACTGGGTGGGTGACCGGGACGGCTCCGTGGCAATCGTCGGCTCCACGGTGGCTCATTCCCCGCCCTTGTCGATAAGAGACAAGGGTAATGGATATGTTGCTGCCGAGTGGGGAGGAATCACCATATATGGTGTCTACTTCTCCCCAAACCGGAGTCTGAGCGATTTCGAGGTTTTCCTCAACAACTTGGAGACCTCGATGCGGCGACTAGCGTCTGGGCACGTCCTAGTGCTGGGGGACTTCAACGCAAAATCCATTGCGTGGGGTTCCCCCAGGACGGACGCACGGGGCGATACCGTGGAGGAGTGGATGGCATCAGTGGGCCTCTGTCTCCTAAACAGAGGCTCCACCAACACGTGCGTGCGACAGCAGGGGGGGTCGATAGTGGACCTTTCGTTCGCTACCCCTGCTCTCGCCGCACGAGTAAGGAACTGGCGTGTCCTGGAAGAGGTTGAGACGCTCTCGGATCACCTCTATATCCGATTTGAGCTCTCCCGGACCCAGGACCCCAGAAGGGGTCACACGGCGTGGCATTCTTCCCGCTTCCCGCGGTGGGCTGTTACGAAGTTGGACAGGGACCTACTAGAGGAGGCAGCCATCATTTACTCTTGGCTGTCTCCGCAGCCTCTGACTGAGGAGGTAGACATGGGGGCAGGCCGCTTTCGCAATGCGATTACGCAGATTTGCGATGCGGCCATGCCCCGCGTCCGAGGTCGTCGGCCTCCAAGGAAGGAGGTCTACTGGTGGTCCCAGGAGTTGGCGGACCTCCGTGCGGCCTGTACCCGTGCCCGGAGGTCCTACACTCGCAGCCGGCGGCGTCGCCGCGGAGAGAGGGAGGAGGACCAGCTTCATGAAGAGTACCGAGAGGCACGGCAAACTCTGAAGCTGGCCATTAGCCGCGCCAAAGAAGAAAAGAGAAAGGAGATGCTGGAGGGTCTCGATCGTGACCCCTGGGGTCGCCCATATCGCGCGGCGCAACAAAAGCTTCGCGCGTCGGGCCCCCCCCTTACGGAGACTCTCCAGCCCAGCTTCCTGCAGGAAGTGGTTGAGGGCCTTTTCCCGCAACGGGTGGAGCACGTGCCCCCGTCGATGGCCCCCTTGGCCGGAGACGACGGGGAGGACGAGGAGGATGGTGTTCCGCCCGTCACGGAGGCGGAGGTAGGGGCGGCTGTTCTACGGATCCGTTCCAAGAACACCGCCCCCGGGCCAGACGGGATCCCTGCCCGAGTGTTGGCCCTGGCCCTCGACCACATGTCCGACCGCCTCGAGGAGGTGTTCGACGCTAGCTTGGCGTCCGGACGCTTCCCTGACTGCTGGAAGAGCGGGAAGCTGGTACTTTTAAGGAAGCCGGGACGGCCTACAGACTCGGTCGCGGCCTACAGGCCCATCGTGTTGCTGGACGAGGCGGGTAAATTGTTTGAGAGAGTCCTCTCTGCCCGCATCGTCCGGCACCTTCGCGAGGTCGGCCCCGATTTGTCGGACGCCCAATTCGGTTTTCGGGCGGGGCGTTCGACGGTCGGTGCTGTGTTGCGCCTGAGGGCCGTGACCGAAGAGGTAGTGAGCTGTGGCGGCGTGCTGTTGGCGGTGTCGTTGGACATCGCCAACGCGTTCAATAGTCTGCCATTCAGCTGCATCAGGGAAGCACTCCACTATCACGGAGTGCCGGGGTACCTGAGGCGGCTAGTGGCAGACTATTTAGAGGAGCGTACCGTCATGTACGAGGACCGAGACGGAATTTTGAGTCGTCGGCCCATGTCGTGCGGTGTTCCGCAGGGGTCTGTCCTTGGACCACTCCTGTGGAACATGGGGTACGACTGGGCCCTTCGAGGCGACTTCCCCCCCGGGCTCGGCGTAATCTGTTACGCCGATGACACGTTGGTCACAGCCCGGGGGGTGAACTTTCAGGAGGCGGCGTGCCTGGCCACCAGGGGAGTCTCTCTGGTGGTCGGGCGCATCGAGGCGCTGGGTTTGCGGGTGGCCCTGGATAAGACGGAGGCCCTTTTATTCCATGGGCCCCGTCGTGGTCCACCCCCTGGTGCCTCTATCGAGGTCAACTCGGTCCTTGTACCGGTTCAGGCCCACATTAAATATCTGGGCCTGATCCTCGACGGTAGGTGGCGCTTCGACGAGCACTTCCAACAGCTTGCTCCCAGGCTGGTCGGCGCTGCGTCCGCCCTTGGGCGACTCTTGCCCAACTTGGGCGGACCCAGCGTCGCTACGAGGCGGCTGTACACGGGGGTTGTCCGGTCAATGGCACTTTACGGTGCACCGGTGTGGGCGGGGGCTCTGACCGCCCAGAATAGGGCACGCCTCTGGCGCCCTCAGAGGGTTATGGCGGTTAGAGCCATACGTGGATACCGCACCGTGTCGACGGAGGCGGCGTGCGCGTTGGCCGGGACTCCCCCGTGGGATTTGGAGGCGGAAGTGCTCGCCGAAGTATATCGGCGAACGGCTGAGTTCCGGGCGGGAGGCGGCAGTCGGCCCCCGCCCGAAGAGGTACGCGAATGGCGTGAGGCCGCTCGCCGAGCCACCATGGCTCGTTGGTCGTCCCGGCTGGAGGCTCCACGTGCTGGCTTTGCCGCCGTGGAGGCGCTCCAGCCGGTCATCGTCGAGTGGGCAGGGCGGCAGCATGGGACCCTTTCCTTCCGACTGACGCAGGTTCTTTCCGGGCACGGCTGCTTCGGGAAGTACCTGCACTCGGTCGCTAGGAGGGAACTGAGTCCCGCCTGTCACCACTGCGACTGCAGTGAGGACTCGGCTCAGCACACGCTGGCGGTTTGCTCCGCCTGGGCGACGCAGCGTCGGGCCCTCACTGCAGTCATCGGAGGGGATCTCTCGCTACCGGCCGTCATACGCTCCATGGCCGGTAGCGACAGGAATTTTACCGCGGTCGCGACCTTCTGTGAGGACGTCATCTCGCAGAAGGAGGCGGCGGAAAGGGTCCGGGAGGACGATCTCCACTCGGACCTAATTCGCCGCCGGCGAACCGGGCGGCGGAGGCGCGCTTACCAGCGCCTCATGCCGCCCTGAGTGTGGCCGCGGGTGGACGGGACGGGTTTTCCTCTCCGCCCGCTATAGTGGCCCCCCGCGAGGAGGCGGCGTCCGCGTGTGCCTGGACGTCGCCTAATTGAGAGGTCTTTACCCAGAGGTGGTGCCCGCGCTTTTGCGGGCAGGCGCTAGGAGGGTTCCGGATGTCTTAATAAAAGCTGTTCCCGGATCCCTCCTACTTAAGGCGCAGTACGGCACACCGTGTGGTTTTAGTCGGTTCGATTCCGACACACCGCCCCACCGAAAACCCCGGTGGGGTGACGGCCCGAGGGGGTTTCCACACGCACAAAAAAAAAAAAAAAAAAAAAAAAAAAAATAAAAAAAAAAAAAAAAAAAAAAAGGTTAGGTTAGGTTAGGTTAGGTTAGGTTAGGTTTTTTTTTTTTTTTTTTAAAGGTAATGCAGCTATCCTCTTGCATGACAAGAGTCTTTGGTGTTCTATTTCTTTTGTTTAACTTTTTCTATAATTTTACTTCTTTATTTTATTTATTATTTGGTTTGTGATAGAGAGAAACAAATTAATCTTGTTTGTTTCTCTCTATCACATTTTTGCATATGTCCTCTGCGAAATTTAAAAAGTGCACCCTTGTTTCCTTTCCCGCGATTAGTGTATGAGCATCATCTTGGTTTATTCGTGCTCCTAGGTGTTGTTCAGCCTCATACCTACGGGAGCCGAACACTGGACACTCGAACACAATGTGCAACACCCCTTCTTCCTTTTCTGGGTCGCAGATACACGACGGGCTCTCCCGACACTTGAAGCGATGCAAGTATTGGGAGAACCCCCCGTGTCCCGTTAATATCTGCGTTACCACGCCTTGCGGTTTGATTTTCTGCACCAGTCTGTACGCATCCCTCGCGTTTGGGAAGAACGCTCTCGTGACGGAGGCCGTCTGCCCCGACTGGTATCTCCGGTTCCATTCGTCAAGGGAACCGCTGCGAATTTCCTGCTTGACGAATGAAAGCGGACACAGGTCGTAGTCAGGCTTCCTCCGACTCGACAGCGCCGCCTCCTTTGCCAGAAAGTCGGCACGCTCGTTTCCATCGATGTTGGCGTGGGCCTTAATCCAGAACAAGGATACATCTTTGTGCTGGATCAAGGCTTGGCTGAGGTTGCGGCGTGCCTGGATCGCGAGGGGATGCAGAGTCCCGGGGTTCGTCACTGTTTGCAGCGCCGCCCTCGAGTCGCTATAGATGCCGCAGCTCCCCGCGCTGCACTTGAGGATCTCGCTCGAAGCTCTGCATATGGCCAAGAGCTCGGCCTGGTAGACTGTGCAGTACGCTGACAAGCACAGTTTTCGGCTTCTGATTTCGGCCCGGCTGTCCCAAATGGACAGCGCGGCACCGACTTTGCCCTGTATCTTGCTGCCATCCGTAAAGATACGGAGCACCTGCACGTTATGTCGGTCTACCAGGCTTTGGTCGTCTAAACTCTGGAAACTCATGTCCATACGCAGAGCCGGATGCGGTAATTCTGCAAATCCCACCACACGTTCTACCTCACGGTCTCCCAGCACTAGCCGGGTTGACCCTTTGCGAGCTTCGTATAGACGAGCCGCTTCTTGGATACGGAGGTCCAAAGGCAGTAACCCGGCCAGTAGCAGGGCCGAGTTAAGGGAGACAGTGCGGTAGGACTTGCAGATTTTCTGCGCGAATCCCCTCTGCACAGCGTTGAGAAGCTTACGGACACCCAGCTTCTCGGTGGCGGGCGCGTATGCTGCTGCCGCGTATGTGATGACTGGCTCTACCGTCGCCGTGTATATAGTACGCACTATTTCGGGGTGCAGCCCCCAGCTTATCTTCGCTGCTCTCGAGAGCTGTTTGTAGATATTTAGGGCCTTCCTACAGACGTTGCCGACATGGGTGTTAAAGGTCAGCTTGTCGTCTATAGTAAGCCCCAAAATCCTCAGCTCTCGGGACATGCCAATGTCGACCCCGCCTATGCTCAGGAGCGGGGTGTCATGCTTTAACTTGTTTGTTATAAGCATGGCGCAGGTCTTGTGTGGCGCGAATTTTAATTTATTTTTAACGCCCCACCCCCGAACAAAGTCGAGGGCGGCATTGGCACGTCGCTGCACCTCTAGCGCTGTACACTCGGCGAACAGCAGAACCACGTCATCCGCAAACGCTTGGCAGGTGACGCCCCGTTCGTGCAGACCCTTTAGGAGAGGGTCTAGGAGGATATTCCATAGGATGGGTCCGCTAATGGACCCTTGGACGCAGCCTTTTTGTGTCTTCCTGCGATGTTCCGCACCGGCGTACCTAAGGTTTATACATCTGCCGTCGAGGTAGCTGTCCAGCAGCCGCCTGATATTGACCGGGCACTTTTCCTCAGCCAGTCTGACTTTGATGGCCGGCCACCATGCGCTATCGAAGGCACCCTCTATATCCAGTGAGACGAGCGTTACCAGTTTTTTCAATTTAACCTCCGCTTTAATTTGGTTCACTAGGGTATAGAGGGCGTCCTCGGTGCTCCTCTGGGGCATAAAGCCGTACTGGCGAGTACTGAGCCTCGGTACAAGGTGCCACTGGAGCCTTGCTACTACCATTTTCTCCAGAACTTTTCCCAGTACAGGTAAAAGGCCTATGGGCCTGTACGATTTGGCGCTCTGATAACTGTCCTTGCCCGGCTTCCTCAGCACCACTACCGTGGCCTCCTTCCACTTGTTAGGGAAGTGGCCCAGGGTGAGGCACTTATTGGCCAGGGCAAGGAAAGCATCAGGGTCCTGGAGAATGACTCGACGGCAGATGTCCGCCGTAAAACCATCCGCACCTGGCGCCTTCTTCGGGTTTAAGCTGGACACCGCGGTCATCATCTCATGCGCTGTAAACGGCGGGTCATGCACCTCATCATGGACCCGATCGTTTACCGGCTGTGCGAGCTCCCGGGTGTCCTTGTGGTCTTGGCTGTCTGTACCCATTTGGTCCTCCGGATAGAAGGTTTCAGCCAGGTGCGATGCGGATTCGGCGGAATCCAGAGTTACGCCGTTTTTGACCAAGGCTACGTCCTCCTGCCTTTTCGCAGTCCTACCTATCACACGGTAAATACCCTCCCAGACCCCCTCCCTGTCCTGCTTGGTGCAGAAATCCTTCCAGCTTTGGATCTGGGCGCATCTCGCTTTCCTTTCATATTCGTTTTTCTTTTGCAGGTACTCATCAACGACGTGTTCCCTACGAACCGGTGCGGCGCAGCGGATCCTTCTCTTTTTGGTGGCAACTTCCTTTTTCAACGCCTCGAGTTCATCGGACCACCACGGCAAGGTAAGTTTATTAATTACTTTCTTTTTTGGGATACTATATTCACATGATGTTTTAATTATGTCTAAATATGACTCTACAATAATTTCTAAATTTTGTTTATTTGTTATGTTTTCTATTTCCTGTTTAATAATTTTGTTGTCTATTTTTAATTGTGCCAGTTTCTCACGAAACTGCACGGGCTGCACCGGGGGGTTAGGTTAGGTTAGGTTAGGTTAGGTTAGGTTTTTTTTTTTTTTTTTTTTTTTTTTTAGTAAGTGATGCAGCTATCCTCTTGCATGACAAGAGCCTTTTTCCATCTTTTTATTTTTATTCTTCTAATAGTTTATTTTTCTTTCCTTTATTATTAATTTATTTTATTTATGTTAGAGAGAAACAAGTTACTCTTGTTTGTTTCTCTCTATCACAGTTTTGCAAATGTCCTCTGCGAATTTTAGGAATTGCACTCTTTTTTCCTTATCGGCAATTAGTGTATGCACGTCATCTTTGGCTATTCGCGCTCCTAGGCGTTGTTCAGCCTCGTGTCTACGGGAGCCGAATACTGGACACTGAAAGATGACGTGCATTACATCTTCCTCTACCTCTGGGTCGCAGATACACGACGGGCTCTCCCGACACTTGAAGCGATGCAAGTATTGGGAGAACCCCCCGTGTCCCGTTAATATCTGTGTTACCACGCCTTGCGGTTGGATTTTCCGCACCAATTGATACGCATCCCTCGCGTTTGGGAAGAACGCTCTCGTGACGGAGGCCGTCTGCCCCGACTGGTATCTCCGGTTCCATTCGTCAAGGGAACCGCTGCGAATTTCCTGCTTGACGAATGAAAGCGGACACAGGTCGTAGTCAGGCTTCCTCCGACTCGACAGCGCCGCCTCCTTTGCCAGAAAGTCGGCACGCTCGTTTCCATCGATGTTGGCGTGGGCCTTAATCCAGAACAAGGATACATCTTTGTGCTGGATCAAGGCTTGGCTGAGGTTGCGGCGTGCCTGGATCGCGAGGGGATGCAGAGTCCCGGGGTTCGTAACTGTTTGCAGCGCCGCCCTCGAATCGCTGTAGATGCCGAAGCTCTCCACGCTGCACTTGAGGATTTCGCTCGTAGCTCTGCATAGGGCCAAGAGCTCGGCCTGGTAGACTGTGCAGTACGGGTTAGGTTAGGTTAGGTTAGGTTAGGTTAGGTTAGGTTAGGTTAGGTTAGGTTAGGTTAGGTTAGGTTAGGTTAGGTTAGGTTAGGTTAGGTTAGGTTAGGTTAGGTTAGGTTAGGTTAGGTTAGGTTAGGTTAGGTTAGGTTAGGTTAGGTTAGGTTAGGTTAGGTTAGGTTTTTTTTTTTTTTTTTTTTTTTTTTTTTTTTTTTTTTTTTTATATATATAAACTTCTACCTCCAACATAATCGGAGCCTATGCCTGTCGTGTATTTTGTTAGTATAAACTCGTAGGATCCTCCACTATCAGCTTCGTGCTGACTAAGGATAACTTTTACGTTTGACTCTATTTTCACTAAATTATTGTGCTTTTATATTCTTTAAACCTATGGCTGTTGTATCGTTTTTATGTTTCTTTCTATTTTAGTTTAATATCATTTTACATGTTCTGATTCTCTCTCTTGTTTCGACTACTTTGCATTTATTTTTGGGCAGATCTAATTTATTTGTTGCTTTTAAATTTTTGCTAATACTATATATTTTTACATTCTACTTTTTTAATACTTATCATTAATATTATACATAATATTAAATAAGCATTAGTTGCTTATGCACTTTTATTCCTATTGATCACCCTTTCACATATTTTTATACAGAAATTTAGAAGCGTTTCTCTGTTTTTGCCCGCTATTATTCGAGATATATTTTCGGCATCGAGTTTAACGTCAAGTGCTAGTTCGGCTTCTAGTCTTTCTCTGTCAAAGACAGGACAGGCGAACAATATATGTGGCACCGTTTCATCAATATCGGGGTCACAGATGCACGATGGGCTCTCCTTACACTTGAATCGATTCAAGTATGCTGAGAACCCACCGTGCCCCGTCATGATTTGTGTGACTACACAACTAATTGTGCACTTCCTGATTATCCTGTACGCAGCCACCGCATCGGGAAAAAACAGCTTGGTCACAGAAGCAGTTTCTCCGGAAATATATCTACGGTTCCATTCGTCAAGCGTTGCCGTACGAATGCATCGCTTGACGTACGAAACCGGGCACAAGTCGTAATCGGGCTTTCGTTTGGAACCTTCAGCGGCTCTCTTGGCTAGTTCGTCGGCCCTCTCATTTCCTTCCAACCCCGCATGTGCTTTGATCCAAAACAAGGTGACGGCCTTGTTTTGGGTAGCCAAGGATTTAATGTTGGCTCTTGCCTCCACTGCCAGTGGGTGGTGTCGGTCGTAACTTTGTATGGTTTGGAGGGCCGCCATAGAATCACTGAAGATTCCAAACGATTGCGCACTGATTTTTGTGATCTCCCTTGTTGCGACACATATTGCCAGAAGCTCGGCCTGGTAAACGGTGGAGTAGTGTGGGAGAGCAAGCTTGAGAGTTTTGGTTTCCACGTCACCTGTCCACATGGAGAGCGCTGCCCCAACCTTGCCCCCAATCTTGCTCCCGTCCGTAAAGATACGAACCTCAAGTTCGTTCTGGGCATCAAGTTGCTCTTGGTTTACCAGGCTTGTGAGCTCTAGCTCAGCGTGCTCCGCGGGGTGTGGTGCTGCTGTTGCCGAGGCAGCCTGCTCGACCCTCCTGTCGCCGAGTGCTGGCTGGGGCACCCCCTTCCTGGCTTCGTATAACGATGCTGCCTCGCGGACGCGGAGGTCGAGGGGTAGTATTCCAGCCAGCACCAGCGCAGAGTTCAAGGAGACCGTCCGATAGGCCTTGCACAGCTTTTGTGCGATACCACGCTGGACTGCTCCTAACTGCTTCATGACGCCCAGCTTTCTAACGGCCGGGGCCCAAACGCCGGCTGCGTACAGGATGATTGGTTCCACGGTAGCCACATATATTATTCTTATGACTTCAGGGTGAAGTCCCCAGCTGGTCTTTGCCGCCCTGGTTAATTGTTGGTGGATGCCTATTGCCTTTCTGCACACGTTTGCGACGTGTGTGTTAAAAGTTAGCTTTTCGTCGATGGTGACGCCTAGGATTTTGATCTCTTTGGACATGGCAATGTCGATCCCGCCCATGGTCAGGCATGGGGTGTCGTATTTTAGTTTGCGAGTAATAACCATTGCGTTGGTTTTGTGCGGGGCAAATTTAAGTTTGTTTTGTACACCCCACGCCCGAACATGTTCGAGAGCGGCATTAGCACGTCCCTGGATCTCCAGCGATGCGTCACCATCGAAGATCAGCACAACGTCGTCAGCAAAGGCCTGGCAATAGTCACCCCTAGCTTCAAGGCTCTTTAGAAGCGGGTCCAACAAAAGGTTCCAGAGTATTGGTCCCCCTATGGAACCCTGGACACAACCCTTACTTGTGGCCTTGCCGAACTCTTCGTCTGCGTACCTGACAGTGACCCTTCTATCCTGGAGATAGCTGTCGATGACCCTCCTCAAGCCGATTGGACATTTTTCCTCAGCCAGACGAACCTTTATGGCTGGCCACCAGGCACTGTCGAAGGCTCCCTCTATGTCCAAGGATACTAGGACCACTATTTTTTTAAGATCTATCTTGCTGCGTATGTGCTGCATTAGTACATAGAGGGAGTCCTCCGTGCTCCTCTGGGGCATAAATCCATACTGACGAGTACTCATCCTTGGGATCAAATGGAACTTGAGGCGGGCCACCAACATCTTCTCATATATTTTGCCTAGTATTGGCAGAAGGCCGATAGGTCTGTACGCCTTTGGGGTGCTGTAGTCGTCCTTTCCGGGCTTCTTGAGTACGATTACTATCGCCTCCTTCCATATTTCGGGGAAATGGTGGCATTTCAAGCAGCCGTTTAAGAGAGCAAGGGCTACCTCAGGGGCACCTCCGATGGCTCGGCAACAAATATCGGCGGTGAAACCATCTGCTCCTGGAGCCTTCTTAGCGTTAAAGGAGTTGCATGACGCCATCAGTTCAGCCATTGTAAATGGTGGCTCGCATGGGTCACCATGCCCTCCAGCATTCACAACGTCGGCCTTGTCCCTGACAAGGCGGTGCCATGTGCTGTCACTCTCCGTAAGATCTTCTGGGTAGAAGGTTTTCGCTAGTAATTCAACTGAACCCTTTGTGTCCAGCACCTTTCCGTCCTTCACTAGCGGTTGGTCCTCTCCCCTACCCTTGGTCCTTCCTATCACCCGGTAGATTCCTTCCCAAACCCCTTCCTTGTCTTGTTTGGCGCAAAAAATTTTCCAACTCTCGATCATATCTTTGGCTGCTTCTGTTTCATAATCAACTTTCTGTTTCAGGTACTCTTCAACGACTTTCGATCTTCGGACCGGTGCAGCACATCTAATTCTGCGTTTTTTGGTAGCGACTTCCTGCTTCATCCTCTCGAGTTTCTCGGACCACCACGGCAAGGTGAGTACATCGTTGCTCTTCCTCATAGGCATTGATGAGGTGCATGCGTCTCTTATTGCTTGAGTGTATTTATTTATAATTATATTAATTTGATTGACTGTATTTAATGTATCAATTTCTATTTTATTAATTTTGTTCTGTAGCATTAATTGGCTGAGTTTCTCATGAAACTCAGGCCAATTAGCTTTTCTTGTATTGAAAATTCTAGTGGTTCTGTTGATTTTAATGCCTTTTGACCTTTTTAATTTTATGTTAAAAACGATGCCGTTGTGATCCGAGCTCGTGAGGCCCTCGTCTACCCTCCAGTCGTCTACCAGGTCCAGAATATCCGTCGAACATGCCGTAATATCGACGTGACTGCAGTAACGTTTACCGCCTCTGATCGTGTCGAAAGTCGGAATTTCCCCTCTGTTGAGTATGTTGAGACTCAGCTCATCGAGAACTCCGGAAACTTCTTCGCCCCTACGGTCGATGGACAAGCTTCCCCACCAGGTACTTTTAGCGTTTGCATCTCCTCCTATGATCCACATTCTGGACCCTACTTCTTCCTCAACGTGTTTGAGGTGCTCCAGGTACGGTTCTATTGGCTGGTCCGGCTCAAAATAGAAAGAGACCAGCGTGATCCTCCAAGCACTGGTCCGGATCCCCACCACGGTGATGTTGTTCGTGGTGAGTTTCGGGTACTGCGTGACTATAAGGTCTTGATCAAAGACCGCTATTGCGGCCTTAACAGTTCCATTCCCAGTGTCAGTGCTCTGGAAAATCCGAACGCCCCTGTGATTCCTGACAACCTTAGCACCTCCCACATATGGTTCCTGGAGGAGAGCAACGGCGACTCCGCGCTTCACGGCTTCCAATAGGAGCTCGTCTGTTGCCAGTTTTTTCCGCTGGAGGTTCGCCTGTACGAATCTGTAGAGGTTTGGGTTGCCTTGGGTGCCCTCAGCAGTACGCGACCGTCGACCTGGCCACGTCATCCCATTTCTTCCGTACGGGGCAATCGTGACTAAAAGCATTGTGTTGCGTGCCGTACTCTATTTTTGCCCTCGTGCAGTTTCGACAGGCGGGTGGCAATCCTGAGAGCCAGTCCGCGCACTCCGATCTCATATGGGGACCGCCGCAGTGGCTGCATAAGTCCGCTGGCTCTTTACAGAGCCGCTTGCCATGCCCGAAGCCCAGGCAGCGAGTACACTGGACCAAAGGGGTCTGGTCCTCGATTTTAATGCGCTGGAGGTCAATGTGCACGGTCCCGGTTTCTATAGCCCGTCGCCAGATGGTGGGCGAAACGCTGACGATAACGTGGCCAATATGTGGGTTGCGTGTCCTTCTTCTGTACCTTATCTCCACCCTGTTGTCCCCACTGTCGAGGCCGTCAAAAACCCCCCTGTTCTGATTTCTGAGTGCTTTCAATATGTCTTCATCGGTGTTCACGACCAGAACGTTCTTCAGAATCAGAAGCGGGTCCTTGTTTTTAACTTCCTCGACAGTGAGGTCAACTCCTTCTTTTTGAAGCCGGGCCTTTATTTTGTTTCTTTCTTCTTCGGTTTCCAGACCTATTATTACTTTCCTGTCCTTAGCCTTCCTCACCTTCTCCACCTTTATCCACCCATCTTTGGCGTTTACCGCTTCCCTTATTCTGCTAAGGACCTCGTCGCCTGTTTCGGTTTCGTTCTTGGACGTGACCACAACCGAGTGTAACGTACTGCGCCTTGGCAGTGAGTTCTCGGACCGAGTTGCGGCCACACTCGCATAGGTACCCCTATCCAAGAAGTCACTTTGACGGTCTATTTTCTCCTTGAGCTCTTCCAATTTTTTGTTATTTTCTGTTAGGAGCTTTGTGTGTTGTTCTATTGTACGTAGAATCTTACATGCGTCGGATTCGTCGGGAAAAGATTCTGTGGCTAGCGGCTTTGGGTCTGTTGTTACTGGCACTTCCTTTGTCATTCGTAGCTTTGTCTCTTTTAGCTCAGTTTCAGCTTCCTTTACCAATTTGAAGAGTCTTTCTGTGGCTTCGGTGATAGCGGTTTTGATCTCCGTCTTAGTGTTCCTAGAGCTATTTAGATGTAGCTTTGCCTTTGTTAGACAGGCTTTAGCCTCCGCAGTTCGATCTGTATATTTGGCTTTTGGCGGTGAGCATGTTTCTACGGAGTTTCGCTTATTGGTCGTGGTCGCAGCTTTGCTCTCTTGTATCAGAGCAGGCTTTGTTTTGGTTTTCGCAGGGCCAGCCTGCGACGTCTTTTCCGTTGTAGGGTGGGTGGGGCTGGTGTTTGTGGCTTCCCACTCGTCTATGCTGCGCCTTACGTTTGGCGGCGCAACTGCCCCAGGTCTTGACGGGGACTTTTCGCCGTCGGCCGCCTTTAAAGGTGTTCTAAAGCCAAACATGTTCGAAGGTATGCGTCAATGTAAGCCTAAAATTAAAAGCGTCAATAGGGACGACAAGATAAAATAAAGAAAAATAAATGGTGCAGAACAAAACTGCAAAAAAACCTTACAACTACTGTAGTTAGGTTTAGACCTAATCTGTTAGTGCCCAGTCAATAAGACCGGGGATCAGCAAATATTGTGGTCAATAAACCTCTGACGTCAACTACTGTCACACACAGATATTAAAAATTTTTCGTGGGTTCACAATTTCCTCCCGTTCCCACTACACACTTCAAAAGTTCGCTATCGTACTGCTTCCAGTGAGAACAGGGAGGGTGGGCGGGCAATTTTTTAAATTTCTATCCGACGGATCCTGACAAATGAGGTGCGGTATGAAAGGGGTAGTCGAGACCTACCCAAATATATAATAATTTAGACAATAAGCCAAAGGGTTGAAATGTTATTAGCCAAAAAGTTAAAAAATTTGTAAATTTTGTACCAGAAATTCCTGTTTTCAGGTGTCAATTCCCAAACGGGACTCCGCAGGGGGTTCAAAGTGGTATAGTATGAAGCGGTGGATGTATCAGCCCAGCTGTGGACCAGCTCCAATCAGTGACGGACTCGGAACACAAGGTAAGTAACCTCTAAAGGTACGTTTACGTAGCAATTTCACAGAATTACAGTTAAAAATAAAAAATTTAAACAAACTATACGTTCGATATCCAGGAATTGGGTATCTACGTACAGCTGGTGCTATAGCCGAAATGTTAAGACAATAAAAGTCAATATAAGTTGGTAAACAAAAAAGTTATTAAGATTTTCTTGCAGAAAAACCTCTAAATTTTAACAAGTGTCAATTTATGTGATTATAATGGAATATAATAGAAATTTTCAGGATTATTTAACACTAATTACTTTCAGGCAGCTACTGGTGTCGTAATAAACGTAAATAGTCAATGTTCTAAGTCGGAAACTGAAAAAAGCAATATACCGATTTCACGTAAAGTGCTCAGGTATATCAACTCGCCTACATAAACAAACTTGATAAAAGGAACTTTCGGGAATTTTATTTAAATTTCTATCCGACGGATCCTGACAAATGAGGTGCGGTATGAAAGGGGTAGTCGAGACCTACCCAAATATATAATAATTTAGACAATAAGCCAAAGGGTTGAAATGTTATTAGCCAAAAAGTTAAAAAATTTGTAAATTTTGTACCAGAAATTCCTGTTTTCAGGTGTCAATTCCCAAACGGGACTCCGCAGGGGGTTCAAAGTGGTATAGTATGAAGCGGTGGATGTATCAGCCCAGCTGTGGACCAGCTCCAATCAGTGACGGACTCGGAACACAAGGTAAGTAACCTCTAAAGGTACGTTTACGTAGCAATTTCACAGAATTACAGTTAAAAATAAAAAATTTAAACAAACTATACGTTCGATATCCAGGAATTGGGTATCTACGTACAGCTGGTGCTATAGCCGAAATGTTAAGACAATAAAAGTCAATATAAGTTGGTAAACAAAAAAGTTATTAAGATTTTCTTGCAGAAAAACCTCTAAATTTTAACAAGTGTCAATTTATGTGATTATAATGGAATATAATAGAAATTTTCAGGATTATTTAACACTAATTACTTTCAGGCAGCTACTGGTGTCGTAATAAACGTAAATAGTCAATGTTCTAAGTCGGAAACTGAAAAAAGCAATATACCGATTTCACGTAAAGTGCTCAGGTATATCAACTCGCCTACATAAACAAACTTGATAAAAGGAACTTTCGGGAATTTTATTTAAATTTCTATCCGACGGATCCTGACAAATGAGGTGCGGTATGAAAGGGGTAGTCGAGACCTACCCAAATATATAATAATTTAGACAATAAGCCAAAGGGTTGAAATGTTATTAGCCAAAAAGTTAAAAAATTTGTAAATTTTGTACCAGAAATTCCTGTTTTCAGGTGTCAATTCCCAAACGGGACTCCGCAGGGGGTTCAAAGTGGTATAGTATGAAGCGGTGGATGTATCAGCCCAGCTGTGGACCAGCTCCAATCAGTGACGGACTCGGAACACAAGGTAAGTAACCTCTAAAGGTACGTTTACGTAGCAATTTCACAGAATTACAGTTAAAAATAAAAAATTTAAACAAACTATACGTTCGATATCCAGGAATTGGGTATCTACGTACAGCTGGTGCTATAGCCGAAATGTTAAGACAATAAAAGTCAATATAAGTTGGTAAACAAAAAAGTTATTAAGATTTTCTTGCAGAAAAACCTCTAAATTTTAACAAGTGTCAATTTATGTGATTATAATGGAATATAATAGAAATTTTCAGGATTATTTAACACTAATTACTTTCAGGCAGCTACTGGTGTCGTAATAAACGTAAATAGTCAATGTTCTAAGTCGGAAACTGAAAAAAGCAATATACCGATTTCACGTAAAGTGCTCAGGTATATCAACTCGCCTACATAAACAAACTTGATAAAAGGAACTTTCGGGAATTTTATTTAAATTTCTATCCGACGGATCCTGACAAATGAGGTGCGGTATGAAAGGGGTAGTCGAGACCTACCCAAATATATAATAATTTAGACAATAAGCCAAAGGGTTGAAATGTTATTAGCCAAAAAGTTAAAAAATTTGTAAATTTTGTACCAGAAATTCCTGTTTTCAGGTGTCAATTCCCAAACGGGACTCCGCAGGGGGTTCAAAGTGGTATAGTATGAAGCGGTGGATGTATCAGCCCAGCTGTGGACCAGCTCCAATCAGTGACGGACTCGGAACACAAGGTAAGTAACCTCTAAAGGTACGTTTACGTAGCAATTTCACAGAATTACAGTTAAAAATAAAAAATTTAAACAAACTATACGTTCGATATCCAGGAATTGGGTATCTACGTACAGCTGGTGCTATAGCCGAAATGTTAAGACAATAAAAGTCAATATAAGTTGGTAAACAAAAAAGTTATTAAGATTTTCTTGCAGAAAAACCTCTAAATTTTAACAAGTGTCAATTTATGTGATTATAATGGAATATAATAGAAATTTTCAGGATTATTTAACACTAATTACTTTCAGGCAGCTACTGGTGTCGTAATAAACGTAAATAGTCAATGTTCTAAGTCGGAAACTGAAAAAAGCAATATACCGATTTCACGTAAAGTGCTCAGGTATATCAACTCGCCTACATAAACAAACTTGATAAAAGGAACTTTCGGGAATTTTATTTAAATTTCTATCCGACGGATCCTGACAAATGAGGTGCGGTATGAAAGGGGTAGTCGAGACCTACCCAAATATATAATAATTTAGACAATAAGCCAAAGGGTTGAAATGTTATTAGCCAAAAAGTTAAAAAATTTGTAAATTTTGTACCAGAAATTCCTGTTTTCAGGTGTCAATTCCCAAACGGGACTCCGCAGGGGGTTCAAAGTGGTATAGTATGAAGCGGTGGATGTATCAGCCCAGCTGTGGACCAGCTCCAATCAGTGACGGACTCGGAACACAAGGTAAGTAACCTCTAAAGGTACGTTTACGTAGCAATTTCACAGAATTACAGTTAAAAATAAAAAATTTAAACAAACTATACGTTCGATATCCAGGAATTGGGTATCTACGTACAGCTGGTGCTATAGCCGAAATGTTAAGACAATAAAAGTCAATATAAGTTGGTAAACAAAAAAGTTATTAAGATTTTCTTGCAGAAAAACCTCTAAATTTTAACAAGTGTCAATTTATGTGATTATAATGGAATATAATAGAAATTTTCAGGATTATTTAACACTAATTACTTTCAGGCAGCTACTGGTGTCGTAATAAACGTAAATAGTCAATGTTCTAAGTCGGAAACTGAAAAAAGCAATATACCGATTTCACGTAAAGTGCTCAGGTATATCAACTCGCCTACATAAACAAACTTGATAAAAGGAACTTTCGGGAATTTTATTTAAATTTCTATCCGACGGATCCTGACAAATGAGGTGCGGTATGAAAGGGGTAGTCGAGACCTACCCAAATATATAATAATTTAGACAATAAGCCAAAGGGTTGAAATGTTATTAGCCAAAAAGTTAAAAAATTTGTAAATTTTGTACCAGAAATTCCTGTTTTCAGGTGTCAATTCCCAAACGGGACTCCGCAGGGGGTTCAAAGTGGTATAGTATGAAGCGGTGGATGTATCAGCCCAGCTGTGGACCAGCTCCAATCAGTGACGGACTCGGAACACAAGGTAAGTAACCTCTAAAGGTACGTTTACGTAGCAATTTCACAGAATTACAGTTAAAAATAAAAAATTTAAACAAACTATACGTTCGATATCCAGGAATTGGGTATCTACGTACAGCTGGTGCTATAGCCGAAATGTTAAGACAATAAAAGTCAATATAAGTTGGTAAACAAAAAAGTTATTAAGATTTTCTTGCAGAAAAACCTCTAAATTTTAACAAGTGTCAATTTATGTGATTATAATGGAATATAATAGAAATTTTCAGGATTATTTAACACTAATTACTTTCAGGCAGCTACTGGTGTCGTAATAAACGTAAATAGTCAATGTTCTAAGTCGGAAACTGAAAAAAGCAATATACCGATTTCACGTAAAGTGCTCAGGTATATCAACTCGCCTACATAAACAAACTTGATAAAAGGAACTTTCGGGAATTTTATTTAAATTTCTATCCGACGGATCCTGACAAATGAGGTGCGGTATGAAAGGGGTAGTCGAGACCTACCCAAATATATAATAATTTAGACAATAAGCCAAAGGGTTGAAATGTTATTAGCCAAAAAGTTAAAAAATTTGTAAATTTTGTACCAGAAATTCCTGTTTTCAGGTGTCAATTCCCAAACGGGACTCCGCAGGGGGTTCAAAGTGGTATAGTATGAAGCGGTGGATGTATCAGCCCAGCTGTGGACCAGCTCCAATCAGTGACGGACTCGGAACACAAGGTAAGTAACCTCTAAAGGTACGTTTACGTAGCAATTTCACAGAATTACAGTTAAAAATAAAAAATTTAAACAAACTATACGTTCGATATCCAGGAATTGGGTATCTACGTACAGCTGGTGCTATAGCCGAAATGTTAAGACAATAAAAGTCAATATAAGTTGGTAAACAAAAAAGTTATTAAGATTTTCTTGCAGAAAAACCTCTAAATTTTAACAAGTGTCAATTTATGTGATTATAATGGAATATAATAGAAATTTTCAGGATTATTTAACACTAATTACTTTCAGGCAGCTACTGGTGTCGTAATAAACGTAAATAGTCAATGTTCTAAGTCGGAAACTGAAAAAAGCAATATACCGATTTCACGTAAAGTGCTCAGGTATATCAACTCGCCTACATAAACAAACTTGATAAAAGGAACTTTCGGGAATTTTATTTAAATTTCTATCCGACGGATCCTGACAAATGAGGTGCGGTATGAAAGGGGTAGTCGAGACCTACCCAAATATATAATAATTTAGACAATAAGCCAAAGGGTTGAAATGTTATTAGCCAAAAAGTTAAAAAATTTGTAAATTTTGTACCAGAAATTCCTGTTTTCAGGTGTCAATTCCCAAACGGGACTCCGCAGGGGGTTCAAAGTGGTATAGTATGAAGCGGTGGATGTATCAGCCCAGCTGTGGACCAGCTCCAATCAGTGACGGACTCGGAACACAAGGTAAGTAACCTCTAAAGGTACGTTTACGTAGCAATTTCACAGAATTACAGTTAAAAATAAAAAATTTAAACAAACTATACGTTCGATATCCAGGAATTGGGTATCTACGTACAGCTGGTGCTATAGCCGAAATGTTAAGACAATAAAAGTCAATATAAGTTGGTAAACAAAAAAGTTATTAAGATTTTCTTGCAGAAAAACCTCTAAATTTTAACAAGTGTCAATTTATGTGATTATAATGGAATATAATAGAAATTTTCAGGATTATTTAACACTAATTACTTTCAGGCAGCTACTGGTGTCGTAATAAACGTAAATAGTCAATGTTCTAAGTCGGAAACTGAAAAAAGCAATATACCGATTTCACGTAAAGTGCTCAGGTATATCAACTCGCCTACATAAACAAACTTGATAAAAGGAACTTTCGGGAATTTTATTTAAATTTCTATCCGACGGATCCTGACAAATGAGGTGCGGTATGAAAGGGGTAGTCGAGACCTACCCAAATATATAATAATTTAGACAATAAGCCAAAGGGTTGAAATGTTATTAGCCAAAAAGTTAAAAAATTTGTAAATTTTGTACCAGAAATTCCTGTTTTCAGGTGTCAATTCCCAAACGGGACTCCGCAGGGGGTTCAAAGTGGTATAGTATGAAGCGGTGGATGTATCAGCCCAGCTGTGGACCAGCTCCAATCAGTGACGGACTCGGAACACAAGGTAAGTAACCTCTAAAGGTACGTTTACGTAGCAATTTCACAGAATTACAGTTAAAAATAAAAAATTTAAACAAACTATACGTTCGATATCCAGGAATTGGGTATCTACGTACAGCTGGTGCTATAGCCGAAATGTTAAGACAATAAAAGTCAATATAAGTTGGTAAACAAAAAAGTTATTAAGATTTTCTTGCAGAAAAACCTCTAAATTTTAACAAGTGTCAATTTATGTGATTATAATGGAATATAATAGAAATTTTCAGGATTATTTAACACTAATTACTTTCAGGCAGCTACTGGTGTCGTAATAAACGTAAATAGTCAATGTTCTAAGTCGGAAACTGAAAAAAGCAATATACCGATTTCACGTAAAGTGCTCAGGTATATCAACTCGCCTACATAAACAAACTTGATAAAAGGAACTTTCGGGAATTTTATTTAAATTTCTATCCGACGGATCCTGACAAATGAGGTGCGGTATGAAAGGGGTAGTCGAGACCTACCCAAATATATAATAATTTAGACAATAAGCCAAAGGGTTGAAATGTTATTAGCCAAAAAGTTAAAAAATTTGTAAATTTTGTACCAGAAATTCCTGTTTTCAGGTGTCAATTCCCAAACGGGACTCCGCAGGGGGTTCAAAGTGGTATAGTATGAAGCGGTGGATGTATCAGCCCAGCTGTGGACCAGCTCCAATCAGTGACGGACTCGGAACACAAGGTAAGTAACCTCTAAAGGTACGTTTACGTAGCAATTTCACAGAATTACAGTTAAAAATAAAAAATTTAAACAAACTATACGTTCGATATCCAGGAATTGGGTATCTACGTACAGCTGGTGCTATAGCCGAAATGTTAAGACAATAAAAGTCAATATAAGTTGGTAAACAAAAAAGTTATTAAGATTTTCTTGCAGAAAAACCTCTAAATTTTAACAAGTGTCAATTTATGTGATTATAATGGAATATAATAGAAATTTTCAGGATTATTTAACACTAATTACTTTCAGGCAGCTACTGGTGTCGTAATAAACGTAAATAGTCAATGTTCTAAGTCGGAAACTGAAAAAAGCAATATGGGTTAGGTTAGGTTAGGTTAGGTTAGGTTAGGTTAGGTTAGGTTAGGTTAGGTTAGGTTAGGTTAGGTTAGGTTAGGTTAGGTTAGGTTAGGTTAGGTTAGGTTAGGTTAGGTTAGGTTAGGTTAGGTTAGGTTAGGTTAGGTTAGGTTAGGTTAGGTTAGGTTAGGTTAGGTTAGGTTAGGTTAGGTTAGGTTAGGTTAGGTTAGGTTAGGTTAGGTTAGGTTAGGTTAGGTTAGGTTAGGTTAGGTTAGGTTAGGTTAGGTTAGGTTAGGTTAGGTTAGGTTAGGTTAGGTTAGGTTAGGTTAGGTTAGGTTAGGTTAGGTTAGGTTAGGTTAGGTTAGGTTAGGTTAGGTTAGGTTAGGTTAGGTTAGGTTAGGTTAGGTTAGGTTAGGTTAGGTTAGGTTAGGTTAGGTTAGGTTAGGTTAGGTTAGGTTAGGTTAGGTTAGGTTAGGTTAGGTTAGGTTAGGTTAGGTTAGGTTAGGTTAGGTTAGGTTAGGTTAGGTTAGGTTAGGTTAGGTTAGGTTAGGTTAGGTTAGGTTAGGTTAGGTTAGGTTAGGTTAGGTTAGGTTAGGTTAGGTTAGGTTAGGTTAGGTTAGGTTAGGTTAGGTTAGGTTAGGTTAGGTTAGGTTAGGTTAGGTTAGGTTAGGTTAGGTTAGGTTAGGTTAGGTTAGGTTAGGTTAGGTTAGGTTAGGTTAGGTTAGGTTAGGTTAGGTTAGGTTAGGTTAGGTTAGGTTAGGTTAGGTTAGGTTAGGTTAGGTTAGGTTAGGTTAGGTTAGGTTAGGTTAGGTTAGGTTAGGTTAGGTTAGGTTAGGTTAGGTTAGGTTAGGTTAGGTTAGGTTAGGTTAGGTTAGGTTAGGTTAGGTTAGGTTAGGTTAGGTTAGGTTAGGTTAGGTTAGGTTAGGTTAGGTTAGGTTAGGTTAGGTTAGGTTAGGTTAGGTTAGGTTAGGTTAGGTTAGGTTAGGTTAGGTTAGGTTAGGTTAGGTTAGGTTAGGTTAGGTTAGGTTAGGTTAGGTTAGGTTTTTTTTTTTTTTTTTTTTTTAATATGCACCCGCCATCACAGGGCATTGCTTTGTTTCCACTGGCTTGGTGGACCAGTGCCTTTATTTGAACTTCGGTTTAATTGACAAAACTGCAGAGTTGCATAAGCTCTTATTTCTACTCTCTATAATTTACACTTATTTTGTTTTATCTTATAATTACTCTTTATCTTTGTTATTTTTATTTTATTATACAGTGTTTTGTTTCAAACTATTTTATTACTATTTCTATATAACTCTACATTCCAACCCTATTAACCTATTTATCTTAATTAGTCTATTACTTGTATTCTATATGCGTTTTTTGTGCTATTCATTATGCATTTTCTACTTAAATCTATTGTAAACTAATGCTTATATAATTATTATATAACATAGTTGTACATTTTATCTTGTTTTATTTTTATTATTCACAGTTTTGGCTATAGTTTGACAAAATTTTATAAATTTGCCACGCACATCTTTGTTCGACAGGATTTCTGCCATATTTTTGGTGTCTATTTTATAATTAATTTCCTGTTCTAGGTTGTACCTTTCTTTACCATAGATTTGACATTCCGTGAGCACATGCACTACACTCTCATTATCCCCAGTACCGCAAGGGCACGCCGGACTCTCCTTGCACTTGAACCGGTTCAGATACTCGGAGAATCCGCCATGCCCCGTCAGCACTTGTACTAACAACGGATCAAGATTTATTTTCCTAACCGTACAATAAGCATTTCTAGCATTTGGTAGGAATAATTTGGTGGTTGTCCCAGTTGATCCTACTCTGTACCTTGTGTCCCACTCGCCAAGCGTATCCTCGCGGATTTGACGCTTGACGAATGAGATTGGACATCTGTCATAGTCTGGTTTGGTCTTCTTATATAGTGCTGCCTCTTTTGCCAGGCAATCTGCTCGCTCGTTTCCCTCCATTCCTGCGTGGGCCTTAATCCAAAACAGCTTTATGGTTTTCCCACAATTTGTCGCCTCCTGGATATTCTGCCTGGTTTCCACAGCCAAGGGATGGAGAGAAACGCCTCGAGTGACTGCTTCCAGTGCTGATCTGGAGTCGCTATAAATTTTAAATTTTTCCCCGGACCTATGACTGTTGATCGTTTCGGTTGCCTTAGCTAAGGCAAGTAACTCGGCCTGAAACACTGTGCAGAATGGTGCCAGCCTGTATTTGCGGGTCATGGTCTCTGCGCCACCTTTCCAAACGGAAAGTGCCGCGCCAACTTTGCCCTCTATTTTGCTACCATCCGTGAAGAGTGCGTATCCATTGTCTTCTAATTGGGCAAGTTCTGCCCCGTTGTTAATTTGACCGAATTCGATACAGTTTTGTAAGTGTGGGTGAGGTGTTGTGATGTAGGGTACCGGTGTCTCGACGTCACGGTCCCCTATTACTCTATGGGAGTGTCCTTTCTTTATTTCAAAAAGAGAGGCTGCTTCTCTGATCCTCATGTCCAGTGGAAGCAGTCCCGAGAGTATAAGGGCCGAGTTTAGGGATGTGGTCCTATACGCTTTAACAATTTTTTGTGCGAACCCTCTTTGTACCTCATTTAGATGTTTCTGGGTCATTACTTTGTCCGTCGCCGGTGACCAGGCACTTGCTGCGTACATTATTATGGGCTCTATTACTGCTGTGTATATTGTTCTGGTTATCTCCGGCGAGATCCCCCATTCGACCTTAGCTGCCCTTGCCAGCTGTTTGTAGATGTTCAACGCTTTGCGGCTAATATTTGCTACATGTGCGTTGAACGTAAGTTTATCGTCGATAGTCAGCCCCAGTATTTTTATTTCCTTTGACATGGTAATTTCTGTACCCCCCATGCGCAGGAGTGGTGTGTCGTACTTAAGTTTGTTCGTAATAAGCATCGCTTTAGTTTTTTGAGGTGCAAATTTAAGCTTATTCACTTCACCCCACTCCTGGACATGCTTTAGGGATGTGTTTGCCTGTCTCTGTATTTCGAGTGCTGTTTCGCCGGAGAAAACCAAAACAACATCGTCCGCAAATGCCTGACAGTAGTCTCCCCTCTTTTCTAGGCTATTCAACAGAGGATCCAGCAGCAAGTTCCAAAAAGTAGGACCGCCTATAGAACCCTGGACACATCCTTTTGTTGTGGCTTTCTCAAACGTGGCGCCGGCGTATCTAACCTGGACTTTGCGATCCGTTAGGTAGCTATCGAGGACTTTTCGTATGTTCTTTGGGCATTTCGTGTCTGCGAGTCTGCATCTAATTGCGGGCCACCAGGCGCTGTCAAAGGCTCCCTCTATGTCCAGGGACACCACAACGACTAATTTCTTTTCTGACAGCTTTTGTCTTATGTGTCTCACTAGGTCATAGAGGGAGTCCTCGGTGCCGCGTTGTGGTGTAAATCCGTACTGCCTTTTATTCGCTTCCTCCAAAGTATGCCATCTAACTCTCCTGATCAACATTTTCTCCCAAATCTTTCCTAATACCGGCAAAAGGCCAATCGGACGATATGATTTGGGTATGGTGTAGTCCTCCTTTCCTGGTTTACGCAGGATTACCACTACTGCTTCCTTCCACATGGTAGGGAAGTAGGAGAGACTCAGGCACTTATTAAGAAGAGCTAAGAATAACTCTGGAGTACGAGCGATAGCTATTCTGCAAATATCCGCTGTGAGCCCATCTCGCCCGGGTGCCTTCTTTGGATTGAAGCTATCTGCAGCCCATTTGAGTTCATCCAACGTGAATGGGGGGTCAAATGATTCATCATCTTCCTCTTCATTCACACGGTTCGCCTTTTCTCTTATCACCTTATGGGCTGCATTGTCTTTTTGAGCTTCATCTTCCGGATAGAAGGTTTCTGCCAATGCCTTTGCAGACTCTTCTCCTTCCAGTACTTTACCATTTTGGACCAATGGTATGTCTTCTTGCCTTGATGTTGTGCGGCCTATTACTCTATAAATCCCGTCCCACATACTTTCCCTGTCTTGCTTTTGGCAGAAGGTCTTCCAACTGTCAGTTCTTGTACTGTTCATGAGCTGCAAGTACTCCCCTTTGACGGAGAGGTACTTCTGGAGAACTCCGTCTTGGCGCACTGCTGCTGCGTTTTTGAGCCGTCTTTTGTATCTCTTTACTTCCTGTTTCTTCACTGTTAATTCCTCTGTCCACCAAGGCAATTCTGCTCGCTTCTTGTCCTTTATTTTCGGTATGTGTTTCTCACATGCTTCTTCTATCGCTTTCGTGTATTCTTCTATTTTCTGGTCTAGTTCTTCCTTCGTTACGATTTTATCAACTTCTTTTTTTGTTTACTTCCTTATTTGTCCATAGCTGGTAGAGTTCTTCTCGGAACTCTGCCCAGTTAGCTTTCCTCGTGTTGAATTTTCTCGTTGTTCTCTTTATTTCTACTCCTTTTGACTTTTTAAGATTGACTTCGAACAGGATTGCCTTGTGGTCAGAAATTGTTACGTCTCCATCTAGTCTCCATTTGACAACCTTATCAAGCATGTCCTCAGTACAGACTGTTATGTCGACGCAGCTTGTAAACCGTCTGCCTCCTCTGTGGTAATCAAATGTGGGTTCTGTTCCGTTATTCAGGATACAGAGTTCCATTTGATCCAATGCACCCGCTAGCTCTTTTCCTCTTTGGTTTGTCTCTCCACTTCCCCACCAAATATTCCAGGCGTTTACATTCTGGACCCTACTTCTTCCTCAACGTGTTTGAGGTGCTCCAGGTACGGTTCTATTGGCTGGTCCGGCTCAAAATAGAAAGAGACCAGCGTGATCCTCCAAGCACTGGTCCGGATCCCCACCACGGTGATGTTGTTCGTGGTGAGTTTCGGGTACTGCGTGACTATAAGGTCTTGATCAAAGACCGCTATTGCGGCCTTAACAGTTCCATTCCCAGTGTCAGTGCTCTGGAAAATCCGAACGCCCCTGTGATTCCTGACAACCTTAGCACCTCCCACATATGGTTCCTGGAGGAGAGCAACGGCGACTCCGCGCTTCACGGCTTCCAATAGGAGCTCGTCTGTTGCCAGTTTTTTCCGCTGGAGGTTCGCCTGTACGAATCTGTAGAGGTTTGGGTTGCCTTGGGTGCCCTCAGCAGTACGCGACCGTCGACCTGGCCACGTCATCCCATTTCTTCCGTACGGGGCAATCGTGACTAAAAGCATTGTGTTGCGTGCCGTACTCTATTTTTGCCCTCGTGCAGTTTCGACAGGCGGGTGGCAATCCTGAGAGCCAGTCCGCGCACTCCGATCTCATATGGGGACCGCCGCAGTGGCTGCATAAGTCCGCTGGCTCTTTACAGAGCCGCTTGCCATGCCCGAAGCCCAGGCAGCGAGTACACTGGACCAAAGGGGTCTGGTCCTCGATTTTAATGCGCTGGAGGTCAATGTGCACGGTCCCGGTTTCTATAGCCCGTCGCCAGATGGTGGGCGAAACGCTGACGATAACGTGGCCAATATGTGGGTTGCGTGTCCTTCTTCTGTACCTTATCTCCACCCTGTTGTCCCCACTGTCGAGGCCGTCAAAAACCCCCCTGTTCTGATTTCTGAGTGCTTTCAATATGTCTTCATCGGTGTTCACGACCAGAACGTTCTTCAGAATCAGAAGCGGGTCCTTGTTTTTAACTTCCTCGACAGTGAGGTCAACTCCTTCTTTTTGAAGCCGGGCCTTTATTTTGTTTCTTTCTTCTTCGGTTTCCAGACCTATTATTACTTTCCTGTCCTTAGCCTTCCTCACCTTCTCCACCTTTATCCACCCATCTTTGGCGTTTACCGCTTCCCTTATTCTGCTAAGGACCTCGTCGCCTGTTTCGGTTTCGTTCTTGGACGTGACCACAACCGAGTGTAACGTACTGCGCCTTGGCAGTGAGTTCTCGGACCGAGTTGCGGCCACACTCGCATAGGTACCCCTATCCAAGAAGTCACTTTGACGGTCTATTTTCTCCTTGAGCTCTTCCAATTTTTTGTTATTTTCTGTTAGGAGCTTTGTGTGTTGTTCTATTGTACGTAGAATCTTACATGCGTCGGATTCGTCGGGAAAAGATTCTGTGGCTAGCGGCTTTGGGTCTGTTGTTACTGGCACTTCCTTTGTCATTCGTAGCTTTGTCTCTTTTAGCTCAGTTTCAGCTTCCTTTACCAATTTGAAGAGTCTTTCTGTGGCTTCGGTGATAGCGGTTTTGATCTCCGTCTTAGTGTTCCTAGAGCTATTTAGATGTAGCTTTGCCTTTGTTAGACAGGCTTTAGCCTCCGCAGTTCGATCTGTATATTTGGCTTTTGGCGGTGAGCATGTTTCTACGGAGTTTCGCTTATTGGTCGTGGTCGCAGCTTTGCTCTCTTGTATCAGAGCAGGCTTTGTTTTGGTTTTCGCAGGGCCAGCCTGCGACGTCTTTTCCGTTGTAGGGTGGGTGGGGCTGGTGTTTGTGGCTTCCCACTCGTCTATGCTGCGCCTTACGTTTGGCGGCGCAACTGCCCCAGGTCTTGACGGGGACTTTTCGCCGTCGGCCGCCTTTAAAGGTGTTCTAAAGCCAAACATGTTCGAAGGTATGCGTCAATGTAAGCCTAAAATTAAAAGCGTCAATAGGGACGACAAGATAAAATAAAGAAAAATAAATGGTGCAGAACAAAACTGCAAAAAAACCTTACAACTACTGTAGTTAGGTTTAGACCTAATCTGTTAGTGCCCAGTCAATAAGACCGGGGATCAGCAAATATTGTGGTCAATAAACCTCTGACGTCAACTACTGTCACACACAGATATTAAAAATTTTTCGTGGGTTCACAATTTCCTCCCGTTCCCACTACACACTTCAAAAGTTCGCTATCGTACTGCTTCCAGTGAGAACAGGGAGGGTGGGCGGGCAATTTTTTAAATTTCTATCCGACGGATCCTGACAAATGAGGTGCGGTATGAAAGGGGTAGTCGAGACCTACCCAAATATATAATAATTTAGACAATAAGCCAAAGGGTTGAAATGTTATTAGCCAAAAAGTTAAAAAATTTGTAAATTTTGTACCAGAAATTCCTGTTTTCAGGTGTCAATTCCCAAACGGGACTCCGCAGGGGGTTCAAAGTGGTATAGTATGAAGCGGTGGATGTATCAGCCCAGCTGTGGACCAGCTCCAATCAGTGACGGACTCGGAACACAAGGTAAGTAACCTCTAAAGGTACGTTTACGTAGCAATTTCACAGAATTACAGTTAAAAATAAAAAATTTAAACAAACTATACGTTCGATATCCAGGAATTGGGTATCTACGTACAGCTGGTGCTATAGCCGAAATGTTAAGACAATAAAAGTCAATATAAGTTGGTAAACAAAAAAGTTATTAAGATTTTCTTGCAGAAAAACCTCTAAATTTTAACAAGTGTCAATTTATGTGATTATAATGGAATATAATAGAAATTTTCAGGATTATTTAACACTAATTACTTTCAGGCAGCTACTGGTGTCGTAATAAACGTAAATAGTCAATGTTCTAAGTCGGAAACTGAAAAAAGCAATATACCGATTTCACGTAAAGTGCTCAGGTATATCAACTCGCCTACATAAACAAACTTGATAAAAGGAACTTTCGGGAATTTTATTTAAATTTCTATCCGACGGATCCTGACAAATGAGGTGCGGTATGAAAGGGGTAGTCGAGACCTACCCAAATATATAATAATTTAGACAATAAGCCAAAGGGTTGAAATGTTATTAGCCAAAAAGTTAAAAAATTTGTAAATTTTGTACCAGAAATTCCTGTTTTCAGGTGTCAATTCCCAAACGGGACTCCGCAGGGGGTTCAAAGTGGTATAGTATGAAGCGGTGGATGTATCAGCCCAGCTGTGGACCAGCTCCAATCAGTGACGGACTCGGAACACAAGGTAAGTAACCTCTAAAGGTACGTTTACGTAGCAATTTCACAGAATTACAGTTAAAAATAAAAAATTTAAACAAACTATACGTTCGATATCCAGGAATTGGGTATCTACGTACAGCTGGTGCTATAGCCGAAATGTTAAGACAATAAAAGTCAATATAAGTTGGTAAACAAAAAAGTTATTAAGATTTTCTTGCAGAAAAACCTCTAAATTTTAACAAGTGTCAATTTATGTGATTATAATGGAATATAATAGAAATTTTCAGGATTATTTAACACTAATTACTTTCAGGCAGCTACTGGTGTCGTAATAAACGTAAATAGTCAATGTTCTAAGTCGGAAACTGAAAAAAGCAATATACCGATTTCACGTAAAGTGCTCAGGTATATCAACTCGCCTACATAAACAAACTTGATAAAAGGAACTTTCGGGAATTTTATTTAAATTTCTATCCGACGGATCCTGACAAATGAGGTGCGGTATGAAAGGGGTAGTCGAGACCTACCCAAATATATAATAATTTAGACAATAAGCCAAAGGGTTGAAATGTTATTAGCCAAAAAGTTAAAAAATTTGTAAATTTTGTACCAGAAATTCCTGTTTTCAGGTGTCAATTCCCAAACGGGACTCCGCAGGGGGTTCAAAGTGGTATAGTATGAAGCGGTGGATGTATCAGCCCAGCTGTGGACCAGCTCCAATCAGTGACGGACTCGGAACACAAGGTAAGTAACCTCTAAAGGTACGTTTACGTAGCAATTTCACAGAATTACAGTTAAAAATAAAAAATTTAAACAAACTATACGTTCGATATCCAGGAATTGGGTATCTACGTACAGCTGGTGCTATAGCCGAAATGTTAAGACAATAAAAGTCAATATAAGTTGGTAAACAAAAAAGTTATTAAGATTTTCTTGCAGAAAAACCTCTAAATTTTAACAAGTGTCAATTTATGTGATTATAATGGAATATAATAGAAATTTTCAGGATTATTTAACACTAATTACTTTCAGGCAGCTACTGGTGTCGTAATAAACGTAAATAGTCAATGTTCTAAGTCGGAAACTGAAAAAAGCAATATACCGATTTCACGTAAAGTGCTCAGGTATATCAACTCGCCTACATAAACAAACTTGATAAAAGGAACTTTCGGGAATTTTATTTAAATTTCTATCCGACGGATCCTGACAAATGAGGTGCGGTATGAAAGGGGTAGTCGAGACCTACCCAAATATATAATAATTTAGACAATAAGCCAAAGGGTTGAAATGTTATTAGCCAAAAAGTTAAAAAATTTGTAAATTTTGTACCAGAAATTCCTGTTTTCAGGTGTCAATTCCCAAACGGGACTCCGCAGGGGGTTCAAAGTGGTATAGTATGAAGCGGTGGATGTATCAGCCCAGCTGTGGACCAGCTCCAATCAGTGACGGACTCGGAACACAAGGTAAGTAACCTCTAAAGGTACGTTTACGTAGCAATTTCACAGAATTACAGTTAAAAATAAAAAATTTAAACAAACTATACGTTCGATATCCAGGAATTGGGTATCTACGTACAGCTGGTGCTATAGCCGAAATGTTAAGACAATAAAAGTCAATATAAGTTGGTAAACAAAAAAGTTATTAAGATTTTCTTGCAGAAAAACCTCTAAATTTTAACAAGTGTCAATTTATGTGATTATAATGGAATATAATAGAAATTTTCAGGATTATTTAACACTAATTACTTTCAGGCAGCTACTGGTGTCGTAATAAACGTAAATAGTCAATGTTCTAAGTCGGAAACTGAAAAAAGCAATATACCGATTTCACGTAAAGTGCTCAGGTATATCAACTCGCCTACATAAACAAACTTGATAAAAGGAACTTTCGGGAATTTTATTTAAATTTCTATCCGACGGATCCTGACAAATGAGGTGCGGTATGAAAGGGGTAGTCGAGACCTACCCAAATATATAATAATTTAGACAATAAGCCAAAGGGTTGAAATGTTATTAGCCAAAAAGTTAAAAAATTTGTAAATTTTGTACCAGAAATTCCTGTTTTCAGGTGTCAATTCCCAAACGGGACTCCGCAGGGGGTTCAAAGTGGTATAGTATGAAGCGGTGGATGTATCAGCCCAGCTGTGGACCAGCTCCAATCAGTGACGGACTCGGAACACAAGGTAAGTAACCTCTAAAGGTACGTTTACGTAGCAATTTCACAGAATTACAGTTAAAAATAAAAAATTTAAACAAACTATACGTTCGATATCCAGGAATTGGGTATCTACGTACAGCTGGTGCTATAGCCGAAATGTTAAGACAATAAAAGTCAATATAAGTTGGTAAACAAAAAAGTTATTAAGATTTTCTTGCAGAAAAACCTCTAAATTTTAACAAGTGTCAATTTATGTGATTATAATGGAATATAATAGAAATTTTCAGGATTATTTAACACTAATTACTTTCAGGCAGCTACTGGTGTCGTAATAAACGTAAATAGTCAATGTTCTAAGTCGGAAACTGAAAAAAGCAATATACCGATTTCACGTAAAGTGCTCAGGTATATCAACTCGCCTACATAAACAAACTTGATAAAAGGAACTTTCGGGAATTTTATTTAAATTTCTATCCGACGGATCCTGACAAATGAGGTGCGGTATGAAAGGGGTAGTCGAGACCTACCCAAATATATAATAATTTAGACAATAAGCCAAAGGGTTGAAATGTTATTAGCCAAAAAGTTAAAAAATTTGTAAATTTTGTACCAGAAATTCCTGTTTTCAGGTGTCAATTCCCAAACGGGACTCCGCAGGGGGTTCAAAGTGGTATAGTATGAAGCGGTGGATGTATCAGCCCAGCTGTGGACCAGCTCCAATCAGTGACGGACTCGGAACACAAGGTAAGTAACCTCTAAAGGTACGTTTACGTAGCAATTTCACAGAATTACAGTTAAAAATAAAAAATTTAAACAAACTATACGTTCGATATCCAGGAATTGGGTATCTACGTACAGCTGGTGCTATAGCCGAAATGTTAAGACAATAAAAGTCAATATAAGTTGGTAAACAAAAAAGTTATTAAGATTTTCTTGCAGAAAAACCTCTAAATTTTAACAAGTGTCAATTTATGTGATTATAATGGAATATAATAGAAATTTTCAGGATTATTTAACACTAATTACTTTCAGGCAGCTACTGGTGTCGTAATAAACGTAAATAGTCAATGTTCTAAGTCGGAAACTGAAAAAAGCAATATACCGATTTCACGTAAAGTGCTCAGGTATATCAACTCGCCTACATAAACAAACTTGATAAAAGGAACTTTCGGGAATTTTATTTAAATTTCTATCCGACGGATCCTGACAAATGAGGTGCGGTATGAAAGGGGTAGTCGAGACCTACCCAAATATATAATAATTTAGACAATAAGCCAAAGGGTTGAAATGTTATTAGCCAAAAAGTTAAAAAATTTGTAAATTTTGTACCAGAAATTCCTGTTTTCAGGTGTCAATTCCCAAACGGGACTCCGCAGGGGGTTCAAAGTGGTATAGTATGAAGCGGTGGATGTATCAGCCCAGCTGTGGACCAGCTCCAATCAGTGACGGACTCGGAACACAAGGTAAGTAACCTCTAAAGGTACGTTTACGTAGCAATTTCACAGAATTACAGTTAAAAATAAAAAATTTAAACAAACTATACGTTCGATATCCAGGAATTGGGTATCTACGTACAGCTGGTGCTATAGCCGAAATGTTAAGACAATAAAAGTCAATATAAGTTGGTAAACAAAAAAGTTATTAAGATTTTCTTGCAGAAAAACCTCTAAATTTTAACAAGTGTCAATTTATGTGATTATAATGGAATATAATAGAAATTTTCAGGATTATTTAACACTAATTACTTTCAGGCAGCTACTGGTGTCGTAATAAACGTAAATAGTCAATGTTCTAAGTCGGAAACTGAAAAAAGCAATATACCGATTTCACGTAAAGTGCTCAGGTATATCAACTCGCCTACATAAACAAACTTGATAAAAGGAACTTTCGGGAATTTTATTTAAATTTCTATCCGACGGATCCTGACAAATGAGGTGCGGTATGAAAGGGGTAGTCGAGACCTACCCAAATATATAATAATTTAGACAATAAGCCAAAGGGTTGAAATGTTATTAGCCAAAAAGTTAAAAAATTTGTAAATTTTGTACCAGAAATTCCTGTTTTCAGGTGTCAATTCCCAAACGGGACTCCGCAGGGGGTTCAAAGTGGTATAGTATGAAGCGGTGGATGTATCAGCCCAGCTGTGGACCAGCTCCAATCAGTGACGGACTCGGAACACAAGGTAAGTAACCTCTAAAGGTACGTTTACGTAGCAATTTCACAGAATTACAGTTAAAAATAAAAAATTTAAACAAACTATACGTTCGATATCCAGGAATTGGGTATCTACGTACAGCTGGTGCTATAGCCGAAATGTTAAGACAATAAAAGTCAATATAAGTTGGTAAACAAAAAAGTTATTAAGATTTTCTTGCAGAAAAACCTCTAAATTTTAACAAGTGTCAATTTATGTGATTATAATGGAATATAATAGAAATTTTCAGGATTATTTAACACTAATTACTTTCAGGCAGCTACTGGTGTCGTAATAAACGTAAATAGTCAATGTTCTAAGTCGGAAACTGAAAAAAGCAATATACCGATTTCACGTAAAGTGCTCAGGTATATCAACTCGCCTACATAAACAAACTTGATAAAAGGAACTTTCGGGAATTTTATTTAAATTTCTATCCGACGGATCCTGACAAATGAGGTGCGGTATGAAAGGGGTAGTCGAGACCTACCCAAATATATAATAATTTAGACAATAAGCCAAAGGGTTGAAATGTTATTAGCCAAAAAGTTAAAAAATTTGTAAATTTTGTACCAGAAATTCCTGTTTTCAGGTGTCAATTCCCAAACGGGACTCCGCAGGGGGTTCAAAGTGGTATAGTATGAAGCGGTGGATGTATCAGCCCAGCTGTGGACCAGCTCCAATCAGTGACGGACTCGGAACACAAGGTAAGTAACCTCTAAAGGTACGTTTACGTAGCAATTTCACAGAATTACAGTTAAAAATAAAAAATTTAAACAAACTATACGTTCGATATCCAGGAATTGGGTATCTACGTACAGCTGGTGCTATAGCCGAAATGTTAAGACAATAAAAGTCAATATAAGTTGGTAAACAAAAAAGTTATTAAGATTTTCTTGCAGAAAAACCTCTAAATTTTAACAAGTGTCAATTTATGTGATTATAATGGAATATAATAGAAATTTTCAGGATTATTTAACACTAATTACTTTCAGGCAGCTACTGGTGTCGTAATAAACGTAAATAGTCAATGTTCTAAGTCGGAAACTGAAAAAAGCAATATACCGATTTCACGTAAAGTGCTCAGGTATATCAACTCGCCTACATAAACAAACTTGATAAAAGGAACTTTCGGGAATTTTATTTAAATTTCTATCCGACGGATCCTGACAAATGAGGTGCGGTATGAAAGGGGTAGTCGAGACCTACCCAAATATATAATAATTTAGACAATAAGCCAAAGGGTTGAAATGTTATTAGCCAAAAAGTTAAAAAATTTGTAAATTTTGTACCAGAAATTCCTGTTTTCAGGTGTCAATTCCCAAACGGGACTCCGCAGGGGGTTCAAAGTGGTATAGTATGAAGCGGTGGATGTATCAGCCCAGCTGTGGACCAGCTCCAATCAGTGACGGACTCGGAACACAAGGTAAGTAACCTCTAAAGGTACGTTTACGTAGCAATTTCACAGAATTACAGTTAAAAATAAAAAATTTAAACAAACTATACGTTCGATATCCAGGAATTGGGTATCTACGTACAGCTGGTGCTATAGCCGAAATGTTAAGACAATAAAAGTCAATATAAGTTGGTAAACAAAAAAGTTATTAAGATTTTCTTGCAGAAAAACCTCTAAATTTTAACAAGTGTCAATTTATGTGATTATAATGGAATATAATAGAAATTTTCAGGATTATTTAACACTAATTACTTTCAGGCAGCTACTGGTGTCGTAATAAACGTAAATAGTCAATGTTCTAAGTCGGAAACTGAAAAAAGCAATATACCGATTTCACGTAAAGTGCTCAGGTATATCAACTCGCCTACATAAACAAACTTGATAAAAGGAACTTTCGGGAATTTTATTTAAATTTCTATCCGACGGATCCTGACAAATGAGGTGCGGTATGAAAGGGGTAGTCGAGACCTACCCAAATATATAATAATTTAGACAATAAGCCAAAGGGTTGAAATGTTATTAGCCAAAAAGTTAAAAAATTTGTAAATTTTGTACCAGAAATTCCTGTTTTCAGGTGTCAATTCCCAAACGGGACTCCGCAGGGGGTTCAAAGTGGTATAGTATGAAGCGGTGGATGTATCAGCCCAGCTGTGGACCAGCTCCAATCAGTGACGGACTCGGAACACAAGGTAAGTAACCTCTAAAGGTACGTTTACGTAGCAATTTCACAGAATTACAGTTAAAAATAAAAAATTTAAACAAACTATACGTTCGATATCCAGGAATTGGGTATCTACGTACAGCTGGTGCTATAGCCGAAATGTTAAGACAATAAAAGTCAATATAAGTTGGTAAACAAAAAAGTTATTAAGATTTTCTTGCAGAAAAACCTCTAAATTTTAACAAGTGTCAATTTATGTGATTATAATGGAATATAATAGAAATTTTCAGGATTATTTAACACTAATTACTTTCAGGCAGCTACTGGTGTCGTAATAAACGTAAATAGTCAATGTTCTAAGTCGGAAACTGAAAAAAGCAATATACCGATTTCACGTAAAGTGCTCAGGTATATCAACTCGCCTACATAAACAAACTTGATAAAAGGAACTTTCGGGAATTTTATTTAAATTTCTATCCGACGGATCCTGACAAATGAGGTGCGGTATGAAAGGGGTAGTCGAGACCTACCCAAATATATAATAATTTAGACAATAAGCCAAAGGGTTGAAATGTTATTAGCCAAAAAGTTAAAAAATTTGTAAATTTTGTACCAGAAATTCCTGTTTTCAGGTGTCAATTCCCAAACGGGACTCCGCAGGGGGTTCAAAGTGGTATAGTATGAAGCGGTGGATGTATCAGCCCAGCTGTGGACCAGCTCCAATCAGTGACGGACTCGGAACACAAGGTAAGTAACCTCTAAAGGTACGTTTACGTAGCAATTTCACAGAATTACAGTTAAAAATAAAAAATTTAAACAAACTATACGTTCGATATCCAGGAATTGGGTATCTACGTACAGCTGGTGCTATAGCCGAAATGTTAAGACAATAAAAGTCAATATAAGTTGGTAAACAAAAAAGTTATTAAGATTTTCTTGCAGAAAAACCTCTAAATTTTAACAAGTGTCAATTTATGTGATTATAATGGAATATAATAGAAATTTTCAGGATTATTTAACACTAATTACTTTCAGGCAGCTACTGGTGTCGTAATAAACGTAAATAGTCAATGTTCTAAGTCGGAAACTGAAAAAAGCAATATACCGATTTCACGTAAAGTGCTCAGGTA